>OX638064.1:52704198-55104198 GCA_951804385.1 Trifolium dubium
GCTAAGGATTGGGCCCGGCCCATGGCTCGTATTTCTAGCGATGCCTCGGCTGACCTTGTTGATCAGGCCGTTGCCATGGCGTTTGGGCTTTGCCGGAGTACCAATTATGTTCGTGTTCAGGTATGTTCATCGATGAATGCCGTTTAAATTAAATTTACAATGTTATTTAATTGTTTAATGTATTTTGCCACTAGGATTCTAGCACAATAGGTTGGTGCGCAGTGCGTGTAAGTGTTGCAGTGTATGTTTGGTATCACAGTAACTCTGTTAAAATCTTATCTTAATTACCAAACATGCATGTAAATTTGGGGAGTCGGTTACGCCTATGTTTGGGAACCAAGTGATCCCATCGCCATGTCCATCAGAAGCTAGAAAGGATAGCTTCCATACAAACACACCTAGGACTCGAGATTTCAAAGGGGAACCGCTGATCTAAACAAGCAATAGTACAGTTTACTTTAGTTACTGTTTTTTGGTTGAGTTTGAGAATACTAGAGAAACAGGTGTGTTGAATTGATAGAAGTTAAGAGGAATTAAATAGAGTCAATTTCATACCAGCAAGCAACAGAGGAGAGTAAAGGGGTGTGGGGTTTGCATCATAGGGATATCTTTTACATTTGTATGTATATAGCAAGTTGAAGGGTATGTATGGGGTGAGATAGCTGGATTTGGACTTGTTTGGGGAATATCTCTTCATGTTAATTAATGTTGTCCAATATTGTCCAGAAGAATGAATGTGTTTCTGATTTAGGAAGCTTTGCTATTTTTGTTGGACCATGGATATGTTTGTTTTGTGTGTCTAGGACCAATGAAGAGTTAATTCCATAGTATTGAAATTCATTTGGTCCCTTATACCTGCTTGAATTGTTGAATTTGATGATAACCATTTAGTAAAGTTACATGTACTAAAATGCCTTTTTTGTTAACTAACAAACAACACATTCTAAATCGTTGGGGAATTTCGATCAGAAATAGTTGTTTTACTTGTATCTTTTGAGATTCAATTTATGAATGCACTTCTAAGGGAAGCAATTGTTGCATGAACATGACAGGCAAGTGGATCAAGTATGGGGCAATGTGGACCCAATGTGGATACAGATGCAAGTCCTAGCAATGTAAAGATGCTGATGGGAGTAGCAGAGGAGATGTTGAAGCAGGAGAATGTAGAGTCAGTACTCTTTGGAGGGAAGAAGATTGGTGAACAGAGTAACTTTCAGAAACTTGATTGGCTCGCCGGAGAACTTGTTCAGGAGCATCAGAGGAGGAGCTGCAGAATAGCTCCCACTGTTGCTTTTAAACAAGCTACCCCAAAAGCCACTTAAGATCCCATAGCAAATCCTCTAAAGAAACTGGTAAGCACTCATTTGTTGTTTGTTTTTCCTTATCTCAATAATATACAGACATATCCTTTCAAATAAAGCTTTTTAGTGGACCCTTTTAGTTAATTACCAAGGTGAAAGCATCTTCATTAAAATTAAAATAGGAGTAGTAGATAAAACAGTGAAAATACTATTCAGATATTTTTTCAGAAAAATAAACATGCCCAACATTGTTTTCTCCCATGTAAATAATCTCAGATAACAATTGAACTTTTATGTTGTCTGTTTGTGGAAACTATGTTGATGAGGCGAAATGGTGAATACATTGTACATTTGTACCTATTGTTTTCACCTCTAAGTGCACGTTTGGTATCACGGTGGATGTACCAGAAATATGTTGACCCAACGTGATTTCTAGAAGCTACAAGTTGTATTGTAGCTTCTGTAAAATCACAGTGGATCACCGCAATTCTGACACATCATTCAAAGTTTTCAAACACATTTATTAGTATCAGACCCACAATAGTAACTTGTGTTGACACCTGACAGGTAAATAAGAACAAGCACAGTCGTAGGTAGTCATTTTTAATGGGTGGGGGGTGGATGAACACCCCAACTTGTGTCTTAAAAGTTGAAATTCCATACCGGTTCACCATAATAACTACTGCATTTAATTTTAATCATTCACCAGCAAAGAATTGAATGGAATGAATTTGTCAGCTTCTGTGTACACATACATACATTGTCATAACTCATAGACGTGAAATTATATAACTTGTCTCCTCCTGGTCAGTACAATATAGAATTATATAATATGGTAGGCAAACAATTGTTGTTATATATGGTGTATAGAATGAAAGAACATAAGATATGTCGGGTTACCGACACTTATTGTTAGTATTAGGAAAGGGCATTGTAGTCATTTAGTTCAAACATGGGAAAGGGCAAGGTGGGAATTTGAAATATGTTAAGAGGGTAGTACTTATTTTATTTTGATCATAAACATAAAGAATCAGATCATGGAGGGGCACCCCTCCAAAGTTTTTTCCGTAGTCCTGAAAAGGTGCTTATCATGTTATAAAGCTATGGCCGGTTTGTTTCTTTTTTTGTTCAAATTATGGGGCGTGGAGTAGTTGACTATTTCTAACATTGTTTTTTATTGTACAAGAAAAGCTATTGCTGAGGGTATTTAGGTAATTTGCAGTAGTTTGGGGTTTGAGTACAAGTCTCTAGCTAATTAAGTTCTTTGATTAGTTGCATATTTCTCTAATCTGTTTAACAACCAAGATGAAAAATGTTCATCCCCTTGCATAGTGGTCACATGGGAGATTAAATGTATACTATAATTTTAACTAATTAAAGTAAATTTGGGCAGTTGATAAAAGATTTGAAATTGGTCAGCAGTATTTAGACCTCTGTTTATTTAGCAAGGAATGATGATATGGGGACACAACAAGTCAACAACATGGCAAGACAGGACAGAATAATTTTAAGAAGAAAATAACAAAAAAGTTATGTCATGGTAGCCACATGTGCATAAAAACAAGACAGATAAATATTACCAGATTATTCCAAACATATTATATTTACCAACCACCATTTGATTTTAAGAAATCAAATCTTATATATGTAGCACTAACTTGAGGTGTGTTTAGTATGATCGAAAGTGTGTCTGGTGTCAAACACTGACACATGTAGTCATGTTCAATTATTTCTGTTTTTTCAAACTTTAATCGGTGTTGATGTATTGGTGACTTGGTGTAAGTGTTGTGTTCATGTATGTGTCTGTGCCTCATAGATTTTGTTATTTTAATATGATACTTAAGCTCGAAGTTACATTATTTCATCTAATGAATGACTAAAACCTTGTTATTTCTCATTCAATTTGCAGGATAATGACGGATTATACATGAGGCAAAGCAAAAAAAGATGGAGAAAGGAAAAGTAAAAGAAGAGTGCAAATAGCAGTAGTAGTATAGCTATAGCAGCTTTACTTTTGAAAATAGAGAAGGGTTTAGGGGTGTTTGAGTGAAAAGGACAAATGGTGTAATTAAAAAGGGAGAGAAGATCTCTGTGGGATACTTTGCTCACCACAGGACAGACAATATGGTGTCCACTCCACCTTTCTAGCTATTAGGGTAAAGAAACCAACAAAGAAAAGCAAAGTGTCTCAGTTGATAAAGCTTTTTAGGGTCAAACATGGATCAAGTGGTAGTATTTTTTTCTATTTGAAAAAAAAAATGAGAATTCAGAGGGTGGTAGTAAATTGGATTACATTCTTCTGTCCTATATTTTTTTGTTTTTGAAAAATATTTGTAAATCCCTTTTTTCTATTGCAAAGTTTTTTCTCTGTTCCAAAGACACTTTTTAGTGGATGGTGGGTTACCTTATAAAAAATGTTAGCCAAACTTGTCCTATTTTATTGATTCATAGATATTAAGAATTAATCTATTTTGAAATGATCGAGTGCGACATAGTTAAGTCGTAAAAAATTTGAATCTCTTTAATAAGTAATTATGAGTTCGTTCTCTAACTAAACTTGGAAGTAGTTGTCATACGTTCAAAAGGAGATATCGTTGGTAGGGTGCAAGGGAGAGACATTGTTCGTTAGATCCAAGATCGTATTCTAAGTATTATTTGTTACTATTTACCATATTTACTTACTACCATGATGCTAATTTAGCCCTCCATGGTTTAGCTAAGTTAGGATGTGAGTTAGATAATCACTACGAGTTCAAGGAATTATAAATGTTGAATATTAATAAAGTCCTTGCAAAAAACTACAAACCAAGGTTTGGGTGTAGTGGAAAAAGTTGATATCTTAAAATATGGTGAATTAAATGTTGAATATTAATAAAGAGATATATATTCTGTGTATTTCATAACCCTACCATACCATTGAATAATCATGTGTGAACAATTTAAAGTTTAAACCATTGTTTCATCTATTCCGTCCTATTATTTTCCTACCTAACTAAATAACTAGTCTCTATTCAAGATCACTCTAATGAGATGATAAAGATTATTTTTTAATTTAATGAGAGATTCTAAACTCTCTAATGCAACAACTTAAAAACTTTTGAAGAAAATTTTTACCATTTATATTTTGCACTCTTGCTCAATTCGAAATATTTGTCTCTACAATATAATTGCACGCAAATAATATTCAATTGACACTTAAAAAATAGCTAGCCCTCTACTATTCAAACGGCCATAAAGACAAATTTAATTCCTATGTCCTATACTCCTATGCATTGCTACTTTTTCACATCTTTGTCTTGATTTGACCACATTTAGTTAGTATGTTAGTATCTAATTAATAATGGGAGGCTTTTGTCCATCTCTTAAACTATTCAATAATTGAAAAGTTGCCATATGTTTAGATGAAAAACAGCTTAAGTCATTTTTTTAGGTTAAAAGCTTTAAAAGGGAGCCTCAAGAATATTTCTCCAAAATGCTTAAAAATGTCACTATCGAATGTAGCTATGAGAAATGTAAAGTTAATTGCAATGGTTAAAAAGAACCAATAACGTTGTGTTTGTTTAGTTTAGCTTTTTTATTTGTCAAGAATTGTTTCTATTCATTCAAAAGTGAAAAAAAATAAAATTTAAACATGTTTAATTTAGCCTTACAAAAACAATTTTCATCTCCAAAATCAATTCAACTTAAAGTTAGGATTCCTAGTTTTTTAGTTTTGTAGAATCAATTTTGCATTCAATTCAATGTTACTCTTTGGTTGTTAATCAATAATGCATTATCACATCAAAACATAAATCAATTATATCAAAATTAATTCTGTTAAAATCAATTTTGTCACCGCTGAATCAAACATATGCGCAATCAAGTGATTCAATTCAAAACGGATATTTAGCTATAGTTAAAAGCAAAACCTTCCATAAAATTTAAATTTTAACTACAATAATTTGTATTGGAGCTTATAAAGAGATAATGAAGTTAATATGGACCTTAGGTTTTAGGAGATAATATATAGGACGATCTGTCCTTAAATCAGTCACTAGCTGGTGCTAAGTCCTTGTTTGTAGAAAAATTAAAGTGCCTTAATTTTGTCATTTTTATTTGGGGTTATTCATCCTTTTTCAATGCATATGTTAATAATACCCATTTTGTCTACATACCTTAGCTTACTTGTATTTATATTATTTACATTACTATATATAATTAATTATTGATTTGGTGTTCTTTTGTCCATAACCTCTTCTATAATGCTCATCATTATCTTTGATTTGCCAAATAGCTCCACACCCTTACCCTCTCCCTTCACAAGTACTATCCTATATAATTAATTAATTAAATAGTATTATGGTCTTTATATGGATGTGACCAAACATTATGATGGAATCTTTCTTTAATTAATCAAAATTATTGGCTTATCCCTTCTACCACTTGGCCATTTTGGCTATGTTCAAACCCAATGAGTCGTCTATTCCCACCCGTTATCATTGTTAATTGGGATTAGAATGCTTATAGGACCCCCCCCCCCCCAAACATGACTTTCTACTAAACTCATTTAAATTATGATAATAAGGCTGAAGAAGATGATAATGACAAAACCTACTCTTTATAAGTTCTATCCCCTTCAAATATAGTTCCAAAATAATAATTCATTTTGCATCACTAATGGCTCAATCACTTTTTTCTATCTTCAATCAATATCAATACATACACGAGCTGAAATATTAAAGCTAAATTTATTGCTATGGTTGTTATTTAGATTAGAAGGGTAATGATATGATAATAATATGTGATTTATTATAATGTCACTATTTAAGTGGCGTGCTTGCAACAACTTCTTTGTGTTTGATTAGAGTAGTTCAACTAAAATTGTAGTTCAACACTGCACACTATCAAAAAAATTTAAGAATTGAAAAACATATGACCTACATACCTAGTGATATTTCACTTTCATATGTCACTATAAAACATAAATCACCATGAAATATGGAATTGGTTGTTTACCGGTATAAATTTAAAATTAAAAATTAAGCCGACAGCATTCGAAATTTTATTTTTGAAAGACATGTATACTTTTTTTCTTTTCTTCATAAAGCAAGTATCCTTTACGTAAAATTGTAAAAACTATTTATAGATTCATGTGGGATCTAAATAGGCAGCAATTTCTCTCTAAGAGCTTTAATACTGCTATGCTCAAATCAGATATCAAACTCAGAATATTAGTTAAGCTAAAAAAGATTCACTCCATCTTATCTAAACATTTTTATACACTCTTTATTTTATATACACTCTTTTTTTTATAATAGCGCGCACACACTCTAATACTAGAATATGGTAGGATAAGTATTATTTTTATTAATGCACCGGATACACTATTTAACATTTTTCTTTTTTATTATTATATATACTCTATAATATTACATGTATTAGGTTTATAAGGTACTATCATGAGACTTTATATTGAATCCAATTCATATTTATAGAACTGATTTATAAAATAAAGAATGTTACTCTTGATAAATTCATTTCAAATATTTTCTTCTTTTTAAGAGATTTGAGTTTCTTTTCGATAGTCAAACATTTTTCTCCATTACTATAGTTTACATAGATGACACAATTGTAAATTTAGAGATGAAAAGTTGGAAATCCGCACATAATTTAATTGAGATCTATTTACTACTATATATATAAAAAAAAATGGTTTTTACCATTGGTTTAATTTAGTTCGGAACAAGTTCTGATATTAAATTATTTAAGTCCGCTTTTAAGTGCAGTTACAGGAGATCAAACTATAGTCATCCTTACTAAATCAAATATCAATCACTATTAAATCAACTAACGTTTAGTAAAATTTATAAGATAACTAGATAAGTATTATATTCATAATAGCATTTTACATATTCATAATTGACTTGGAAGTATGTGCTAATTATGAGTGTCTAATCTAACTTTAAATTTAAACATATTAAGGGAAAATTTGTAAGTCATATAGTTCAGCCAACAAATAATAAAATTGTTAGATTGAATTATTTGGTATCTACACAAGAGCACTTGAATGAGATGTTAAGAGATTTCTTTTAGCTTAACTAGAGGTTATGAGATTGAAACCAATTCTGAAAATGCAGTAGTGTTAAATTTTCTTGAAGGAGAGTTTTGTCACCTTTTGTGGTCCTACCCGACTCAAGAGATTATTTTTTGCAGTTACGCGCAGATAATTCAAACCAAAAAAAAAATGTGGTATATCTCAAGTTTGAATCTAACATATGTGTATAAATTTTATGTGGTATTTCAATTTGTCTACAACAACAACATATAATAAAATAAAATTCTATCAGTCGTGTATGCTGTTGCTGCATTGAATTGCTTGTGCATCATCAATCATGCATATTGTGAATTGTTTAGTCAAAAAGAAAAATATTTTGAATTATGTCTACGTATATAACTAACTCATAGACATAGTGTGTAAGTTAAAAAGACAACTCGTACCAAACGACAATCACAAGCTGTCGTCTCAATGCGTCATTAATATTATAATTTTTTTTGGTCAGATTAAAATTATAATTTTTTTTTGTCAAATATTTAGTGGTTAAAATTTCACCTTATTTGTACTAAAAATAAAATAAAATTTCACCTTATAAAATAAATAAGTAAATGTAGTAAGATTCAAATTCCGATTCCTACACGGAGACATTAAGATTATAATTATAGTGATTAAAATATATAAATATATTTTAGGCAGAATATAAATATGTATTTGAAATCCTAGCCCAACAATCCTTATAAAGTTGATAAGGGATATTGCATACTAACGTCTCCTAACAATTCTTACAAGCAATATCCCTTATTACTTAGTCGTTGTGACTTGTGACTACTTACTAATGATCCGAAGGGTAAATTATCCACACACCAAAAATCTGAGGGTAAAATTTTAATGCTCCTCCTTGAATCAACAGATTCTTCCTAATTCAGATATTATATTGATGAATTGAAATAGTATAATTTACTTTTTTGAATGGTCAAATAAGATGTTTGGTAACATACCCAAACTCTACGTACAAGCTAATAAGTACACATAAATAAGTACTAAGATAAAACATATGTACAAGTTTGTCTTCATAATCATAAGAGGTAACACAAACAAGCTAAACTTGCCAAAGCTTGATTTATTGTGACATGCAGTGCAGAACAGCATTTATGAGAAACCAGACTTTAAAAAACTACAAAATTTCTTACAACAATTTCCAATTCACTATAAAATACATCTATTTGTGCTTTTGCAGCATGGCACTCTAGAAACAATGTTGACAAGAAAAACATAGTTTAACCTTTATATTAATACAAAACGATAGATACCACCCGCAAACAAATATATCTGCAAAATTAAGAAAGAAATGCTGACCAAAAGTTGGATCCCCTTGAGGAAATTTGAACTTTTCATCATAGTGAAGTAACTGTCGAGTAAACACTGGCCAGAATGAAGGTTTTATATATCCACTTCATTTTCAGAAGTGTACTTCTTCTGTTTCTAATTTGGTGGACAAGGATTCTTGCAATTCCAAGTTCACCGGGAATAGATTACACTGTGCATACTGTGCCATAAGTTGGTCCACAAGTACCAAAGCTACCATGGCCTCCACCATGGGGACAGCTGCAAGCCCAGTTCAAATAAAAATGTAAGAAAATTTCTTTTCTAGCGATGAAAAAGTAGGACAAGAAAATGAGTTGAAATTTAATAGAAAATAAGGAACAGAAACATATATATCTTTCTAACATTAGATATAGATGCCTTTGGATTTTTTTATAAAAAAGAAAAAACATGTATTTTCCCAGTAGATTGGGTTGGCTACATATCATTATTGAAAAGCTATCATTTAAAAAATAAGATGTCCTTTCAGGTCAATGTTAACTCAGTTCTAAAGGATTTTATCAGTAGCTTAGATGAATTGTTATCAGAGACAACAAAAAACTATAAATAATGGGATGAAAATAAGATTGACAGTGCTTCAATAAAGGCTGAGATACTAACCTCTTGGGACAACACAAGGATCGTGACGACCACGGGCTATGAGCTCTGTTTCTTTCCTATCCCGAGTCACTGTAGATTGCTTCTTCTGCACAGGTATAATATTATGTTAAATTCATATCAAATAGTGAACAGTCATTGTCATGTGCAACAAAACATGCACTAAATCAGCTAAAAATGGGGGGAAAGTGAACATCTATATGCCAATGAATTGAAGGAAGTAAGAGGACGCAAACAAAAGGTTCCCTCAGTTGCAACCCCAAAAACAGAGCATGTCTATGAAGAATAAACCAAACATTATGTACGTGATCAGATGATGTTTACTACTTCATACCCCTATGCAATTGTATCTTTCAAATAGAGAAAATGGAAATCAAAATAGGACTTTGAGTAATTGTTATCTTATTTCTTACACAGCTGACCTATGTTTTGGAAAACACACCTCACTTCAAGGGTGAAAAAGGTGTAGGGGTGGGGTGCAATTTTTTAATGTAAGGGTGTATCCATTAATATTGATAGAAGATGATTGCGAATACTAAATACTAAATAGATAGGAGGATCATTTTCCCTGAGAACTAGAGGGTTGAGACAAAAATAAAATAAAACATATCGATAACATTCTTACATGAACATAAAATATCATATCTATCATAAATGAGTAGATAGAGAATTTAAGGTGTTAACATTGAGCAATTAAAATTGTTGCAGTTAAAGGATTTATGCAGCAGAGGGAAATATAGGCATCATAAAATAGTGTATGAGTTTGTCAATTATCCATCAAGCTTTATATTTACAAGCCAAGTTAGAACTTGAGTGCTTGGCTCAACTCATTTAATCCAGTGGCGCTGGTTTTTAATATGATGTGAGTGTGTGTGTGAGAGAGAGAGACGATATTGGACTTACTGAAATGGTGGACGTCGGCTTGAAAGCTATTCTCATGTTAATTATTTCTCCATTGGAAATTCCACCCTGATTTTCAATATAAACAATATAAATAAATAAAATATAGAGCATGTCTGTCATACTCATACAGCATATTTTGAAACAACTAAGTTGTTATAGAACAGAACAAATACCTGTATTCCACCAGAGCGGTTTGTTCTTGTCCTCATATTTCCATTTTGATCTATATAAAACTCATCATTGTGTTCACTCCCAGTCAAAAAGGTACCTATAATGATTTCACTCAGCCATTAGAAGATGCCCCAGACACATGTGATGAAGAAAATTACTCTGTTCAATTATCCCTTTATAAGACAAAGCATTCATTGTCATATGCATAAGAAAGTTTCAATACCTGCAAACCCACTACCAAATTGAAAACCTTTAGTTGCAGGCAATGACATGGCAGCCTTAGCCAGCTCAGCTTCAAGTTTGTCAAATACTGGCGAACCAAGACCCTGATAAATAATAAAGTCATTTTCTATTCTAATTGAAAAGGGAAATGAAAAATATGATCAACACAAGCATAAGTGCTTGGTTGCAAAACATGTACGGATTGGAAGTGCCTATAAGATATCAGGCATGCAAGTAGACATATAGAGATATACAAAGCTGCAAATCAACCCGGGTTGTTTCAAAGCAGTCTTGTTTTCTTCTCATTTTTATCATTAAAATATCAAATAATAGCATCAATCTCAAATAGAAACCTAATATTGATAGTATGCAAATTTAATACTTCTAGGGGTATATGGATGATTACAGCAAATAGAAGTATACTTGACAGAAAAGTGAAAAGACTTACACGTGGACAGTTCCTCACAATGCATGTTACAACACCACCGACAGAATCACCTCTCACTCGGACAGCATCAATAGCAGCTATCATCTTCTCAGCATATTCAGGGTCTGGACATCGAACAATGTTACTCTCAATCTGGACAAATTCCAAAAAAAAAAAAGTGGCAAACCAGGAATTTGGATTTAGAGATGCAAGAATAAAATATCATAAAATCAACAGTATGCATAATTAATACAAGTCATAGAGTCAATTTGGAAGATTGCAGCAAGACAATCAAATGCAAACAGTTTTACAGAAGGTACATTCTAGCATATACAAATATAGAAATAACTATTATACCTGATCAAGTGTCAGTTTGTCATTGTCGATTAAGTCCTCCGGAAGAATAATCTTGTGAACTTGAGAGACATAGGCAAGAATCTGAAAATTAAAGAATCAGCCAAGGATATTTCTGAAGGAATTGGCAAATAAAACATGTAAAAGGTACATATATCCACATCAAGCATGCACTGGTGAACGAAAATTGAAAGAGAGAGAGAGAGAGAGAGAGAGAGAGATCAAGTAAAAGTAGGCTCAGACAAGAACGTGCAACACTGACGCTATGCATATTACACAAGATCAGTGTGGATAGGAGGAATCAAATTCAGCGATCCCTGCAGCTCGTTTAGTACTTGCATAAAGTTGGAAGTGCCGTCTAACTCTAAAACCTTTAAGGTGATGCCAAGCATGGTCAGAAAGCTTCCATGGTCAAAACTACTATATCTCGGTATTTGTACTATGGATGATTGAAGAGAAGGTGTTGGCAAAAGTGGTTGTTGCAGCAAAGCATGAATGGGAAGGAAGCAGAATAAAAACAGGACAGCTGGAATCTCAATAGATGAGCCCATTTTTTAATCTAATTTTTATGTAATGAGCTAAGCTAAAACCACTAGGGTATGATGGGATATCATTGTTAACAATGGTGAATGGCAGACTGTGGCGACCAAGAGTCTGCCATATAAACATGGGGCTGCAGTCTATGACTGAAACACGGCAGATATAATAGGAGCCTTTGGGAAGGGAGACTGCAGAGTGCAGACCCTCAAAGTTCTGTATTGTTCTTTACAAAAGGGAGATTTTCCCAATATCAAGTTTCTATTGAACAGTTAAAAAAGGTCAATATATATAACATAGGAAGTATAGCTAAACTCATGAGACAAGTAACACACCTCAGTTCCAGCAAATTGCTTAAGGATTTTCTTAGCAACAGCACCAGAAGCAACCCTTCCAATGGTTTCTCTAGCAGAAGATCTACCACCACCCTAAAATAAAGGAGTTCAGATGTATGACCTTAAATCTTAATACATATCTCATCGAATGAAAGTGCCTGACTTATTACATTGCAAAGGTCAATACCTGAACTGATCTGACACCATACTTCATGTCATAGGTTGCATCTGCATGGGAAGGCCTATAAGCTAATGACATCTCACTATAATCCTGAAAAAGTCTCCAAAAGTACAAAATTTTAATAGCCTTATAAATCAAGGTCATGGTTGCTTGTCTTTATCGAATATTTCTGAACATGAAACTATACTCACATTTCCTCTTTGATCAGTATTGGGCACAAATACATGGATTGGAGTTCCTGTAGTAACTCCTGCAATTAATAGATTAAACTTTAAGGCCTTTTGTTAAGAAACATATAACTTCCCAATTAATAGCAGAAGAAAGAAACATTAACCTTCCGAAACTCCTGAAAATATTCTACATGTATCAGTCTCCTTTCTGGGAGTTGTAATTCGGCTCTGACCTGGCCTCCTATACACAAGAACTTTACGCTGTTATTCTTTAAAGACATGATGTGTCAGAAGCAAAGCAATCATTGCCTATAAGCTATCATTTATAAATTTCACATTCCCTTATTAGCAGCTTAAAATGCAGTTCAATAAAATCCATCTTATACAGTATTCCTCTACGACAGTGAGATAATTGTGAAGGCAGGCAAGTACCTTCTGTCAAGATCCTCTTGCATGTCAGTTTCAGAGAGAGGAATGCGAGGAGGACATCCATCAATGACACAGCCAACACCTCCTCCGTGAGATTCTCCGTATGTTGTAACACGAAAGTGGTTTCCATAAGTACTCCCAGCTGCCCTAATCTCTGTAATACATCAATCATTTCAAAAATTTCAATCCCCAGCCATCACAGAATCATTTTAGTTTAGACTTATTAAAATTCAACCGGCACGAAAAGTAGTAGTTAACTGAAGTTTCTGTATATTTTTCAATTCTCACTGGTGAAATTATTTCTAGACTCTTCCTACATCAGCTTGCGAGATTAAAAGTTAAATTGCGCAAAAAAAAAAGGCAATGTAACGAGGCAGTTGAAGGGAAGTTAATAAAATTGAAATTTGAAATCCAATTTCACATAATCTAATACTAATACTATCTGCAATTTCAGAATAATATTGTTACAATGCATTCAATCAAATCAGAAAATAAGAAGCAAAATTCAGCAAACAATTGCCAACGTTTAGATGAAAAATTGGATTCAAATTAGTAACAGAGAGAGGGAGAGAAACTAACGGAGTTTCTTGGGGAAGCGGGGACGGAGGTAGACGGAGGAGAGAGACCGGAGATCGGAGTTAGGAGAAAGGAAGGATGAGAAAGGATCGGTTCTGGAAACGGTTAGAAAGGGTTTGGTGGAAAGAGAAGAAGCCATGGCTGTTAAGAAATGTCGTAGAAGATAATTGTTGTGTTTGAAGAGCAATGAAATACTCTTTGAAATTTGGTAGTAGTTGAGTTCTTTCTGTTCAGAAATGAAAAAATATAAAGGTTTGGTAGTTGTTGAGTTGAGTTGAGTTGAGAAAAGTTGAATAGGAAATAGAAATTGAATTGGTTGGTGGCAATGGCAAAATGTGTAATTATATGTGTGTCAACTTGTCACTGTTCACTACCTACCCATCCTTTCACTCTTATTTTATCTTTGTTTGGTCATTGGTCTTTCATGGTGTCTTACTTTGGTGAGTTTAGTTGAAATGAGAATTAGGAAGGTGACAATTCTTTGTATCTTGTTGGATTCGATTCACTGCATTTTTTTTATTTTGCATATTGTATGTATATTCAGATAACCTAACGTATGCAAGTTTTTTTAGGAAATTCTAATTAAAGTATTATCTAAAAATCATAACTATTCCAAACAAAATCATGACAATAAAAGTATTATTTAGGAAATTCTAATTAAAATTAGTATTTAAAAATCATAAATATTCCAACAAAAAAAATCCTAACAAAAGAAAAGTGTTATTTAAAAAATAGTTGGTCAAAACTATGGGTTAAATTAAGTCTAACACTTCTGTATTTAATTTTTTGACAAGATACACTGTATGATTAGTCAAAAAAAAGTACATTGTATGATTTTTAGTTAGATATTTGTATTAAAATAGTTTTTAAAATTTTTAAAACTACTATTAGAATAGAATGACTTGTTTTTGATAGGTTTAAATTAAGTTTAAAGTCTATTTATAAAAAATAAAAAAATTGATTCAGGCCCAATAGAAAGTTTAATCTATGGTGTGATGTTCGAGGGAAAAATAATAATACCTGTAATAACACTTGTCCAAAATGGATTAAGATCATCATTCCAATCATACTTGTTAGATTTATTTCAACATCTTCCCGTCTTTCACGGACATCCATTATTCTATATAAGTGTGGCTTGCAGCCATGCCGTGGTATAATCAATTTATGTTAATTTCCATTCATTCCATCTCATACTCTCATATTGACTCGAGCGTCAAAGTGTTGTCAAGTGAAAAGCACTTTAAGTGTTCCTTTCAACTAGTGTTGTAAAGTGTGTCATCCCGATGGGCCAACACATATAAAGGGTTTAAGAGGGTCGATTGGTTAGCTTTATTGATTGCGAAACTGGACACAATCCAATTAACAATGCGCTATTTAGCTTTATGGGTCAGACTAACTAATTTTTAAATTGTTTTTATTTTAAGAAAAAACGCAATGAGCAATAAAACTACGTATCATACAAATTAATAATTTAATATCCATCAAATAAGTGAGTGTCATGATTTCATGAGAGATATTAAGTACTAAAAAAATATCCATACAAAAGTAAAGAATATACATGGATGATAAATCACAAAGTGCACACTTAAAGCTAACATAGTTAAATTTGACATTACAAACTAAATTTTCAGCAGAACAATTCATAATATATGATAAGATAAGTCAACAACTGAAAAAGCAAATGCAAATTGCAAATAAAACAGAAGGAATATTAAACTCACTAGAAGAACAAATTTCCTTAATATCGTGCAACCAATTATGTGTACAAATGAGGGTTTGCATAATGGCAGTAGTAAGCAATTTCTATACTTATTTAAGATATGAGCTCCGATACTAGATAAAGATTTAGAAGTCAATGGTTTGAACTGTATTTGAAAGGGGACTAAAATCACTTGATGTCATAACTCCTCTTGGAACTCTAAACTGCTAGAACTCTCTTTCCCTAAGAACCAAATAGTGAAAGAAAAAAAAAAGACGAATAAGCCACTGATTTGATTGGAATACTTAAAATGTCAGAAGTTATTATTGCAAGTTGAGAAAATTGAATGTTTAACATCCAATATTAGAGAATATTTACAAACATTTGATTAAAATTGAAACTTTAATCAAAATGTCGAATTATGTTCTCAAATTATTTCACTTCCCTACTCTACCATACCAAACATTTAATTAAAATTCAAATTTTAGTACGCTCATTTATTCGCCACCAAAAAATCACTAACTTATTACCAATATACTGTGACACAAGTGGATATGAAAAAAACAATTTACACGTACTAGTCCTAGATTCGATGGATATGAAAAAACATTTGTCAGGAGATGTCAACCCTTTAAATAGATCTCAGAAAGCTTGATTGAATAGTTTTTACTATGACACGTACGCACACAGAGAGATACTTTTTTTTGTTGGTTTTTACTTTCTGGTTCCTAAAGGAAGGGGACTCTAGTAATTCAGAATTCGGCCACGAAGTAAGTAAAACCCAACAAATAATTTATTCCACCAAAAAATTGAATTCGGATTCTCTCGAAATCCGTCGTTTTATCGAAGTTCATTAACCACTTGAGCTCAATTGGTTAGAGCTACTTTGATTTAATTGAATTGTGTCCTAGTGTTCCAATTCCTTGAAAAGCCGCAAGTTCCCCACCACCACCCGCTTCGAATCTACACCGCCACAAACCACTACCATCATCCTTCTTCTTCTCTATCCACCTTTTCACTCATTCATCCTTTTCCTTCATCTCCACTCGTTCCTCTCAACCATAACACCTTCTTAACTCCTTTCCTTTATATCATTTCCTTCAAATCTCTCCTTCCACGTCATTTACTCATGGATTTTTGTTCACATCTCTTCATCACCTATTGAATCTGCAACGTAAGTTCTTAATCTACTTTCTCTGTTTTTATTGTAACTTTTTTATTTTATTTTTGTTCACTCTGTATAAGTATAAGTATAACTGTATAAGTATACATGAATACGTAACCAAATGATTTATATACAGTACAGTGCTTGTTTGGATTGGATTACATTATTTTTCCGCTTTCATAAGCACTTATGACACTGTTTGAATTATACATAAGCGCTTATGCGCTATATGCGGTAATTTAAGCTGTTTATCCAAACAGCTTAACAATCAATTTTCAAATAGCAGTGATGATTTGATGGTATAGAGTATAGAAAGACTAATAAGTGTATGCATATTTATTTATCTGCAGCGTTTGGACATTTTTTCTGCTAAAAATATGAATCGGTCTATGCGTTTGCTCTCATCTGAGCTCACATGTCCTACAAGTGAAGCCATTCAGTACAAAAATGTGAATTTTCTTTTGCCTAAACCCTCAGTAAGGGTTTCTTGTTTCATTAATAAAGGTGTTTGTAATCGCAATGGAAGAAACGTGAGGGTGTCTTGTAAATTGATGCATGACCATTTAGAAGAATCATATAAAAGAAAGAAAAGGCTACAAGTGCCTCTACAGAAGCAGGATTTTGTGAGGACTTTGTTGATCGATAACTACGACAGTTATACATACAATATATACCAGGAGCTATCTATTATTAACGGCGGTAAGTTCAACTTATTATGCTCTCTTTTATTGTTTCTCGTCTGAATGTATGTGGGTGTTAAAAATTGGAAAGTGTTGAATCATAGTAAGCATTTTAGATTAGTTTATTTTGCGGTTAAAATAGCTCCCATGGAAAAATAATTTATTTTTTGTGAACTTTCCTCAAAAGTGAATCTAGTCCAAATTGCTAAATTTGTCATTTAGTCCAAATTGCCAAAACAGATCAGGAATACTTATTTGTGGAAGCTTATTCTTTATGATTGTTTAAATTGTTTAATATTGCAACTTGCTTGTAGCAATCAATTGAAAAGAATAAAGGCTTATATAATCTAAGGAAATTGCACTAGAAGACATGGTTGATTGATGTTTTATTTATAATTATATCATGTTCAATTATTTTTTTTATCAATATACATGATATTAGACTCTTAGAGTTAGCACATATCCTTTTCATAAAACCAGTTGTTCATTCTAATATGAATTCCAAAGGTGGCTTCTAAAGTGGAGCAGTAATGGTCAATCATTGGGTTGACACCTTAGAGTTAGCAAGCATCACAAAAAATATGTATTTATATTCAAATAGAACTTTTCTACATGTAAAAAATAGAATACTGTTGGCAAATATATTTGTTTGTGGTGTATAAATACCCCTTTTAACATCTGGTTTTGGTGTTCATTTCGCCAGTCCCTCCTGTGGTGATTCAAAATGATGATTGGACGTGGGAAGAACTTTGCTATTACTTGTATGAAGAAAATGCATTTGATAACATCGTAATATCCCCTGGACCTGGTTCTCCAGCATGCCCAGAAGATATAGGTGAACATCATGAGACCTTGTGGTCTGAAAATTTCCTAACATTTATATACTGCTCCTTAAGAAGCAATAGATATGTAGTCCATGTTTTCATCACATTCATTGTAAATCTACGCCTGTGGACATTATGAATTCTGATGTTTCACTGACAATTTTGAAATACATTGGTGCCCTGATACACATGGTGGCAGTGTGTGGCTAGCGAAATAGGTCAAAGTGTAACCTTGCCAATAGAGAGCTATTCTTAGAGTTTACTGACTACCTCTGTAACTCTTATGATCAAAGTTGATCTTCAGCAGCATATGTAGTTATCCTGGTATATGGTTTTTGGGGAATATATTTAGATTTCATGAACTTAAAATATTTAAATATTCAATCTTAAAACAACAGCCAAAACTTTGCACTAGATGGGACTAGTTACACAAACCAATCAACACATTAGGCTCCTCCAAAATAATATTTTTCAACAAATTCATTTAGAGTTAGGTTGTTTTTAACGGTTTCTCATTACGTATACTTAATATATGATCTATCCCCTTTTTATTGGACTATCTATCACCTGATTCACTTTTCTCACTAGAGGCTTGACTAGTCTTCTTCTCGCATGAACAAAACACCTGAGGCTTCGTTTTTGTCATTTTCTTATCAAAAGTTATTGCTCCAACTTTCCCCTAAATACAATTGTTCCTAATTTTAAATTTTCTTATAAGTCAAGTGTCAGCTCATACTCCTCAATATTTTCATCTCTGTCACACTCAAAAGGGGTGTAACCATGTTAGTGAAACACTCTCAAACTACATGAATTGTAAGTATAACTATGCCTATATGTGTTTTGAAAGGACACCGGATATATTTTGAAGAATTTGATATCTATGATTTATTTTAATGTTATCTTGATTGCTGTTTAACGAGATGTGGAAGATTCTTTATTTTGACCTTTCTTCTTTAAATGATTTTATATGCTTCAGGCATTTGTCTTCAAATATTGCTTGAGTGCAGGGATATTCCTGTTCTGGGTGTTTGCCTAGGACACCAGGTATTTCCCTCTTCTTTATTCAGTATTGTACTCTTTTTTGCTAATTTAATCTAACCACTCTCTGGCTGAGCAAACCTTCAATGTATTACACTTTCTTCTTTTAATTACCTAAACCTTTAATTTTGCAACTTGTGTTGTTAATAACATGCACGAGTTTCAATAGAGTAAACTATATTTCTTGAATTTAGGTCATGTTAACTTAACAGGAACTTTATCTGTCTAATTTTTGTTTTACCTTTCATATTAGAGTCATTTGGTAGAACTTATTTGGGCTAATCTCATGATATAAACTCTTAAGTTAGGTTTTTGTGTACTTAAGGATACCTCATGACATGTTCATAAGCTGTTTTCACCTTTGTCAATGCTCTCAAGAATAGCTTATGGAGTAAGCTTTTGTTTAAACTATTTACTTGATTAAGCCTTTGCTATTTAGGTTTTGTACGTTTGTTTTTTGATGGCCTTGGGTTTTGTACGTTTGTCACAATATATTAAATATTCATCCTCTATTTTGTTTCTTTCTGGGAAGAAAAGTTGTTTGTCTAATAGCTGCAATAGTTGTATAATTTTTTTATGGGAACATCAGTTCTATGGAATTAAATAATTAATCACTTGTACTGCAGTCAAAGTAATTGGCTGTTTGTGTAGTCACAGTCTAGTATCAATAGAAATATTTGGTCTGGTTATGTATTACATGTGTTTAATATTCTGATTTCTGAGTAAATAGTGAAATAATATATGGATTTTTTTCCGTGTCATATCTCCTTTGCTAACACTCTCTCTTTATAGTTCATTTTTCTTTGGTTAGCAAATTTTCTTTTAATAAAATTTATGAACATGAGAACATGTTGGCCTTTTAAAAATACAGGCATAGTACTTCTGTTTGCTTCAGTGAAAAGTGAAAATTGCTTTATATAAAAATTTAATGAACAATTTTGAAGTCAATATGTTTAAATTCCCATTTTCATTATAAAGAGAACATTTCATTCTTCACTATTAAGAAATCTCCCATTTTTATGAACAATGTTTACTAGTATGATTGAAGCCCAATAAAAAATATTGGGTAGATTAAAACATAAAACTCATTTATATGGGGTTTCTATGATATTTCCTTAAAAGTTATTTCTGAAGAATAATATGGATTTGCTGTAAAATTTCCAAGAAAAATGCCCTTTGACTGAGATTTTCTGTATTTCTGAAAAGGTAGTAAACAATATATAAGCTGTATTATGCCTGATGCTTGTCAATGCATTGTATTTTATTTTTTCCTTAGCTTAATCTCTTTCTGTGATTTGGTAGGCATTGGGTTATGTGCATGGAGCTCAAATTGTCCATGCATCTGAACCAGTTCATGGGCGTCTGAGGTATGCTTGAATATTTCAAAAACATTATATAATTGCCACACTTAGGAAAATGAATATACCTAAAACATAATTGTCATTTAAAAGTTCTCATTTCTGTTTGATCCCCTCTCATTTTAATTTTAACAATTTCTTTGTTCTGTGCAGTGAAGTTGAGCACAATGGATGCCAGCTTTTTCATGGCATACCTTCTGGTAGAAATTCTGGTTTCAAGGTGGGTTGCCTAAGACTGTGAATTTAAATCAGTCAAACAATTTTAGAGAATTTGAATCTTTATATAGAATTCAATTTTGAGTTTATCATATTCATATTTGAGAGATACAAGGCATTCAGATGCTAGGAAGCTCTAAATTTTAATCTTAATTTTTCTGAAGCGCTGATGTTGCTCAGCAACTATAGATCACCAAGTTGTTTGGGAATCTTGGTGAATTCTGAACTTTCTTTGACCTGGGAATTTTTTATATCTTATTGCTTTAGGAGAGAAAATATATGATATATTCCTCAAAAAATCCGATATGCCCAGATTTTCCCCCCACCTAATAAAGAGATCTTGGCGTAATCACATAAGAAACTGAGCACAATTAAGTGCTCTGCGGTGTTGTGTTCATTTTGCAAACAAGTGGCACATTTGGTTAAAGCGAAACATCTTTTGCTTTCATTCTTGGGGATTCTTTAATAGGGGTTTCTTTGTCAAATATGAAGAAGGATTACAGTGCTCTCTCAGCCGATGTTTTCATCTTCGTTTGTTTTTTTTCCTTGCGTTCTTTGTTTTGGGAGGATTCCTCGTCTTCTTGTCCGTCTCTCCTAATACATTATTTTTGTTTTCTTATTCAACTATTAATGATGATTGAAGATAAGGAAGACATCTTTCTTCTAGTTGGTGGAGATTTTTCTATGCGTGTTATTTTTTCCAGGGGAAAGGGAGATGTTTGGTGGCTGGGTGAGTGAGGAAAGCATGCAACGCATGGTGTTGAAAGTGCCGCCAAAAGTATTTTGGTTTGCTTGGTATACTCTCAAGATGTATGTTGAAATTCTTAGGGAAGTTTATGTGTTTGGTCAATTGCAGTCTTGCAGATTCTCACCATTGATCAATTTAATTTTAATCAGAAGAGAAAGACATTTCTAGGAATTCTATAACTTACCCAAACAAAATACCTCTTTTGGTATCCCTGTACTGTATGCATTTCAACAAAAAATGACCAGTTGACAAAATCCAAAAAAATTACATATTTTGCCAGATTTAGCAGTGCAATCATTCATGTAAAACATGTACTATGCACAGATGCAAACTACTTCCTTTGTTTATATTTTCATAGCTAAGTTTGTTCTTCTTTTGTCAAATTTCAATTAAAATCTATCTTGTACCACCACCAATCATAATTATTGTTTGTCACACATTTCAGGTGGTTCGATATCATTCATTGGTGATAGATTCTGAATCACTTCCTGAAGTGCTCATTCCAATAGCATGGACTTCCACTAAAACACTTCCGTTTGTTGGATCCAAGGTTTCTGAAAAGTACAATGGTCATGAAGTTCAGACTGGTCAAAGCATTTTCGTTGATTCATTTTTACCTGAAGCAGGAAATGGAAGTTCAAACCTTATTGATTATGGACAAACTAGAAATGCAAGGGTTCTTATGGGAGTCAAGCATTCAACAAGGCCACACTATGGTGTGCAGGTGTTAAGTACAGAAATAATCTGTCTATATTATTTTTTTTTTGTTTTTGATAAATGTCTATAGTTTTAGCTTTGTGTTCTATTTATTAATTAATTAGTTAACCATGTTCAACTCAACAAATTTGACCTGCAGTTTCATCCAGAGAGTGTTGCAACCTGCCATGGAAGTCAAATATTCAAGAATTTTAGAGAGATTACAGATGATTATTGGCTGAGATTTAGGTCGTCGTACAACAAGGAAAAGCGTGTTAATTCTGATGGTAAACTGAAGTACTGTGCTTCCCCACATACACACACAGAAAAAACTGAAAACTCTTCTATTACACTTCACTCTATCTTTCATATGTGCTTATCAGCTTAATTGCACCGACATGTTTTGTGGGCTTGATTTCTAATTTTAGATTGCTTTTAAATGAGAAAACAGTCTGATACAAAATTACATTGTATCTTGTGCTGTCTTTGTTAGAGTGTAGTTCTAGAAAGTATCTAGACCTTCTAAACTAGAGTGAGATCTGTTTATTAATGTGTTCATACTGCTTAGTTTTGTTATAAATTTCAATTGGCCTTCAGCTTAATACGGTATTTCAACGTAATTTACCTGAGCAGTAAACTTTCTTTAGCACACACGCAGGTTTCAAGTGCTAGTAGACTCTACAGAGACTTTTGCAAAAGTAACAATTCTGAGAATAATACAGTGAATCTTCCAAGAAAAGTAAATCATGGAGACGAGAATGTAGTACATAATAATAATAATACTGAGATGAATTACAAACGTTTGAAGTTGAAATGGAGGAAATTTAATCATTTGGCTGGTCAAGTTGGTGGAGCAAAAAGTATATTCTGTCAATTGTTTGGACACGAAGCTGAAAATACCTTTTGGTTGGATAGCTCCTCTACAGAGATGGTATTTATATGAATTTATGTCAGTTTATCTTTGATTCTATAGATATGATGCTGAAAATACCGTTGTCATCTCCAAGCCTTTCCCCCATTCTGTTTTTATTACAGTGCACAAATATTTTCACATTTGGATCTTTAAACAAGAATCATTGATCAACATAGGATCTCTTCGTATTTTGGTAATATACTTCATTATATAATATGTTCTCCATCATCTCATTATTCTTCTCATCCCATAGGGAAGAGCGCGCTTTTCGTTCATGGGAGGAAAAGGTGGATCACTTTGGAAGCAGTTGACGTTCAGATTGTCTGATCAGAGGTTTGAAATTAATTCTCTTAACTGCTAATTTTTAAGTATTTCTGGCATGTATTCAATTCTCTTCCATACTTTAGATTCTCATCTTTTACGATTCTTTGACCTGGGAAAAAATATTTCAGTTGCGCCAGTCTAACCTTCTTACCCTTGGGTATTGATAATAGTATATAATGTTGATTAAAATACAGTCCATTATTTTTGCAGTGACAGGCGTTCAAAAGGTGGCGGCTATTTGTCACTGGAAGATTCTGATGGTTCTGCCAAAACGATATTCTTGGAAGGAGGTTTTCTTGATTATTTGAACAAGGTATATACTGGGACTATGTTGGCCATTTAATATTTTATTCTTGCATATTACACTTCTCACCTAGGACATGCCATATTGTTAGATGACATGCTATTAGACTCTATCAGGTGTTTGCCACTTGTTAACCCCATTCTTCATAATAAAGTAGTTTACACCAGATAAAATTGAGCCCATGCTTGTAAATGAGTCAAGTCTATTATGCTCTAGCACGAAGGGGTGTTCTAAAAAATAAATAAAAAAATCCTTGTTGTCCATTCTCCTTGATTTAGACAAATAAAATGCCATGTATTGCTTTGAATGTTTTCACTTTCATGAGATATGCAGTTAAGAAATGAAGAAAGGGATGCGATAGGATAGATGAAAGGTAAACAGAACAAAAACATAAGTAAAGTAAACATTTCTGGGTAATGAATCATCAGCATGTGTGTTTTTGGTGCATATTTAAACTTTTTGTGACATACTTGGATATTCCCAATTATGATATGCTTTTCCTTTTTCTTTTGTCAGCATAATGAAACATTAGTTCGTTTTCCTTTTTGTTACTGTCTCCCTCATAAACATGTTGCCTTAATAATGTCACAGGAGCTACAATCATATCGTTATGATAAGGATGAATATGAAGGCCTACCATTTGATTTTCACGGTGGATATGTTGGTTACATCGGGTAGGTGATAGACTCAAGCAAACATATGCCTACTTTGAATCAAGCTGAATGTGTATGTATGTATTTTTATCAACAATAAAACAACAAAAAGATCTAAAACACTGCCTAAAAAGCATCGGCCAGAAAGTTTTGCATAAGCTGACAAGCTCAAAGGTTGATCCATAGCTGCACCATACTGTGCTAGCCAATCAGCAATTCATTGCTCTCCCTCAAAGTATGTTGGAATGTAAGGGACCATGCCATAGAGGAGAACTTGCAAACGTGGTTGATTAAAGGAGCATATGGATGGTATAGTGGAGTTTCATCTGCAATGAAATCCAGAGCATATTTTGTGGAATCTAATAAAATAACAACAGAAAAACAGTCCCGGTGCATTGCACCAGTTCCTCATTTGTTATATACAAGACCTCTCTAGTGAACTAACAAATAATTGGTTTCTTATGTTGCAGGTATGACCTCAAAGTTGAATGTGCTGCCACATGTAACCATCACAAATCTAAAACTCCAGATGCATGTTTTTTCTTTGCTGATAATCTTGTAGCTATTGATCACAAAAATGATGATGTTTATTTATTGGCCATACACGAAGAAAATTCAAGTATTTCACAATGGTTGGATGATACTGAGCAGAAGCTTCTGAGCTTAACTGGCTCGGTGAGGATGGACTTAGAAAAATCGTATTCTCACCCTTCAACTTTTTCCTCGCATAAAGTTGGTTTCACAGCTGAAAAATCTAGAGAGCAGTATATTAGAGATGTTAAGAAGTGTTTAAACTACATTAAAGATGGAGAGAGCTACGAATTGTGCCTTACAACCCAGATAAGGAAACCAATTAAGGTCTTAAATTCTCTTGGACTTTACCTGCATTTGAGAGAAAGGAACCCAGCACCTTATGCTGCTTGGCTTAATTTTCCAAAGGAAAATCTGTGTATTTGTTGTTCTTCCCCTGAGAGGTTCCTACAGTTGGATAGGCATGATATGCTAGAAGCTAAGCCCATTAAGGGCACTATAACTCGTGGGGCTACTGAAGACGAAGACGAGCAACTGAAATTGAAATTACAGCTCAGGTAATTTCTGGAAACTTTTGAGTCTAGCCATCACTATTTAACAAGAGATTGTTTGAGTTCAGTTTACATTATGGAATTATTTATCTTGCCACGTTTTGTCATGGCATCAGATTTATAAGTATATTTGATTATTCAGTAATTTGGTTAGAATCAAGACTCTGAAAACTAATATGGACGCAAAGCAATCAAATGCGATTCAGTTTGGTGAACCTGTTATGAACTAACTTGTTTATCTATTTCAGTGAAAAGGATCAGGCTGAAAACCTGATGATTGTTGACCTCCTAAGAAATGACCTTGGCCGTGTATGTGATCCTGGATCTGTTCATGTGCCACATCTCATGGATGTACAGTCATACGCAACTGTTCACACAATGGTTAGTACGATCCGTGGGAAAAAGCGGTCAGATGTAAGTGCTGTAGATTGTGTCAAAGCTGCATTTCCAGGTGGTTCAATGACAGGCGCACCAAAGTTGAGATCAATGGAACTTCTTGATTCTATTGAAAGTTGTTCTCGAGGCATATACTCAGGCTGTATTGGATTTTTCTCATATAATCAGACATTTGATCTAAATATTGTCATAAGAACAGTTATTATACATGAGGGTGAAGCTTCCATAGGAGCTGGAGGGGCAATTGTTGCTTTGTCAAACCCAGAAGATGAATATGAAGAGATGATCTTGAAAACAAAAGCACCATCAAATGCTGTGATAGATTTGAATAGAGATCAATAAATCAAGCATTTTTTTTCCTTTTGGCCCTTGGTCAGACACCAACGATTTGATGCATTTTTGTCCTACTAATTGACGACTACTCGTCAAATATAATTTTAGCGTGCTTTGAGTTGATTATTTTGGTTAGTTTCTTTGATTTTGGCGCTCGAGACATTTCGGCGTAAACGGGCACTACCTCAGTTGCAATTGAGACATTTTGGCGCTGCCAGTATACGCCCAGGTGTTAGATGTCACGCGCGTGCATCATTGTTATGAATTTTGAGCCTATTTAAGCCAAACAATTATATTTTGCAAGGATTTTAAATGTTTTTACACCGAAATTGAGAGAAACACTGTGCTAAGATTTGAGAAGTTGATGTTCGACTATAACAACAGCAATTGTAGCTTCTCACTGCCGATGAAACGAGAGTGGAATTTGTGAATGCTTTTATTTCGTGTGCTCAGAAGCTTGATTTGATATGTAATAGTAGTATATATGATAATATTTATGCATATACTTGGCTGTAATTTTGGCTTGCTGGGTTTTGTTTCTAGTTTATCTATACTGTAATTTATGTTGAATGAATTCCCAATAATTTCATTGTAATTTTTATTTATTCATTTTCTTGTTCATTGATGCTCTTATTTCCACATGGTTGTTGCCTTATTGAGGTGTCCATTTGTGTTTAGACAGCTCAGTATTTGAGATAAAAGTGAAATTATCATTGCCTATAAGTAGAATAGGAGAAACATCCTAACAAGACACCTCAATAGAAGAATGCGAATGAATCCATAAAACACCTATCATTTGTTTAAATAAATGTAATATTACATATTACTACTATATGTAATATTCTTACTAACCGAGCTAAATTTACTAAAATAACATTTGTTTAAATAAATGAAGAAGTGAACTATTAGTATGATCTAGAGATGGAAACATTACTCGATGAACCATGATCACTTCCAGTTGTTTAGACAAAAGCACGTAGGAAAAGATACAGTGGCCGCAGCAACTTTGGCAGGTGAAAAAACTTTTGAGAAACATGCTATTCTGGTTTGTTAGTGGAGTCTGACATGGTTTAAGATTTCAGTGAGACAACACTCTGAAAAAATGTAAGTGAGTTGGGGCTTCAGATGCTTTGGCTATATTAATGTTTTACAAGTTATTGAAAAATAGATTGAAATTTGAACTCCGATTATAGACGTCCGACATAATATGAATATTTTTCTACCAATTGAGCTTCGACTTTTAAACTATCAATGTTGCATTCTAAGCATAGCTCTAATTAAGGCAAGGTTTTTGCACACATATTTTAAGAAATATAACAATAACACCATATGATTTTACCATTATATTTAGGCCTAAACAAATTTTATATACAACAAAAAATCTCTTAAGTGGAAGAAAATACTAATTGATATAGTATTTAGTTAAAATATTTTATATTTCAAAAGGAAGAGGTAGAATTTAAATAAAATTATAATAAAATATTATTACTATCATTAAAAAAGTATAAATTTTTATGTCAATAAAACATTAATATCTGTTGTCAAATCCTACTTATAGAGTTGGTTTAGGCCGACCCGTTTGCCATATGGGTTGTCAAAATTGAGTTTGATCCAAATATTTGACTATGTGACCACCTAATGGGCTTGACCGACCCATATTTTAATATTACTATTTTCATTGAAAATTTTAACTCACCCCTACAAACTAATTTTTTTTTCTTTCACAAATATACCCCTTTAATCATTTTTTTCAATATTTTCATTACATGAAATTTTTTTGGTTCTAACATTACAAATCGCAATATATAAAGATGTCTGGAACTGCTATGGAAGGTCGAAGACCTGCAATGTTATAGTTTAAAAAATGTTTCAACAATTATACAATAATAATACAAAGAATGTCATAGAACCTAAATCTCAAAAAATTTAAAATATTTTCATCTGATCCAAACCCTTGATGAAAATTAACTAAAAGCATATTATATATAGAAAAAAAACTAAAAGCACAAAGTATATAGTGCATCAATCAATATTGTTAGTATGTGTTTGATATTACGGTGAATTTGTCAGGATTACGTTAAACCATAGCGATTCTTGTATAGTTACGTGAATTTTTTTTCACCACTAGTATCTGGTTCATTGGACTGATTAATTCCGATTTAATGCAATTATATGCATGCGAAAGACTTTAATACATGCATCTAGAAATAGATAGAAAAGGAAAGCATGTGTGTATATACATATTGAATGAATTGAAGTGATGAAACTAGGGCCCCCAGAAGAGATGAACAAAAAAAGATACATTACAGTTTTTCACCATAAGGGAAAGAAAGAAAGAAAGTTGGAAGAATGATGGAGATATAAGATGGAAGGAAAGTGAGAGAGATGCATATTATTGATGGTAATAAAAAAAAGGAAAAGATATTTTGGAATTGGCAAAGTGAGACAGGAATAGTATAGAATCTACTTTGACAGAGTTTTGAGTACAATTAATCTGTCATGCAAGCAGATAGAGAGTGAGGCATCAAACACTGAGGAACCGGGGCCTAGCCAACACGATCATATCATATCATATGATTAATTATTTTATTCTTTCTTTTCTTTCACCTATGTAAGTATGTAACTGCAGGTTATAACTTTGCATCGGCCGAAAGCATCCTCAGTTGCCTTAAAAAACACATTGCTTCCTTCCACACAATTTGCTATCTCTTCAATCACTCATTTCTTCTTTATATTCATTTAATAATTGACAATAAATGACGCATCTAATAGTATATATTAAGAAAATGCTAAATAGTACACTCCATGCACTAGTTAAACATATTCAATGTAACAAAAATACATTGGAATTTGAAGTTGATAAACTATAAATTTGACCTCAAATCTATTGATTGAGCCAAAAGAAATATGATCACCTCATCAAGTGTATTGTTGAACACAAATTGATTATGCATAGCAACATTGTTTCTCCTAGGTCTATGGATGTTGTTTTTAAAAGAATGAGTTTTGCAATCCAAAAAGGGGTAGCGGCGCAGCTTGTTAGCCGATTACCTTCTATTCATATGTAATTAACATTTTATATAATATTGAGTGATTACAATAGTAAATGTTTTTCTTTTTAATTTAGAATTTTATTTATTATTCCGTAAATATAATTCAGATGATAAAGCTCGCTCATAATACTTTTCTCATTCATATTTAGGGTGTGTAAATTTCATTGATATGATTAACAACCAATATAACATAGAGTAGAACTATACTAAAATTAATTAACATTCAAATTTGCAAGTATTTTGAATGAAAAGAGAAGTAGAAAATCATAGAATTGAAATTGATATGAGCATTGCATTGGATTGCAGAAGAAAGAAGTGTTAGCTAGTAGGGGAGGGGAGGGGAGGGGAGGGGATGGTGGTGGTCCCATTGAGAAAAGGAAAAGGCTGAAGGCATAATGTCCTTTTGTAAGCTTTAGAGCTGCTTTGACCGTATACCATATTCTCTCAAAACCAATTGAAAATAGAGAGAGAGAGAGATAGAAATACTAATAAAGTGGTCCATTGCTTTTTTGCATTGCTTGCATTTGCATATGATATGATATGAGATTCCCTCCCCAGCCTGCATGTGGGCATGCATACAATCACATAACATAGCATAGCATGATCATCATCATCATAATCCTCTCTTCTCTGCAGCTGCACCTATACAACAAATTACAATCATGCTTTTACTTTTCCCATGATCTTTTCTTTTTCTTTTTAGTTATTTTAATTTTTTTCAATTCAAACTCTGACCTTTCACAGACATGCGTGTGTGTTTGTATCAGAGACACATAACACCCTAAAATAGTGTTTTGAGTGACTCTCAAGATTACTATTACTCCTACCTACCTATATCTTCATACACTATCACTTTTGCAGTCACACAATTACCTATTCATGCTGCTCAATTTTCATAATTAATATTCTCTCCATTTTAAAATGAACATCGGTAGTATACTATTACTCCGTCCTAAAATATAAGAGAAAAAAATAAAAAAAAAACAAAAAAAACAAATACTTTCAATCATTGTATTATACTTTTTTTTTAATAAATGTGATTTTTGATTTTTCTCTTATAATATAAGATGAAGAGAATACTGTGTTAATTAAAATAAAATATCCTAATATTTTGAAAATATACATATAGTATTTTTTTTTGAAGAAAGTTAAACTAGTCCACTTAAATTAGTCCCAAAGATAATCGAACTTAAAACCTCGAGAATGCGCACACTCCCAAATTCCATGTCAATACTATCGGACCAACCCAAGTGGGTTGCTACATATAGTAATTATTAAAGCACAAAATTGAATTAAAATTTAGTTTGAAAACAGATTAATCATGCCAGATATACTGGTAGTAAAGACTTACTACTTACTATAAGTTGTGCAACTAGGGACATATACAATTATCATATGGTTAAAATAAATTTACAACAAATACATTTTTTTCTTTTTGATAATAAAATTTACAGCATACTTTGCTTATACTTTTTTCTAACAAAATATATTTTTCCACTATATATATATATATATATATATATATATATATATATATATATATATAGTACTTCCATATGTTATGCATCAAAGAAGCTATTTTTTCATCAAATCAAGAAGAATACTATGGGCTCATACAATTACAATTTGAGGGGAGGGGGCTAAGAAGTAAGAAATTACTCTTTCAATACAACAATGTTGATTAATAGTAGTAATTGATATCAACAAAGAAAAACGACAACACAATGTTGATCAGAGAAAATGACTAGTAATTTTATTTTTGGTGAACAAAATGACTAGTAATTTATTAACGCAATAACTAATTCCATTTATTTTCTTGACTGAAATAGTGAAATAGTATATAACTAATTCCTAGTAATAATGATTATATTCCATTTTTATTTAACAAGAGTAATGAGTTGCTATTTAAGAAAGTTTGTGAATATTTTATGGTACCATATGTTCCTTCATTTTAGAACCATGTTAGTTTTTATTTGACACATAACTGAATGTTAGTTACACGTCGCATAAATGAAATTGTGAATATATACAATGCTCACAAATGACCCTTAATATTAAGGGAAGAAGAGACATTCTCCACAAATTATTATTTTCAGGATACAAAATGATCAAATTAAATCTACTGCTTTTTTTTTTTGTCACAAAATTAAATCTGCTTGCTAGTATCATGGATCATATTGATTTATCATATCATATATATAAATAAATGCCATAAGATTAAACCCCAAAATAAAAAAACATTTTAATTAAGCAATAAATATGGAATCAAATAATAATCTCTATAATTAAAATTATAATTTAAGAATAATAATGTCCATAAGTAAAAAAAATCTTCAAAATCAAATCAATAGTGAATGACGTGTAACGAACTAATGAAAATAACGTTAATTGAATGATTACTTTACTCCTAATTAAAGTTTAGTATGAATGGCAGTAGAAACTGTAGACATGACTTATTGAGATAGTCATATGAAATGTCCATGAGATAGATAGATAGATGCAGACAAGCATGCTATGCTATGGTGTGTGTGAAGCAACATGTAATAATACGGAATAGTAATAATTTGGAGAATATTAACACTCACTTTACTTTGCACTAAAGAATTGTTTTTTTGAATCAACACATGTTAAAGATCTTAATAAAAAAATATTCGCCTCAAATTAAAATATTACTACTTTCTTTTAACACAAATTTTAAAATTTGATTTTTTTAACCTATATTCTTAGAACATATGTTAATGTTGTATTATGATAAATGTTAACGAGACTCTAATATTTTATTAATTCATCCGTTTTAAATTAATTGACTTAATTTAATTATGTGCACTATTTACATAGGTTATTTTGAACTTTTTTTCCGACAAAAGCTACTTTGACCTTATTTTCGACTAATATATAAATATAAATATCAGTAGTATATACAATATTTAATTAGTCTTGATAATTTTTTTTTTGAAGAAATTAAATTAATCTACTTAAATTAACACTGAAGAGAATCAAATCTGAGATTTCGAGGAAGAGCAAACTCCCAAGTCTCAAACCTATACTATCATACCAACCCAAATGGGTTTCTTAATAAATATTTTTTAAACTATATCATTTTTATAATTTTTAATGTATCTAAAGATATTAACGATCAACTAAACATAAAATTATCTATTAAATCAATTATTTTAAGACGGAGAAAATAATATTTATAACTTTGATGTTTGTTACCAATTCCTTGTGACATAATTATTTTAAGAATCAGTTTACAGTATTTTTTTTACCGTAACATCATATTCTTTGCGCTTTTCTCGTGCGTGCCCTCCTTTCCTTTCAACTCTAATCAAATCATTACACTCACTCCTACTTCTTTTTTCTTGCTCATAAAAATCAATTCATCATCATTATTATCTATCATATCATATCTTAGGCCCCAAACATTAATCAAATCAAAACCAAAACATTAATCAACTTTTGTCATTTAATATTAGTAAAAAAAATACCAGATGTGAATTTTTTTAATTTATTTAAATTTACCTATATTTAGAAAAAATATAAAAACATGACTACAATATCATGTGAAAAAAAGGAAAGGAATCTGTTCCCCAGGGTTAAGGCTCTGCAAATCGAATATCTTGCATCACAACAAATCAAAAGAAAATATCTTCATTGTAAGTTTTTTTTTTTGGGCAATGATGAAAAAGAAAGATAAGAAATTGTACCTTTGTTCAGTGTTGAGGAAGCACAAACCCTGTAACTTTGAAAATGACAATGCCGTGTGTCTTCTTTCTTGAATATGTACATGTCCTTCTTCTTCTTCTTCTTCACTACAATCAATATTCATTAGTACTATAATTTCTACAATTTATAAATAATAATAAAAATAAATTGATGATCTTTATGTATGGGCATGTTCATATGCTTGGCTCCTCATACGCCATCCACAAAGGTCATTGATTTTTCGATGAGCTTCGTATATGGCATACAGGGAGCCAGGCACATACTCATATGTATGCATGAAGATGATGATGATGCCACCTTAATATCAACAAATAAATCACTACAAGATTGTATTTTTCTTTATTAATACTAATTAGACATTAGACTAAACAAATCTCCATTCAATTTCATCATAAACTCATAGATTTTAGTTGAGTTTTGATTGAATGATGGATATGATGAGAGGGGACGAAGATGAAGGTGGAATTGGTGGAGAAAAAGAAAGGGACAAAAAGAGTGGTAGCTATAGAGAGGAATGAAAATAATTAAGGTTAGGAGAGAGTAGTAGTAGTAATAGTACTAGTTAGAGAGTGAGTGAGTGAATGAGATATGGAGAGAAGAGAAATGAGGAGAGGTATATATTGTGGTTGAGAGAGAGAGAGAGAGAGAGAGATCTATAGAATAGATGAAGGAAAAGAAGGGAAGAAAAAGCTAAGTCATAATCAAAATGGAGGATTTGAAAGCCCCACAAAAAAACCCTACTGAATTGGCATAAAAGTAGTGTAGAAAAGATTAAGGTGTGGCTAATAATAGTGAGAAGAGGAAAAAAAGGAAGAATATTGTGGGGTTGAGGTTGCACCCTGAACCCAAATTCAACCACTAAATATACAAGACACAATATTATTACACAACACAAATACGAGAGAGAGAGAGAGAAAAAAATACAAACATTAATGTAGTAACTATGGTAAGGTTTTGGGTTGGGTTAGTAATGTAACCACCCACGCAATTTCCTAAGCTAGCCTTATGTTGTTGTGTTTCAAATCTTCTTTTTCTGGGTCGTAAAGCTAATACTCTCTCTCTCTCTTTCAACCATAGTGTTGTTTGTAGTATTTTTGTCTCAAGTGTTTGGACGACATGGATTCCTCATCACTCAAACACTTTCTTTATATCAACATAAAATAAAGCTAACACACCCTAAAAGGAACCCAAAAACTTTCTTTTTTCTCCATCACCTCACTACACTACTTTTTTATTATTGCTCAAAAATTATGTTTTTTTATTTGTTTTCCTAGTTTGCTTTTTATGAAAAAGAAATTATCATTTTTATTTATTTTGGTTTCAAAAACATTTATAATAATATTAATAAAAAAAATTCACAGTCTCACAAACTTAGCTCAATTGGTTGGACATATTGCACGAAAGTGCATGGATCCGGGTTAACCCGGATATACGCATTTATTTCATTTTAAAGGGTGAATTTCAAAAAACTCACACATCAATGCAAAGAAATGGAGAATTACAAAAAAAAAAAAAAAAAAAAAAAATAGGAGAAGAGACTATGCGTTGGTCTAGATTTCGTCTACGAGGTTAATAAAATTTGACCAAAATTTTATTTCATCTAAAAATCGAGCTCAATTTCTGCGAGGAGAATTACAAATTTGGACATGCGTGAAAATATATTAAATATTGTTAATTTTCTTTTTATCATCTAAATTATGTTTGTAAGAATAAATTATCACATATTTTATTTGGTTTTTACTATTATTATCTGATCCACTGAACCAACTAATTCGGTTCAAATATTAGTTCTAGCATCATAGTTTTAATCTTTTCCCAACCGCACTTGCAGAAATAAAAGTATAATATTTTCTATTAAATCTTACGACAATCACCACTTAATTAATTAACGTCTTTAGATTAACATATATTTTATTACCAATTGATTATACTACTACTTCCATCATGGGACAGCTTTAGCACTAACACTTTTTTGTTTATGCTTTAAATTAGATTAGATTAATCGCTCCCCAACCCTTCACACCTAATTCACCACTTTTATTTCGGTCCACTAAGATGGCAACTCATATATTAGCGCCTTTAATTGTGTGTTTTCTTTTTCCTTTTTTGCTCTAACATACTACATTTGTATATACGTGTGTTTTAGGGGAGTTGTTGGGTACATAAGGTATGTCCCTTGGCAAACTTCAACTGTTAATTGTTATTTTCCTTGTTTAAAGATGTTGATATGCACTTGGCAATAAAATAGTATACTATTTAGAACTTATAAGGGTAGGATGTTGTATTATTTTACTACACGAAGTTACATTTTATTTTTACACCTATATTGAAGTTATATAAATATAAATTCTAGTGTAATGGTAAAAAAATTGACATCTCAATATAATTAACTGCAAAATGCGTCACAAATTCACAAATAACATTGATGATTAAAATTATTATCTAAAATTGATTTAGTAATTATTGGCGTTAAATTTAATAGAGAGGACTACGATTTAATCTCTGACACAATTGACTGGATCTTAGTGGTGAAAAAAAAAAGTTAAAATTATTATTACCTCCGTTCATAAATACTAAGATATTGTTTGATCACGACACGTACATCAATGCACAATTTTGATCACTAATATTTTTAATTTTCTAGTAGTAAAAATTATAAAAATTTGATATTTTAAAAATACTCATCAAAATAAATCACGCAAAATCTTATATATATACTAATATTTACATCTATATATTATTAAAAAAATACGATTAAAATATGATAAATAAATAGTACAATTTGATCTAACAAAATTTTATATTGATGGACGGAGGTAGTAATTCGGTAGTGTTGAATGCAAAAATAATGGATAATACTCCTAAATACCCATTGTTCTCTTTATGTTTTTTTCGATTTGTTTCCTTTTGATAATACTACTTTTGGGATTAATTGTATAATACTTTTCATTTCATTCTATTTTTGACTTAAAAAAAAAAGGTGAACATTCTGGTACCTCGTAATTTTAGTAGGATACCGTACCTTATGATGTGGATATATTTGATAGGTCCACGTGTAATGATAAATTAACATGTCACAAAAAGATTTATTTGCAATTATATCCTTCCCACCATTAATATATTTCCTTTTTAATATTATATCATTACTTTTATAGAATGGATATGCAAAAATGTCTTACCAAAAAAAAAAGCAAAAACGTACTATTCTATTAAAAAAATCAACAATTTTTTTTTTGAATCAAATTTTTTTTTTGTAAATCAACAAAAAAAAAATCATAAAAATCATATGCAAGAGGTTTCTCTTCTTTTGACCAAAATAAAAATAAAAAAAATTAAATTTTTCTTCTCTAAAAAGTTATTCAATTATTAATTTTTGTCTCATAAAAAATATCATGTTTTTGTACCTAAAAAATATTTTTGTGATATTAAGTCCATTTGTATTTTCTAATTATTATTTTGTCTATATATTTAGAACATTATAAAAATCTCTTTTAAATATAAAGAGTTCAAAATTCGATTTATAGGTTGAATTAGATTTTCGTTACTTTAATCTTAATTTTTTCAAATTTCTTTTTTTTTTAAGTATTCTAAATAAACCTTTTTACATTATTTTAAAAATGTTTGGAAAAATTTATTCTAAAATTTAAAAGTCTAAGAGTAATTAAACAATTTTGAAAATCAACGAGAACTAAAATTTTGCGTAATTAAAAATTTATAGGCTAAAAAAATGCAACATTTTTTTATGACGATGGAAAATGATATTTAAATTCCTTAGTCATAAAATTAGTTGAATATTTTTTTTATAAAAAATAGGTTTCTTAAGCCATAGTTAAGAAAAATTGAATTTTATAATCAAAATATAAATAGTTAGATTTTCATACGAACAATGTTTTAAGTTGAACGCTCTGATTGAGATATATAACATAATTTCCTTTGTCACAATTAACTTAATTAGTTGAGATATAACAACATTTAATTTTGTATAAACTAAGTTTCTAGAGATATAATTAATGTGTTGAGATTGAACTGTCATAATTTTGGAAGGTTTATACTTAATATTAATCAAAATTCTTCAAAAAGAAAGGTCACGATGAAAATGATAATATGGATGCTAATGATGATGTGTGATAGGTGATAAACTTTAATCTTAGTTACTTTTTGTTATGTATTATTGTTAAATAACGTATATTTAAAATATCATAACTTAATAGAGATGAAAAAAATGTCGTATGTGTCTTTGGAGAAGAAATTTTACGCTTAAAGATGGAATATCTAAGACGAAATTATTTGAATTTAGAGACAGTCCATTATGTCTCTAAGAGAGAGACAAATTTATTGTTTTTTTGAATCTAAAGTTGAGTGGCTAATTAAAATTTGTTAGTGGCGAATTCATTTTGTCTTCGATCAGAGACGAAATATAAAATTCGTCTGTAATAGCTTAGAGTCTAAGAAAATAACGACAAAATCTTATATGTCTCTAAATTTTTCTCTAAAATGCTTAGTACAAAAAAAAATTGCATTTTAGAGACGGATTTTGTCCGTCTTTAATTTCACTTTTTCTAATAGTGATGAAAAGATCGCTAAGTCTCAACTGATTGAGACTAAGGAGATCAAATATCTCAATCAAATTGTTTAACTTGACCAAATTAAAATGGAAAAACTTTTTTTTTTGACCAAATTAAAATGGAAAAAACTTAAGAATTTAAATTTCGACAATCTAACCGTTCAATCTCAACTAGATAGAATAACTATAACTCAATAAACTCAGTTCATTTAAAATGATATCTAACTATCAACTAATTATGCTGACTGTGACCAAGAGAATCATTATATCTCGATTAGACGACTTAACTTGAAACATACTACCTCCGTACCAAGATATAAGTCGTTTTAACCATATCACACAAATTAAGAAATGTAATCATTGTTGTGTAAAAAAGAGAAATTGTGAATTAATTTACAAAATTGTCCTTCATTAATGGTATGGAAAAGATAAATTGAAGAAGTAAAAGAAGAGAGAGTAATAAATAGTTAAGAGTATAATAAGAAAAATAACATTAAATGTTTCAATGGTATTGTAAAGTGACTTATATTTTAGTACAATTTTTTTTCTCAAAGTCGCTTATATTTTGGTACGGAAGGAGTAGTTAGTATGAAAACCGAACTAGTTATTTTTACCAATTGATTAAATAATTCAATTTTTCCAATCAAGCTGTTCAATATCAGTTAATTGAATTAAAAATAGCTAATGAATTTAAATTTCGACAATGAGACGGTTCAATATCACCTAGTTGAACTAACTCTGACTTACGAAACCTAACTCCTATAAAAATATCCAATTAATCTTGCTAATTAATTAAGCACGACTAAAGAATTTCAATTTTATTTATCATCTTCATAAAAAAAATGTGGCATTTTTCTATCCCTAATTTTTTTTTATTATGCATAGTTTTAGTCCTTGTTGATTTTTCAAAATTATTTAATTATCTTTAAACATTTAAATTTTTAATAACTTTTTCCAAACATATGTTTAGAGATGAAATAATGATATTTTTACGAGACGGAAAACATAGTTTAATAATATTTTAGAGAAAAAAGACTTAACTAACTCTAGAATATTATTTTTTACGAACTCTAAAAATTAACAATATTATAATAAAGTTTTTACACATTTTAAAAATTATATTTGATGTTTAAATAGTAAGTAAATATAATTTTAATCTCTTTTGTACCAAAAAATATATTTATTGTTTTTTTGGTTGTAAAATATATATTTAATCTTTATAAAATAATAATATTTACGTTTTTTAACAATAAAAAATTCATTTAGTAAAAAAAATAATAATAAAAAATTCATAGATTTTTTTCTTTTTGAATGTTGATTGTTATATTAATGTTGCATATATTGTTTATTTTGTCTAGACGTTTTTGCACATTTTTTTGACTAAACATTTTTGCATATAGTTCTATGAAAACAATGATATAATATTAAAAAGGAAATATATTGATGGTTATATTTGTGGGAAGGATATAATTGTAAATATTAAAATATTGTGTTTAAAATAGAAAAGTTAAAAATATATAATCTAGCTTTTAATGTTTTGCCACCTCGTATCCACATCAACAAGGTACCGGTACCCATCCAACTAAGCTGGGTACCTAAGAATTCACCAAAAAAAAATTACTTATTGTATTGTTTCTGACTTAATTAATTACGCCAAACATCAAGCAAAAAATCATTAAATACTTTTTATTGACAAAAATCATTAAATACTTTAAATGCAGATTTGAATGCAATTATTCCGTTTGAATTATTACTACAACCATAAAGAGAATTTGTTTACATTTTTCTCATGTAACTTATTTCGAAGAAAATTTTTTTTTTTTTTTTTTGACAAAGAGGAAAAACTTTCAAAATCACATTTTAAATCATTATATATTTTATTTCTTCTTAATATGTGTGATTTCTTTTGACCTTATGAACTTAACTCAATTGGCAAGGACATAAATTTAGAGGGTGTGGTGAAACAGTTCGGACCATCCTCTCTTAACCAAGAGTTAATAAGGTTCGATCTACACCTTAGGTATGTAGCAACTTTATATCATAAATCAGTTGTCTCATCTTTTAAGGTGTCTTCAATCCAACGAGTGATTAGTCACTGTGTTTGACAGTGGATACCCCAGTCTCAAAAAAAAATTGGTAGAGACATCACATCATATATACAAGAGTTGAGGTTCAAACACCGTACACCCAACTTATTCACTTTAAGATGAAATTGTTAACCACTAGACTACTCAACCAAAAAATTCTTTAGAATTTTGTAACTTAACTAATTACAAGATCAATTATAATTTAAGGACCAAAATAAAACACAAAGAACTTAAAAGATTAAATGCTTAATATTTGTAACTTATTAAGGGATTAAAATAAAACAAAAAAGACATAAGGGACCAAAGTCAAATATAAAATTAACTTAAAGGACAATATTTTAGCCTATATATAATTAGAGAACAAAGTGCCTTAGGTTCTTAGCAAACAACTTTTGTTTTTTACTGCCCACAAATCTTGGTTCATACGATACAAAAACCTGAAATTATTAGGACAAATACTTATGATTGTTATGATCGGAGCTCGATTTTTTGTCTCTTTATTTTATATGGATAAATTTTTAATGACTTATTGATAAAAAAAATTATGTATTTTTTTTTAACAAGACAAAATGAGATATTATATATAATAGTAACCCCCAGCATAAGATGTGCTAGAAATAGGTCAATCAAGTATACATTATAACCACAAGTAACAGCACAGGTACATCAATCAAATGCCCAAACATAACAAAGGGTTCACCCACCAACTGTGTAAGTTAACCTCTACCCAAGGATACTGACTCCGCAACCACCAAAAAGAATGCCGCCTAACCAAGTCCAGCAGATGATGAACTGATTGCGCCGAATTTTTAAACAGGCGCTGATTGCGCTCTGTCCAAATAACCCAGACGCATACCAGCCAGATGAGCTGCATAAAAGATCTCCGAGCCCGACTACCACCCACTGCAGAAGTAAACTGAATAAGATGAGCGGATAACGTCGGAGGGTCTACCATCGCGAAACCAATCTAAGACTTGACTAGCGACCACAAAGAACCAAACACACCACAAGTAACAAATAAATGATAAGCCGACTCGATGCCACCACAACCAGAGACACAAAGCTGAAGATCCGGTGAAATAATGCCCCGACGAACCAAATTAGACTTCGTAAGTAGCCTGTCACGCAGAAAAAAAATTATGTATTAAAAGAAAACTTTGTTTTTCTTTCTCATTAACGGTTTATAGGATTTTGTTAACTAAATTATATGTTAAAGAATTTAAAACTTACTTATAGCTTAGCATTGAAAAAACAACATGTTGACTTGATAAAAAATTTATATTAAATTTTTTAATATGTCTCTTTAAAACACATGTTAACTTTCTCTTTATTTATTATATAAAAAAAAAAGAGGATTGTTTAATTATAAATAATTGTCAAAAATAAAAAATTGAATAAATGATTTGTATAACTGAGTGGAATGAAAAGCTAAGTTATGAGTTGGGAGAAAGAAAAAGGAAGAAACGAGTCCACAACTATGACTTTATGATTTGATTTACAAATTGAATATTGCAACTTCTTCTTTACAAAAGATGTGTGTGTGTATGCAGCACAACACAACGCTTCTACATTTTTTGACAAATAATCACTTTGACTAACTTTTGTTCCGGAAAAGTTGAACATTCAACGCATGAGCGCAATCATATCACACCCTGGCCAGTCACCTATGTACTAATCCATTTTTCTTTACTCTTCTTATTATTTAAATAATTTTTTTCGTTACAATCTCAAAAGAAACTTTAATATGTTACTCAAAATAAAGTAATACTAACTAATTGACGAATTTGTTTTCGTAAATTAAATTCAGTTGATAAAAAATTATTCTTCTCATGTGATGTTTGTGATCTACTCTACTAACATGAATCTAATTTGACTTTGAAGTTTGAACTATTGCTAATAACAACTAAAATTACCGTAAAAAGAAATCATGATGAACACATATTTTTGGGAGGTATTCTTTTGGTCATAATATGTTGTTCTTGAAATAAATTTGTGGAGGTGGTTTTGACAGAAATTCATTGATGATGATCTTATATTTTAGTTTTTGAAATATATATCTGAATAATAAAAGAAATTGTCAATTTATGTACCAAAATAAAAAAAAAACTATTTCTTTTTTGTCAGATTGTTTAATAGCTAAAATTTCATCTTTTAAAAATAAATAAATAAACATATTAGGGTTCGAATCCCGGTCTATATATATATATATATATATATATATATATATATATATATAATATGTGATGTACTTACCAACTTATTATAAACTAAACTCACTCAACTTATTCAACTTAAGTTAATATATATTTTTTTTTTGACAAATTACTTAAGTTAAGTTAATATTTTAACAACTAAATAATTTGACAAAAAAATTAAACAAAAGGTCAATGAATTCTTTTGTCACCTCTTATTTGAATATTATTTTCAATCAATGGGCCATCGAGCAATATTTCCTCCTACTTCATATCAGTTCATGTTCATGGGCCATTAATCTTCTTCATTATTCAGGATTTGCTATTTGCTATAAAGTATTCTTACAGCACATTTTATATTTAAAAAAGATAAAATATTATATATTTTGTCAAGTAATATAGTGACTGAAAATTTTACTTTAAGATGAATGAATAAGTGAGTTGTTTAGGATTTGAACCCGTTTACTACATATAAAATGTTATGTTCTTTTTCAATTGAGATATTCTCATGGGGACAAAATCAATTTATTTTTGTCATATATTAAAATATGTTTTTATTTTTTCTCAAAGACTGAATGTAAGTTTGGTTTCAATTCCAGAGAGGTTATAATTGATTCTGGATATATAGAATTGATTCTTACATGTTTTGTTTCTATAAAGTAAAATTAATTCTGCTTCTTGTATTAATTCGGCTTGAAGTTAGAAATTATAGCTTATGATTTTAGAATTGATTTTTTACACTAGAAATTACTGTTCAACTCAATTTTAATTGAATGTATTCAAATACAAATTAATTATACTAAACTTAATTCTTATAAAATCAATTCTACCAAAATTAATTCTATCAAAATCAATTCTACCTAAAATCAAATCAAATATACCCTTCTCGAAGTTTATTTTAGGGATTAAAATGGTTAATAATAATAATAATTCATGAACTATAATGGCGGTGTTTTGGACAAAATTACCATGCATGTGTGTTGATCTATGAATGGTCGACATCTAAAGAGAATCTTTGCCTGTCAAAATATGGCCACCAATAGAATGTTATGGTTGACAATGAAAACAATATGTGTCAGGTTCAGCTTCTATTTTTAACCTTTTTTGTTTATTTCTTAAACATTGCACAACTAAGAATTAATTAGCATAGTTTATGTCTACAGTGAAATTAGAAAAATGCATAGCAAATCTTGAATTTTGTTTCTACTTAAGATTAAGTTTGAATTTAGTGTCCAAACAATTAAGGAACGAATATTAGGATGTGACATTATATATATGGCATTAGATTGTGAATCCCAAACTAGTTATATTTCCTTTCCTTTTCTCCCCTCTCTGTCTTTGTATATATTTGTTGTCTTCAAATGCCAAAACTTTTCACTAAAACATGAAATCACTTTCAAATTCAAAGGTAGCAAGCATGCATGCATACCTATCATACGGATACAAGGGGTTTCAATAATATGTAAATTCTGAAGAATACAAACAAATGTGATGTGATTTTTCTTGGTGATGGGGTAGGGAGAATCAATATATATATATATATATATATATATATATATATATATATATATATATATATATATATATATGCAGTACAAAACATTTTGTAATTTATTAGTATTTGTTATGACATCTAGTTTATTAGAGAAATAATGTTTTGAGATAAATTCAAAATTTTTGAAATTAATTTAGATGGTTAACATGTGGTTAAGAATATTCAATATTGTCAATTTTGAATGTTATTGTTGTTATTGTTGTGACAAGTGTGAATTGTGATATGATTTAACTCCCACATTGTTTGAGATGACTCACTCACTAGTTAATTCACGCACTACACTAAAATTTTAGGTAAAAATATGATGTTAAATTTGACTTGTATGATTATTCTCGACCCAACGTAATTAAGTGAATGATTCTTCGGGTTTCCTCTCGAAGAATGGTTAATAGATATTTAGAACACATTAAAATAATACTATAGTTAAACACAATTTGAATGACTATATGGTCCCTGTGAGCTTAGATGAATCAATTGACAGAAACATTATATTTTATATGTAGGATTCAGAGTTCGAATTTCAGACATTCATTCACCTTTAAAAGTGAAATTATAGTCCCTAAGCTATTTGACAAAAAATTGAATGACTAATGACTATGTGGTATATATATTTAAATTTGAACATTTAAAAATTATGTTGATAGTAAATAGTACTACTCGTAAAGGATAGTGTTAATTAATTAGTGACGTACATTTGGTTCACATTTTTAACATTTAAGAGGTTCATAAATTAACCACTAAATTGAAATTTTCCCTTATAATTTGAATTTGGGACAATGAAAGTATCTGGTAAACACTTTATTTTTAGATAAGTGAGATAAGTCTCGATGTAATTTTTTTTTGAAAGGTCAATGTAACCTTTTTTTAGTTTTATCACACGTTCATGCATATTTACACACCAATTATTTATAAAATGATGATGTGTGACCACCAATAAAGATTAATAATTTGACTCATAGTATTTGATATGATAAGAATATGTGAATTTAACTCTATAGAAGACTTCTTAATTTGTAAATATCTTGATCAACAATCATTTGAATCTTAAAACTTGTCCCAACTATATATCGAGCTCCATGAGACTAGGGGTGGGAATAGGCTAGGCCGAGCCGGGCTTTGTAAGGCCTGAGCCTGGCCTTCTTCGAATTTATGAAGCCTAAAGCCTGGCCTATTAATTGGGATGAGCTTTTTTTTAAGCCTGGCCTGGCCTTTTTAAAAGCCTGATTGAGCCTATAAGCCTATTTAAAAGCCTATTTTACATTGAGATTTTTTTTAAAAAAAAATATTCATATTGAGACCTTTAAATAGTTTGTTTTGTCTATTATAATATAGGTTTATAAAAGTCTTTATATATCATTTAATCTATTTTTTAATCTTAATGTTAATTTACCGTTACATTGTCCTAATATTAGAAAAAGAATAACTCATTACTCAATGTATTGAAAAGAAATAAAATTAAAATATCATCAAGTACGTAAAAAAAAATTAAAGTCATATAAATAGGTCGGCCTGATAGGCTTTGTAAGCTTTTTATTAAGCCTAAGCCTGACCTATTTAATTAAATAGGCTTTTTTTAAAGCCCGAATCTTGTCTTTTTACTAAATAGGCCGAGCCGAATCGAGCTTTTAATAGGCCGAGCCGTAGGCCCCTGTCGGGTAGCCTGGCCTATTCCCACCCCTACATGAGACTCAAGCAACTTTTTTTTTTTATAAAAGGAAAAAAAAAGTGGAGATGTTTGACCGGCTCCAATGCAAAGACAATGGTATCGACCAATAATAGGTCAAAGATTAATTGTCGGTCAAAAGTCATCAACACAAAGCCAAAAGCAGTTTTTAGTAGTCATCACCAGCAAATTGAAAGTAAAATCCTTTTTAGGATGTGAAATAAAGTATACTACCATGATATGCACTCCATAATTATTGATAGTACTATGCTTAAATTAATTAATACTACTAATATGCAATACTACTACACTGCCTCTTGAATGTAAGATATATCCATCCCAAATGTGACTTAAATACAAATGATAAAAGAACTGAAAGTAGGGCAAACATATTATTAAGAGAAGGGATCCTAGTAATTCATATTTTTTTTTAACAGCAAAATGAATATATATAGATATAAATAGGGATCCTCGTTGAATTTAATAGGGATCCTAGTAGTCCATATTTCTAGGCAAATTTTGATATCTAAGTGGTTTCAGCTAGTTCCTTCCTAAATACAGTTGCGTGATCAAACTGTGGTCTTCCTTATTAAATTCAACGTCAATCACCACTGCACCGACTAAAACAGATTTAAAATTTAATATTTTGCAAATTTGCTCATTAAATTCAACGTTTAAAAATTTAATAAGTGACAAAGAATAGTAGTTAAGCATGTTGAAAGAATATTATTAGTATACTAGTATAGAAACTCCCAAAAAGAATAGTTAGTTATGCATGTTCAAAGAATGTTATATGTGCATGCTAGTATATATTTTACTACTTCAGTGACAAAATCCGACTTCAAAAGTGCTAGCTGGAGAGTAGCAAGCATGTTGAGTCCTGCATATTATTGGGTGAAGAATGAAGTTTGTGCTTTGAAATAGATTAGTTTAATTAATTAATTAATTACAATTTGTGCTGGTAAAAGGCGGTGGAAAACAAATACTAAAAGTTAAAACTAAAACCGATTACAAAGAGTCAAAAACATTCATGGCATTAACCCTGAAAGTACTGAATGACGACAAACAAACAGAGGACACTTAATTAGTTTAGACAAAAAGTCTACATGTTAATAAATTTTTATACTAATTTTTTCTTACAAATAAATTATACTATACTATTTCTATAAGTATTTCTACACAATTGTTGAACAGTTAACAAACATCAGTAAAGTTAAATTTCATATAGACAATATAATAGCATATTTATTTGTAGCAGAGAGGAGAACATGGTACTGCATGGAGACAATAGGGAGGAGGAGGAATAAGACAACTTAAATTTATAAAAGTCATATACATACATATATAATATTAAAATACCACTAAAAGTCATACACATATAAAAATACAAGATTTTTTGTTAATTTCTTATTTTATTTTTTTTGAATAAGTTTGTGTTTTTAATTACTAAGTTGGAAAAATGGATTCAATGTGACCTCTTTAAGTGCAATTAAACTGCAATTAGTAGTTCTGAACGATACGATTAAAATTTTGATTTTAATTTTTTTTTTTGTCAAGAAAATTTTGATTTTAAAATTTTAAATTGTTCAATCTTGATTAATTGATTATGATTTCACTAACTGCATGTAGTCGGCTACACCCAATTCAGATATATATGGTTGGGTATATTTTTAGAGAATAATGTATGGAGTATTAATTTTAGAGGCGATGTAAACAAAAATTTGATGCATTCATAAACTTTTTTTAGCAATTAAACAAAGAATACTTTATGCATACGGTGTGAAGAAATGAGAGTAGTGAAAAAAAAAGGAAGAGTAGCTAGCTAGGAGTGGTTATAGAAAAGGGTAGAGAATAGTTGGATGAATTTGGTTGGGTGAGATGTCGAAATTGGTAAAGGATAATTAAGAAGATAAAGAGAGAAAGAGGTGATTAAAAATAGTAAGAGAATAATAAGCTTTATCGTGGAGAGTGTTTGGAAGGAACAAGTGTGGGAATCATGTTGTCAGAATGCAGTCTTTGTGTTATTATGCTTGCTTCTTCCTTTCTTTGTGTTGTTTTCGAGTAGTAACTTAATTCTTTCTCACGGTAAGATTCTACTCCAATATTACTTATGGGTCTTGCTAACTAGTGCTCCTGGGGCACTAGTTAAGGTTATCATAACACTTGTATTAGAAATTGTGTGTTATTGTTTTTAAAAATTATAATACACAAATTTCAAGAGTTTATTTGCTATTTTTGTTTCCTTAACCATTGCCCTTGAGACAATGTTTATCATTTTCCATTATTTATTTATGTACATTTTAATTTGTGCAACTTAATTTCTTGAATTACAAGAGAGTTTCATCTAAAATCTTAAGATATATGGATAACTAATAGCATATGTTGGGACATCGAGAGGGCAGCCGGATAATCATCTATATTGGATTTAGAACATCGATATTATTATTGGACACTACTCTCTTATTCAAAACCTTATGCAATAAATTTATAGGTCTTCTCTCTTATAAAGTGTTCAACCCATCAAGTGTGAGTCTTTAATTCATTACACTTACCCTCAAGCGGAAGCTTTTTCCATCCATATACACTTGTACCGCCGTTGCCACTTGCACACGGGACCCGCCCCTAAGTGTCAGAAAGACTTTCGACACAGGGAGCCCGATCTATAACCATCGGCTCTGATACCACTGTTTGGACAACGAGGGGCAGCCAGAGGATCATCCACATTGGGTTTAGAACATCGATACAAGAGTTGGACCCACACTCTTACCCAAAACCTTAAGACAATGAGTTTATGAGTCTTTCAACTTATAAAGCGTTCAACCTCCACTTTTTTAAATAATGTGAGATTTATTCACACTTGCCACAACAACATATTCATCGATATAGAACTTATGGAGCATGTTAATACTATACTCCCTCCGGTCTTATATATAAACAACAAAACAAAAAAATTGAAGGTCTTAAATATAAGCAAAAGTAACCTCTAATCATTACAATTAATGTCATTTTTCCAAATATATCCCTACTTTTTCCACATTCTCATGTTTATAGCGGTTTCCAAGACAAAAAATAGGGGTAAAATTAGAAAGTGTGTTTGACTAAAATGCTTTAGACATTTTTCTTAAAAAAAGAACTTTTGTAAATTTGCTTATATATGAGACCGGAGTAGTATACCACAAGAGAAGGAAATTTAAAATTCTTTTTTGTTTTTATTGTTCAAAATTGATTTGTATATGCCTCTATATTAGCAAATTAAAGCTTTTAGTAGCACACAAATTATCTCAAACACACACACCTAGATTGGTTTTGGTGGTGCAGACACACATGTGCTGTGCTGTGCAACACTCTCTCTCAGTCTCGATAACTCACACTTACTAGGGAAAGAGAGAGATCGATCAGTGTGGTTGGTTAAAATCAATAGAAGATTTTTTTTATTCAAGGAGGTTAGTTAGTACTAGTTGTCAAAATTTTATCATCTAAATTCGTACGGAGTAAATATCAGTTTGATTATTCTATAAAACAATTTTTGACAATTTTTTTTACCAAATTTTATTTATCTTGTAACTGAATAATTAGAGTGTCATTCTCTCTAAAAACAAGATTTAAATTCTAACTTCTATAAGTTTATTTTTTAATAGAAATTATAATATATTATTACTAGTAAGTAGAACACCGAAGAAAATAATCAAAACATACACCACTTAAAAAAAATTAACATATGATTTCATTTTTAGAAATATCTCTTCAACTTCTAGACCTGTTGGGAATACAATCAAATAAAATCTCCACACAAATAAGCAAAAATAAACAAGATCTTCACAAAATAAATAAAACTAAACAAAATCAACTCACAATAATAATTTAGTACTAAATCTTCAATAATTTATTACTAAATCTACAACTTTTACAAGACAAAATTTCAACCTCTCAAACTCTCTCACACAAGTGCAATTTTTATCAGGAACAAAATTGCAAACCCCTTTCAACTACAATTTTTGCACGGAAAAATTGCAAATCATCGCAACTACAATCGCAACTACAATTTTTGCACAGAAAAATTGCAAACCCTCGCAAGTACAATTTTTGCACGGAAAAATTGCAAACCCTCGCAAGACACACAACTATCGAAACCCCTGATACACCCAAAAGCCTAAATAAGTTATGGTGAATAAAACCTAACTCTTTTTTCTTACAACTATTAGATGTGAGACTTGGATGAGTATCCACTTTTACACAACATATCCTCCCTTCATCCAACGTCTCACATCTCTTCACTTTGTTTTCAACGACTTCATCCTCATCAACAACAATTGCAGATCTTTCTTGAGTTTTGGACATTTAATTTGAATGTGACCAAACTCTTCAAATAAGTTGCGCAGATCTCTTCCTCCCTTGATCGGAACATTTGCTCTGATACCACTTGTTGGGAATACAATCAAATAAAATTTCCACACAAATAAGCAAAAATAAACAAGATCTCCACAAAATAAATAAAACTAAACAAAATCAACTCACAATAATAATTTAGTACTAAATCTTCAATAATTTATTACTAAATCTACAACTTTTACAAGACAAAATTGCAACCTCTCAAACTCTCTCACACAAGTGCAATTTTTATCAGGACCAAAATTGCAAACCCCTTTCAACTACAATTTTTGCACGGAAAAATTGCAAACCATCGCAACTACAATCGCAACTTCGATTTTTGCACAGAAAAATTGCAAACTCTCGCAAGACACACAACTATCGAAACCCCTGATACACCCAAAAGCCTAAATAAGTTGGGGTAAATAAAACTAAATATACATCCTTATATTTATAATAACTTTCTAACTCTTTTTTCTTCCAACTATTAGATGTCGAACTTGGATGAGTATCCACTTTTACACAACAAGACCATCAGAGAAGACATCAACCCAGTCTAAAAGATGTCACTAGAATAAAAATCTTAAACACATAAGTCTTTGTTTACAATTTATCTCTAAACAATCAACACCCATGCAATATATGTCAATTATATACCAAAAAAACCTACAAATCCCAACAGATTTAATTAAAAATTATCATTAAATTATCTCTATATATGGTTATTGTATTTGTAATTGTATGTACCCCCTCCATGCCTGCCTGCACATAATAAAGCCCTTATTCCATTCTTTTATACGCTCCTTTTGAGGATAAACCAAATTGGCTACATTACATTATTCCGCCGTTTCTCTCTCTTTCTTTTAATCAGTGTTCCTGTTTCTAAGTACTCTTTCAAAACACTGATCAACACAAATGCTCCTTCGGTGCTTATAATAAGATCATCCAACAAAAATTTGCTTGATATTAAAATGATAGCCGTAATAAATCATGGTGCGGTCAGACGATTTTACAGTTTTAAAGAAATCTGTTTAGCTAAAAAATATCATATTTTAGGCCACAAGAAAATGTCTTTAAGCCTATTAAGTCAATAAACCTACTAAGTAAAAATAGTACTCTCTCTAGTCTTATATATAAGAAATAAATAACTTTTTAAATATGTATCTAGATTATAATATAAATCAAATACATTATTTTTCAATGAATCTAAAAAGTCAATTTTACTTATATATGAGATCATAGTAGTGTATGAATATTTTTTTTTGGCCAAGTGTAACGTGCACAAGCTAGCTATATAAATTGTGTATGGTGTACAAATCTTTCATATCATTACAACTAATACAAATTTTATAAAATTCACGGTTGAGTTAAAAATTTATATCATATAATTTTTTTTTGAACTGAATAGAATAGTTTCCTAGGATGGTCTAGAAGTCAGTTCAAATAGCAAATGTCAAAATTGCTAAGCCGGACGTCGTGACCCGGGTTCGAATCCGCGACCTCGCAGTTGTGTGAGTTATTTAATTTCAGTGGATTACCACTTCATTTAAGACAAAAAAAAAAGAATCGTTTTCTAGGATGGAGGTTCACGCGGTGGTTAGTGGCTATATGTGGTGGGTTGTGAATGTTGGAGGTACTTGCAGTGTCGCGCTTTGAGTTGGATCTTTATTGGGTCTAGATCATCATATACTCGTAACGAGTCTTTGGTTTAACCATAACAGAAATTGAAAATTATTCGATATGTTATTGAAATCCATCAAAATTAACGATAAAAATATATAAATGATTAATTCTGATGAATCTCAAATAACATAATTCATAGTATAATGTTTAAAGTCTATAATTCAAATTTTTGATAAACATTATCTTATAAAAAGTAAATGCTAATAGGTGCTTTTTAATAAGGTTACATATTAAACCAAATATAAAAATACTTTGTTAAGAGCTGTATATGTTAATTTTTTGAAAATTTAAAATTATTTTTGAACAAAAAACTTCTATGTTTTATTCTTTAACTTGTACTTATAGTAGTACTACTACTTCACTTGTTTGCAAAACCCATTAAGAAAATAAAGTCAAACAACAATAAAGAAATATTGTGCATGTGGTGATCAGACTAATAATAAGCGACCCAAGCACAGGAAAAAAGAAACATCATAATCAAGATTCAAAAATCAATTCTGGACTTTATGTTTGACATAACATAAAGCAGTACTATATAGTTTGATCAATGTGACACATTCAATATTATTTATGAATGCATGAATGCATTCAGCTGTTGGGTAAATATCATTTCTTATAAACTTTGAAGGACGTGCCTTTTATATTCACTTCAGTCTAGTCAATTATAGTGTACACTATATAAAGATAACGTAACATATATGAATTTTATTCCTTTTGATCTTGATGTGGCCTAAAGAGAAGAAATGGAGGGGCATAGCATATATATGCATAGTTTGAATCCAAATCCATCATGCAAAGTACCATACTACCATATGCATATGTTATCTGTCAAAGCACACACGTTGAGGGGCCAATTATTGGCATTGAGCTTTATTTGCCAATTGCAAGTCCTATTCATATACTAGTTAATTTTACATGCTTTTCATTCTTGGATACTGGTCAAGTCTTTCACCAATTAATAATCTAGGCTAAAAATCCAAATATCAATTGTTGTTATCATATATTGTACTCCTTCCAGTTCCATTCATTCTTTTATATATGAGCAAAAAGAATGAATATGATTATGTCATATTTTATTCATAATCAAAGTAATTTCTATGATGTTATGCTTGAAAATTATATTTAACACTTTTTTACAATGGTTGATGTATTTTCATCTTATTTAAGTAGAAATTGAATTGTCACCGTAGGATAACTCAAGTGGTAAGAGCTGGGGGACATAGGGTGAGTAGGAGGAGATTCAGGGTTCAAATCATGATAGAGCATTTATCTTTCCGATGTACTAAAAAAAGTAGAAATTGAATTTTTTTTCAAGTCTTTACGATTGATACACTTATTATATAAGTTTTGATTCGACAAAAAAACAAGTAGAGAAAAAGAATATTGAACGAGTTTTCAAACAATAATTAGTCTTTATTTTTTTATAGTATTGATTTGACAAAAGAATCAGAAAATGTTTCATTGCTAAAGTTATATGACTTTCACTAGCTAGGCCATTAAAAACATCAAGAGTTTTAAAAAAATTATGTACCTACATTTTAATCCAACTAGGTCTTCACATCACTAAATTTAATGAATTTGAATCCATACCCTTGTAAAATACATATCAAATTATAAAAGTGTTATCAACATACTCTCTATTACAATTTTCAACTCACTCTTTTTTATTGATTAAAAACATTGTGAGTATCGTTCATCAAATAATTATCAAATAGAAATGGATTAATATTCGTGGATTCCTTCTTGCTCTCCTCACTTGTAGTTAATATTTTTATTCATAACATTGGAAATAATTTTATTTTTTTGAATCAAACTTTGGAACCAACCAACTACTTCTAAGTTCTAATCCAACATTGGGCTTAAAATCGATACCACAAGCACATGCCAACTTTAACAAATAAATTGTACAAGCCCATGAAGAAAAGAACTGCTTCTTTTCCCATCCTCCTTCTTTTCCCACCCTCATACATCTCTCCATTGAGAAACCCAATAATACCAATTTACAAAGCGTATGGATAGTAGAATTTTTTTGGCTACCATGATATATGTACGAAGCTTCCACCGCTGTCAGCAATGATTAATCTCCGTTGGAATTCTCCTCTTCCAATCGAACCTCTGACCACATGTTTAACTTTTAAGGGCTCTTGCCCCTTACCACTTGGACCAATTCATCGCTGGTAAAAACTAAAAGGTAAGGGAGCTTTTGTTTAAATTTTATTTTTAATCAATTTAAAGATATATATAAAATATTATTTTTACAATCTTTCATTTGAAAATTTTGAATTGTACAAAAAATATTAGCAAATATTTAATTTTTTTCTCTTGAGTTTAAATTTATCAGCATGCAAGCTTCATTTGAGTGCATCAGATATTTTTGCATTGATGACTTCATAAATTATAGGAGTAAGAAGAATTATAATAAAAATGTATGTTTTTAAAAAAGTTGTGGAGAAGAGAAGAGTAATAGTATAAGCTAGAAGAGGACATGACACCCACAAAAAATACAAACTCATTATTATTTTGATGAAGAAGGACATTGTAAGGGATTTGAGTATTATAGTTGTTTGTACAAATGAGCTAACTTGTTTTGCAATCAAGCTCATTTCTTCATAGCAACGCAAAGGGCCATAACAATAACATAATATCCGTTGACATGAACTTCATTCACTCTCATTTCATAGTTCTCATTCTGTTTTCTCCCTTGACCAAGATGCAGATCCCAACAACACTTTTTCTCTTCTTTTCACTAACCCATCTTCTTCTTTTATCATTCTCCATTCAAGGTATACAAGCATATATGTGTTTGATGTTCAGTTTTCATCTTCTCAAGCATCCCAACCTCAACATTAAGCTCGACTTTTTCATTTCTCTTTGTTTCCATTTTTCAGGTTTCCAGCTATTGCCATCACCAAGCTTTGGTGATGATCAAGATGCATCAACTCCTTTAGTTCATGAGTTTCAACCTCCTCTTATGCCACCCGTGTATCCTCCGGTGGCCGCTGAAGTTAGTGGCAATGGCGGGCCTATTTCCAACAGCGAGTCTACTCCCCCATCACCGGGGGTGATGGAGGAGTTGCATGGTGGGTCTCCCGAATCTATGACTCCAATATCGGAAAATGGGGTAAGAGACGATGCAGGTGGGAGTGCCGGAGAGATTGCACCCAATGATCCGGCAGCAGATGATGACGGAGTGAGGTGGTGTGCAGTGAGGGACGGAGTAGAAAAGTGCCAATCCTTTGTCAGCGTCATTAACCAATTAACGGGCTACACGTGGAAATGGTAAACTCTATTAAAAATGTTTCATTATTATACAGTTTTTTTTCCTCATATCATTAGCAGATAAAAGGGCAAATCATGTAACTAAAAACAGGGGGAAAAAATGACAGTAACATTGATGTTGTCCAAAAATAAATTTTAGACACGCACACATATAGGATTAACATGAAACTTAAGTTGTTGTGCTGCTACTTTCAATTTTCAAACCCCTTTTAAGTTTCTTCTAGCAGCTGATTCAAACAAATAAGCAATTGAAAATGCAACAACATTTTCATTATAGCAATAACATGATTCACAAATTTTATATGTCATTAGCATCCAAAGAGAGAGAGCTCAAGATTGTATGGAGTCAATCAACAAAAGAGAAGCAGATTTGGTGAAGTTAGAAGCAGGTCTTGCTTATATTGCATTCATAAACTATTCAATGAAAGCCATAGCCAATGAGAACTATTGTGATCATTCCAAAACATATGAAGCTGTTGCAGTTGTAAACAGAAGGGTATGTGAGAACAATGACAAAATCAGTTTAATAGATTTCAAAGATCACAAGTCTTGCCATGGAGGTTACTCCACAGCAGCAGGATGGAATTATCCTATCAACCATATTAAAACTCTATTTAATGAAGAAAAAATGAATGACAAGGAAATTGCAACTAGTTTCTTCTCAAGACTTTGTGCACCATCAGAGGTTGAAGGTTTTGATACATGCAATGTATGTGGCAAAGAGAATGAAACCTGCAATGAAAAAGGTTTGTACTCTGGTCACTCAGGAGCTTTTAGGTGTTTAGTAGAGGAATTGGGAGACATTGCTTTTGTCAAGGGTGACACTGCCTTGTTCTATTCTATGGAGGGACCTCATAACCAATCTTGGTCAACAAAGTCTATTAGAGACTTCATGTAAGCACATTACCTAGGAAACTTTTCATCGGATGCATAATGTAGGTGTGTTTCCTCAACTAATATTAACTCGTTGAGTGATTGTAGGTATCTTTGTCCTCAAGGGGGTTGCAGAGAAATTAATGGTTATCCTGCAGATTGTTCGTAAGTTCTTGGCACTTGTTATAAACTGTCGTGCCTTTTTTATAGTGTTATATTGCATTATTGCGGAACCACTTTTAAGTTTAATACATGTTTAAAATAGCAACATACTGGTGATGCTTATCCTACTGTCATTTTAAGTTTAACAATAACGAAAGCTGTTTGCTTCACCCTTAATCAGATTTGGAACTGTTCCTGCAAATGTGATAATGGCACATAACTCAATGACCAACAAGAAGAGAATGCTTGTTTTAGAAACATTGACAAATACTGGTTTGGTCGATGCTCTTTATGCTCCAACTGATATTCGCAGCAACCTATTTAGTCCAAGGTATAATCGGAATATCTTTTGCTCAACTTATATCATTGTCTATAGCGGTTTTAATGTTTACCGTAACTTTACCATATTATTCAAAATTAACTTAAAAGTACAAACTCAAAAAGTCTTATGTGTGATAATCTGGATGGGAACTGTGGAAATCAGAAGTATGTCTCACAAATTCAATCCTTTATTGCAGTACTCAAGGATTAGAAATGATTAAAAAGGTCACAAGGTCATATCTGGGGAAATCAGCTTCAGTATCACAGATCATACAAAAATTAAATTCCCCAAATACCAAAGTCACCTCATATACAACAGAAAACGTTTCAGGTAACTCTAATTTCATCATTTAGTTGGGCTGATAAATTTATGAGAAGCTAAATCATATTTCTATTACTGCACTAACTTCACTCATACATGCCATTACAGATGAATCTTCTTCATCTTCGCACGTTTTCTGTTCACAAGTGGTGATTATGCTCTTACCCCTGATGCTACACTTGGTGCTAGGAATATTCACTCCAAAATAGAGACTTGGTTGTTTTCTACTTGGTGGCACTTAAGCTTTTATGTGCAGTGGAAGTTGCCATCAATTACTAGTTTGTTAGATATGTGCAATTTTGGCAAAAACCTAAGATAATGAGACTGACAAATAAAAGTTCATGGTTTTGTGCTTGATTTCTTCATAGTAGGTTTTACTGTCCGGTCTGTTGGATTCTGACCCTCAATATTAGAATTAACAAAATTTATCAAGTTTGGATGAAAAATAATTGCATGTTATTTATGTTTCTCACCTTGAGATTTGAGAGAGTCTAAGCATTGTAAAAAAGTGGTGTGAAAAATAACCACTTAATATAAAAGTGCACTGATCAGTTTACAAGTTGTGTATATATTGAAATGCTTGTGTTCCTGTTATGTCCTTGACAGTAATGAGGACCAAAAGTGGGAAGATTTTAACATAAATGTGTACCTTCCAAGAGCCATTTGTCTTCTTTAAAATAAACGAGATCAGCCGGCTTATGCAGTTCTTCATGAGATTTGTTGAATTGTTTTCGGAGCCAAATCATCAATAACCTTGACAGGAACAAGATACACCCTTTAAATGGTGGAACTCATTTATCTCACAAACAGCTATACACCACTGCTCTTTCTTTACATACAATTAAGAGCAGAGAAGTCCACTCTCAATTGCCAACGAGTGAAGCTGCATTCCTCTCTTAGTGGCAGTTATTTGTGAAAAACTACTTAAACAGCCAACTATGGCAGACTCATTGGGCTTTATTCATTTTTTCCACATTGAATTGAGGTATTTAATAATTTCTGCTTGGCCAGTTTCGGCATAACAAGTTACCATTATCTTCCAAGTATACATCTTTGAACCATCAAAAAACCATATATGATTCCTACAAACACCTAACATTTTTGGCATACATATCCGCACGGAGCATCGTAAAATATTCATTTCCATCAATATTTAGAAACTGCATTTTGACTAAGACTGGAAACCAATAATTTATCCAGTTAGTAAATACTTTGATTGCTATTTGCTAGACAATGCACAAACACAAACTAGCCATCTTTCAAGTTCTCCCACTTGAGCATTTCCATTAATGATTAATCAATACATTCGACAATACTTCGTTCTACTCTGGCGTGCAAAAGAACACCTTATCGACAATATCAGATAGATAATAAACCGATCTTAATCACTTTCGACTGGACCTGTTTCACTAATCTCACATCCAAACACATAAAACAAACATTCAGACAAGGTTCCACTATGAATCTATTTGATCTTATTCCTTCCTTTCTTGTCTCACAAAACAAACCAATACCTTCCCAGCCATTTCCTCAAGCCATAAAACCTTGGACAAAAGCAGTCCAAGAGACAATATCTTGTTCGGGCATTTCATCAAGCATCTGACATGCATGATGGTTTAAATCACCCAACAATTAAGAATATTGTTTGAGCAACCTATGATGGTTTAAGGACTCTTCTATGTAACTTCAATGAGCTTCTGTGAGTGAGTTGAAATGGTTGTTGGGTGGCGCAATTTCGTGAGTTGAAGAGGTTTCTTCTTTATCTTCTGCGGAATTTGAAGTGAAAAGAATAGAACTTGTGGCATTAGCTTTACTTTTGGTTATGGTGATTGGTGAGTGATGATGACAGCAACAGCCAACAGCAAAATGGTTTGAAGCCACGAGTTTAACATGTTTTTTTGTTGTTACAAAGCAAATGTGAGACAAAGGAAAATTTGATTAGATACATACAAAAAATTGATTACTATATAGATTTTATGTGAAATTTACTAATGGTTAATGGTTATGGAAATCAATTGCATGGGGACAATCAACGTTAGTTGATCTAGCTTATATGAAAAAAAATATTAGTTGATTTAATGGTTAATGATAATTGATGTTGAATTTGGTAGGGATGTTGAATTTGATCTAATTCTCGTAGTTGTGTTTGAGAGAGAATATAACAAGTTGATGTCAGAATTCACCTCAACTCTTGACTACTAGGACCCTTCTCATAGAAGAAAACCAAAAGAAACAATATAACACAAGGATAATAAACTATTATAATTGTTTCTCACATGGAGATTAGTCTATAATAAAAGTGAAAGAAAATATGTCCGGACGTTAATCAAAACTTGAAAACTTGGAGGTTCAAGTTCAATTGGATTCTAGAGTAGTGATTAGTAGTTTACGAGAAGGAAAATTAGGTAATGTAGCTGGTTGGAGCTTAATTAAGAAGATCAAAGAATTGTTGAGCCATTTGTGAAATATCAAGATTATTTATGTTTATCGAGAAGCAAATCGGTGTGCAGATATATTAGTAAATATAGGTTGCATGTCCTTTATGAACAATACTATAATTTATGAGCAACTTCTATTGGAGTTGGTTCAGGTTATTGCTGATGATTATAGAGGTGTTTTTTTCCCGTTTAATCACTTTGTAATTTTTTTAGTTGGACTTAGGTCCCTTTTATCACAAAAAAAAAATTGAGATTTATGTTAGTTCTGAGGTTCTTAAACTCGAGTTTTTACCTCAATTCATTTTAACTAAGTAGAATCGACTCGTAAACACGAATTGTAAAGTTATATGAATTTATCTTATATTAAAATTAATATATACATGATATATATCCATAATTTCAAATTTCAATTTAATAATAAAACAAAAATATTTCAATTTGTCATAATAAAGTGTCATGCTTATAAACTTGTAATCAAACAATTTATACTATCCTAAATCATAAACATCCAAAAAGAAAAGGGTGAATTTTTTCATTTTACCGATTTCACTAAAAGTTAACTCGTTTAAAATCAAATTTTACCCAAGTTTATCATAAAACGAGTTCACCATCGATTTAACTCGATTTTAAAACTTAAAAATATAAAATCGGATGAGTTTACAAGTTAACTCACAATTTTAACAACCATGGTTAGTTTAATTTTTATTGACCAAAAGAAATTTTAAATGTACAATTGGTAAGAATATTTACAAACGCTCTTTAAGTTTTTGATACATGTTTTAACTTAAGTGAATTCTTGAGACTCAATTCACGTAAATTTTTTGTTTAAGTAAACAATTTTATATTCTTTATATTGAAATAATCTTGATTCTTGATCAAAATTTAGAAAATCTCTAGTAAAAAAGAGGAGAGTAAATTAAAGAGTTTTGACTTGATGTATTGGTAAATGCATTCCACACACAGTTAAGTTGATGATAGTATCAATCAACATCGTCATCATCATCATCGTATCTTAATTCTTAACTTTATCACATAGCCACACATCAACTTCCACTTCTTCCAATCTCTGTTTTTCACTATCACACGACACAATCACCATTTTTTCACATTCAACAACATCAACAATAAATGCGTATTCAGATTCTTCCTTTCGTTTCTTGACTCTTCCAACTTCTTCACTTTCCGTCCATGGCGACTGTGACAGCACCTCCGTCACTCCCCTTCGTACGGGCAGCAACGACGTCGTCGCCGACCAAGAAGAAGAAGAATCATCAGAAGCTACGAGCATTTGGTGATTTCGGTCACTTTGGTCAAGTGGTTCGAAAAGACATGGAATTTCTCAAAAGAGGATTGGGCAATGGTGTTGCGTGGGCCAATGAAGCTTTTCGTATTCCTCAAATTGCTAAGAAAATTGATGACCTTGTTTGGCTTAGAAATCTTGAAGACCCTGTTGCTACTTCCTATTCGAATCCTACATGGCCGGAGCCTTGGTACCCAGGTAAAATAGGATGAAAAAAAATTGGTTTTTTGCTTATGGGGTGTGCTTAATTTGTTGTGAAATTTGGTTTGGTGAAATGGGTATTGGGTATTTTTGTGGTATATGCTAATGGGTAGTGTGTAATTGGCTTGAAATGATTGAGGGTCTGTTCTGTTTTTGAACTGGCCTATGTGAGTTGGGTTATTGGATATTGCTTTATTTGGTGTATGGCTTCTAATTTGAGATTGTTATTGGGTCTGTTTGGTTGGTTCATAGTAACAGTGTTAATTTGGAAATTCTGGACTAAGAAGGTGCAGTGTACATGTACTAGTTACATGGCTGAAAAGTGGAAAATGTATTTCCCGGTTGATGGAGGGAGAATGTTGCGCGGTGTTTCTTTACTTGCTATTTTGTATTCACTGATCACTGCCTCGTTGCTTACCTGAGTTAATCTATTAGCTAGAATAAGCACTTGTCAGACTTGTTTTGGGAGGTCTTATGGAAACAACTTATGCAATGTCCATAAGCTTAATAACAGCTTACGACTTATATGTAAACAGTTTGACCTTGTTTTATTTTTTGTTATAGAAATTGTTTATACATAAGCACTTAATTAAATTGTTTATCCAAATAGGGCCTTATGCACATGTGAGAGAATGTGTTGCTCTTGTGTAAATTGTTTATCCAAATAGGGCCTTATTTTTTGTTATAGAAAGTGTTTTCCAATTCCTGTGAGAGAATGTGATGCTCTTGTGTGAATTGATCTGATTCCTTTTCTTTTGTAATTTGTAAATTAGTTTGAACCCATTCTGCTTGTTTGGCCTTTCATTTTATTGGAAAACACTGAGTTTCACTATTATATGGGTGTTTGCTTTGTCGTACTTTGCTGTCTATTGATTAGAAGATCACATAATTTGTTATGAACTTTTGGAAAATGAGCTTGGATTTGGAAGGGAAGAACTATGTCTTGAAGATTTTGTCAACCTAAATTGAATTATTTTCGTAGATGTCTTAATTGAGATTATGGGGTTTCCTATTGCAGTCTGGTAGATTAAGATAATACAAATATCATGTGTTAAACTGCAACATAGCACCATAGTCAGAGATATGGTTTACTTATTCGTTCTTTGTCTTCTAGGACTGTCCGGACTGGATTTGCTTATGTATGATCTCAAGGCCTTGGAAGCATATGCTAGTTACTTCTATCAGTTGTCTAAGATTTGGTCAAAACCACTGCCTGAAACTTATGATCCTCAGGATGTTGCTCACTATTTCAGTGCCAGGCCCCATGTCGTGGCCCTTCGTATGCTTGAGGTTTGAATCTGCGGCCTTTCCTTTTAGCTTGACTCACAAAACTTCTATTCTATGCAACCTACTTAGCTTGAGTCACAATATCACTCGTTTATTTGAATGTATGACTCATATATAGAGTTATTGTTTAAAAATTTATATATAAGGGATCTGTACCTGCATGACCCACTTCTATTGTGGATGCTCTAGGACTAGGACATGCTCAATTGAAGTTAGAATGTTTTCTGATTTATTGAATTAATTGCATCTGTTTGTTCTATGGTCCTAACATGTGCTACATCTACATGACTACTATCTTATTGGAATGCATGTAACATTTAGTACTTTTATAAGAATTTCATGCAGTATGATAGAAAAAATAGATGCAAAATTGAGCCTATATTAGATTTCTGATAGATGTATTTGAAACTGGTGATAGGATGATTTCTTGACAATTCTGTAAAGTGTATCCTTATTGAGTTAATTTTTAATTTTGGAAGGTATTTTCCTCCTTTGCCTCTGCCACAGTCAGTATTCGGACTGCAGGGTTAAAAAAGTTTCTACCAATAAATGCAGAAGGGGATGTGGACGATAAAACATCTGAATATAATTTTGGGTTGGTGTTAAAGGAAACAATGCTTAATCTTGGCCCCACATTTATAAAAGGTAAGGAATCTGATCTATAAGGAATCTGATCTATTTGACATATTAGTAAAAATGTTAAGGTAATTTCTTATCATCATTTCACTATTATTCTTTATTTTTTTTGTAATGCCTTTCACTTCAAAGGTTTTCTGTTGGAGCTTTCATTTCTCTTCTGCAGTAACATGATTTCCTATATCCTTTTTACATTCATTTGATTGACGATGCAGTTGGTCAGTCGCTTTCCACAAGGCCGGATATCATTGGTGTTGAGATGTCCAAGGTTAGATTAAAAACAGCATCTTTATTGCCGATTCTTTAGTGCTTAACATTTCTTTCTTGCAATGAACATGGAAAGGTATCAACTGATATCTGTCATAGGTAGTGACGGTGTCTTGTTAGAAGATGATAATATGTGTCTATATATCAAATTTATTAGTAACTGCAATTCAAATATGTTCTTTAGCTGTAATACTGATTTGCATGGAAAAAAATTGTGTTCCTTTTGTGTGTCTTTCAAATGAAACTTTTGATGTCCCGAATGTACATTGATTGTATGGTAATAGAAATGCTGCTAAAGTTTGAACAACTGGATTGGTAATGTGTGTCTATATTTTTTGATTGTGTTCTTGTATTGTAGGCGTTATCAGAATTGCATGATCAAATCCCTCCTTTTCCCAGGAATGTTGCTATGAATATTCTTGAGGAAGAATTAGGATCTCCTCTGGAATCATTTTTCAGTTACATATCTGAGGAACCTATAGCCGCTGCATCATTCGGTCAGGTAACTTTTTGTTATGATAATACAATTAAGTGTTATTGGATGCACGTGGCTACATTTATTTGTAAGTGCTGTTATGTTGGTTTATGACTTGCTTACTTATTTGATTGCTTTTTTAGGTTTACTTTGCCCGTACTATTGATGGTGTTAATGTTGCTGTTAAAGTTCAGCGTCCTAATCTGCGGCACGTGGTAGTGCGGGATATCTACATTCTTCGCCTTGGGGTTTGTATTGTCTACTGATCTCTATTGGATTTTGGGTGCATTATTCTATCCTACATAGAATTCTTAAATGAGTGTATATTATCCATCTCAGTTGGGGCTGCTGCAAAAGATTGCCAAGAGAAAGAGTGACCCCCGCCCTTATGCCGATGAGCTTGGGAAAGGTTTTGTTGGTGAATTGGATTACACTTTAGAGGCTGCAAATGCATTGAAGTTTCGGGTAATAACTGACATATCAGTTGGAGCTTAATTATGTTTACATTTTGATGGGTTACAGCAATCAGAAAATTTGGCGCATTGATGAAATCTTTATTATAATTGTTTAACTTATATTGAAAACCTAGGTTGAATTGGGGCCTGACAATAGTGATTAACATTTTGCTCTTTCTATGGACTTGTTATTGCTGCATTCAGGAAGTTCACTCGTCATTTCCTTTCATGCGCGCGCCAAAAGTATTTCTACATTTAAGTCGAAAGAGAGTTCTGACCATGGAGTGGATGGTTGGTGAAAGTCCCACTGATTTGCTCTCTGTATCTACTGGAAACTCTACTGGAAAGGTCTCTGAATATTCAGATAGGCAAAATGTAGATGCAAAAAGGCGTCTTCTTGATCTGGTATGTAAACAGAAATGCAATTAACCATTTTTGTCTTTACATTAAGTATGAGACTGTATAAGGAAAAAGTACACTTTTAGCTTTCTGATATAAATAGTTTCTATTACAAAAACAACACGACTCTGGATTTGGATCGAGGTAGTGTAAAATTTCTTCACCAATCTTTCACTACCTTATTTAACCCTCATTAGTTATTATTCGACTGAAAGTTGTTCAATCACGAGTTACCAATTCTACTAAACCTTGCTCTGTCTAGTGCATAGTGTATGATAATCGGAGTGCTTCACTATTATAAAGCATCATATTTGACAAATATTTGCTTCTATTACACATTGGTTAATTCAGGTCAAAAAGGGTGTTGAAGCAACATTGGTGCAACTTCTTGAAACGGGATTATTACATGCTGATCCACATCCTGGTAACTTGCGCTACACTTCATCAGGAGAAATAGGGTTTGTGTCTTTCCTTTTCCAATCTGAATAAATTTCAGCATTCCTTTGTTAAAAAAATATAAAGGGTTTTGTTTTAAAACTTAATTGTGTGATAGGTTTCTGGATTTTGGTTTGCTCTGTCAAATGGAAAAAAGGCATCAATTTGCTATGTTGGCTTCAATTGTTCATATAGTAAATGGTGACTGGGCATCCCTTGTCCATGCTCTGATCGATATGGATGTTGTGAGGCCAGGGACAAATATCCGGCTTGTTACCCTGGTATAGTACTCATATCTGGATTTGATTTTTTTACAGTTGAATAATTGAATCAAATAATAACATTCTTTAACATTTTTTGTTGTATGGACTGTGTCCTTCTGAAACTTATGTTCACACAACATTCTAAATCTCGATTCTTTATTTTATTTTCAGGAACTGGAACAGTCCTTGGGGGAAGTAGAATTTAAGGATGGAATTCCTGATGTGAAGTTCAGCAGGGTGAGAGTCATCTTTAACAAGATCAGTAGTAATTGAATTACGATGTTAGATGAAAATGCAAACCCTGTCTGTGTGTGTGAAGAAGTGGATGAATAGGACTTTTTAACTGATTTTTAACTAACCCTGACTGAAGTGGAATGCATTATCCACTACCTGAAACTAACCATAATTAAAAAATAAAATATTCATATTAGGTTTTTATATTGGACTTAACTTGACACTTATAAAACCGGCCAATAAAGTGGGACTCTCGACATGCACTCTCACGCCCAAGACTGAATGTATGAAGTGTGACCCAAGTGACCTGATAGCGAGTAGCTCAGTGGATCTTGAACCAAACTTTGATACCATATTTTGGATATTTGTATTGGGCCTAACTCAACCCTTCCAAATCCAGCCTGTAAGTTGAGAGATGTTTGCGACTCACAAAAACTTTTTAGACCCTATCTCATCCAATGCGAGACTCAGAAATTTCTAAATTGGAACCACTATAATCTATGTCTGAAGAATGTGAAATATATGAAACCAATCTGATAGGATATGTCTATGGATACATTGAGTAATTGGGTATGAGTATCCATAAATTTTTCATTTTGGCTCATGGATAATGAGAATTAGATAGATGATTGTCTTATTCTTTTCTTCAGTTGCTGAATTTTTCTATAAATTTTCCTCAAGGTTCTGGGAAAGATTTGGTCAGTAGCATTCAAGTATCATTTCCGTATGCCAGCGTATTATACACTTGTCTTACGATCCCTAGCCTCCTTCGAAGGTAATTTGTCAATACAATATCTGAATTATTTCTTGGATGCTCATATCTATTTTCTTACTTATAACTTAAATTCATTATGTATGTTCAACATGCAGTAATTTGAATTATTTATATTAAATTTCTATGTTCCTGTTTCCTTGTCTTCCACTCATAGTTTACTTTGGAACAATTTTAGGTTTGGCTATAGCAGCAGATAAAAACTTCAAAACTTTTGAAGCTGCCTATCCTTACGTTGTACGGAAACTTCTAACAGAAAACTCAGCTGCAACAAGGAAAATATTGCACTCGGTATTGTATATTACCCATAACAGTATGCTTTTTGATGTTAGTCCACAGAACTGTATCATGTTATAATCCATTTGCAGTTTCCTGTTGGCGATAAAACACCGGGAATAGATCCCGAGTCCTTTTTCACACAAAAATGAGAAGAAAAGTTCTAATGTTTTTTTTATAAAGCAAATTAAATAATATGTTTTTATGCAAAATTCTTTAGTCACGCGTTCTTTTTTTAACATTTTCACCGCACCAATCTTTGTAGTTTAGCATATTTATCAATATCTTAAACTATCAATCAAGATTCAAAATTCATCCTTAAACATGTATTGCTAGCTAAAGTGTCATACATTTTTCACTTTATTTTCTCCTCTTCAGGTGCTTCTAAATCAACAGAAGGAGTTCCAATGGAAAAGGCTATCCATGTTCTTGAGGGTAGGGTCAACTAGGTATGTCAAAGTTGCATGTCAAAGAGTGTGCTTCTTCCATACTCCCTCCGGTCTCAAATATAAGCAAAGATTATTTTTTTAGGTTCATTGAATCTTTTATGTATTTTGTCTAAAATGTGGACCAAATACATAAATGATTCAAGGAACCTTGAAAAAGAATCTTCGCTTATATTTGAGACCGGACTCCGGAGGGAGTATCATTTTTTTTTATATTACTACTCATCTCAAAATGATCTACTTAACTCTCACAATCATGTGGAACTTAATTCACAAACATGCTAAAAATTTCAAATTTCTATCGCACCAATATACTGAAAAAGTTTTAGGGTCATTTTTATAAAATCTATGCTATTTTATAATAAAAGTTTTCTATACATTATTAAGTAATGCATTTTCTACAAACCTTGAACCTCTGGGTAGGATTTGCTTTTAGCTTGGCTTTCCTTTCCTCATCTGTCATTTTTGCATTAGGCCGGCCTCTTTTAGTTACTTGATGAATTGCTTTTTCTTATATTCTGTAAATACAGCATCTCATATTTCCGATACCTTGTTTGTCAGGAAAGCCTTGCAACTATTAGCTTCAAATAGTGAGACTTCCACAGATCATTCACCAAAGAAGGCCGCTGGTACATTTGATATTGCATACTTGATCTTGAGTGTTTTACCATCAAAAGATGGTGCCTCTTTAAGGAGGCTTCTCATGACTGCTGTGAGTTCCTACAAGCTCTATTTCTTGCTTCTTTTATGTTCTTCAAGATTTAGTCACCATTCCTCTTGGTTGTTTTTTTTTTTCTTTTTCCGTTCTGCTTAATTTGTATGGAATTAACAGAACGGAGCTTCGCTGATCAGAGCAATGGTCTCGAAGGAGGGAAAAGTTATCCGCCAACAACTTTGCAAGGTCATAGCCGATGCACTGTGCCAATGGATGATGAAATTATTTGGACAAGGAGTTACAGATACTCAGTATCCAAGGGTGGTGTTGGCTAATGGACCTAGCAATAAAGAATCTGGTCGATCATCCTCAGCACATGATTATAATTCCATCTTTAGAGATCGGAGACTTCGGGTGATATTTTCTAAGGTTATGAAATCTGCAAGCAGCGATAAAGTATTGATGCTTCGGTTCTGTTGGTCTTCCCTTATTATAATGATTACAGCTTCAGCTTTGGCCTGCCATCGGGCTGTTCTGTCCCTATCTGAGGCTTACTTGGGACCGATATTCGATGCACCTAAGCGCAAGAGATATGCAGTCAGTGCATGATATATTCTTAGAACCTTGAATTTTCCCTGCTGAAAGAGAGAACATTATTATCAGACAATTTTCAAAGAAAAGAAAAATGTTTTAGCTTTGGAGGCAACTTAGTGTCAGGATTGTGAAATATGGGTATAGGATAACATTGTGTTTTGGTTACAATTACGTTTTATATATGGAGGGTACTCTATTCTATGGGCTGATATTGTTGCAATTTAGATTCGGGTACCCTACTACAAGTATGTACAGTTTCATGTAAAGTGCTACATATATTGTGTGTGCATATAATAGATTCAATATGAAAATCAAGAATGGAGCACTAATCCATGATTTATTTTGTGTGTGCATATAATAGATTCAATATGAAATACACCACTTTTATATAAATATATTTATCTACTACGGATATTTGAAAATATACACATATCCGTTGGTAAATACAAAGGATTTAATTTGCATATACTGATGTGTAAGTTTTTTTTGCACTAACATGTAGACAATTGATAAATAATTTAGATGCAAAGTGCTTGTATTTTTTTTAACTAAACAAAGTATTTGTGTTGATCATCATCTATTAATGTGTTGCTTGGTAGGCCTAGAAGTTGTGAGTGAGTCATGAAAATAATGAGATCATAGTATATGCAAGATTGTACTTTTTAAACACACTGATTTGGAACTATTTTATTTTTGGGTTTGCTTCTAAGGCAAAAAAGGTCTTTCTTATTTCGGTCTAATATATAAACAAGAAAAAAAAGGGCATCTTTTAAAAAAGTGGATTAAATGTATTGAAAATATCATAATACACTATGTCCAAATTTATCTTTGAAATGTTGAAGACATATATGAATATGATTAAAAAAGAAAATTGAAGTAGACAAAATTGTAAAAAAAAAAAACCACATATAATAAAGTGGTCAAATGTCCAGAAGTCCTAGCTCAATTGGCAGAAAATACCGACATTGCTAGGTTGGACGTCCATGACCTGAGTTTGAACCCCGGTCACTCCACTTGTGTGTGTGAGTTTATTGGTGACTTTGTCATCTCTTCTATGTACCGAAAAAAAAAAAGTAAAGTGGTCAAATTTCAAATTAAGATCATGACGTCAACTTAACAATTTTGGTATTTTTTTTTTGTTTTTTTTTTACAGTTGGTATTTTTATTTGTTAAGTGTGATTTATATAGTAATTTGTCGGTAAGGAAAAATCTTTATTTTCTCTCTTTTTGAATCGTACTATTATACATTATTTACTTGTATTCTCTTATAAGCTACTCTTATTTGTGTCCAAATAAAAAAGTGAATATTGTATGAACATATAAATGGTAGATATTAAGACCCCTTAATCATGTCCTGAAGTTTGATTCTCAACCGTAACATTTTGTGGATCTCAGTTAATTCGAGTGGATTAGTCGGAGAGTATACTATTGGATCTCAGTTAATTTAGAGTGAGATTTTAGTACCTTATAGTATCAGTGCCACAAACAGAAGAGAAGCAACTAAGCGTAGCGTATGGGAGGATTCAGATTTCAGATCTCTCTCTCTCTCTCTCTCGCTGAACTGAACTGAATCTCATAATTCATCATTCAATTCGGATTTGAAATCGCTCGCATTGTGGATCGATCTGGACTCGATGAGCTCGCCTCCTCTTCCTCCTTCAACTCTTCCTGTCTCACAGTCACAGGTATCTATTTATCAATCAATGTCATCATCATTGAGATTGTTGAATCATCGAATTCAATTTGAATTTGAATTTGAATATGAATTTGGTGCAGGGCACAAGAACGTTATCTTCGTCTGTGTCTGTGTCTGGATTCACTCGTCTCTGCAAAGGTCTCGCTCTCATCCTCGTTGCCGCTCATCTTCTCCTTTACTTCCTCCCTTCCTCTATCTCCTACCTCGCCCTCATTCCCGCCAGGTACTTACTTACTTACACCAATCCATCCATGCTTTACTTATTTCATCGTTTCGGCGGTTTGATCCAATAACTGCGTTTAGAAGGAGCTGGAACCACTTGATGTCATAACTGACCCCGAACTAGATTATTAGATTAAACTGGTGGTGAAAACAAAACATAAAATTATTGCTTAATACGATTCATTTTGACATAAAAAAGTATTGACTCATTTATAATGTTATTTTTCTTCCATGTATGTATGGTGATTTCATTTGCTAAAGAATACACTTCTGCTAAATACATGTTCAGTTGCTTTGGAAGTTATTTTAATGTTGGTTTCATTTTGCAGGACAATACCATTTGCTTGGAACCTCTTTACAGCTGGTTATGTTGAACAAACTCTACATGGGGTATGTATGATTTGCTGTTCTATTCAACTTTGTTCATGAATTGCATTTCCTGAAATGTATTTGTTGCTTCAAGGAGAACTTCTCAATTGACAATAATATGTTTTTGTTTTTATAGGTAGTTATCAGCATTGTTTGTCTTCTGTTCATTGGCAAGCTGCTTGAACCAGTATGGGGTCCTCGAGAATTTCTCAAATTCATCTTTATAGTTAACACCTTAACTTCTCTCTGCATTTTCATAACTGCCATTGCTTTATACTACATTACAAGGCAGGAGATTTATCTGTAAGTGATTCAAATCCAAACCTTGTAAGATTGTATTTTCTTTCTATTGCTTGTGTTGTTTGTTATCTAGCTTATCGTCTTCCCTCATTTATTAGATTACCCTCTTTCCTAGACCTTGAACTGCACTTTGAAACTTCGTTTTTCTATGAGAAGCTTAATGGAGGCCCGTGTGAAGATTCATTATGTCGTCTCTTTTTACTTCAAGACTAGAAAACATTGTTGGTCCAGTATTTATGAAGCTAACTTTAAATATTGAAAATTTTGAAATAGGTTTTGAAGATAGTTTTACTGTATGATATCTTTTAAAATCATATTAGATTCTATATGTGCCATTTACACTTAATCCGATTCTTATTTATGTTTATACTTTTGCAATTTTCTAGCTATACACCCCTTTCTGGATTTCATGGAGTTATATCTGGCTTCTTGGTTAGTATCAAGCAAATTATACCTGATCAAGAGATTCCTTTCCTCAAGATAAAATTGAAGGTTTGGTGTTCTCACCTTGTTGCTTATTAACTTGTAATTGCTTAATTTACTTGCCAGCAACGATAGGTTTATGAGGAAGCCCTAAATATGGTTCCACTTTTATTTTTTGTTCAGTGGCTACCATCTATCGCTTTATTGTGCTCTATTGCTTTGAGCTTCTGGGTAATAGAGGCAACAACATATCTCCCAACTGTAATATTTGGTACGTATATGAGCTGGATTTACCTGAGATACTGGCAGAGGAAGCCAGAAACAAAGCATAAAGGTGACCCGAGTGAGGATTTTGCATTCTCTACCTTTTTCCCAGAGTTCTTAAGGTAAGTTGTGATTTTGGTTTGCCTGTCATACATTATGACTAGAATTTCCTTTAGTATTTCTGAGCAACTTCTACCTTTTTATATTTGCTGCCTTGTAGACCGGTAATAGATCCTATTGCATCAATATTTCATCGAATGCTCTGTGGAAGGTCTGATGCTTCTAATGATGCTGAAGGTTACAACCTTGGAAATGAACATTTGCCAGGTTCTGACCCCATTGAGGCAACTAGGAGACGGTAATTTCTCTCTGTGTTCTCAATTTACCTACCGGAGTATATAGTAAATTTGAAATCACTACTATGTGGAAATTCATAAGGAGAGACAGATAGATAAACAATAGAAGTTGCTGGTCTGAAACTTTTTTTGGCTATGATGGTTGCTTGATGGTGAATGATTTCAGCTAAAGAAAGGAGAAAAAGTTGTTGACAAATGTTACAAATTTTCGCTTTCTTTTCTTATTTGATTGAGCTTTATTTTTGTAAACTGAAAAAATAACACCTGCTGTAGCATTTTTGTAATAAGTATAATGCATAAAACAACTCACCACTGTGACTGTTTTTCTCTTGTAGTGAAAGAGGTGCCCGAGCACTGGAAGAAAGGCTGGCTAATGAGAGATTGGCAACTTCACAGAGTGCAGGGGAGTTGCAAACAAATGCTGCAGGAATTGTATAATGCCCTAGATTTTGTAAATTCAGACAAGTTCTGCGAACATGAAACTATCTTGAGTGATATTATTATCACAGTTGGTATAGAAATGAGAATTTTTTTTGTTTGTCTAAAGAAAGATTTAAATTTGCATTTGTCTTTGGACTGTGATCTTCATGAAAATGAAGTTTCTCTTCCTTGTGTCAGATAATTGAGCTGTCTCGTGTACTAATCAAATGTATTTGGTTATACAACTGCATGGAATGGAAGGTTTAAAATTAGAACATGTTATTAGTTATCCGTTGTTGGTTATGTTCTACAAATAAATTTGTTAACTCTTTTTTAATGGTAACTCAAGGAAAATTTATAAACTCTAAAGATAATTTTGTTCGATAATCTGTATCAATTTGTCTTATGTTTTCACATGTTATGAACAGCTAGTTTTTTTTCTTAAAAAATTCCATATTCGGTCCAAACACGGACAATTCTTTGGCTAATTAACAAGTGAAGGGGATGGAGGAAAGAGAAGGGAAATGACTCAGTTGTGACAATTAAAAATCATACTACTTTTTTGGTGGTTCACCTGTTAAAGTGGTGCTCCCAATGCAATAGAACGCTCCACACAGCATGCTCAATCATAATCATTTAAAACCAGATACAATTAAAATGTTGCATTTTTTAGGCATATAATATATCAATCAACCAAATATACTTTTTTAGCTTTATGTCCTCCTACTCTTCTATTTTGTTTTATTAATATTATTGTAGTTCTGAGCTTCTCTTGATTGTTTGGGAGCAATTAGGTTGCTTGTCCCATCTGTGCTTATATAAAATAACAAATCTCAATTCTAAAAATTAATGTGTTCAACTAATTTTAGCAAATATTACATAAGATAAATACCGACATTTAAAACTCAAAATATAGTCGTCACCCATATATGCACGTGGAATTGGAATCCAAGCATCAACTTCAAAATATGAGGTACAATGTAGCAATTGTATTACGTAAAATGAATATATTGATGTAAGCCACATAATCATGGTTATTGAGTCATTATGCATCTTTGCAACAACATTTTTTTACAAATTCTATACACAAAGTCATCAGAAGACTTTCATTTTCATAAGATTTATGTATTTTCATATTACAATACCGAAGCATCATACAAAGAATGGGAAAATTTATAGGCTACAGAAATTTTCTTTTGATAAACGTCTGTGTATCAATCAACTTTCAGGTGCTTCTCCAGCTAAATACTGCTTGTGGACCATTTTCTTGAAATCTGCATGATATTATCCATTAGTTATAAGTAGCATCAATTAAAACATGCATTCGATGAAATTTACAAAATGTAAAACCTACAATCTACTAGAGCACTAGATATGTTAATAAGGAAGCAGATACGGTATACAGGTTCTAGAACCCTCCAGGAACAAAGTAATTGAAATAGAGATGAAGTAAACTTTGGAGCAACTGAGCGATAATAACAACAAAATAGTTGGAAGTTTAGAAAATTAAATCAGAAAACAAATGTGTTTTACAGTGAAAAAGATAATTTCCAACCTTCCTTATCATTCCAAAGTTCTGCAGCATAGCTGTTTAGAGGACTCTCCAAGTTAGGCTCTGTTGTTAGAAAATAATTGATCAGACAAGCACACAAAGGTGAATTTCTGTGAAACTCGTAAGATAAATGAAGAACATACCTTCCAATAGACTTTGAATAGACAGAAGCATAGTTCTGCAGTCATATGCTGAAGACCACTTGTCCTATAAAAACACAGTATGAAAGAAATGAATATTTCATCTCCATTTACTAATACTAGGCATCCATAGTACAAAAATTGGTGGATTCAAAGCAGTAGTACACAGGTAATGGAAAAATTGGCTCTAATATATGCTTGTCTGTTCTCTAAGTTCATGAATACCTGAAAAATGTCCAGACAAATGTTGCCAAACTGGTCGACATTTGGATGAAAGCACATTGTCTCAAACTTCACTTGGGGTGGTTTGAAAGGATAGTCCATGGGAAATCGTAAGGAGAGTTTATAAGATAAACCCTCATACAGAGTTCCTTTTCCACCTTCAATTGTGCCAACCCATGTAAAAATATTCTCACCAACAGGAAAAGCAGATACTCCAAGATCTCCTCCACTCATCTGCAAATTATCAACGTTTAGAGTGAGAGGTCTTCTCTGTGATAGTAAGATAACAAATTATAATGTGAATAGAAAGAAAGAAACTATAACCTTAGTTTCTTAAAAATATAAGGATACCCAACAACAACATATCATTGTAAATAGTATAGTACTATTGCAGTCAAAATCTCACAATTGTTAGAGATTAGTTATAGAAAATAAGTGGTTAACAACATTAGAATGTTCACTTCACATCCTTTATCCTATCCACACTAAACAGAGTGAAAATGCATCTAGTTTCATACCATGAGATTTTGAAATGATACATCAAAATTTAGATGGATCACATTCCACAGACCCAGCATTAGAGAAAGCAAGAAGAACAGTATATTCAACATTCTACTAAAAAAACAAACACAAGTGCTAAAGTATACGTATAACATATGCTGATAGGGAACGGTTAAAGATAGTAGCCCATGCCTCCATGGGCTTGGGTGACATCAACGCACAAAGAAGTAACATAAAGCTACATAGTAGTATATCTATATTATATCCTATCCTTAGCCTACTTTATATTATCCTATCCTCTCTTGTCTCTATCATATTTCTGTGAGGGTGTTATTTTAGGAAAAAACTAAATATAATACCACCATCCCATCTTCAGAACTTTACAAAAATGAATATAAGAATATGATCATAATTTTCAAGTTGCTCCTTAATAATACTAAATAAAGTTTAATTTTGATACACTATCGTCTATCGGTGTGAAATATTCTGCGCTATCAACAATTGACAACAAATTATGTGTGACTTTAAGCGTAAGTATGATTAAAGTCAAACAGTTTTAGTGACGGTTATTATGATTGATCGACAGTGTAAAAATTTCTACACCGACAGTGTATATGAATTAAATCCTAATATAATAACAAATTAACAATACTAATGATGGTTAAAGCAGAAAAATTATACATACCATGAGAGCCATTAATTCCTTCTGTAATCTGCAATCACATAAAAAAAAATAGATGAATAAAACCATCAAATCAAAAGCTATATATATCAAAAAGCTCAATATATATACTATAAAAATACAAATTTATACATGGATCAGGAAAATTGCAATCAGAAACTGAATTAAAGAGAGAATGAAAAATCAAATTTAGAAATAATAATTTGAGGGAGTTTGCGAGAGATGAAGTTAGTTAACCTCTGAGTAACGGATGTTGTGTCAACAGGAAGAGGAGAAGCGAGAGGCTTCTTGGAAGAGACGGGGGATGATCGACGGTGGCGACTGGCCGGAGATTGGTCGGAGGAATTTTCGGCGGTGGGGTTTGATCGGACCTCCATGTGTGATAGCTATGAAGATTCAAACGGAGGAGGCCTAATCAGAGGAGGCAACAAGATCAACGGCTCAGATTTCAATCAATTGAAAACGAATAACCGTTGTATTAAGAATTTTGCAGAAAAAATGATATGAAACGGAAAAGAAGAAATGGGAATTTGAGTTTGTTTTCAGATTTTGGAGTCGCCTCTATGCGCCTTAAGTAACTTCACTATTACTGTATCTTTCTTTCCAATTTCATTTTTCACCTAATTATTCATTCAATTATTTATATATATTATATTATTAGATTAATCATTCATATAACAAATTTGTTCCAAGATTATTAATCATTTAAACTTGTAACAAAAAAAAATTAATCGTTTATACTTTTTATTACTAATTTTTTAGGTTACAATGATTGGTCGAAATTTCAACCGTCGATAACGATGACTAATCTCCGTCGGAAACCTCGGGGGCACATATGGTAGGTTCACACCTTCCAACTGAATTTCTTGCATACGCGTGAGTCAGAAGTCGAATCTCTTAGCATATGTTTAAGTGGATCAAAACTCTTACCACTTAGACTCATTCATTGTTGGTTATTACTAAAGTTATTTACGTGTTGTATTAAGGAAAAAAAAAATTATTTAGTTTATAGATTTTTCCAAGAGAACGAGTTAACAGTTTAGAATTCAAAATAAATTCTTATATCAAATTCTGGTATTAGATAATTCCAATTTTCTACCAAACATAGTTGCGGAGCGGTAAAATTCAACGTCAATCACCTTCAAACTAAATATTGATATTGTTATTTAGTGATGTTGTGTTTCTCTTCTTCTTCTTTTTTGTTGTAAAATACTTCAATTGAATTGGTAGAATAGAATGTGAGTGGACAACGATCTTTTCAATGCGATCGGTGTTAGAGGGTCCACGAGCGGCCAACGCCAATGTTAATTTGTGGTGGTGGAAGTGATTAGGTCACTAAGCATTAAGGTAGCTAAAGATTATCTTAAAATGAGCATCATGATATATTAGTAATTGTGTGTTTAGCTTACCTGTGTCACTAGGCCATAGACAAAGACAACCTTGAATAGATTGTGACTTTCTCATTAGTCACTACTCACTTATGCACCAAGTCCTAATGCAAATTAGTTGAGAATTGTTATATCTATCAAACCAATTGAATTACTTAAGGGTGCAGTTGAGCGGTTGAGGCTCATTCTCCTTTAACCAAAGGTTCGATTCTCACTAGAGCATGGAGCAGTTTAAATTCTTGGGTCAACTATTCCGCCCATCAAGGTGCCTCCAATTTAGCGAGAGAATAGTCACTGCGTTCGGCGGTGGATACCCCGGTCTCGACCAAAAAAATCAACCCAATTGAATTATACATAGTATTTTCTTGACAATGAATTATACATAGTTGAGATTGGTTGTGAATTGATATTTTTTTAGCCTTTTTTATGTTCGGTTATTTATTTCATCTTTGCATTATTTTCATTTTTTTTGGTACAAGTTATTTTCACTTTTTAGCAAGAGTGAGTAACAAGTGGAATTATGGTGAGTATTGATCTATTATTTTCCAATCACATTGCTTAATTCAGCCTACTAACTTTATGTATTAAAATTGAAAAAACATCCACAAATGAGAAAAGGCAAAATAAAGCAATTGTCTGCAATAATAATATTTGAGATAAAGCAAAATTAAGTTTTGTACAAAAAAGCAGCCAATTACTAGAAAGTAGAAACAATGGTCTTGAGACCCCTTCCTATGTCCAATACCATACACTGTGAAATTAGTGAATTGTCACAATCCATGGAGCATCCACACAACACAAGCATGGATGGTAGAGCTTATCTGCTAATAAAGTTGTTCTTTCCTGTCATGCAACCATCTCCACCTGTGGTAGTAAAAATCACATAACACTCATACCATTAGCCATCTTTCCCACAATTCCATGAAGTAAAAGTTAAACCTTATCATAAAAGACTACTTGAGATTATACATTTGCATTGCATGTTTGATATTAGAGTGAATATGTCAGAATTACCACCATAACTTTATAGAAGTTACAGGAAATTACGGTAGTCACTATGATTTTTCTGGCATATTGACTATGATATTAAACATGCGCTTAAAGTATTTCAAATATATTTTTACCATGAAAAAAAAGTTATACTTGGCCCAACAAATTGTTTAGGATATCCAAAATAAACAAATCTAATTTGTAGGCATGCATAATTTCACATTTTCTTTTTTCTCTTTCTTGTAGTGGATTTTCATTATTTTTTATGTAGATGGAATAGTTAATACTCCCTACGTCCCGAAATATAAATGTAAGAGAAAAAATAAAAATCACACTTATTAAGAAAAAGTAAAATATAATGATTGGATATAAGCTTTTTAGTAAAAATGTTACTTGAAAAGATGTATAAACAATTCTGATTGGTTATTAATTATGGAAAAGGTAAGAGAGAGAATAAACTTTTCTTGAAAATATAAAAATTTGTGTTTTTCTCTTATATTTTGGGACGGAGGGATACCACATAAGACTTACACACATAAATATAAAATTCTGAATTCAATCTCAAAACATCACATATATCCGACCTAACAACTATATTTTGTCAGCTTAGTTAAGACTTATGAATTTTCGTTATTTTTTTTTATTGGACTTACCAATGGTAATCCCATCTGGGTCGAACTTTGGTCATCCGGTTTTCACCATATGGATAATCCGTTTCAGCTCTTCTTGCATTTCTGAAAGCACAACACCCAATTGAATAAATCCCAATAAGAAGAACAAGCATTGAAACAGTGAGAACAGATAGCTTATGCCAATTCCTTCTTATGTCTTCAAGTACACCAGCTTTGCATGAATCACACTCATAACATAGCAGTGTTGGTGCATTGTTCCATTTGTAGCAATCTGAATCTTGTGTCATCATCACTGAATCCATGTTGTAATTGCAAGAAGTTGGTGGCTTACAACATCCTGACTGCATAACCATAACACAATCCATTATATATGTAGGAGTCGAAATTTCAACTCCAAAAACTCCACTTATCCAAAGGTGAAATTCTAGCTACTAAACTATACGACAAAAAAAAAATCCCCAAGTTTGAAACAAAAGATAAAGGGAGCACATCATAAAAATAGAAAAGGAAAACTTGAAGAAATTAACACAAGAAATTAAGCTAGTTATTTACTTAAACTAATAGTAATTTGTACCTGAATTGGAGACATATCATTCTGCATATAATCCAAAGGGGTCCAAGAGGCAAGTTTGTCACAAGTTTTAGACCCCAAAATGCAATTCCTTAAAGTATTCCAATACCTAGGATTTTGTATTCTTTTCCTCAACCAAGGTGAATAATTCATAAGATGATACTCACTATAAGATCTACCAGGCACTTCTACACCCCCACCTTTACTAGTCACACCAAAACCAAATACAGTCAAACTCAATAGTGCTACTATTAGGATCAACATAATCACTAAATACAACCATAGTGCACATGCCACATGAAAACAAGCACCAATGAAACCAGCTAATGATATCACAAGTACAATAAAACCTATTACAAGAAGTGGTGTTTGGAGAAAATTTTCACAAGTTGTGCTACTTCTTGCCATCCATAATCCTGCTCCTATTATTGGTATGGATGCTAATAGTGTTAACAAGTTTAAGAATCCTATTACTGTGTTGCTGAACCTATACATGTTTCTCACTCTTGATATTTCTCTCTATAGTTTTTCTCTTCTCTTTTTTCTATTGGTTTCTTCTTGTGGTGTTTTCTTTATGTCTATTTAAAAGAGAGTGTATTCAGAAACTTTAGTTGAAATATGTGAAAATGAGTGAATGATCATGACATTGTACTTCTTAGTTGTTAAGGAAGTGATTGTTTCTTTCATAATGACAAATTTGCCCTTCTTGCATGGCTCATTTTCTAGACTTTTTATCTAGTGACACTCAATTGATATATTTATCCATATTTAATTAAAACTAAAATTTATAAAATCATATCTAAAATTAATAGTGTCTCAACAAAAGTTATCATCAACTAATAATATTAAGCAAAAAGTAAATACTTTGGTACTCAATTTGTATTGTCGGGTACCGTACATTATATGCAAAATTAATTTAAAAAAGTATCATACGCAACAATATAAATTGGATATCGGAGTGTTTGCCTAAACAAAATTGATTGCACTAATTTAGTAGTAAAATATTTTGTATTTTTAATAATCTTATTAAAATATTATTATGCAATTAAAAAAAATGCCTCATTGAAATTCGTCTTATATGAGGTTCTGGTCATGATCTTGAGTTAGATAACAAATTGCAAAGGAATAAATTCCATATGGATTTAGACAAGGCAAGCAAAGAATTAAGAGCCATTGATGGTCATTTTGGTAACTACGTAACAAATGATGCTATTGCTTTTTGAGTTATATGCATGCATGGACCCCTTTGGACTTCTTTGTGAAGCAAGATCATGAACCTGATTTGGGTTATTCTTAGAGGGTATTATAGAATAATATAGTATATAAAATATATGATATGAAATATTGATGCTCTTTCTTATCCTGTCTCATCTAATCTTAATGTTATATATTATACCATGTGTCTTTTAGGCTCCATAATGTACTCTAATTCTTTTTCTCTTTGTTTCTTAAAAGAAGTTCCACTAAGTTTTAATACGCCAATGTCGACAAATATACTTTAGCAAAGCACCTTGTGTTGTTGATATATTGTCTTCTACCATTTGAAATTTAAAATTCAAAAATAAAAAAGCTATTTTGTAAAAGTAGTCCACCAATTCTTTTTCCACATATTACCCAATTTTGAGAGTGAAATGAGATTCATAAAGAATGCATAGACACGCATGTGCATAATATTGAATTAGAGAGGATGACAAAGTGATTTGGAATTTTATTTAATTTGTTCCCTAGACGAATTCATAATTACCACAAAAATTCATATATAGCACTATAAAATTTAGAGTTTAAATCTAGATGAAAATATTCGGACTATGAATATCAGCAATTGTTAGTTGAGCTGTATCTTACAAATAATCTGTGATTATTTTTAAGCATGGTCGATAATCACTTTGTGTCGTTATTGAGTAAAATGAGCATACTGATATTAAAATCGAATTTATTCAAAGTTGACTTGAGTCAAGGGGAATAAATTCGTATTAGGTTGAATGAAATATTCATTAAAAAAAGAAAGAAATATTTAATGGACTAACATTTATAACATGGGCAAAAATATATTCATACAAAATTTATCATTAGCTCAAACATGACTATGTGAATGGACCTTTATAACATGAACATTCTTTTATTGTAGTTGAGAATTTTTAAATCTATCTTTCTATATTAATATTGCATTGTGAAAACTGTTATATAAAGAAGAGCTACTATTGCTATTGGTACATTTATCAAATAACTTAATTTCTAGGCAGAGATTCAAGATGGAACTAATGACTAATGAGGAATGAATTCCTTATTCTGTCTCAGCTTATTCCATGTATATGAATATTGAAGTTATTCTTCTTAAGAATGTGAGGTACTATTTTTGTTCTTCTGTACTTAAGTGAAAAAAGAACAAATGGATCTGATCAACTTGATGATGGCATGTACTTGTTCTCCAAGAATGATCTAAAAAGAATAAACGCTTCGCGCGGTTTATGAAGAGGAACCTCATGTCCTGCATCTCTTACTGTAACCAATGTTAGCCCTTTATAAACTTGACTCCATCCACAAACCTTCACAAAAGAGTAAATTATCATATAATTACGAGTCTAACTAGTCCTTATAAAATCTGCATTTAACGTGAAATGTGTCACTCTTTATAAAAATAATTCAGGCCTCAAATTGATAAGTTAAGTTCTCATACCAACCTTGCCATTATCATACCAAGGGTACCAATTGATGATGGTTGGTAGCTTCAATGCACCAATAGAATATCGAGTTGCAGTCAACGGCATTACAGCATCAGTGTCTCCACTGCAGCCAAAGTATGAAAGTTAAGAAGAGTTTCAATTCTAGATTACAGAATATAAAATGGATGAGATTGTTGAATTGAAAACATTATAAGTGACACTCATATGATTAAGGAACAAAGACACTTTCTCTGCATAGTGCTTGAAATAAGCATAATAAAAGTAGTAGGAATTAAAATCTGTTTTATAAAGTATGCAATTCACATTAGAAGATAATGTAAGACATGGAAATCAACCAAATATCACATACACCATGGATTTATTAATTAAAATGTCAACTGTTGAAAATACTTTTAAGTGAAATTTCGCTAAGAGGGTCAAAAGAAAATACTTCCTCTGATCTTAAATATAAGCAAAAAAGGTACATACATTTGGTCTAAATTTAGATCAAATGCACGTACTTTTTTGTTTATATTTAAAAGTTAAAGGTTAAACTCGGTACCTGTATACCCATATCCGGAGACCGGCGTTAATAAGTTCTTGATATATAGGAAGCATAGTCAATGAGGAATCAGTCCAATAATTCCAAAGAATATCACTGTCAAGAGGAAGAATTAAAAAACCTTGAAATTATTTTGTCTTGTTCAAAAAAAGAAAACCTTGAAATTCAAAATTATGATAGAATTATAGATCTCAATAGAACATGTTAAATATCATATTATTAAAGAAATATACCTGCATGCTTTCCATGGATATGAAATCCCAGTTACATTGGCATGCAGTGCCTTCTGAACTTCTGGACGATTGAAATACACGTCAGAATACCTTTCAGCACATGGATCATATGCTCTATACATCCATGCCTGAAGAGAGAAGGAAAAGAAAACAAGAAAAAATAATCATCAATACCACTTCTACTAATATATGTTATACTATTTGTTTTTGTAAGCAAGGTGAATTACTTGAAAGCATATAGGCTTACATAAAGACTATTCAAGCCACTTATTCTGAGCGATGCAGTATCGTTACAAGGCGGTGTGTTAATGCTATATCTATCAATATTTCCTTGCTCAGACTCAGCAACTGTAAGAGCCTGCAAACATTGCACTGATGGATGCTGAATGGACCCAAAATCACAGCCAATGTTTAGCATTCTATATGTGGAATCTGAAATCAAACCATGTGTCCACCAATACTGAAATGTCCCAACATAATCATGATAATCATCAATCACACCATTTCCAACCTGTGCCACCAATCACAGAATATGATTATCATAAGGTAATTGTGTTCACTACTAGAAATCTCGCCTTTAGAGACCGATTTAGCGAATGAAATACTGCAAACATGAACCTAGAAATTCTACTTGTCTGATAAAGCATGGAGGTTTTTATGCAGTTCAGTTCGGTTCATTTCAATTCTAGTTGTGTCCATATTGTTAACATAAAAGATTAAAACATCAACCTAAAGATCTTACCATAAATCCCTTAAAATTTATTGCTGGATTATTGATTCCCTTATTTCTCTGGTTAATATTTTGTGCCAACTGAAGAACATAATGACCTGAAAATCATTTAAGAAATTAAATAATTCTGCAGTGTACATACCATTCCATTGATAAGTAGAAAACTGATATAATAATTATCAAATATGGATTCACCTGCATAACTTTCACCAGCCATGTAGAATTCTCTATGGTTATACTGAGGAAATCTTTCAAACCAATTAACAAGAAAAATATATGCATCCTCAGCTACAAAGTCAGAAAATTCAGATCTTAGATACACATTAGTATGTCAAATCTCATTGCTAATACAAAACAAAACTGGCACTTATACAAACCTATCTAGAACCGACACATGTGGTAACATTCAATTGTGTCATTTTCTCAAATTATTACTAGTGTCCACATGTTCAGTGTTATGTCTGGTATTTGTGTCGGTGCTTGATAGTTACAAACGTACATTACCTGTTTTTTTATCACCAAATGTTTGCATATCTGCTGAGTTATTACAATAAGAAAAACCAACACCGGCAGGAGATTCAAGAAACAGTATGTTTGCCACTGCAACATCCAAAATAACAAATATTAGAAACTTTTTTTTTTTATTTTAACGAATCGAAGTAACAAAGACTGAACTGAACATCATTAAATAAAAACTTGACTTACAATTGTTCCAAGCATAAGGATTCGAGTAAAGTGACTTGCCATCAGGCCTAATACGGAAGGGGCCGATTTCTTCAGAAGCACCATAAGCAATAGAAGAACAGCCAGGACCACCATTAAGCCATAAAACCAATGGCCTTGAATTCGGTCCACGATTCAGTGGTGCTTCTGTCAACCAATAAAACAATGCTCTTCCACTCTCTTCATTCACAGTCACATAGCCTGAATACTGTTCAAATGCAACATTCTTTGGTTGTCCTGGTAGCCAACTAATCTTATCTCTCTTTTGATCTTCTATGTTAGAAGAAGCCAATGAAGTTTCAACACAGAAAATGGTCAAAAACAAAACAATATAGAATATGCAGTAAACCATATCAACCTATAGTTTTGCAAAAACAAATAAAAATTGTAAAATATATTTCTTGGTTTCCTACCTTTTTTAGTTGAAAAATATTTGAGAGTGTGAGGTACTTAAAACTATGGTATTTATAATCAAGAGAGTACAAATGTTTGTTATAGTGGGTTGTTAGTTATTACACTATTATGTAGGACCAACTCTTCACTGAAGTTGTGTTCGGTGTCCGACATGTGTCAATGTCTAACATCAATACAACGCTGACACGTTTTAGTATATACTGTAAATTATCACTACGTTGATCTGTTTGTGTCAGTGTCATATTTGATGTTTGTGCTTCAAATAGCACCATGCAATTGGTCTTTCAACTCAATCATCAATACTTTGGTTTTTCTTTGCTTTTTTGGATTAACTGTTGCTTATGCAGTTTTTTTTGTTTTTAAAGAAAAGTTTGTATAGGTAATTCGCCCATGTTGTAAATGTGATTCCACTAATCTTTTGTCCATTAGTTATTTCATTCCACCTAAGATGAAAACTAGTATATACTTGACTCTCAAGTCAACTTTGAATAAATTTGGTTTTAAAATCATCACAAACAAATAGTAGTCATTACCAACCTACTTAAAAATGATAACAAATCTATTTTTAATATTGTAAAGTATCAAGTATGGCCCCATGTGTTTCTTAAAGCAAATAATGTGTTTGACAGCTTTGTTAAGTTTTGGCTTAGTTTAAATGTGAAGTGTCAAAGTTTTGAATGGTGGAGCTTCTAATAATCCTTATCATTTGATGACTTTGAATGTTAAAGACAGAAAATGATAATGAAAGGTTAGGGACCAAATTATCAGTATTGTTTTTTAATTATTGAGTTCTCTAATTATCTCTTTTTTCAATAGCTAAAAATTGCTTTTATTGCCCTCAGAAACCAAATTGATTCTCATTGATTTTCTCAAGAAAAAAAAACTTAATGTTACCAAGTACCAAATGGTTGGCAAATATGGTTGAAGATACCGCTCACACCTAATGTGATTTGAGTTTAAGTCTGAAATTCTCTAGTTGATAGTTTATACGTAATTTTCGCTGTAAATCTTGAACAAAGTTGATATTTTTCCTAAGCTTACATGAAAGTGCGCCTCATAATGTGATTGATAGCTCTGAGTTTAAGGTCAATGGTGCTTGGCCTACTATTTGGAAGTGCCATCAATGATTATGAATTTTGTGTGGCGAAGGTTGAGGAATTGTCTCCCTGCAAGGTCTCCGATGCGACAGAAAGGTGCATAATGCTCACTTTCGTGCCTTTTCTGTGACAAAAAATCAAGAAGAATCAAGTTTAAACTAGTTCATGTCATGCCCGCATAATGTTACTGTGCAGCAGCAGAAGGGCTTCAGGGACATTATGGAACCTGTTATGCTAGTTGCAAATGACTTAGAGATTTTTTACTTCAGATTTGCAGCTTCCTTAATGCACAACCAACGTAGTAATTGGTGAATGCTGTTATGGAGTTGCTGGCGTAGCAGGAATGTGTGCTTGTGGGATATTGTTGAAGAAAATTGCGCCAGTTAGTAATCGTGCAACTGCATTTTTGCAGCTCTGCCGCGCAACCAATGACAGGTACATGTGCAGCAGGCAGGGTAACAGGCAAATAATATGTAGTCCATTTTTCTTTTCTTTCAGAAATCAAATTAAGTCTCACAGTTTTTCTCGGTGACTGAAATTAATCTTCAATCTCTTCTAAGTAATTATTTCCATTTCTATGCAAATTTTATTTATAAGGCAGAAAAACAAAACTATAAAACATGAATAGAACAAAATCAAAGTTTGAACTTTTCATTTATGAGAACCGTGTTTTACACAAGATATCACATTAATCTTGCATACTGAATATTATTTACTAAAGAATAACACTTTTCATAAAAATAATCACATTTTCAATAACAAATAAAAATAGAAGAGCTATCATTGCTATTGGTACATTTATCAAATTGAATTTCCAGGCAGAGAGGCAAGATGGAACTCATGAGGAATGCATTCCTTATTCTGTCTCAGCCGGTTCGATGTATATGAATATTGAAGTTATTCTTCTTAAGAATGTGAAGTAATTTTTTGGTTCTATACTTTGAAGTGAAAAAGAACAAATGCTCCCATTAGCTTGCTGGCATGTACTTGTTCTCCAAGAATGATCTAAAAAGAATAAAAGCTTCGCGAGGTTTATGAAGAGGAACCTCATGTCCTGCACCTCTTACTGTAACTAATGTGAGCCCTTTATATACTTGACTCCATCCACCAACCTTCACACAAGAATAAATTATATCAGCAAATAACAGATAGTGAGATGATTGAGAAAACACAACAAATAAGTTGTTAGTCATAGAAGTTAGCACTAACCTTGCCACTATCATACCAAGGATACCAGTTGACGATGGTTGGAAGCTTCAAGGCATCAATAGAATATCGAGTTGCGGTCAGCGGAACTACAGCATCAGTGTCTCCACTACAGCCAAAATATCAAAAGTTAAGAAGAGTAGTAATTCTATCTAGATTACGTAATAGGATTTAATTTGTATATATATTGTCGGTGTAATAGAAATTTACATGTGCATCTAATCACATAACAAAGTGACATTATGAGGTGATTTGATTGGATGCATGTGTAACAAAAATTGTAATTTGTCGGTGCAAAGTAATTAATCTGCGCATAATATGGGATAATGAAAGAAACAACTAGGCTGGATATTACTAGTACACATTGAAGAGCAATTCTGGTGAGCCTCAATAATGTCAAAGAGCATTTATAGAAACGTGATATGAATGAGATTGATGAAATGAAAACATAAGTGACACTCAAATGATTAAGGAACAAAGATATTCTCACTTTATTTTGGTACTGTGCTTGAAAAGTTTAAACAAAGGTATATTATTCAAGAATTAAGAAGAAACACAACAAAAGTAATGGGATTTGACTATTTTAAAGTAATCAATTCACATTAGAAGATAGTGTAAGACATGTCAATCAAATCAACCAATAGTTGATATCACATACCCCATGGATTTATTTTAATTAAAAATTCAACTGCTGAATGTATATGGTCTATAATATAGATCAGATCTAAAAAGTCAACTTTTTCTTATAAACATGATCGGAGGTAGTATAAATTAAAAAGTCAACTGCTGAATTATTTTCAAAAGTGTTGAGATATAACTTTTAAAGTGAATTTTCGCTTTAGAGGAGTTAAAATGTAAATACTTCATCCGATCTTAAATATAAGCAAAAGGGTATATATATTTTGTCCAAACTTGAACCAAATACATGTAGATTTTTGTTTATAAGAGTATTAATTAAGACAGAGGAAGAATCTAGTTAAGGTTTATACCTGAATACCCATATTTGTAGACCAGCATCAATAAGTTCATGATATATGGGAAGCATAGACAGTGGAGAATCAGTCCAATAATTCCCAACAATATCACTGTCAAGGGAAAAAACTAATTTAAATCCAAATTATTGTAGAATACTAGAATGATAGACATCAATAGAACATGTTAGATATTAACATACCTGCATGTCTTCCATATATATGGAATCCCAGTTACATTGGCATGAAGCGCCTTCTGAACTTCCGGACGATTGAAATACAAATCAGAATACCTTTCGGTACACGGATCATACGCTCTAGACATCCATGGCTGTGTCATTTTAGAAGATCAAAAGGAATTAAACACAATAAATAAAGTGATAAACCATTCAATGAGTTGATAGAATATAGACTTACATAACGACCGTTCAAGCTGCGTTTGAGTGATGATGTATCGTTACAAGGCGGGGTATAAATGCTATATGGATCAATGTTTCCTTGCTCGGCAACTGCGAGTCTAAGAGCCTGCATACATTGCACTGATGGATGCTGAGATGATCCAAAGTCACATGCTATTCTTAGAACTCTATATGTTGAATCTGAAATCAAACCATGTGTCCACCAGTACTCAAATGTGCCAACATAATCATGATAATCATCAGTAACACCATTTCCAACCTGTACCACAGATCACAGAATATGATTATCATAAGGTTTTCTCAAACTGCAGTACTGATTCAGATCTCCGTTCGGTTCACTTTTCTTCCTAAACCAAACCATGAACAGTTGTAGTTGTGTCTATGTTAACATCAAAGATTAAATCAGTATCAATTTTCAATTACCCTAACAAGCTTACCATAAACCCCTTAAAATTGATAACTGGATTATTGATTCCCTTATTTCTCCGGTAAACAAGTTGAGCCAACTGAGGAACATAATGACCTGAAAAATCATTTAATTTAATTTTTTAAGAAACTGAATAATTCTTCACTGTACAAATTACAAAACCATTCAATTGATGAGTATGACACCAAAGTAGAAAACTGATATATCAAAATCAAACATAGATTCACCTGCATAACTTTCCCCGGCAATGTAGAATTCTCTATGCTTATACTGAGAAAATCTTTCAAACCAGTTAACAAGAAAAATATATGCATCCTCGGCTACAAAATCAGAAAACTCAGATCTTAGATACAAAATAGCATGTCGAATCGCATTGCTAAAACAAGACAAAACAAAACTAACACTAATGCACTATGACTAAATAAATCCTTCATCAGCAAGATCATTCCAGACCTATCCAACACCGACTCGACACTGACACGTGGTATCATTCAATTATTTCATTTTATCAAATTATTACTAGTGTCGACATATTCAGTGTTGTGTCCAGTATTTGTGTCGGTGCTTGATAGTTAGAAACGTACATTACCTGTTTTTTGGTCACCAAATGTGTATAGATCTGTTGTTTTATTACAATATGAAAAACCAACACCAGCAGGAGAATCAAGGAACAGTATATTTGCCACTGCAACATCCAAAATAATAAATAGGCATAAATATAAGAGGGAATAAACAATAAAAACTACTATAACAAAATGTTGGGAATGTGAAAACAAAAGAATCACCGAATCGAACCGACAATGACTGAATCTGAAAAATTAACTTACATTTATTCCAAGCATAAGGATTCAAGAAAAGTGATTTGCCATCAGACTTAATATGAAAAGGGCCAAGTTCTTCAGAAGCACCATAAGCAATAGAAGAACAACCAGGACCACCATTAAGCCATAAAACCAATGGCCTAGAATTTGGTTCACGGTTCAATGGTGCTTCTGTTAACCAATAAAACAATGCTTTACCACTCTCTTCATTCACAGTCACATAACCTGAATACTGATCAAATTCAACATTCTTTGGTTGTCCTGGTAACCAACTAATCTTATCTCTCTTTTGATCTTCTATGTTAGAAGTAACCAATGAAATTCCAACACAAAAAATTGACAAAAACAAAACAACATAAAATATGGAATAACCCATTATTCTATCTATCAATTGTTTTGCAAAAACAAAAACAAAAACAAAAACAAAACAAAACAAAACAAAACAAAATGAATGACAGAACCAGCGGAATTTATTGAAGTACTAGAAAGAATCAAGACAAAATCATAAAACACACATCCCAATACTATTTTTGTTCACATAAATCTAAAAGATCTAAACTTCAATCTAATCTAAAGAAACTATGAAAGAGGGTAAGAGAGAGAGTGTTAGATGAAGAGAGACATGAAATAAAAGTGTGGTATTTATAAACAAGTACAAAGTGTTTGTTAGTAGTTATAATGAGTTGTTAGGAAATTAACAACAATGAATTTAGTCTTAGAAATCAATGATGAATGCTTTGAATTTTCTTTTTGTTGTTTCTGGATTGATTGTTGCATATTATGCATTGTATATTACATTTACAGCAGGCAAGTTGACTGATATGTTGAGTGGTGCACATGGGTTTTATCAAAGTTTCCATCTTTGAGGCTAATATAGATTCATCTTTTTCTTCCTTTTTTGTGGAGACTATAATATTAGAAAAGTAAACCATAATACGGCGCAATTTGATTAGATATATGTGTAAATTATTCGTCGATAAATATAAATTAAATCCTGATACTAGTTAGTAAATTTGATTGACATTACACGTAATGTGTAAGGACTAAAGTTCTAACTTTACTATGTTCATTTATTCACATATAGAGTTTTAATTATTGAGCTTTCTATATATTAGTATTTTTGAGGTATCAAATTGTGATTGCGTCAGTGTCACTATATGGTCAATACTCAATGCTATTTTATGTAGTTGCAACCACCTATAATATGAATAATTTACGTTAACTATTCATATATGAAAGTGACACAAATAAACACATCTATGAGTCAAAACAAAATCATAAATGATTTTTTAATAGATCCCATCCCATTGTGGCTATGAACATTCTTAGACCCTAACTTCACCGAATACAAGCATCTATAGTTAGGCCGCTTTGAATTGGTTGAATTGATTTATTGTTTGAGTAAAAATTTGATCAAGAGATCAGACGATTCAAATTTTTTTTTGAATATATAGATAAGATGGCAAAGTTATCATAAATTCACACACACACAAAGTGGAGTGATCAAAGATCGAACTTCGATCATAGACGTCCGGCCTAACAATTTCAACATTTTTTATCTGTTGAGCTAAGATTTCTGAACCAACCAAACGATTCAAATTTAAATCATTTAAGATAAAATGCAAACAATCAAAATTATATGCAGTCACACAACTTGTGAAGATCTAACCATTTGATCAAAATCAAATTACAATTTAAATAATAAAAATAAACTATTATAAATCTGAACCGTCTATCACTACATGCAGTTGCAATCCATATCCAAAATAAGGGGGATATTATTAGAATATCCATAGTATTTAATGTTGCATGATTTCTTGACAGGAGATGTCACACTTTTCTAATTTGATTGGTTGGCCTTTTGACTATATTTTTCAACTTTTGTAGGCCATTGTGTTAGGAAGTTTTATATTAACCTTTTTTTCGTTTGATAAGATTTGATACAGAGCATTAAAATTTTATGACAAGCATTGCAGAAGAAATGACAAGCATGAGTGGTAACAATTCAAATAAAATTGAATGAGCTTACCGATTGACAAGTGAATAGTACGTATTTGTTTTTAGCTAGGGTCTTCACTCTTCACAGTAACAAAATTCAAAGTTGTTCTCTCTCACTGTAATGGAGGAAGCAAATAAGTGAAAACTAGGGGGGTCACCATACCAGGACAATATACACGTTCCCTTGCTATTTAATTTTTCTTTGTTACGTGAATTTTTTCTTTCAAGACTCCTCAAAATTCTGCTACGTAGTTCTGCTAAATAGGTTGTATCAATACCAATATGTTTAGAGAAACCTCCTAATGGTTCGCCCTCACTTCCACGAATCACACCACCACAACCAATACAATAATCTCCTGCATGACATGAACCATCTGGATTAAGCTTAACCCAACCAGTTACACTTCAGCAAAATTAAACCTCTTTGGAATACATTGACAACACTAGCTGGTTGCTTTCTCAGCCAAAGAATAGTTAGTTGTTAATATTGTGCAAGACAACCCACTTGGGTTGGTTTGGTGGTATCGGTTTGGGACCTAGGAGTGTGCTCATCCTCGATGTCTCAGATTCGGTTATCTCTGATGTTAATTTATGTGGGTTAATTTAGCTTTCTGCGCTGGTCTAGCATAACCTTTTGGGTGCTGCTTTTTTCTTTTTATATTTATACGAAATGACAAATTATTGAAATTTCACACACAAAATACATGGACGAAACTCAAATCCGTGTCATCCAATCGATCTAATAATTTTAGCATTTTCTACCAGTCAAGTTAAAATTTCTAGACTACGTGCTGCTCTTTATTACGCCTCGACCAAATAAAATAACACGACATAACCCGAAATTACTATATTTATTTATAAATACATTAAAAATAAAATGTGTTTTTTGACCAAGCAATTAAAAAAGGTAAATATTCCTGATAGAATTGAATATTTTTATCATTAAGCATACTTATATTTGTAATTATTTTAATTTTTTGTTACAAATTATTTTGTTTATGTTTGTTATTATTCATTATTATTTTTTATGTATACTCTTTTTCTTTTTGAAATGACAAAATATATATAGCTTAAACATCATTTTAGTTTTTGTATTTACGCGAAATTTTGGTTTTAGTCCCTGTATCTAATTTTGTTCAAAATAAGTCCCTAAATCAACCAAATTTTTTGATTTTAGTCCCTAAAGCAAAAATCCACAGGAAATTTCACAAGTTTCCTGCAGATTTTCCTACGAATTTTCCTGCGGATTTTCGTTTTAAGGACTAAAATCAAAAAAATTGGTTGATTCAATGACTTATTTTGAACAAAATTCGATAAAAAAACTAAAACCAAAATTTCGCGTACATACAACGACTAAAATGATGTTTAAGCCAATATATATTATAAGAGGATCCAAGTACAAAGAATACTTCTATCCCCAAAAAAGTATAAAGAGTACTAAACCCAATAATATATGACTAAGTACAAGTTGTGTCTTTTGTCAAAAAAAAAAAAGCATAAATTGTACCTTAGTCAAAAAAGAGTAAAAGTTGTAGTTTTTGCAAAAAAAAAAAAAAAAAAAAAAAGACAAGTTGTACTATTATTACAAAATATAGTTCAAAAAGTCATGCATAAAATTATTATTTTTTTTAAGTTTATGAATGTATGATATTTAAAAGAATAAATATACAATATATATATATATATATATATATAAAGAAAAATATAAAAACATACCAAAAGATACGATATAATTGCTCCGATTATGAATAGAATCAATATGATTCACAATCCATTCATAAGATAAGTAAGTAGTTCTAGTATTTCTTGCCATAAGCCATTGTCAGGGGATATTTTTTATGTAATTTACGATCGATTGAATATATGAAAACACATGATCATTTCAGACCTTCCAAACTAACCATATAATTGTACTCCTTCCTTCCTAAAATATAAGCAAAAGTGAGTCAAAGAAATTTGATGTATTTGGTTCACAATTTAGACCAAATACATTCACTTTTGTTGACCAATTTTTGCTTACATTTTGGAACGGAAGGAGTATGTCATATCAACAACAAGCACCCGTCTTTATTGAAAAAACAACAACTCTTTAATAACATAGTTAAATCCATTGGTAAAATCACCTTAAACCAACTAAAATTTTTGTAAGAACATATGGATGAGGGCGTGTTAAATGAAAGTTATGTGTAACGACGAAATCAATAGACAATCTTTTGTAAGAAGTCATCCCAGTGAAAAGTTGATTGCCAAAATAAGTTTATTCCATATTTCAATGACTTCCAGTTTGAGGTTGAGATCTCAGGTGGTGCCGAGCCCATTTTGTACAGTGCCAACAGGGTGTCGAGTCAGCGACACGGAGATGGTTCTTTAGCTATACTAACAGTAGATTTCTCAAATGCATTCAATATGGTTGACAGGTCAACACTACTACATGAGGTGAGAGTGAGATGTCCATCTATCTCATTGTGGGTTGAGTTTCTTTATAGTCAGGTAGCACGGTTGTACCTAGGGGATGAATATATTAAGTTAGCTACTGGAATGCAACAAGGTGACCCATTTGGACCACTCATTTTTGCTATTGTGTTACATCCTCTTATAAATAAAATCAAAGACAATTGCAAGCTACTTCTTCATGCTTGGTATCTTGATGATGAGACAATTGTAGGGGATGCAACCGAAGTAGCTAAAGTGCTTCATACTATTCAAGAGACAGATCCAGGGTTAGGCATATACTCGAATATCCGTAAGACTGAGATCTTTTGGCCTTCATAGGATGACACTAAGCTTCGTGAAGGGTTGTTCCCTTTGGATATTGGGAGCCGATGTTGCGGGTAAAGTTGCTTAGAGGGGCTGTTAATCGCGATAAATACTTTATCGAAAGAGTGGCCATGAAGAGATTTGTTAGAGTTGTTGAGTTAATGCATCTTATTCCCCAGTTAAAAGATTCGTAGAGTGAGCTTCTTCTACTTCGATCATGCATGGCCATCGCCAAACTTTTTTTGGGCCTCAAGACGTATCAACCAATTCACATGAATGGGACAACTATTTTGTTTGATAAGGAGTTGCGATTGAAGATTTTGACAGTGTTTTGAATGTTCTTCATGATATGCTTTCGACTTTTGACTTTAGCAGTTTTACTATAACAAGGACAATGTCCCCCCTCAAGCCCAGCATGTTTTGGCGAGTGTCTTATTTATTAAAATTGTTCGGGACATGGAAGACAACTTCAATATGACAATAAGACAAAAAGCGGTTTTGGATGTTTGAAAGCATCTCATGCTTGAGATTTTCTTCTCAATATCCCCATTGATTTGGGTCAACACGTGTCACGGATAGAGTATTAGAGTATCTCAGATATCACCTCCTGATACCATTATTTACTCGTAGACTCTACCCATAGTTAATGATTCTAAACTTATGAACTCGTAGACTCAACCCATTTAAAAAGAATGTTACATTTTTATATCTTTTATATCATAGTTTAAGACTATTTAAGACTATGTTTAAAGTGTTTCATGTAATTTTAAGGTAAACAGTAAAATTTTGACATTTTCATGAAATGAAATGTAATTTGACTATATATTTTTTGAAAAATATCTTAAAAATCCATATTTATTGATCAATGAACCCAACCCAATCCAACTCATCCACCAATAAATTGGATCAATTTGAATTTAAAATCAAAAAAATATTGGGTTTTACACTTAACTCAATTAACTTTAAAATTAGTATAACCCTACTACGAAGAATACCCTTTGCAGACGGAGTTGGAATTGCTATTTGCCACTCCTTTATTGATTTTAGTTGTAATTATTTTTTTTATAGTTTGGGTCACTTTCATCAAAAAAATAAAAATCTCTCAATTTTTTATATAATGATTTTGTCAAAATATAGAGTAAAATACACGAAACAAAAAAAGAATAAAATAAAAAATAAACAAATAGAATAGAATAGAGCGGATTCGAAAAAAGTTGAAATATGGTTTTGTAAACACGTTGAGATCCACTACTACAATTTCTCTCTCTATCTCTTTCTCATTCTTTCTCTCTCTCTAACTTCTCTTTGTTGTTTGTTTTTCTTATCGTCTCACGTTCTCACTTTTCTTCCCCCATACACACAGATTTTCCTTCACCAACAGAAGAGAATACGCAACAAAATTTCACACAAACACAGTCTAAGCTATACACACATCATATTTAAATCAAGTCTTCTTCTCAATCTTCTCACTCTTCATCACCACCACCTTTCTCGATCTCAAACGCCGCCGCTAAATTTATTTTATATATATTCAAATTCAAATCCCTAGGTTTTGTTTTGTGATTTCGTTTTTTCAATTTTCGAGCTGCGGTGAAGCCCTAGATTGCTTTGCGGCGCGGTGGATATTCTTGCCGTTTGTGGTTTCTTTGTTCGATCTGTGGCCGGGGAACCTTTATTAACGGCGGTGTTATATGTAGCTCTACGAACCCTAATTTTTCTGTGAAAAGGGATCTGGTTTCGTTGCTTTTTTTTTTGTGTGGCGGCGGTGCAGTTTTGAATACGGTTTTTGTGTTTAGGAGTGGATGCCCATGCTATTGGGTTGATTTTGATGCCGCCGGAACCATTGCCTTGGGATCGGAAGGACTTTTTCAAGGACAGGAAGCACGAGAGGTCTGAATCTCTTGCCTCTGTCGCCAGATGGAGAGATTCTTCTCATCACCGAGATTTCAATCGATGGGGATCCGCCGACTTTCGCAGACCACCTGGTGAGTTTTTCTATTCCTTTTTGCCCTTTTTATTTGATTTGTTCAAAATTAGGGAAAAAAGACTCGGAGATTTGTTATTAGGTTTTGCTTTTCTGACTTTTTTTTCAAATTTTGTTTGAGCGTTTTATGATTTAGATGATTATTCTTTGCGTCTTTGATGTATTGTTTAAGATCTGTGTCTGTAGTTATTTTCTTTAAGACTTAAGAGAGGTGGGTTTTTTCACTTTTTTGGCAAGATTTGTTTTGTTGAATGATGTGTTTTTTTTTTTCGCTTTTTGTGTGGGTGGGAATATATACTTTACTTGTGTTGATTTTTGTTTTGTTTTTCTTTTTTTTGATTATTTTCTGAAGGTCATGGTAAGCAGGGTGGTTGGCACATGTTTTCTGAAGAGCCTGGTCATGGTTATGGGGTTTCTCGGTCCGGCGACAAGATGTTGGAAGAAGATAGTCGGCCGTCGGTTTCGCGGGGTGATGGAAAATATGGCAGAAGCAGTAGGGACAATAGAGGTCCTTTTGGTCAGAGAGACTGGAGAGGTCATTCATGGGAAGCCACCAATGGCTCTACAAATTTGTCAAGGAGGCCACAAGATAATATGAATAATGACCAGAGGTCAGTTGATGATTCCCTGACACATTCCTCTCAACCACATTCTGATGTTGTAAACACTTGGGAACAACATCAATCGAAAGACCAGATGGGTGGTGTCAATGGGTTGGGAACAGGCACAAGATGTGATAGGGAGAATTCTTTGGGTTCGATTGACTGGAAGCCACTTAAGTGGACCCGATCTGGAAGCTTGTCTTCTCGAGGCTCAGGTTTTAGTCACTCAAGTAGCTCAAGGAGCATGGCAGGGGGAGATTCCTTTGAACCAAAGCCTGATTTGCAATCTAAAAATGTCACTGCTATTGAGTCACATTCAGGGGAAGCCACTACATGTGTGACATCTTCTATGCCGTCTGAAGATACGACTTCTCGAAAGAAGCCTAGACTAAATTGGGGCGAGGGACTCGCAAAGTACGAGAAGAAAAAAGTTGACGTACCAGATCCAGGAGCAAACAATGGCTCGGTCTCATCTGCTGGTAATATGGAAACTTGTAATATCATCAGCCCCAACTTGGTAGACAAAAGCCCAAAACTTACAGGATTTTCAGACTGTGCATCTCCTGCAACTCCATCGTCTGTTGCCTGCAGTTCCTCACCAGGTATGTCGTCAAGCTTTCTTTACTATAGCGTCGGATCCTTCTGTTAAAGGGATATATAGGAGCAATATGGCAATTTAACTTGTAGAAGAGTTAATCCTAGTTCTCTTTGATTTATGTTTTCCTTCATTCACACTTACACCATGTATGCATCATTTTTTTGTCTTGATGAATTTCTTCTTCTTCTTTTGAAGGACAAGTTTGCTATGCCTATGATCTTTTGTTTTAATTTTTTTACATGTATGATATTGATTTTAAGGGAAAAAAACACTGAAGACTAAATCAAAATTGAGTGGAAATCTGTTTTGAGTATATATCATTGATTTATGGTGTTCACTAGACTTCACAATTGAACACTTGTATTACTGCCTTCAGTTTTCAAGTGATATTGAGATACTGATCTTTGAACGTGTATTCTGTCCCAACCTCTGCTTTTAAAAATAGTTAGCTTGAATAGGATCATGTGGTAGCAAAATTCAACATCAGGAATATCTTCCATAAACTTATTTCTATTAGAAGATTACTTTTCCAATAGAATGGTTAATAAAGTCAATATACTAACAGTCATTGGACTATTTGTTCTCTATTGTAAATATGTTTTTACATGATATACTATATTTATTAAAACTGTTTTTTTGGCAAAGATAATTTTCCGAATTTAGATGACAAATGGTAATTATGATTTTTCCTTCAGTTTTTCTGTCATAGTAATTGATATATTGTGTATTGCTTGTATTTACCTTGTATAAATATTTTTATGCCAAATCCTAACTTCATCCTTGTTGCAGGCGTGGATGATAAATTATTGGGAAAGACTGCAAACACAGGCAATGATGTTATTAGTAATTTAACCGATTCACCAGCTCCTGGGTTCCAGAATCACCTGCAGAAGTTTTATCTCAACCTTGATAAATTGGATATGGACTCACTGAATAATTTGGGATCTTCAATTGTTGAGCTAGTACAATCTGATGATCCAAGCTCTGAAGATTCTGGTCTAGTTAGGTCCAATGCAATTAATAAGTTGCTGATATGGAAAGCAGACATTTCAAAGGTTTTGGAGATGACTGAATCTGAAATTGATTTGCTGGAAAATGAACAGAAATCTCTAAAATCTGAATCTGTGGATAGATATCAGTGTCCAGTAGCATTGGGCTCCCAGCAGGTAGATAGCAGTTTGAAATTTTATGAAGAACATGTTGAAGTATCTCAGAAGGTAACTCGGCCAGTACCATTGAAAATCATTTCTTCTGATGAATCCAATACAGAGAAGATGCCGCAGTCAAATAATTTATCTAGTATTCATGAAAATGACAAGGAAGATATTGATAGTCCTGGATCTGCAACTTCTAAATTTGTTGAGCCTGAGCCTCTGCCTTTGGTAAAAGCAGTTTCTTTATGTGATACTGGGGGATTTGGTAACTTATCAAGGGACATGGGCACCATTCAATCTACTTCGATGAAATGCTTAGTCCGGTGTACTACTAGGAAAAATGCCACTGTATCTGCTTGTAATGATGTCAATTCACCTACAGAAGTAAAGGAAAGCTTGAATGATGCTGCTACCTATGGGAAAAACTTATGTTCTGGCCATGAGGATTCTTATAACTCAGTTATTGCTTCAAATAAAGAATCTGCTAACAGAGCGCATGAAGTATTTGCTAAGCTAGTGCCGAAAGACTGTAAAAGGCTTGGTAACATGGAAGTCAGCAATGATTTGTCCTCTCATACATTCATTTTGGAAAAATTTGCTGAGAAAAAACGGTTTGAAAAATTTAAGGAGAGAGTTATTGCACTCAAGTTCAAAGCCTTGCATCACTTGTGGAAAGAAGATATGCGCCTACTGTCTGTTAGGAAATGCCGCCCAAAATCTCATAAGAAAAAGGAACTAGGTGTGCGAACTACCTGTAGCAGTAATATGAAGAACCGATCTTCCATCTGTTCACGGTTTCCTTTCCCTGGTATGAATCTTTCCGCCTTTTATTTTGCTTAACTTATGCCTGTGATTTTTTATTGTCTTTCCATTTGATGTTGTTGAGTTATGTCAAGTAGTTTACCAATGAAAATAAAATGAAAATAGGTTAGAGCTTTGCAGTTTGTTTTAATTACACGATTCTTTTGCAGATAACTTTTCGGTAAAAACAGCATAGTTAAATTACATTTTTCCTGCTTGATGTGATTAGGTGTTATGAATTCGTAATTTGTTTTTTGTGGATAAATTCTTTTAAAAATATATAAAACTAAGCGGCTCTGTGAGGTTGACATCCCCATCACAGTGTGTGTGATAAACTAGTATTTTTTAACATCTGAGTTATATTTTTGGTACGGAAAAAGCCTCTTTCAATTGTCATGTTCATTTTGATGCTATTTATACCTTCTAAATTTTATATATAGGGTAGACACTTAAGAAAATGGGTTCATTGAAGGAACATAATTCCTTGGAACAAAAACAGAAGCATGTGAATGGTGATTGGGTACATGAGAAAATAGAATCATGGTCTCATACAGTGATTCAAATGTGAAGAGGGTTATTTTGGTTGTCTACCATAAGGATAGAACAACAGATTAGTTTCTCTGCCATAAAGAGGAAATTTTTGGTTTTGGTCTCTTCTATAGTTTGGTTTGGATTAAGAATGATTTTTCTAAAATTTTCTGGTTTAGTTTGTTCCCAATAATTTTGGTTTCGAGCAACCTCTCTTTGGTTTGTGCCTACACTTTAAACCTATCCCAAAGGTTACTCTTACGCTTCCTTGCTGGGAAGCAGTGTTATTAAACTCGGTCCGGAGCCAATTCAGTTTGGTCATTGGGTTGTTGGTCTAACCAGTGGGTCTAGGTTACTAGTTGAACCACATAATCCGGTCTCTATTTTATATAAATTGTGACATGCATCTTTTATACCTTAAAAAATCCATTCAAGTAATATTGACAAATTGGTTTTAACTTACATTTGTAAGACAAGTGTCCTGATCGCATGTTCAATTTCATGTTGGCGTTCTACGTTGTTCAATTGATCACTTGCCTCTGTTCTTAAATCAAATATTTTAAAATATCCAAGTATTAATCAGAACCAACACCTAAGCAGTAAGCAACCAGTGGTGCAGAGGATGTGTTGTATATTTTCTAGTGAATGCACTGTTTTGTCGTCAAATTTAGAATATAGGGATTTAATGGCAAAGTACTGCAGTGAATGAAATGATTCATCGTTTTATCCTTATGGTAGAGATTCCAAATTACCCTTTTTTATATTTGAACTACTGTAGGTTAATGTTTCTTCTGTAGCTTTAACTTATGTGTATGACGTACATAGCTGCTTTTTTGTGCTGTGTTGCTTAACTTTGTAGGAGAATTTTGTAACCGATGACCTTTTCTCCTTTACTAGTTTCTTGTAATGATTTGGTCTCTGTACATTTATTTCGCGGGTTGTCCGTCCTCTCCAATGTGTCTATAAAAATAGTTGATGATCACATTTAAGTAGGTTTTGAGTTTTGATTCTGAAGTAAGGTTTATCTGGTACTTGATTTCAACGCATCAAAATAGTAGATGAAAATATGACTAAATCGGGGCTGTTATTCTGGTTTATCATAAAATTATTACGTCTGTCTTATTTGTTTGTTTTGCTATTACACAACTCACCCTCAATTATAAGTGGGTTTTTCTGTGATGTTTGATGTTGACACTATTTTATTTTATAGTTGTTTGTTGAGTTCCTAATTTATTTAATCTTTTTGCTGCGATGATAACCAAGTGTTTTTCATTCTCAATTTTTCAATGAATGCAGCTGGAAATCATCTAAGCTTGGTTCCAACATCAGAGATTATTAATTTTACAAGCAAACTTCTTTCAGAATCCCAACCTCAACTTCAGAGGAACACCTTGAAGATGCCAGCATTAATATTGGATGAGAAGGAGAAGATGGTTGCTAAGTTCATATCTAGTAATGGGCTGGTTGAAGATCCGTTGGCTATTGAGAAAGAAAGGGATATGATCAATCCTTGGACATCAGAAGAGAAAGAAATTTTCTTGGAGAAATTTGCTGTGTTTGGAAAAGATTTCCGGAAGATTGCGTCTTTCCTTGATCACAAAACAACTGCGGACTGTGTTGAGTTCTACTACAAGAATCACAAATCTGAATGTTTTGAGAAACTGAAGAGGAAAGATGTTAGTAATCTAGGGAAGTCATTTTCAGCTAAAACTAGCTTGATGGCATCAGGTAAAAAATGGAATCATGAAGTTAATGTTTCTTCACTTGATATTTTGAGTGCAGCTTCATTGATGGCTGATGGAATTGCAGGTAATAAAAGGATGCGGTCTGGAAGATTCCTTTTGGGGGGATATGGTAATGTTAAAGCATCAAGAGCCGAGGACATTAATATTGAGAGATCAAATGGTTTTGACATTCTTGGGGATGAAAGGGAGACTGCTGCTGCAGCTGATGTATTGGCTGGTATATGTGGTTCCTTCTCATCTGAAGCTATGAGTTCCTGCATAACAAGTTCAATTGATCCCGTTGATGGTAACAAGGAAAGGAAGTTCTTGAGGGCGAATCCTCTACGCAAACAACCCTTGGCGCATGATATTTCTCAGAATGCTGATGATGAGACTTGTTCAGATGAGAGCTGTGGTGAAGTGGATGTTTCTGAGTGGACAGATGATGAGAAGGCAGCTTTTCTTCAAGCTGTATCATCTTTTGGTAAGGATTTCGCGAAGATAGCACGGTGCATAGGTACAAGGTCCCGAGAACATTGCAAAGTTTTCTTCAGCAAGACTCGGAAAGTCCTTGGATTGGATCTCGCACACCCCATACCTGGAATTGTTGAATCTCCGCTGAATGATGATGCAAATGGTGGTGAGAGTGACACAGATGATGCATGTGTTGTTGAGGCAGGCTCAGTGATTGATGCTGATAAGTCTGGAAATAAAACAGACGAGGACCTGCCTTCTGATGCCTTGAATACATTCCATGATGAATCCAAACCTACGGAAACTAGGAGCCCGTCAGCCGAATTAAATGAATCAAGAGAAATCAGCGAGACAGATGTACGTCTTGAAAATGTAGACGTGGCTTCCAATGTTTGTGCAATTAAGGTTGAATCTAAGCTGGGATTTGATGGTAGTGGGGATGGCTTGGGTAAAACTGAGAAGTCTAGTTCGGACAATGGAGTTGGCTTGGTAGATGCAGTTAGAGAATCAATTTCTGCTTCAGGAGTAACTGAACCGCGGGAGTGTGGTTCTATTGCTGTGGATAGATTGGTTTATGATGGTTCTTCTGGGGGTCTTGGAAATGGAGTGGAAAGGCAAAGAGTGTCAGCACCCCAATGTGTTGATGACAGAGATGATAAACATGATTTGAAGAACTGTGTGTTAGAGGCGAGCACTGCAGCAAATGTTTCATTCTCTCCGGTGATCAATTCATATTCAGGATTGAGTTTTGGTACTGAAAATAAACATATGTCCTTTGGAAAGCCTCATACCTCCACATTATCTACAAGCGATCCTCGGTCAACTGTAAATTCATTGTTTCTAAAAGCTTCTGCTTCTCAGTGTGAAAACACAATTATCCAGGATAGACTGTCCTCTACTTGTGATATTCAGGGAGGTAGAGATATGCGGTGTCATAGCTCTGGTAGCAACGGTGACCATCAGCTTCCTTTTTCAGGGAGCCATGTTGAGACTGTCAGCATCCTCCAGGGCTATCCCAGTCAAGTGCCCATCAAGAAAGAAATGGACGGCGATGTGAATTGCAGCAGTTCTGCGACCAATTTGCCTCTTCTGCCCCAAAAAATCATACAGGCTGATGATCATTTCAAAACATCATGGCATTCTTCAGATTCAGAAAAAATATCCAGAAATGGTGATGTGAAACTGTTTGGGAAAATACTAACCAATCCTTCTTCCACTCAGAATCCTAATTTGATGACAAAGCGAAGTGAAGAAAATGGTAACCATCATCCAAAGTTAAGCAACAAGTCTTCTAATCTAAAATTTACTGGACATCAAAATTCTGATGGAAATTTGAAAATTTTGAAGTTTGACCGTAGTGATTATCTTGGCCTTGAAAATGTTCCAGTGATGAGTTATGCTTATTGGGAGGGGAATGGAATACAGAGTATACAGTCTGGTCTCTCGTCATTGCCTGATTCTTCGTTCTTGTTAGCTAAATATCCGGCTGCCTTTAGTAATTATCCTATACCATCTTCCAATTTGGAGCTGCAACCATTGCAGGCGTTTGGCAAGAATAGTGAACGACATTTGACTGGTGCATCTAGTTCATCTAGTTTTATAGCTAGAGACAACAATGGCAGCAATGCTGGGCTTGATTATCAGATGTTTAGAAGTAGGGATGGTCCAAAAGTGCAGCCATTTATAGTAGATGTCAAACACCGCCAAGATGTGTTTTCTGAGATGCAGAGACGAAACAGTTTTGAAGCAATCTCTAGTTTGCAACAGCAGGGGAGGGGAATGATGGGAATGAACGGCGTTGGAAGACCTGGGATTCTAGTGGGAGGGTCATGCAACGGTGTCTCGGATCCTGTGGCAGCAATCAAAATGCATTATTCCAATTCTGACAAGTATGTTGGTCAGAATGGGAATATTGTAAGAGATGATGAATCTTGGGGAGGGAAGGGAGACTTAGGCAGGTAGTAGATGTGCTTAGCGGCAAACTTTTCTCCTTGCCGCTTCCTGTATAATAGTTTTTGTTTACTGCTCAATACAGTGGGGTGATTGAATGGTTGTCAAGCCCGCCTTTTTGGTAAATTATTAGGTTCTTGTTATGTAGCAGCAGCTTTGTATTTGTTGTACTTGATGAAAATACAGAAATAATCTCTCTGGAAAAAGTTAGGAGGGGCGATTGCCGTTACCATTTTCATTAACCCCGTATTACTTGTCATTCTTGAAATCATCTGGTTTTTTGGTTTTTGAAGTTTTGACGATTATTTCGAGGTTTTAATTCCCTATGAGAATATAGGGGGCTTGGTATGTGTTTCAAAACTCCTTTAACTTTTATAATTTCCTCTTTTTTAATCTGTTAGTAAAATATGAAAACAGAATAATCAGTCGTGGAATTGCGTGTTTTACCGAACATTAAACAGGTTGAGTTGGCAATTAACCGTGCATTCCTCAATTAAGGATTTGTTGCAACAATCTAAAAGTGAGTGAAGGGATACTATTTAGAAGGAATTTGAATGGAACAAAGCAACAAAATACTGTAGAGAGAGGTTGATGATAGCAGTGAAATTTAAGAGCGTAAGGCAGGGTGCAAGTTTTCCACAGTTGAATGAATGAATAATAATAGATTTAGAAGGAGGAAGACCTGGGAAAGAGGATGAAGAAGATAGAAGTTGTGTAGGGTGGTAAGTAGGGGTCCACTTAAAAATAAATTTGTAGTAGTATAAGTTAGAAGAGCGTGAGGCATGGCGAAGAGAGTGGAGTTGAAAATGACTTATTTCAGTTTATGTCACGTTGTATTCCTCTATTTTCGCCGGTGGCAGGCAGACCAATACGTTCTTTAATCTTTTTCAACGTGCAACAGCTCATCATTGATGGACTCCTTTTAACCTAAGTCAAAAAGCTGATAGCAACCCCTTACCAAATACTACTACCTTATTCATAAATAAATTTAACTTTAAATAAAAGATACGTTTATCAATTGTCAAACAAAGAAGTTAAGATTATCTTTTTATATTTTTATTTTGACATTTCTTTCAAATAAGTTAAGATTTGACTTCAATGTTTTCGGAAAAATAAAAAATACACCAGTCATCACATTGTGAAATTGAGGACTAATTTTGTTCGAGTAACTAGATTTCCTTGTCTTCTTCCCCTTCTCACCATCCAAAGTCAAAACCATAGTTGATTCAAGCTACTAAATCCTCTTTTTTAGTAAAGCCTTATTAAACCTCAATTTGGGTAGGGGAAAAACTAAATATGGAAAGGTGGAAACTAAACCGGTGTAGTAGAGGAAAAAGCCACTTGCCCTCCAATCCGTTTACATATTAAATACATCTCTCTGCATCAACATAGTATCTTTAAATAATCAACCATCTTCAAGAATCTAAGCAGTTTTCTGCTGCTCTAAAGCAATTTCTTTAGCCTCTTCATGTGTTTGGAGGATGGAAGGAAGGGGTGCCGTGATTTCGATTATCTGCAAATACACACGTGAAACTATTTATTTTGGAAACCTAAATCACAAGTAACATTGGTATGAAGCAAGCCATATGCATTTATCTTTCAAAGTTATAAACTAGAAAATTAATCCTAGGTCATAAGATCTTCATGAATTCATTCCCAGATGACAGATCATATAATCTTTGACTTATCATAATGATACCAATATTTTTGAAGTACCTCATTAGTTATAGGATGTGAGAGAGACAAATTATGTGCATGCAGATAATATCCACAATCTCCAGGAACTGGTTTAGCAGGCCTTGGATAACCCCTATACAATGAGCAGCAATGTGAAAATTTATGTCAAATCCCAAATTAATATTATTTTTATATAAAATAGTTAATTACAAAATATTGTTCTGCCAAAAGGACTAAAAAGAGTCGAGATAATCCTAACAATATGCGAAATTGATGCTCAAATAAGCCATCATCTTTTGTCTTCAAAGGCCATCTAAAACAAATATATTGAAGCATTGCAAGTATTGAATATCAATAAAAAAAGTATAAATTGAAAAGTTATATCTAATAGAGGGTTGTTTGTCCACTAACATGGCATATTTCTTTTTACATTTCTCACATCGGATTATGATAAGGTTAATAGTGGTTATAAACATGTGATATTCCTCACCTTACTATTGTCCTTATCGGATTGAGTTGAGTTAAACTCATCTCAAATTCGATGAAAGTTTAATGGTAGTGAAGTAGGACATGGTTTGCACTTTGCACTCCAAAACACAGTGCTTACAAGTTCGCTTTGATTATATCGAAATTCACACAATTACTGTTGATTTTAAAATATGGGAATATCATTGCACAGCAGAATTTGAACAAAACCTGATTAAAAATGAGAATAATGTTAAATGAATGGGAGTGTCCTTGCAAAAGATAAAATCAAGCACTTACCCATCTTCAGCAAAATTCCCATCCAGAAAGTCACAATCCAAGCATTTTGGCTGCCCACCAACATCATAAAGAGGATCACCTGCCAATAAAAATAAAGGAAAGATTATTTTGGAAAAGGTATTTGTATGAAGAAATTTGATTTCAATGAAGTAAGAACCAAACATGTAACAAGCTAGAAGAATCATATACCTAATACCCAACTGACAAATTTAAAAAATTCACAAAGCTTAAATGTTAATTTCTAATTTATGACGCTAATAAATATTCATTTCAATCGCCGTAAATAACATTATTGGCTTTGATAAAATCATAAAATTGAAGACTGAAGTGAACAAAATATTTCAAGGATAAAGTTAATATTTACTTCAAAGATTTTTAGCCATGTAAGTTTAAAGGCTTATATGCACAATTCAATATTAGTACACTTGTAAGTTGTAACCTTACAAGGAATCTCACTTCATTTCTCTCTATGTCAAACAGCATAAATAAACCACCATTAGATATTTACCTAACAAAGGATGCCCAATGAAAGAGAGATGAATGCGGATTTGATGCGGTCGTCCAGATTGAATCTTAACCTGTTAAAACAAGCCAACAGAAAAATCAATAAGGATGTTACAATCACTACAATCCTATTTTCCGCAAACCACAAATAATTTGGTAATCGGATACTAAAAGTGAAAGAGCATAACGTTTGGAATGGCACTTTTTGATAGGACATCAATGAACATTGAATATTATCTGAGAATAAAGCAGTGCTGCACAATTTTTAAGTAAAAAAACGGTTCATATGAAATTGTATATTTTTTAAAAAATAGAACGACGATTAATTTCACTAACGTTTTTATTCATAAATTGAGGTAGATACTAGGCAGTAGATAGTTTAATTAGTTTTTATCACCCTATCAAATCTAATGTATTTCTAGGATCCCAAGTTTATAGTCTTGAAATATTGGCAACCTGGACCAATGTGGTATTTTCTTGTACATTCCTTTCTAGAATGTCCACTACACTGAGTGCTGGTTTGCCTGATTCAATGAAAACAACTATGCATGAGTGAACTATTAAAAAAAAGAGAGAGAGCAGTTTTATGATGAAATGGGAACATTTTAACGAAAGCAGATGAGTATGAATTTTCTTTTGAGATTCATCCATCTGAAGAAAAAAATGAATGATTAAAATAACCTGATTGAGAAGCAACATATAACCCTTTAGCAACACCAGGATATTTTACCATTCCAATTGGTTGATCAACTGTCACCTGTGAAGAAACATAATCTTTTAGTTATACAAGAAGTGTCAATCGAAGCAGCCATGCCAAATAATTGGAAAAATAAACTTCTATTTATACAGGCATATGTGACAGCAAAGTAAAATTTATAGAAGTATGAATTTAGATAAGTTCTTGCATTTTGCTTGTCATTTTTCATTATGAATAGGTGACATGAAATACTCACGCTTTCTTATATTTTATAGTACTATTTCTTTTATTCATATTTTTATTTGGGGGTGGATGCAGTAAAAAATCCTTAATGCACAATACTGATGAAAAAAAGAGAAAAAAATGTTGGCACATTGCCTTATCATTATCAATTATCCCACATGCAAGTGCTCTGTATATCTTTGCAATCTTCCCGAGCTCCTGGTTTGCATCTCTGCTTCCGTAAATAACAGAATTCAATGAGTGTAACAAGGTGATTGAGTATAAAATCTTGAGTTAAATTTTAAAACTTCCAAAGAGAACTTTTTTTCACGTGTTCTATATTTAAGAGTGTTCTACTTATATAAACAACAGAATACAAATTGAAGAGTAAATTAAGCAGATGCAATGAACCAAAAAGATGGTTCTTTCCTAACCTTTTTCTTCCTACGCGAGATGTTCCATCAGCAAAAAAAGATGCAAGACGAGCTCTGGCTAGTTTTGTCTTTGCACATAATAAAATTCCTGTGATGCAATCAATCAATCATGAAAACATTAGAAAGTGTTGTGGGCTAATTTGATGTTTGTTTATACATTAGAATTTACAAGGGTATCATAAGAAAAGGCTCTACTTATAGCATAAAATCTCTGGTAGCGATGCTGATAACTATATAAACATCACTGATTTACTACCACTTTTAAGTTAAACAATGAACCGTGAAAATAGTGATTATCAAAGGGCTTTATTAACTTTTTTACAGCCAATAAAAGTGCTATATTATATTAAAATAAAACTACTTTCCTCTCATAGAATTCAGAAACTCACCCAGTATATGCATGAAACATTTTCAAATAAGATTAAGCAACAAATATAATACAACACTATCGCATTTAAAAAGAAATAGTCAGCACAACCTGAAGTTCCCCTCCCTAGGCGATGTACTGGAACAGGGTGAGGCTTTTGGTGTGCTTCAAAGGTACTCTTATTGTTGGCTTCCCATTGAAGCTGTGTTAAAACTGTTCTTTGCTGGAAGAGACCTCCAGGCAGAACTTGCAGGCCAGAAGGCTTATTTAAAGCAATCTGAATTCACAATTAAGAAAAAAAGTATTGAAGACGTTCTAATTTTTCAACACATGCAATAATATATATTAGTTGAGAGAAGGAAATATTGTGGATTTCTTAGTGTGAAGATAATCAATACTCTTGTTAAAGAATCACTGAAAGCATTCAACCAGGACACTAAAAATTGTACAAATCAAGGCCAATAGACAACTCTCTATGTTTCCCTCCTTCTCATGACCCAAATTTTTATTTTATCAAACTAACACAAGTATAATCGGAATTTTGTCAATGGCATTCCAAAGCAATGAAATTAATTAATTTCCAAGTTTCACAACATAATTGATCAGGCGATAACAGTTATAGAAATCAATTTATGAGACAAACAAAATAGTATACATAAGTACAATTATAGTACAAAGTAAAACTCACAATATCATCATCTTCATACAAGATTTGAATGGTGTGCGGTGCATCGGGTTCCTTCCATGGAAGTCTATGATACACTAGCTTCGATCCAACTCTAGTATGAAGAAGTAAGAAAACATAAGATAAAAACACTTTATACTTATACTATAATAAAGCCAAAATGATTTTTTTTTTCTTCAATAAAAGAACCTGAGCAATGTGTTTGGATCAGTAACAACTCTTGCATCAACTGTAATCTGTACAATGTAGATGACATATTAATTAATCATTGGACACTATGATTAATTCTATTCCATACTATGACGCACGGGCACTCCACGGATTACTCATGTCTCGGTGCCAGACACCAACACCACACTGACACATATGATTACATTGAATTACGTCATTTTCTCAAATCATTATGATATAAGTGTCAACGTGTCAGTCTCTATGTCGTGTCCGACGCATGTGTAACTAACTAGTAACTAGTTGATGATCAAACCTGGTCACTTTTTATACGCTGCAACCAACTGTTACAATAAGTAGTAATATAAAATTAGTTTCAGATCATAGCTTCATTTGTTATGATTATGAGCATAAAAGGATAAAAGTTTGAATCTTTATGATGAAAAAAGAAAAGGGTAAGTTGGGTAGTTGAAGTTTTAGCTTACCCTTGTAAAGGAGCTGAACTTTTGTACCTGGTTGAGTAAAACTGAATCAGTGTCAACCCTGAATCAGTAGAAATTCAAATGCAATCAAATTGGAATTGAAATATGAAGAAGAAGAAGAAGAAGAAGAAGAAGAAGAGATGGGGATGATTTAGGGAACGAACCAGAATCGGAGGGTGGAACAACGTCGTGATAGGAAAGGCCGTCATTGAATTCCGGCCATGGAATTCCGATTTTCTTTGAACTCGCCATTCTCAAGTTCGTTCTATTTATTTTGCTTATGTTATAATCGCAACTTTTAAATTTTGATAAACGTGATTATTAAAATGTTTAATTGCTTTTCTCATTTTTAACTTGTTTTTGAAGTTCAACTTATTCCTTTTGTAATTTTAAAAAGTGTAACTTTGAACTTTGACTTGTTTCTTTATAAAAAAAAATGGCATAGATAGTTACTATTGATTGTACCATTGGAGTTAGGGTGAATTAGTTTAAGGGTTCACCGTATGTAATGGTTAATGAAACAAAAATGATAATAGACTCCCTCCGTCTCAAAACTAATTGTCTTTTTAGCACTTTTTATTTGTCTTAAAATAATTGTCACTTTAAAATACCAATGTAACCTTAATTAGTGCCCGTTTGTTATAGCTTTTTTTAGAAAATAATCACTTTTAAGAAAATAACATCCGTTTGTTATAGCTTTTAAAAATAATCAGAATCTGAAAAGAATCTAAAAACTGCTAAAATCTGAAGCTGATATTAGTAGCTTATTTTTATAGATTTTTTTTAGAGGAGAGAGAAAACAAGTGTAAAAAATTTTCAGACAAAAATATCCTTAATATTATTCTAATATTCCAATAATATCCTGTTTAGAATTTATAGGATAAGTTTGTTATTTTTAGAAGATAAGATTTAAAAATTTGTTTTATTTGTAGCTATATATATATATAAAATCATATGACCATAATAAAAAACAAGAACTTGAGTATTTCTCATATATTTATTTTACATGGTATATTTAATTATATTTATATAATTGTAGTTTATGGTAATTTTGTGATATAAAATCACTTTTATATGGTTGCATCCAAAAAGTAAAAATTATTTTTTTATAAAAAGTAATTTTTTTACGGGTAAACAAACACAAAATAGCTTCTGATTTTTTGTAAAATCTCTAAAAAATAATCTCTAAATTATTTAATGTCAAAATCACTTATATTTTAATCTGTAACAAACGGGCCCTTACTTTTTCCATTATTATACCCTTATTTATTAAATTTCATCTCACTTAACTACTCCACTAACTATAATTAATGAGGGTATTATAGTAAATCATACAAATTTTACCATTAAAATCTACACAACTAATCATTTCCTTAAAACTTGTGCATAAACCTTAAACGACAATTATTTTGAGACGGAGGGAGTATAATTTAAAAATAGTGCATTCTAATGTCTTGAATTTTGAAAAAGAATCTCTTTTAGTAATTTTTTTTTAACTATTGTACCGGTGCAATGTATAATACGGTAGTTAGGACATAATCACATAAAGGACAAATACGAATTAACATAATAAAATTTAAGGACTAAATTGATACTTTTAATATTAAAGAACCAACTTAAAAAGTTAAAAGTAAAATTAAGAGGCCAATAGGATAATTAAGCCTATAAGTCATAAAAGTTTACATTTTATGCTTGAAATACTTTGAATTTGAGTGTTTGTCCAAAGGGTTCTTTTGAATGCTTGTAATGTGATGTCATGATTGGAGTACCCTTGTACTCCCAAGCAATAATATTTTTTTATTATATTAAAATACATTTCATTTCAAAACAATTAATAGAAATCAATTGAAAAATCTTTAGTCATGTTAGATAAAGCAATTTTTACTGTAAATCAACACCACAAATGAGAATGCAGAACAGATTATATTTGGATCAAAATAACCACAAAAAAGACAAACAGCATTGCAAAACTTCCATATTCACATTGGTTCCCTTTTGCTATTGCAGAATAGAATAGTATAAGCCTTGAGAATAAAGTAATGAATCACTCAAATAATGCCAATACAATAATATTGTATAGGCCTTTTATTTACTTATTACTTATATGTTTTTGCATTATTACTTCAGCATAAAAGAAAAAGTATAGAGAAATACTCAAAACATTTGTGAACTGAGACATTCAGTTTGAAAAGGTAGAACCAGAAAAAGAGTAACAAATTACACACTTCTGAGTACAGACACACACATACAACAAATCAGTTGATGAATCAACAAATCAACCATCAACAGAATACATCAGTTGATGAATTTCCTGCCAGCTGAAGAGAATCAGCATTCCACTTCATGGCAACATCACCACAGTGCCTGTCTTTAGACTTAACCACCGGAAACTGAGCCGAACCAACATCAGAAGTCTCTATTGCAGACAACTTTTTTGCAGCAATTGCCTTCAGACGGTACCTCTCAGCTCTTGAGCCGATTACTTGTCCCAATATCGATGCTGCGATAGTAAATGCCATGGCTGATTTAGGCATTAACACAGACTTCCTAAGCATTGCTATGAATGGAACAGCTGCATGGACTGCAACAAACCATGATGGTGAAAATTTCTCAGTATGTTCTCTCCATATACCCAAGGGAACATTTGCTGCCATCCCCATCATACCGATCACAAGAACCTTTGTCGGCAAGGACTGAGGGCGGAGATTCTTTGCAAACGCGGTGCGTGCTATAGCCGCTCGAGCATCGACTATTACCTGTGGGCACCTGTATTTCATGCCGGGAGGAGGCTGAATAACTTTTGCTACAAGTGGAAGGACTTTACTAACAGCCTGATATGACTTTGCAATTGGGCAGTTCCCATTTTGCAGCCAGTCATTGCCTGCCTCGTGCTTCAAACCATCCTGAATATCAATTAAATACACACATCAGGGACACTGAAAAAAATATGCAAATCATGACTGAAAATTTCCTATCTTAAAATGTTTTAAAACAAGTATCTCAGTGAGTACTTTTATCTATTTGGATAAACAAATGTTAGTGTATTATTTGTTATGTAAGTATTTTCTCCTTCACTAAGATCCGAATCCCGTTTCTTTAATTTCTTAATTTCCTTCACACCCTCTAGAAAGGGAAAATGAAAAGTAAAGTTAAAGTCTCAAGAAAAGCAGATTGAATGTACTACATACCTTGGAAGAAGGTTCTTTTTTTGAGGAATTGGATTTTTTATTCTGGTTCTTCCACTTCTTATTAAATGCATCAAAACCAAAAGGCCCGCCAAATCCAAATGATGATAGACTTATAGTTGCTGCCTTTGCAGCCAAAGGATTGAATTGGGATTGTGGAGGTTCATGGTTCACTTTGTCTAAACGCTGAAAAGATCTCTCAGATAAGGGAACTACACCATCACTCCCATGGAAAAGCCTAAATGCCAAATCAAAATTGGGACCATCTTCAAAAATTGGACCTTTAGCTGCACGAACCTGTGTAAGAGATATTTTGCAAGTATATCAGCTTCTATTTGAGATTAATAACAGAACAGGTAAAAATATTGTGCTTGTAGCATAATGTCATAGCAAGATAGCACGAATATTATGGACGATTTCATAGAACATAAATCTAAGAAGTAAGAGCAAGATATGACAGGCATCATTCTCAAATAACTGCTCGGTGGAAGCAACATCCATATATGCAGGCTAAAGTAAAAGGCAAAATGAAAATTATGTCAGCCAAAAGGAAAACTTACCGGCATCGGAAAAGCCAAAGGTGAAACAAATGAGAAATTAGTGGGTTCGTTAATGTTCCTCAAGAAAGGACACCTATGGATAGAGTCCTCATTTAAATCTCTAGTAAAGAAGTCCATTGTTCTGCTTCAAATCTAAAAAATCTGCAAAAATGAGAATCATAAATAAGAAAGAAACACATCATGGAATTGGCACACACAAACACACAAACAAGCCTGTGAAGTTCACATCAAGATTCAATACCTAGTGGATAATACTGACCCATATATGATATAATAAAGCAACATTTAAATACAAATCTCTAATTTTTCCAATCCATACTTCAACCTTGAATCCTACCCCTCCTTCCTTCCCCATCTCTTGTCATTAACAACTGATGAGGAAAGAGTTGCCATTGAATCAAATCAACAAAGCTATATAGCATTCAATATGTCAATAGTAACATCATATTTAATGTATTTTCGGTTCCACTTTTAGAGAAGACAAAATTGATTCTAGAAATGTAAGATTGATTTTTCCATGTTTGGTTGCCCTCAAGTATAATTGATTTTGCTTCCAGAATTGGTCGCCCTCGAGTATAACTTGTTAGAATTTATTTTGCTCTCAAGCTAGAATTTAGAGCTTTTGATTCAAGCCAGAATTGATTTTTAGACTCAAATTTATTGTTCAATTCAGCTCACTTTTAATCACAATCAATTTTAAAAAAATTAATTAATTCAAAATCAAGTTTTGTCACAGCATAACTAAACACACAATTAAGCAAGTTGAGCATTCTCAGTTCCTAAATTACATTAATTCACATCACTATAATATTTTTAACATATCAAATTTTTACATCTCCAAAAGTCAACTCAAGAGCAAATACCCAATTTCATTTTCTTCATCCAACCCCATTTCACAACAATTTAAGCATACCCAATTCATAAATTCACCTATTAAATCCAAAACAGATAAAAAAATCGAAACTTTTCAACAATAATAACTCAAATCCCAAAAAAAAAAACAAGGGTTGGGAAAAATCACCCAAATGAATCAATCAAAATATCGATCCAAATTGGTTTCACCGAAGAACCATAAAATCAATGAACTTTAAGAAAAAAAAACTAAATTATAAATAAAAATTGAAAAATGAAAGAGTTAAGAAGAAAAATAGATACCTTTCGGAGATTGCAAGAGGCACACGCCAATGTAGAGAGAGAAAGCAAAGAATGGAATTGAAATGAAAACGTGGTTAGGTGAAAGAGAGAGATGCTAATGTTGCTAACTCAATAGGGGAAAAAATGAAGATTTTTTTTATTTTTCTTTCTAATTTTCTTGGGAAATAAATGTGAAAAATGTTGTTTATTGGAATTTAATATTTAGGAGTTATAAGAGAGAAAGAAAAAATGAATAAAAGTTGTAAAAGTCAAATGTGGGTGTGACATGCACAAGCCAAAGTTGAATGGTGGTAATGTGTTATGCACACGATGTTTCTTGTTTGGAATTATTCATATCTTGTGTTATCATTTAATTTTTATTGATTAAAGATTAGGTCATATATACTTTTAGAAATATTATAAATGTTTGAACCAGAATAAAAACATTATCATTGTTTTTTATTATAAGATACAACGTGCTTTTTAAATTCTTTATAAAATTTATGTATTTGTAATCAAATACATCAATTTTTTAATGGATTTAAAAAATATATCGTCTCTTATAATTATTAATAGAAATAGAATTATACTATTTGTAAATTTTAAGAATGTACTATTTTTTTTTTAAATGATGAGAGATCTTAATTTAATGTTATTTTAAGATTCGTTCAATTTGCAAAATATAATAATTGAACAAAAGTGCAATATAGAACTGATTTTTAAAGTATTAAATAATATGCTATTTTATACGATGTTTGATGTATAAAATATTATTTTAGTATTTTGGATAATTTGTAATTGAGATAAAAAATTATGTTGTGGTTTAGTGATGAACAAAAATTTATTTCATATACTAAATTTATTCTATTAAAAACAGTTTTACAACAAAACACAATACAACTAAATTGTCTTATATGTTATTTATTTTTTTAGTAAATCAAACACACACTTTTACTATATTGTATAAAATGTGCATCAAATTCACTGCATAGAACAAATTTTTTATTAAAAGTGAAATTCACTGCATATTAATATTTCTATTGTGATTATTGCTTTATATGGTTTGTTTGATCAGGTCAATGGAGTTGGTAGTTGGCATAGTTGATTTGGTTTTTTTTGTTTTTTGTTTATTAGTATTTGGTTTGGTTGTTGTTTTCGTGACCTGTCCATCCTTTTCAACATTTTAGAAAACTTTGAAGAATATTCCATTTACACCTCTTATGTGCTTTATTTTATTTCATAATTTTATGCCGTCCTTACCTCATGTTTAAGGGAGATTAAGTGAATGAATATTTTATTTTTGACTGAAATTAAGTGAATGAATACATTAATTATTACTTTTTTTTTACAGAAATATTAATTATTACGTTGTTCATCTCGTGAAAGGTAAATTTACTCACATAAGTATAAAAATACTATAGAATAGATCGTGGTTTTAATTATACCACATGTTTCAGATGTGAATATAATATTGTGTGTCTATCAATCCATGGCATGTTCCTTTCTAACTTTTTTGTTTGCCGAAAATGCTCTACGTTGAATTTTAAATAATTTAAGTGAAATTAGATTAAGTAAACAAATGTGTTTTTAACTAGTTATTTGAGTACATAGATAAGGTGAAAAAGTCACTATAAATTGGTTTTAAAATAGTGTGTATGCCCTTTCAAAAAAAATAGTGGGTATGCTAATATACACCTAAATTTTAGGTGAGCCTAAATTAATAGCACCAATAATAAAAGTTTTTAATATCTCAATTTTTTTTTCAAGTAGTTCCGCCACAAGATTTTCACTTCTTAAAAAAAAAACTTGTAGGAAGATGTTCACAAGGCAATATATCGATTTCTAGTAATAGTGTGATTCACGTGCCTCTTTAGTTCATACAATAATTGAGATTCTTGCATGATCCTTGCAAATGGATAGCTTGTGTCTATGGTTACAAAAAAAAAAAAATCATACATCCCCACAATTTTAGCATATTAAATCATATTGTCCACGCAATCTTGTAAGGCTTTTTCCATCCCTTTATCAATTACAACGTGCTCATGGATGGTTAATCCCTATTAAAAATGGCGGTCAAATATATTCATGGAACTAGTTAAGTTACATATGTCTCTCATCTGTCTCTAAGTTATGGTTGAACTAACCTTTTGAATCTAAGTCCAACTGTAAAAACAAAAACGTGTATAAGAGAGTTGTTTGATGTGGTAGTTACCATGTAGAACCATTCTTCAATAAGACCGATTCTTTGTGATGATACAAATAGGCCAAAATCGTTTCTTGGAGTACATTTTCAAAGACAATATCCATGCCCTTCAAGGAAGACCCTCAATATTAATTAATAAACCATGCAACAACAACCACTTCTGAGTTATCTATAACTTAAAAAGTTTTTACAATTACAATGGACTACACTAAGAAATTTTGTGTTGTTGGTACTATATGCATAACTAAAAAAACAACCTCGTTGATCATGTCTACAGGTTTTTCTTGAGACTGGATGTGGAAAAGGATGATCTTGGTTTTTTATTGGACTTTCTTGTTATATTGCCGTCTGGATTGGAACTTCTAATAATGAAAAGGAATGTCTCAACAAACATGGCAAATACCAACCCAAGAATCCCTCCGGCAGCATTCTGAAAACATAGATAACAAGGAAGGAAAGAAAACAAAGAGAAGATGAGAACTCAACTAAACTACTGAGACGATAAACGGATGATAAATATGTAAAGAAGGGGTGCTTTGCAATCTATATAGTTTGCGATAATTTGGACTATTCGGGGGTCTCATAATCAAAAAAGGTAAACATATTTGTTTCCTTGGTGAGAAGAAGATTGTTGAAGTGCAAAACTGAAAGCTTATAGAGTTGGTTCACTGCAAGATTATGTGGTTTTAGATTATATTGTTTCAGCTTGGTTGACAAATCTTGCCACACGGATAGGTGTTTCTGAAAATTTCGGCAATAGATTAATATCGTAATGTTAGATATTATTTTGTTCTTTGATGTTTCCCTGGGTAGTTTGTTGGGGTTTGAGAGTTGGCTGGTTGGCTCCCTCTCATGCTGGTTTGAATTTTGTGGCTTAATCTGGCTTATTTGATGCCAAATCTAGCTTTTGTCAACAAAATTTTTTAACTTAACAAAAAACAGCATAAAACAGAGTTTAGACAATACCATGGCAGGACTACGATCAAACAAAGCTCTAAATGCTGCAAATCCAACAAGATAGCCAGTAAACATTGTAACCAAAACATGCAAACCTGAAAAAATTGACAAGAAAAAGAAATCAAATCACTATACTTCAGAGATATATATGCATAAACCGTGTCTTTATGAAATAAAAGTAACTGTGGCAAGTGACACACCTAGAAAATAGAGAGGAGAAAAACTCTACATATGTTTGTCATATGAATTCAATTTTCTTATTTCGTTATAATAGGGAATATTAATGGGACTATGTTTTCAATTATAATGTTGCCTTGATGGTTGGGGTGGAGGAGTTAAGAAGTTGAGCAATAAGAAGGTTGAGGATTTGATTCCCATAATACTATTATCGTTACTGTAAACTTAATAAACTGTCACGTGAAATGTATAAACATCAAAAGTGAACTAAAGAAAGCAAAATTGTAGTTGTGAATTTTAATGATATTCAAGTGTTTGAACATCATGTTCCTATATGTAACAAGTTCTGTAAGTCTGTTATTGAACTTAGATAACTAACATAATTGACCAGTACCACCAATATACATACCAACATTAAATGTTTGTAAACATTAAAAATCTCATTACCACTGTCACGCATGAAGTGCCATATACTCGATGCATGATTATGAAGGATGAAAGGCAATTAAAAACAATGTCCCCTTTTTACATCCAAATACATGTTTTTTCTTTTCATTTACATTATAAATACCATGTTTTCATGCTGTTAAGTTTACTTAATACCTTCATATAATAAAATAAACTCTATATCACCATGAAAGCACATAAAACACCCCAATAAAGCATTTGACATCATTTGAATTACAATTTTGCAGCCATACTAATAGCCTTTGAGAACAAAAACACTTATGGACAAATGGCATTACAATGGATTGCATACTTGGTTCAGCAACAATGTAAAGCACCAAAAATTGAGACCATTGAGCAAAACAAGCTACTCAATCCAGCAATATTCAAGCTCAATCAGTATTATCAATCGCTAATCACAGAAAATAGTCGGTCATTCAAATTCTGCTACGATATAGATCTATATCATCACTATAGCAACTATTTGACAACATTTTGTACTAAACAGCACATCATTAAACAATAGCGATTTGTTCGAATTCTACTACACTATAGTGCCTCTATATCTGATATTTGACAAACCAAAGCATCAATATCGAAAACTCGAATTTTTCATTCTATTTAGTCAAAAGACAAGCTACTAACTACTAACTAAGATCTACAACTACAAGCTACACACAAAACTTGATTGATATGATAAATCCTCATAGTATATAAAATTGAAACAAGAATTTACCAAATCCTAATTGATCCTTGTAGGAAGAAAATGGTTCCTGAACATCTTCTTTTGGTGCAATATCCTTCACAAGCTCTTTATATGCTTTCCTCTCTGCTAAATCTTGCAACTTTTTTAACCTTGCTTTCAATTCTTCACTCTTAACACCAAAGGATCAACATAAAAGTTAATTTCAGAACTTCATAATCAATTATATATTCTCCGAATTGAATTAACCTAATTATATCTCAAAATCAAATTTTGAAACTAGAAAAATAAAATAAAAACTGCAAATTCATTTCCATGTATGAGAATTATGAAAAAACGAAAAGGTTGATGAAATTAGGGTTTTACCTTTTGTCTGGGTTTAGGGCTGGAGAAGATGAATTGGGTACCTGAGAAGAGTTGGGTTAATTCGGGTCTGGTGGATGGATCAGAAGCGATCCAGATAGCACGAAGTGGTTCGTAGGGTACATCGGATTGGAGGAGGAGACCGGAGGATGATTGTTGGAGTTCAGGGGAGAGAGCGGTGTTATTGGAGGATACGGAGAGGAAAAGCCGAATGGAATTGGTGGTAGATATTACTAACCCGACCCGGTTCAAATTATTATCGTTTGCCATTAAAGCTTTCTTATTTAACGGTGCTCAGTGAGTGAATGGGTTTGTTGGAGTTGGAAAAACTCACTCTGTTTTAGAGTGTTACACGCGTGTGTGTGGTGCTATTTGGAATTACGCAGATGCACGCGTGGGGATAAAGACTCGCGTCTGTTACACGCGTCTGTCGTTTTTCTTTCTCCTTCGCGGTTCAAAAACAACAAACACATTTCCAATATCATGAAAAATTTGGAAGTATTATTCATTTAAAATTAATTAAAATATTATTCTGATTACAATACTAATTTGGAGATGGATTTGAAAATTAAGTTTTCTATCATTTTTCTCAACTTTGGGATAACGGAGTAATGCTGTAAAACCGAATATTAACAATTTAAAACACATGATTAATTGAAGATCCATTCCCAGAATATCAAAACAACTAATCACTAAAAGAAATAGAAGTGAATACCTATTCAACGGCAGCTGCACTTCTTCATTGTACTGGAGAGCGTTGTTTTCATACTCTGCTCCAGTTGCACTAAACCACAAAATTAACGATTAAGAAAAGTGAACAAGCATAATTTCGATTGAAGAAAGTACTATACCATTCAAAATAAAAAAAAATAAAAAAACTAACATGAAATTCTGCGAAAGATAAACTCAAACAGAACGGCATAGATTAAAAGTGACGAATTGAAGAAAAACTGAAAATCGATTAAAAAAAAAAATTGACATGAAACTAGCAAATTGAAGAATAGTAGCAAATTAAAGACCAAAAAAATTAACAGAACGGCATAGATTTTCAGATAAAAAAAATTGAAGAAAGTAAATTGTCAAGAAATTATTCTAATTGAAGAAAGATGACGAATTTAAACGCGTAGCTTTTCAGATAACGAAATATTCAGCTAAAATAAACTCAATAAAGAAACGTAACGAATAAAAGATATACATAAGATATTTTCCATTCGAGACTACTATTTGAAAATCATAACACTGACACGCAAATATTGAAATTGAGAGAAAGATTATAAGAAAGAATACCTGCTGTTCAGGTCGGGAAAGAATTGCTCATTACGGCGCTGTAGACCTTCATTATCCATGCGAGTTCCAGCAGCAGAATCCGGAAAACCACCTTTCGATGAAGGAAAATCGGTCTCTTTGTTGTTCATCGTCACACCAAACTAATGCTGCAATACTGTGACAAAACGAATATCCATTAACAGAACCTCCAAAAATGTTATTCTTGATTCAAAAAACTCGTATATCATTGAAAATGTACCCCTAAAGTTTTCATTACAGAACTGAAAAAAAAGAACTCACGGATATAATCAATTGAAAGAGAGAGAGGATGTGAAACAGGGAAAAAGTGGTTAATTTAGAAGTAGATCTTCTATGAGAGAGACAAAGTGAACTTTGGAAAGAGAAATTGATAATGGTTGAAAGTGAGAGAGAGGTAGAAGAAGAAGAGAAGAGAAGTGGTTATATAGAGTGTGTTTCGGTGAGGATAGAGCGGTTATTGTCTAACTGAATTTTCAGTTTCTGTTGTAACTGAAAATAACTGAAAACTAGTCTCTCTACACCATCGCGGGTTTTCATTGATTTTTTCACTTTTTTTTATTTATAAATTGATATTAAGAAGATAATTGAAAATCTAAGACTATAAGCATTGTACTAGAAATAACTTGTTAATGCATGATTTTCCTAAGTTGTTGATTGGTTAGCAGCCCTCATGACCGAGTACTAGACTTTTGTTTTTCTTGATTGTTAATGTATCTCAAACGATTATGGAGCTTTTGTGTGAAACCCTTGAATTTAAGTAAAGGGGATTAGTGTGCATTTAATTTTTTTTAGCTTTAGAAACAGGTCTCTAATGATTGTATTGGTATAACTTAAATAAAGGTTCTTACGACCAAATGGCCACAAAATTAACATTGTGACTTTTAAAGGATATTTTGTGCACACATTGTTTAGTTATATCTCCACTATATATATGCATGTGTCACTATCTAACCCGTCATATAAGTACGATTAGTAATGGTACTTGTTTGAGTTGGTTACATATGAAGTCAAGACTTAAGAGCATGCTGAATTATATTAAACCATCTAGTCTTTATTACATAACATTGTATAACTAATGGGAAAATATATGCACCTATATGACATGTAATTATATTGTGAGTGGAAAGCATCAAAGTGTGAAAGAACTATCAAATACTACTGTGAAATACCTTGTCCATAATTCTAGCCACTGTGAAAGATATATTCTCCAATGCATTCCAACTTACCCTTATTGACCGTTGAGATCATGAGAAATTTAAGAATAACTAAGGAAGAAAATTTTGTTCAAAAAAAAAACTAAGGAAGAAAATCACGGTTTGATATAATGTGAGGACGATAGATAAAATATGATAATTTTATTGTATTAGTTTTAATTTATTATTTGATGAAACTCACTTGGATTGGTCCGATAGTATTGATTTGGACTTTAGAGTGTGTTCCTCTTCGATGTCTCAAATTTGATTTTCACTGGTGCCAATTTAATTGGGTTACTTTAGCTTCTTTAAAAAAATTTAATATTTGATGGGACACTAGAATATATAACGTACAAAAAAAAAAGAATATATAATCAAGAAATTTATCAAATCTTGTCTTTTGTTAAAAAACATTATAAGAGTTAGGTTAGACATAAGCTAAACCAAATAAAAAAATAAGGTGAGATTTGGTATACTTTTTATGATTTGGGTGTATTTATCTTTGAATCATTCAATAATATTTAACGATATAAATTTTATAAAATATATCGTTGAATTGAAAATTTAACTTAGGGGATGTGGTTGAGCGGTTGAGGTTCATCTCCTTTAACCAAGGGTTGAAGGTTCGATCCTCATCATCTTGGGTACGGAGCAACTTTAAATTTCTGGGTCAGCTTTCCTACTATTTGAGGTACATTCAATCTAACGAAGAGAATAATCACTGCGTTCGGCGGTAGACACTCTGGTCTCGACCAAAAAAAAATATAATTATATTATATAGATCATATGTGTAAAAAAAAAATTTAAACCCAAAGGGTGTGGTTGAGCGGTATGAAGCAGTTTTAAATCCTTGGGCCAGCTATCCCACTCATCGAGGTGCCTCCAATCTAGCGAGGGAATAGTCACTGCGTTCGGCGATGGATACCCCAGTCTCGACCAAAAAATATGTGTAAAATTTTAGACAAATCCAAAATCATTTGATATATATGTTATTGAGACACATCGAAATTAACAGTTTGTGTGATTTTTTTAATGCCGTTAATATTTATTTGTCTCAATAATATATCAAATGATTTTAGATTTGTCTGAAATTTTACACAAATGATCCATACGATATAAACTTTCAATCCAACAGTGTATTTTATAAAAATTTATATCAGTTAAAATATTATTATTTTGTTGTTCAAGGTAAATACCTCCAAATTATGAAGGAGTAGATTAAAAAAATCTTAATTTTTTAATTTTTTATTTATAAACATGATATTGAAATCTAAGGTTATAAAAGGAAAACACTGAATTATGAAAAGACCTTAAACCAAATTTAAGGAATTACTTTTTCGTTGTTCCTTTCAATTTCTGAGAAGGTGTCCTACAGTCCCAGTAATGAAGAGTGTAAGATGAATTACACAAAGAGGACTGCTAGATGAATTACACAAATAGTTAGTTTTTTTATGGCTTATAACCTCACAAAGTCTCAAGTTTAATGGGTTAGCTATAGAGTTAAAAAATTTGGCATTAAATGGAACCCACGAGTTGACGGTTCTTAGATGAGATACTACCAGGTTCTAAAAAAACATTGATGGCTTATATATATATATATATATATATATATATATATATATATCAAAAAAGAAGAAGAATATATAAATATAAATTTGATTTGTATGCATAATAACAATAATATAGTTTTTTTATACATACAACCAATTAAATCACTTTACCATGTCACCTTTACAATGTCACCTTTTTAGTTTACTTTTTGTAAATCATTATGTTCATCGACACCTTGAGACCAGGGTTGCCACGGTACGGGTACGGTACCGGTACCCGGTAGTGGTACGGGTACGAGGTACGACATTTTAAAAAAAAACTAAGGTACAGGTACGTTAGTATAATTTTTTTTTGTAATATAATTATATAAATAAAATAATAAAAACATACTTTTAAAACACTTTCTTTTTTACCAAAATACTTTTAAAACACTTGATTAAACATAAAAAGTACCACACTTTAAGAGTAATTAAAATTGTTCAAAAACATCAAAACAATCATATCAAATTAAAAAATAAATTGCTCAAAAAAATATTATTTTACAGTTTCTTGCAACTCTAAGTTAATACTCTTTTTATAAGCAAATAAAAGATATTTTTCTGACAAAATATTTCTAAAAAAATATGAAAAAAAAAATAATTTTTTTAATTTTAATAGCTGTTGGAGTACCCGGTAAGTACCCAACGAGTACCCAGACAAAAAGAAAAAAAGAAAAACAAGGTGCGGCGTCGGTGCGTACCCACTGAGTACCGGGTGCGTACCGGTACCCGGTACCGGTACTCTCATTAAAATGGAGTACCCGTGCATCACTGCTTGAGATTTATGCCATTCCGATCCCCCCTTTCCACAGTTTATTTTATTTTCTAATAATATTTATTTTATTGGTAAAAATGAAAACAAAAAACATCAAAAGTAAATGCAGTAAAATTTTGATATATGAATTATTCTCCATATTAATCAATGTATGGAAACTACAAACCACATTTTTCCTACTCTAGTCAAATTATAAGCAAACAAAAGGAAATAAATAGGAACACAAATACCACAAGTAACACAGTGCACAGTTAATATAAAAATTATTCAACTAGAGAATAATCTACCTCATATAGTAGATTTTTAAAATACCAATCACGCATGAAGGTTTTTCTTCCTATAGGACCTGGAAGCATAATGTTATTTTCCAATTTTTTATCATTTGCTAAATAAACACTATATTTTGTAGTTTTAAGATCGACGACATACACAAAGTTGCTCTCATATCCCCATATTTTTGGATTGCTCAATGCATAACAATGGTTGCGCACAACATAAAATAATGCAATGTCACCTAAAGTTTTTAGTTTGACATAATTCATGGTTGAAAAGTCTATCTTGTACACATTCTTTATTTCCATGCCTAATATATCAACCACTAAAAGTTGTTCATCACAATTAACCAACCTAAGGTTTAAGCCAAAAAATTTATTGGGAGTGCTCTTCAATTTTAGAAATTTGATATTCGCAGAATTCAAGTTGAGAACTCCTATGTTGGCTTTGTCAGTGACAACATATATCATATTATGTAAAACCACAAAATCAACAACCTTTCCTAAATTTTCCATTGTCGAATAAGTAACCCATCCACAATTACGAGATTGATATACATGCAAACTCATAACATGTTTGCATAAATTCACCAAGAGAAATTCTTGAGAGTATTTGCTAAAAGCAAGCAAGGCGTGGTTACCAAAGATAAAAGAATTAGCATCACAAGTAGATGTATCAATTTCCTTCTTTATTCGTGTAAATGGATTGAATAGCATAAATGAATTGTTTCTCGCGATGATAAAATATCCGCTAGAAGATGTAACATAGGAATTGCGGAGGAGGAAGAAGTTGTTGATATTCTCTGAGCAATAAATTTTTTGGTCGGATATACTAATAAAGGAAACTGATTCATTACCATAAAATTTAAGTTGAATAAGCAATGGTTCTTGAGATGCCAAAAAGCTTCTCCAATATTTTTTATGAAAAGCTCTCCAACTTTTGCACACGCCAGCAAATTCAAAGTGGTCGCCAAAATCTAATAATGTTTTAGAAATAATATCAAGTACATCCCAAGGAAGTTCAGAGTTCTCTTCTACCTTCATCTTTTTTCCTACGTATCAAAACAATGACAGTGTTAGGAGATTTATAAAATATATTTTTTTTTATTTTAATTTTTGAAACATAATATATATATATTGTAGGTTCTTTCTAATTTATCCCTCTCATGAATTAAATTAAGGGTAGTTACCCAATATGCTTTTCAACAAAAAAAAAAAATCATGTCACGTGGAATCAACTATGTACGTAAAAGTATAAAATATATCATGAAAAATGAACAAAAATAAATAAAAATATTTATCGATTTAATTTGTATACATCGATAATAAATTTATTTATTTTACATGTACATCAAATTAAACAACACCAGCTTAATATATATTTATAGAGATATTTTAAAAATTAATTAAGCTATAAAAGTTTAAATCTATTTTACATAATCTAGTACATCAAATCTTGTCACAGCTTAATCCATCAATTAATTGTGCAGAAAAGCAACGAAGTACTAACCAGTTATATGAAGTTGAAGGGGAAGTGGGATTTGATATTCCTTTGGCATAAAGATGTTGAATCCCAAAATTAAATCTGTATGGCCTTTAAGCACTTCTTTCACTCTTGCTTTGACACGGTTTAATAACTTATCATAGAAAGGATCGCTTCTTCTAATGTGTAAACAATCTTGTACGACTTTTAAAAACTCTGAATACTTTTTTTCGTTACCTTCAAATGCAATCCTTACTGCCGTAATATATTTCAATCCATGTGCATCCTCGTTATGAGAAATCTTCATCTTACTGCCCTAATTCTCAAATATAGATTTGATTTTAAAGTCGGATTAAAAATTTATATCGTATATGTATTATTATTTATACAAAACTAGGGCCGGTTGATACTTTCAATCTATAAAAAAAACATTGCTGTTAATTTGTTACTTTTTATTCTGCTTCTTTTTCTTTTTTGATAATATTTTTTTTATTCTGTTTCTATCTTTTAAACAAATCTATTCTTCTATTATTTGATGTGACATAAATATTTCAACTATTTTATTTGTATCTTTTGAATAGATTTTTTTATTTATTTAATGTGATACAAATTTTTCAACAATTTTTTATTTTTCATTTAAGTCTTTTATCTTTTGTAATCTATACTTATAGGGTTGGATTTGGATAATATGAATTTGTTGAAATTTCAATTTTCACTCGCCGTTATTTCTCTTATCATTCATTGGGTCATTTATTTGGATTTTTTTTTTTGTTTTAATGGAGTTATTTTGGGAAGATTTGAAGATACAAAGATGATGAACAACTTTCATCAAAATCTGATTTTGTTGAATTTTAATATAAGAAAAAGTATTTTAAAACATTAAATTTTAACAATTTTTTAAATAAAAAATTAGAAAAAGGGGATTAGACGTATACATTATAAAAGATAAATGATTTAAATGAAAAATAAAAAAAAGATAAAAGATCAAAATATTTCAAATAAATTAAGATAAATGACTTAAATAGGAAAAAAAGATGCATACTCAAGTCAATACAATGTGTACAGTACAAAACTACTTAATGAATTTTTTTTATCTTATCTTATCTTATATTTTATAATTGTTTTATTTTTTGACTAACTTATAATTATTATAAGTTTGATGATATTATTGCTCCAAAAAAAAGTTCGATGATTTTATATGAAATAAAGTGTTGGTTAGTAAAAATTAACACAAGAATAAAATAAACTTAGCATAGATGAGAATATTGTCTTGAATATAATTAAGTTTTGCAGCAATTTCTTCATTTAGTTTTCATTTTATACTGTAGAAAACCTTCACTTCACTAAAATGCTAAAAGAGTACATGTTTGACATATGTAGTACTTTTCTCATAAACCCCCAAAACACCAAAACACACACATACACAAATCACTGAGTACATGTTTTGGACAATCATTCATTGAGAAGCTCTCAAGCTAAGTTTTCACCAAAACTGTGTCTCATTGCTTTTGTGCAAACTGAGAATGTTATAAAGTTCATGAAAAGGAAAATGATAGATAATAGAAGGATGTTCTACTACTACTACTACCCCATTTAAAGAAAATCTTCAAAGTAGGTAAATGATATTAATATAGCAAAAGAATCTCACAATCAAAAAATATAAACAATGTATTAGAATGATACATTTCCTTCCTTCCACAAGTTTTTAGGAACCAATCTCTTCTTCATATTGGAACTGAGCTGTTATTATTATTACTCTTGTTCTCAGATAAACTTTGCTTCCTCTCTGCCTGAAGTAACCGGCATAACGATTCAAGTTTTTCCTTCTGATTTTTCGTTTTCTCCAGTTGTTTCTTCATGCGTTCGCGCTGTACACACAATCAAAAACAAAAATTCATTGTTGACTAATTTTCAGAAATACAGAACCAAAACAAGATTGATGGTATCTTATTTATAAAATGAACATATTTTGAGAGATGAAAAACGTATTTAAGCCTATACTATAGTGCCTAACACATTGCTTGGTGGAATAGTAAATGGTCAAGACTCAAGAACAAAGCAGGAAACACAAGCCATGTACCTCATCAACTAACTCTATAAGCGTAATATCAGACTTCTCTGATTTACTCTTCAAGAATTGATTCTCCTTCTTGAGTTCTTTCATTGATTTTGCCATCTGAGTTCAACAACAATGTAGGAAAAGGATGAGGACTTAAGAATTCTACTCATCAAGGTAAGATATGATTTTAAAGCAAAAATGACTTGAACAAATGAAATAAATAAGAAAAAATTAAGTTTACCTTCTCAATCTCTTGTTTAAATGTTTCAAATACATCATTGCTCTTTGTCAATGCTTCCTGAAATTCAACACATGTTTAGGAACACACAGTAGTAGTAGTAGTGTATAAACATATATGAATCCATTTAAAAACCATTGTTACAAATACAAACAAGACTTTTATCCAAATAATATAGTACATTATAGTAAGAATGTAAGATAGTTAAGTTTGTGACAAAAATAAAAAAGAGAACAACAAAAAACCTGGAATTGTTGGAATTTCTCTCCATCGGTTGTCAGCTGCAAACGTAAACTCTTCTCGGTTGCCAATAAATGAGATACTTGTTCTGCATATACCTTCATCTGTGACTGTTCCTGAGCCAATTTTTCCTCGTGTTGCTTTATTTTTAATTCAGCAATCTGTAGTTCCAACGACTTTTGCTTCAACTGTCAATTGATACACAAATTAGTTAAGTAAATCAGTATCAAAAGTTAATAAATATGATTACAACAAGTCAATCACAAGAAAACAAAATACACGACACCTTCTGGGCATATTGCTGCTCAGATAGTTCATATTGCTCAGCAAGCTGCTTTAGATTGTTTCTTAACCTGTATTAAAAGCGAGTCAAATTATTGTAGTAGGTTCGATACGAAACAATCATAAGATCCTTAAATATACAAACAAATTGGCCTTTACTTCTCTTATAAGGAGACACTGTATGGCACAGGAAAATAAATGACCAAGAACAAATGCAGGCAATATTATACTAAGTATTATCTGATTGTAAAATATTCTAATTCAAAAATAAATAAATTATATCAAAACTTTTCAGAGTCTTACATGTCGTTCTCCTTTAGCTGAGTAAGACAATCATCCTTTCGTTCTTCAAGCCTGCTGCTCACATCCTGTAGCAGAGAGAAGTTAACAATGGGCAATTGTCTCACAGGAGAAGGGGGGAAGAGAAATTCAAGTTTTCTTTGATGGAAAAAAAAAATATCTAAACATATCATCTGAATATGAGAATTATTGCGGTGTAAATATCTATTGATTGTTGAAAGGAAGAACCATAACAAATGTGTTAACTTTGTCGTTGATTTTTGGCATTTTATAATAAAGATAATATTGATATATCCATGGGCCAGCTAGAAAAGAGATTATTCTGTTGAAGACTCAGAAGAAACGTAACAGATGAAGGCCATTTAGACTTGGGAGCAAGAATTCAAGGTATCTCTGTTAAGAACCAATAAATTGCACTCAAAAGAAATAACTATCTTATTGAAAGAATAGGGGGGAGAGAGAGAGATCCTTCGTGGGTTTTCCCCCTTCTATAATATAGTCACTGCTATATAACTCTATTTACTATAAATGTTTACAATACTTGATGAATTCCCTCGATCCTTTTAACCTCCTATTCATACAAAATCCTTCCGACTTACTACTCTAATTCCGCTGTGTTCCCCTGTATCCTATATCCAAAGTATCACTTGCTTTTTTGATAACTTAACTGTAGATTTATAATCTGAGTCATACATGTTTCCATCTTCTAGGCACTATTTAGTGTGCCGGACTTTTTTTCAACAATCAAACCGTTTCTCACTAGGTGGAGTTTGCTATATGAATCAGTTGACAGCGTAAAGTCTTATATTAGGTCCATCTACTAGGCACCATTTAGTATGAAGATTTTTATATATAGAAAACAATAAGTGGAGAGATGAAGAAAAAAGGCAGATAAGGTATCCAACACAGCAAGGATTAAAAGGAAAAGAAACAGCCGAAACAAAAATGTGCATCATCACAAAAATTATGGTGGATATTTGCATTATCCACCATGGTGGATATTTGCATTATCCACCATAAGTTAAAACGTGGAAGCATATCAAATGCATACTATGTTCAAATATCATATATTCTAAACTAGAGATAGTGATCAAACCTTGATTGCATCTTGGAACTTGGCTGACAAGTCCAGCCTCAAATTTTGTCCCTCAGTTGATACACGTTTGCACTCTTCCTGAAAATAATGAAGCATGAATCCTAGTTTTTTCGTTATGAACGTCAAATTGTTGATCTTAAAGTAACATGAATAAGAATCTGATCACAATCACACTACCATGATACTTTTGGAATCAACCACATTAAAATAATAAAATAAACTGGAAGAAAATATCACGGCGGAGCCCTTTTCTATTGAGATCACATTTTTATGGAAAGACATTGATATATTCATTTTCGCACGGCCTTTAGCTTATGTGCTTATGCGAGTAGGATGTTAGTTTTGCACTAGAGGTGCTTATAATTTATAAAGTATAAACTAAACATGAGAGAATTGACCAGGACACACTAGCCTACTTTAGAATTTAGAAACCAGCAATTCTGTACAGGAGTGCCACATCAAGGAATCTATTTGGAAACAAAGCATGGAAACAAATACATATTTCCATGTTAATTAATGGAAGCAGATCTTAACTGCATATAAGAAAGACAATATGTCGAGGTATTCAACATCTAGTATTTCTTATATACTACACAATTAGTTTCAGAGGTAGCGATGTAATGTAACAGAAAAATACCATCAGCATTTTATTTTGACGCTGTAACTCCCTGCAAAGTGATTCAAGCTTATCTCTGACAGCAATAGCTACAAAAAGTCAATGAACAAAAATTAGGTACATATTAAGAACACTATGGTCTAAGACATGTGAAGGTCTAGCACCATAGAAAGGCATTTGAGAGGACGAGAGAGAATAAGAACACCGTGTGAATCTTAAAGTTCAAGAAAATGAATCAATCATGCCCACTATAGATCATATTTTAATACTAATTTAATATTATTTAAAAAGCACAATTGCTATAGATGGTTGTCACTGTCAGGGAATATTTCAGTACACATTCAAAATCAGATATATTCATGCAACATACCTGAATCTCTTTCGGCCAATACTTGTTGATACTTGAGGGAAAACTCTAAGAGCTCCTTTTCTGATTTAAGTGTCCGCTTCGAAACCTTGCGCTTTTCGCCAGTTTCCTGGGAAATTTAGAAGCTCGACAATTCAGTCTCTCCTGAATGTAATATATGACTTGCAGAAACGGGGGGGTAAAAAAACACATTGAGAGAGAGAGAGAGAGAGAGAGAGAGAGAGAGAGAGGCACACATATTCTAATTGAAACTAATGTAACCCATTGAGTCATTATTTAGTTGACTAATCTAACCCTCCTGAGACATTATTAAATCAACTAATCTAACCCTTCTGAATGAATCCCCTACTCAATAGAACCTAACTCAGAGATAGTCCACCAGAAAGGGAGAGAACAAATTATGTGGTAGAACATATTATATTTCCAATGCATGCGGATATATACAGGAATTAACATACTTTACTGACTGATTTTTTGCTTTTTGAAGAATCAACAATCTCTGGAGCACTTTCCTTTAGAGGCACGGCTTTTGTCTCCAAAGGTTGTTTAGCTGCAACCACAATTAGTAATAGTAATAGAACTATGTCAGATAGTAAAAAAGGAAGAATCGGAAGACATCAAAAAGCGAGTATAAAAATGTTAAGTTAAAAGATCCTGTTCATCTTTATCCAAAAAAAAAGATCATGTTCATCTTTCCAACAAAATTGTTCTTCAAATCACACACATTCAATTTGTTTCAGGATGGGGAAGATTTGTACGATAGTGGTTTCTTGTTTGATATACAAAGTTAGACAAAATTAATTATTCAGAGAGAGAGAGAGAGAGAGGAAGAGGATTGGCCATTAGATCAACACAAAGGGGTTTACACCTAATTCCGCACAATACGGAAACTGTATAAGAACTAAGGACGATCTCAATTTTGTTAGTTGAGTCTGCAATAAATAAGCATGAAGAAAAACATGTCATCAGAAATGAAAGCCATTCTTCAAAAAGGGACTTACTGTACCCAGGGGCTCCAAAAAAATTCCATGACTACGAAAATGAATAAGGAAAGAATAAAAATTTGCATTGGTCACAACAAATTGGTCTTGCAGGATACATAATCCACTTAATAAAGAACACAACCCACAGCAGAACATATACAAATAGCCCCCGTAAGTAAATTATCAAGGGTAACACCTAGTTGGCAAGGATTTTGATAACATCAATATTTTTGGCAAGGATTTTGATAACATCAATATGATAAAATGTTGTTCATGCAACTCCATGATATTATAAAATATATAGGATGCATTTTACTAGATACAAATTTTACAAAAAGGAGGGTTGAGGGTTAGGATAATTACATTTATCTGAACGTTGACATTCTCCTTGTTGTTGCTCTTTTACCTCACAACTTCTGGATAGTGGAGACTCAGAGACAGAACTAGCTACAGTAGATGCAATATCTGTACCTTCAGAATGTTGTATACAGCTATTCGAAGGAACCTCCACTGACTCTGAGCCATCTGAGGAGTCAAAAGTACATACTTCAGATAACAAAACATCACAGATGATTTTAGTTCACTAATATTTGTAACCCACTTGGGTTGGCCAGGTGGTATTGGCTTGGGACCTGGGAGTGTGCTCCATCTCGAGGTCTCAGATTTAATTCTCTCCAGTGCCAATTTAGGTGAGCTAATTTAACTTCTTAAAAAAAAAAAGTTCACTAATATTGCTTACTGTGATTGTTTTGAAACTCATTTTCTATCAACACATTTGATATTACGTTAGAATGACTGCATTCGGCGAAAACATCCTCCTTGTAATCAATGAGAGCCTTTTCTTGTTCGGGAATTGGAGTTACGGGTGGAAGTGCAGGTGCAACAGGTTCTGCAGTTCCCTCAACAAACCCATCTGGCAACGAATCAACTTCAGGAAGATGGTTTGCTTCTGGATTCTGCATTTTGCCTACACATCTCAAAAATCCATTCTTAGAACTATTTAACTACAATTTAATGTTCACTCTATTACAAAAATTAAATGATGAAGCTTGCGCTCAGACACAGACACCAGACATGACACAGAGACACAGACACAAAATCACAACATCTTATTCTTATAATTAAAAATACATTTTATTTATATTCTTAATATAACAAAATCACCTAAACAATTTTCAAACTTCATCAAGGGTTTTGAAAACATGATTTTTTATAAATTTTCAAAACAAAATTACATGACAACAAAATTACAACTAAGGTCATAAATCAATCATAATAACATATCTCTACAATGGGAGTTAAATTTTCTACAAGCAAAACATAAATACCCAAAAAAACCCAATAAATTGGATACAAAAAACACGTGAATCGTAGTTACCAACAATTCAAAAATTTAAGAAACCGAACGAATGCAGTGCAAATTAGCTTATTTGCAACAATCGGTGATCTGGGTAATTAAGAATTGAAGTAAAAATGATAACTTTGAAAGAAAAATTGGAAAAAGGAAAGAGGAAGAAATACCTAGCGGGAAGAAGAGTAGTGGAACTTCGTTGCCTTGTTTGTTTTTTGCAGTGTGTGTGTTAAGTAATGAAGCAATTTTTTGTTTAATAAAACATGTCTCACAGAAAATAAGGAATTCAGATTAATCTCTAAAGTAAAGTAATGTTTAGTCCTTAAAAAAAATAAATTGAGACAATTTCATATTGATATAATATTCAACATTTAATAATTATTTCTTAGATGATGATGTGGTAATGGTACGTGGTTTGTTAAGTTTATTATGTTTTCTTTGTGAGCTTAATTCTAGAGGTAATGCATGTTATACGTAGGAATTGAGCTTCAATTATCATATAACTGTAGATAAAAAAATTTTGAGGGACAAATTAGTCTTTTTTTGTGATATGTATTTAAGCTTTATCTATGCATGTCGGTAAATTTGAGTCGTCTAGATTGTTAAAATTTTTTATGTTATGTTCATATTTTTTTGGACTGAGGTTCGGTAGGGTTGGGATGAGATTTTAAAGTCAATATCAATTGTATTCTTGTGTTGGATGAGAGATTGTAATTTAACGATCCGTTTCTTTACATATTTTATAAATTTGTTAGTAAATTGAGTGTCGGATAAAAGACATAAGCAAGTAAGTACTAAGTTATTTTAACTAAAAATCGAGTTGATTATTTTATAATTAATGTGGGCTTTCAATTTGTTTTTTGATTATAATTTGATATTTCAATTTAGTAGTGAACAAGATTATGATTTTAAGTTACATCAAAAATAAAATTATGATTTTAAAGATTAGGATCACTCATTAGAAATGTGGAGGCCACGGAGACCTATGGAAAAAATCAATGTGATTAAATTACAAATGGCTCACTTAATAGATAATTACATTGATTGTTGGTGATCATCTAGTCTAGACAGCAAAACCATCTCAACATTAAGTATGAAATTGTGCATGTACCATTATGTCATACCTTCATTTTAATTTATGTGAAAGAAATTACATTTTCAAAAACTGTATTTTGAAAGAAATTACATTTTTAAAGATTTTAAGTCCAAGTTTTTTTTTTAAGAAATAAAGATTTTCTTTATTATAAGCATTGTAAAAGGAGGGTGTTGCTCATTGCATTTATGTGCTATTATACAAGGAATGTTGATTGAGAGGAAAAGATATATGTCAAGTGTGAATTATCTTCTAAGCCTTACTGTCATTGTATTATAAAAGAAAACATGAGGCCAGAGTATTTTGTTCTGTATTACTAATAATAATGCTTGAAAAAGTGGGAACTCTTGACTATTTTTCAATATAGAAAACAATTTGGGAAACTGTAAGGATTCTTAGACCAAGAACAGAATTTTTAGAAGGGGGAGAAGTTCTGAGGCAGAGAGTACAGATATCTATAAATTTATTTGATGCCTCCCTCTCACATCATTCAACCTCTCTTTAGAGAATAAGAATGACAAATGATTGGAGCATTATGCAAGTGCTATGCGAGTACCACACAATGCGCATACTTTCACGAATCACGATCTAAACAATGAGATTCAAAAATGTTCATGACATTCTCTGCAACAATATTGTCTAAAAATTCAAACACATTAACAAACTAAAGGTTTCAAAGTTGATCGCCATCTGTGGGAATCGAACCCACGACCACATGGTTGAAAGCCATGCGGTCTACCAGCTGACAGCTAGATAAATAACTTAACACACAAGAAATAAACACAAATAAAAATAGTTGATATTCAGAGATAATAAACTGAGCAGGTCCTGAAACTTGTTGCTTACAAAATTTAAGTGTTCACACCAGACACTAAAGTTAAAGCATAAAAATAAAATGGAAACAGTCCTGCCACCGTCGATCTAGAACCCAGTTCTGCGAACAGCTGGGAGATGACGGTGCAGACTTCACACATAATCTGAAAAACATGATAACAAGACGAAAAATAAAAATATTACGGATCAAAGACCATTTATTATAATAATAGACTTCCCTAGTAGAAAGATCATCCCGCACGGTTCACTTCTTCTTCAATGCTGACTTAGTGGCCTTGACTGTAGCATCCTTCTTCTCCACAGCCTTGATGACTCCAACAGCCACAGTTTGACGCATGTCTCTGACAGCAAAACGGCCAAGTGGAGGATATTCAGAGAAAGTCTCAACAACCATGGGCTTGGTGGGAATCATCTTAATAATACCAGCATCACCATTCTTCAAAAATTTGGGCTCTTTTTCAATTTCCTTACCAGAACGCCTGTCGATCTTGGTAACAAGCTCAGCAAACTTAACAGCAATGTGGGAGGTGTGGCAGTCAAGAACAGGGGCATAACCATTTCCAATCTGGCCAGGGTGATTCATGATGATCACTTGAGATGTAAAGCTAGCAGCCTCCTTGGCTGGATCATCCTTGGAGTTTGAGGCAACATAACCACGCTTGAGATCCTTAACAGCAACATTCTTAACATTAAATCCCACATTGTCACCGGGAAGGGCCTCTTGGAGAGCTTCATGGTGCATCTCAACGGACTTGACTTCAGTAGCCAGTCCAGTTGGTGCAAAAGTCACCACCATTCCGGGTTTCAAGACACCAGTCTCAACACGTCCCACAGGCACAGTTCCAATTCCTCCGATCTTGTAGACATCCTGAAGTGGTAATCGGAGGGGCTTGTCTGATGGCCTCTTAGGCTCGTTGATTTGGTCAAGGGCCTCAAGAAGGGTTGGACCCTTGTACCAGTCAAGATTTGTAGAGCGCTCAATCATGTTATCTCCCTCAAAACCAGAGATGGGAACAAATGGAATTTTATCTGGGTTATACCCAACCTTCTTCAAATAGGATGAAACTTCCTTCACAATTTCATCATACCTACCCTTAGAGTACTTGGGTGTAGTGGCATCCATCTGTTCACAATAGAACATATAATTAGTACTTGAATAGTTTAATTATAAAATCCTCAAAACGATAGTACTTGCATAATAAGTTAATTACAAATATAATCAAATGCTCAGCTTCAAACTTAAAAATTAAATACCTTGTTGCAGCAACAGATCATCTGCTTCACACCAAGGGTGAAAGCAAGAAGAGCATGTTCACGGGTCTGACCATCCTTGGAAATACCAGCTTCAAAACCACCAGTTGTGGAATCAATGATGAGAACAGCACAATCAGCTTGGGAAGTTCCAGTAATCATGTTCTTAATGAAATCCCTGTGTCCAGGAGCATCAATAACAGTGCAGTAGTACTTAGTAGTCTCGAACTTCCACAATGCAATGTCAATTGTGATTCCTCTTTCACGCTCAGCCTTAAGCTTGTCAAGAACCCAAGCATACTTGAATGAACGTTTGTTCATCTCAGCAGCTTCTTTCTCAAACCTCTCGATGACACGCTTGTCAATACCACCAAGCTTGTAGATCAAGTGACCAGTGGTTGTTGATTTTCCAGAGTCGACATGGCCAATGACCACAATGTTGATATGAACCTTTTCCTTACCCATTAGTCCTTAGCTTAAAATCACAAAAGATCTGCCATACACAGTAAAAACAAACCTCAGTATTCAACAACATATAAATAACAAAATACAACAAACAACAACACCGCAACAAATTAAAAAAATACACAGTCATGACACAATCAATAATACATTGATTCAATATAAATCAGGCATGGAACAAAATATTTAAGTATGAACAACATAATCCATTACAAATCAAGTGTGTGTGTGTGTATGATAACAAAAAATACATGAAAATATCGATAACAACATCGAATAAAAACAACCGATTAAAAAATATAAACGATGATCACTGATCACTCTATTTGGTTTCAGAATTACAATTAGTGACATACAAATCTAAATATGATCAAATGATTATCATAATCGAATACCAAATCAAAAATAAATAGCAAAAACAAACATACAATGTTGCTATGAAATCACAAATGTATACTAATTTCAACGTAAAAACTACGAATCATAGACAACAGTAACAAGAATACATCAATTAGAAACGAAATAGAAGAGATTTGATTTTACCTTTCAGGAGAAAACTGTGCTAAAACCCTAGCCGAGAAGAAGAGAGTGTCGTAGTGACAGAGAATGAGGGTTACAGAGTTTATATAGTGTAATTTGTATTTTGTATTTTGACGGAATTGCCCTCAATTTTGTAATTGAATTCCATTTTTGTGGTTTGTTTTGCTAACGTGGCGCTAACTAGACCCCACTCTCTCGGCCCGAAAAGTTGTATTTGGCGTTAATTTGTTTGGCGGCGCAACAATTGTTGAGGGAATATTTTAGGGTTTGGTCAATACTAGGTTAAGTGAGAGTCGTCCAATAAATTTGAGTTAAAAACAACATTCATGAGCCCATAAAAAAGAACAATTAATAAATATGATTTTTTGTTAGTAACAACTAACAACGAAATAATTTTCTTTTGGTTGTGTATAGGGTGATAATATGTTAGGCCGATTCAAGCTTTGTTATTTTGAGTCTGATTTGTTAAAAAATTATGGATTTAAGTCTTATCGGTAATATGTTATAGACTTAAATTTTTAATACTAGCATTTGGAAACAAATAATTTTAGTCTGTTTAAAAGTTTAGTTCATCGGATGATTAACTCGTTCTGGTGGGGCTCGAATAAGGCGTCAGGTAAAGGCATTAACTGGCTAAGGTGGGAGAAATTAGCCATGCGAAAGGAGCACGGAGGGTTGGGTTTCCGTCACTTTTACGGCTTTAATCTAGCGATGCTAGGGAAGCAAGGTTGACAGCTACTAACCAACCAAGATACTATCTTATCACAAGTCTTCAAAGCTAAATATTATCCGAAAGAGGGATTTCTTGCGGCAAAGCTGGGGCATAACCCAAGCTACATATGGCGTAGTATCCATGCTTCTCAGGTTGTTGTTAGAAGCGGACTTAGATGGCGGGTGGGAAACGGCGAGAAAATAAGCGTGTGGACTTATCCTTGGCTCCGCAATGAACATCATAATTACATCACTACACCGGTTGTAGCGGGTCGAGAAACAATGAAGGTAACTGAGCTCGTTAACCATGAAGCCGGTGATTGGGATTATGCCCTCATAAATCAACTCTTTAATCCGTGGGATGCAGCAGAAAACATTAAAATCCCTCTACAACTAACTCAACAAGAAGATACACCGATATGGAGGCTTAGTAGGAATGGCATATACTCGGTACGCTCAGCTTATTACCAACTTATTGAAAATATTATTGATAACAACCACCTCAAAGTGGAAGGTAATTGGAAGGCGTTATGGCAGCTTCAAGTCCCAAACAGAGTAAAGATTTTTCTTTGGAGAGCGCTTAGGGGTTGTCTCCCAGTTCGTGGCAGACTTGTACAAAAAGGAGTACCATGTAACAATAAATGCCCTTTGTGCGAGATGAATGAAGAAAACGAGTAACATTGCTTCTTCGGGTGTAACGCAGCACAAGAGGGGTGGTCGGAGGCTGAATGTAGGCAGCAGGTACATGATTACGTGTCGGACGCTGCTGGTTTCGTCACAATGGTATTTAAAATGATAAATGAGCTAGAAGCCAATACTATGTCAAAGATCACAATGCTGTTATGGACGATTTGGTGGCGGCGGAACCCAAAATGTTGGAATGACAAGGTACCCACTGTGTTTGAAGTTAACAGAAGAGCACGAGATACATGGCAAGAATGGTCTAAAGCGCAATCAAGGAAAATGCATGATGGCTACAACAGACAAGCACAAGTTACTCAAAATTGGAGTAAACCTCCACCGAGTAGTCTTAAGTGCAACATCGATGCTGCCTGTTATGCGGAACATAATTTCTTTTGCGTTGCAGCATGCATGCGGAATGATAATGGTGACTTTGTTGCTGCGTTCGCAAAGAGACTTGAAGGAAAACCTACTATTGCCGAGGCGGAAGCCATAGGACTACTGGAAGCACTCATTTGGCTGCATAATTCACACATTGCAACATGTTAGATTGAAACTGATTGCTTGCAAGTGGTGCAAGCTTTTGGTACCAAAGCTAAAAATATGTCAGAGTTTGGTGCAGTTATTGAATCATGTAGAAGATTGTTAGATTTGAAGCAAAACTGTAAGGTCAGTTATGTTAGGAGACAAGCTAATCGAGTGGCTCATGAGTTAGCTCAAGCAACTCGTTTTACTGCTAGTCCCCAAATTTATGATTATTGTCTATCTTATATTGAAACAATCATTATGAATGAAAAGTACTAAGTTTTCTTGCGTCAAAAAAAAGAAGTTTAGTTCATATACGTCAAAAAAAAAGTTTAGTTCATATTTTTTTGGTATGGTAAAGTTGTTCATATGAACATATATATAAATATAAGTAATTTTTTTGACGAGATATAAATAAGTAATTATATTTATATTTAAATGGACTAATCAACAAATTAACAAATAAGATTTAATTTTCTTTTAATATTTTACATCGTATTTTACAAAATTTGACTACTAGTTTATTATAATATATTTATATATACAAAAAATTAATTTATTATAAAGTTCGTAGAATTAAAATTTAGTTCAGAGTTCAATGTTTAATATTAAATTTGGATTGCGGGCATGTGTAATGTTTATCGCATTTGTTCTTTGTTTGTGCACCTCTGCAATAGATGTGGTGTGGACTACTTCGATGGCTAGACATTCATGGTATTTTTCATTCAGAGGCCTCTAGTCATACCCAATAGTTCCTCGGTTTGCAGGTTCAATCGTGGAACCCAAAAAGACCTTTCATGCTATTTGGTTGGCGTCTATTTGAATGATTTGGAAGACACGAAATGACTATATCTTTTTCAACAAAAATTCTTTGATGTGAATAAGGTGACAGAGCATATCAAATTACAGATTTAGTGGTGGTTAAAAGTGAAAAGTGCTAGTTTCTGTTATGATTTTAGTTTATGGTGTATGAATCTCTTAGCTTGTTTAGGGGTAACTGGTGGTTGATTCTTTGTTCTTGGTTTGTAGGCATTGTTGGTGTGGAGGTCTTGTTTCGTTATTGTAACGGATTTTTTCTTTTCCATGGAATGAACACTCCTTGTGCTAACCTATTGTACTAATATATCTTGTTGTTTTAGCCCTTTTTAAAAAAAATATTAAATGATAAAAGTAATTAAAAATATTTTTAATATTTATTAAATAAGTCGGCCTAATAAATTTAAAAGATTTTTTTTTATGGTATGTACTTTGACATTTTTAGCCAAATAGACTTATAATTTTTTTTTGGTCTATTCTATTTAAAAAAATGACCAAACCTAGCTTTGACCTATATGGTTGTAGGTCACTCTGAACTATTCCCACCCTTAGTTATGTCAAATACAAAAAATTAAATTGGTTCAAGAATGATAATATGGTTAAAAATTAGTATATTTTTAGCAAAGTATGTCTCTCTCATGTAGTGAATTTGAATGTTAACCCATGAACAATTTATTTTTTTGCATTTCACCCGTAATATTATATTCTTTTTATTTTCTCTCATTTGAACAAGTCATTCAAAAAGATGTGTTTTTCGTCTATATAATATATATTAGCGAATTTGTGTTTTTTGTTCCTATAATGTTAGTGAATTTGAATGACATGTTCAACTAAGAAACTACTCACTCCGTTTTAAATCTTTGATCTTTTTAATTTTGTTCCGAAATTTTAGTTCTTGTAAGAAATCAAAACATTCATTAAATGAATTTTTTATTTCTTAATGAATTTCCTATTTAAACTTGTTTATCAAAATTTTTTTTTTTTGACAAATCAAAATAAACTATAAAATATAATTAACATCATAAATTAAATTGAGTTAAAAAAAAAAGGTCATAAATTAAAATTACCAAACAAGTTATTTTCCTTCGATGTAAGCTTATAATGAATCATAATTACTATTATTTATGATTTCATGTCCTTCAATATGTAGTAAGTTTTTGTTGTTGATTTTTTTGGATATACTTGAATAGCCTCAACCTCAAGCATAACATACCAGCAAGTCAGCAACGTTACACACTTCCACAGATTTCATGACAAATTTCAAAAAAATTAAATAGAATTTCTTTTGGTGTTCCCTCTGTTTCTCGCACACCCTGCTCTTTTTTCATTTTTACTTATCCGTCATTTGAGTAGCGGATGAATAAAAATGAGAAGTTTAAGGAAAGAAACACCGTCTGCTACTTTTTTTTTTTTTTTTGACAATAACACCGTCTGCTACTTAAACAGCGAACATTGTTGAAAAATTCCGGGAGCGCCAAATGAAACACCCAATTAAAGACGTTGTAGATTCTTCTAATTAGATGTTGTAAAGTTTTGGTAGAGCATATTTTTTTGTAGATGATTTAATTTTGGTTGCAAAAGCTAACTTGAATCAAGGTTATGTAGTGTTTCTGTGTTTGGCTTAGTTTATTTTACATTTTCTTCTTCATATTCTTCAGAGGAAAAGTTGGGTCAAATAAGATTTGTGAGAAGTTCTTGAAAAACTATAAGCAACTTATATTTGGAAATTGGAATTGCAGTTGAACTAACTTACCTTGGCCTCCCCACTAACGTTCCACATAAAGAAGCTCTAGCATATAACTTATTTCAAGACGAAAAGTTTTGAAAGTGATAATCATCATAGACCGGGTATGATTGGTTTTATTTTAGATATAATTAATTTTGATAATATTGATTTTGGTAGAATTGATTTTATCAGAATTAATTTTAGCGTTTCTTTTAAAAAATGAGTTGAACAATAAATTTCAGTGTTTCCTTCAAAAAAAAAATCAGTGTAAAAATCAATTCTAAAGTTAGAAGCTACAATTTATAGCTTCAAGCAGAATCAATTCTACTTTACAGTAATCAAATACGTCAGAATCAATCATACACATCCAAAATTAATTCTAAACTTCTAAAATTAAAACCAAACATACACTAAAATTGTAATATAACGCATATAAATTTTATAGTGAACTCACATTGTCACCGCAAAAAAAAAATTCAAAGATTTCTGCCAACTACACCCTCACTCAAATCTCAATCATCTTAGTTTATATCATCCTTTTTATAATTCTCTTACTTTTCGAGACATAAATGTTTAAATTGTGAGAAAAGTACACTAAAGGTTGGAGAAACTTGCACAATGTCATCCATTAATCGAATTCAAGATCCTTTCCATTTTTTACTTTCTCTATTTTTATTTCTTTTAAAGCGGAAAAACTTAACTTATATGCTGTCAAAAAAAAAAAAAAACTTAACCTCTAATCAATTACTAGAAAATTCTTTTTAGACTTTATTTACGAGCTATAAGCCTTGGACAAGAGAAGATAACTTATTTTTAATTTTTGAAATTAAGGACCCTAATAAATATTTTTTATTGAAGATAGAAATAGTTAAGCCTGTTTGTTAGTTAGTGTTTAGTATACTTTCTATAAGTTAGAAGATTGAATCATTCATACTATCTTTGTATGAAGTAATTAGATGTTCCAAGTGAAATTAGCTGTACTTACTATGTATTCAGCTTAATTAGTTGATTACTTATATCCATTTCCGTACTCTTTCAATTTTGATCTTGTTTTAGTTAAAGACATCATCAACAACCACCTAATCGACTAATGAATCAACTAATAAGCTCTAGAAAGACATAAATATGATTTCATATTGAGACTCTTTCAGCATGTTTTGCTTAAGTTTTCAAGTTTGTTAATTTAATGCCATAGAAAAATGAATTAAAAATCAATATAGTATTGTAAAGCAAGTCAAAGACGACAGATCAAGTATTGTGTCCTCATTTGTTAGCACAAAATAACAAAAAACAAGTCAATGTATATTGTAATTGTATAATGTAAATGTACTAATGTTGAGGATTGTAGGCAAAAAAGAAAAAGAAAAAGAAAAAGAGCACTACTATATGCATATTTGCTGAACAATGAACATGCCGGCTCCACAAATATGTCAACCATGACAACAGTCATAAATTAAGTGTTTCTAGGAGCTGGTGGGACATTGGTATTGACTATAAAGGCTAAGAGCCAAACACAAAACGTAGCTTAGACATGTGGAAACAACCCATAAAGCCTCCATTAAAGAAAATAAATAAATATAATTCTAGAAAAGTAAATTACTAGTAGCTAGCATTTTTTTCTTAAATATCATTTTAGTTCTTCTATGTATGTTGAATTTTAATTTTAGTCACTGTATCGTATTGTGCTAAATAAGTTTCTGAATCAACTAATTTTTTTGCTTTAGATTCTTAAAGCTAAAATTCGCAGAAAAATTTGCAAGTTTCTTGCAGATTTTTTACAAATTTTCCTATGAATTTTTGCTTTAGGGACTAAAATCAAAAAATTTGGTTGATTCAAGGACTTATTTAGAACAAAATTCAATATAGGGATTAAAATCAAAATTCCACGTTCATACAAGGATCAAAATGATGTTTAAGCTTTTTTTTCCATTAAAATTATAAAAGATGGAGTCCCAAGAACTTAAAATCAGTTGATAGAGATATTGTATATATCATATGTAGGAGTAAACTTTGAACTCTATACATTTATCTATTTTATAAGATAAAATTTTAGTCACTAAATTATAAGACTAAATTTTTGTAAAAATAAAACGATTTAGTACATATTTGAATTCACGCTCAAATTTATATAATCCATTTGTTATTGTGATTTTGACAAAAATTATATTATGAAATTTCAACAAAATCAACATGTTATTGTGAATTTGTGATTTTGTTAACATCCATAAAATTGAAGAAATTGCCTATCAATTTGAATAATATCTTGCCAAATAGAGACAAACATAAAACATTTTAAATTGAAGTGATAAATTTTAAAAATGACTATAAATTGACATATGTTATTTTATTCAAAGGACTAAATTGTAATTATTATTTAACATATTTGAAGGACTAAATTAACATACCTCACAATTTGAACTCATTTTTAGAAAAAAGGAAAAGTAGCCCCTATATATTAAAAAGAGAAAAAAGCACAACTTAATGTAAAATTCCATCTAGAATCACTTTTTTGAGCTTTATATATGACCTCATTAATTTTTGTCCCTTTGGTGCCTGCTCTTCTAGATGATATATACTGCAATGTTATAGTTGAGTACCTTGTTTATTTATTCCAATTTATCTAGAAGGCATCGACATCAATAATTAATTTAAACATTTTTTTATCATATATATATGTGGAAAAACTTGATCAATAAGTCACAACTTAAGCAACTAAATCTTAAGCAAGAAAAAAATATATTCACATATTCCTTTTCTGTTACACTATCAAAAATGGTGGCTCAAGAATTCTACTCAGATCAAGAAGCAAGAAATGAAGAAAATACTTTGCTACAAGATCAATATGATGATGATGATGATGAAACTATATCTCTTAGTGACCTTCCAAATTCTACAATTTCACCTCAATGGGATGGTTTCTCCAAAGAAGATGGAAAAAACTCAATATCCAACTATAGCAAAGATCACCATGATGATGATGATGATGATGATAACTTGTTTGAGTTTTTCAGTGAAGAATTCAATACTTCAACAACTCATGACAACATAATCTTTTGTGGAAAACTCATTCCCTTCAAAGATCATCAACATGTTTCTCATAACCAAACAAAAAGTGCCCTTGTTCCAAAAACAAAACTCAATTCAAATTCTTTGAAATCTAGTAGCTTGAAGATTAATGGAAAAGAAGATCAAGAATTAAAAGGTAGTTTGAAGGTAAAGAATTTAGCTTGCGACTACACAACAATGGGGGGTAAGGTTTCATTGGTGAGATGTGCAACAAAATCTAGATGGTTTTTGTTTTTGTTTGGGATGTCGTCGACTTCGAGGCTGTCGACAAAGGAGATGCAACTTAGTGACATTAGAAATAGACAGCGGAGCCGGAGGGAGCCGATGGCCATGTTTACGGTGGCACCGGAGAACGGGAAAGAGGTTGTTAAGAGCAAGAAGAATGGGAATTGTAAAGGGATATGGAAGATGTTGAAGTCAATGTCATTTGTTTTAGGATGTAGTAATAGTAGTACACTTACTAATGATGTAGTAAAAGTTGCTTTTGTGTGAATTTGTATATCTTTAATCAATGAATATGTTTATCAAATAGAGGGAATATCACTTGATGTCATAATTCGTCTCGGACCGAATTAGTCTGTTAGTGGGTAGATACTGTGATGAAAAAAGAAAAAAAAATGCTTCTCAAGTTATATATAAGAGATAGATTATAGATATTGGCTTTGGTTATTGTAGCCATTAAACAAAAAGGAGAATCAAATTCTTGTGCTTAATTTCAATTTTTGTTACATTGGGTATGAAATATGAGATTCTTTCAGCCATATGTCTAACAGCATCTCCAAGTATATTACTCAAATCTTATTCTAAGGTGAATGCGTGTTATAATATAGTTCGAAGTCTGATTCTTACATATTACGTGCAACATTTTTATATGTGGATTTATAGCCTGGTCACTTGTCCAAATTCTGGCCAAAAAATTTGGTATTTTTAGAGGTTAGTTTAAATAAAAATGAAAATTTTTTGTTAAAAATTGAGATTTTAAACAAATTTTATAAATTTTTTTGGCTCCGCTACTACAACTGGGATATGCTTAGGAAAAACATCAATCATAAGCATAACATCAATCATACTATTTTACCAATGAGGTTTATAAAAGTCAATTGAAAAAATAGGGAAAAAACAGGACTAGGAATAAATATAAACAATGTCAATTGATCTTTTTCATTTACATATATATAATTAAACGGGAATAAAATGTAAATTGGCAATAAGTTGCGCCGTTAAATCTTTTTATATAGTAAAACTTAATCTTTGAAAAACTACATTTATAAACTTAGGTGACACGACATTACTATGCATAACCTTTTAGACTCTTATCAAAAGATCTACAGTCTAGTGTTAAAAAATCAAAAGTGCCGAATACAAATAGTATAAAAATGTGTTGATTGTCCGAACATGCTTGCTCATGTTTAACCATTTTGCTTTATACGCATTTTTAAAAAAGAACAAAACTTAAATTAAATTAAACACCATGAATAAAAAACTGAAGAAAAAAAAGACAGCGAATTAGGTTGTTGTTTTTTGAGGTATGGTTGTTAACTTATGTTTTTTGTTAGACAGTTTCTTTGTTAACGTTAAAATTAGAAGTTACTACAAACAATCCATCTAGGACCCCTCATATTGTGACACCTAATCCTTTCTGTAATAATTGTGTTTCAGTTTTTTTTTCCCTTTTCCTTCCCTCCTTTTGTCCTTTCCTTCTCTTCAAACCTTCATTTGCAGAAGAGATTTTCAATTCTCATGCAAAGGTCTTTAGAATGTGAAAATACAATAATTCAATTTTGGTCTCTTTATTATAATGTTTCTTGTTTTTTTGTCAAAAAAAAAATTATAATGTTTCTTGTTTCCTAAGTTTCATTATCCATTGTGTTTGATGTTGTTTTTGTTACCAACATCATAAATTGTTATTATTGATTTAATTTTATTTCTTTTTTCATTGTCAAGATCATAAAGGAGTTGCACATGGGGAGGAAAGGAAGTTGGTTTTCTTCCGTAAAGAAACTTTTTTTCATATCTGATTCTTCCAAAAAAGATCAGGTTTTAAATTTTTATAATTCATGCTACATTAACATCAATCATTGTTAACATTATAAATATTCCATCTGATCGCATTTATAAGTAAAAATATATTTTTTCGGGTTTATTAAAAAATTTAATAAACATGAAAATGTATTTTTGTTTATAAATGTGATCGAAGAAAGTGTAGTATATATTATATTATTATAAGAAAATTAAAAAAAATCTCATTTTAATTTTTTTCTTTAAACAGAAACATCAAAGTCATAAGTCAAAGTTAACATGTTTTGGACATCATCATTATGATGATGCTGAGTGGAAAACTGGAGGAGTAGCACCAATAACTGTTGTTCCTGTTCCATCTCTTCCTCCAAAAAATGATGCTAAAAAGAAAAAAAATAAGGCTGAGGATGAACAGAACAAACAAGCTTTGTCATTGATTTTAGCCACAGCCGTTGCTACCGGTGCCGCAGTTGCTGCTGCTAAGGCTGCTGTAGAGACCACTCGTCTCAAAAGTCTTCCTCGTTGTTACATTGGAAAATCAGACGAAGAAATAGCCGCTATCAAAATTCAAACAGCATATCGCGGATATTTGGTATGGACATTTTATAATTCATTTTGGAACAATTGGTGTTCGGATTTTATTTATCTTCTGACCGATATTTTCTTAATTGGATATTTTTTTAGGCAAGGAGGACGTTGCGTGGATTGAGAGGTTTGGCGAGGTTGAAAGCATTGGTGAAAGGACAATCTGTTCAACGGCAAGCGGCTACTACATTACAATGCATGCAAACTCTTTCGCGATTGCAGTCGCAAGTTAGTGCGAGGAAGATGAGAATATCTGAGGAGAATCGATCTTTTCAACGCCAACTTCAGCATAAACGTGAAAAGGAACTTGACAAGAATCAAGCTGCTGTAAGCACTTTATGAATATTAATTGCTTTTTTTATGAATTATGATTATGCTTCATGTTCTTCTTCTTTAAAAAAATTGTACTAATGTGACAAATAAATTTGCAGCCTGTTGCAGAAGAATGGGATTATAGCTCACAATCAAAGGAGCAAATCCAAGCCAAATTGTTGAACAAACAAATAGCTGCTATGAGAAGAGAAAAGGCTTTGGCCTATGCATCAACACATCAGGTACTAAGCAGTTTTGTAATTGATTGTTTTGTTGACAAGTTATGTTAGTTCTCAATGTAAAACAATTTTACACAAAACATAGTGCGTTTGATCCACTAAACAAAGCAGGTAACCAAGAACCGAACAAAATCAATAATGTTTGTCCTTTATTGGATGATTTTTTGTCTACAGTACGATCTATAAAAAATACTGAAATATTTTTTTATTTTTCAACTTAAGGAATATTATCTCGCTATCTATCTGATACAGTTTTATCTTGTCTTATACTACTTTGTCCTATCATAAACTGTTTAGTTCAATACTTACTGTTTCGTTTCGCGAATCATATGGATAATAACATATAACTTAATTTGTGTAACAGCAAACATGGAGGAACTCTTCAAAACCAACAGATGCAACAATTATGGATCCAAACAATCCTCATTGGGGATGGAATTGGCTTGATAGATGGATGGCTTCAAGACCATGGGAAGGACAAACAAATAAGGATCAAGAGAATCATAAATCAGCAAAAGGTGCTGCAAGCAATACAATGTCAGTTGGAGAAATCTCCAAATTATATGCTTTAAGAGATCAAAATCAAAATCAAGATAAACAAAATTCTCCTAATAGCCAAAATTCTCCTAGAAGCCTAAAACCAAGTAATTCAAATCTATCTTCAAGGGCTATACCTTCAACACCAAAAGGAAAATCAAAGACATCAAGTTTAAGAGGTGGTTCTTGGGGAGGAGATGATGACTCGAAAATCGTTTTAAACAACAAAAAAACTGAAAGCAATCGAAGACATAGCATTGCGGCAACAAATGTGAAAGACAACGAAAGCTTTGTAAACTCACCTGCAAAGGCTGCTGCAAAGACTAAAACCAAAGTGCAAAGTTCTTCTGTAAAGAAGCAGCTATCTTTCAATACAGATTCTTCTTCATCTGGTTCTAGAAGGCATTCTGTTCCACCTAAAATGGGAATGAATTCTTCTTCTAATAAGAATGTTGCTACTAATAATCTACCTGAAGAGAAAGTGAAAGGGAAAAATGGAGGGAGCAGGTAGAGAATATCAACATTGGTGCATAATTAAGTTCTATAGAATAGAGTATATGCTATTTATATATGGATGAAAAAAGAATCAATGAAATGTTTATAATTATATCAACTTATTCTTCATATATAAGTTATATTGTTTGGTTAATCAAGTCATCAATTTATTCATACAACTGTCTCTATGATGAAATGCCAAAATATATTATTTTAATTCTCAATTGTATTAGATATATATTCCCATGTCATGAGAAGCATCTACATATATACATTTAATCTAGAGTACTGACATGTCCATCATATAAGAGACACATTTTGATAAAATATGTTGAATTTTTCAATTTGGTATATGTTGGTTCAGCTGTGAATAAAATTAATTTTTGACAGAATTAATTTTGATAGAATTGGTTTTAGTGAAAAGTGAATTGAACAAATTATTTTTAATCACCATAATTGATTTCTCAAAAGATTATCAAACACATTTTATTGAGTCAAATTGCTTTTGGCACTAACAATGAACGACCTATGCATATCAACGCCGAACCAAACATTGCCTTACTTAGGTTGCCTTGCCACACTCTTATTTGGACCAAAAGAGTTCATACTGCTTGCATAAGGAAACCCTCATTGGTATCCTTTTGCATCTCAATTCCGGTCTACATCGATATTGGCTCTAAAAATATTGCTCCATATTGATAATTAGTTGCGATTTCACTCCCTTTTTTAAGCAATATTATCTATTTTATTTTCTCTATAAACAAAATAACAAAAATCACTAAAATTTACATACAACTACGAAATTTTAAATGTAAATTCATAAGATGTTAAATATAGTATTCTCGAAATTTGTAAGATGAACTATGAGTCTATGACCATCTTTTAAGAGCACACCAATAGTTACAAAAAATCACATTAAAAGGGACATAGTGATAAAGTCTCTAGAGAGCTATGAAGCTCAGATACTTGATACGACACGGATACGATACGATACAGATATGGCGATACGATAAAATTTTAAAATTTAAGATACGATACGATACGATACGGCTAGGATACTTAAAAAATAAAATGTATAAATAAAAAATATATAAACATAACTAAAATTGATAATAAAGAAACATTCGCATTATTAAAATTATCAAAACAAGTAAATTATATAACTTAATACTGTCCAAAAAACGAGTCATGCACATCTCCACTAATGTTCTATAATTTTGTCGCTCCTTTCATATATTCTTCATCTTTCTTTGACAAAAGTTGAAAATTTGTATGCATATTAACCAAATCATTAGCCTTTTTGGATGTATTTTATTTCTTTTCAAAGAATTGATAAAATATAAACACCGGATACTTCTCTGATACGTATCGGGAAGTATCTGACAAGTATCACAGAAGTGTCGGCTCTTTTTTATTTAAAAAATTAAATTAAATTATTGGATACTTTCCCGATACGTAAAAAGAAGTATCGGGAAGTATCTGACGCGTATCGGTATCAGATACGGTATCTAACACTATACTTGATTAATTTTGGAGTATCGGAGCTTCATAGCTAGAGAGGAATAGCCATGGAGCATTGAGATTACAGTGGACTTAGTAGTATTCAAAGACAATTTTTTATTTTATTATTTACAACTAACGGTTTTGTATTTTAGAATAAAAATACTGAAAATTTTCCACCCATACACAAGACAACCTTAGAATAAAAGTTCCAATAGCTAGCTTAATTATGTGTGGTTAAGTGAAGTGCAATAGAGGAGAAAAAACAACAATAAACATAAAAAATATAAGTCTTCAATTAAAACCAAAGAATAGTAGCTAGCTATTGGCAAATATATAACCACTTGGCAATAATCAAAGCCATTCAAAAACATAGGCAACTCATTGTCTAATAAGATATATCGAACAATATACTATGTCCATATATACAAGTTGCACTTTTATGTAATCAAGCCTATTCTGTTTTTTCTTTTGTTCTATTTGTTTAGGTAATTAATTAACCACTAGCTAGTACATTTTATTTTTCCTTTCATATTAGTTTATTTCATCATTTTAAAACAAGTTGTAGGTGGATTTGGATAAGCTTTACATTTTCACTAGTATGATATTTTTCTTTCTTTCTGGAAACACTTTATAGTATTTAATTGAATTGAAGATGGTGACGTGAATAACAAGAAGGGTAGGACAATGAAAATGCACGGGGCAGTCTGGCAGTTCCGGCCCACGGTGTGCCCAATCGGCGTCCTACATATTGCTGCGTCACATACTATCCAGTCACCATATATTTATCCATATCATTAACTATATATAGAAAATATTTTTATTTTTCTTTGAAATTATCGGCAATTAGCAAATTTTTGGTAGAAGGATGAGTCATAAATCTTTCAAGTCCAAAGATCTATCTAAGACATTTATGATAATTAATTAATGTTATATAAAAAACTGAAAATACTAAAAATAATACATTGATTCAGGTGATAAATTTTTGTATGTATATCATGATAAAAAATGGCAATTGAAAATAAAAATTGTTCTGAAATAACTTTGTTGTAAATGTTATAATGCGTTTTAATTTTCTTTCATTTATCGATTATATTTTTGTAATAAAATAAGAAATATAAGAATAAATTCTTTAAAATAGTTAAGTTGAACGTTAACGTTGAGATTCAAACAAAAATTAATTGGTTCATTACTATTCACGTTTGATTTGGTATAAATGATAACAGTTCAAATTTATTCAAGAAGAGATTTTGAAAGCACTAGATACAAGACTAATCCTAACTAAATTAAACTGATGGTGCAAACTAAAAAAATTCAATTCTTCCCGTTTACGTAGTAAATTTCTAATTAATATTTCATTTATCTATAGAAGTCAAATAAAATAAAAAAAGTACTAGTAATTAAAAAATAATGAAACATAAAAATAAAAATTTGTAGTAAAATTATTTTTTGTTTATTGATTTACTAATAATCTCTGATTCTTGGAACTCATTGTTCTTCTTCCCTCTGCCATTCATATCATCGCTCTTTAAAACTCTTTCCAAAACCACCGCTTCACTCTTTCATTATCTTTTCCCAATCTTATCCATTTTCTTCTCTCTCAACTCAAAAGATTCTTCTTTTCCATTTTCACAACAATCTCATACATATTCTTTTTCTTTCAATTTCCTCTGTAGTAGTTTAGTTTCACTGAAAATCGATAAAAGACTGCGACTTTTTCAAAGGGTTGATCAGAAATGGTGTCAGCTAACGACCCAGTTGAGTCTTTTTTCAATTCCATTCAACATATGAAGGAATCTCTTTCACCACTTGAAGTGGGTTTTCGCAAAGCGGCGAAGGATTTTGAGCATTGTTTTTCAGGTACTAAGAATACTCGTAATGGTGTTTGTTTAATTGCTCAAGTGAAAGATTGTAGTGAATTTCAGATCTGTGATGTTAAGAAGAAAAAAGGGTTATCAATGAAACTTCCTTTGAAAGCTTTTATGGGTATGTTTTCACAGAATTCAGGAAATGGTAGTAATAAAAAAAATGAATCTTCTTGTAGTAATTGCTTGAAGTTTTCTGTTACTTGGTCTTTGTTGGTTAATGGGTTTATTCAGTCTTTGCCAATTCCTTTTAAATCTGGGAAGAAAAGGTTTCAGAAAGTGTGTGATGAAGATAGTATTAATAGTGGTAATAGTGATAATAAGGAGAAGTGTTCATGCATGAAGCAAGCTTTTTCATCATGTGAAGTGAAGCATAATGAGTCTAAGGGTCAATTTGTTAGAACAATTAAGGAAAAGGTGGTGAAAAGAAAAGATGGAAAACAACATGTTTCAATTGAATGTCTTATTGGTTTTATGTTTGATCAGTTGTCTCAAACACTTCAGAATATTGATCATGGAATTAATGGAATGCAAGGGAATAATAAGGATATTGAGTGTGAGAAAACTTCATTGCATTCAGCTCCTTTTGGTCATATGAATGCATTTACAAGTTTCTTGGAAGGGCATAAAGTGGATGTGAATGGTTTCTTAGGGAATTTGAATTTTGCTAAGGTGGGTGGTGTGCCATCAAGTGCAGCTGGGGAAGTAATCACTTCACAAAATGAATTGGGAGATAGTGATGAAAATAAGGAAGAAAGTGTGGGAATTTCGGCGCAGAAGGTTGCCTCAAACATATTCAGTATTCCGTTAACAAATGTGGAGCGATTAAAGACTACGCTTTCGACCGTTTCATTGACCGAGTTGATTGAACTGCTACCGCAGCTCGGGAAAACAACAAAAGACCATCCGGATAAGAAGAAGCTATTCTCTGTACAAGATTTCTTCAGATACACAGAATCTGAAGGTGTGATATCTTATCTTATATATATAGCAAAAAATGTTTTAGTTTTGCTTGCAACTTAGGTTATTGTTTAGTATAATAACATATAACCCTTGGATTATGGTGAACTTTTATTATTTAAAATTATGCATTTATTAGTATACACATGTACTACATATGAATGTGGGATTTGAAACTGAATGCCGGGTAGTAAAACAAAAAAGTCAATCAGAAAATAAGATCAGTGTTGGATGGACGATACGTTCTATGATAGATTAGGGGTGACACAAGCAGTGATGAAATTAGGAATCAAACCGTTAGAGCAAAAAAATTAAATAGCTCCTATTGTACACCTATACTAGCACCGGTAAGAAAGAGAGATTGGCTAAGGGATAGTTCATTAGTTAGTATAGAGGAAAATCAGGAAAAAGATTTGGTGTTAAATGGTCTATCTTTGGACATGATTCATGATAGGATATTATGGCGTCATTTGATCGACACGGCTAACCCCATTTGTCGGGAAGAGACATTGATTGTCGTTGTATTCGTTGACAGCGATCCAATGAGCCAGCCTGGATCTGATGTATGAATCCTTTGATCCATATAATGATATTGGCTATTAGCTTATAATTTATTTAATTTTGTTGGGGGTTAAAAAAATGAGTTAATAGTAATTTAGGTTAGTTTAACGAATCTTCATAATTCAGGGTGCTAATGCCCTAGGAACTCAATTTTGTTTTGTAGAATCAATGTGGTTTGGAAATGTCAATGAGCAGACAGAAAAGTTACTCAATCTTGGACACTGAAAATTAATTAGGCTATTTAAGGGGGTGAGATAAATAATACTAGTATATTTTTCTTTTTCATTACTAGGAGGACAGAAGATAGATTGTCCATTACTAGAACTTGTAACCACCAGGTTGCAAAGAAGTAATATTATTATTAGATATGATACCTTCATGGCATCTCATATACTACCATCACTTGAACACACATGAAAGTTGAGGGATGGAGTTATAAAATGTTAGAACATGCAACCGTAACCAAATATAAAAATAATTTAGATTAGTAGTCAAATTTAATTGTGTAGTGATTAATCACATTTACATCAACTATGGTCTTGTTGACATAGTCTCAAGTTCAAATATAGTTATACACTCTTTTTTGGAAGTATATTCTGATGTCTTCTTTCTTTTTGCATCTCTCCACTTGTCATATTTCCATATCTACTATATAGAGTAGTAATCCATATCTATGATTAGTTCTCTAAATAATGGTATATCGCGCATGAACCTCTAATTTTTACTGTCCGAGTGCTGCATATGTGTCAGTAATAGGCTTTTCTTATGTTCCTTTACGTAGTGTATATAATTTTTTGGAACAAATTAGCGTATATGATTAATCTTTTTATAAGGATATATTTATAGAAAGGTTAGTGTATATGATTAATCTTTCTACAAATATATCTTTATTTTATATTATTGAATATATTCATAAAAGGTGTCTCAGTCTTATGGAAAAACATAAACAAAATAAAAAAGAAGAGAAAATAAACACAACAAAAAAAGTGGATTAATTTTTGAACTGGTTTACCTAAAAATCCGATGAGCTTCTCTGGAGAGGTTTTGAGATATGATGCAAGTATTAAAGTATGAAGAAAGAGGGGTGTACTGTAGGTATTGTTCTATCATACATCCTACATATCAAATTTTATATAAAAATCTAATTCCGTATTATGAGTGTTTCTTGATAATATCAGAATTCAGAGCTGTGCCTTTTTAATTGGGAAATCTGGCAATTGGAGTCCCTATTATCCATATAGTACTTGATAATTAGTTCTGAGATATGTGTTTACTGATCTATTTCTGACATCTTTGCTTGCAGTATTCAAAATCACATTTTTGCTTGCTGACTCGCCATATATTTGTTGTGTATATTATTTGTTTACTGGAATGACACATTGACATTTGACACTTCCTTTTCATTTGCATTATCATCATATAGGGAGGAGATTCTTTGAGGAGTTAGACAGAGATGGCGATGGCCAAGTAACTTTAGAAGATCTAGAAATTGCAATGAGAAGGAGAAAGCTTCCACGAAGATATGCTAAAGAGTTCATGAGCCGCACTAGAAGTCACTTATTTTCTAGGTCTTTTGGTTGGAAACAATTCTTATCATTCATGGAACAAAAGGAGCCAACGATTCTTCGTGCATACACTTCTTTGTGTTTAACCAAGTCAGGGACGTTGAAGAAAAGTGAAATATTGGAGTCACTAAAGAGTTCAGGACTGCCTGCAAATGAAGACAATGCTCTCGCAATGATGCGATTTCTAAATGCAGACACAGAGGAATCTATTTCATATGGACATTTCCGCAATTTCATGCTTCTGCTTCCCTCAGATCGTCTTCAAGAGGATCCTAGGTAAGAGGAATATTATGATTTGAATGATTTTCATTCTTTGTTTTTCTTACCCTTTTATAGTATATACCAAGTCCATTGCTAATTTGCTTGGACCTTCAGGAGTATTTGGTTTGAAGCTGCAACTGTAGTTGCTGTTCCACCATCCGTCGAAATTCCTGCCGGAAGTGTTCTAAGATCTGCATTGGCAGGTGGCCTTTCTTGTGCCCTGTCTTGCGCATTACTGCATCCAGTTGATTCAATCAAGGTATTTTCTTGAACTTAATGATTTCTGTAGCTACTGATTTCATGATTTTTTACTCCCTCATCATTGTCTTATTTGTTTTGTTATGTTAGACTCGAGTACAAGCATCAACTATGTCCTTCCCTGAAATCATTGCTAAGCTACCAGAGATCGGAACACGTGGTTTATACAGGGGTTCGATCCCTGCAATTCTTGGACAGTTTTCAAGGTTGCTTATTAAACATCTCTTCATTTCTTCTCTGCTACTTTCCTTTATCTTGAGTAGTGTCATTTTTCTTCCAATCTCATGCTAGCTTTTGATAATGTAGCCATGGCCTGCGCACTGGAATATTTGAAGCGAGTAAATTGGTGTTGATAAATGTTGCTCCGAATTTACCTGAACTCCAGGTAATTTGTAATCCTGTTTTCTATTATTTGTATTTTGAGCTACCACTGTTATGTTTCACTTTCTTTATCCTTGCACATTGTTTGGAATGCAGATAACATAAAATGAATTGCCTCATTTCTGGTGCCTTCCTTTTGTTCCATATATTTTCAGCTTTTCTGCATTATATAACTAGGTAGTAGTTAAAGTTGTTGCATTATCGAGTTAAGTGGTTGACAATAGAACTAAAGTGTCTAAACTGATGTAGTAATTAAGGATGAATTAAAATGAAAAGTGATACTTATTATATACTATATTATTCATAAAATGAGGGAACACAATTTAAAATCCTTATTAAAATGATGTAAATGCTTTCATTTGAGGGCTATTATAATAGAGTAATAGCTTGGTGAAATAAGGCTCACTCTGTCGTTTAACTCACAAACTCACATCACATGGCCCACACACAAAAAGCTTCATGGAAGGATTACATATTATGCAAATGATGGAGATATATCAAATTAAAGGGATATTATTCTATGATAGTGAGGAGAGTAAATATTATTTCAAAGTGTCAAGATTAAAATATGAAGTCATATGACTTTTTTTTTTACGTCATCATGTGAACATTTAGTTGTGACTTGCGATCACCCATGCATGGTTGTATAGTCAAGATTTACTCCTTTCACTTGTAAAAATATGCTCACTTATACATCTTGCATAGTTGACAAGGTTCATTATATTGTTTGAAAGGATCTGGTTTGTCTGTACTTTTCTAAAACCTTTAAGCCTCACATAAGCATTTTTATAGGTACAATCTATAGCATCATTCTGTAGCACGTTTATGGGAACAGCTGTGCGGATACCCTGCGAGGTGTTGAAACAGAGATTGCAGGCTGGTCTTTTCAATAATGTGGGTGAGGCTTTGGTTGGGACTTGGCAGCAAGATGGTCTTAAGGGTTTCTTTCGTGGAACCGGAGCAACACTTTGTCGAGAGGTTCCATTTTATGTTGCTGGCATGGGGCTTTATGCTGAATCTAAAAAGGTGCGTAAATTTCGTGATCTACTGTGTGCTTCTTGGTTTGAATTTGTCTATGGAATTTTCTTAGATTTTTGCATTGTAAATTCAATGAAACTCAATAAATGTGTATATTTCCGTTGCGTACTTCCTCTGAGAAATCACGATACTATTCTTGGATTATGCCACCTGAGCAATGTGATTATATATATTTTAACAATTAAATGGTATATTTTCATGAATGCTACAGGGTGTCCAAAAGCTACTTGGACGGGAACTCGAGGCCTGGGAAACAATTGCAGTTGGAGCTTTATCCGGTGGCTTGGCAGCTGTTGTTACGACACCGTTTGATGTCATGAAAACTAGAATGATGACTGCACAGGGTCGATCCGTGTCAATGACCTTAGTAGCCGTCTCTATACTCCGCCATGAGGGACCGCTTGGCTTATTCAAAGGAGCAGTTCCTAGGTTTTTCTGGATTGCTCCTCTTGGTGCCATGAACTTTGCAGGTTATGAGTTAGCAAGGAAGGCCATGAATAAAAACGATGAGGCCAAGAGCGGAAATTCAGAGTAATGTGTCAAATAGTCAGTAGCTTAATGATGTCTCATGGAATTTTTGAGTTTCAATCAGTGAGGCCATTGATGCTGCTCTAAAATACACATTTTGCTTCATTTTATACTTTGTGTCTGCCATTTGTAGCAGCAGGTTTTTCTTTTTAAAGAAAAATATTAATGTTTTACTTTGCAAACTAAAAAGGTGCAATTTATTTTCTTCATCTGATGTACAGATTTTGTTAATCTTCTGTATCTTTCAGCTTTCATCATTTTGTTTCTTGGTTCATTTAATTGTCATTCCATTTTTTGAGTTGGCTCGAAGTCTACTTATTTTTTTTGTTTCTTGGTAGTATCATTTACAGTCAACTTATCAAGTTATTATTGTATAATAATTCTTACAAGAATATAGTTCAGATGTATTCTCAATAATATGAACTTGAATGCATGCTAGTGATTTCCAAGCCCTTGAACCACAAAGGAAATGTCTTGCATGTACATTCGAAATTCTTTACGTACATGTAAGGCATTTCCTTTGTGTGTGAAGTGTACAAGTTGCTGAGTGCTCTTGGTGCAAAGTTAAAAATCTTGAGAGGGTGCAAAATGAATAAAAGTAGGGTTGTCCTCTGACCAGTGCTTTCTGCACTTTCATATAGAGAGAGAAAATGCAAATGATGTTTTATTGCTCTTCACTCAAAATGAGCTGATGAATACATGCATAATTCACCTATCATTGGAATTTCTTTTTACTTGTTCAACCGATTCAATATACATGTTCTATAGGAAATATGAATTGAACTTTTCATTGGCCACTAGAATTTTCTCGCTGTAGAGCTAAGGGTCTTTTTTATTTTAATTTTAATGTTTCACTATTATTGTTTCATTATGTAATATTTTTAAGCATACTTAGTACCCTTACAAAATGTTGTGCTTAAAAAAAGATGTGAAGGTTTCTTATTCTTATCTTAAACAAATCTTTGTTGCTCGTCGGACTCTAATGATTGTTTAGGAGTTTTATCCGACTTGACTTAATCATTTACTTTTAGATGTTTTAGAAATTGCTTCTTCTCGTATGATTCTTGTGTAGTTTAAATTCTTCTCCAAGCTTAAGCCCTCTTACTTATAAGTAAACAAAAACTTTAGGGAATATACCAAATTGTTTGACAAGATATTGTATAGAGATCCTTTGCGTAGATATAAGAAAACAGTTTGTCTGTCACAAGTTTTCTCAAGAAGTTAATTTTGCATTCCTCTATACATTCTTTAACATATCTCAAGAAGTTAACTATCATTGTCACTATCCAAAGAACTGTCTCAACTAGATCATCTTCCCCGCGATTCAGATCTTGCTTTACAGAGTTTTTAATGTTGCAGGGGATACTTTGTCCTTTTCAATTAAAGAAAAAAAAACAAAGGAAATAGCAAGAGGAACACAAAGGGTAAGAAAACACCAACGGCTAAACCACCAGCAAGAAAACACCCTAGGCAAGAAGCCAACAAAGAAACAAAACGATGAAGCGAGACTAGCACCAAGGTGTCTCAGAGCAACAGGAGGATGCTACTTCAACAAGAGAAGATAGCTAGAAACTATGATAATATCATTGCATGAGCAGCATCCACCAACTTTACACAGAAAGAATGTTTACTGCATGTTGTACTCCTAAAATCTTCTCAAGACCATTTCAATGATTGATAGAAACTCAAATACACAGCTTTGAGTGACCTATGTCAACTTTTTTACCATTATTATTATTATTATCTTATTATCAGACTTACGGTTAAACAGAATCAAAACAACTATATATATTTACCAGATTCACAACAATTTATTAACAGAACCGCAAAACATTTTCCGGAAATTGGGTGTCTCAAATGAAACCATACGACGACAGTTTCTAAAATGACAACTGCAACACCATAAAATTCTGACAACTTCAAAAATGGAAATGCGAAGAACCTTTTAAACCAAAGAGGAGAACCAAGTTACAAAAAATTTAATGTAGTTATTATTTATTGAACAAGCAAGGTAAACATCGACTTCGGATGTTTCGCTACACTTTGATGTTCTGCAAATCAATAGCCCCAGTAGTCGTTCCTAATCTCATCATCAAATTTCTTCTTCAGCTCAGGATGCTTGGCGAAGTACTCATCTGCTGTCATGGTACTGAGTTTTTTCTGTGGAAATAAACAATGTTATGAGAGATTGTTCAATTTCATAAAACTGAAAAAATCCATGTGGTGATTTCTATTACCTTTAACTCTTGTACATCAGCAATTTCCTTTTCCAAACGCTCAGACTCTTTGAGAGATTTCTCTTCTGCTTCTTTAAGCTCAACCAACTTCAGCAAGAAAACGCACATATATAGCACTTAATATATGCAATTTTATAGAAAGAGAGAAATTAGACAAAATAAAGACTAAATGTTGACAAAGTTCTTACCAGTGCCTCAAATTTAGGCTTATATTGAGGAGTTACAGTGTCAACAAACTTGGGGATCTCAATGCCTGCAAAAGAAGCATCACACAACATTAAAAGTTGATTTAACAGTATGTAGAATTTGAATGGTCAATATAAATTAAATTCGTCAACTCTCAATGTTCTCACTTTGTATGCTTTACACACATCAATTTTTGGACACATGCTGATACACACATGGTGATTTCAAGCATAAATTTCAATAATAACCAATCTTCCTGACAGGAATTGAAGTGCGTGATTAGTTCCACATTAACCAGTGATATATTATTATAATAGGAAACCAAAATGTAAGTCTGAGCACTATTATGCATTTGCATTGCAGAGCAAGAAGCTTGAAGAAACCACATACAATTTCCAAATTGTAGTCCCAAGTGAATAAGTCACAAAGGTATATTCTTGAAAGCAAAAGGGAGACAGGAACATAATATCATGACTGTGACCAGTTTCTTTTCAATTGGGGAAATAATTGAACAACAACAAAACAGTACAAAAATCCCCAGAGGAAATTTTTTACTTCAATTTATTGCACTATAGATTATAACACAAGGACATCAATTAACAGACACAGCAAAATAATGTCTATTAATGAAATATCAATTTTGGAGGATGCCTTGTGACTTTCTAGCTTTATTTTCATGTATTCAATAATACTCTGCCCTACCAAAATAATATGGTACATTGACTACAACAACCTACCAGATTAAGTTGAATTTATCAATATGCTTCTAAACCGCTTCCCCTATTACAAATTTATTTCAAGAAAGTTTTATTAAAATTAAAAGAAAAATATTTAATTGAAGTTAAGGTATGATAATCCACTGACTAGCACATCAAATCAAAGGGATTCACAGAAAGGATGTATGCCTCTCAGCTCACAACAAAAGAAAGTATATGACAAGAACCTATTTTACCAGCCTTCAATTCAATCACATTATTGCTATCAACAATGAGTTAGGCTTAACTATCCCAGACTAATACCATCAAGAAATCTAAAATATATATAAGGGGCATTCACCATAGAGTTCAAAAACATACTCTCATAATGCTCCTTGTACATATCCACCAAACGAGTGCCAATCCCTTTTCTGTAATATTCCCAGTCTATGGGCTCAGGCTCCTGCAGAATGTGAGAAATTAATAAGCAATGAATAATGATATATGAAAGAGTTAAAGCAAACAATCTCAGCAATATAAGATATATAAATATATTCAAAACGCCTATAAGTACATTATCACTCTGGATAGAAAAACTTGTATTCAAAAGATGACGCATAAGTGTTCAACTAAGCGTCTGTTTGGACTTTGGAGGGGTTTTAAAGGGTCAAGTCTATATCTTAAAATATATTTGATATTTAATGTTTTTAGAAAGAACATGATAAATGATTATATAAAACTTCGATCACAGTTAATTGATTTTAAAAAACATTTTATTGTGTCCATAAGTTAAAAGAGAAAAGTAAGCCCTCCTCTCCCCAAACAAAACCACTATCCAAACATACCCTAAGCTTGTGCTTGCGAGTTTGGAGGGGAAGTGAGAGGAAAAAATGAAAGAACAAGTGGTAAAAATAGAGGGTTTTCGGATGGGAGAGTTTTGATGGATTCATTTTTATTCATAATACAAAATCCTCCAAATTTTGAGGAACTAAAAATTTGCATTGGAGGGTTTATAATTCGTCAAATTTAATCTATATTGTTATAATATTCTTAAAATTAAAAATGTATTGATCAAAAGCATTCATTTATCATTACCTATAATAACATTCTCTCAAAAAATGTGGAAGATAATTTCTCTCAAAAACAACATTCATTTCTCTATTGATCGCTCTACTTTCCTCCCCTCAAAGCCCTCACCTCCCCTCCAAACTCACAAACAAATCATAAATGTTACACACAAAAAATTTGAAACTAATTTCTTAAACATTTCTCCAGAATCATGAAGGCGGAAAATACAATAACTTAAATCAACCGTCTTAGGATAACTTAGTGCGTTCAAAGTTCAAATAGAGATCAATCGAAAGAGCTGAAAAAGACAAAAATAATCGAGCAAAATATCTCAATAAATCGATAAAATCTAAGAATCCTACCATTCTTCAGAACATTTTATCATCAACCAATTCAAAATTCACGATGAAGAAAACAGATTATGATATAAACTGATCCAATTCTATGATCAAATTCCAATTTCTACCCTAAAAGTCAATCGATCTAACATCTAACAATAAATTGGAGAAAAATCAGAATCCAAATTTCAACAACACGATGAAAATTGAAAATGCAATAAACGATAACGAAATTATCGAGATCTATGAAGAAATGTTTCAACCTGACTGAACTTTGTTTGAAGCTGAGTGTTAACCTCATCGAAAGCACGACGGAGATTGTAAAACTCACGGCGAGCTTCATCGGAGACGAGAAGCTTAGCCATCCCTTCCCAATCGATGTTCCGTCCGGCTTTGAAGGCTACATCGGCAACTTTTTTGGTTGTTCCGCTCATTTTCGCTTTCTCTTCTCAAACGCGATTATGGATTCCAGATTATGCTTTTGCTCTGAATTTTCCTTCATACATTGCCACTATCACTACCAATGTAACACGATTGGGAGACTGGGCCGGGTTTATTATGGGCCGGCCCATAACATTTCATCATTACGATTAGGCCTTGTGTATGGTAGGTGGAAAAATTCTCATTTTCATCCGCCTACACTCTCTTTTATCCCTTAAATTTACTTTTTACCTTTAAAAAAGTCTAGATCGTATTTTCCGAACTTTCTTTTGCTGTAAAAAATCAATATTTGAACTAAATAGTTCGGAAAATACGATGTGAATTTTTTTGCAAACGTAAAAATGTAAATTTAAGGGGGAAGAGATCGTAGGGGGATGAGAATTTACGTGGTAGGTGATTATTAATTTATTTATTTTTGACAAATATTTGATCGTAAAAGTGGTTGTACTTATTAGGGACACATTGTCGATGTAAAATGAACTCACTATAATGTTAAAGTATAATTTGTAACTATATTTTAAAAATACTCTATATTATTATATATTGAATGTCAATGTAAAGCTTATTAATTCGAATAATTAGGTTTATCACTATATTGTGCTCTTATATATTTCTCTTACTATTTGACAGTTTACTTATTAGTCGAAGAAATTGAATTTACCACTATATTTTAAATATTTTTTTGATGCATACATAAAATAATAAATCATTAAAAATTCATACATATTTTATACTAAAAAACATAAATTCATACACATAAAATATGTGATTAGTGATTACTTATATCAAATATGTGACACTCAATTTGTTTTGTATGATGATATTGTTTCATAAGGGAAATTAGATTCTTAACAATAGTTACAAAATTTCAAAAAAAAGAAAGAGTTACAAAACGACAATTTGGTCATTGAGAGGGATGATTAGTTGAACAACAAATTATGAAAGGATTTTTTTTCTTAATAATATAATTTTTTTGTCAGACTTTATTTAGTTGAACTGTCAACTATTAAAACCTCTTTCCGCACAATCAAATCCTTTCCTTAGACTAAAATGAATATTAGATAGCAATGTCTCATTTCATTTTTCCCTAATATAAGGAAACCCGTCAAAGAGGCCAAAAACAAATTTCCAAAATATAATAATCTACGTTTACCAAGAGTCAGAACTTAGAATTGGTTAAAAAAAATAGAAAGAGTCAGAAAGCATGTCAATTTAATTTAAGCAATTTCCTATCCATCTACAAGTCCTTATTAACGCCATTAACATCACCTTATTAATTTGTGAGGATAAAGTCAACTATTGATGGGGATTTGTACATATCAACAACTTAAATAATTAAATAAAGTACTACATCGAACATCGAACGTTAGTTGGTCTAATGATAATTGACATTAAATTTATTAGGTAAGACTATAGTTCGATTCCTGCAATTGCGTTTGGAGGAAACTGAAACCACTTGATGTCAGAACTCGCTCCAAACTCTGAACTACTAAATCCTCTTTCCCAAAGAACCGGAAGGTAAAAAAAAAATATTACATCGAGCATTTGATTTTCATTATTGAAACCAATTAAGATGAACATATTCAATTATAAACCGAGTCTCAAGAACAAATCAAATGATTTTCAATTTTTTTTAATTTTACATGGATGATATATAAAATATAATTTTTAATCTAATAATAGATTTTACAAAACTTTGTACAGTGACTGTAATTTTAAACTAACTCGGTACGCCATAAAGCACATGAAGTCCTTGTACATATTAGAATTTACTATCGAACCCTTATTTTCTTCCTCTTAGTTACTCTTAAATTTCTCATGATCTCAACGGTCAATAGGGGCAAGTTGGAGTGCAGTGGAGATTGTATCTTTCATAGTGTCTTGAATTATGGACAAGATATTTCTCCGTACTTTTCCCTCACCAAGACTTGTAGTATAGTATTTGGTAGTTCTTTCACATTTTGATGATTTCCACTCACATTATAATGTACATGTCATATATATGTGCATATAGTTTCCCATTAGTTATACAGGTAATAAAGATTAGATGGTTTAATATAATTCAGCATGCTCTTAAGTCTTGACTTCATATATATGTAACCAACTCAAACAAGTACCATTACTAATCGTACTTATTTGACGGGTTAGATAGTGACACATGCATATATAGTGGAGATATAACTAAGTAACTAACAATGTGTGCTCAAAATATCCTTTAAAAGTCACAACATTAATTTTGTGGCCATTTTGGTCATAATATATATGCTGCTTTAGGGCAGCTGAACCTTTATTTTAGTTCTACCTATATAATCATTAGAGCCCCTTTTCTAAAGCTAAAAAAATTAAATGCACACTAATCCCTTACTTAAATTCAATGGTTTCACACATAAGCTCCATAATCGTTTGAGATAACTATCAAGAAAAAAAAAAAAGTCTAGTCGGTCATGAGGGCTGCTAACCAATCAACAACTTAGAAAAATCATGCAATTACAAATCATGTTTTGTCTTCTAATTATTAAGTCAATTTTGCTCTCGCCCGTTATTAATTTCTAGTACTATGCTTATAATAAGAGAGACTCATTTTCTAACTTGTGAACTTTGAAGTTCAACCTATCGTGCTAAGGGGGGATCTTAAGACCAATATAGAGACAAACAAACACTAGTATATAATTGGACAACTTCAAGAAGCAATGAGATAAGAAAACATCATAACATTCAAGAAATTTTATTACCCATATTAATTAAATGTATATGGTGTACACTTGTCACGTTTCACAAGCTATGTATATGAGCCAATAAACTATATAATATAAATTATACTACTAGATAGTTGATTATTCATTGAACTATGTATAATGCATATACATACATTGATTAGTATTTACAATCGTGTGGAAATAGAAATACTACTACTAGTATAGGAAGAAATTTCTGATTCTATCCATTTGATCATATTCACATTGATAAATTTGTTTTGTTAATATAATGAATGAATGAATGTGTTTAGTGAATGTAGGTATAATAATCATGAAATTGTAGAATCAAGCATATATGGTTCAAATTAAGACTGGGTTCATTGGTTCACTAGTACAAATTCAAGTCATTTGTGTCTTGACTTTGAATTTCATCACCAAAATGCCAAGCACAATCTTATACGTAACTAAGGATTTGTTTACAAAGATACAAGTCGTTCGCAATGTCAAGAAGAGTAGAAGAAAAAATAGAATTGACATGAAGCACTAGAGCTGGCATTTTGAAAGATAAGTTTAAAACATGATTATTGATTATGAATAATCAATATCATAACATTAATTTGAGGAAAAACTGAAGATTATATATCATGAATAATAGTCACAAGTTTAAACTATATATGAACAGTATCATAAAATTGAAGATTAGGAATAATAGTGTACATATAAGTGTTGGGATTTTCAAGGGAGCCACACAATTACCTTGGGTAATTATATGAGCGGCAAATTTATATGAATCATCTCACTTATATGTTGTCCAATATTTATTTATTTTTCAACATCTATTATTCCATTTAATATGAGATTTTAACTCACATTTGACACATCACAATATTCTCTCCTCCGAGTGTCAAACACTCTCAGTCTTTGATCCAATACATATTCTTGCCTCTATCTCATATCCCACAAAGTTAAACCGGACTCTGGTACTATTATTGGAACTTTCAGAGAGACTACAATTGGGTGGATCATCACGCTAGGATAAGATCAATCACAAAAGTGAAGTTGAACATTCCATCTTCACTAAAAACCTTAAAACAATTTGTATACAAGCTAGAGTTATCTCATTTACATATTGTTCAATCTCTACTCTTCTATCCAATATAAGATTTTAACTCACATTTGATACATTACAACAATATACTCTGTGACCTGAATTTGAACAAACTAGTTAATTTTAAAGTTTAATTCAACAATATCAGTATGATCATTTGGTAAGAATTGCCAAAATCACAATAAACTGCCATGATTTTACAAAAGTTACATGTTTATAAAATTGACTATAGGTTTTTAATCTGGGGTTTTGACTATGGTCTTTAAATTTCAATGTCACACAATAGTTTGGTGTATTGTATATGATGAGACATGGGAGTGTTCTCTCAACAAAGCACATGGATGTCAAAACAACATATTCCTTTTTAGCGTAAGTTGTAAACAATTAATGAGATAAAGCATTAAACTCTACTGTATTTATTATTTGTTCGTGTTTCTTTTCTAGTGGCATACACAAAAACAAACAAATGAATGAGGATTGCAGCTTGCACGTGAGATGACATAAGGTCATTAAAACGACAACGTAGCAAACACATTGCAATTGTAACGCGTTTTTTTGGGCAACGAGAGAAGAATCACCATAGGTTAAAGTTGCAAATAAAAAGATTAAAACAAAGCGCGTTTTAATTATACTTAACCAAATGATGATGGAAATGTTCCATCTACCTAATCATTTTTTGTCCTCCGAATCTAATGAACTGTTCTCACTCATATATTTTAAGACAGTTATTTATTTTTGTTTAATATAAAATTTTGAAAGAATTGTCTGATTAAGATCGAATGACTTGAAATTTATTGACTGCATGACAAATGACTATACTGTTTTTCGACTGTACATAATTCAGGTCCGAAATAATAAGTTATCAAATACTTAATTCATTTTATGATGACCTAATACGATACAATATGAAATAAATAAAACTTTGTCAAAAGTTATTCTAATTTAAAAATTGAATTAATTCTTCTGAATAATTTTTCTTTTGTTTGAAACTCATTAACACTTGAGTCCAATATTTTAATTTAATTATCATGAATTTAAAAGACGAAAAATAAATATTTATCTATCCTAAAAAAATAAGAGTATTAATGTTGATAAGTATATATGTTCAAATAAATATTTTTTGATAGAAGAATTAATGAATATATGATATATCACTAACGTACAAAAGGGAAATTAAGGGGGCCGGTATTATCTATCTCCATTGTTGTGGTAATATTTTTGTAGAGGACAAAATAAGATTCAATATCGAGGTAGTAAAAAAGTGAACTTTTTGTTTTTTTATTATTTGGGGAGGGGGACATAGAAAGAGATACTAGATTGCAGGAATGGCTCAATAGTCAAAGGGGTCTTTCTACAAAGGGAAGGCCTGTCTTTTTTTGAAAAAAAAAATCATTTTATTCAAATTTTAAAACATGAGTTATTGTAATGTAAAAGAAAAGGAGAAAAATTTTATAGTTATTTAAAACTTTATGAAAATATAAGATTTACTCTTCAAACGATAGTGCGTCAAACATGTAAATTAAGAAGACAACAACATAGATTATTTTGGTTGATAATGACGCGACTCATACATTATTAAAGTGTGAATTTAAATTTCAATACAGATGCGAGAATTTTGAATTTTCGATAATTTATCGATGGATGTTTAAACCTCAACATCTTTAATACTACTTTGTTGGTATGTATACCTCAAACCCTAATCATGTAAACTTTTCATTTATTAAAGAAAAAAAAGTGAAGGAAAATAGCAATGCTATGTTATTGCAGGCAAAAAGCTAAATTTGTAGTTTTATGTTATTAGATGATAATGAAAGATTTTTCTTTTGTCAAAAAATGAAGCAACTTTCACATTGTCCACGGTTGACAAGAAAGGCATAAAAACTTTATTTTCTCAATTTTTTTTCAGAACAAAGAAAAATTAGTTTAGGTGGTCCCAAACACAATAGAAGACCTGTTTCAAGACCATGACACTAACTCAAATTAAAACATTTATATGTGTAAGGTTGATGGCTACCAAAAATATTATCGGAGAAGTTAGAATTTGAACTTAATTAGATTCTCTATTTCTTTACTCTAGTGTAAATCTTTTTTTTTTTTTTTTTGGTTATCATGATATTGATACGATATTGATACGAAATTTTTATTGCTGTTAGTGATGATTAATTTTCGTCGGAGAATTTGTGAGGCATACAAGATAAGTTTCTCCTCTCTCAGGAATCAAACTCCTAACATCATGCTTAAACTGACCATGACCCTTACCACTTGAACCAATTCATTATTGGTCACACTAGTGTAAATCTAGCTGCTTTATAAAGTGAATATGTAGAGATTCGAACCTCAGTCCCTACATATAACATACAATGTTCCTATTAATTGAGAGAGACTCACAAACACTAATTTTCTTTTTCTATATAACCTTTTCCACTTTATAATAATCAGTAGTTTAGAGAAGACTGCCATCAAGTGTGTTTTTTTCTTTAATTTTTTCCATTGTCAAAAGGTTTGGCTCATGAAATGACCAATGAAATATCAAACACACCATGACCCATATCTACCATATAACTAATTAATATGACTTTATTGAAATATTCCCTCAGTAAGATTTTCATTAGCTCTAGTCTTCCCCCACTTTGGAGTTTGGAAATTAAGTTTTACAGTTACAATGGAAAGACTATAAAACTCTATAATTAATTATAATAGATATAAGTCATGCATATAACTAATTAAAATACATGATGATAAATTAATAATTCATATTAATTAGGAATTAATTCATGTCCAAAGTGGCTCCCAAGCAGACCCAAAAGTGTTGTCCTCTAAGAAGCAACTCATATCAACATGAGGTTGTGGCTGATTAATTATCATGTTATGGTCTTGTGGAGATGATTGAGTACTACTCATTTCCATGCAAATTAGTGCCACTAAATTTGCTTGTTGACAATGCATGTTCACTAGCTCAGCTTGTGCTTTGGCTAGTTGTGTTTGTAGCTCACTAACTTGTTTTTGAAGTTGACATATTGCACCTGCACAACCATAAACTGGGTCCCTTATTCTTGCATTTGCTTCATAAACCATGCTGCTAACAGCATCTGCTCTTTGAGGTTCAGGTAGTTCCTGAAAAAAATCAATGCAATTTTGTTGTTGTTAGTTACAAATTGATATTCTTAACTACAATTAATTGAGTGATGGTTTGGAAAATGACAAAACATGTGTATTTGTTTAGATATTTTTCTGGTGTTCTTCAGTAAAATTATTTAGTAAAATTATTTACTGTAAATTTTTAGTCATTAGATTACTTGACAAGAAAAATATTGTAACTACTTACTATGAATTTTTCAAAATTTATTGTAACCACAAATTTTTTTGAAGTTAAGAATGACACAGAAAACATCTAATTAAAGAAATACATTTGAGTTTTTAAATTTTGGAAAATTTGTATTTCATGCCCCATTGACCATAATTATTAGACAAAATGGAAAGATTCCAAAATGTGGGTACCTAATTAATTTTGACTTGTGATAAGATGTGGTAGTTACACTATATGGCTAGGGGGATTAAAAAGAGAAATAAATTATGATAAACATTAAACAAGTATGCAAATTAATGTTATTTGACTTGTCCATTGTTTTATTTTTACTTTTTTCATGAAAAGATAAAAAGGTAATGGTTGGTGACTTGGTGTTGCTATAGAATGTAAAGAAGAAAGAATTATGCATAGCTTTGATGTGTTAGGAAGTTAGAAAACAACACATCATGCATGCCCATCAATTAGGTATTCTCCTTTTCATAGCTTTTCCATCCACTTTTTGACCAAAATCTATGATTTTGTTTCTCTTCAAATATTATGAGACAATTCAACTAATTTTTTTTGATGTTTTTAAGAAAATGTCATGCCATGACGGTGTGGACGAACCAGTCATAACAATAGCCGGTTTTGTACGAATGAATTATGACTAATATAAATAACTTTTATAGTATACATAAAACAAAATGATGTGGTGATTTTTTGTTGGTGAATAATGAATGTATGTTACCTGCAAAAACTTAATGATGTTGCTAGCTCCAAAGACTCTATGAGCAATAGTAAACTTGAGTGGATCGGTAGGAGGAAAATAAGGAGCTAACACACACTTCTCAACACACCTGCGTCGAAGAATCTTGCAGGCAGCACAAGGGCTAACCACAATTGGTGGTTGAGGAGCCGCGGAAGGAGGAGAATATTGAGAAGCCGGTGAAGGGAAAGGCGTGGGAGATTGTAAAGGAGGTGAAGAAGATGAAGATGGTGGAGAGTTTGATAGCATGGTGTGAATGGGAATATGGATTGGAATTGGTAATTGAGGAGGAGAAGAAGTGGTTTTCATTTTTTGTTCCATGAGGGACAGAGGAAAACAGAGAGGTTGATTAATATTGATTGAATATAGATGCTTTAATTTTTATCTTACTTTGTAACATGGTATGGAAACTAAAGGGTGTGTTTGGCTATATATATAGACCAAATGGGGAAGCATATTGGGTCATAGTTGGTGACTTCATCTCAACGTATTATAGAAGCAATCATGACTGTATTTTAGAAAAGCCATATAGTACAATATTATAGAGTTCTTGTAGATTGAAAATCTAAGTATACCCCTTAATTTTACTTAATTAAGCTAAAGAGATTTGAATCAACTTTTCTTAAAGGAAATATATTACTACATATAATAAGTTTTTAAAAATTTACAAATATAATGCGCAGGGAATGGAGTTTGAACCATGTCATAGGCGTTCGACCTAATAATTTGGTATTTCTTACCGATTGAATTACAATTTGTGGACATTGTGTGTTTTGTTTTATGGTGAATAGAAAAATAGTAGTAAAAGTTCATATGAGCCTAGTTCAGTTGACAAATACATTACATTTTAATTTTTAAATACAGGGTCCGGGTTTGAACTCCAAACAACTCACTTTTTCACGTAAGAGTCAAATTTCTAGCCACTAGTTATTTGACCCAAAAAATAGTAGTAAAAAGTTTTTTATTTTCTTGAATGAATTTATTTCTTTTCAGTTTTAATACGGGCATCAACTTATTTAAACTTTATTATATAATGTACCAAAAAAAAACTTTATTATATAAAAAATATATCAAACGTTATTAGTCAAATTGTGATTGACGCTGTACTTGATAGGAAGAACCACGATTTAATCCTGCAATTGTGCTTGAGAAAGAATTGAAACTACTTGATGTCAGAACTCGCTCCGAAACAGATTAAACTGGTGGTAAAAATAATATATATTCACGGTAAAAAAATGTAGTAATTTATTTTGACAGACTCAATTTAATGCAATTTTTTTATAATGCAATTTTAGTATGGCAAAGATTAATTTAACTTAGCAAACAGAAAAAAACAATATTGAGAGATATGATAGTAAATGAATAATGAACACAGTCAAATAGTGGTCAACGAATTTACCATATGTCTCTGTTTTGGTCTATAGGGTGTGATAACGAGGAGAATAAAACAACATATTTTTTTGGTGTACTTTTTTCTTACGATAGAGTTGTTTTATTAGGCATGTTAAAAACTGGATTATTTTTTTATTAAGAGGTCGATGCTTATTTAAATGATTATTTAGAAAAGAATAATGAAGTATCTAGCGGGAAATTAGTGTATGAAACGAGTCTTGCATACGAGAAACTTTTGCGTGGTCAATACAGTAGATTTTTGAGCAATTTTTTTTGTTTGATAAGTTTTGAGCAAGATTTTTGAGACAACATTTTTAAACAATATGTATTTTAAAATGTATTTTATGTGTGTATGTTTAAATCTTGTGCTGAAAATTAAATCTTGTGACCATTCAAATATTTTTCTTTACATATGTGCATACTCGACTCATTACATATTTACATTGTTTTCTTTTGACGCAAATATAAGATGTTATGTTCCGAAAATTAATGATCATAGTAAAATTACTAATATTTGTAAAAAATAATTAGTAAAAATTTATAAAAAGTAAACCGAATTTTGAGATGAAATGTTATACGACATGAAATATTCTCTACATTTCATGTCACACTTTAATCAATAAAAAAGGCTTAAACATACATTTGGTCCCTGTATGTATACCAATTTTTCGTTTTAGTCCCTGTATCGAAAATTTTGACAAAATAGTCCCTGTATCGTACTTTTTTTTTTACGTTGGTCCCTGCCGTCCAATTTCATCCAAGTGGCAAACGTTTTGCCACCTGGACCCTGCCACGTGGAATGCTAGAGGGACCAAAACCAAAAAATTGAACTGAATGCAGAGACCAAAACCAAAAAATTGAACTGAATGCTAGAGGGACTAAAACCAAAAAATTAAACTAATTGCAAAATGACCCATTTAAACTCTAAATCCCTAAATTGAAATTTGTTTCTCCACTCTTCTCTTCTCTTCTCTTCTCATAAACCAACTTTCATGACAAAAATAATTTTGCGCCGATCATTGCGCCTCATTTGGATGAATTTTTTGATGAAATTATGAGAGGCATTGCGAATGTTGACAACGTGATTAGAAAGCGCGTCGAAAAAACCACCACGGTTGGGCGGTTGTTGATCGGGATCGTTAAGGGAAATCATCAGGATAATCTTTTTTAGCAATGAGTCTCTCTGTTGAAAGGTTGATGAGAAGAGAAGAGTAGAGAAACAAATTTCAATTTAAGGATTTAGAGTTTAAATTGGTCATTTTGCAATTAGTTTAATTTTTTGGTTTTAATCCCTCTAGCATTCAGTTCAATTTTTTTGTTTTGGTCCCTGCATTCAGTTCAATTTTTTGGTTTTGGTCCCTCTAATCCAGTCAGCAACATTTTTGGCCACGTGCCCACGTGGCAGGGTCCAGGTGGCAAAACGTTTGCCACTTGGATGAAATTGGACGGCAGGGACCATTGTCAAAAAAAAAAGCGCGATACAGGGACTATTTTATCAAATTTTTTGATATAGGGACTAAAACGAAAAATTGGTGTACATACAGGGACCAAATATATGTTTAAGCCATAAAAAAACGTGTGTTTTAATGAATGTCACAAAAGTAATAAATTACTAACATAATTTTACTAGTGTAGCGCATTTTAATGTAAATTTGATGCATTTTCTTTAAATTTTTATTACCTTGCATAGCTTACGTGAATTTTCTATCACAAGATGAAACATGTATAAGTAATGATTTATAGTTGGATGTTATGATTATGTTTAGTTCCACACTAATCATAGTACAAGCGTAAAATAATGGCGGTAATAATTAAAAAAGAACAAGAATAATTAGCAAAGTAAGTAACAGTAACGTTTATAGTGACACCTTAACTGACAAATGGTAATTCAAGATTGAAAATTTCCCCATATGATGATGATGTGAAAATTTCCCCATATTAACTCTAAATATTTGTTCTAGATCTTGAATTTAGAAGTTTCGGATTTAAATTTTAGAGGGAGGTAAATGAAGATAATTTTGTAGGTATAAATTCTTTAAATTATGAATTTTTTTCTCTTGATCCATGTTCCCTTGACCTAAATATTTTTCTAAATTAAAAAGAAAGAAGAGCCTATATTTCAATAATAGAAATACAATCGAAATAAAATTATATAGTATCACATTAAGTTGATTTTGTTCAAACTGCTTTTCTTGTGCTATCATATTTGCACATGCTTATGTATAATTTGAGTTAGTTTGATCCCACATGGGCAATAGTATAAGGTTTTGTATGAATTTTGGATATGATTTTTTTTAGGGAAGGATATGAATTATTCAATTCTAATACGTACCAATACCATGACTACATTTTTAAAATAGGATATTATAGATAGTTGTACAAAATTAGAACGCTAAATTATGAAGATAAATTGAAAATGTATATAGCTAGTTCATACTTTTTGAAGGAATAATATAGTATCATTTTTTAATTGTTTGAACACCTAAATTAGATATAAGATCTTTCTTTTACTTTTTCCTACTAGATAGATATTAACTATTAAGTCTACTTTATAAAATATTTCAAGACATCTGTATTTGAAAAGTAAATTGGAGGATCATCTAATGATACATGTAGAATTGTGATAATCAGGCCCCGATATAAATCAAGCGATATGAGTTGAAGGACATATATGAGTTGACCGGTAGGGGAGATTTATAGATCAATTTTTAGCCGGAACAATTTATATTTCTGTGTACATTTTTAATACAAATTTCTCAACTGAATTTTTATCATACAATAGAGTGTGATATATATATATATATATTTTTTTTTTGGCTAATATAGAGTGTGATATATTAAAGAGTGAATTATCGAACTCCTAATTACTTATTTAAAAATCTCAGACAAATTTATTGTTAGTGAACTGCACATTTACGAAATACTCCTACCATTCAACTAATAATATTGTGTTCTTTAATTTAATTCACTTTGCCTATATAAAAATTTTCATTTACTCAAATTTAAAATCAATTCGGATGTTTTTTTATTCTACCTATTTTAATTTGGCTTACTACTTTTGACTAAAATGTTCAAGAAATAATGCCTCAGTTTATTGTCATTTTGTGCACTTGTTTCAAATAATCAAACTTGCCTAGCTAGCATTATTTGATCACATAACTCAATACATTTTTTAAACCCCAAAAGTCTATCCAAATTTATGAAACTTATTTTGTTAAATGGCACCTTCAATTCATAGTTAAGATATTCTTAGATTTTTAATTAGATTGCGTATACTTGGTCATCTTTCCATACCTATAATTAAGTCCCTAAAAATGTGTCTAATGATTTCATCCACCGACAATGATAACTTGTATATGATCAACAAACATAAAAAGCTTAAGCTAATTCAAAGTCTTCAAAATCATGAGATATTGAAACATTGTAAAACTTGAATCATTGATGTATAAACCCATTTTTTGTTTAAAAAGTTTCTTGTTGTAAATTAGAGACCAAAAAAACAAAGGCCAGAAGCCAAAAACAGGGGAAACCAAGGACTTATAATTTGATCTGGCTTATCAAATTGTTTTTACGTTATAGATCGCTGAGGTTAAAAAATAATAATATTATGTACTACATAATATTATAAGTAAAATGACGTATATGACTTTATAAATTTAGCTCAATTGATAGAAATATTATACATAAAGTGAAGGAATTGAGGATATAATGTATAAATTAGACTCAAGTGGTTAATAAATTTTGATATGTGCAAATTAGGATTTGATGCATGCAAATTAAGAAATTAGACTCATGCTAAATGGTTAATGAACTTTATTAACATACGAACTTTGGATAAATTTGAATTCAATTTTTGGTGGAACAATTTCTTTATCTGATGAAATAGTTATAACTAAAAAAGGCCAAATACATCTATATATCATTTAAGTTTTTGGTTTGTATTATACAGGTTCTTTGAGTTTTTTTATATATTATATATATATGTCTTTTAAATTTTAAAACTGGAACATATAGGTCTTTTAATTTTTTAAAATGTAACACATAGGTCTTTTAAAAAAAAATTGTAAAACATAAAAGTTTCTCAGCAGTTGGAGTCTCATAATTTAAATATCATTTATCACTTTAATTCAGATGATGAATATAATTTGAAAGGACCTATGTGTTATAGTTTTAAAACTTAAAAGAATGTGTTACAAAAAAAAAAACTTAAAAGACTTATGTGTTACAATTTTAAAACTTAAAGGACCTACGTACTACCAAAAAAAACTTAAAAAACCTGTATAGTACAAACCGAAAACTTAAAAGACTAATAAATACACTTTGCCAACTAAAAAATAAGACTCGATGCATGCAATGGCACGTATAGTTGCGTGTGATCCATAAACATTTTCATGTTTCAATTCCAACAGCTAGCTACGAAACAACCATGCATAGAAGAACACAATACCTTAAGGCTTACGCAATGATTCAACATAAGACACATTTTAGTTTCAAAAATTTCCCCTGTCCACAAATACATGAATTATGTTCCCTCTTGTATTGCATTTTGCACCAAACAGTTATTTTCCTAATTGAAGAAACTCTTGATTCTTCTAATAAACTGTGTAGAACATCAATTTCAAAGTCAATAAAAATCATATACTACCGTTTTAATATGTGACATATATATTTTTAGCATAATAACTATATCTTGTTCGTATAATTGCTACATGAATACTAGTGCGTAGTTCATTAGTTAAAAGTCAATAAAAAACGTGCATAATGTTTTTGATGTGAATATGATTCAAACTTTCATGCATGCTAGCTGGTTCATTTCCCCCAACCCATAAACTAGGTTATAATATATTGGATAATCTTTAGGTAGCTTTCAATCATGGTTAATGTAATTCATAGTATAGTTTCAAAAATGACCGGTTTGGTCTTCACTTACCACAACAGTAATGTTCAATTCAAAAACCATATGATATATATATGCAATGTCTTTGATGTGCAAAGAATCCGTTTCCAACTTAATTTGTATGCCACACTATTCAATTCAGATATGTAGATACAGTAGCTACTATTATATAGCTAGGGACATGTTTTAATTTTTACTAATAGACACATTTGAATTGAACCTTTCATGCATAATTGTCATGTGTTGATTTATAATTTGTGCTTTTTTACTTTGAAATTAATGTTGCAAAATGAACTTGGGACGTGTAACCATAAGTTTGTGCCATATATGAAGTTAAGCAAGTCGAGTCAAGCCTAATCCTTTAAAAAGTCAAACGTGACTCTTGCCAAAAATACCTAAGCCTAATAATCCTTTAAGATCTATTAAACCATCCATTATTCAGTTACACATTAAATTTGATACTATTTAAAAATATATGTTTATAAGTCATAAATAGTCATCTTCATGTAACAAAAAAAAAATACTTATTTTCATAAAAACCATTTTTAAGGATTAAACTAGTTTCAATTCAAATTTTCTACAAAAACTACATTTTTTTTGGGTACTAAAATTCTAGAGTTGATTAGATTGAAAGAGTGAGAAGAAATTGTTTGTATCAACTAGCTAGTATCAAAATTATAATTTTGTAAAATAAAATGTTTAAACATAGGATTCTTATTTGCCACGTAATATTATTCTTTAACAACCACCATCCTCATTCCTCAACTACTAGCTTACGTGGAATTGCAATAAAAATTACTGGTGCCCAAGATCTTGGGGAATAGAAACTTAAAATTTTGTGGGCAAACCCGGTCTTATAAGATTCTTTTTAAGAAATCAGATTTTGTTTGATGTGCAGAAGTTTAATTTCCACTAGATTAATAAGTTTCATCATATTTTATTTGATTAAAAATTTAATAGTTCAATTGGTGAATTTTTTTTGATGTATAAAAAAGATGAAAAAGTCATTATAAACTCACACACACAAAGTGAAGTGACTAATGATCGAACTCAGGTTATAGACGTCCGACTTAGTAATTTCGGCATTTTCGGTTGGTTGAGCTAAGACTTCTAAACTAGTAAGAATATACTCAGGGCCTTCCCTCACCCCAAGCAAGCTGTGTTGCTGCTTGGGTCTCCAAATTAATGAGGTCTAAAAAAAAATTATTATGTATTTATAGTATTAGATTCAATTTATATTTGGTTTGATAGGTTAGTAATGATAACAATTGAGAAGAATTTATTAGATATGAAGACTTGATTGAAGAATTTGTTTCAAAAAATGTTAGGAGGGAGACTTTTTTTAAGTAGCTAAAATATTGATTAGAAAATGACATTTTGTTTATGTAATTTTGAAGTAATTGATACTATTTATAATTTTAATATATGATGTTCTTTTTAAAAAGTTGTATATTTTTTCGGTACAATTATTTTATTAAGGGTCCATTTTTATTATTTGCTTGGGACCTCTAAATTGTCGGGGCAGGCACTAAATATACTTATACACAGTGCTATATTTTGTTGATCACATATAATAAAAAATAATTATTCATTGTACCCAAAAAAAAAAATTATGCATGTATGCATAAATCTTAAGATTTTTAAAGGGAGGTATAGTTCTTAATTCAATTGTGTGATTAATTTTGACATAATGTCTCTTAACATCTCTCATGATCTAATAGTAACTAATCACAATTTTTTTTTTGACAGAGTAACTAATCACAATTGTACTATACGTCAAATTTGATGTCTCAAAACAGTTTCTTAATTAATCATTGACAGTTTGAGTCTCAAAACAAGCACATTTTGATGTCTTTTCTTAATTTCTATTTGATTCCATTAGAAAATGTTCATTGTTAAATGTTGATAACAATACTGCTATGTCAAATTCAAATACACAAAATGCATTTTTTGATTACTTAAATTTCATGAAAAAGTAAGAATCTAAATAGATATTTTGTAGTGTTCTTTAAATCCAGAAAAATCATTTTCATCCCCTTCAAACCTAGAGAAAAAGAAACTAGTGTTGTTCTCGCACCATTGCTTTGTGGTAATCCTAGGATTTCAGTTTTGAATTTCACTTTTTTTTTTTTAATTTCGGGTCTTTTCGCTTTGCTATGTGAAAATTCTAATTTATAATTTAGTTTTTTACTGGTGCTGAACAAAAAATTAATAAATTATTGTCGTGCATATTTTAAAACTTAAAGGACTAATATGAAAAAAAGAAAATTTAAAAGATCAATCTAAAAAAGAGAGCTTCTATTGTACACTGATGAATTAAGGTGTATCGGTACGTTTGATTCTTAAATCAATAAACTAATGAGTTATAATTTTATGAAATAAAAAATTTGCTTTCAACTTTTACATTTAAAAAAATATTGTTTCATAAGAAAAAAGAAAAAACATCATTTCATTTATAAGAATTATACTAAATATTTTTTATATTTTATTTTAAAAATAATCAATAATATTTACTATTATAATACTATTATGAGTATTAAAAATTATAAATAAAAAATTATTTTTCCGATACTTTTGATAAATAAGATTAAATTAATATTATGGTAAATGATAAAAAGTATTTTGTTCCTACAAAAAACTACTTATTTAACTATTAATTTAAGAACCGAGCACAAAGAAAATGAAATGCGTCCATTTTAAGAACACATTAAGTAAAATTTAATAAGATTTTGTAATAGTTAATTTTTTTGACTTAGTAATATATAGTTACATAAATAAATAAATCATCATCCTAAAATTGATAACTCAAAGTATATGGAAAAATTCCTAGGAATGTGACATTTGATAGAAAATGATCCTTAATTTCTATGGTTTCAACACCCGTATTTTACTTGATTTCTCCCCTAAAGTTGGAAAATACACAAATTTATAAGTTGTAACATGGGTTTGTAGGGAGAGTATTTGGAAATTAGTTAGTATGAGTACTATTTATTATATGTTGTTATTCACTTATTCCACACTCATTATTCATGTCTTTATGCTTTCATATGATAGGTCTTTAATTATTTCCACACTTTGGTTTGGTCCATCCACAAACGTAGTTTCTACTCTCCATATATATAAACTACTGCTACTACTGGGCCATCAAAACCTTTAACTCGTGTTTCAACTAAGAATATATGTTAACATACATTTCGATGTTGATTTTCTTTTTTTGAGGGGTCGATGTTGATTTTTTTAATGTGGTGATATGGATGTTTAATTTGATAATTGTGTAACCAGTTGTTTTTAATTACTATAATTATTCTTTTTCTAGCCATTGGAATCTTACCTTTTACTGCTTCAAAAACTCACAATAATATGACTAGTGTGTATACTCATATTATAATTCAATTTATTTTATTTTTACTCTCCATTTGATTGAAAGTAATAGAAATTGTTTACTTGTTTTTATGATGATAATTGGGTCTCCACGGAAATTGTGGAGGAACTGCGGGAACCAGGGGCGTATTTAGAGGCCGGCATGTCTGAGCATTTGTCCGGGCTCCGGCCAAAAATATTAGTATTTTTAGGGTTAGTTTAAAATAAAATTGAGTTTTTTAGAGTTTAATTCAAGATAAAACTGATATTTTTTGTTCAAAACTAAAATTTTTAGAGGTTGATTTAGGGTAAAATTGAGTTTTTTTGTTCAAAATTGAGATAAATTAAAATTTTTAAATTTTAATTTAAGACAAAACTAATATTTATTTATTAGACTAAAATTCTGCCCAGACTTAAAAAAAATTCTAACTCCGCCACTAGCGGGAACGGAGAGAAAAATCTCTCAGGACGAGTAAGAAAAGTGGAGTTGAGAGCACAAGAAAAAGAAGATATTAAAGTAATAGAATGATACTAATCCATGTGCCATCTTATTTAGAGTAATGAAGGTATTTTGACAAGTTTTCAATATTGAACTAGCTAGTAACTTATTTGCTCTTAGTGGCAGACTGGCAGGGTCTTAAGTTGTACAGCTTTCAAAAGCAGAACTATGGCAATATGGCATTATGAAGGACAAAAGAATGAACTAAACAAGTGAATGAGGTGGTCATCCTCATATATGGACCTCAACCCTTTCTAAAGTTCAAATAATTTGAAAAAAAGTGAGAAAGTTGTGAGCACATTTAAATGGGGCCAAATTCACCAATCTAACTAACTTCATTACTATATTGATTAATTTTAATCAATTTCTAATACCTGGACAGAAACTGTCTCCTGCTAGACAAACACTACCTAAGTTTCATTAAATTCTAGTTTAAAGAAAGAAAAACAAGTGGAACTATTTTAGTCATCATCATTAATTTTTTTTCCAATATAATCATCAACTTTGCTTTCTTTATGTATATTTTTTTCTAAAACGTTATTTTGGTTGCATCTAAAAGAGTCAACTAAAATATTAGTAGAAAAGATAAAGATCTATAAAAGATCTACCAAGAATATAATTCAGTAAATTAATTAATAAGAATATTGTATTATATATGTAAGAATCGGAGTTCGAATTTAAAATATATTGTTTCACTTATTCATTTTAAAATGATAAATTTTTAACCATTGTTAAGGAGTTCTACATCAGAAGTGAGATTTGAACATAAATTTATAAGTAGAAGTAATTTCCATTTCACAAATCAATTTTGTAGAATTGAGTTAGACCTAAGTTTCAATTATAAGATGAGGATCAAAATCTCTCCAAAATTTATTGGGTCATTTGCTACACTAAAGTCATCAATATGCTGACTAGTGTAAATAAACATACCATTAGTTTCATTTACATAATTGTAAGAAAAAGTATAATTAATAATTTTATGGAGAACTCTAGTATTTGTTTCTGAAATTTACGCATGAAAACTCGATTGCTTTCACATGATCATATTAATTTGTGTATATGCTTAATCATCTCCACTGACCTTATGGCAATATAAAATGGACTAATTAATATTGCTTTGAAAAATGTTCAACTATTCTTAATCTACCATGGAAGCTTAATTTGTTTTATGAGGAATTTTATCACTACATCAAATTTTTAAATAAGTTATCTAGATTGTATTTTTAAATACTAGTACTATTTTTTGTCTTACAATTCGATTTAGACACCCCAAAACCAATACTAAGACTGGAAAATGAATGAAAGACAAGTCATGGGTAGTGTGAATTAAAGACATAAGCAAAATAAAAAATAAAAATAAATGGTAATCAACTAATTACTAGTATAAAAGAACTTGAAATACCAACGCAATGAATTGGTCCAAGCTAATAAGTGGTAAGAATTCGATGATTTTTTACTTATCCGTATGAAAATATTTCGGTTAAGAGGGGAGAACTAACTTTATGTGCCCTACAAGTTATTCGACGGAGATTAATTATTGTTAACAGCGGTGAAAACTTTATACCTATATTATAGTAACTAAAAAAAAACTTGAAATGTCTGATGTGTTCAATAATACTCAAATTTAATAGGAGTATGGTATTTATAGATCGAGAAACATGTGTGGTTAATTGGTTAAAATTTTGTTACTAGCATGAATCAATCTTTGTCCCTCATTTTTTAAGTAGTATTCATTTAACTTCTCATACTCATATTACAGAACATATGTGATATATAGTTTAGATTGTAGCTACAGTCTACTATAGAGATTATTGAGATTTGAACTTTAATTTAGAATCTTCGTTTTTTTATATTTAATGTGTGTAATTTTAATCACTAAATTACTTGACAAAAAATATATGTGATATATGGAAAATTTGTCTGAAATTGAAAGAATTTATACTTCACTAGGTTCCTAATGAGTCAAGCCTATCTAGTTAGAAAATTATATGCCCCAAATGTCAAATACTACATGCTAAATCTTCTACAACAATACCTGATTAGATAGGATTAAGAAAATCGAAAACAAGACAAAAGAGTTCTAGAAAAAGAGTGTGTTTAAGCAAAAATTGGTTATAATAAAGAAATCAATACAACTTAATGTAGCATTTCAACATCATGTGTACCATGCAGAATGACATAACATTAAACTAACATAAACTATATTCTTCAACATCATTGCTGAAAATGAACCAAATTCAACAAATAATTATTAAATCAGCAAAATCATACGCGTATTTAATTAACAACAATAATAAGCAGCTCATGATCCTTAAGTGTTGTTCAACTATTGGTGGAACCATAACTGATTTAGTCACCTTCATAAGAAACAATGTGATATGATTCCATTTTTTCCATTGAAATTGAAGAAACATTTTCATTGGACTAACACATTAATATTGCAAAAAAACTGGATTCCAATATTTGTGGGTTTAGGAAAAAAAAGGTCCACACGTTGTTGCTTAGTTGGACTTATTTCTTGACTTGTTCACAATTAATCACATGGTTTTTTTTTCCTTCATCTTTTCATAGATAGTTACACTTTAATTAGTTAATGATCATGTTTCTAAATATGAACAATAGTACAAAATTTCTACAAATAAAAGGCAAAGTTACTAGGGAACACATCAAAGATTTTTAAACTAATAAAGGATATGGTTGTAAAGTTTGGAGTAAATTTGAATCAAATTAGTCTAGAAACAGGGCCCAAATTAGAGGAGAATTATTGATTAGAGATCTTTATATGCCTTATTAGGATATAAATTAATCAAAAGATTTTCAAACACCATTATCCATTAAGGGTTGTATAGCTCTTTATATTTCAGAAATTTAAAATAGATGAGCAATTCCAAGAAAAAACGTTGTTACTTATTCATGGTAAAACGGCAAGTGTCCAAGCATAAGACAATTCAAATTAAACTCTTGATTCATGCATGCATGCAAAAAATTATTTACCACTACTACTCTACTAGCAATATATACAACTTTTTTTAGTTGATAGATTATAATTATAAAATGAATCTACAAGTATTAATTGATCTAGGATGTTGATTTTAAGATTAGTCGGCTCATGTCTTTATCAAATTATCTTTAAATCACCTTCGTCGTTGATTTAGATTCAACGACCAAGATGAATAATCATGTCACATAGTTAGTGTATGAAATATGAGTTCCTAATCTTTGGGCCTAAAAGATATCTAAAGTGAGATCCAATCAATTCGCTTATGTCTACAAATGTGTTGGACGATCTCGTTTTTCATTTACGTCCAACACATATGAAGATTTAAACGAATTGTTGAACCGTCTCATTTAACATAACATGATAGCATAGAAACAGAACAAAATAATCGTATGCATCTGCAAATTTCTCAAACAAATTACATAATTCCCAATGAAATGCTCGAAGTGGTAATTACATATCCTCTGAATGTGCGCAATAGTAAAACTCATGAGCTCTGATTAAGTTAGAAGATATCTCTTGCCATCTCATTTAAGTGTTGTCGGATATTCCATACCTTGTTACCTCATAATAAATTCTCCTAAACTTAAATAATTTATTTTCTATTTAACAAATTTCCTAGATTGCGAAAGAAATTATATATTAGTAGTGATATCATATGGAAAATGCTTGGAACTATGTACGTATAGCATGTCAGCCAACATATGGTTGGATAGCACTTATAAAAAACATCATAGTACTGTCCTGCCCCATTTCAACCGATCAACTACCATAGTTGTTCATTTGAGGATGACATATCATGTTGCCATTATCTCTTTCTGTTTTCATACCAGATGTTTCTTTTCTTCCACATATTGCCATATTGCATGTTAGTTTCTCCAATAATCCAAGAACAAAGTTCCATCTTTATCACTCTTTAAAAATAAGGACAAGCTACAATAAAGTTTTAAGCACACAAAAGGACCATACAAAAGGAAAATTAAATTGCAGCTTAGTGACCACTTCATGGCAGCTTTAAATAATTATTAACATATGCAGTAATTAAAATCACATTTTGTTTCATTATTTGTACTCACATGATTAATCATTATCATTTTTTGTTTTTCTTTCCTATACCAGTTGTCATGATTTCTCATGGTCTCAACTCAACTATGATTAATGTATAACCCTTGATAAAAAAATGATTCTTCTTGTTTAAAGTAGCAAAATGATTGGAATTTTCATGTTTTCAGCACCATGTCAAACAATAAGACATTGTACCTTAAAATGAATATTAAAATTATAATAATTAAATTAAATTCTTCATAAATCTTAATTCAACTAGCAAACAATGCTGAAATTGTTAGGTCTGACATCTATGATCGAATTTCAAACATCAGTCTTTTCACTTTATGCGTGTGAGTTTTTAATAACTTGTTATTATTTCATCTATGTATCAAAGAAAATAACTAAACTAAACTAAATGCATGAGGGAATATTAACTAGTGCTGTTTTGCAAGCAAAAGAAATGGAATTAGATATGGGCTGAAAGGGTAGGCCTTAAATGTTAGAGCATATTGGAGACACCAATGAACACTTTAAAATTATTTAAGAGCTAGCTTTGTGAGAAAGAGCTTAAAAGTGGGAGTAATTTGGCAACTAAAACAAATAAAGGTTGGTGTTAGTGTCCCTAGTTTGACAAACTCTTAGATTCTCTTGGTTGAGATAGTGCATGTTGTTCTGATTGACAATCTCTCCCTGTCCACATGAAAAATGATAAGATCAAAATATCATGGTAATAAAGATTGAAGTGGGGTACTAGGCAGAATCTAACATAATGTCATTGTGCAAGTAATAATAATCAAACACAATATTCATATTATTATATTTATTATGCTTACATTTTAGGATTTAAAAGTTGGAGAAGAGAAAATTATTATTTTATGCTTATATTTTACAATTTCTATTTTTGTTTTAACGATAACGCATCACCATCAATGGTAGTCGTCTACCGTTTTAATCATCATTCTGACCACCATCAATCACCACTAAGATCACCACTTATCATCACTTTGACTACAGTCAAACCACCACTCTAATCACGCCAACTACTACATATATATATGACCACCTTTATTCACCATTTTATCAAATTTGATATCGAATATGATCACCACCGACTACCATTATGATCACAACTCCAACCACCGTCATCCACTATTTTGACCACGGTCGAACACCACTTCAATCATCACTTTGACCACCATCGATCATCACTTCATCCACCTTAACTACCGCCGGTTACCACCACCGATTACAACTCTAACCATTATTCTGACCACTGGAAACCACCACCCATCACCACATCGACTACATCTTTGACACCGACAACCACCACCAACTACGACTCTGACCACCTCTACGACCACCATCAACCACCACTTTGAACACCACTCCAATCTCCAACTCTTATGTATGGAGAAAATTTAAGTAGGAGGAGAGAATTCATCTTATATGTCAAGATATTTCTTCATAGAGATTAGTCACTGCTTTCTCCGGCTTTATTTATAAGCAAAATTTACGTTTTAAATTCATTAAACAACTAATATATCTAGCTTAGATATAGACTAAATACATTACTTATTTAATAAATCTAATTAAGCAATGTTTACTTATAAATAAAACCAGAAGGAGTAATAAACAGCTGCGTATACTTTTTTACCTATGATAGGTTATAAAAACAAATTATATCAAAAGCATAAAAAAGAAGATAGTCATGATGATTTCCCAATTAGGCAAATTTCTGAAGATAATGTGAAGCATGAGATTCCTAATATTTTGTCCTCAAACTATAGTGCCCCTTGCCTATATACTACACAAGATTGGCAAAAAAGGTAGTATGGTACGTACAAACAAAGTGTGTCTGAAGGTTTATCTGATCAATGATCATAAACCATAGATAAGAAAGAGAGATAGATGTGTAATTTCAACCACAACTTATACAAATGATTGCCGACATTTCATTAAGTACTTTTTTTAAAATTTCTTGCAAAGGAAGTGAACCTAAATCATTGAAGGTTATAAAAAGAGGGTTAAAGTTTATATAAATTTACTATCTAGAAAGCCCAATATTCTGGGTTTGTGATTGCTTCGAGAATCAAAATGATTCAAGATTTGTGTTAGATTTCTGGGTCCAAAAATAATATTCTAAAGGAATCAAAAAATAGTAATTTGAACCTCCAAAAGAGACATAGTACATAAATATTAACCACTTTTCCCATTAAAGCTTACCAAACATCATCAAGAACCAAATTAATTCACCTTTTCTCTGTAATAAAAATTATTAAGACAAATAATTAAACAAAGTATATAGCTTTTTGATGTCAATGGACTTTAACAATTAACATAGACATTAATCTCAAGTAGTTAATGAATTTCACCAAAGAACGAATTTTAGAAGAATTTAAATTCATTTTATAGGTGAATTATAATTTCTTAATTAGATTTTACTTGTCTTGCAACCGAACTCTAGATTATTAAAACTCTTTTCTTAGGAAATCAGAGAGTTAATAAAAAGACAATTAACTTGTATTATAGAGATGCTAGCTCTTAATAACTAATTTTTGTCACATCAAATTAAAAAAACATTTGGACATGTCATAAAGGGGAAGAAAGTTAAGATTCCAAATGCAGCGTCCTTGCATAAATAAGGGAAATTTTAGAGTTATGAAGAATCAAAAAATAAAAAAGCGTAAAAGGTTTCTATGGTCTTGGAGCATATATGGTATAACTTGGCTGTGAAATCAAATCATACCAAAATGTTCTTTGAAAAATATAAAATTTCTTGTTCATTTTAAAATCTCACATTTTTTGAGAATTGAGATCGCACAATTTATATACAACACTCTTCGTTAAGTCTCACAATGTTTAAAATGGACAAATATCTTGAAAACGCAGTGATGTGGGACTTCAAATTGGAACATTTTTTATAAATAACAAAATCATCAAATCTCGTGCAATGCCTAAAAAATACAGTGTTTCAAACTTGAGGTATTGTCGGTTTAGCATACTTGAGGTCCAAAGGAGAAAACACCCTCTTTTTCCAAGGTTTAATTGTCAATCTTAAAATAAACAAGAAAAATTATTTGGTGTCCTAGAGTTTAGTTTTTTTTTAATCCATCCGAGAATTTAGTTTTTTTTTAAGAGAATTTAGTTGAATTTTTTTTGGTACGTAGAAGAGAATTTAGTTGAATAATATTATGCATTAATTTATTTAAAATATTAAATATAATACATGACATTAAATGATTGAAATATTGAATGATAAATAAACAAATATCCAACAAAACTTAAGGTACATAAATATTCCTCCAACAAAACTTAAGATACATGAATATTCACCAATAATTAAGTTTCTTGTTGATTATCCTGATCAACCCTTCCTTATGTGGTAAGCATTGCAATGTACAAATTTTGGACATATTACGTGTGTTTTTCTACCTTTTGTGTTTATTGAAATGTGAGTATATGGATCATAATAAAATGTAATTTTTTTTGCTTAGAACTAATGCTTAACAATTTTTTATTTATTCATATTTTCGTTAGAAAAAGAACTATATTTGTTAAAAAGGGTAATTTTGGTATTATCATAAATTTTTAGTGAAATTTGGGTGCAACAGATTTTTGGGAGTGTGGGTAGAAATTTTCCAAACACATTACCATCGGAAATCCACACTCTCCTATTTTTTTGACTCACGTCTGCATCGACATTGCTCTTCTCCTCACGAAAAGAGGTTTGCATTTTCCAATCCAAAACCCTAACCTCAACACGGTGACCAATACTCACCGCATGTGTCGGAGACGAGCTGCATCTGGAGCTAGCACTTGTTTGGCTCCTCCTGACACGCAACAAGGTTCCTCGGATAATTCTTTTGGTTTAATTTGATTTTTTTTGCGGTTGATCATTTGGTAAAATGATTGAATTAATTGCTGTTTGGATAAACAGTTTATTGATTAAGCTTGAAGCATTATCGCTTATTGTATAAGTTATTAAGTATAAGCTATTTTTATTAGTTATTACAAAAGATACAGTAAATTCAATATGTTTTCTTACTAATGCATTTAACATGTACGATGCACGGTTTCATTAATTTTTTGTTGTTGTATTTAAACAATTTTATTATTTTATATTGACAAAACAAAACTTGCATACTTTACATGGGATAAAAACCTATTAACCCTTACAAAATTAATCAACTAAAAATATCAACTAAACATTTTTTAATCATCATTTAACAACAACACAAAATATTTAAACATCATTAGTAATATCTATAAATGATTAAAACATAGTGCACACCTCAATATTTCACCTCGTGCCTACCAGAGACATATCTGCACATTATACATTATTGTGTTTAAACATTACACAATGAACTGTTATTTTTAGCCTAAATAGCCCAAAAATATGCAACATTTTTTTCTTCTTTACTATTACGTTTGTACTAAATAAACAACATCTGTCATTATTAGTTTCATTAGAAAACATATATATTACTATTCAAATTTATTTCCGAGTTACAAATCTTTAAATTAACAACCAAGAAAAGAAACAAAAAATTGGCAATTAATCATTCAGGTAAAAAATCTATCATATAATCATGCATCAACATCAAAGTCATTTTTAAAATTGAGTATAACGAATGAATAAGTTCACCATTATCTATATTCATTCAAAACATTTATAAAATTTCAATGCACAATTGATATAGGTCATAAATTATCATTCATATTTATGTTCTGCACAATTGATATTTTTGTTGCAAAAATCAGAACCATTAATTATATCTATGTTGTTATTGTAGAAGGCAATGTTTTCATTCCTAACAAACCTCCTGAAAGAACTCTAATCTCAATGAAAGTTCATATTCGTGAGAAACTGAATGAACTGATGGACAAGAAACTAAATGGTACGGATTACTTTTTTGTACATGATCATTTTTATTGTCACATCACATTAACCATTTGGATATGTCATAAAGGGAAAGAAAATTAATATTCCAAATGCAGATATCATTTTAAGAAATTAATTTGATGTGACAAATATCAATTTGATTGGATAATCTTCTATTTTCATTTTGCCTTTTCTAATGTTGTGAAATTCAGACTTTGATGTTTCCCTTCAGATTTTGGTTGACAAATATCATTTTGTTATTTATGTAGGTATTGTAGAAGACAATGGTCCCATTCTCATAAAAGCTCAATGAGAGATCCTGTTTTAGAAAAACTGGATGACTTTGTAAACAAGGTTATGGAAAATAATAGGAAGTCTGCAAAAGAATTCCGTCAGCATGTTACTGAACTTGTTCTGCAGAACTTTAACAATCAACCACTGAAAGAAGAAGCCTCCAAAAAAATTCATAGAGGTTCAAGCGAAATCGTTTAATCTATTTATGGAGGAAGGTAGTGGGTATAGTTTCCGTGAAGAATGGAAGGCATAAACAGGAAGCGATTGTGGATAAACAAAACTGAAATACTAAAAGAGAAGGATTACTCTCTCTATTACTCTCCCTATACATGCTTGGTTTCTTGATTGTTGTTCATGTGCTCTTGTTATGTGCAATATTTATATGTTTTCATAGTTCTGACAGTTCGAAAATCTGTATTTTTAGTTTTATTTTCCGGAAATGTTTAGTAAATGTTTAGTAAGTGTTCCGGTTTACAATTTGCATTTTCATAGCTCCAGTTGTGTGCAGTATTTGTATGTTTAGTAATTGTGACACTTATTTTGGGACAAAAAGAGTATTAGCTACCATTTTCTCCATCTATAGTTCCATTTCACAAGAGACAAATAAAATAACCTTTCTCACAAGAGAATAATGATATTTATCATTCCCTCAGTTCATTTTTATTTGTCGTTTTAGAAAATAGACCAAATTAAAAAAGTGTATTTTTGCACTTTATCTTCCTATTATACCCTCTTTTTTTAGAATATATAACTTAATTTGAATCCACCAATAAATTCTTATTATTTTACACATACACTTTCTCTTTTCAAAAAAATTAAAACCACCAAAATAAATTGTAACAATCTTTATTTAAAAAAAAAACAAAATGTATCACAAAAAAATTAAAAAGGAGAGTATAATAGGCAAAATATAATCTAAATTGCCAAAACGACAAATGAAAAGAAACAATTTTTTTTTTAAAACGACAAATAAAATATGTTTTGCATCTCATGGAATCTAATACCAGCATTAATGTTCCTTCGAAGGTTAGTTTTTTTGGTTGGAGATTGATTATTGATAAATTACCAATTAGGGAGGCATTGTTTGAGCGCGGGATCGTGGTTTCTTTTTTGGAGCGTTGTTGTGTTTTTTGTTATCAGGAAGTAGAAGATGCCCCTCATATCTTTTTCAATTGCCAAGTGATTAGAAAAGTATGGACTAATATTTTCAAGTGGTTACAAATTGGTCATTTGGTTGATGCACCAGTTCCTCAACATTTTCTAGCCTTTGGTAATATTTTCAAGGGTAAGAAGCACAGGAGAGTCCGGTACATAATTTGGCTCGCAACAACTTGGTGCATTTGGCGAACTCGTAACAATGTTTTGTTTAGAGGAGACCGAATTCGTATTTTTTCATTAGTTGACCAAATTATTTATATAGCTTGGTTGTGGTTATTCGGTAAAATAGGAACTTTGGTGACCTTTCTTTTCATGATTGGTGTAATCGACCGCTTGAATGTTTTCATCGGTCTTAATCTTTTCTATTGAATTGTAAGGGTTAAGTACCCCTTGTACTCCTTATAATTCAATTTATGCTTATCAACAAAAAAAATACCAGCAACGTAATTAATGTATGTTTTGGAGGAACAAAACCCTAATTGACAAAATTATTTTACAAAATATGTTTATGGCATTTTACTCATAAGTGATCAAATGCATGTAAGAATATCAACACGCTTACAACTTGCATGAGCATGAACAATTTCATTGATTTATAAGCATATTTAACAAGAGTTTCTAAAGTGTGTATCAAAAAGACGTCTACAATCATTAACGATATCACTAAATTCAAAGATCTTTTAGGTTTTCAAAGTTCAAACTATCAACAACCTGCTTTTAGTTCATTTCTAAATCCACATTTTGCATTTGTAAATCTTGAATCCATCTCAATGCAAGGAGAAGACCTATGGCTTCACCTGTATCAACAACCAAAATAGGCGCAAACCATTTGATTTTGGCGAGCACAAAGTGTCCCCAAGCATCTCTAATACACATTCCAGTGTTAACCCTGTTAAAATTCAAGGGAAAGCATACGTCAATATTGCACCCAATTGTGACCACTTTAATCGACAACTGAATTAAAAAATTGAAAAGAAAAGAAATAACACAAATATTTGAAATCACTATTGTTATCATTAATGGCTGAAGGACTATCAATTGTCCCTTTTCCTCGATAAAAATACTTCAAGTTGCAAAGAGCCATGTGATTACGTAAAAAAAAAAACTAGTTGTTTGACTGAATAAAGAAGTAAAGAATTTTGCAACAACAAAAAGGATAAAATAACAAATTAAATAGTTTAAATAAATTTACATTGACGGTGTATTCAAATTAAATTCTTAGGTAAATGCTACAATTAGAAGGAAAAAAATGTTGCACCAAATTCATATCAACTTCTTTTCTTTATAGTATCAATTTATGTGTATAGATTTATTTATTTTATTGGTACAAAAGAGGATATGTCATATGTGTATAGATATTTTTTTTGGTCAGGTTGCCTAGTGGCTATTAATTCACCCCTAAAGGTAAATAAGTGGATGTACCAGGATCGAACCCTGGTCCCTGCACATTACGTGCAAATGTCCAACCAATTGAGCTAAGCTCATAGGACGTGTATAGATATTTTATTGGATAAAGATTGGTAAAACTGAAAGAAAAAAAATACAACAAAATTTCATATCTCCTTTAAATATATATAGGTGTAAATTATTCTTCATTTTCAAGATATTGTTCCGCTCACATTTTATAAACTTAAGGGCTTCTAGATCCTTGTAAATTTCTAAATTCAGGGGGTAAATAATGAGCAGTGAGCACTTGCGCTATTTTATTCAACTAGGGGTCATCATGAATCCCATCTCTATCTTTTGACAACCGCACCCCCTTTCCCACTTAAAATAGTAAGTATTAGTATATAAAGTATCTTTACCCCCTCCCAATATGCACACACACCCTCCATTCAAAACTTCCCTAATTCTTTAAATTCAACCTATGTCATTATAATATTCTTAATATTAAAAAGAGGCACTAGATTAGGGTTAAAATTTAGTGGGTTGTTTTTGTAAGAGAACATGGGCTAGGGAAGTGTTGTCAAAATTTTGGGGTGGAGAAAACAACGGTTTTATACAAGCCATCCGGTAAATATAGGAATTGTGGCAAGCATATTTTGGCTTAACCTTAAAATCAATTGGGCTTGTTCAAATCACAACCCAATACAAATATGATCTATTATATCCACTTGTATGGTTTTAAAATATGATGGTTGCTTTTGGTCCACTGTATTGCTCACATCATAAACATTCCCACTCAAGCTATAATCACACAAATCAAGAACAAGAATATAGAGCTCCAACCCTATCCACGCTATATCCAACTATTCTTAATAGAGGATCAAGTCCTACAACTACAACAAGTCCTACAACTACAACAATGTTGTTAATAGAGGATCGCAGAAAATAGCAGTGAATCTAATCACACTTGACTCTCACAAAAATGAAGACATCACAACCAATTGCGTTTTAAAATAAGTTCAACAGAGTTGGAAAACAATACAAAAAGAAAAAAAAAAATCAGCATCCGTTGCACACACTAAAATTAAGACAGCTAACTTTTTATCTTCATGAAGTATTAGTATAGAAAATTAAACATTTAATAAATTAAATTAAATTTCTAACAATCAATCCAATATACGATACATCACTAACCTCGTATTAGCAACTACTTATGGAAGAGAATATGCACTCAAGGAAAATCAAGAAAGATGATTGACTATATTGGAAAAATGGAGAGCACCAAACCTGCCAAACAAAATAAGGAGATGAGGACCGCAATATACATTTCAGAATTTATTCTAAGCAAACTATTTCAAGATGGAGCTCATGTAGGGTGGTGTACACATCATCAAAATATGAAGTGGCATCCTCCCTATTTTTCCTCTAAATAAGAATATTGAGAATTTAAAATGTTGAAGTCATTAAAAAGGCGTTACAAAATAACTATGAGCCTATGACCCAAAATTCATTGGTTTATTTCTTATGCCAGTATATCATGAATAAGGAACCTTCCCAAAATGACAAATTTAGATTGTCAAGGAGGGGGCTGCACAAAGTGCAAACGAAATATGACCCTGATTAAACAAATAAATAAGATTAAGGCCTTAACTATGAAATATTATTATAAAAGAGTCCTTTGTATAACTAAAAGAAAAAGTTACTACCATAGCACATTATATGCAATATAAAAGACAAACTGATATCCATACAAAACACAGAGAAAACAAATGACAAAAACTCTATCCTCCGTACACAAGAACATAATCTAACTCTCTTTCCAAAGTTCATGTTCAAACTCTATACACCAGCTAATTGTGTACCTATCTTACAAGCAAGTCTTATTGTTGTAATTGTAACACAATTCCCAAAATAATGAGCGCATAGATCAGAGTTATGTACAAATAAAGAAAAAACAAAACCAATTTATATAATCATTAATAGTAATAGCTCAGATGGGGGAACTTGGACTCAGCCAGAAAAGTTAAGTTAAATTATTTGTATACTGATCACTACATTTGTTTTTTAATATAATAAAGCTCTGATATTTAAATTTGCTCTGATATTTAAGTTTGTAGTTGAGTCTTGACCGTTGTGTAACATGCACATGAACTCACATCCCAGTTCAAATGAACACCTAGATTGTGTGGTTATTAAGCTCCAGATTTTGTCTCAACAAAGAAAAGTAAAAAATTTAAGGGACAGAAAGCAAAATACCATTTATTTATTTATTTTGTTTTTTTGGGAAAGAATGAAATCCTTAATGTAACATAATCAATCAACCACCTTTAAAAAAAATAAGAAAACTACTCAATCCGGAACATTTAGGGCTAAGGCCACCCAAAAATAACAACTTATGTAAGTTTACAGTTACATATTGGCTATTACATTTGAAATTACCTAGATAACTGTTTTTATCCAACAAATGCTTCAATATTTTTCCAGTCACACAATCAAACCTGTATATATAGAATGAAAGTAATAAGAATGAGATGATGTAAAATGGTGACACCGGGATTAGGAAAAGGAAAACCAACAAGTAGCTTAGATTTGAAAGGGTAAATTTCATTTAGGAAAAGGAAATCAACTTCAATCAGTAAATGAAGCTCTCCAACATAAAAGGAAACCAACTGTGTAATTTGCTCTGATATTTTAATACAGTTTCTGTTACTTAATAGTAGTTTGTTCTTGAAGTTGTATCTTGTTCTATGAGTATCAACTGCAAACTTAATATTGTCCTGCTTCTCAGTCTCATTGATTGATATTTAGTAACAACTACATAGATACCATAATAAATCCAAATGCCAAAATACATACCGAGACAATGCATACATCAATTAATTAGGTAAGTTCACCTATAGCCAAGCAAAATATGCATAAAACTCGATCAATACCACAGTAAATAACAACCTATGCAGAATATACACTTTAGTGACTCCACTGAATTAGAATGAACTTGCTCATAAAGAAAGATGAAGAATACCTGAGCTGAAGATCCACACCAGAGAGGACGAGAGGTGAGAGTTGGGAACATTGCAGATTGAGTGCTTTGGAATGAGAGTTGCGAGCGAGAGCTGAAATGACAAGTAAAAAGATTATGAACAGTGAACACCAAATTTATACTCCGAACATACACAAAAAGTCCTAATAAAAAAATGATAGTGAATTCTATAAACCACCAAAATAACACAAATGCATATGGAGGCAAAAGGCTAAATAGTAACCATAGCTGAAAAAAAACTAACGAGTATATCTTATATTGGAAAATGAAAAACTTGCATGACATCCATCGGTGCTGTCACAACATTGTCTTTACATCATGATACAACATTATGGACAAAATAAATCCAAATGCCAAAATACATACCGAGACAATTATTGTGTCAATCTTATCTGACAGCCTTTGATATGCTTTTTCGCCTCTTCAAAAGTCCATCCATTAGCTTGATATATGTATATTTACTTAAACTAACTCCTTTCTCCTCTGCCTGTTGAAACAGTTTCATTGCTTCTTTGTACTTCCCATGAGTACACAAATTACTTATTTGCTCTGAGTACATCATATCACTTGTACCAACCTCTGGAGAAATGTCTTGAGTTTTCACATATTGTCCTTTCTCTTCAAGTTTTGAGATCAATTTCTCTGCTTCATCCGTTCTGCCAGCATTAGTAAGCCCACTCACAATAGCATTATAGGTATACCGGTCAGGCTCTAAATTTTTCCCCTCCATTTCAGTCATAAGGTGAAAAGCCTCCTCAAGTCTGCCTTCTTTGCAAAAAGAGGATATTATTATGTTGTAGGTAACAGTGTCAAGAGGCTTCCCTTTAGAGATCCATTTGTTAAATAGAGTAAGACCTTTCTCCAACATACCCTCTCTGCAAAGTCCTCGGAGTAGAATATTACATGTGAAAATATCGGGTTTGAGAGAGTGTTCTACCATTTTGTTATGGAACTGAAATGCTTTCTCTACTGCGCTCTCCCAGCAGTAACCATGAATAATTATGTTACTAGTAGCTTCATCGGGGACCAAACCCTTCTCTAAAAGCTCGTTCAATTTATCTACAGCTTGATCAGTTTTTCCAGACAGACAAAGCCCCCTGACTATGGTGTTATAAGTGACAAGAGTGGGAATAATCCCTTTTTCCTTCATCTCATCCCAAAGCTTCAACGCCCTATCTGCTTGTTCATCCTTGAAATACCCCATGATTAGAGTTCCATATGTTACTTCATCAAGAATATAACCTCGCTTCCTGGCATTTATAGTCAAATTGTATGCATCATCGAGCTTCTTCTCCAAGCACAAAGTGTGCAATATGGTGTTAAGAGTAAAAGTATCTGTTTTCAATCCTTTCCTTCCCATTTCATCCATCATCTTAAATGCCTCTCCCAACTCTCCAGCTTTACAATAACCATTAATCATCGTATTATAAGTAAAACAATCCGGAGAAAACCCACATTCCACCATCTTCACCATTTCATTACTCGCCTCATCAATCTTACCTTCCTTACAAAACCACTTAACCTTTATATTATGAGTCACAGCATTCTCCTTGACTCCCCTCGACTTCATTTCATCAACCAACTCAAACGCCGCATCACAACCCCGATGCTCAAAACACCCATCAATCAAAGTATTATAAGTAACAACATCGGGAACCAATCCCAAATTCTCCATCTGATCTCTAAGCCTAACAGCCTCATCAATCTTCCCCTCATCACACAAACCTCTCACCATACTATTATACGTCCAAACATCAGGCAACATATTACTCGCAGTCATCAATTCAACAACCTCAGCAGCTTCCTTCAACCATTTCATCTTACAATACCCATGAACCAAAATATTAAAAGTATTCCTATTAGGAACAAGACCACTACTCTTCATCTGATGCAACAACTCCTTAACTTTAACCAACTGACTCCTCTTACACAAACCATTCAAAACAGTATTATAAGTAACATTATCAGGAACACAACCAAATCCCCCCATTTCATTAATCAACCGAAACGCTTCTTCAAAATTCCCACCACAACAATAACCATAAATCAAAATATTAAAAGTATTAACATTAGGTTCAACACCAAGCTTAACAGCATCATTAAAAACCTGTCTAGACAAATGAACATAATGCGAAGAATTAGACCTAACAAGAGCATTAATAAGAGTATTACAAGTAAGCAAATTAGGTCGAAAACGTAACCGTTTCATTTTATTAAATAACTGAAAAGCTAATTCAGGCTGTTTAGAAATAACATAAGCAGACAACGAAGTATCAAGAACAGGTTTGGCGATAGTGTGATCGGAGCGAAGGAGATGATGATGAAGCGTATGGTGAGGATGATCGGAGGTGATGAAATCGAGGAGGAGGGATTTAGCGATGGAGAATTGACGGCGAGAGAGAAGTGGAGGGAGAATTGTGAGAAGTGGTTTTGGGGAATGAGAAAGTGATGAAGGTGCGTTTGATTGGAACCATTTGAAGAATGAAATTAGGGTTTGTGGATGAGAATGAAGGGGTTTGTGTGAAAGGATTGAGATTATAATTGGGAGAGTGAGGTGAGGGATGAATGGGTGAAGATTTTGTGGGTTATGGTTGTTTGTTAGGATTGTTGTTATGGTTTGTATCAGTTTTTGTTCTTTTCCGTCGGTGCCGGTGTTTGGGTTCATCATCATTTTCTTCTTCTTCTTCTTCTTCCACGGTTGTTCTCTGTTTTGCTTCAGGGTTTTGTTTTTGCACTTTTTTTTTTAAACTGAGAACTCTGTTTCAGGGTTTTGTTGCAGGCATATACAACATAACGTGTTTTGTTTACCTAGTTTTTTCTTTTTGATTAAGTAGTCTGGTGACTAAAAATTTACGAAAATAAATTTAAATTTTTTACTATAACTGTGTCAATGCAGTTACAGTAACAACTGCCGATTTTAATCAATGATTAAGATTATTTTAGTACATATTATTTTAACTGTCTGATGTGGAAACGATGAAAGAGATTGATTACAGCGAGAAAATGTGTGATATTTCTACTGCAACAAATCTTTATTCAAATTTCACTTAAAATAGAGTTTCTAGATTCGAAGCCGACTGCATAGACTAATCTCTCGAGTCAGATGGGACCATAAATGGTGGTAAAACTCTCCCTCAAAAAAAATTAGCATTGCTGCATTCACATGGCTGGTTTTGATCTCATAACCTTTAGTTAAATTAAAAGAGATCCCTTACTATCTCGTCCAAATATTCTTGGGTACTTATATCTTATAGTTTATAATTACTGTAAAAAAATCTTATAGTTTATAAGTTCATTTTAAAAAATAGGTTTGATACATTTTTCCTCAAGAACTTATAATATATCATCATTTTATATGTATAGACTAGTTCAACTGATAATTATATCATACACTACATAAACCAGTTGTCCTGCCCTTTGAAGTATCTCCAATCCAGCGAGGGGATTAATCAATGCGGTGGATTACCTCGTCTAGAAAAGAAAAGAAAAAAAACACTACAAATTGAATTAATTAACTTACTATAAGCTATAAGTTGATCAGCAACAAAATATTTTATCAACCATCTCTTATTTTTTTGCCAAACAGAGTCATATTAGTCTAATAGTGAAAGAAAAAAAAAATGTGTAATGCAAAACTTGTGCATGATGGCATAGCTTAATATATTTTTTCTGAGCGATACACAATTATAATTTGTGATTCAGTTCTGAACACTCCAATGTGGCTTCAACACTGTCTTTTTTCCCTTGAATTGCTTCGATTTTAAGAGACAGTGAATAACCTTCTGCAGAATTGCATCCCTAGCCTTGTCATCGTTGAGATGTCTTCCAAGAAGGTATTCAAGATCAGTTAACCAGCTTCCTGTTGTACTATGAAACGAGCGAAGGAGTCTTACGTCTTGGAGAAGCTCCAACACATTCATGTCCACGATATCAATGATGTTTTGTGCTCTTATGATTCGCAACATCATTGCAACAATTTTGTTTCATATGTTCATCCTCCCTTCCAATGGCAGCTAGGTGAAAAGTTTGTGAGTGATTGGTGAGAAAAGCTATCACCATGGCTTCATGAACGGCGTTGATGAACATGTATCGATTGCTTGCCATAATGTGTGTGGTTGTTGCAGAGAAACAGATTAAAGGCCTATGATTAAAATATGTTTTAAGGGAATCACATGACGTGCTTTCTCAATATTTTGCGTCGCTTCGTAACTCTATCAGTACAACTTTCATCTTTCTTCCTGTCATGTGCCAGAGAGAGATGAATTTCTTGATATTCTATGTTGTTGTTACCTTTGTTGAACTAAAAATTAATTAAAAATGGAAGAACATGATTAACTAATCTCATTTGTCAAAAAATGATTAACTAATCTCTAATCAATCTTGGGACTGTTAAATTATCTTCACTTGCTTTAACTTATGAATAATCTGCCATTTGATGGTAAATAATGTGCAGAATCACTTGAAATGCTGGAAACTACATAAAGCTCAAATTACTCAATGATCGAAAAAACCACTCCATTGTCCTTCTTAAAGTTGTGTGAGGTATGATCAATCACCTGTACAAATACCAAACATATATAAATCACTGCAACATCCACTAAGCTATACAAAAAAGATGAGTATAACTTCCATGTCCTATTATAAAGAGCATTGCAAATGAATTCAGGTGCATGTAATGTAAGTTGTAACACTTCATTGAAAAGGAAAAAGAAAAACTTACATTTGTATTGCTCAGCTCTAGATTGTAAAAATCCATTGAATCAGACTTAAATTGAGGACCGGCATGCCATGTCCCTCGATTAAGCTTGAGAAATTTAGGACCAGAAATCTTGAAAACTTGGACATCCTCAATGGAAGGCGGTGTATAACAATGACCGCTGCGTGACTGCACTACCGTCTTGCCTTTGTCGTCCTTGATTTCGTTTGAATCAACAATGGATGACTTAGCCACTCCAAGATACCAAATATTACCACCAATGGACCCAAGGCACTGAGTCACACTTGCATGGTGTGTGATATTAGAAAACTCAAGTGGGCGATTTTCAAGATGCATAATATAGAACCTACCAAACACACATTAATACCAATAAGTTGGAGGACTTAGAGCTCAATTTCAAACTGAATTAAAGAATCTAATACCAGCTAAATAAATTGAGAGCTGATGGAATATGCAGAGAAAACATACGATATAACTCAAATGTTTCCATAGCAACAATAGGAAACAAAAGAAAATTAAAATATAAGTTTCTTGTGACTAATATAAATTCTACTAGTTGGAATTACGAGCAGATTCTTCATTCTTTCTTATATGACTTCATAAGGGGGTTGTTAACACACACTGAAGCACTGACACTCCTCAGATTAGGAGTGATCCTTCGGTGTCTGACACAACACTCCTCAGATTAGGTGTGATCCGTCGGTGTCCGACACAACACCGCACCAACACTTATGATAGACTTTTAGCCATCTTAGAATTGAGATTGGGTCTAACTCATCCTACAACACCGGCTTGTAAGGTGAAGAGTGTCACTGTTTATAAACTATAGTCAGACCTTTATCTTAAACAATGTTTGTGTCGTGTCTGTTGTCCGTGTCTGTGTAAGTGCCGCTAGCTCTGAAATATTCACGTGATATATATATATTTCAGAAAACATAACGTACATAAACAAGTACATAAACAGTTACATATAGAAAGATACAAATGAAGTGAACACAAATGGCCAATCCCAAAAACAGAAAGTGATAAAAATCTCAACTTTAGCATATAAAATTTAGAAATATACATGGGGAATTCATAAGAGGCAAAAGGGTGTTTGAGAAAAAGGTGAAAACATTGAAAAGTTGATAAAAATTGAAGCTTGATTAAAAAACCTGGGAATTCCTTGAGTGAGATCAAGTTGAGCATCATGGGGACCAAACTCATCACCGTCCGGTGAAGCTTCGATGACCTGACCGTAATCTTTGAAGTTTGACGGAGTTGCTTCGATTGCCTTCAAAGTCACCACCTTCACGCTATCCATTTCTGATAAAGAAAAATAGGGGCTAGGAATGAAGATGAAATTAAGAAAATTATCTTATAATAAAATTTAGAGATTTCTTCTCCTAAACATAGCTCAAATTGGATATGGCATTATTTATGCAGGAAGGATAATTAAGGAAAAAAAGAAAAATAGTACAACCAATGAATTCTTCTGGATTGTCATGTGGAGGAATTTAGCCCTTTTTATGGTCACTAAAAAGTGGTTAGAGTTGAAAGATATAGATCGGATAGAAGGAGGTTTAGAAATTAATTTTTAATGGAAATAATTTATATTTTCCATGCATTAAAAAATGATCTCATGTACTAATTGTTAGTTGATTTAGTGGTGATTGATACTGAAATTTGGTAGGAAGAATCACGGTTCGATACCGGAATTGCGAGTGCGATCGAGAGGGGATTAGAACCACTTGATATCAGAACTGACCCCAAATTAGATTAAACTGATGGTGAAAAAAAAACCTCATGTAATTAAAGTTTGGGTCATGCAAACTATTGTCCTTCTAAGGGGCACTAGTTAAGAAAATAAAAGAGAAAAAATTTCTATCGAAAATAATATTTTTTATACTTTAAAAACATAGATCACACAAATTTCAATATTTTTTAGCATTTTCTTTAAAATTTTCACCAGTTTGATTTAAATTGGCGATCAACAATGAACTGGTCCAAATGATGAGAATTTTGGTCCGCTTAAGCATGTGATCAAGAGTTTGATTCTTGACTCATTCGTATGTAGAAAATTCAGTTGAAAGAAGAGAACTCACTTTATGTGCCCCACAGGTTCGCAAACGGAAATTAATAATCGTTAACTGCGTTGAAAACTTCGTACCAATATCATAATAACTAAAACAAATTGACAATCAAGATTATTTTAATGTATGAATTTATTTATTTGACTAAAATAAAGAATATTCATTTATTCAAATTAATAGTGTACATGATGTACCAAAAAAAAGAAATTAACAGTGTATATGATGCAATACAAATTTATAATAACAAAATATAAAAATGATGAAATTGCGAATATGTTCACATCATCCGTGTTATTTCAAATCAACATCAAGATTTATAATCGTGTTAAGTCAATATTGTTTGATATGTTATTTGATATTTTTTTAAAACTCATCGAAATTATTTTAAAAAATTTGTATGATAGTAAGTTTTTAATCCAAAAATAAATTTTGTAAAATTTATAATGGTTATAGTTTTATTCAAAAATTCAAAAATTGTGCAATTTTAGGCAAAGTCAATAATTAAAACTACCAAGAATGACATATTTTAATAGCAATAAATATAATAATGTAAAGAAAGAAACCAGCAAACTGTGATAGTACAATAATTTGATTAGAAATGGAGAGCGTGAAAGTGGTGACAGTGAAGGCAATCGAAGCAACTCCGTCAAACTTCAAAGATTACGGTCAGGTCATCCAGGCTTCACCAGATAGTGAAGAGTTTGGTCCCCATGATGCTCAACTTGACCTCACTCAAGGAATTCCCAGGTTTTCATTCAACCTTCATTTTTTTATCAACTTATCAATGATTTCACCTTTTTCCCCAGATACACATACACTCTTCGGATTAGATGTGTTCCGGTGTCAGACATGTGTTGATTTCATACACCGACGCAATATGACAATATGATTACATTAAATTATGTCATTTTATTTAATTATTATCAGTGTCAACGTGTAAGTGTCTGTATTCTTATCGTGTCTGATGTCCATGTTTGATGTATGTGTTTATGCTTCATAGATTGTTTCCTATTGATGCTATGGATACATTTTGAGTTATAGTACCCTAATATATTGCCATTAACCCAACAAACGACTATGTACCATTGAAGACTTTTCAAAAGACACTTTCAGATCTATATTTTCTATACATTGCCATCAGATCAATTTAGTTGTTTAGGAGAGTTTTTTTTATCACGAAAAGCCCAGCGCTCGCGCTTCTTTAGAGTAATCAGAATTCTAAAGGATATCTAAAATTTGATGGCATTATATTGTTTGAAATTAATTTGTGTTTTGTAGGTTATCTATTTTGCATCTTGAAAAATGCCCACTTAAGTTTTCTAGTATCACACATCATGCAAATGTGACTCAATGTCTTGGGTCCATTGGTGGTAATGTTTGGTATCTTGGAGTAGCTAAGCCATCCGTTGTTGATTCAAACGAAATCAAGGATGACTCGGGCACAACGGCTGTGAAGTCGCACTGTGGTCATTTTTATGTGCGTCCCGCTGTTGAGGATGTCCAAGTTTTCAAAATTTCAGGTCCTAAATTTCTCAAGCTTAACCGTGGGACATGGCATGCCGGTCCTCTATTTACGACCAACGCAATGGACTTTTACAATCTAGAATTGACGAACACAAATGTAAGTTTTTCACCTTCCCTTTATATGGAGTGTTACATTGCCCTTTATAATAGGACATTGGAATTATATTTACCCTGTTTCTGTCTCTTTTTATGGTTCAGTGGATGTTTGTTGTGGTTTATATATGGTTTTCTTTTATTGTTTACAGGAAATTGATCATACCTCACACTACTTTAAGAAGCACAATGGAGTGACCTTTTCAATTGTTGAGTAATTTGAGCTTCATGCAGTTTTCAGCATTTCATTTGATTCTGCACATTGTGTACCACCAAATAAATGACAGATGCATAATTATTATAAGTTTAAGCATGTTTGGTTTGATGTCACTATTCAAAGTTTCCATTTAATGCTTTCATGTGACAGTGTTGCCATTGTTTCCTTTCACCTTGTACAATAATCTAGTCTTACTTTAGTTATGCCTCTATCCGTATCTTTACACAACACATACATGATGAATGTCAACACTTGCTTTGGAAAATAGTTAAATGATGTGATTTTAATGGCACTATGAACATCATTCGAAAGTAATATTCATAATCTAGAAATTTTGCAACAGAAGACTTTTCAAAATTTGTGAAACTAGCATTTACAAATCATAAAATATTCATCAAAATAAACATTATCATTAAATTACACAGCGATTTTGTTCGCGGCATGAATGCGCCCTATCTATGAAAAAAGGTGCTATAATTATTGGAATCTTCTGTAGAAGTTGTTCGATCATTAGAATTTTGATCACGAATGTCACTACTCAGCCCCCATCATCTGTATAATAACAATAACATAGAATCTTAATTATTTACGAGTTCTTGTGTATTCAAAAGTGTGTGCTTTTGTAAGAGCCAATATGCGGCTAAAATTGAACAATTTCGTAGTACGAATACCGAATAGACTTACCTTGAATATATCTCCAAACATCCCCATGGGACTCCTTCGCTGTACGCCATAAAACTTCTCCGCAATATCGTCTAGCAACTAAATCACAGTTTACATGTCAAACATTTGTTGATTTTTTATTTTCAGGCCAAGAGAAAGATAATCACAATATAATAACACAAGATGGTCACAATTTTCACAACGAGGAAAAATAAAGCACACAACTAGGAATGGTAAGTTATCTAACCTCATTGAACGCAGGTTCCCTCTCAATACATGGCTTGAAATTTGATCTCAACATATTAAAAAGGGGGAAAGCATCTCTCTCCATCCTGCATCAATGAAAAAATATAATTAAAAAGGTGTTAGGTGCAATAGAACAGGGTGCTATATATTGAGTTGCTCTCACTCTTACTCATTCTCACTAACATGTTATTGGTATATATATCTCCGTTCCTTGTGACAGTTTTGTTTATAATTTATCGATTGAACAATAGATAACTCACGTTTGCAAAAGATAATTTATGAACTGCATCAAGTCTGTCTTTGGAAACTCAGCCTCACCAGATTGAGTTTGCTCCTTTATCTCGTCCACTAGTATGTTTGCATCCTTTAAATTACCTAAAGATAAATACCTATCATTCAAGAAATGGATAATTGCTCAGTTTGAAACCTTGTCAAAACATGCACAGAATTACAGGTTAAAGACATCAACCAAAGAAAATAAGGATTTCGTCATTTCAACATCAGTGAAAATAGAGGATGCCTATTGCCCGCCCTTTATTCAAAGTGAAAATTACACTTTTACCTTAAAACAGCCCGAGCAATGGCCAAATCATCTTCACCAGGATAACACTACAATATTTGAAAAGCATATCAGTAAACCTTCATTAAACCATGCCAAAAATACAAAATGAATGCCGCATCTAACTCCAGAATTTAGTGTATATGTTGAACCAAGTTTTAGCATAAAAATTAAGATCAACATATTTTGGTATGCCTCAATAGAATTTTGTACAGTTGAACCAAATAACAAGGGTAAGAAAGTTAGGAGGCTGACCTTGCCCAAAAAGTTCACTAGTGTAGTAGCGAACTTCTTCGGATTATTTCCTCTCACAAAATGATATGTTACTCTATTCATATCCTGCATGTAAAAAGCAATTTGTCATTCGTTTACACAAACAAAGGTCATAATAGGTTCAAGAGAGTTTTTCAATCTATACATATTATGAATTCAAGAGAAGCAACAGTGAAGATTCCGTAGAAGCAATATTATGAAACGTACCACCTCAGGGCTTTCAGAAAATATGTATTCTGCCATAAAAATGTGCAGTTCTGGAGCTCCACCACGAGATGTTCCAAATTCAGCAGACCACCTGAATAAATGACAGCAATGCCAAAAATATGGCTCAGAGGAACAAATGATTGTAACATAAAGAAGCATGAATAAATAATGCTCAGAGGGGATCAGTAAAAGCAATGTATAATCTATAATATTTGAAATTTTGCGAAGTCTCACTTGATAGCGGCCTTTAAGAATGACGAGCATCCCTCAACACGTGTCTTTGCACTTACAAGGTTTTCAGAAAGTTGCTGCATGTCATCGACATCCCACAGGTGTTGTGGCAGTGGAACCCGAGGAAATCCTTCATAAATTTTTTTTAGACGACCTGCCATTGAAATTTATTAGTAACTAGTAACAACAATGAATATTTTGTGGTCAAATACTATATAATCTAAATAAGAAGAAAGAATGTTTATGCAAATACATGTTAATCATCAAATTAACAATCTCATGGAATTGAGTTATTGAGCAACAACAGAATATAATAAAATCAAGTGTTCTAAATTGACCATAGGACATATGGAAGACAATTTACATTGTATCACGAGTTAAAAAAACTATTGATAAATAATTGAAGGGAAAAAGACAGGATCAGAAACGCACCAAGAGTTTCATCATCATAAGGAACTTTCCCTTTTCCTAATGTCTCCACAAACAATAAGGCAAGCTCTGCTCCACAGGTAACCTTAGATAAAGAGAAGAAAAAACTTAAACTTTAATGTTTGTCAACTGTTAAAACTATTAGCATTTAATCTTATCACAAAGATAAATATTTAACTAATAACGTGTTTTAAAATTAAACGTGAATTCAGATAGAAATGTCTCAAATAGCTTTGTCCATCCAAGTTACAAGGCAACAATGAAAAATCTAGTAATTTCTCCTACATGGCTAATAAAGATGATTATCATTAAAGTACATCACGAAAGACAACAAAATATAAAAAAGTAGAACCTGTCCATGAGCCAATTGAAGGCATGTTCCTGAATATAGGAGATCTAATGCTTCAGAGTACCTCTCAGCAGTTACATATCTGCAGCAAAATGTGTATGCACATCAGTCTCAACGCTCCCCAACTCAGCTGTTCAGTATGTATTAGATTTTTTTGAAAAAGTTCAGTGTGTATTACTATTAGTTGATTCAGTTATCAACCAAAATAACAAATCTTGTTAGCTCTTAGAATTTGAGTTGGGTTTAACCCAACCTTATAAAGCCGGCTTGTAAGATGAGAAGTGTCCCCGACTTATAAAGTAATGTCCGGTCGTTATCTCATCAAATGTGAGATTCTTAACACCTCCACCCCACCCCGCTCGCACGCTAAGGACTGAACATCTAGAAAGTATTTTAAAAAGGATCTAATACCATCTTAGAACTTGGGTTGGGCGCGGTTCTAACTCAACCTACAAAATCGGCTTGTAAGGTGAGGGGTACTGCATTTATAAAGTAATGTTCAAGCAAGCTTTATCGCATCCAATGTGAGACTCTTAACATCAACATCTTTTTTTGAGGTTCATAAGACTTCAACAAGCACACTCTAATTAAACAGTACTCTCCAATTATAAGCACCAAATAACAACATATGTCATATACAAGCGAAGAACCCTACATTCTTCACTCCTTCTAAAACACTAAACTGATTCATAAGAAAATACTCCAAAGTCCTAACTCTTTCCACAAGGAAATACCTCCTAAAACTCAACATTTACCAAAACTTCAAAAGCTTTACACTACTTGAAATTTCAATGTCCAGCTCCAAAAATAATATAAATAAAATAAAAAATCTTAGGGTATACCTATACCTATTATCTACATTTAAACCTTTGCATTGATCTTGAACTTGTATTTCCTAGTTACCACCAATATAAACTACTATTGCTTCACATGTTACTAATCTACTACCCCAATTTGTAACCTTTGCCAATTTAATCTAATAAACTATGCAATTGCAGATGAAAATAATAACCATGAAAAACATTATTATTTACAATTTTCACATTGAAGATGAATAATAAAGCACATAAAATAAGCTTGGTAATAAAATAACATCAAGAAATTGTATGAACCTTGCACTAATGGATTTATACATCTGTTGAGCTCCATAATAATTTCCATCTTTCACAACTTTCTCCAATTTATCAATATTCTGCAATTAACACCACATTTGATAAATAAATAAAAAACCCAGAAACAAAAAAATGTGATGTCTCAAAAAAAAGTCAATACAACATTAAATATCACAAAAGAAAACCATTACATTGAAAATAAAAAATAAAAATCATATTTTTAATTTAAAAGAGTAATTTTTGTTCATGAATATGAATTGGGAAAATACAAAATTGATGGATTGTAGATTTTGGGTACCTCTGAAGCAGGAGGAAGATCGAATCTTTTGGATCTCTGCCGCGACATGATGATGAAATTTCTCTGCGTGCGGTGCTTTTGCAAAAGAGAAAGTAAAAAAAGATAAAAAAGAAAATTATGCTATTTATAGAAGGACTTGTAAGAGAATTTTCAATTTGTTTAAGGACTATATTGCAAATATAAAACTTTTACATCAAAAAAATAAAACTTTTTACAAATAAAGCAAAAAAATTGAGATTTTTGTAATTGGGTTTGGATTGGTAGAGATAAGGGTTTTGTAAAATTGAAGAAAGATGAATAGCAAAGTTTTGTTTAGAGGAACACCATTATCGTTGTTGAACACAAAAATCCAACATAAGTTGTTACAGTTTCGTAGGTTGTCTTTGAAAACAAATTGTTGTTCTCTTGAACCTCCAAATGTTTCTCATTTGGCAAAAAAAGCTCATATCTCTCTTACACCAACTGAGGTTATTGCCAATTTTAATTTCTTTGAAATTATGTATATGCTTTTTTAAATTTTGTATAATAATTGTGATAGTGATTTTATTTTATTTCAGGTTGAAGAATTTGGTCCTAAGATTCAGCAGGTTATAGGCTGGTAAGTGAAATAAAATTCCTTTTTATTTTATTTGGCTTTTTTTATGATTTATTATTATGAAGTTTCATAAACTTTAGAGTGTTTTATTGGCATTGGCATTGCATCTGCTCTATGGCTTTTGGGTCAATTGGGTGTGTTGGATTGCTCTTTCAATCATCTTAGTGCATGTTTGGTATAACGGTGGTCGGTGGGCATGCCGGAATCACGGCGAACGACCATGATTTTACAGAAGTTACAAGTTATAGCTTCTGCAAAATCACTGTGAATCGCCGTGATTCTGGCATATTCACCTTGATATCAAACATAATAAATTTTCTTGGAAAGGTGTTATAAATTTTGTTTAGTGACTCATGGTGTATAGAAATTAGAATTAGCTTCATTTGTAAGGTCTAATAGTTATAGAGGATAGTTGTGGTTCTTTGTGGTGTCGTATTCGTATCTATCTATCCTTGTCCATTTGGTATCGAATTAGAAGTTGTTGTTATCATATCTTCTTCGGTTGTCCGGTGTTCGGTTGTGGCATGGACCGAGATCCTAAGAGGTCCAAAGAGCTGGTTGTTTTTTTGCTTAGACCGGAATTTAGCTTCTCATGTAATACCCTTATCTCATTCAGTGTTGGTTTTGGGGCTGATTTGTCAAGTTTGGAATGATAGTTATCTCTATGTATTATAAGCATTGTATTTCTTCTTTAAATATAGAGTGATTTTTGTGTGGCAGGTTTGGACAGTTGCAGGGTGTTGATCTGCAAAGCATCGAGCCCTCCATCAAAGCAGGTGCTCTCTCAAAACCAATAATTTCATATCCTTGCTTATGAATTTCTCGAGTATTTGTTTTTTTTGCATATGTTTCGGTGTCAACCTTACTTTTTAATGTTATGTGCAGATATTGAAAACAATTTGCGTGACAACACTCCTGAAACATTTGATCAACGGTGCGTTGTTTATTCGTTATTTGTAACTTTGACATATTTGATAACCAACTAAAAATTCTGATTGAATGGTATATTCGTGACAGGGATGCCATCATCGCTTCTCTTCCTAGCTATGAGGAGCCTTACATTAAAGTTCCAAAGGTCCTAAATGTGGACTAAAGTTGCTTAGATGAGTTATTTTGGTAAAACATAAACTTATGAAGACTGTTTTGTTTTGTACTTTTAATTTCTTTGTTCTTTATATGAACCATTCTTATTCTGACTTTTCACGATGGAAATCAGCTCATGGACTTTGTAATTAGACAAATATGAAAATTAGCATCAGCGTAATTTGATAATTATTTAAGGTATTTGAGAGTGTATTTATATATACAGATATGAGATTTATTCCGCAAAATTGAATTGTTCTGCCTAGACTTTCTTCCAGGCAATTTTATGCTTAGACTTGATGATGTATTTGTACATACTTTGAACTTTTATTGAAGTTGTCTCTTAATATGCCTTTTATCATCACCATGGACGGCGTCAATAAAAAAGTTCTTCTCTTCTGTTTCTTTCCTTCCTTTTGCTCCAAAACATATATTGAGGTTTAGGTGTATATCTGGTATGATTATATCGTTAGGCATCGAAGTCTAGTTTATTGCTTTTCATCTTTTGCAGGTCACTTATTTATTCATCATTTACCATTTACATCATTGAAAGATAGAATCTAGGCTCAATTAGTTTAGCTTACACTATCTTTTGTAGATATTAAATTTCATTAGACATGATGAGGTGATTTACAACACGACCATGTGAGTTATAAGAGCTTGAGGCTCTAGAAACCATTTGTTGGGACTATTGAATACATTAACACTTTGCAATGACTGAAAAGAATGAGGAGAAATTGAAGCATAGTAAACTTGTGATCAATTTGTTATGCAATTCACTTATGTAAATTTATCATTACATCATGTGCCTTCATACTATGGCTTAAAATGAACTAATTAGGCCCAAATCCACCTAACTAACTCTAACAAACATCAACTAAAACCATCTAACTTGATTGTTAAACCATGGTTAATACTACTAAGTACTAATAGCCTATTTGAATTATACTACGAGTCTACAACATTCTAAATACCTATAGTGCTATTTATAGCCTTTAGCTTCAAAGAAACATAAATGGGTGGTCGTATATAACATGGATAAGAGAGAATTTAGTAAATTAGATATTTCAAGCAAATGCATGTGTGAGCTACAGAGTTTTGGACCATCACTAGCTAATGGTGCTATTCACTGTCACTCCAACAACGGTGACAATTAGCTAGCTTATCAATTCCCACAATCATTTAGAGGGGAAGAAAATCTCATACATACATGGTGAAAATTCTTATAATAAAATAAATATTTCTTTTATAAAAATCATCATCATAAATACAGTACATTTTAACTCTATATATATATATATATATATGATTGTCTTTAAATGGGACGAAAAGAAGAAAAAGTAGACTCCGACAATCACTCTTAAAAAATAATTATTGAGAGATATTTTTCGATAATAATTATACTGTTAAAAAATAATTTTTGATAGAATAAAAAGAGATTCTGATTAATTTAAGAGGACGAAAAACAATTGTCGACAATGACAATGGTAGTGTTTAAATGCACGTGTATATGCTGAGAACCATAAATCCAGTGCATGTCATATATTTGGCTGGCCCAATAACTTAGTGGGGGTGAAAGTGGAATTATATGGCTAAAAGTTATCCATAAACATTATAATTAACATTCAATTATAATTTATAACTGCCAATTCTTGACTTAACCATCTTTTGAAAAGATAGTCACTAACACATATAGGAGAAGACTTTTTTGGAAATATAATGATGGTTTGATTTTGAGCCAAACCAATTTGTCTTTACATTATAGGGAAAAAGTCAAGGTATACTTTATTTACGCATGATCATCAAGATAGCGTAGCTTATTAAAAGCACTTATGTAAACCAAAAAAAGACAACATCTATATGCATAATTTTTCATGTGGGAATATAACAATTATAGAAAAAAATTGAAAAATATTTGACAACATATATAGAAATTTATCTTCATATAAAAACATAGTGGGAGAATGTCAAATTTAAAATTACAATTTGATTCCAATGCCTAAACGCAATATATTACCTTGGAGGTGTCTTTCCTTCTTGCCAAAGACTATCATTATATTGTTGTAGTTACTACTTAGGAAGAAGCATGCACCACGTTTCTTGGGAGCAACTTCAAAGTCTTACATAAATAGCAAGATATGCATACACCCTCCAAAGTTACTTATTATTTATGATTATAAATATGGATTCCACTCTTCTAATAAAATGTCTTACTTTAAAAAAGTAAAATATGTATTATAGATTATTGATTAACAAATAAATATAGTTGAGTTGTTTAAATAATTGAGAAGTAAACAAGAGAATTTAATTTTTTTTGAATGAAATTCATTTAAACTAGCAAAACTGTAATTTTCTTTTATTGTTCAAGTAACCAAATTATAGCAAGTGATAAGATTTGATGAAATGTTTTTCTATCTTTTTATACTGATGATGCAAATTATTAAGGCTTGCGCCTCCAACTATTCACAAGCCTCTCACATGTGCCCCCACCCCCTTGTAATTACATGTGAGTCATATTTGTTAATTTCGACCCACATATTCAAAATTAGCAACCCCATATATATATATATATATATATATATATATATATATATATACCCGAAATAAGAATAGCTCCTTCAGCACAAGATGTATTAAAAGAGTCTACAGTAGTTTACATCAACAAAATGTCAGAAATAGAAAGTAAAAAAACAACAAGATAAGCATCAAGTGAAATCCAAACAAAACAAAGGGTTCGACCATCAAATATGAAAATTAGCAACTAGTCTTACGTTCCTCGTCTTCATCCACCAAAAAGAAACATTATATTGTTAAATTTTTAGGTGTCGATATCCGATTTTTATAAAAATTAAACTTGAAAATTTTGTTGAGAGAGAGAGAGAGAGAGAATACATGGCGTTTAATTTGTAAAATACGTATGTACACTTTTTTTTATATATACACATTATTTTTAAGATCTTCATTATAATCAATAACAACTTCAAAGTTTATATATATGAACTTGCTATCTTAGCTTTTGTTAGCTATCATACATACACACCAAACCATTTATATATAGAGTACCAGTACATTCATTTTTTTCCTTATAATAAGAGTACACTCATATATTCTTAATTTACCAAAAAAAGAAAGAGTACAATCATATATTTATTTTAATATCATACCTTTTTTTTTTATATATATATCAAGATTAAGCACACAGATATAACTAATAAGTACTATATAGCTCTAATTTAATTAATTATCCATGATTGGTTTTATCCTTAGACTGATCCGAAGGTAATAACTGATCATTGACTTTACCAACACCATTCCATCCACCACCTGAATTGCCATAACCACCACCATGAGCACCACCATTCCCTCCACCACCTGAATTGCCAGAACCACTTCCATAACCACCACCATGAGCACCACCACTACCAGATCCATAACCATATCCCGATCCAGATCCTGATCCGGATCCAAAACCAAATCCATAACCTCTACCAAACCCAGAAGGAGAATGTCCTGAGCCTGAACCATAACCCCATCCACTTCCTGGTGCTGACCCCCATCCCCAGCTATAGTCCCAGTTCGGACCGTGGCCCGAACCACTTGCACCGGATGGTGCACCACCACTTGCCAAATCTACCTTTCTTCCTCCACCGCTGGCCGCTACCGTGGAAATGATGATAAAAAAGATAAGAAAAGTAGATGGGATTTTGAGATCATTGAATGATAACATTTTGTGTTGTGTGAGTGAGAGATATGTAGTAGTTGTTGTTATTATTATTGTGATGAGGTAGGGTTTTTATGGAGTGATATAGTTTGTGGAGAGAAAAAGTGAGGTTTTTGTGATTCTTCTCGTGAGGTTTGTTGACGCGGATAGCTTAGATAGTGCATGAAAGAGCTAACATAATGGGATGAATGAATGATCATATGATGGTATAAGCGAGTAAGATATATATAAGTCATAAAGTGACATGTAAATTCTAAATGTTTTTCTTTGTGGATTATTATTTTATTTTAGGGTTACGTTATTATATGAGAAAATAGTATATACATTTTCAATTACAACCGTTTATTCCATTAAATTACTCATTATACTTCATTTTATTGTATGACAAAGAAATGATTGAATTTTATTTTGACTAAAAACGACATTTATTCGTTTAAATTAGTAGAATATATTAATTGAATATGCTCTGATCGGATCTATCTGAGCTGAACAAATGTCGCACAAAGACGAAGAAATCAAACGCCGCACAAAGACGACAAATAATACAAAGCCGCACTAGGTGAAATGAGTCGTATACACAAATTAATTAGTTTTCACTTTTCACTATTTTATCAATAAACTTCATCGTTCATGGATCAAATGTAGGGTGCGTTTGTTTCAGCTTTAAAAAAAATAGATTTTTCTTTGTATTTTTGAAAATATATTTTATAAAATCGTTTTCTAAAATATTACAAGTTTTTTTATATTCGTTTTTTCTAAATTGAAACACTAATTTGGACATCATATAACTTAAACACACATCATTGAAGATTAAAACATAGTCAAAATCTCAATTTTTTTCAAAAAGTAGTATTTCAAAAATCATTTTTATGAAAATCTATTTGAAATAGCTTCAAAATTAAGTGATTTTTTGAAATTTTGATATCCAAATTTTTTTCGATAAAATGATAAAATATCTAAAATAGCATTTTAAGAATAACTATTCAAACCAAATTTTCATTTGAAGCTTTTATAAAAAAATTCTTTGTAAATTTTTTCTATACAAAATTATTTAACACAAAAAAATTTATTTTTTTTAAAGCTGAAACAAACCGATCGTAATATGATAGGAGGACTCATAGAATTTTCTACTATAAGATGAATAAGTGTGAATAGAAATATTTAAACATGATTCATAGAAATTTTATGTATCATTCACATCAACTGAACTATGTGGGACACCGATTTTCATCTTTATTATTAATTATACATATAACGTTATGATGATACAATATTAGTGTGCTTGTATGAATGAGAGAGGGTAGAACAACAACAACAACACTAGAAAATGGGAAGATAGTTGCTAGCGTGACCAATATTCCACTACCGACTTCACTCTATAAGTCCTATTCATAATAAGCCTAAACAAGTTGTCATACAAGTATTTGTCATGTTTGGGGAAAAAAAAACATTGAGATATTTTCAGGTTTTTTAGCCCTAGATTTTGGATGGCCACTATTCAGTTTCTCATTGGTTTTGATTGAAAATGATGTTTACTTTTGTTTCAATCAAATAAAAAACGATTAATTAAAAGTTGCTTAATGTAGATAAGGCGGCAATAAATAATCTCCAATATTGAAATGATCATTGTTTTTTGTCTTACTAACTTTCTAGGCAAATTATGATGATAACCACAAAAATATCCACGACCACACTAGTAAGTGACTTATAAAACAAAATATTTTTTCTTTTGAATCAAATGTTTGTTGATCCATAAATAATTTATGTTCGACTTGGTAGAAAGAACCACAGTCTAATTCCCGTAAGTGTACTTGGAATGGACTGAAACTATTTAATGATAGAACTCGCTCTGAACTAATTAAACTGATGATAAAAAATATAATAAAAACAAATAAATTAAATGAGGGATACGAAAAAATATTATAGGGACGTACAATTTTTAGTCTCAAAAGAAATGCTAGAATGTTAATAGCAACACTCTCTTTTTAATATTTGCTTCAATATCTACTCTTTGCTGAATAAAATTTATGTATTTCAGTATTATTTTTACCTTAAATTGCTACATACATATATCAATATAATTATGAGTAGATATTCCTCATTTGGCAGATTGCCATTTCATAGATATGAGCTAGGGCAGTTAAATACTTTTTTTGGAACTAGGGGTAGTTAAATACTTGTATCATAAGTATGCATGCAGGACCCACTTATAGTTTCAGTTAACAAAAGTAATATCATTAATTAAACGTTAGCTAGTTCAGTAATGATTGACACTGAATTTAATAGAAGACTATGATTCATCTCTTAACTGAATTTGAGAGAAGACTAAAACTATTTGATAACAGAACTCGTTTTGAATTGAATTAGTCGGCTCAGTATGCCGAATAATCAAAAACAATAAAAAAAAACACATATATCTTATCTTTAAAACTTAAAAGATAGTTAATTAGATAGTTTTTTGAAAAAAAATATATCTTATCTTTAAAACTCAAAAGATCACACCTCACAAAAATTTGCTTTCAAGACAACCCTTCACATTGTATATTTGTCTAACCCTTTAATTCATTTTCTATACTAAAAATGGAACTTTAATTAATTCTTCTTCATCATTAATATTTTTGAATCCATGCTATGATCTTCTTAATTAGGTTGGGATAGGAGGGATCTTATCTGTTGCATATTGGGTCGGTATGATAGAGACATGCATGTAGGTTGGGGCATATATGTGATATTATTTGGAGAATGAAAATGCTAAACATTTGGGTGGAGGTAGGGACATCCAATGAGATAGTAATTAGACATTACACTTACATATATACGTGTTCAAGTCACTAATACTACCCTACTTTGATCTGCTTCTTGTGTATTATTGATTGGTAAATATCTAAACTAAACTATGGTGTTCCAAGTTCCAACCTAAATGGCTATTAGCCTATTAGCCCCTGGTTCCAACATTAAATACATATCTAAATGTGACAAATTGTGTACCCCTCAAGATTTGGGGTATTTACCCCAACCATTATAAAAAATTTTAATTCAAATTTTAGTTCACCACGCAAGATAAGTGAGAGTCTAATATTTTTGTTAAACTTAAACCCTGTTATTCCGATAACAAGAAACAAACAAAACCTTTTTTAGGTTAGAAGTTTATAATCATATATCTATTCCAACGCAAATTCTAAAATTACAAAACAATAAAATAATTTTGACTGAAATAGATTTACTTCATTTTCAAATAAATATATATGAACAATGAATTAGTTCAATTAGTAAGAGATTTGAATTTTTAACTCCTTAAATAATTGAGGGACTAAAATTGTATTTAAGCTTAAATTTTCAAGGGATTTTGCTACCATAAATGAGTGTTTGTTGAGAAGGGATGTTCACTCTTTATTTTATGTCCAGCAATTTTTATTTGTCGGATATCTTCGGGTCATGAATGTCTGTAACTCCCATTTGGTCACATGGAAGCATGTGCGAAACAAACTTTGGGCTACTACTGCAGTATATCCACTATAACAAGTTGATCCATATTTTGACTTTTTAAACTGTTTTGGGCCCATTTCTAAGAAATTTGTAAGATTCTTCAATCCACTTCCTAAGTGGACTACATGGCAAATATGGCCCAAACCATGTGCACATTTGTACAAGATATTATATTATGAGAATATTTGAGTAATATAATACTTGGGATTAATTTTTTGACAGAAGCACACTTAGAATTTAAGAAACTTGTGATACTTGAGAAACTAAAAGTGTGATTATATGAGTATGTATTTAATTTGATTGCTAAAATTGTAGGGTAAGATGTCTATCCACTATCTGTTTCTAGAATGATATGCTCTACCCAATTGATCTCCGCCATGGTTCTGTTCGTCGAATCATTGCCAATATACGAGTTGCTTCACTTTGGCGATCAACGATTAGACCACTTTGAACAAAATCTCGATATAAAGATATGTATCACCAATCAAATTCAAAACTAAAACATTTTGTCACTACGCAAAGAAGCATCGTTAGCTATAGGTAAAAAAGGACTGAAAATAACTATAAACGAATGTAGGCACAAACACATGAGCGCACAGTGCACACACATCAACTTAATTGTTAAAAGCTCGCTGTTAAAAAGCATTGCTTAAAATAAAACCGTTATTGAAAATCATAAACCATACATTATAAATTTAAAAACTTTAACTCCGGTATATAAAAGCTGCAAATAATTGTGGTCTACTTGTGTAGCACAAAATGACTTGGTTGGACTTGATAAAATGCCACGACATCAAAAGGATAATACTGTTAAAATAAACTGATACACAAGAGTAGGCCTAAAGTATTTCGAAATTCTGTCAAAAAAAAAAAGTATTTCGAAATAGTTACAACCAAAAATCGTATAAGGAAGCAAATGAAACGCATTGCGAAATAGTAAAAATTTCACACCTATCTTTTATTAGGTAATATTTATCTATCACCACAATATTTTTAGTTAGTCCAAGAAGCTGATCTTTTAATCACTGATTCCATCAGCTTATCTTCTTCAAAGGAAATCATTCCCAAGTGTGAGGGATCCTCCAGCATCATCTTAGCCACCAGATAACCTGCAATAGACCATGTCTGATATTTTCTTGCCTGTTTACCAACATATCTTCCAAGTTTACCATCATAATATTCGGGCCATCCATCCTTCAGCAGACGACTCTCGGATAGTTCAATTGCGCGTCTTGCTAATTGTGGTCGCCCAGTCTTGATGCAAGCAGCAGTTAGTAGCCACAGGAGCACTGTACTCGAGCAAAAATCAAAATGAAAGGAAAAATAAGAGAAGAATGTTGCAATTTATTATAAATGAAATTGAACTTTCAAATATGAATAACTAAGCATTGATGAGATAAAGGAAAAACCTGGCCAAGATCCTCCGTTATGGTAACTCCAATCGACATTTTTATGATCAAACCCGGTATTAATTTCCCAATCCTTACCTTCATATGCAGGGTAACTAATTTTTAGCGGCATTTCTCCGACTAATTCATTCCAGCGAGCTTCAATAAGATCCATGATTGCCATTGACTGTTCTGGAGTTGCTAAAGAAGATAAGATTGCAACACAGTTACCTAAAGCAAACCATCGAAAATCCATTCGAGCTGGACTAACATTTCCGATGAAGTAGCCACCATATTTTGGCATAAAGTCAAACAGCCAATCCGGAATTGAATCCGGATTAACATTAAACTTATTCACTGCAGTGTGTGAGTACTCTTCGGTCTTATACCGATAAATGTTGTTTAGTTGCTGGAAGTCAAGCCAAAAGTAGCTTCTCATGTGAAAGCTTAGTGCGTGCAAACGCTTCACAACGCGCTCTACATATGCCTTATCATCAGCAGTATCTTGCTTGAGCATTGACAAAGCACATCTCAATGCCATGAAGAAAAGTGCTTGAATCTCTATAGGATATCCATAGACACCCTGCAAGAAAAAGAGGAGACAACGAATAAATTTTTCCCGTATCAGTCAATAATGTGTTGCCACATCATTTAACGAAGTTGACATATAACAGTAAGACTTGTAACAACAAAACTAATTGCATTTGCATAACCTTGAAACAAAAAATAAAATGTTGCTATAAACAACCGTTCTAATAACCGCAAATTATGCCTTACCATTCTTCGATCAATCATGCAGCATCCATCAGCACATAGTAGAGTTGGGAATGTGTCAAACCCCTCTGACAAACATAGAGTCAATATAAGTTTCATTCCTTTTTGACATCCATCAGATTCAGCTAAAGTTAAATCCCCGGTAGATCTTGTATAAGCCCGAAGCAAAATGATCCACCAGAAACCAGAGTCAACAGGAGCAACCCTTCCGATAGCACTTTCGCCAAAATCTGCAACAAGAGTATCTGTTTTCCTAACAGCATCATGAAGGACTTTGAAACTAGCTGGCATCACACCTTCACCAAGCTTAAATTGATCTACTTTTTTTTCCCACCCTTGAAGACGCAGCGTCTTCAATAAAAAATTCTTAACTATTTCCGGTTCACCATTCATCAAAAAGGCTAGAGCACTCGGGACAAAATCTCGAACAAAAACCTAAAATGAAATTTTTTATCGTAAGTAGTCCCTACATATATTAAATTCTTCAATTTAGTCTATGCTATTAAATCGTAGTACTGATTACAAAATTCTTCACCTGATCATAATTTAGAACTTCTTCTGATTGATGATCAACAGCTGCAAGTGTGCCTACAGGTTCACCTCTAAAATAAACTAGTGATTTTCGAAGGGATTCCCAGGCATTGGAAACAATCGGATGAGGCTCAAACGAGTTCCGAGGAGGTGTGTTAAAACCAGATCTTCCTCCAATGGACAGTTCACTAAGTGAACTATCATCATATGATCTCTGTCTCTCTATGTTTAGCATTGGATTTTCAAGCAAACCAGAAAGATCGAGATCATCCATCTCGGAGATTGAACAGATAGAGCTGATTTTTCTAATTCCCATAGACCCGAACATTTTTTCCGATAATCAAACGATACAATCTACAATAAGAAAAATAATAATTCACTTTCTTCGTAAACAAGTAAGCAAAGGACAGATCAATTTTGTCCATCGCAGAACCGAGCTACGAATTGCTTGCAGACATTATGACAAAGCCATTGAAGATTAAGTGAAGTGACAGTTAATTCTGTTAAGAAAGTTAGTTAGTTAGTTAGTTAGTTAGTATTGGTTAGTGAGTTTGTTAGTTGATTCAATTTGAAACTAACAATGTTTATGTATGTATATATAAATAACAAATTATGATCAATAAAGTGATTGATTAAGAAAACATAAGATGGAACATGTTGCAAAGAAAGTTAGCTTAGGGACGACATTCTTTTTTTACATTTTATATTTGGTAAGGTTCTTTGTTTAATATAGATTAATCTAAGGGTTGAAAAAAATGATGTAGTAGAAATAGTTGCAGAGGGTCTAAATCCAAACATGATATGCAATGTTTAAGGAAGAATTTTTTTTTGAATAAATGGTTTTCTTTTTTGAATCAAATAAATGGTCAAATAAGGAATTGTTATAAAAAATATTGTGCTGCTACAATTTTGCATTAACTTAAGTATTGGATTAGGTCTCAAGAAATAATATATTTGATATTTTTCCTCTATATGTATATTTTAGGCAATTTCAATTATTTTTTTTTTGGTTTTCATAGGCAATTTCAATTCAATTCTATTTGAGAGCATATTGAATATTTGTTTAATATCTCTTTTTATTTGTTTGTGAAGTTATGGGCAAAAAATGTATATTCTCATATTTTTTAAGTCAAATAGCCAGAATTTCACCTTGGAATGTTCGGAGTTCCCCGATCTACATATAAAAGATATATTTTAAGAGATTTACTTTTACGACTATAAAACCCTAATTAAAAACTATTCATGTGCATCACAAATTGTACCCAATAAAAAAACTATTCATGTGCATATGTTTTTCCTACATATATCTTAATTATTGGCTTTTTACAGTTTTGTGCAAAGACTATTCAAAATAATGGAAAAAAAAAACTTAAAAATAATAAAGGGGGACAGTGGGATAATGAAAGCAGTGATTTTGAGTAGTAGGAAAAGAATATTAAAAAATGGCAAAAAAATACAAACATATGATGTTGGATTTTCATGTTTTGACAGAAGATTAGTTTTGTAACTACTTCATCATTTTCATGTTAAGTTTTTGCATTGAGGTGCAAAATTTACTGTTCAAAAGTGGATCCTAACACAAGCTAAGCATGATGGGGAATTCAAATGCAAGCAACGTGATAAAGAAGAAAAAAAAATGCAAGCAACAAATATTATAGAGATTAATTTAGAAAACTTACTGAGGAGACTTAGGATTCCAATGTATTACAAATTCTTTGAAAATAATAGTATAATTCTCACCAATACTATTTATAGAGTTTTCATATAATGACATGGCCCATGGATTATGGATATAGAAGGCAATGCAAGAAAAACATAAAATATTTCTTGTATTACATTTATTTATTTCCTTTGGATATATTAGGCAATTCATCATTAATTTCTTTCCTTTTTGGTTGATTTATTTCTTATTTTAGCTTCAATTAGGTTTCGGACTATATAATTATACTGTAGTCTATTAATTATATAATTTTTGCGTTAATAGGTAATAGGAGTCTAACCCCTTCCTCAAGATTTCTCAAAGAAAAAAAAAATCAAAGCATCCTATCAAAAATTATATCAAATCAATATTAATTGAGTGGAATCATCATTAATTTCATCTTCAAAATTGTAGAATTTGGACAAAATCTAAAAAGGACAAAATTATTCTCTAAAGTTATGAGAAGGAAATCACATAGAATACTGCCGTGTATATCAAGAAAACAATATCTCACCTTCTAAGTTTTTCTCTATTTTTTCATTTTTGTGCTATTTAATATTTATCTATCACCACAATAATTTAGCAAGTCGAAGAAGATGATCTTTTAATCACTGGTTTCATCTATTTGTTCTTCAAGGGAAATCATTCCCAAGTGTGACGGATTCTCTAGCATCATCTTAGCCACCAGATAACCTGCAATAGACCATGTTTGATATTTTCTTGACTGTTTTCCGACAAATATTCCGAGTTTACCATCATAATATTCAGGCCATCCGTCCTTCAGCAGACGACTCTCGGCAAGTTCAATTGCACGTCTTGCTATTTGTGGTCGCCTGGTCTTTATGCAAGCAGATGTTAATAGCCATAGGAGAACTGCATAATTAAAGAGCAAGAAACAAAATCAAATGAATAACTAAGCATAATTTCGCACAAATATCACTTTGCTTTTAGTATAATTTCACACAATTAACAAGATTCAAGTTTTGCAACGACAAAGCTATCCAGAAAAAGGCCCGAGTTAAATGAACATTGAATAACTAAGCATGATGAGAGAAAGGGAAAACCTGGCCAAGATCCTCCATTATGGTAACTCCATCTGGTATTTTTGGGATCACAGCCGGTAACAATTCTCCACTCATGATTTTCTATTGCAGGGTAACTAATTTTTAGAGGCATTTCTCCGACCAACTCATCCCAACGAGCTGTAATAAGGTCCATGATTGCCATTGACTGCTCTGGCGTTGCTAAAGAAGATAGAATTGCAACACAATTGCCTAAAGCAAACCATCGAAAATCCATACGAGCCGGACTGACATTCCCAATAAAGTAGCCACCACGTGTTGGCATAAAGTCAAACATCCACTCTGGAATTGAATCCGGAATAACATTAAACTTGTTTACTGCAGTATGCGAGTACTCTTCGGTCTTATACCGATAAATATTATTTAGTTGATCGAAATCAAGCCAAAAGTAGCTTCTCATGTGAAAGCTTAGTGCGTGCAAACGCTTCACAACGCGCTCTACATATGCCTTATCATCAGCAGTATCTTGCTTGAGCATGGACAAAGCACATCTCAATGCCATGAAGAAAAGTGCTTGAATCTCTATAGGATATCCATAAACACCCTGCAGGAAAAAGAGGAAACAGTTAATAAAATATGCAAGTTCTTCAAAATCTGCCATAAACACGCGGCAAATTATGACTTACCATTCTTCGGTCAATCATGCAGCATCCATCAGCACAAAGTAGAGTTGGGAATGTGTCAAACCCCTCCGACAAGCATAGTGACAATATAAGTTTCATTCCTTTCTGGCAACTATCTGATTCAGAAAGACTCAAATCCCCAGTAGATTTTGTGTAAGCACGGAGCAAAATGATCCACCAGAATCCAGAGTCAACAGGAGCAACTCTTCCAATTGCACTTTCGCCAAAATCAGCCGTAAGATTGTCTGTTTTCCTAGCTGCATCATGTAGGACTTTGAAACTAGCTGGCATGACACCTTCACCAAGCGTAAATCGATCTACTCTTTTTTCCCACCCCTGAAGATGCAATGTCTCCAATAAGAAGTTCTTAACTATTTCCGGTTCACCATTCATCAAAAAGGCTAGAGCACTTGGGACAAAATCTCGAACGAAAACCTAAAAAGAAATAACGAAGCATAATCAGAATCAGGACAGCTTAATTCATTGCAACTTGATTTGATGACAAAATAGGAATCTTATATTTCAGTACTGATTAAGGAACTCACCTGATCATAGTTTAGAACTTCCTCTGCCTGATGATCAACAGCTGCCATTGTGCCGACAGGTTGGCCTTTGTAATAGACTTGAGATTTTCGGAGGGATTCCCAGGCATTGGCAACTATTCGCTGAGGCTCAAACGAGGTCCGAGCAGGTGTGTTAAAACCAGATTTCCGTCCAATGGACAGTTCACTTAGTGACCTCTCATCAAATGACCTTTGTTTCTCTATGTTAAGCCTCGGCTTGTCATGCAAACGAGAGAGAGCAAATTCATCCATCTGAGAGATCGAACAGAGAGGGCTGATTCTCCTAATTCCCACAACCCCGTCCATTTTCTCAATAAGACTATATCAGATTATCTACATTCATCATAAAACACATAACAAATTTTACTTTCTTCATTATCGAGTAAGCAAATGAAAGATCAATCTCATGCATTGCCAAACGGAGCTACAACTTGCAAACATAATGACAAAGCCAGTGAAGATTAAGATATTAAGCCATTGACATCATCCCTTCACCTTAAATTTTTGTTATAATTTTATTTTAAACACTGGCCATTTTTTAAGAAACAAAGAATGGCTGAAAACAGAAACATGGCATCTAAGTCTAACACACTCTGCTAATCCTAGAGAAATCGAAGGTATATCAGAGATAATAGAGAATTCAAAATGTACGTGTGATTAAAAATAAAACAAAAATGATGCAAGCAGCAATATAGAGATTAATTTAAAAAACTTACAGAAGAGACTTTAGACCATGTAGAGTTACTAATTCTTTGAATTAGTATTTGAATAAAGTAATTCTCCCACTTTTTTTGGTGTTTATGCAGGGTATTTATAGAATCTTCAATGCAGTGGAAATAGGAGACAAAAATTTGAAAAAGGTAATTCTCCCACTTTTTTATGTGTTAATGCAGGATATTTATGCAGTCTTCAATGCAGTGGAAATAGGAGACAATGAAAGAAAGACATAAGGTTGATTTATGATGAAATCAATCAACAATTAAACAGATTGGCATTATCATTAATCTCTTCCCTTTTTGTTATCCATCTGTCTCATAAAAAATATTCTATTTTAATTATTTGCAGTTCTTAAAAAAATAATTAGTACTAATAATTATAATGATAAAATAAATTTCATTTACTAAATCATTCTTATTCATTTGTACTTAGTAGAGTGTAGAACATATGGTTGAAACTTGAAAGGGGTGGGTTTTGTGTCTGATTATTGGTTTACTGGGTATTAGTTAAGGTTATTGAGGATGACTGGAAATTTCAAATTATTGAATATGCTTAAAATATTTTAAAATATTATAAAATTGAAAACCTTAACTGTTATAGAAGTTGCAAAGAATTGTTGTCTACTAGTTTAGCACTAAAGTTCCTTTGTTAAACTTGATAAAATGACATGACATGCAAATAAAATTGGATCCAGAAAGAGTAAAGGGATAATATACTAAACTTATTCACAAGAGCATGCTAAAAGTATTTCGAAATAGTTAGTGCCAAAAAAAGGTTAATTCATCATATGTGGAACAAATGAAAAGAATTGAAAAATAGTAAAAATTTTACACTTCATTTTTCTTAGCAATGTGAAAGATACAGCAAAACTCTGTATATAAAGAAAGCCATAGCTTTAGTTTAATGGACATTATTGATAATTGTCAAGAAACACTTTAATTTAATGAAGAATCATAAATTTTCTTTTCTTATAATCCCAAGCAACAAACGGGAGAGTAAAATGGAAATAATGAAACAAGAACTGAAATGTCTTAATTATTTGAGAAAAGCAAAATGCCAGTCCCAGCAGCAGCTATTTTACACAAGCCAAACTTCAAATCACAAAGAATACTGCCGTGTATTGAGAAACAACAATATCTCACCTTCTAAGTTTTTCTCTATTTTCTTTCTTTTTTGTACTATTTATCTATCACCACAACGATTTTAGCAAGTCCAAGAAGATGATCTTTTAATCACTGGTTTCATCTGTTTGTCTTCTTCAAGGGATATCATCCCCAAGTGTGACGGATCCTCCAGCATCATCTTGGCCACCAGGTACCCGGCAATAGACCATGTTTGATACTTTCTTGCCTGTTTGCCAACATATCTTCCGAGTTTACCATCATAATACTCAGGCCATCCATCCTTCAGCAGACGACTCTCGGCAAGTTCAATTGCACGTCTTGCTATTTGTGGTCGCCCTGTCTTGATGCAAGCAGCTGTTACTAGCCACAGGAGCACTGCACTCAAGAGAAAGAAACAAAATGAAATGAAAAGTCAGACATGACATGCAACAGATTTTGTCAGTAGTATAGCTGCTAAAATCATGTAGACAAGATAATATATACATCTGTAAAAGGACAGTGTTTAAAAATTCAAACAATAATATCACGGTGATAGAGGATGGTCAAAATATCCATGTCTTGAGAAGGAATGGTCACCCCTAAATAAATCCCGCCCATAAAAAGTTCAAATGGAAATATATACATATTTCACTAAACAGATTTCTCTGTAAAGACAGTCTAAAACTAAGTCGATGCATTACATACAAAATAAATAATCTGAAGTGAGGAGAAGCAATTTTCTACTGGACAAACATAATAATGTTTAAAATGTTGAAAGCAAAAGATAAGACTGACCTAGTTGTCAGCATGTAGCAAATCATTTCTAACAAACATAAACCATTAATCACAATATAAATAAGGTTATCCACAGATAGGATGGGACAAAAAATAAAAAGTTAACACCCAAACTCAGGTAAAAATCAAATATCGATCTATACCAAATATCACTTTGCTTTTAGTACAATTTCAAACAATAAACTAGATTAAAGTTCTGCAGCAAAGAAGCAATCCAGAAAAAGGCCCAAGTTAAATCAACTACGCATAACTAAGGATGAGAGAAAGGGAAAACCTGGCCAAGATCCTCCATTATGGTAACTCCATCTGGTATTTTTGGGATCACAACCAGTAACAATTCGCCACTCATGACTTTCTATTGCAGGGTAACTAATTTTTAGAGGCATTTCTCCAACCAACTCATCCCAACGCTCTTCAATAAGATCCATGATTGCCATTGACTGCTCTGGAGTTGCTAAAGAAGATAGAATTGCAACACAATTGCCCAAAGCAAACCATCGAAAATCCATACGAGCCGGACTGACATTCCCAATAAAGTAGCCACCACGTGTTGGCATAAAGTCAAACACCCACTCTGGAATTGAATCCGGAATAACATTAAACTTATTTACTGCAGTATGCGAGTACTCCTCAGTCTTATACCGATAAATGTCATTTAGTTGCTGGAAGTCAAGCCAAAAGTAGCTTCTCATGTGAAAACTTAGTGCATGCAACCGCTTCACAACTCGCTCTACACACTCCTTCCCATCAGCTGTATCTTGCTTGAGCATTGACAAGGCACATCTCAATGCCATGAAGAAAAGTGCTTGAATCTCAATAGGATAACCATACACACCCTACAGAAAAATGGAAACGATTAATCAAGTATGCAAGTTCTTCAAAATCACCCAAATACGAGCTGAATCTTAACTACAACAATGAATTGAAACTAAATATTTAAGAGCTTAAAATTAGGTGCAAACTTGTACCACTCAATGTGTTGCTACATCATTAGATGAATTTCACATTGTTAAATAAGAGCAAGACATGCAGCAACAAAACTAATTGCATTTGAACCATAAATTGGAAAATGTTATAAAAACAGAATGCAACAAACACCATTTTAATAACTAGTTAATGTTGCCAATATGAATTATATAACATGCCGAGAAACAACTGCATATTATGCCTTACCATTCTTCGATCAATCATGCAGCATCCATCAGCACAAAGCAGAGTTGGGAATGTGTCGAACCCCTCTGACAAGCATAGAGTCAATATAAGTTTCATTCCTTTTTGACAACTATCAGATTCAGACAGGCTTAAATCCCCTGTAGATTTTGTGTAAGCACGAAGCAAAATGATCCACCAGAATCCAGAGTCAACAGGAGCAACTCTTCCAATTGCACTTTCACCAAAATCTGCAATAAGAGTATCTGTTTTCCTAACGGCATCATGAAGGACTTTGAAACTTGCTGGCATGACACCTTCACCAAGCTTAAATCGATCTACTCTTTTTTCCCATCCCTGAAGATGCAGGGTCTTCAATAAGAAGTTCCTGACTATTTCCGGTTCACCATTCATCAGAAAGGCTAGAGCACTTGGGACAAAATCTCGTACAAAAACCTACAATGGGAAATGTTATCATCAAATATCATAATCATTCTTTTAATGAATCATTATCACAGTTGTGATTTTGTTTATCATATTTGAGTTTTCATTTGTCAATTTTGTGCTTTGCAGAGCGAAACTTTCACTAGCATTAATCATAATTAGTTGTCTTTAAAATGTGAAGGGAGATAGGTTATTTGTTAAAAGAAAGATTTCCCAGAATAATCAAACATCCAGCTACATTAATCATTACTGTTAATCCTTAGAAGGGGAATTCAGCATATTTTCAACTTAAAGATTCAGTGAAAATCAAATATATATCAGAGAACTTGTTTATGTTCTACGTAATATTATTAGATTAATTATGTCAAATATCAGGTAATACTAAAGTCAGAACGTATTAATCATGTCATTCATGTTACCACTACTTGATTCATGTGATATTTCAGGTTCATATGGCCTATGAAAACTTGTAGTAATAAATAGTACATGTACATCATACACACATCATAAGTTAGGACTCATATCTCATTTCCAAGTATATGGAGTAAAATATCCAAGCTAAGAAGCATGTTCAGGACAGCTTAATTCTTTGTAGCTTGATTAGACGATTACATCCATAAATGACATGTTTCAAAATTAGAGTACACTGTACAGTACACAGCCAAAAATAATTAAGGAATTTACCTGATCATAATTTAGAACTTCCTCTGATTGATGATCAACAGCTGCAATTGTGCCAACAGGTTGGCCTCTAAAATGAACCAGAGATTTTCGAAGAGATTCCCAAGCATCAGCAACCATTGGATGAGGCTCAAACGAGTTCCGAGCAGATGAACCAGGTGTGTTATAGCCAGATCTTCCTCCAGGCGAGTAATTGTCATAGTTATCCAACCCAGTCCTTGCAAAACCAGCTGACATTTCACTAAGCGATCTCTCATCAAAAGATTTCTGTCTCTCTATGTTTAACCTCGGCTTGTCAAGCAAACGAGAGAGATCAAAATCATCCATCTCAGCAATCGAAGCATGAGAACTGACTTTCCTAATTCCCACATGTCCATCCATTTTCTCCGTTTTTCAATATTCAAACAACTTTATCACAAATAGCTATTATCTACATCCAGAAGAAAAAATATATATTTCAATCCATCGTCAAATCCAAATCCGAATCAAATATTCTACAAACAACCAAAATAACAAAATAACAAAAAAAAACAAATAGTATATATATAATAATAAAACAAAATCATAAAACCAGTGACCTCACATAAAACTTAAAAGTAAAACACACTCATCCAATCATCTTCACGAGTCGAGCCGGTCCAGTCGCAATCAGAATCATAATTAAAACTATTCTATAGGTAACGTAATCCTTATTCTTATTAATGACAAATGATTAACCTCTACAAATAAGAAGAAAAGTTGAAAGTTAAACCCAAAAACTCATCTCAGTGTACATTATTGTTAGCGAAACTAAATTTTCACCAAATTTTCATCGCCTTCAACTCATCTCAATTTCATCATCAATTTTTCACCAATTTTTCAAAACCGAAAGCAACAAACAAGTACCAGATCAAGATCCATGAAATCACCAAAAACGAGAACAAAAATTTCATATAAAGTAGAATCATGAAACTGCAATGTTAAAATAAGCGATAATCTACAACAGATCTGAGAATACGTGAAGCAAATGATGCTGAGAAATGGAAGGAGGAGAGAGAGAGAGAGAGAGAGAGAGAGAGAGAGAGATTACCTGAAGAAGGATTGAAACGGCGAGGAGAAGTTAGATCTCCGGCGTAAACGACGGTGGTTGGCCGGAGATTTCGCCGGAAAAAAGTAACTAAGAAAAATGAGAAGGAGAAAGGAAAAAATGAGCAGAAGCTAGAAAACTTATATTTATAGCCGAAGAATGACTGTAGAAAGTGTGTAACTAACTACCGTCCTTTCCCGTTTTTCTTTTTATTTTTTTGTCTTAAAATTATATAAGTTTACCGGTTATAGCCGGTTAAGGAAAACGACACCGTTTTGCGTTGTATCTTCAATCTTTGTACTCCGAGATCTTCGAAAATTGGGATATGAGAATTTGAGAAGTAGGACTGCAAGGTAGAGTGTGTATTTATATTTTAATTAATGGGATATTTAATTGTAATTAATTTATTGGGTAGGTGGGTGGATTTGGAATCAATTCTAGTCTATGTGCTTGGATTGTTACATTTCAACTTGTATTTTTCCTTCTATTATTCTAAAATGTAGACACTAGACAGCACCCTAAAAAAAATAAATGAGGAAGGACTTGTTAAAAAAAATAATTTGAGGAAAGAAATTGACTTTGTGAAAGCTATAGGTTTTAGGGTGTGCATCATTGTGACAATAATGCACATCATTGTCTTTTCTTTTAGTTTATTGTCAAGGTGTGGTTTAAAATGGGGGGGAAGTTATTAAGAGGATTTTATTTTTGTTTATGGTCTTTTTAAATTTGAACTTAATGTGGGATGTCAATATAAGAAATTAGGAGTGCAAAATAGATCGGATTTGTTATATTGACTCGTTTAACTCGTTATTTTTTTATGGGTTAAATTGAGGTTTTAAGTTTGGTCTCTTTGGTTAGTTCGTCTTGTCTAACTCGCTTAAAAAATAGAGCGGGCTGAGCTAGTTGGTCCGCGTGTATTTTAAAAAACTTTTTTTTTTGTGTATAGATGAAATAGTAAGTCATCAGAAATTCAATTTACAAATAGGATGGATTGAGATTCGAACCCCGATTATGGGAGTCCAACATGACAATATGTGGACAAAAATATAAATCATTTAATAAGTTTATGATAATTTTACAAGTCCTTCTTCATTTATTTGTTTAGTGAACATATATATTTATTTTGTTAAGGTTTCCATGATATTATACTAAAGTTTCTATTGGCATAAGCGATTTTCTCTTCAACCAAATTTTCTGCATACATATGAGTTAGAAATTGAATCTCTGACCACATGCTTAAGAGCACCAAGATCCTTGTCACTTAGATCAATTCATTGTTGGTACAACATATATTTTTTTATTAGTAAAAAAACCAACATATATTTCTTTGGTTAATAAAATAATAAAATCAGGTAATGAAACAGCTCTATTAGTGTTATAAAAATGTTGACAAAAAATATATATTATCCACCATAATATTAAGTACATGTAGTTGGTGTTTGATTTTGTATTCTCATAACATTATTGTTTTCCATTTAAGTATCTCGTGGTATGAATGGGAAATATATAATATCCATGCCAGAACAGAAGGATATTTGTCACGTTATTTCGTTGACATCCAAAATTGCATGAGGGAGTTAAGAATTGATGAATTCTTTTTTAATGAGAATGAGAATCAATGAATATTGAAATATAGTTAGAAAAAAAGAATAGTAAATTGTTGTCAAAACAAAACAAATAAATTCACCTTCGGATAATCGGTGAATTTCAATTTCTAGCACCAATCATCTCTTTGGAATTTTCCCTTCATGATTTGCATACTTCTATCACACAACCTTTCAACACATTTTTTGTCTATATATAGAATATATAGTCCAAAAAAACATAAATGACGTCTATTCAATGTACGAAAAGGTGGGAACAATGTTAGTTATATTTCTGAATTTTTTTTATTTATATAATTTGAAAATATTTGACATGATTATAAAAGAAAAGTAGATTAAAATAAATTAGTTCAATTAGTAAGAACATCATATTATTTATATAAATAAATATTAAACGGTTTAAGTAAATGATAAGAGTTTGATATTATTAGATATCTTAGTTCAATTAGTAAGAACATCATATTATTTATACAAGGATGTGATTTGATGAATTTTTTAACTATTAAACTACTACTTTGACAACAAAAAAAAATCTTGATATCATAATCTTAAATTTACCCTTTTCATGTTCTCATTATCCGCTTCAAGCATTTGTATTAGCTTCACATTTTTGTTATATGTAAAAGTCACCTTATTATAATTATAATTGAAGAGAGTTATTGGTGTTGCATACTCTCATTATCCTAGATTCTCAAGTAATGTGAGTCTATTATGGTGTACCGGACCAATAGCCTCTCAATCGAGGCTAAGGGGTTAAAAGTCATGTAGTTTATGTCACTCTTTTTAGCGTTGATGTTCTAACCTCAAGTCTACAATATTGCATTTCTGATATATTGTTCTAAATTTTTGTGCAATTCCTCGCAATTTTATCATTTGTAGAAGACATGCATTGTATTGAATAGCATGAATGTTGTATATAAATAATAAGCGTAAAAAGAAAATTGTTGCTATAATAATATGTGACTATTTTGGTGCTTAGGAACAAAAAACACTACTAAAAATTCATTTTCGTGAACATAAATGTTGTTTCCTATAAAGAAATTTTAATTTTTTTTATCAGATAATTTAGTGGTTAAAATTTCATTTTTTAAGATTAAATAAGTGAACATATCAAAGTTCGAACATTATTCTTACATAATTCATACAAAATATCTATTAACTGAGTTATATTCAAGAGGACATTTTATATTATTATTTTTAATACATAGACTTTTTTTTTAGGTTGCCATCTTTCTTTTTAGATCTATTTTCAAATCTCTCTCGGTATCTCCTACATTTTTTCTCCCTCTTCTCACTCAAATGCATTGTTGTTGTTGTATTAGATGTTGCAAAACAACATACAAATGCATTTGATTAATTCTATGATACAAAATTAAACCATCAAGTGTGTATAAAAAACTTTATAATAATATTTGGCATGAAAAACTACTACTTTTTAAACAAAAAATGCTCCTTTTCGTTTATAATAGTAATTGGCATAATAATTAGTATATTATTATACAGATGATGTTTACATACAATATTCCAATAAAATAAAATAGCGTTCGCAGAAGGTGTCTCTTAGGCATATATAAGTTGTTGTTTTATTTTTAATTTCCATAAAATTAACACTCAACAAGTATCCTGCCACAGGAGAAAAAAATTGCTTAAATTGGTGGCTTCTCGTTAAGTTAAGCTGTCACCTATATACATTATGCATTTAAGTATTGCTGCCAATCAATTGTCTATGATAAAACTAAACATAAAATATTTTGTATCATACAACAATCAAAATATCATCCCAAAAAGGGGGAGAAAAGCTTTTTTTGGTTGGCTTCTCACCAAGTCGAACGAATGAGAGTATATATGTCATTATTAGAAATGTCTATATGTATAAAAAAATGTATATAAATTAATGAAATACATATTATATACCGATGCATACAAATTAATGTAACAAGAATAATAAAATAAAAGACGAGCGAAAGAAATTTAAATTTATAATTACATATGAATAAAAGATAGACAGACAACAAACAGCACCGCCAAACCTTAAATGCATAATGTAACCCTAGGTGACATTTTAAATTATGTACAATCTTCTCTCTTATGCGGATGTCTAAGTTCAAATTTAAAATTATCACACTTCTTCGTACACAAAGTATGTAATTTAAATCACAAGACTATTTGACAAAAAAAAAAATACGCTTGTTTATTATATATGAAACTTGAATTGCATTATTTCTCTCGTTTTTGTTTAAGAATGATAAAAAAAATATAATGAACAAAACATAATATACTAATTGGGTTGAAATTTTAAAAGATTTTTTATAATAAAATAATATTATGGTATTTAATCAAAACTTTAGTAAAATAATATTGATTTTTTTTATTACAACCAATAGTTTGATTGTTACACCTAATAAACATGCATGACTACGAATGTTTCGTTTTCCACGTTCCCTTTCCCTTGATGACTAAAATTAATTTAAAGAGCAAATGTCAATGAAATTTCTTAAAATTGAGCATGCATTGTGCGCATATTAATATTCTAAATGTAAGATTAGTTTAATATAGTCAGCAAGGAGTTGGAGTTCTTATCCATAAGCCAAATAATGTTGTCAAAAGGGACCGTATGTCTATAGTACAGTATTCTTCAAAAAAGAAAAAAAGAAGCATACAATAAATGGCATAATAAAATCTTGGAAAAACAAGCTTTACATCCAAGAAAGTGCCTAGAGTTTGACAACTATAGAGGAAACAAAACGTGAGGAATTTTTTCCATGAAAATTGGGCAAAAATGGCTGGCAATATCAATATGCCCCACTTGGTGTACCTACCATGAATAGAATGCTTCAACAAAATTAAAGGTGACCCCACACTTTGAATCTTTAATGAAGTAAGGCTCACATCATTTTATTTTACATTTTATTTTATGGTATCGTGAACCACGACTCATGAGCAACTAATATGATTCTGTTATTTTCGTGCACGTGAAATGTGATGTATATTCTCTTATATCCAGCAGAATAGGAATAATAAAAAATATTATATATAAAAATATTGGGAATAATAATAAATAATAATAATTTCGACTTTCGGGCACATATTTGGTGAGATAACATTTGAAATTTGTATCCTGACTAATTCGAGAATCCAATCTCATTGTGTATTTGTTTGAATTCTATTAAAGTCAGATATTTATCTTGTATGAATTAATTCACCGAAATTGATATCAAAAGAAATTGAAAATAAAGTTAAGTATACTTCAAAGTTTCAAGTGAACACCACCGACCATCATGCCAATATTGTTTTATCTAATAAATATGGAGTGGAAAATTAAGTTTTCCGCAAGGGAAGTATCCTAGATTGATCTTGGTGGAAAAACTTATGTTGTGTGAGAGGGGTCATGTTAAGTGTGGTTTTATGCTTGCTTGTCAAAAGTGACAGGAAATGGTAGATATATCTTCTTTTAGTTTGAACAATAGGTGGATAGATAAAATCTTAAGGATATATTTAGTAGTCTTTTCAGTTTAGATATATTATTAAACATTTGTGACACATATGTATGTTAAATGTAGATGGAGGTTTGAGAGGAGAATATATTATGCCTCATTCAATCTATGTTGCCTAGGGGGGATGGGTAGCTCAACTGGTGCTTAACCAGTTGAGCTAAGGGTCAAGGAGCTACTGGAGGTTCAGGGTTCAAATCCTGGCAAAGGAGATTGTAATATATTATTTACTAACAACTAACATTGCCTATCAAAAAAAAAACTATGTTGCCTAAACTTTGATGGTTAACTTTCTTTGAAGATCGTTGTAGTTCTGAATCTATAACTTTGAAGTTGTTTCAACGGATGGAACATTATTAGTTAAATATAGGCATAGAATCATTTTTCTATAAATTCTTGTTTCTACAAGAAACAACTTAGTACAATCTATTCAAGTGGTAGGCATGTGCATCAATGTATTCAATCTTCTCTTTGACATAGATTAAATCCAATAAGAGTTTTAATTTTGACCTCTATCATTAGAATTCCAAACCCTTTATGTGTTTGAATTTATAATATCGATTAAGACTATGTATTTTGGTCTGTTTACTTTTAAGACATTTTATGTCTCTTCTTGGCATGAAATATTGTATAACTCCATTTCATGGCACACCTTGTGCTGTTTTTTTTGGTAAGTCAACTTGTGCTTTGATTGTTTGGTGATTAACACTAGTATATCTTTTGGCATTTTTTTTATAATAATAATAATAAAGAAAAAAAAAGACAACCAAATACTGCCAACATTTATTGACAAAAAAATACTGCTAACGTTTTTGTCATTTAGCAATCACACAAAAGGGTCCGACAAAAGATAAGTTGAGGTTTATATGACCGGCTTTACTGGAATTGTTTTCTTCATTACTTATACTGTGTGGTTCCTATTGGTCCCAAAAACTTGGAAAATTAAGATCACAAGAGCTTATCAAAGATCACAAGAGCTTATCAGTATTAAAACAAAATTGAAAGCTCAGTAAACACTTAAAGAAATACGTATATGATAATTTACCAACAAGGTGCTCACATCAACAAGAAAAGTTAAACCCACGCCTTTGAGTATAAGTCACACTCTTACCTATTGGGTTGACATTCTTTAGCATATTTTGTGTTGCTTAACATATAAAAGGCTCTTGTTGTCAAAAAAAAAAAAAAAGGAGCAGTCCGGTGCACTAAGCTCCCGGGAAGGGGTGCCATCATTTTCGTGTATTGTACGCAGTCTTACCCTAGTTTTTACACAAGGGGTTGTTTTTAAGGACTTGAACTTGTGACCTTTTAGTCATCTGACAACAACTTTACTGTTGCGTAAACCCACTTGGGTTGGTCTAGTGGGGTTGACCTGAGTCCTTGGAGTGTGCTCCTTACAAGGTCTCAGGTTTGATTATCTTTGGTGCCAATTTCGGTGGACTAGTCCATACAGAGCAAAACCTTTGGCTTTAAATGGAGCCCTCGCAAGTGGGAAGTGGAATTGGTCCCCTCGAATTAGTCGGTCCTTGGACCGGATACCGAGCTTTTAAAAAAAAAACTTTACTGTTGCGTCAAGGCTTCCCTTTTGTGTTACTTAAGATATAAATATAATTAATCTTGAAACAAATTTCACTTTGATGTCATAAAGTAAACAACGAGCTACCAACTTTTTTATTTCATGTGATTTAGTTAAAGAAATCTTATATTTAAAGACGGAGAGACGGAGGTAGTGTCTAACAAAACCCAACTAGATTGCACTAAGCCACTAAGTTGTTTCCTAAAGAAACAAGCATTTATAGAATAAATGATTCTAGGCCTAAATTTAACTAATGTTGCAACAGTTGAAACAACTTCAAAAATATAGATTCACTGATTCAGAACTAAAACATGATCTTCAAAGCAAGTTAACCATCTCGGGCATAGCTTCTTAGGCATTTGAAAGTTAAGTTGTAAGAAGAACATATCTTTAAGAACACAGAAAATACTAAAAGGTACCCTAAGCAGAAGCAGGTTGATGGTTTATGACCAACGGAGGACGAAAAGCTCGGTGGGCTTCATCCTTCTGTTTGCGAGCATTGTACATCTCCTCCGTCTCAACAACAATTAACCTCTTGACCTATATCAATTACAAAGGTTACCAATGTCATTATGTTAGTGTATACAAGGAAATAAGTCATTTCAAAATGGATTTGATAGAGTTTGTGTTGAAACCTGTTGGATCATTCCCCTAACAGTAGGTGTATTCCATCGCATGACAGTTCGGTTGCATTTGCCAAGGCGCAGTGCTTCCAAAGTGCGTCTATGTTGCTTCCTGGTCCCCGGAATGCCCCTCACCAGAGTTATATAGAGATTGGGACTATAAGCAATTGGGGCACATGCCTTGTATGCTTTGAACGCATTCATGTCTTCAACTTGAAGTTAGAATCAAGAACAAATCGAGTTAATATAATTCTTCAATTTTCAAACTAAACAGCAATGTATTTCTATTTGTGTATGTACATTGTACAAAATTACATAGCTAAATAAAATTAGAAGTAAATCATTTAGAGATCGGGCCGTGCCTGGTTCGATTAACTGAACCAAAAAAACAGATCTTCTTCCAGGCAAGAAATTGTCATAGCTAATGTTCCACTTCCACTTATAGAGGGACCAAAATTGATTCTAGAGATGTAAAATTGATTTTGAGGTGTTTGGTTCCTCTAGAGTAAAATTGATTTCACCGCCATAATCGATTCTACTTGAAGCCAGAAATTATAGCTTCTTATTCTAGAATTGATTTTTACCCATAAATTTAATGTTCAACTCACTTTTATACGAATGTATCCTAACAAAATTGTGAAATCAATTCACTCAAAAACACGACTTTCTAGTTTCTACTCAAAATCAACACATTGTGAAATTATCGAAGTATAAAAACGCATAAATCGAACTCAGATCGCAAAAACAAAGCAAGAATCAAAATGAGGGTTTAGAGAATAACTTACCTTTTAAAAAAATTGGGAGATAGGTGTTGCAGAAAGTGACGATAGTCTGGGTTGTTTTTGAACAATGAGAAAGGCACGATTTTGAAAGAAAATTGCTCTTCCCGCCCCTCAATATGCTTCCACACCCCCCAAACTGACGAAAATACCCTTCGCATCCTAAAATACGAAATGGAATTTGGTTCGTATTATATAAAACGAAAGCACTATAACATACAAAACGCATACACCTTGAAAAAACGAAGTACTTTTTTTTTAAGCTGTGTGGTATGATTTCGCATTTTAAAATGCGAACTGAAAGTTGATTTCGCATTTTAAAATGCGAACTTAAAGTTGATTTCGTATTTTAAAATACGAAAAGAATCTAGTTCGTATTTTAAAATACGAACTCGCTCAATTTCGTACCGCAAAATACGAACGCCCCTGTTATACGACAGTTGCAGGCCTGACATGTTTATTGTTCACTCAAACACTCAACCTCACACTATTGGTCGGATTTGCGATTTTTGGAGCGATTTTTGCGTGTTAACGCTTGGATTCAACAATTCTTCACTCATTTAGATGATCTTACACCTATGAACATGTATTGTGTGCTTTAACCATTTATTTTTTGATTTTTTATGAAGAAATATGCATACCCATGATTATTGTTGGAGGCTGAGATGCGTAATAGGTTTAATATAGGCTATTTTCGTCCACATTTTCTCATTGAAGTTGTTTGTTTTGATTGATATAGACATGACTGAACCTCCGGTAAATATAAAATACGAACCGCTGAGAACACAAAAACTTTTGGTACTTCTCACGGATTAGCCTGTGTCATCTTGTACAATTTTTTAAACGAAACCGAATTTCACATTCACAACAACTTTAAACACAATCAAACACAACTTAAAACCAAATTACAAAACATTAGTACAATCAAACACTACTTAGTTAAATCCAAATCCAAAACATTAGTACAATCCAAATAACTTAGTACAATCCAAAACATTAGTACAATCAAATGACTATAGTTTGTCTTCATAAGTGGTTGCAATCCACTCGCATCAACAACATTCCAAAACCATCTTAAATCAGAATCAGGCGTGTGGAATTTGATGACTTTATTCCCATAGGACGACTCGGCTTTTGAGCATACTAGTAGCACAATTCAAACTCATGTCAGATATGAAATAAATCCTTAAGGAATAACTTTTGGTATAAAGCGAAAATAACTTGTGCATCTTATATTTTCTTTGTAACTCTTTAATTTCTCTACAAAAACCAATAAGCTTATAAAAGTTTTCATATTTTTCTTTCCATTGTACCTTATATAATCTAGTACCTAATACCAATTAAGCCTTTCTTCCATTGTACCTTGATATGAGATGCCTTAGATTAATTCGGGTTAATAATACATTCACCATACCATAAGCATAATCTAAAATATATATACTAGCTCCACCTACCAAAACATGTAAGCATCCATAATAATACTAGAGCTAAAGGAATGTCAGATAAGAAAACCATTGTCGCCCTGCAGCAGAAGCCATTCTTGGTTTTATCTACACCTCATTCATGGTTTTGAAAAGGCAGGCTTCTTGGGGAGGCCAGGTATCTGAAATATACATACCACAACTCCATTAGAGCCTATTTGGTTGCAAGAAATAAAGTTGATAACCAAAGATGCAAATTCATCTGTTACATCTTCCTAAATATATTAGGACAAGATGTTAGATTACAAGATAACGAAGGAACCCATAAAACATTAACAAAATAACGAATGCATCAAAAAACATGGTAAGTACAAACCTGAATAGCATGCCCTGTGTGTCGGACAACAATCATTTGAAACTTCCATTGCATTTGACCAATTGTGAGAGACCTATTACAGAAACAGCCAATAGCAAAAATCAGAACTCCATTTCAATCTACATATTAGTGCGCACTCCGGAATGAGGCTAAAGTGAACAAAGTTTTAATTTCAATGAAGAACATAAATCACATTGCGTTGTTACCAAGAATTTCAATATGAATTCAGGAACTTTAAAATAAAATGTGATCATTGTTTAATTCCATTCTAACTATTGAAATTTTCTTATAAGATACTAAGACATACCAGCCTTTCCAATATTGTTCAGTCTTTTCCAGCTCTGTCCGATACACATAACTGCAGCATCAAATCAAGAGCATTATATTTAACTAGCTTGTTCAGATTGGATAAAGGGTTATATTTGGATTATTCTACCGGTGTTATGAAAGGCAAGGAGAGAGGTATCAACCATTTCCTCGAATCATCATATTTTATTGTGGCAGGGACTGATACACGAGCGGAATCAATATTTCTTAAAGTGCCAGCCCTGACACTCCATTCAATCTGCATAAAAGCAATTTCAACTCCATTCAAACTTCACCAATACAAACGAAACAACAAAAAAGCACTGATGTTCAAGCAGTGCATAATAAATTTGAATGACATAGAGCAAGCTTTTCTTTAAAAAATAAAATAAAGTATTTTAGATTTGTGTGTTGAGAATCTATATCAAAATCCAACATTTAGATGTATCAGAAGTTCATAAAGAGTGGTGTTGAGTATTCTAGATTGAAAAAAAATATTTTAGATTGAAAGAGGAGCAGAGAAAGGCATGGCAAGAGATGTGCTATGTACACATTATTGTTCTTACAGATTCTGACACATTCATTTCATAATATCAAATTAATAGCAACAACAACAAGAACATTCATTTCTCATTTCCAATTTCATCATATCAGTACATAAACTTGTGCTTTCCACAGTGCGGCGGCAATATATATTGTACAAATTGAACATATGCTTTCGGCAACATCAAAAATAGTTTAACAAATTGAACAAATTCTAATAACAAATTCAAGTAACAAATTGAACTATCAAATGGATATATATTGTAAAACCCTATCAAATTCTAAGATTGTGGTTTCGGCAAAATAAAAAATACTTTAAGAAGCATTATTTTGACACTTCTAAGATTGTGGTATCATATCAAATGGATGGATATGAATCATTCCAGCAACAAATTGAAACAGAAACTACAGAATAAGTTTTACAGAAGCTTTGAACTAATAAGACAACATAAAACATGCAAAAATCATATTTCGAAAATTAAATTTCTTAAGTGCAGGTCGTTGGAAGTCTAGTGAGCCTCCATCACTCTACACGTGAACTTGATTTAGAACCCTAATAGGCTAATACTATCAATTTTCATAAAACCTCTAATTTGATTTAGAACCCTAAAACTATCAATTTCCATAAAATCCCAAATTTAAACCTTATATCGCATAACCCTTCAAAATCATGGAATAGAAATCGAACTTACTGCTTATAGAGTAGATAAATTGTTGAACTTCAATTGTTGTGACCGATTTTGGGGCTGAAATCACATGCACCCTTTCTCTCTAACCACTCGGTATCGCAAAACTCAATTGTTTCTATGTGTTTCGTTTGTTGGCTTATAACAATACCGATGGTATCGCAAAATACGAAGTAAGGCGAGTTCGTATTTTGCAATACGAACCAAAAATAGTTTCGTATCATAAAATACTATCGCTACGCAGGTCAAAATTTGAGGGTATTTTGGGATTATTGGGGGGTGTGGGAGCAATGCGAGGGGCGTAAAGAGCAATTTTCATTTTGAAAGTTTCTGGGTCGATAAAAAAAACACAGCCATATGGAGGGAACGAAGGGGTGTAACCAGGTTTTAAAGGGGTGTGAGTAGCAATATTTCTAAATTATACATATGTAAACTACTTAGAAATGATAAGACGAACAAAGTTAGTTTTCACATCCGGCCTTCTAGGCTGACTAATTTGGTTCACGAGTTATGACACTTAGGGTGTGTTTGATTTGCTAAAAAACAAAGGATTGGACAAGACAATTTCTGTTGTACTGTGTTTGATTTTAAAACTGTTATTGTGACTGGACAAACTGGGGGTCAAGGGACTGGACAAAATCAGATATTTTTGTCCCCTACAGAACCATGGGACAACTTTTTGTCCTCAGCACAACTTGTCTAAATCAGCAAAATAACATTTTCTCCATCAAGTATCATACAAGACAAAATTTGTTCAATACCGTAAATATTTGTCTTGTGTTGTTCTGTCTTGTACTGTCATGTACTGTTCTGTCCAGTATTTTTATTATGCAGATCAAACGGACCCTTAAACGCAGTTGTAGGGATTAAACTTTAGTGCCAACTAATGTTTGATAGACCAACACAAATTTAATTTGTCTAAAATAAATAACTCATTTATGAATGTACCAAAAAAAGAAAACTCATTTATGAGTGTAATAAGGAATGACCGCAAATCAACCCAGAATTCGTTCCAAATCAGATTAAACTGGTGGTAAAAAAAAAATCTTTTCTTTGAGAGCTTGAGTATTAAAGTGTCTTGTTTCATGAGATTAGGGTTAAAAGTGAGTCCAAATGCATAAAATTGATTTTATACATGTTTGATTCAAATTGATTTTCTATCTATAATTAATTATAGCTTGAAGCTAAAATTTATAGTTTTCACCTCTAAACATCATTTTACATTCGAATATGCTAGAGAGTGAGATAGCAGCACTTCTCTCTTACCTATTGGACTAAGATTCTTTTAGATACTGTGTGGTTGGTTTGACATACAAGTATAAATTAATCTTGAAACAAACTTCACTTCAATGACATAGAGTAAACAAGTAAACAACGAGTTACAGCTTGCTTGGATCCAATCAATCCACATTGATAAAGGTATGCGTCAATTCAATTTAATCGATCAATTCATTAAGTGCAATCCAGAAACGGTCACTTTAACTAGACAATAAGAAATCTTCTGTAACTACGGAGTTTAACCTACACAAGTACATGGGAGGTATTCCTCAATAATAAGTAAATTGATAATCAGTTAGTTCATATAAGCACCAACCCACGGATAACGAACAACTTTGGTACACCTACAACAACAATGGCTTTCCTTAGAGCACCGGTAGATATTAAATACCTATCATTCACATTCTACTTTTACTTCCGACTAATATTTAATGGAAGTTTAATCTCAGATCTTTTGAAAATCTTAGTAAGGTGGATAAGAGATTGGGCTAATTCCATCAGGGCGGCGTGACCTAGAACTAGAACGGGTAGCGTTATCCAATGCCTCCCCAAAAGCTCTCCGACTGTAATCCATGTGGTTGCCGCTGTAGTGAGCTCCATACCCACTAGGTTGGTCAGTTACACGATGAGGAGGAGGAGGAACTGACATTGAAGTAAAAAAACACAGCAAGTATTAACCTCATTTTCAATGAAGTGCAAATTTAGACTTATATGAGAAATTGAAGTAGGTAAGTAATACAAATATTACCTTGGGAATAATTTACCGCATGATCTGAGAATCGGTCAGGTATTGATTGCCTAGTGGAATGCTGAAAATTTTCTGAACTATTTATTTGGACAGGGTAAGGCCTTGGTCGTTGAGAAGAATTTGATGTGGGTGTAGTGGCTGTAGAACTATTAGGGGTATTTTTGTCCCTTCCAGATATCTGTTTATTAGCAGACTATACACACCATTAACAAAGTCCGACAACATAAAATAAATTTAAAATAGTATTTATTACATGATTCTGCAATCAAACATATGCAGCCCCATAATATAGTGTGAGCTATAGTGTTTAACAGTGTATGATTGCAAGTTCACAAGCTTTATTATGCAACACTTTCAACTTTTCTGATGCATCCAAGGGTCCAACCGTCCAACTATTAACTTCGTTAAACAGTGTTGCATAATTTTTTTTCAACAAGTCACAGAAAGATTGAAAATTGCCAATGTCTCAGCTTGTGAACCTCTCTATTCAACGAAGCAAAATCTTTATTCAACAATTTTAAAGAAATATTGAAAACTATCCAAGTCTAGTCACAATACGTGGAAAGCATAGATATCAAGAACGCACCGCAAACTTAAGTGTACGTTTGTACAGTGTTACAAGGCCTGAGAAAAGTTTGACGGCATAGTCTGCAACCTCCTCAGTTTCATATTCTGCAAAAGCATAACCTTTTGGTTTCTCAGATTCCCTATCTTTAGGAATGTGTAAGTCTACCACTCGTCCAGCTTGAATTAATATATCATACAAGACTCTGTCTGTCACCCTCTCATCCAGATTGCCTGAAATAGATAAAAATCAAATCAGAAACCCAAAAGTAGATGCCCTGTATTACGTATACTTAGACATGTACATTCAAAACCCCTAAAAATTTGTTTGTGTACAAATATAAGTTCCGACCAAACTATTCCTATTAAGAATTGAAACTTGATTATATAAAAACCAGAAATATATAGCTGTGGGATGTTGAGTTAACTAAAAACAAAAGAAATAAAATCCACTGACGGTTTAGGAAACCTCGGATCATCTAAACCATTATTGAGAAGCATATTCGTCAAACAAACATTTCCATCTATAACATCTTCTACAGAAGTAAACATAGCATGCAGAGAAAGGGAGATCTAAGACATAAGAGACTCGGATCTTATTTAAAGTGACTACTATGGGGGCACTTGACAAGTAAAATTTATATTTTTTTATCAATAAGTACCATGAACACACAGCACAAAGATGGAAGAAATGATTCAGCAAAATCTACTTGCGTATAGATTTCCACCGGCAGTCAATTAAATAGAAATAAAAATTTCACATCTCTTTAAACAAATATTGTATCCTACAGCTACTGTACTTTCCCTTTTTCCCCTCTAATAAAATTTTATTTCTATTCAAAATAATTATAGACAGTATGTAATGCGTGTTGTGTAAAGATCATTTGGCAAGCAACAGATCTAATTTTCAACAAAACAATGCCATGAATAACTAAAAGTTGGAAGCAGAGCTTGAGCAAAATTCACTTGCTTAATGATGTATTGATCTCCACCAACAAATCAAATACAAATAGAAATTACACATTTCTCTAGACCTGTAGTACTTACCCTCTTTCCCCTCTAAAAAAATGTATTTCTAGTGAAACACGTACGGGCAGTGTGCTACTTTAGCTGTTCTCCTATGTGGCGGTTTCCATCTTGAAAGAAATGATGAAACGCTTAAATGATTTGTACCCATGGCCATGTTATGAAGCAAAATTATTGTATTAGTTTCTGGAGAGTCTCTTCAGTAAATTTATAGGGAGTGGTGACTTATCTTAATTTTTAATTCATGGTTTTTATAAGGTTCCATTTGATTCTGTTTGATATTGTTCATCCAATTTGTTTGTCTAAAACTCAAAGGTCCTTTTCTTCTTTCCCTAATACATCACTACTTTCTTTTTAATAAAATCAACATCTACCAAATGTTAGTTGGTCTAACGGTGATTGGCACTGAACATGGTAGGGAGAACCACAATTCAATGCCTGCAATTGCGTTTGAGAAGGGACTAGAACCACTTGATGTCAGGACCCGCCCGAAACTCTAGACTACTAGGGCCCCCCTTTCCGTAGGAACCAGAGGGTGAAAAAAAAATCAACATCTGTCATCAACAAAACCTCCTATCGATATTTGTTTACAGCCGCCAAAAATATTATAGTGAATAGAAAATCTAACATATATTTAGTCTTCTTAATATGTTCAGTAATCTACTTGATAATTGCCATTATTCTCTTTCATGTATAAATCATTCATAACAAAGTAGCATTGCTCAATCTAAAATCTAAATTATTATTATTATGATATACAAAATGCACATAATAAATAGGACCTACATATTAAAATCTAAATTATCTAACATTTATATTAGAACAACATATAAGATGAACAAAATTGAAAAAGAAAATAGTGAAGCTACCTATGTAAACGGTGCAACTTGAATTGCTAGACATAGCTGAATATAGATCTGATGTAAAGCCTACCAAAACAGAACGATAATTAGAGGCAAATAAAAGGGAATTTCAATAGCTATTTTACAATTGAAACGCTTTAGCGCGCAATGAAGGTGCGGTTCGGAGTGGAACTATGCTATGCTGCGACGCAATTCATTGGTGTATTGATAAGCCGCTATTGCGGTAGCAAGTAATTCGCACCCTAGCGCGCGCTGCCGCAACAGGAGAGGGGGAATGGAATTCGAAAATAAGAAGAAGAAAAGCGTAATTCGCACCCTAGTGTAATTTCTCACCGTTTCTGGCGGCTGGAGACCAACTTCTGCTGCGTTTTCCGGCTTGAGCTTTTTTACGCCCAAACTTCAGTCATTGCAACTTCAACTTGTTTTCTTTATTTTATGAAACTCATGAGTTTTTTTTCCTAGGGTTTTAAATTAATCTTTATCTTTATCTTTATCTTTATCTTTATTATTATAAAAGTAGTTAAATATGCTTATTAACCCTAATTAACCCTAATGTAAACCTAATCCTAATTACTCCTAACCCAAATCAGCTAAGCCCAAAAACAATACAACCCATTTTGGTTCAATTAAAAATAAAAAAACAGAGCAGTTATCTATTACTATGAAGCAAAGCACGTGAAAAGAGAAAAAAAAAATATAGGAAATAGAGCAGTTGGTATTGGAAACAGGAAAAGCAAAGCACGCTCAACATCAAACACTAGAAAATTCAAACTATTATTATCTTCCAAAACACAATTCTCTTCACCAACTCAAATTCACCCTTCTCCATGGTCTTCTTCTCTCCATCTCTCCCTCAGTAGAAAATCTGAAATCAAGTTTCCTCTCTATTCACTCGGCATCACCGGCGACGATCTCATCATCTACGCCTTCAACCCCAACGCCGTCTCCTATGAAACCCTCTCTCACAAACCCACCCCACAATAACAAACCAACGACAACGAAAATAAGAAGTTCGAGTTGCGGCACCGATCATGCCGGAGTTTGTCGTCGATCGACTTATGCTTTTCTTTTCTTTATTCCTTTTTCTCCGAGTTTCATTTACTGTTTTATCTTTTGACAGATAAAAACTAATTGGTTTTAATCACTTATGCTTGCTTATTTGCTTTGTTTGGTTTTTAATTCATCTACTCTCTTTCATGATCTGCATCTTTATTCCATATGCGTTTGATTTAATTGGTTTTATGGTTTAGGATTTAGGATTTAGGATAGCCATGGAAGAGGAATTTGATAAAATGAGTTAGATTTACTTTTTCACTTACTACTACTTATTATTGTTTTCTTTGTTTGGGCAGATTTTAAAACAATGGAGAATGGTATAAAAGATTTGTAGTATTTGTTATGAAACTATTCATGAAGGCTATATCATTACCGGTTCATTGATTTCAAAGGAAGTATCTTCATGGAAAAAAAACTATTTTTTGTGTAGTGGGAATCATTTTATTTGTTTTTTCATATGCAGTTGACATTGGCTATTTGTTTCTTTGTCACTTATATATTTTTATTCATTTTTCTATTTTCAGCAGGGTATTGTGAGAGATGGACATGAATATGGTGAAATAAGAACACAATTGTGTAGAATTAGGATTTGAGACATCTTCATAGTAGATGGTAATAATTAGTATTCATAACTTTCATATTGCTTGCAGGTAGAATTGTTCACAACAATATTGGACATGGTTAAATATGTTATTCAATTTTAAATGATTATGAATTCCAACCCGATCTTCATGTTTTGTTAAATACGTCATAAAATTGAAGTTTAACTATCTGCATATGTTAATCAAAATTGTTTATGTTTGGCTTTTTGTTCCCAGGTGTAATATTCTTATTGTAAGATTGATCGAATATTAACAGAACCGTCGTCGAGTTTCCGACTTTGGATGATCCACATTCGAGTTTATTTTTCTCTTGCTCAATTGCTAGCAGCGGCAGAGGAGTGATGCCTAACATAGTATGTTTTTTTTCTCATTCTTCAAATTGCTTTTGTGAAATATTGATACTTTGGGTGTTGGTTTTAACTTGAGTGTTGCTTAATATATGATGGTTAAAAAGTACTGTTTTATAGGAAAATATGATTGTTCATCTCAATTATTATTTTGATTCTCACTGTTTAAAATCATATTATTAAACAGTACCGTTTTAAAAGATGTGTTTATGGATTTGCTTAAAATATTGATACTGCTTTAAAAAGTACCGTTTTATAAGATTGGTAAATCAGGTATCAGTGAGGTGTAGGTACATAAAATCATATTATTATGTCGGCTCTGAATATTTTTAAGAATATTTTCTTTCTATGATTATCTATCTTTGGTAGCAAGAAATTCAATGTATGTGCTTAACTACAAATTGATAGTATTTTGGAGATGATGTGTTGGAGATGATGATGGCTTCCAAAACACATCTATATTACCAATTTTGTTCAAGATGCAAACTTTTAAATTAGAATTTGACTGCAACTATGTAACTATGAAAATAATTAGTATTTTTATTTTTATTTTTTCTTCAAATTGCTTTTATGAAATATGTATGATTAATTTTGTATATGTTATTTCAAAAAATGAAGGTTATGATTATGTGCTTCTTTGAATATTTCATAAGCAAATCCAATAACAAGAAGTACATGGCCTAGCATCAAAGTAAAGAAAATGGGAAAAGTCTTATACACTTCTGCCCCTAGATCGAAGTATGTATATGCTACTCAAAAACACTCTGCAACAAGTATTTGGAACCAACAATATATTCAACATGGCAAACTCATGAGTAATAGCTGCAATAAATAGTGTCAACTAGCTCCTTGATTTTTGAATGTGTGGTTAATGCAATCCTATTCGATGGAGATAAACACAGGTTCTATGCATAGATTCTTTGCCTTATATTATGTATTGTGCAGCTCAATTTTGCAATAAAGTAGTAGCAATTTGATTAGGAGCAAAAAATTTATCCACCTATATGTATAAAATCCCTTCTTATGAAGGTAGACACTTATTTTATACAAGTGACCATATGCTTCATTTGAAAGTTGATTTGTCATATCACTTATTTAACATCAAATTTTTTCTATAATATATTTTATTATTATACACTATAGGCGATAAGACCCGTGCATCGCACGGGCGAGAATCTAGTGTTTTTAAAGGGGTTACAGTAAGAAAAATTGATAAGGGTTTTGTCAAAAAAAAAAAAAAACTTTTTAGTCAAAGGAGTAATTATTTTGTACTAGTCTAGAGTAATTATTTTGCTAAAAAGCCTTTTTGAGGAAAAATTGTTTTTAATCTTTTTAAATAGGATTTTTTTTTATAATATATTCGTAGAAAAAATCTATTTTCTTAGCATGTTAAATTTTTTGAAGAAGAATTTATTACTTTTATTTAACTCGAAAGATAAATCTATAAAATTGCGCGTAAAAGATACTCAGCTCAAACAAAAAAAATATATTTTTGACGACAAAACAGTTTTATGAAAAAGCTTGGGGCTTGGGCCAACTTTTCATATGTTGGATTTTCTATATTTGGGACTTATTGAAATGGAAAAATGGCCCTTCCACCCCATTAATTAGTCCTTCACTCCTACAAACCACTTGATAATTTTATTTTACCTTTTTTATTATTAAATTTTTTATACTATTATTTTTTATTATTTATTTCACCCCTACAAAACATTGTTTCGGTAATTTTTTTTTTCCAGTTTGATGTGTTTACCGGAATTGTTTATTAATGTGTTCCGGTTTAAAAATTAATACTATGAGAAAGAAATTATGTGTACCGGAACCGGTTTTCAAATAATGTGTACCAATTGAGCACAATTGTTCCGGTTTAGATCTGTTTAGTATAATTTCTTTGTTTAATATAAATTTTCAAACCGGAACAATTGAGAATTTTTTTATCATGCAATGTGTTTGGTTTTGGTGGTGGAATCAATATATGTATCGGAACAATTTATCAAAATATTCCGGTTTAGATCTTCATACCGGAACACATTTTTGAAAGTCCGGTTTATTATCGCTTGAGTTTAAAGAGTTTTGACTTATAGTGACAAACAAAAGTGTCACTAAAAGTCTAAAATGTGTATGAGGATGTTATTTTGACATGTACCGGAATTGTTTTTCAATTTATTCCGGTTTGTATATTGTTACCGGAACATTAATTCACAAATTCCGGAATATCACTTAATTTTGAAGGGATTTGACTTATGGTGACAGATAAATGTGTCACTAAAAGTGTAAAATCTGTCACTATATATCTAAAATCCGTGGGTAAAAACCTGTTGGGGTGAACTCTAATAAAGTGTAATTTTTTTTTTTGGCAAAAAGGATAAAATTGGAATATTTAATAATTTATAGGGGTGAAGGATTAAGTGATGGGGTGGAAGATTTAATTTTCCTACTTTCATGTGTAAGGTGCAGAGGAAGAAAAACTCAAAATTGAAATTGGACTCAAAGAAGTTTTAGGAGAAAGATTTAGTAGTTTAGAGTTTGACCACAATATAAATAAAATTTAATTAAAAAATTGTTTTATCCAAAAATTATATATTTTTTTGATAAAATCCAAAAATTAAATTTAATTCTCTCAAAATCGGTTAAATTGGTGAAACTCATTAATTACTTGAGCTCAATATCTCATACTATATGCATTCTTTCTTAATTCAAGGGTTTATTATTTCTTAATTTAAATATCTAAATCTAAAAGAAATAAAAAAACTAGGGACACAGAACTACCATATAAACTCCATAAGCATCCAAGTTTTGTTTTTTTGACTAACCATAAGCATCCAAGTTAGTGCGAAGATAATACAATTAATTTTCAAATGCGTACAGGAAGGAAAGGAATCAATCAACACAACCAATAATGAAGCAAGTGCAGAAGGACACACATTATTTTAATAGTATTTCTCAATCATAATAAAATTAGGCAAATGTTAACATGTGCCCCAAAGGCATACTGTATGTTAATGAAATAAAAGTAGAAATATTCTCTTCAAAAGTTAAAAACTAATAAAAACATTTGTTTTTGACGAACTAATAAAAACTTGTCGAGACCGGAATATCCACCGCCGAACGTAGTAACTAATCACTTGCTAAATTGAAGATATCTCAAATGATAAAATAGCTGACCTAAAAATTTAAATCTGTTTCATGTTCAATATGAGGATCGAATCATCGACCCTTGATTAATGATTAAAGAGGATGGGTCCAATACTTGAACACATAAAAGTATATGAGTTTAATCATTAAAAAAAATGGAAAATAAAAATGTATATATATTTTTTGATATTGTTTTTTTTGAAGCAGCAAAGAAAAATTATTATTAAAATAAAGCTAGATTAGCACAGGGTGTGCTTAATCTAGATGCCAAAATATACATGGACCAAAACAAAAGCAAGAACAATTCTTTTTAGAAGATTACAAATCAGACCAACCTAAACATGCCAAAGGGTTAGAGAGCCATAAACTAAACTCGGGAGTTGTATGATGACTTTTTGTCTTTAGCCACTACCAAGTCTGAACTTTGATCTGATCGAGCACCCGAATCACATTAAAAACTTTATTCTGAAAAGACCGTCGTTCTGAGCTTTTCTAATCCACCAAGTCGTTGCTAACCATAAGAGCTGAAAAAAATCCTTTAGATTCACCGGATGAACGTGAAGGCCAAGAAACTGCAAAGCGTGTGAAACCACCTCAAACGGCACGACACCCTGGAGATCTAACCAATGCAACAGACCACTCCAAACCAACTGTGATTTAGAGCACCAAAAAAAAGTGGAATAGAGATTCCACAAAAGAACATCCAAGACTACATAGATGAGCACCCTAAGATATAATTCCTCGGCGAAGCAAATTATCTCTAGTTGGAAGACGATTTTGCATTAGACGCCAAGCAAACACATATACTTTGAGAGGGACCAAATTATGCCAAGGAAACGTAACAATCATATCAGGATTTGCCACAGGCTTGACCGGTCGAGTCAGAGTCAAATACGCCTCCTTCACTGTATAAACCTCGGAGGAAACACCATGCCAACGCCATCTGTCATAGATAAGAGAATTATTTAGAATAAAAATAAAAATGTGATATTAATCATTTTAGTATTTTGTCTATGTTCGAATTTTATTCGCGCAATATTAAATGTGATGTTACTGATCCAATCTCAGGGGATGTATCTTCTTCTTCATAATTGACTGTTAATTTGTTAGTCTTCCATGGAGCTAGATTCATCAACAACTTCAAACGGTTACTTATTCATTCTCAAAGGACTTTCACTCATTCCAATCTGGCATCACTTTCTCGCTCTCATCACTCTTCTCATATTCTTTCTCTACAATTTCCTCGAAATCCATTTCTTCCAAGACCTCTTCACCGGTTTCTCCGGTTCTCCGGTTCACTTCAGTTACAACTCCTCCTCTCAACTCTACCACTCCGTCGTTTCCAACTGCCCGATTCTTCAAGGAAAATATTCCGTCACTCCTTGGCTTTCCAGTCCTCATCTTCAAACCGTTTTCCTCAACTTCTTTGGAAATGCTCCAACTGTCACTTACAAAAGGTCATAACCGTCATTTCACTATAAGAGTCGTCAAAGTTAATGTATCCCGTTAAAAATTAAGATCAGATACATCGATTAATTTTCTCTTATATTTTGGGACGAAATTACTTGTTATTTTTGTATCAAGTGTTATGAATCTAACAACTAATTTACTTTCAGACAATTATTTACTACTTCTGATGGTGGAACTCTTGCTTTGGACTGGGTAACGAGTTCTGATGGTATGTGTGTATATTATAGAGATTATTATTCTGATTATTAGAATTAATTTGTGTTTTTGATTGAAAATGCATAGTTAATTTGGTATCAAATTAGAAATCTTAGTTGACCTTTTGAAATTTTTTTGTATGATCATTTTTACAGTTGTTACTAAAGATGAATCTACTCCTATTGTTATTTTGATTCCTGGTTTAACAAGTGACTCTTCATCTCCTGTAAGTTATACTAGTATCATCATGCTTTTGTTTATGTGTGCGGTACTTAAATGTGTTAGTGTTGCGTTGTTGACTTGTTTCTATCGGTGTAACTGGCCCTGTTTGGTTCGGGGTTTTTGGAGGGGAGGGAGTATTTTAAATTTTTATGTTTGGTTCAACTTTTTAACGAGGGGAGGGAATTATTAATTTACTTTTTTCTATTGGGAAAACGGTGTGATTTTACTCAAGTTGGTTGTTAATTGAATGCTAGGTAGATCAGGGCATGGCCTTCGGATCCATGTTTTAAAAACCGAACCTAGATATACCTCTTGGTAGTGATTCAAAATTTTAATCTGCTCAAACAATAACAAACCACGGTCTAACTGTACAAATAACCGAAGACAATACTGGTTCACAACTCGACCGATTGAACAGTGTGGTTCAATTACATTTTTAAAACATTGCTTCGTAGTTCTGAAAAGAATATTGTTTCGGGTAACAAAACAATTATATTGGACACTATAGTTTTGGTTATTCATTATATTGGAAGGCTTCATGAGTATCAGATATGCTAGATGTTCCCTTGTACCCTTATTATAAAATGTTTATGAATTTGTAGTGGTATCTTACAGTTTTTTTTCTTCCTTTTCCGCCCTTTCCCTTTCTTGATAGTATCTCAAACACCTTGCATATCATACAACGAAGCTTGGATGGAAAGTTGTTGTCAATAATCACCGAGGATTTGGAGGTGTTCCAATCACGGTTAGTTTTCCTGCAACTTAGAAATATATAGATTATTTGATAGTTGATACATTTTCTGTAGGCTTAAAAAACATAAAAATATTATGGAACCACTTTAGAACATGGGAGATGCAGCAGATGAAAAATGTGGTTGAAATTGTTTTGCACTTCTTTTTGTTAGAATTGTAGGATTGATGTGCATCTCAATAACAGTATGGTGTAATAATAGTTTTATTGTTTTCTTCATTTGGTAATGTAAATTCTTATTAAAATTATTTCAGTCTGATTGTTTCTACAATTCTGGATGGACTGAGGATACTCGCACAGTGGTTAATTATCTCCATAAGGAAAATCCCAGGGCACCTTTATTTGTTGTTGGTACTAGTATTGGAGCTAATATTCTGGTAAATTTGTCGCTCAAGTCTTACTCTCTTGCATCAAATTTCTTTAATGCTGATTAATTTAATTGCATACCTCAAATAGTCTAAACACAAAAATTTCATATAATGACATACATGATACATCTACGAGTGCCACTTATATTAAGGACCAAGTAGAAACTGATTTAATTCAATTGTTTGACATTTCTCCTTTCCCGCATTGATCTCTATTTCTTCTAAACTGTGCTTTCCTGGTCGGAGCTTTATCATAATGTCTCACCGGCGAATATTGGTTAAGGATCGGATCATCTTCATTGGAGCTGTTTTAACTGATAGTTAATGGTTATTAATGTTTCCAACTTATTTATAATTATATATATGATATATGGTTATTACTTTTAGTTGCTTGACATTTTTTTGCTTCACCACATTGATCTATACCTCTTCTTAAATATGTTTTATCATGGTTTCTAATTCCATGTTTTGTTTATGCATAAACTTTGATAAAAAAAACTGTTTTGTTTAAAAAAAATTACTCAAGTTATGACCATTGGCATTGGTACATAAGTACATTCTCTATTTGCTTTTCAAACTACAGCATCACCGGAAATTGCACAACTTGTTAAGTGTTAACTTATTCCCACTCACATATCCAAAGAACTTGGCACATTGCTGTTTGATTTTGAAAATTGTTTGCAGGTAAAATATCTTGGTGAGGATGGTGAGAATACTCCTGTAGCTGGAGCTGTAGCTATTTGCTCTCCTTGGGACCTTTTGGTTAGTAAATAGTTTATGATTTGATAGTTTAACTTTTGCATTTCAAATGACATTTATTAATGTACATGTTGTGGAAAGTAACCACAATCTATCTTTCATCTGACGTTGTACCCACTTTAATTGTTTGTAGATCCAAAAGAAAAATTTTGTAAGAATTAATTGAAAAATCATGCAATCTGTTAGGAAACAATAAGGTTTTAATATGTTGGAAACTTTAGGAATAGAGGGTGTACATGGCAATATTTTGGAGTGGGGGAGGTTTAGAAGGAAAGGCAGGCATTTATGGAAAAGTTGGAGAACATTTGGTTTAGAATCATATGAACATAGTGGAAACTATCTTGAAATTTCTTGTGCTATACTTTCCAGCCTTTACCCTACTAGCTATATGTGCTTTTGGTTCAAAATTGTTTCGTACAATCTATTTGATATAATCAATGGAGCGTTGTTGAATTTCACTATCAGTTTATCGTCACTAAAAGTTTGAATTGTTTTTTAATTTAGCATGTTATTGCTCCTTAACTGGAAGTAATGTTACCTTTATAATGTTTGCAGATAGGGGATAGATATATAAACCGTGCTCGTGCGCAAAAGATTTATTGCAAAGCACTAGTAGGTGGACAAATAGATTATGCAAAATTGTATGCTTCTATCTTTCTAGATTTTTCTTACTCATCTTTCTAGTTGGCAAGCTTTTATTTTTCATCTTTTATCACCTGCAGACAAACATAATTTATTTTAGATCTTTTTCTTTAGATCATATTTGACTCGATTTGGCCAATATTCTTTGCAGACACCAGCCTCACTTTTCTCGCCTTGCTAATTGGGAAAGGATAGAAAAGGTAGCCTTACTCTTTGATATTTCATAATTGTTTCTACTATTTAATATATATGATAAAATAGCATGCTTATGCTACAGTTGTATGAAGTTGACTTCTTTATCACATATTCATTATATTATCTGATGCATATTTCTATTGACATAGTTTCTAATGGAAAACTACATTTAAGCTTTTTTTTTTTTTTGTGGTTTTAGAGCAACTTGCTTGTATGTATTATTCTGCATGGAAGATGTCTGAATGATTTCAAGTTATTGACCCTTCAGTTTTATTCATGATTCCTCTTAACTCTGTTATTTTATACCGGACATTTTAAATGTTATTTGTCAATGACATTGTTTAAATGATTGAAAGATGCATGCTGATTTTAGGGGCCAAATAGTTGCTACTCATTTACCTGTTGGATATAGCTATTTTCCTTAAAACACAAGACATTTTGTAATAGTACCACATTCTTAAATGATGTATGTTGTTCCGAGTTATTGATTTGGTGAAGTTTTGTAAATTTTCATTAGTGCTGAGTGCATATGTATTCTTATGCTTTGCAGTCACTTATTGTTCGAGAGTTTGATGAACATGCTACATGCATGGTTTGTAAATATGAGGTACACGTAGCACCTAAGATTTGTAATCTTCTATTTTCTTGTATCATTTCTTTTCTGGCTCCTTATATGTCTGCTATCTAAAATCTTTTTGTTTCTTTAGACGGTTGATACGTACTACAGACGCTGCAGCAGTTCTACTTTTGTGCAATCTGTATCGGTTCCTCTTCTCTGTATTAGTGCTCTTGATGATCCTGTCTGTACCACCGAAGCCATTCCCTGGGATGAATGCAAGTATGCTGCTTTGTTGTTTGTTCTAGTTAGTTGGCTTTCTGTTTCTATTGCATTGCTTCAACACCCATTTTAATGTTACTTTTTTGATAGGGCGAATAAAAATATCGTGTTGGCAACTGTAAAGCATGGAGGACATCTGGCCTTCTTTGAAGGGATAACGGCATCTAGCCTGTGGTACTTGTTTGATTTTGTGCATCTGACTCTTCAGTATTTTATCACATCCACCAATCTTTTGCATTTAGTTGCCCATTCTAATATCATCAATATCATTCCTTGATTGGTTATAGTATCATCTGCATCCCAATTAAGCAGCCACGCCCACTATCATCAAAAATTGAAAAATAAATTTCTTGCCTATTGCAGGTGGGTGAGAGCTACTAATGAATTTCTTAGTGTACTACAATCTAGCCATCATATGCATGAACAAAAAAAGGTACTCAAAAGATATGCTACTGTTAAGCTTATTGAGTAATGTTTATTCTTCCGTTTGTTCTATACTATCTTTGAATGCTATATAATTTGGTGCACTAAGTGGATCATTTCTAGTGGCTGAAACTGCTGTTTTCTCTATTAATGACGATGCAGATCTCTACGCCAAACACACTATTGGATTCTTCAATTGATCAGGGCCCTTATATCAATGTTAACGAAGATGGAATGGTGACTGCATTGAACAATGAGCCAACGGACAACCAAAAGAAATACAGGTAATACAGGATATACACCAGCATCAGGACATGTTCAGAAGAATAAGTTAAAAAAACTTGATGAGTTAGTGAACGAGTGGGGATTCCTCTGGCATTTTATAAACAATAAGTACACACAACGCCACAACTCTTGAATTTTGACGCGTAAGCTTGTTATCTCTACAAAATCGATGATCCATCCAAATGCTGATGTATATTGCTGTTAGTCTGTTACACATTGGCACTAAGATAGTACAGTGCTTGTATTCTTTCCTATCTAATAAATTTCATTTCTATTAAAAAGATGTTATTGACACTTCACTGTACTATATTTGGTGTTCTACAATGTCTCAAGCTTGAGTTCAAATAGTTTTATTTACATAGTACAAGTTTAAAAGTATTGCTGGTTGTTTAATAAAATGGTTGATCTCAAGGTTTTATATTATGAATTCTATTTGTTAGTAATAATTTAAACAAATGAATATAAGAAGTTTTTTATGCTAACCGTTCATGTTGTTGAAACAATATCTTACTACAAAGTGTCACAATAACATTGTTTAAGTTTTTAGATTTTTTTTAATGTGCAGATTGAATGCAATTCAGGAAAATGAATGAATGACATGCATATTATTTTTTTACTATGATATAGTTACAAAATTTCTTCTACTGTTAACGATGATTAATTTTCGTTGCTCAAAATCATTTAAATAACATAATTAATACTGTTGACACAGTTTAAAATTCATAGTTGAAAAATAAGTCACTCTTAGGAAATTTTTTTTTTTTTGACTGTCACTCTTAGGAACTATTAACCGATAGGTTTGTAAATTTTTTTTTTTTGTAAGTGTAAGATTTGTACATTAAAATCAGTTAAAAATATTTTTTAATACAGAAAAAATAAATTAATACTACATTTTTTATTTTGTTAACTAGTGTTGTTAGCAACTCTAAAATTTTTAGTACAATTTAGTACTGGTTGTCCTGCCTGTCGGCTAGAGTTTGATAATTCCCATCCTTGAAATTCAATCTTGACGCTTTTGAAAAGTCACATTTCCACACATCTCTTTCTCTTTGGGAAGAATATTTGAAAGCATAAGGTAGGATTCAATTCAAGGCTGCCTGCCGTCCAAAGTCAACACCGGCAATACTCAGTACAATAATTTAAGTAGCAATAGGAGAGTTGAACATCAATTTTTTTGTCAATTTTTTTTTTACCGTATTATAAATACGAAGTTTTTACTGTCATTAATGATGATTATTTTCGTCGAAGAATCTGTAAAATATAATATTTTCATCTCTTGAATCAATTCATTGTAGATAATTGATTATATCAATGCAATACAAATTTAAAGGATATTTATAATGTCAATGCAATACAAATTTAAAATCATCAACAAAATAACTTTTGTTTTGACTGTAAATAAAGGATATTTATTATATCAATGCAATACAAATTTAAAATCATCAACAAAAAAAGATGAAACTACAAACTTGTCACTATTAATAGCATAAAACAACAAATTGAATATACTTACACGTATAAGTCTCCGAATCTGTAACGTTGATGAGACCAAATCATTGTTTGAATTTGTCCTAAATTAAAATTAATCCTTTAATCTTAAACAAATGAACATCTCACTAAGACAGAAAAATAAAATACATTACTCTATAACAAAAAAAATAACAAAAAAAACGTATGAAGACAACAAAATAAATAAAAAGAGAAGTGTAAAAAGCTTGCAACAACTTTCTAATTTCTATTCAAAAATTGTCTCTTTTAATTAGTTAAACAACATCCTATAAAAGTACTTAGTATATGATTGATACTTCAAGAATACATGATAAAAAAATTAATATAAAATTTCATTTTAAAAATCGTACATTTATCTTTTTAAAAGTTAAAATACTATATTTTTTCCAGTCATTTTTTTTTAAATATTATATTAGAAAGCATTTTCCTTGTAGAAACAAAAAACATATACATTGTTTTATTTTTCCTTACAAAAGAACAGTTCATTGTGTTTTTATGCAAATACTAGTATTAGAAATATTTTACTTTTTTTAATATTGTCGACACATGCATGATTGAAAAGAGAGACAATTGGGTCACGTGGTAGATTAAGAAAGGTTCCTATTACCACGCACGCTTTGTATCTATTTTTCTCCTCACTCCTACCACCACCACCGTAACCACCTCCGCAACAACCAACTCTCTCACCACAAATAACCGTCTAACAAACATTTCCGATTCATCATTTCCCTCCATGGATTGCAACATCTCAAATCTCTCACTCATTCCACCTTCTTCTTCCAACGCCTACAAACTTCTCCTCCAAGCTCTTTCTCAAATTCCAATCCACCACTACGCTCTCGCCACCGCCTTTTCTATCATACTCTTTCTCTACAATTTTCTCGAAATCCATTTCCTACAAGATCTCTTCACCGGATTCTCTGGCTACACCGTCGATTTCAGCTATAACTCTTGCTCTGAAATCTACGACGGCGTCGTTTCAAAGTGCCGGATTCTTAACGGAAAATATTCTGTTACTCCGTGGCTTTCTAGTCCTCATCTTCAAACTGTTTTTCTCAACTTCTTCGGTAATCCTCCAACGTTCAAATACAAAAGGTTGTAAAAATTTCTCGTAGTTGTTTTAGTTTCATGAATTGTTTTTGAACTGCAAATATATATTAATAACCAGGTCTCTGTACAAGACGAACAAAGATCGGTATAAAAAGAATTAGGTTCATGAATCTAACTGCTATATTGTTTGTATATTTGATTGCAGACAATTATTTAATACTCCTGATGGTGGAACTGTTGCTTTGGACTGGCTTTCGAACTCTGATGGTACTATAGAATTTTGACGGAAATGCTTAGTTATTTGTTGATTTGGCAATTATTATCATCAAGTTAGAATTAGAAAATTTCTAGCTATATGATTCTAAAGTTGACCTTTCAAAAATTTGTGTTTGATCATGTTGCAGTTTCTGACAGTGCTTCCCATGCGAATGATGTTGTAACTAAAGATGAATCTACGCCCATTGTTGTAGTGATTCCTGGTTTAACAAGCGATTCTGCATCTCCTGTAAGTTGTTGAATGTTGATATATGAATCGTGATTTTGTTTGTCTGTGATTAAATGTTAGTTTAAATAGTTTTATTTTAGTTTAAATGTAGATATTCATTTGTATTTTGGCGCTGTCTTACAGTTTACTTTTTTTTTTCTTCTTTTTCTATTTCGTCTTCCCTTTGGTAGTATCTCAAACATCTTGCATATCATACAGCAAAGCGTGGATGGACAGTTGTTATCAGTAATCACCGAGGACTTGGAGGTGTTTCAATCACGGTTAGTTTATCAGCAAACTCAGAATTTATAGATTAACAAGTTTGACATGTTTCAAGACATAACGTTGATCCATATGAAGAATCATCAGCATCTTTATTGCAATTTTCCAATATCTTCCAAATTAATCTGAAGTTTGAAGTTATTGAGTGAAATTTTAATTACGATTGGTTTTATATCTTTGTTAGATTTTAAGTTTGTACCTATCAGATAACAATCTTAAAATTGAGGCTACTTTAATTAACTGTCTCAGATTTTCGTCAAAAAAAAGTTGTCTCGGGTATGTAAAGCTTGACAATCTATTTGCATGCCAAGAAACATTCTTGAAATAGCAACTGTCTCAGAACAATAACTAGTTTAACGAGCCTCTTTAGAACATGGAAATGGCAGCAGCAAAGTGTCTTTGAAAGTTTTTTGTATTCCATTTTATTAAAATGTTCGGGAGTGTGCATCTCAATACTGTGAAAATTGTGTGGTGCAACAGTTTTATTGTTTTTTCCTATAGTAATGTAATTTCTTATTAAAATTGTTGCAGTCTGATTGTTTTTACAATGCTGGGTGGACTGAGGATGCCCGCACAGTAGTTAATTATGTTCACAAGGAGAATCCCAGGACGCCTTTGTTTCTTATTGGAACTAGTATTGGAGCTAATGTTCTGGTAAATTCATAGCTTTGAGTCTTGTTCTGTGCTTACATCAAATGTCTTAACATTTCGTGTAATTAATTAAACTGCTGAATTCAAATGGTCTAAACCAAAAAAATTTCATATAACTACTTACATTTTCAAGTGCTACTTACAGCAAGGACTACCTTCCTCACATTGACCTTTATTTCTTCTGAAATATGCTCTCCTTGCTGGAGCTTGATCAAAATATCCTGCTTTGTCGTTCTGGTTTGGGATAATCTTATGTCAATACTGTTCTTGCTTATGGATACTAATGTTTCCTACTTGTTCATATATGTGTGTTATATTACTTTTAGTTGTTTGACATTTCTTCCTTCACCACAATGACCTGTATTTCTTCACAAAATGCTCTCTCACAGTTAGATCTTTCTCCAATCCTTTGTACGGAATAAGCATAACCTTTTAAAGCTCCCCCTTCATGGCTATCTGAAGAACCAAATATTTATTCATTCTTAGATAGAAGTTAGAACACACAATAATTTTAATATTTATTGCACATATATTCTTTATGTCAAACGCATCATCAGCCTTGATCCCCCATGATGAGAAAATGGGTAAGATAGGGAAGGAAGACATCAGGCAGGTTGTTCCTAACCACATATTTTTCGATAAACTCATACTCCTATGTTTGTACTTCTTTTTAACTTATGTGAGAACATTTGGTAGATCATTATCTGTTTTTCAAACTACAACTGAACTAGGAATTCAATGAACGTTTACTTGTTCTCACATGTGCAAAGAGATTGTTTTTGGAACTGCACTGTTTCATTTTAAAAATTGTGTGCAGATAAAATATCTGGGTGAGGAAGGTGAGAATATTCCTGTAGCTGGAGCTGTTGCAGTCTGCTCTCCCTGGGACCTTTTGGTTAGTATTTTGATTTCAAAGTATAATTTTTGCATTTTAGTTGGCATTGTTGATTAATGTGCATAATATTATGTGATAAATCGTGACTATTCAGCACCATTCATCTGAATTTGAACCTAGGTTATTTGTTTGTGGATCCAGTTGAAACAAATCGTAAGGTTTAATTCAAAATCATTCCAATCTTCAAGGAACATTAATATTAACACAGTACTTTAGGATTCATTTGGGATTTTTTTTAAATAAACATGCATTTAATTAGCTATTATATATAGTTTAATTAAGCACTTATTCTTAAACTGATACACTTCTTAAACATTTGTATAGAAGGAAAGGCAGAACGTGTATAGAAACTTTGTTAAGAGTGGTGGTGGGGATTGAGGGAATCAGTGAAGAGAGAGATAGGAGAATATGCATAAAGGGCAATTCACGCAGAAGGGAGGGGAGGTTGGTTTTACTAAGGAATGAGAGCCATTCTCATCTTAGTAAGGGGTATTCCCACAGTGGGAGTGTCAATTATGTTATCTTCAATTTTCCATTGCTGCAAGGAGAGCTATCCTCCAACCACTGTATTTCCTTTTTAATAGTATATACTTCCCCGAAGAATTCCCTTCTGTGGAATACTGATCTATTAATATCAGACTAGTTCCTCTATTTCTCTGGTTTAGTCCTATTATAAACTATTTTGGAGAGTTTATTGAAATAAACTATAAACATACAAACATATCGGAAGTTATTTTTATAATTATATCCAAACACTTATATAAGTATTTAAGTTATGAGATACGTCCAAACAAGCTCTCTTAAACGTGTATAATCATAACTTATGCAATTGAGTAACGTGTATAATCTATTGTTTTAATATTTTCAAATTTAGGAATGGAGTGTATAAATTGAAAAACATTTTTTAAGCGCAGAGAGTGAGTTATGGAGTGAAGGTAGGCGTTTCTGAGAAAGTTGAAGACATGTTGGTTTGATTCATATGAACATAATGGAAAGTAATTTGAAGATTTGAGTTTTGAATACATATAGGCCTTTAGCATACAAACAAGATAGGTGTTTCTGGTTCGAATTTGTTTTATACAATATATTGGATATGATTGATGCAGTTGAATTGAATTTCACTACCATTGCACATGTCTGAAAGTTTGAATTGTTTTGCATTATGGCTGTTATCCTACCTTCACCGGTTGTTATGTTACCTGGATAACATATTTACATTTGCAGATAGGGGACCGATTTATATCCCGTAAGCGTGTGCAGAGGTTTTATGATCAAGCACTAAGGATTGGACTTCAAGGTTATGCAAAATTGTATGTTTGTATCTTCCCATTTGAGTTTAAATATATTTTTGATAAGTTATTGGTCTTTCATCTATAAAATTCTTCATATGCGGACAAACATGCAAAAATTATGTTTCTGTGTAGTTCATAATCAGGTTTGATTTGACATATTTTCCAATATTCATTGTATGCAGACACCAACCTCACTTTTCCCGCCTCGCTAATTGGGAAGGGATAGAAAAGGTGGCCTTCCTTTTTATAATTTCACATATTTATGACTACTGTCAGTATAATAACAAATTGAACGATTATTCTACAGTTGCACGACTCTTACTTGTTTATTCCCTATATATTCATTCTGTTATCTGGTAAACTTTTTCGTTGATTTACTTTCTAATGGGAAAACAAAGTTAAGTTTTTATTGTGGTTTCGAGGCAAGATACTAATCTCTATTAGTATTGGTTGAGTTTTTTGGATTGCTAGAGGGAAATCCTCTCCACACTCAATATCATGAAAATAAACCATTCACAATTCAAATACTTAATTAAGCCAGAATTCTGTTGATTTTTCATGGAATATTAGTTCAGCAATAATAAGAAATTACATCAACAATATCAACATTAGTAAATGAGGAAGATGCATGAAGGCCGTTGTTGACTAGCATACGTCGTTTGTTGTTTTCTGTATTCTTCTTGATTCTGCTATTTTATAATGGTCATGTTCAAATGTTACAAGTCAAGAACACTGTGCAAGTGATTGAATGATGCACGTTGTTTTTAAGCCCAATTAGTTGCTGCATCATTATTTGTCTGGATATAACTTTTTCCTTAACCCAAAAGACTACATTATTCTAACATGTACCACATTCTTAAATGCTCTGTACCCCATATTATTTATTGCTTTGCTTAAGTTTTTAGATTTTAATCAATTTTGAGTACATATGTATTCTTATGTTTTGCAGTCACTTTCTATTCGAGATTTTGATAACCATGCTACCCGCATTGTTGGGAAATATGAGGTACATATACAGCACATAGGATTTATAATGTTCCAATTTTTGCCTTATCTCATGTTCTCTTCCTTATGTTGGTTATAAAAAATTATCTTTTTTCTTTAGACTGTTGATACATACTATAGACGCTGCAGCAGTTCTACTTATGTGCAATCTGTATCTATACCACTTCTCTGTATTAGTGCTCTGGATGATCCAGTATGCACCAGGGAAGCCATTCCTTGGGATGAATGCAGGTACGCTGCTTTATTTTTTCTGAAGTTCTGATTAATTTTTCTTTTTTATTATCTTACCGGCTTTTTATTTACTCTTTTTGCAGGGCGAATAAAAATGTTGTATTGGCCACTATAAAGCGTGGAGGACATCTTGCCTTCTTTGAAGGGATAACTGCATCTAGCCTATGGTAACTTCACCATTTTGGACATCTGACTCTTCCATTGACACTTCTCCCAATCTTATTCTTTTATCTGTGTACAATTTTGCAACATTCTTTCACCATTCTTTCTTGGGAGTGGGGGTGATTTTTGGAAAGTTACTAATATATAAAAAAATTGTTTGCAACTTTCTTCCTTGTTGCAGGTGGGTACGAGCGGCTAATGAATTCCTTGATGTACTACACTCTAGCAAATATATGCATATTCAGAAGAAGGTAAGCAATATGCTATTGTATTTTCATATTTTGCTTATTGCCAAATGTATATTCATCTTTGTTCTGCACTTCTGTGCTATCTGTAATGTATAATACTACTATATACACTTTGGTATGGCACAACACTTTGGTATGCCAAATGTATCTTATCTTTTTAATTCTGAGTACTATGCGAAGCCATTTCTACTTTCTGGAATTGTTGTTTACCCTGGTAATGGCATTGCAGATCTCTGCACCGAACAAACTATTGGACTCGTCAATTGATCAGGGTCCTTACGTCAATGTTACTGAGGATGGAATGGTGGCTGCATCGAACAATGAGCTAACAACAGACAATGTGGAAGAAATAAACGTAAGACAAGATACGCATCATGACAGTCATGACATGGTTCTAGAAGAAAAAAAACAAGATGAGCTTGTGACCAAAACAGGGAGCGGCGATTTGTCTTGTATTCCAAAAACAGCCAGTGTAATAACACCTATTAAAAGATACGTAGGCCAGTTATCTCGAGAAAATCGATGGTCCATGGGATTGCTGGTTTATATTGCTATCACCACAAGTTGGCCATTGGTTGGTTCAGCCCTATATCTTGTGTTTGGGAAAAAGCTAAGGGATTTGTTACCCGGTCGTTTGGTTAGAAGATAATATTGTATTACAATATATCATTGTTGTATTTGTCTTTGTAGATGTATAACAATACTAAAATTAATAAAACGAAAACTAATAATAATGATAATATACCTCTCCTATTATTTCCTCACCTTGCTTGCAAGATAATTCTCCATTCCTTAGCTTATATTAGAACTTAGTTGGGACTTTTGGTGGTCTACTGTTTTCCCTAAACAATTAGTTTACCCTGTTCCCAACCTGGCTTTCAACAACAGAAGAGCCTATGTATAATAATACTTGTAATTATACTTGTAAAAAACAAACACTGTATTTTTAAGCACAACCTAAGTTTTTTTTTTTGAGGAGCATACTTGGGCACACGAGTTCAGACTCGGTTTGGGTATACTCCCACACAAGATGAGAGAAGAGCTTAATTAATACTAGGTGACAAGAACCTGTGAACAGATGAAAAACTTGAACTGATGATAGTAAGATAAGCAACTTCATGCGGCAAAAATTGTATTCCATGTTGACAAATCAATCTCCAAGAAAAAACTTCTTCCAAGAAATATGGAGAACTAATGAACTATTGCAATGTGGAGTGCACTTTGATTAATGAGCATGCAAATAATACGACCATTGTTACTCACTAGAGGCTGAACCAAATGATACGGTAGGTACTACTCAACTCTAATTTAACAGTTTTTTTACTCACATTTAATAGTAGTGATTTAAATAAAATAAAGAAAATTATAGATATAATGATGACAATTTGATTTTTATGATATTCCAAATTTGTTTTTTTTAATGGGACTAAATGAAGACATTTTAGTCTAAGGGGGGTTATTCAATTGGGATTTCGATGAATTTTAAAAGACTTTAAAGACTTTTTTATGATAAAAAAATCTTGTGTTATTCAATCAAAACTTTTTAAAAAAGTAAGTAAATCTTGTGTTATTCAATCAAGACTTTTATAAAAAATAAGCAAAAATTTTTTAAACAAGTCTCTCAAAATCTCACAGAATCAATATAATCCCACAAAGTCTTTTAAAATCTTCAAGACTTTTTTATCATAAAAAAGTCTTTTAAAATCCATTGAAATCTCAATTGAATAACCCCCTAATTATATTAATATTTTGCATCAACATGAAATAGACATAATACATTTTGATTTTGGTCTGGGGTCCTCTTATTCTCCTATACTTGAACAATCTAGTGATTGTTTCAACTTCCAACTATAAACTGTTTGTACTATAGTTGCTACGGTTTTTTTCTGCCAAAGTTGGAATTTTCTTTAATATAAAAAATAATACGAGTAGCTAGGAAGTAATTGTCACAAAAATTTCATTGTATAATGGAAAAAATTCATGAGTTGGATTAGATATATATACTTTGTAGTTTGATTAATGACAAAAGTTTTTGGTATAGGAAATGACGTACATTTCTTAGAAGGAACATCAAAGACAAATAAAACATCCAAGTAATAATTAAATCTTACTATGAAGGAATAGAAGTTTCTAAAATCAAAAGAAGACGACCAAGATTAACATTAAAAAATAATCATAAGGTAGAATATTAGTGTTACTTTGATTTCTCAGCCTCTGTCGCTTGTTGATGGTTTATTCATCCATATTCCATGTCTTTCATTGTTAGTTAATTAAATATAATGAAACTTAATTTGTCAATCCATCTTAATCTTTGACTGCAGATGTAAAGAACCTTTTTAAAATGGAATATACCTTAATTTGGTTAAATCTAGGACAAGATTAGCCGTAGGGCATATTTAAAATGCACATCAATCTGAATCGGATCATAGGGGCAAATCCGACTTTCAAGCTGTAAATTTATATATTTGGTGAATAATACTAAAATTTTGTCTTACACTCTTAGATATACATAAAAAGTAAATTTGTTTACAACTCTTATAATGTGTATTTAAATTGGCTATCTAATCTATGCATGTATCAAATCTAATTTTAGATTCTTGCAAATGAGAGTTAGAAATACTCTTGTACATAACAAAACAAATTGTTTTTGATTTATGAACAAGTTTATTTTTTATATAACTATCACTTTTTTTTCTTTCTAAAAGCCATTTACGTTATAAACCTAAAAAGCGAGTGATTCATGCGAATGCACACAATATTTTGATAGGTTATATTTGAGTAAGAATCTCTCCATTTTTTACATTTGAAATACTAGCTCAATGGTAAGAGATTAACATTATAACTTCAAAGAATCAAGTTCAAATCCCGCTAAGAACAATTGTAAAGTGGAAATTAGTACGAATGTTTAATAAAAGTCAAAATATATCAAAGACTTCATTATATATCACACACAAAGAGCAATCAACTACATATGTACAATCATCCTTTTACTTTTTTTTAAAAAAATTTATATACATCATATGATCAAAAGCAACATGGTTTTCTTTGATGTACATCAAGTTCGTCAATAAGAGTTTAATTTCATAAGGATACAAATTAAATTCTTTAAAAAATAAATATTTTATTGTATAATTTATTTTAAAAAAATACATACGGCTATATACCTATCTTTAAAACACTAATTAGCATCAATCATAATATTAAGTCACAGTTCAACTGACAGAAAATATTAAAATTGTTATATTAGAAATCTATGACCAAAATTCGAACGAACTGCGACCTCTTCATTTTATATGTGTGTATGAATTTTCAATGAACTACATTGATAAAAAATAAATAAATCATACTAACTATACATTTCATATAAAATATAATCTCCCAAAATAATGAGAGTAACTTATCTTCCACTTACACTCACACCACCATAGCATCTTCTTTTCTTAATGATACAAAGTAATGATTGCTATTTATTTAGAGAGTGTCAAAGATGCTAAGAGTTGGAGTGCAAGAATCGTAATATCCGGAAGATCCCCTAAACTTGTTACATTACTGTTTATATACATAATTACACCCACTATCAATCAAAGTATTTATGCATGCAGATTAGTATAGTAGTAATATTTTGGAAGAAGACAACAGCTGTAGAAGCAAATAGTTTGCATCTTAGGATGCAGACAACAAACATATGGATGCTGGTGTCTCAAATTAAATAAAGTTATTCTCAATACTCAATAAACTACATAGCATCATTTCCCGGATCATGTCACATATCAATGTGAGGGCCACCATTCCTGTTTTCTCCCTGTAAATAGGTAAAGGATATTACATTAGTAAATAAGTGTCTTAAAGAATTTAAAAGTATAATATTACAATAAAAATATCACAATTTAATTACATAACTTTTAAAAAAATATTCTCATGTTAATTTTTAGTTGGATTTGTTGACAAAAACACATCAAAATTTTAAGTTGGAGTGACTAAATTGAATTTTTTTTGACAAAAACACATATCAAATTACAAAAAACATTTTGACAAATATAAATTAAATAGAATCACTAATTTAGTGATATATTAAGGTGATCCTCTTTCTAGATTTTTTTTTATTCTCCGGTTGTTTCGAGGAGGATAAGTTTTAGTAGTCTAAAGTTTTGACCTTTTAGATGATGAGTTCTGACATCAAATAATTATTCCTTATTAAGTATAGTTGTGAAGATCGAACTGCGATCTTCCTTATTACTCCCCCCGGTCTTAAATATAAGAAACATTTTACTTTTTAGGTTCATGGAATCATTGATGTATATGGTCTATATTATGAACCAAATACATCAATCATTCTATGAACCTAAAAAATAAAAAGTTTTTTATATTTAGGACCGGAGGTAGTAATTAAATTCAGTGTTAATCACCGTCAATCACCACTGAACTGAACTGATTAATTAACAATAGATTTACAACTCAATTTTTAATGCTTATGATGAAGACAACACGTGGTATGAATCCATTGATGTACACACAATTTGATACATATTCCCGAACTATCATATGGTTTACTTAGGATTACTAAACTATTATTGTGATTGATATGAGATTTACCACTGCTAATATTCCTTATGTTTAGGTATTTTCATTTTGGTAGTGAGTGAGTGTCTTTAATTTTGGGAGGGTGAAATTTAATATGGAAAACACAAAACAGTAGTAGTGGTGGCACCATGTTGATGAGCAATAACTTACTTACTACACTGCTCAATCTATCTATCTTTCTTTCTTTCATTCTGATGACTGACACGATTGATATATATTCAGAACCGACCACACCACCTCTCTTCAATTCAACCCCCACCACTCCTTTCCATTCCCTTTTGTTCTTTTTTCATCATTTTTACACGCCAACACACTATCATCACGCAAACGGAATATATACAACAGCCTTTGTCTAACTCTAAATTTAAGTCTTTTACACTGCACCCATAGCTAATATTTATGACTATTATAAATATAAGAGAAAATTTATTTTTTAAATTTATTTAGAATTTAATGTAATTGATTCATATTATAGACAATAATTTTTAATGAATAAAAAAATTAAATTTTCTTTTGCCAAAGAGAATATTTGTTTAAAAGTTTATTCACATAGTTTATTTATCATAAATCACATAAGGTTGATTTTTAAGAGAATATATCCTAATACTCCATATAGAGTTTGAGACAAATTCCGACTTAATTTTAATATTCTTCTAAATACAATTGTAAAATTCGAACACAATCTTCCTTCTTAAATTCTGTGTCAAACACTACCGATAGATCAAATACTCTCTCCGTCTTAAAATGTAAGTAAATTTAACTTTTTAGATACATTTGACTATTGACGTATTTAGTTCATATTATACACCAAATACATCAATAGTCAAATGTACCTAAAAAGTTAAATTTGTTTACATTTTAGGACGGAGGGAATAATTACTATGCTAGGTTTTTAATTGAAGGAAAATAAGTATGTAAATTTAGAAAGGAAGCATTTGTTTTTGAGAACATTGAAAAACCCTCACGTGGGGTTGTCTGACACATCCAAAAATTTCCACTATAACCTGAATGCATGAGGGAGAGAGAGAGATTGGGAAGGGTCTTGAAGAAAGAAGTACTTGTCCTTGCTCTTTTTCCAAACACACACCCCATATCGTCTTTTTGGTATACTTCATGTTTTATCTATATATAAATACACGTAGTAGTAGCTTCATGAGTTTATGTATACTCCCTCCGGCTTTATTACAAGCAAAAACTATTTTTTAGATATATTGAATAATTAATGTAGTCTAGATATATTAATTATTCAATGTATCTAAAAAGTAGTTTTTGTTTATAATAAAGATAAGAAGAAGTACCTTCTAATAATTTTGGACGTGTGACATTCAATTAATTAAATTAAGTTATAACAAGTCTACTATTTAAATCAATCGTATAAATTATTAAATATCCTGTCTTTAAATTTAATTTTAGATACTAGTTAATTTTCTTTTTAAATATATTTTTTTGCTAATCAAATTAATTTAATAATAAAAGAGACATTAAAAATGTGCTTGTAATTTCAATCAATGTGATAACGAATTATGATCAAAATACTAGTGGTTTGCAACTTTGCATGTCCAAAAGAAAATACTGATAGTATAAGGTTTTGGGGGTTTGTTTTTGTTTTATCATGGGTGGGGTTAGCACTTAGCACACAGTGAGAGGAGAGGACTCACGTGGGTTTATCTGACAGCAAGGCATGTTTTTCTTTCTACCTTACCTCTTTTCTTTCTTTCCTTTCCTTCCTCGTTTTACCTTTCCATTCATCAAGTTGTGACAAAGATAGAGGTTTCTTGCATTTAGGTTTTGCTATTTTGTTTCTTTTTGTAAAATTTATTTATATTCTTTTGACATGCGTGACTTGGCTTATATTTATACTATTACAAAGATACTACGTATATTATTTGATTTGATTAGGAGTGTTAAATTAAGCATCATGCTATAACTAAAATTATGCATCATATACTACATTTGACAAATATTGACCACACAGATTCTAGTATAATTTTACTGTGTTGAGTTTTCTTAACAAAAACACCGAGTGCACTCATTAGAATTTTTGAAAATTTTGATACTACCTAAAATTTAAGGACGTACCTTAATTAATACTACCTCTGTTCCTTATTATAAGAGACAAGTCACTTTTTAGATACATTAAATAATTAATGTATCTGGTCAATATATAGACTAGGTACATTAATTATTCAATGAATCTAAAAAGTGATTTATCTCTTATAATAAGGAACGAAGGTAGTATTATCTTTAGTTTAAGACTCTATTTAGTTTGAAAGAAAGTAGGAAGAAAAGAAAACACGGAAACTAATATATATTTGGACTAAAATAAACTAAAATTCGTCTATATTGTAGAGTTAAAAATTGTAGAGGTAAAAAACTATTGCAAACAAAGAGAACGAAAATTATAAGTTTGGTGAGCCAATAAAATGCCATATGTCAACCTCAAATCGCATGTAGATCCATTATGCCATATTTGGAGCATATTAATGGCAAGTTATGTGTCTTCCATTAACAAGACAATGAGGAATTAAGAAGGTTTCCATGTTTGATGTGACCTTAAGAGGATCCAGCGCTGCTACCAATGACTATTTCAAACACCAATACCAACAAATACTCCTATTTATCCAACTTAACAAACTCATCTCTTCCTCACTTTTTAATTTGGGAAATCATTTTTTTCCTTTGCAAAATGATTGATAGGCACAAACTTAAATTATTACTCCTAGATTCTTCACGTAACCATTGATTAGTTAACTGTTCTTTTCTTTTTGCAGAGTGTCATGAGTGTTTTTTATTAAAAGTAAAGATACTCATTTACAGTATTTGTTTAAATTTATAGAGTATTAATAGTATGGTTTGGATGAACATTTTATAAAATAAAATAGTACGTAAAAAATTATGTTTATACAAATACTACAAATATTCTAAAAGCTTAGTCTAGTCCTAATAAAAAAAAAACTGATTTTAAATTTGAGAGGTTCTAAATTCTAGTCTGCTAATAATTTTAGAAGAGGTCTTTTAATCATTACCAGACTAGAACTTGAAATCTTATAAATATTTTTATAAATATTCTTTGAATTCTAAATACTTCATTGTCTCGGATTTGAATTTGAACATCATCCCTTTACCCTAATACTTTGTTTGGTTGAAGAGAAAGAGGGAGAAAATAAAGTGAAACACAAAAATTAATACATATATTTGAGTTTTTTTCTCCAACCAAACAAGCTCTAAATTTCTGTAACCAAAAAAAAACAAATGCTACTAATACAAATTTCTAATATTTCCGGTAGACACTCTCAACATTAATTCAACATATATATATAGTTATCATATATATTTGGATTGGAACATCATCCCCTTACCTTAAATTTTTGTAATAAAAAATAAATAAATGCCACTAATACAAATTTTTATTATTTCCAGTAGATACACTCTCAACATTAATTCAACATATGATTATCATATACTAAATATAAATATAAACTCAATATCGCTAAAAACACATAATCAAAAAATAATTATGATAAATATGCTAGTATAAGTTTTTTTTTTTGACAAGATGCATGCTAGTATAAGATTTAAAGACCATTTATTAATATTTTGAATTATGTATGAGTTTTTGTTATATTTTATGAAATTATATTTAGAAATATAAAAGTAATACAACAAATTTATGTTGTATTGTGTCAGATTCGATATTGGATGATGTACTGTGCACATTAATGATGAACATGAGACATCCTAGTGTTGTCAAATGGATTCACTGTATGATGCAAAATATAGAGATTGCCAAAGAAAGTTGAAATATATATTTCCTACTTTCATCAAATGTTCACAATCACAATGGTAGATGCTTTTTGATTTATTAAAGCAAACCCTTTTCTCTCATTCAGTCACGGTCCATGATTTTAATACCAAAATGAGAAAAATTAAGTTCAAGAATTTGAAAAATTAACTAAAAAAATTAAAATTTGAAAAAAGTGTGTATATATATGATCACAAATATATACTACACTGGCAAAGTTGTGTTGCTTTTTGTTAGCATCCATTTGTCTTGGTATATTATTATATGACGAGAAAGTGTCAAAAAGTTTCCTTTGCAGAGGATCCCTATGTTATGTACTTAAGGAATATATGATAAGAAAGCCAAAATCCTTGTAAATCTCTCTAAATTGTGCCAATTACAATCATATCATATAATGTTCACAACAATAAAATATCCCAATTTCTTTGTTCTCTCCATCAAAGGCAACATATAAATTAAAAACCAAATAAATAAAATTTTAAAATTAATTGTTGATAACTTATTACCAAATTAATACTTTAAATGCATGTTGTTGACTAGTGTCATGTGTTTTGTTTAATTTCATAAATCATACTCCTATGTATTATTATACAAAATCAATTGAAAACATTAAGCTACATAGCATAGCATATAAATATATATTGAGAACATTTATTCTCTTAATTAATTCTTATATATATTAATGTTGACACACATGGGAAATCTAGCTATAGATATAGCCAATTTGATCAAAGGCAAGGAATATGTATAGTGAAGAAAAGGAATAGTATATATTGATGAAGATATATACTAACTTTGTTATTATTAATTAGAAGGGCAATGAAAAAAGTGCATGTATGTATATAAAGAAAAGAGAATTTGTTGAAGGACGGTACGTTTGATTCCCTAATGACACCGCTGTCTCTTGTCCAATTCATATGGCATCTTCCAAGCCATCTCAACTACCAAAGGAGTAAAAACCTCTTTAATTATAATATTAATTAGATTAGATTTTTCATTTCAAAAACCATTCTAATTCTAATAATTTAATAACAATGTAAAGATCAATGTGTTTTCCTCACCCAAGATACTCATTGTAATAAAGAATATAAAGATACCATTCTTTCTTAATCTCTCCGTCTTATTGCCAAAATACATATTTTATGACAATGACAAAACATCAATTTTAGTCTCCAAATGTGTGTGACATTGCAAACATAATCTTTAAATGTATCCAAATTTTAAATATCTTTTTGATTTTTTTTGTTAATAATATTTTGCACTATAAATTAATCTAGACAATGCAAAAAACATATTTTAAAAATAAAACGATTGATAATTTTTTTTTTTGCAGTTTTATAATATGTTCAGATTCCATGATCACAATACTTCGCATATTTAGAGATTAAAATGACTATTTCTCCGTAAAACAATTATTGTGTGACGAATGAAGTATAATAGAATAGAATATAAGAAAAAAATATTGTATTTGATCCTTCTTTGTTTGGTCTCTTCCTCCTATATATAGCCATGTCATGACATGAAGGAATTTTTGTGAACTTCTCCTTCATAAAAGTCCACAAACCATATCATCCTTTTATGTCATAGATTTTCTCTCTCCCTTTTTTCTGATCCATTTCACACACACACACACTCTCAAACAAAGATTATATTATATTTTCTCTCCTTTCTCTTAAGATAATGGAAGATTCAGAGGATGATGAGCTTCTTAATCTTAGCCTTTCATTCAATAGAGAAAGAAAAAACAAAGGAAAAATCATGCCAAGTAGAGAAAACAACATCAACAACAATGTTTCTATGATGAGTACTAATAGAAACTCTTATGAAGGCTATGAAGGAAAAATCTTTAGATTACTTCAAATGAGAGAACAAATGCTAAGAAAAAACACTCTCAACAACATTGAAGATTCAAATGGTCTTCCATTAATTCACTTACTCCTTACAACAGCAACTTCAGTTGACGAAAACAACTTTGATTCATCGCTCGAAAACCTAACCGATCTTTACCAAATTGTTTCGCTAACCGGTGATTCAGTTCAGCGAGTTGTGGCCTATTTCACCGACGGTCTAACAGCCAAACTACTCACCAAAAAATCACCATTCTATGAAATGTTGATGGAAGAACCAACGATTGACGAAGAATTTCTCGCATTCACAGATCTATATAGGGTTTCTCCCTATTACCAATTTGCTCATTTCACTGCTAACCAAGTTATCTTAGAAGCTTTTGAAAAAGAAGAAGAAAAAAATAACCGTTCGATCCATGTCATTGATTTTGATGTTTCTTATGGTTTTCAATGGCCTTCTTTGATCCAATCGCTTTCGGAGAAAGCCACAAGCGGCAACAGAATCTCGCTCAGAATAACCGGATTCGGTAAGAATTTAAAAGAACTTCAAGAAACTGAATCTAGGTTAATTAGTTTCGCGAAAAGTTTCGCTAACATTGTTTTCGAGTTTCAAGGTTTGTTAAGAGGATCAAAAGTAGTGAACTTAAGGAAGAAGAAAAATGAAACTGTGGCAGTTAATTTAGTTTCATATTTAAACAAATTAAGTTGTTTAATGAAAATAACTGACACATTGGGATTTGTTCATTCTCTTAACCCTTCAATCATCATAGTTGTTGAACAAGAAGGTAATAAAAATCCTTCTAGAACCTTCTTATCAAGATTCACAGATACATTACATTATTTTGCAGCTATGTTTGATTCACTTGATGATTGTTTACCACTTGAAAGTATTGAAAGGTTAAGAATTGAGAAGAAAGTTTTTGGTAAAGAGATTAAGAACATGCTTAATAACTATGATCATGTTGATCATGATCATCATCATGATGGTGTTGATTGTGCAAAATATGAGAAAATGGAAACATGGAAAAGTAGAATGGAGAATCATGGATTTATTGGTATGAAAATGAGTTCAAAGTGTTTGATACAAGCTAAATTATTACTTAAGATGAGAACAAATTATTGTCCAATTCAATTTGAAGAAGAAAGTGGTAATGGTGGTGGTTTCAGGGTTTCAGAAAGAGATGATGGAAAAGCTATTTCATTAGGATGGCAAAATAGGTTTTTGCTTACTGTGTCAGCTTGGCAATCACTTTGATGATATGATATATGATAGATACAATCTTATGTCGTAACAACTTTTCATCATTTTGGTAATAATCTACACTCAAAATGATGATTATTGATTCCTTTAATTAACTAGCTATAATATTTTTAATTAAATATATATGTTATGAATTATATTATATTATATTATTTAAGAGCTTTAGTTGGTAGGTTGTTTAAGTAAGGATTTAGGTAAATATATGAAGCATATATGTATGTATCTTATTTAAGGAATTAATTAAGTGATGTCCTTTTTTATCTTTTTGTTTGTTGTCTTAGCATGATGAACCCTAATTTAATTTCCCTTTTTGTTTTGGGTGAAAGTGGAAAAGCCCTAGTTGAAGTGATCATGATGAAGATGACTTTTATGAAACCCAGATTTATAACTTGAGTAAGATGCGGTTTCTTGCTATCCCAAAATGTCATTTTATGTGTAGATCAAGTTATTTTAAAAGGTCCCTTTCAACAAAATAGGACTTTTTGTTTAAAGATACCGATGACTTCATGAATCATCTTATAATCTAGAAATAGAATTAAAAAAATATTTCTTTCTTATGGGAACTGTTTCTACTTTCTATCCTTGATGATAAGGAATCTGTTATAGCAAAATAAGTTACTTTGGGATAAAACAAAATAAAATGTTTATAATTATGAAGAGTTGAGATAATTACATCATTTAGGATAAAACACAATTGTTTGGGATTAGTTAATTATATAAGCAACCAATGAATGTTGTTGTGACAATTTATGATTAATTGAAAAATATAATATTTATATTAGTATGTCAATATTTTTTCCAAAGCAAACAAACATAGCCACTGATTTACTAATTAACATATATATAATATATATGCTTCTATAAAAAGTTGTACCATAATTTTATGTTGATATTTTTTTATAAAAAAAACACTTCACAAATACTTAAATGTTGAGTTATGAATACATATCCAATTATGTAAGATTATTTCATACCTTCAATTACAATATACTATATACTGTAATTAAATATAAAATAGTAAAGTTAAATTAATAGATATTTACTAACAATGAGTAATTTGAGTCCAAAAAAAAAAAACAATGAGTAATTAAACTAGTTCAAGTAGTCCTTAGTATGGAAAAAATTTCAGTTTGCATGAAATAATTTTTCATTGTATGTCAATTCTTCAATTGAAATTAGTCATTGTGATATTTATCATTCAATATTAATTTTATAATTTAAAATTTAGTTCCATCTGGTAGTATTAAAAAAATTAAAATTGGTGTCTCATTGCTTTTCTTTTTTTAACAGCAAAAGAGAATTGTATATATAAAAATTGGAATTAGTAGAAGGGGTACTTACCCATTTTTGAAGGATAAGTACAAATAGTATTCCACCCAATTGAAAGAATGAAAAGAAAAACTGTTGGAATGCTAGTAAAGAAAACTCTCCCCACTTATATTAACACACAATACAATCCAAAGGATAAGTACTCCATTCATAATATAAACATGGAGCAAAAATCTTTTTTGACAAAAGTCATTTCTATGAGACTACTTGAATTTTTTCAAAAAATTTCATCAGCTCTCTAGCCTTAGATTCAAAAAGTCTTTCAATTGATTTCTCATTGGTGACTTAAAGATCAATTGATTTGTACTCAAATGACCTAAATTATGGGTCTATTGAAGTCAAAGAGCATAATTTAGCAACAAAAATAATATTGTTAACGTAACTTTATTTCTATATTGGCAAATTATAAAAATTCAATATTTGGATATATTACTCTATCAATCATACTCACATTGTAAGTAATACTTGTATTTTCAATATAGTCATCCCGTTACCTTAAGTTACTAGCTAGTATTTCATCAAAAAATATATATTTAAAAGCATTAATCATTGTAGGACCAAAATTAATACAAAAGACAATACGTATTAAGATGAGTAATTTGATGAATGACATAATGAATTTTTTTTTTAACAACGAATAAGATTATTTATATATATAAGAGAAAAAAGTACAAGAGGTACTCTATCCACATCCGTAAGATAAGTACATATAGTACTCGATCTATCAAAACTAGAATAGACACGGTAAGTTACCCTTAACCAAAAGCCACTTCCAAAATATACATTTGATCCATTCCAAAATCTCACCCACCTCAAATACTTTGTAAATTGGTTCAGTTGGTATGAAAAAGAAAAGAATATTTTTTTTTGAAGGTTTTGCAAGAGTTCTCATAATTTTTATAAGAGGCATTCCTTGAATCCTTGTGGTTGAGGGAAAATAATATGAAATTATATGCATGATAAGGATATAATTAATATAACCCAATCTCTTGAATTTTCATGCAAGACAGATGATTATCAGTTATCACAAGTGAGATTGTTGCCAACAATTGGTTTGCTCAAGTTGATGATCAGCATATGGATACTAATCAATGGATCAAATTTTTATAATTTTATATATATTTATAGATTCATATAGTACATCTTTAACATTACATATAAATAAAATTGTTTTGCCACCCAACAAACCAATATAGACACGAAATGCCTTCAGCTGGAAACTCCTATGCCTAGATTAGCTATATATATGATTCTCTCTTATCTCTGAATAAATGTATTTCCGTACACTATTCGTGGTATGCAATTAATATAATTTTTTTTACCACATGAATATACAGTAATATTTTGTGAATGTCACAATGGTTGTTAAAAGTTGTTAGCCATAATTGGTAATTGTCTAGTGTTAATTGGTGCAAAAGAGAATTAAAATACTCTGATCAATGTGTCATATGTATGGATGTTTTAGCAGCAAAGACAATGTTGTCAACACTTCATTTATACAATTACTAATAATAATTCCATGTTTTTCCGTTCAATGTTATGTTATAGAACTATCAACTATGTACCTGTTGCCAGCTATTAATGATGATAGATAGCTCCATCCATTTTCATTTTTTTTGTGTAGGAAGTACAATATAGCTATATAGATACACTATATATTAATAACTCTCCAGAAAGTTGCATTTAATATAGCTTGTATATCACAATTTGCTATCTCTTTGGGGGATTGTGATGCTGATGAGCAACTATAGTAAGAAACACACCTAGCTTCTCTATGTTATACTTGCAGGGAATCTCTTGTACCAGGAAGAAAGACAAAATTTCAGCTATTTGGGGCAAATAAATAACTAATGCCCCTAATGCAATGAATATTTGTTATCACATAACTTCATATAAAATTTAACCGCAACACACCAAATATTAGTTGGTTAAGTAGTGATTGACACTACCTGATAGGGAGGACCACATTTTTATCTCACAACTCTGTAATACTAATTTTATTGTTTATGAGTCCATTTAAAGTCAAAATTTTATTCTGTACGAACTAATTAACCAACCTAAATTGACATCAAGAAAAATCAAATCTGACATACTTTAAGATTAATACGAGAACCACATTGTTGTTAATTTTATATGAATAATTAACTATATGAGGATTTATATATTTTATTTTTCATGTGTTGAATTAATTAGAATGAGTAGTACTACAATAGAGGACAAAGTTGAGTTATGATGAGTGAGGGAGAATCGTCAAAGGAGTGAATGTGTTTTGTCTATATGATAGTATGTATATCTGATGCCCTGCAACACATGCATTGCATAGCATATATAACTTGTAGAATACATTTCCAGTTGAGGGAGATTGGAAATTTGTGTCATAATAGTAACTGTGACATGTCAACCACCGAATCATCTTCAACTCTTTTGTCATTACTACCTCTTATGTTAATAGTAGAATCATATGTATGTGCCTCGTCTCTGTCTAGCTATGCCCAAGGTCACTCTTTAATTGATTAAGGACAGCATATACAATTAATTAAGCTCACTCTTTGTAGTGTTCTTTTTTGGGCTTAATTAGGCCCTTAAATTATTCAAAATAGCTAAACAGTTTTTTCGGTTTGGTTTACTTGTTTATCAAATAATAACACGCTGTCAAATTTGATTGTTAGATACACTGACATGTAATGTTAAACGTTGATGTGTCTTTCCACGTATACAAGGACTGTTTTGATTGAAAGAATAGTTCAAAAATCCTTTAGTTGATTTTAGATAAATTTATTATTTATGAACTTCTTAGATAATAAGTCTATGTCTAATATTTTTTAAATGAAAAATTCAATTTTAAAGTTTAATGCTGGAAAAATATTAATTGAGCATAAGTTTAGCTACACATATGTAACCGGTCAAATCAATTGAGTCTTCATATGAAATTTAACTACATAAGTTGAGCATAAGTTTACATCACTATCATAGCTAACTAAACTTAATCTCAACACAAAATGGAATTTAACTACATATTCATGGTAGCTAGTACAAAGTGAAAGAGATGAAGTGAATATCATTAGAGTCTTCATATGAAAGCCCAAATGTTCAGCCCCTTCAATGGTGTTCTTTGGCTTTCTCTATCTATTATGTGTGTTTTCTTATGTTACTAATGTGATAAGATGTGAACAAGTTAATAAATTTTTATTTATATATGTTAGAAAAGTGAAAATTCACTTAGCGAAATGATGATCTCTTAACGAAAGGATGTTTCATCCATGCATGGAAGAAAATGCTAGTTCATTCTTCGTGTCACTAAAGCCGTCCTTGTATACAAAGTGAATTAATGTTCGTTTAGTGAATCCGCTCTTGCATTTTTCTCATGTTTAATGTTTTAACTCTCGCTTCAAGTTGATCGCCTTCAACTTTCCTAGTCGAGCATAAGAATCTGCTCCGACAAATTGATTTTCCAATCCACCTGTACAATCTCTATCAAACTAAACAAGTGCATCACAAATAAAATTCCATAATTCCTACAAAATATCTTTCTCCCATATGAAAATATGCGCCTTCACGAGAGAGTCCAAATTCAAACCCCATATATTCAATAACGTAACACATCTCATTGATATAGCAATTTTGTTCAAGGGATGCAACAATCAATCTAGGAAAAACCTCACAAAGAGTGCTCATCTAGGATCTCTAGCCAAACATCATTTCAAAAATTGGGTCACTGTAACCTAGGATTTTCTTTGCATAACCTGCAAGCTTTAGCCTCCCCATTCTTTTCTAAGTCACAAATATATTTCCACAAAGGATATGAATATATGCTTATTGTAGTTGTTAAAAAAGGAACTGTTTGTAGCATGAATTTAAATTTGAACTTTCTCCACTCAATCTATTTTTAATGTCCTAATTCAAACTAACAAACTGATTCAATAACATACTTTCTCTTTTATCAAAAACATATTGCTATATTAATCAACATAGGCCAAAAACACAACACTGCAAAAAATAGAAAAATAATAAACCTATATTTTCTTATGCCTGTGTGAATTTAATTCTTAAAATAGAAAAATCAAATTACAAATATAGACAATGACAGTTGCTCATCATTTTTTTTGTTTGAATCAGATATTTTCTGCACGTAACTGTAGAGACTAATTTTTTGAGTCGAGTAAAACCACATAAGAGCACCATTATCGGTGGGTGCTACAATAGGAATGTCACCCTTGTGTCAGTAATACCATTGATAATTGATATGAAGAGGGTAGTAATATTGGGACACGATGCTAAGTTCTACTACGTAGCTTTTCTTTGATTTGGCACAGACTTTATTATATTTTATTATTATTATTTGACAATTGCACAATCTAATATGATGCAATCTAATATAATAAATACATTTGTGGGACCCATATTAAAATTTTGGATGAATGGTATGAATATTTAGAAAAGGAAATATAGTCGAGTGGTATAAATAATTGGAATGTGTGAGATAATATAATATATTTGGCGAGACCCAATTAAACCACCCACATGGATGGTATGGATGTGGGTGCTCTAAGGTGGCAAAACTCTCTCTCAAAAAAATTTAACACTATTACATTCTCATGGTTGATTTTGATCCTGTATCCTCTGATTAAACCGAAAGTGATCTCTTATCATCTTACTTAAGTGCTCTTGAGTATCGTTACTCATTATATTCACAACTTCAATTTTTGTCAAAAAAAAACTTGGACTTTAAAAATAATATAATAATAATAATTTATTTGACAAAAAAATAAACTGAATAATCAATATTACCTACTTAAACTGATTATCAAAAAAAAAAAATGAAATTCAAAAACTCATAAATATAGGTTTCAAATTAAAAAATCTCAACGAATACATAAACTGAAAATCGCTTATTTGGAAGTAGCCGTTACTCAACATAGCTTAAAAACATTACAAAATCAAAAATCCTATCTTTCTCATTTTCTCAATCAGCTTCACTCTTCAGCTTCTTTCTCATTTTTCCCAATGTCTTCAATCGACGATAACCATAACCCTAACCCTAATCAAGAAATTGAAGAATCCATAATCCCAGTCTTAACAGTTTTCAAGAACAATTCAATTCTCAAGAACATCTTCATTGTCCTTAACAATGAGAACGACGATCACACACTTCTCGTCGGTCGACACCCGAATTGCAACATTGTTCTCACTCACCCTAGCATCAGTCGTTTCCATCTTCAAATTCGATTCACTCCTTCTTCTCGCTCCATTTCGCTTCTCGATTTATCTTCTGGTATTTCACTTTTTCCTTTTCGAATATTCTTTCTTTTTGCATTGTTGATTCTTTGAATCTTGATGGGTTTTTATTGTATGTGGTGACAGTGCACGGAACATGGGTGAGCGGTAGAAAGCTTGAACATGGTGTGAGTGTTGATTTAAAGGAAGGTGATAGCTTTCAGCTTGGGGTTTCAAGTAGGGTTTATCTTCTTCACTTTGTCTCTAAATTTGATGCTGATCCATTAAAGGTACGGTTTTTAATTTCATTTTTATGGTATCACATTGTTCTTGCTTTAATTTCTTGATTTCAGCTATGTTTATCTTTTTTTCAATTCTGGGTTCAATTGGAATTTTGTGAATTACTTAGGATGATGAAATTTCTGTTTGTGTTTCGTTTAATTGTTCGTTGATTGCTTATTGTTTTCAATTGGAATTTAATGAGTTAATTAGGATGATCAAATTGTTAGAATTTGAAATAATTTAGTTTTTAAGGAGAAGTAGTTTGGTTATTTAATCAGTTTTTGTTTGTTAAGCAATGTTTGACTATCTTTGATTTTTCTTTTCTTTTTATCTTTTGGTTTTGGAATAGTTTAGTTGTTAATTTTGTGTGTTGTTTGTGTTTGTTAAGCATTGTTTAGTGTTATCCTTGATTTTTTTCTTCTTTTTCAATCGCTTGGCTTTGGCCTGCAGAAGATTGGTTCTTTAGGTTGTGATGATGAAAGAAAAAATCATTTTAAAGATGAAATATTTGAAGTTGATAGTGACTCTTTTGGAAATGAAAAAAAATGCTGTGATGGTGAAAATAAAATGTGTGGATGTCAAATCTGTTTTCTATCTCCACCTTATATGCAATCAGTTGATGAATCTGATAACACACAGATAAATGAAGATTGCACCGATGTAGAGATGCCGGGAGAGACTAATTTGCTTTGCACATTGAGGGAATGTTTTAAACACAACATGTGTGTCCTGGGCAGTAAGTTGAAAGGACAATCTTCGGCGGAAAAACAGTGGATTAATCCTGAAGAATCTTTTGATGAGAAAGACGATGCTCCTGTGGATGTGATACCTAAAGAAGCTGAATTTGATGTCACATTAGAAGATACTGACAACATTGAAGATACTATAGCTACTGGAGCAAGTGATTTCGATTCTGAGGACATGCTTGATTCTGAAACTCATCAAACCAATACTGATGAAGAAGTTTCTGTGGGTTCACTCTCTGATGCAGAAGAACAGGTTATTTGCAGTGAAGAGTATGAGTCAGAATTGCAGAACCTGAATGCTAATTCTTGCCATGAGAAAGGGTACTCTCTTAATGAAATCGTTGAAAATATTGAAAAGATATGCATTGACAATACGGACCCTGTATCTTTTGATGAAAATGGTGTAGCTGCAGTGAATGTAGCAGCACCTAGAGAACACAAATTAGAATTCTTCTTTGAAGAAAATGACAGGATTGACGACATTTTAACTAGTGTAGCAAGACTTTTCATTTCTGAAAACATATCTTCACTAGTTGAGGAAGCAATTCCTGCAATCAATTTTCAACAAATGAAGATTGTTGAAGAAGTTGCCGTGGATTCGACATCTGATGGAGAAAAGGAAAATAAAGGTGACACAGAATTGCAGGCATGCGTAAAAGTCAAACCTTGTGATGAAGAAGGTAGCTCACTGGATGAAACTGAGGAAGCAACTCCTGCAATCAATTTTCAACAAATGAAGATTGTTGAAGAAGTTGCTGTGGATTCAATATCTGATGGAGAAAAGGAAAATAAAGGTGACATGGAATTGCAGGCATGCGTAAATGTCAAACATTGTGATGAAGAAGGTAGCTCATCGGATGAAACTGAGGAAGCAACTCCTGCAATCAATTTTCAACAAATGAAGATTGTTGAAGAAGTTGCTGTGGATTCAATATCTGTTGGAGAAAAGGAAAATAAAGGTGACACAGAATTGCAGGCATGCGTAAATGTCAAACCTTGTGATGAAGAAGGTAGCTCACCGTATGAAACAGTTGAAGATGCTATGAAATCCTTTCAGACAGAGTCACTTAATCCTTCAGTGTCTCAGGAACTTGATTTGGAGATTACAGACAAGAAAGAGAATCAGACCCCACAATCTGTCATTTCTGTGGATAGAAACGCTGACGTGGAAATTCTTGAAAGAAGTTGTATAGAAGAATCAGCAAAGAGAACTTCAATCAATTGTAGTGATATTTTGTCAAGAAGAGATAAGGATGTGAGTGTGGATCGAATCAGGAAGAGCAGATTATTGAACACACCTAGTGTTGACACTAAATTTGTAATGATTAACTTGAAGGATATCAATATCACAAATAAATCAATGCCTAAGGATCTTTTCTCTGTCTTGGATGAAGAAGAAATGTTCACTCCAAATAAGAAAAACTCAGTCTTGGATGAAGAAGAAATGCTCACTCCAAATAAGGAAAACTCAAGCCCCACAAACACCTTTCACTTGCAATTTATGAGAAAGAATGGTGTGCTAGAAGAAAGTAAAAGTTCCAAGTCAGAAAGGTCAAATATTTTGAAGGCTAGTTGTAGTCCCATCATCTATTCAGCTGAAAGAAGTACAAGTGCGGTTTCAAACAAAGAGAACCATACTCCAAGAGAAGCACAAGGATGGAAGTCACAAAGGTCACATAATTTGAAAGCTAATTTTAGTCCCATCATCAATTCAGCTGAAAGAAGTACAAGTGCAATTTCAAACAAAGAGAACCTGACTCCAAGAGAAGCACTAAAATCGATGTCAGGGAGAAAGCTTCTTGCGTTTCATGATACTACGGAACTAAGAAAGAAAATAGTGGAACGGATACCCTTACAATCGCTAATGAGTTCTGGAGGCAATTGCAATTCAAGGATCTCTAGTCCTCTTTCTGCTGCAAAATCAATGATATTCAGTCCTCTTTCTGTTACAAAATCCATTGTTGGGGTCACTGCTAGAGCCAGCAATTGTGGACATATTTCTGACAAGCACACTGAACCTTCTGTTTCTGTAAGACATATATAATAATATCATTCTGACTGTGAAAGGATCAATAATTTATTTTATTTATGCTTATTACTTACATTCTGTTTCTTTTGTTTGCAGCAAGTTTGTGAAGAACGAAAGAAGAGTTGGGACATGGTTGTAGATACTGCTTCCCTTCTGAACAAGGAATCAAGAAAGGCTTTGCAACTTTTACAAGGTCTCAACGGGACTCGTTTAATCATTCCACAGTCAGGTACAATTCAGTATCATATGCCTTGTTATTTTGTTTGAAATGATAATGTTTTTGAAATTGGTTCTCAATGATGCCATTTTGTTTTTGTCAGTCATAAGAGAATTGGGCAGCATGAAGCAACAATTTGGCATTTTTAGAAGGACTTCAGAGGCTGCTTTGGCCTTGGAATGGATTGAAGAATGCATGGGGAAAACAAAATGGTGGATTCATATCCTTGACTGTGCTTTTCCTATGGTTGAAGATCACATCCTTGACTGTGCTCTTGAATATAGAAGAAAAGATAATGTTGGACAAATTGTCCTTCTTAGTGATGATGTCAACTTGAAAATCAAATCCATGGCAAAGGTATTTCTTCATTACCCTTGATTCTTTGCAGTCTCTCAAATACATGTCAAATCTCGGCATTTGGATTAATCTTGCAGGCGAAGAAATAAAATACTCTCGGCTGCTAGATTAGTCTATAACAGCCAAGGCTGGATAGGCAACAAGGGATCCAAGTTGGTCTTTTGACAATCATGCTTTCTGTCTAACTTTTTCTAAAAAATACTGCAGGGGTTGCTATGTGAGACAGTGCAGCAATTTCACCTGAGTTTAGTGAACCCTTTCTCGGAGAGGTTTATGTGGGCTAACAGCTCTCCAAGAGGACTGACTTGGTCCTGTAAAGATGATGTGGTTTTAAGGGAGAAGTATTGCTGCTTGCCATCAAAGGCTGGTCTGAAGATCCTTGTCACTTAGTTTTTTGTACTCTAGCAAGTTTAATCTCTTAAACCAATTACTCTTAATTTTCATTTTTATGAGTTACTCTCAGACTCCATTTCTCCTTTCCAGTATTCAATTTATTTTTCTTTAGTTTTTAATTTTTATGTCCAATAAAAATGTTAAGTTACATTTGCACTTTCAATAAGATGAATGGTGGAACTCAATTTATTACTATAACTATAATAATATGAATAAGAAAGAGGAAAAATGAAATAGGGAATTTTGGATGTAGACGATCAAATCCCTCTTCCCATTACTTGCTAACCTTTTAATCATCTTTTTTCCTCTCACCTTTTATTTGAGTTTTGCTAACTTGTATCATAAGAGCAGATGTCAAGAAAACTAAATAAAATTTTGATGTTGAAAAAAACAATAGTTTAACTTTCAAAAATTGAATGCACGATTTTTTAGACGAATATTTTTACATTCAGTTCCTTTCTCGTGCCATAAGGCCCATCTTATCAGTGGCCTTTACTTTATTTATGGACATGATAATGGAAGGAGAGTATCCATTTTGATTGGTTTCTTAAGCCTTTTTATGAGTTAGTGGCCAAGCCATTTAAAAAGGCTTCATCATGTCATACATGAAGAACAAGACTAAATCATTGAGCTAAGACCGTGCTATTGAATTGACAAGAAAAAGGTGTCACATATAATCATATTCCATCAACAATTAGTTTCAACTGTCAAATTATATTTGATCTATACAGTGAAGATCCACTACATCTGAAATCTGCACTCAATGGTATAAGGCTGCACATAATCTCTGTTTGAATAAAGAATGAGAGCTTCATGAGAATTAATATTTCTATATTAAGAAATGGCTTTAAAAAACTAAACGAAACAAAAAGCTTTATTTATTCATTAACAATGTACTAAAGAAAACATAGATATTATGTAGATTAACACCATCATAAACTGTTACAGATTGTCACATGATTCACCACCGGTCTTAGGAGCATAATTAAACGATCCTGACATGAGAAAAGAGAAAGAGCCATCTGAATCTTCGAATGGAGGTTGTGAGAATTCATTAAACCCACCAAAGTTACAACCTTCAAAGTTCAAGGATGAGAAGTAATTGATAGGATCATCAATATTACCTTTCACATCCATGATGTTATTGTTATCAACTCCATTATCACTAGAAGGATTTGATCCAAAACAGAAGTTCATGCTTCCTGCCATAGTGTTATTTTCTTTGGCATCGCGTCGATCAGGTGGCTCAGCAAGTCCTTTGGTGTCTTCCAAAGGTATAGCCGGAGTATGGCCTTGGAATAGAGCAATGTGTCCAAATAGTTTGTCTTTCCTTGAAAATGTTGTGCCACATGAACAAAGCCATTTATCCTTGCCACAATGTTTTTCATGAGTTTTGAGATCTGCAATGACTGAAAACTTCTTTGTGTGGCATCTGCTGCAAGTGTAACTCTTGTCACAGTGTGTTCTTTTGTAGTGGTTTTTGACACATAAAATAGTCTTCAGAGGCTGAAATTTCTTGTGATCCTTGTTACGCTTGCAGCCACCATAGGGGCAGGAATACCTCTTGATAAGCTTCGGTTCGGAACCAATTTCTTTATGTGGTTTTGCAAGGGCTGCTGGAGTTTTGTACTCATCACCATGGCCTCGCATGTGCATTCGGAGATTTGCATCTCTCTTGAACCCCTTGCCACATATCGTACAGAAATGTGTGTGAGGTGCAAGGATTTCTTCTTTTTCTAGTTGTAAAATCTCATATGAACCAGGAGGAAGATTCTCTCCTTCTTCCATATCTTCTTCGTCTTTATGTTCGTGTTCTTCCATATTATGGTTTTGCTCCATTTCGCAATTATTAGGTACATCATTCTTAATTGAATGATCAAACAATTTGTTTCCACAATTATTCTGTGGCTGAATACCACTACTTGTGCCTGTTCCAAAAGGAAGGTTAATCCCACGAAGCTGGCTAAGTTGTCCGATCAACGGACTTGAGTTTGCAACAGTGTTCCTAACAGAAGGGAGAAGACTACCTGCAGTAGAGATCAACTGAACAATAATTGATGTTAGATCAGCTGTGATGAGTTGTTGTTCCTGAGTCACTAGTTCACGAGGTTGCTCAAAAGGTTGGCACTTCTTATTAACAATCATATGCACGAGATCCTGGAGCTGATGAATCTTTTCTTCCAGGAACGAAAGGTTAGTCAACATGGCACTGGGATCCCAATCTTGAAGTTTACTGGTTTCCTGATCAGCGATCTTAACATCTTTGTTAGAGTCATCTGGAATCACACACCGAGTTGGAGAGGGTTGGTTGATTTCTTTGAAAGGTGTTTCAATACCAACCCCAAAGAAAAGGGATGGATCTGAGGACAAATTTGTCTGTAATCCATTCCCAGAAGGGGCTAAGGAAGAGGACCTAGCCCAGTTGTTAGCACACAAGCTTCCTGTTGGATTCATTTCAAAATCTTATCCGAGGAATCAATATCCTATCAATCAAAAGGTACCTGCATAAATAACATTCGATATACATCAAATTTCTATCGATCTGACAACAAAATACAACCAACAAAGGTGTTTATCCGATTCCGAATACATAGGACCCCAACTAAAAAATATATATCATTCAAGTTCAACAGAGGTGTTTATCCGATTCCGAATACAAATATCATATACCATAAGTTTGACGATCGGTATTAAATTCTAGAAATCGAAATAACTAACAAATCAGTAAAAACTGAGGCATACACACTAGTCTCAACTCTCAAGACCAAGCTATTCTTCACTTCATGGATCTCCTTTCTAGATCCAAATTCAAACTTTACCCTTTTCAACAAATACTTAAATCTTCTTGCAATCATAAAAAATTAAAAAAAACTAAAAAAATATAAACTCTTGACCCTTCATTTTTATATGAAGCTGCATATTGAAATAATCAATTTTGCAGATAATCTATCATAAAATCAAATCTCTTACAATAAGAACTAAATAGTTGCATGAATTACCCTAAATTCAAACATGCCAGCAACTAATCAACAATTCAGATTTTGACCAATAAAAAATAAAACTAAAAAAAGTCAATTTTGTGAAACCCCCTTCAAAATATTCAATAAATCATTTCAGCTATCAATCAATATAATAAAAAAGATGCAATTTTTAACAAACCCTAAAACTTGAAGTAGCAAAAAAGATCCACAGAATAAAACTTAATAATAATAATAATAATAAATGAAAAAAAAAAAACTTACTGTAAGAAGCTGAAAATTGCAAGGAAGCTCTAAGAATCTGAATACTCCATTAGAAAATAAAAATAAAAAGAAAATGAAAAAAAATTGAATGAGAAAGAAAACATAGGAGGTGAAGTGAAGGGTTATATAAGCAATGAAAGTGAAGTAGAAGAAAGGTTGACACATGGGAAGTTATGGTGAGGTGAACACAGCAGAACACAACCATTGTTGGTCAAAGACACTAAATAACCGTCCATTTGTTGGGTCAATGTTGTTGGGGTCCACTTTGGTGGGGGTGTTTCTTATCATCTTGTTTTTGTATCCATTAATCATAGCCGTTGGTTGGGTTTTGTTGGTGTTGTGATTAGAAGATGAGATTGATGGGGAAGAAGACAAATGAGTTGATTATTACTCATCTCATTTTTACTTTGAAGTGTTGATGATAAGGGTCCTACAAAGGTTATTATAATGGGTCGAGATTCAGCGCAGGCGAAGAGAGGTGACTACACTATAGTCGGTTGTGTTTAGACTGTTTGATTATAATTTGATAGTTCACTATTAATCAAACGGTCCAAATATCTTGATTACATGAGACTCCATACCATCGAATTCCTATTATAATATAGTAAATCGTGGTAATTGATTCAATACGGTCGCTTTAGATGTAATCAAGCTGCATTCAACAGTTCTAAGTCGTCCGATTAAAATTAAATGTTAAGTTGCATCCAGCACGCTTTTAAAATCTATTTCAAAGATTAGATTACTATATCCTATTTATCACAATATCTTTATATATAGCTTTCAACATGTTTCCCCTTCAATTATAGATTAATTTTGGTTGCGAATTGAATTTTGAAATGGAGATTTTTTTAAAATAATTATGAATGTTATAAAGATGTTTTTAAAATAATTAAAAAACTCGACAAATCAAATAATATTATTTTTTATACATAGATGAAATGACAAAACTATCATAAACTCATACACACAAAATTAAGTGATAAGAGATCGAACTCTAGTCTGGACATCCGGCGTAACAATTTCGTCATTAATAAATCAAATAATACATAAATTAGATCATTTAAAAATTTGACAAGTTTGGTTTTCTAGGACATGCATGCAATGCACACATGCATGCAAATTTGACTTTGCTTTGAAAATAGAGAAATTGGTTGAGCTGGTGGAGGTGACTGAAACTTGTGAAAGGAAGCAGTAATGAGCTTGGTAGGAAGCTACGTTCCCTACAAATATGGGTGTGGGTTGCTCCTTTTCATGTGCATAGTCCATTCATTCATGCCTTCGTTTCCTCTTCGTATACGTTGAACCAAGAGACTTCAAAATCAAATACTAACATGGTTATGCGTTCCTTTTAATGGAGTACATTAATTAATTCATGAGTAGTAAAATACAAATTTTTCAACAACACATCATAAATATCAGAATCCAATATGCTAAGCTAAATTTTAGTTGATACAGTTGCAGGCGTCAAATGGGCCGGCTCGGCCCAGCCTAGCTTGCTCCGCAAGGGTTTTACATTATTTATGGGCTAGCACGGCCCGGACCATATCTTATTGGGCCATTTTTAACGAGCCCGGCCCGGCCCTGTATAAGCCCGGCCTAGTCCGATGGGCTAATGGACTTTGTCGATCTAATTTTTTTTTCAATTTTTCTATCCTTTTTAAAGTAACTTTGATATATTAATTCTTCGTAATTATTAATTTGATTGAGATATAATTGTTTGCAAGTGTAAATAATTTAAATATAACCATTTTTATTGAACTTACACATTAAACTATATTTTTTATAATAAATTTTCAATTCAATGATAATATTTTAAGTATTTATTGATAAAATTTGTACAAAAAAAACATAAAAGTTCAGTTAATGGGCCGGCCCGAAGCCCGATGGGCTGCCCGGCCCAGCCCAATCCTCTAGAGGGTTCCATGGGCTTGGGCCAAAAAGGTCCGAGTGTCTTTGGGCTAGCATTTTGCAGCCCAGGCCCGCCCAAGCATGTGGGCTCATGGGCCGGCCCATCGGCCCGACCCATTTTTGACAGCTCTAGATATAGTGATTGACGCCGAACTTAGTAGAAAATATACGATTGTGCATGAGGGACGATGACTGGAAGTATTTAATATCAGAATTCGTCGCGAACTAAATTAGTCAGCTCAGTGATCCAAATACTAATGGTGAAAACAATAAAAATATAAATAATCCAATATACTATTATACTCCATCCGCACTTCTAAATATAAGTAAAAATTGGTTAACAAAAAATAATATATTTGTTACAAAATTTAGATTAAATGCCACATTAATTTTTGTTGACCCATTTTTAGTTATATTTTGAAACGGAAGAACTAAAGGCTTAGAAAGCTTAATTTGACTTATTATGGTATGTGTTAATTTTATTTGGTGCCAAATTGAAGGAATTTTAAAAAGATAGAAGTTGTAGGACCATTAGCCAACCGTGTGAGACCCTCACCTTCCTCTTTCTCTAAAAATTTCACTTCCACAACTTGCTTCCGAATCTTTCTTCAAACACAAGATTAATCTATTTGTAAATTGATACTATCATGTCAAAAATAGATTGATAAATCATTAACGACTAAAGCATGAGTAGTTGGAAGTATAAATGCATTTGAACTTTTGTATAGCTATAAGTCTATAAATATTATTTGGAACTTATATTCCTTGAATCCATTGTTTCAATTAATATAGAAAGTTGACACTTTCTCAAATATTAATATTCATTTTTGTTTTCTTCAATGCTTGTGTGTTGATCTCTAATTATTTGTACTAATTACTCAATTAACAATAATAAACCGTGGCATACGCGTGTTTAGTGTCTAGACTCTAGATCCAAATCCCAGCCAGGTTGAGAACTTAGAATATAAGGAAGAGAAGAGTTGGAAATTACTAAACTAGGACAAAGTTAAAATAGTGAGAATCATTTTTTGATAAAGTAAATTCTATGTAAAAGTTATTTTTTTTTCAGACAAATTATATTTTGACACAAAATATTAACATCAAATTGGCAAAAATTCAAATGGTATTCAATGGATTATGTGATTTTCGTCCTTGAACCTAGCTCAGTTGGTAGAGACATATTGTACGTATGTGCAGGAATCAAGATTCGAATTCTAATACGCTTATTTATTTATCTTTCAGAGAGAATTCTAACCAAGAGCCTACTTAATAATAAAAATAAGAATTATGTAATTTTCTCCGTTATAAAAAGTAAATTAAATAAATTATGTGATTTCTACATAAATTTGATAAGATACATATGTATTTTTTTGGTTTTTGTTGAAAAGGTGTATTTAAAGACTTTTTCTAGCAATTAGTGGATAAAATTGGTCTAAGAGATGAAACATTTGCAAAAAGATAAATTAACTTTTTTTTTTCCCTTGTTCTTTTGCTTTGTTTGGAGCAAGTATAACCACATTCTACTTAGGACAAAATGGGACCCAAGATCGAGAACAATAGATCAATGATTTATAAAAAGGATGATTTAAGCAATGACGAAATGGCAAGTTGGTGAAAGAATCACTTTACCAACGCATGAAAACGATGTCAATACATTATACACACCATTTGCATAGAAGTGGCAATACTTTTACATCAACAAAGTCATTAGCATTATGTATATTGCATAAATTAATGAGTTTATGATACCGTTGTTATCAACATTGTAAACAAAATTAGAGTTAAAAAAACCTGTGATTAATTCCCTTAATTGCAATCAAGTTATTGAAAAGTGAAAACCGTGTTTAATTAAAGTATGCCATATTCGTAGTGTGAACTGACCAATATTTTCCTTATGTTGATAGTTGATACCACTTGTTGAATGATTTGGGAGGAACGCGAAAAACAAGGTCAATGTTCTAAGAATGTAAAAGGAGATGTCGTATTTCTATTTAAAAAGTTAAACCGTTAGTTATAATTGATGTGAGACTTAATAACTCTTGTTTGACATCCAACAATATGTATGTGTACACAAACACAGGGATTTGAAGAAGTTTTAGTATATCAAATTATGATTAGTTTATTTTTTTTAATTTTTATTTTTAAGGGAATATTTTTCTAAATCTTTTATTTGGGCCATCAAACAAAAAAATTGGGCCACATTGTCCAATTCCCCTGAAATCCTAACTCCTTGTGATCCATTTAGCAGCTAGCTAAGTGCTATGAAATCCTAAATCCCTGTTAGAAAATCAAAAGTTACAATGGATGTTTCAATTCATTTTAGACAAAGCCCTATAATGTTATGCATGTCCATATTAACAACCATTATTTTATAAATCAATGGCTGAGGTTATTTACTTGCTCTCTTTTTATGAGCTGAATTAGATATGCTTATGCTTCTTCCACAACTATATCAGTAGCTCCATTTACAAATCCATGCTCAGCATCCAAATGTTAAACATACAAAACTCTTGCAACTTGCAACTTGCAAGGTTAAATTTCTAACAATAAAAAGAACCAGCAACACTCACTATAACTTCTTTTCAGTTTTCACCATTGTTTTGAGCAATAAGTATAACCAGTGTATTGCTAAGGACAAAGAGGGGGCACATATCCAGAACACCAACATTTAAGATTAAAACTATGAAGAAATAAATAGCAAGTTTGTGAAAATATAATTTTACAACGGATGAAAGCAACAAAGAAGGGTTATATAAGAAAGAAAACAAGGAATTCTCACATGTGAATACACCGTCTTACAACCATTTCCAACAATACTTAACCTTAACTACACCATTAGAATCAAGGAATTGACACGAGCTGATGAGTCCGTAGCTTGTAATCATCATTTTACCAACCTAAGAAAAAAATTCTACCTCGAATACATAACTAGAGCCAAAATTCCTTCAAACATAAACAAGATATTGATTGAAAACTGTGTATTATGAAGTATGAGATATTTATAGTGTGAGTCGGTAGAATGGCAATCATTTCTTCTCTCTGTATTTGACAGTAACTCCTTCGGACATTCCAACAAGTTCCTTCAAAGCATCTCTTCTGGGCCGTGCAATCTTGTTGTTAGGATCAAATAGAAGGACTTCTTCAAATGCCTTCAGAGCAGACACATAATTTTTTTTACTATCATAAGCATCACCGAGATTGTTCCATGCTGTGACATAGCCTGGTTGAATCTTCACAGCTGCCTCAAACTGAGCAATTCCTTTTTCAATCTTCCCATCACGAACATAGCTGACACCAAGAGCATTGTAAACCTATATTGATGGATTGCAGGTGATCATTATCAGAGTTTTTGTTAACATCTAACAAGTCATATCAGAATATGTGAGTTGGATTTTGTACAGTTACCGTGTCACGCATGTTTAGATCACAATCACTCGATCTTAAATTAATGACCAAGATCGTTTAAAACTAATGTTTGTTATAGTGTACTTAAATTAATTGTCTGATCTCAGATTATTCATCGAGATAGTTACTGCATGAAAATATCCAGATCCATTCCAAAATAAGCATATATGTTTCAATATCTTAGCAACCAACTAAGTCGTCTAACCTGGGCAAGATCCTGATCTTCTCCATCCCATTTGTCAATTGCTTGAAGCAAGAACTTGGTAGCAGCTGGGTAAAATTTCCTCCGCAGCATCACTGCACCAAGTTCAAACAGCTCAGTCGCACTTGCATCACCGCTTCTGACTTGCTCCTGAGACAATGGAAGAAAATGAGAAAGGAAAGACAATTATAAAACAAATTATTCCAACTAGCTTGTGTATAATATAACTGTTGGCTACGACTCATAGTTTCATGATAAATGAATGGGAAGGTCGTTCGAGTGGGGAGAGTATTTAAACACAAGTTGTAAATTGGACGATAGTATTTAAGCACAAGTTGTACTCTGCAAACCTTAAGTTTGAATAATAGAAAAGTACCACATCCGCACAGCAGTCGGAGACTTGTTACAATTGGCCAAACTACGTGATCATCGCGTGTTATCTGTATCTATTTTTTGTATATGTTTCCTTTTGAACTAGGGCTGTTGTTCTAACTTCTAACAATAACATAATACATGGCATGGTACTAAACTGGATAAAACAGAATCATACAATGAACATAAATTAAAGGTCTAATCTTCGTCAAGGTGTTCAAGAGAAATGTCTAGTAATATAAATGACCAAAAGGAAGAAGTATAGGTTTTTAATTACCTGCAACTCTTTGGCAGAAAGGTCGAGTTCTCTGCGGACAAGAACTTGGCGAATCACATAGTAAGTCCCAGCGCCAAGCAAACCCAACAACAGTAACAAATATATTAGTTGGATTCCTAAGTCAAACAGCTCCCCAACCTGATACATCTCATTTATCTTCACTGAGTCACTTGCGTATGAAACATCAGGAGAAATAACTGATATAGTTTGTCCAAACAAGAATGCCAAAACCCATTTGGATGACTTTCTCCAATCTTGAAGATTTTCCATTGTAACGTCATTCACTGAGAATCCAAAAAGAGAAGCTTAAAAAAGGCAAGGACTCGAGTGATTCTTGTAATTCGAATACAATTCTGAAGTTTCATAATTAGCCGACTTTTGCCCAAATGTCAGAATCAAGTTTAGCACAATGCATAGAATTCAAAAAAAGCACACACTATTTTCATATATTTTACCCGATTAACAATTTGTATATAGAAAACTATAAAACAACCACATCTAATGGAGACACCACAATATTATTTGCTTCCTAAAGCTGTCAAATATCAATAGCAAATGCATTTTACATTGTTTAGATTCTGTTTGATTCTATTCCGCTCAGGTTTCAGTACAAGAGAGTTTATTATAGACTTCTGGCTGATTGCATCAAAGCATCTATTTAAAGAATTTCAGCAAAATTAAAAAGGATGCACACAATACCTCTCGGTCATGATCTTAATATTCTTTTAGTAATGTTTAGTATGCTCTCCTAACCCAAAAAAGTTATAATTAATTTAAATAATTTACCTGCACATAAGTAGCTCATCCCTAAAACCCTGTGGTAGTTTACTTTCTTAATCTTGGCATAAATTAATAGTCAACAGTGTAGTATTTCTTAAACATTTTGTTGATGCAATGTCTCAGAGGTTTATCAAGATAAAATTATCAGTGTGCAGGAAAATTTGACATCAGGAAAACCATACACTTCTTACTTTTATGACATTTTCCATTTTTCTATAAAGCAGTCGACACCAATTCACTCATGGTATACAAAAAATATTATGAATAAGAAAATTGAAAGAGCAAGAACAGGGAATTACTCTCGGATTGTTTTGTGAAAATGGTTATAAGGGGTTCCATTGGCATAGCCCTTTGAAACATCTGTCTTCGTCATGACAAAAGCGAAAATAAAATAAAAAAGTTAGTAAGCCATAAACTAAGGTTTGTCATTGAACATAAAGCATGAAATGAGAATACTTCATGTTCAAGACAAAACTAATAATGGTACTATTAGGAATTAAGCGCATGTTTAGAATCACGGTGAGTTTCGTGATTCGGCCAAATTCACTGTCAATCTGAACATGCCTTAGACAAAACCAAGTAATTGCATTGATTTTGTCAGGAAAGTAGTATATAAACCAATAAGTATTAAGTTCAATAAGTTGAAAAGATGCTTAATTTTGATGTAATAAAAGAAATGAAACCAAAACAACCTGGAGCACAATCGTACTCTTAAATGCATCAAGGTTGTTGTCTCCATGTGAAGTGCATCCTGTTTGGTGAATTCCAAAGGCTTTAATCTTTCTGTAAACAATGTTTCAACTTTCAAGTTAACAATCAACCATGCATCATAATTCATAGTTAGCAACTAAACAAACAAACAAACAAACCCTCAAAGAGGGGTAACGAACAAAACTACACAAGTATTGAACATTTAACACACTAAAAATTCAAATATTCTTCTTATTCCTAAACCTTCCAACACAAATCACTATTCAATTGAAAACAACCCATTAAAACATGATGGTAAAGGTTGAATCTTTTAGTGAAAAAAGAGAGAAAAATGGAATGACTTACTTAAAAGAGCATGATGAAGTGGGAAGTTTAGAAGGAAAAGGATTGGAGATAAGAAGGGTAGAAGGAAGAGATTGAAAAGTGGATTTGGATGAGAAGAGAGGGGACAAAGAAGAGTATGAAAAATGAGTGAAGGTGGAAGCAGCACCCATCTTCATCTTCTTCGTTTCTTCTTAACAGGTATTATCCGGCAAGGTATATGCTTGTATCACTGCTACCTCCGATGGAGTGTACCTGAGAGGAAACGATTGAGTTATAACCATTGGATAGATAAGATTACATGGCTAATCAACGGTTTAGATTAATTACCGGTAACTTTGTAGGAATTTCATAATTAAGGAAGAGTTAATTTTGATATGTTGGAAGGTTGTCAAAAGTCAAAACCCGGACCGAACAGACCGGTCGAACTGGAAACCGGACCTGCATCCGGTCCGCAGCAAAAATGGGTCCGCAATTGAATCTCGGTTCGATCAATTGAACTCTGAACCAAAAAGTTCACCAGTTTGATGACTAGTTTGGTTCTGATTTTTTTTTAAAAGTAATTTTGGGCAAAATTGAAATAGTATCTTTTTTTCAAAATTGAAAATTTTGTTTACAACTGAGATTTTACTCCGGATTTATAAATTTTCTGACTCTGCCAGCCACTGTCTTCTATTAATGGCATTAACCCAGCACTAGGGATTATATTTATGTCATTTTTTATATATGCTATCTTATTTTTACTTTACAACATTCACTTCATACAAAAATTTACTTGAACAATAAAGTGTTTTGCATGTACAAACTTCCCCATATTGTGTGTTGTGCAGTGTGACTGTGACTGAAGGAACTGAATTAATGTATACTAGTCAACATGTTAGATCTACTATTCAAGTAAAAAAAAAAACTAAGAAATTGATTTAAGTTTAATTCTTCAATACACATCTTATTTAGATTTTTTTTTGACGCATCACATCTTATTTAGATAAGAATTGTTACAATGTGAAGGTGGATAATTCTCATAAGTTTACACATGGTATTTATTAATTTTTGGATGTATCAAAATTATTCACCTCAACTGTGGATCGTACATATTTAAATAAGATGTATATTGTAGTTTAATTATTAAGTATACATTTATTATCTGAGTAGATAAGAAAAAAAACTTAGGAGAAGATTTTATATTCTCTAATTCCTTACAATCATTTTAGCAAGAATGTAGTTACCTTAAAATGAAATTCAACATAATAAGATATATAAGAGATTATTTGTGTAATCACTTCTCAAAAAGACATGGATAAGTTATAACCATAACATGAAAATTAGAAACTAAATCAACAACATTAAAGAGTCATTCATATTATCTCCCATGGTTTATGTCGGATAAACTACAAATAAGTCCAAATCTTGTCATTAATTTCCACACAACTATCTTCTTTCATATATCTATTCATAAACCTCTCTATAGTTCTTAAATTTGATCCAAATTTATCATATAGTTTATTTATTAGGCACATATTATAGTGAATCATATACATTATGGAAAACTAAACCTTAAACAAAGAGAATGAAGAAGAAAAAACATGCAGATGAAAATCAAGTTTTTCATATTCTTCTGTTACATTGTCATTTTTTGTTTCTCTTATAGTTTTTCTGCTGCTTCAAATGATGAAGTATCAGCTTTGCTTTCTATAAAATCAGGTCTTGTTGATCTTTTAAACAGTCTTCATGATTGGAAGTTGGATTCAGATCATTGTAATTGGACCGGCATCAAATGCAACTCGGATGGAACTGTACGTGGAGAATCTTGATCTTTCTCACAAGAATCTCAGTGGTATAGTATAGTATCTAATGATATACAAAGACTTCAAAATCTTACTTCTCTTAACTTATGTTGCAATGCATTTTCATCACCTTTTCCAAAATCTATAGTGAATCTTACCACATTGAACATAATTCTTGATGTAAGTCAGAATTTCATCATTGGTGAATTTCCATTAGGATTTGGAAAGGCGTTGAAACTCGCGAGCTTAAATGTTTCGAGCAATGAGTTCACAAGTTTGATTCCTGTGGACATTGGAAATGAAACTTCATTAGAGATGCTTGATCTTAGAGGAAGTTTCTTTGAAGGTTCAATTCCGAAATCATTCGGAAACTTGAATAAGTTCAAGTTTCTTGGTTTATCTGGTTTTTTTTTTTTTTTTTTTTGATATTCCGGTTTATCTGGTTTTGTTCCTTCTGGAATTGGTAATTGGATGTTGAATGGATGATGAATGTTGGACAAAGGTATAATTAGGTAATGAATTAGTAACTGACCGATTTGAATGGGTTGGGACAATTGTGATGGATGATTAATGCCATGTTGAGACACTTCATGGATGGTTGCTGAAACCGATGGGTCATTGAATATTTGAATGTGAGAAAACAAAAATATTTGGAGGTGTGTAGTCATTGAATCAAGGAATTATCCCTAAGATTTGCATAATTTCTCTAGAATATAATCGGTTCTTTTTTATGATAAACATGTTGAGACTATCAATATACGAAAACATCAACAATAGTGAGACTCAAACAATTTGAATAACTATATAAATGTATTCTGTGTTTTTCTCTATGGAAGCACGTTGTGCTTCTCTAAACCTTTTCGCAACCGGATTAATAGCGAAATCAATATAAATTGTTGTTAGGTAATCAATCGTTAGTGGTTCAGTGGTGATTGACGCTGAACTTGATATGGAGAACCATGGTTCGATCTCCTGCAACTGCGATCGAGAGGAGGTTGGAACCAGTCAGAATTGACTGCGAACCAGATTAATTTGGGGTGAAAACAAAAAAAAAATTGTTGTTACGTACTATTCTTACTTAACACTTTACAATGCCAACAAAAAAGAGATACTCCCGTCGTTCCAAAATGTAAGAGAAAAAATTCAAATTTTTTTGTCCCAAAATATAAGAAAAAAACACAAACTTTTACATTTTCAAAAAAAGTTTACTCTCTCTCTTACCTTTTCCATAATCAATAACCAATTAAAATTGTTTATACATCTTTTTAAGTAACCTTTTTACTAAAAAACTTACATCCAATCATTATATTTTATTTTTTCTCTTATATTTTAGGACGGAGGGAGCAAAACCTGATCACAATAACAACAAAAGAGATGTTGAAGGAAGTGGCAACCGGCAAGTCTGCACGATCATAAAATTCTAAGTATGTGAACAAACAACTCCTATCAGTATCACATAGGAACAGTTAAAATCATCTAATTAAAATGTGCCACAATAATTATTTAAAATAAACCTGTTTTTCTCAATACCTTGTTTTTATTTACATACCACATGTTGTAATTCGATATATGCATTCTTCTTCTTCTTGGTTCCTTTTCTCACTCACAATCAAGTGATTAATATTGTTTGACATAAAAGAGAGTGTAGTAAAAGAGGGTGCAATAGAACATTTGATACATGCGATCAAGATGATAAATATACTTGTGGAGAATAATATCAAGCTTTCAAACCATGCATTGAGGATTAAAATTGACTTTTTTTAACAATATATATCATGCAGCTTAAAAATCTTTTTTTCCCCATATTCTTATGTCAGATTTTGTACAATTTTAGATATGAATTGTAAAAATTTAATAATTTAATTTAGACAAAAAATTTCCCGTGCATCATACGGTACGGGTACTAGAAGAATATAATTAACTAAAAATAGTTTTTGAGTAATTATGATATTTGTCGACTATTGAAAATATTTATTATTTTAAAAGTTACTATTAGTAGCAATATTTTCTTAATTACTCATCTTTTAATTTATTATTATTATTATTATTATTATTATTATTATTATAGAATGATATTTTGGGATACGTACAAAATTTCATGCAATATTCCTTAATTACTGATCTATAGTTTCATATTTTGGGATTCATACAATGATATTTTGACGTCGACTTTGGTAGAAAAAAAAGACCGCGATTTGATTTCCACTTTATATCACAACTCGTCCCAAATTCTAAACTACTTTATATCACGACTTGATCTCCACTTTATATCTACATTTAAGAAGTGACTGAAACTACTTTATATCACAACTCATCCCAAATTTTAAACTTCTAAAATAACCATAAGAATTATACGTCAAAAAAAAAACCATAAGAATTATTATTTGAAATTTTTATACCTTAAAGAATCAAAGAGTAAAAGCTGTAAATTTTGTCCCCCTTTTTATCTAATCTTTTTCATCGATAAATTTGAAACTAAGGGGGGTGTATTGGATTGGGATTTTGAGGGATTATTTTGACAAAAAAAGTCTTGAAGATTTTAAAAGACTTTGTGGGATTATATTGATTCTGTGAGATTTTGAGAGATTTTTTTTAAAAAACTTTTTACAATCAAGATTCTTAACACGGGATTTTGTGGGATTATAATAAAGACTTTTAAGATTTTAAAGTACTTTACAGATTTTTACGATTTCTAAGGATTAAATGAATTCAAAAGTATAATGATTATATACCAAATAGTATAAAATTTTTAATAAGAGTAATAATACGAGATTGAAAGAACAAAACTGAAACTTTTTATTATAGCCATTATTTGCACAAAATCCAAACCTAAAATTGTTTCGTATTTTATTTTTCAAACCTAAAAATTGAGGGGTTACATAGATCTGAGGTTGGTTTGATCATGGTTCCGTGTTGTCTTACTTCTGTTCAAGGTTTTAGGTTCGTTAGACTTGGATTTTATAAAAATTGAGATTTGATCTTTGTTGTTACTGTTATTCTAACCATACTAACAAGGCTTGCGTCAAAAAAAAAACCATACTAATTAATAAACAAACAAACAAAAACTTTCATATGATTATTTGTGCATAAACAAGGCGTCAAAACTGATTATTTGTGAATACACATGTAACAAACAAAAATTTTCATATGATTGGTGCATAAACAAGTAACGAACGAACAAATAAACAAAATTGATTATTTGATTGGTGCATAAACAAACAAGTAACGAACGATTTTGTTCAATATGTAGCAACGAAACATATAAGAAACAGAGAAAGAACAAATTTGCTAAAAAGTCTTGGAAGTTTATGAAAAGTCTTGAGGGTTAGGGTGAGATTGTTGGATGTGCAAACTATTTATATTTTCTACTAAAAAGTCTCTCGAAATCCACTCCACAAAAGAATCCATCAGAATCTGTATACTTTTGAATACCGATAGACTTTTTTAAAGTCGTGAGAAATCTCAATTGAATACCAACAGATTTTGTGGCATTGAAAAAAAAATCTTAATTGTCTTTATTGAATACCACAAGATTTATTTACTTTTTATAAAAGTCTTGATTGAATACCACAAGACTTTTTTATCATAAAAAAGTCTTTTAAAATCCTTTGAAATCTCAATCCAATACACCCCCCTAAAAACTCCTTTATATTTATTTAATAAAACAAAAAAACTCAAAAGTGAATGCCTTTTCTCCCTTTCATATCTCCTTTTAATTTTTTAACCAAAAGCCGTTCAAAAAACAATACTGTAATTGATTAACCAAAAGTAAAACAAAAAATAGAAAGCAAAAAAAAAAACAAAAAAAAAAAAGAGAACAACAATGTACTGTCGGAGCAGCAGCGTGCAGTACCCCCATTTTCAACCATTTTTACAGATTAAGCCAAAGTCTTCACCATGTTGGGTTTGGGCTCCCTTTCTATGTGGAGAAAAGTCCAATATTATTAGCCCATTATGTCTCACTTATATAAGTGGAGAGTGGTCTTTCTAGGGTTCAAGAGTGAGTAAATTTTGTGAGAGAACAACCTACAAAAAGAGAGAAAAGAAGAGAGAAATCCTATTCCCGGTTTTGACACAGCAGTCCCACTAAAACTTCAATTCCCGATTCGTTAACCGTTGGATTTCGCTCAAATTTGGTGGGCAGGTTCGCAGCACCAGAGGCTATCTATTCAACGGTCGGATCGTCGAAACAAGGTCTGGTTCGTGAGATATTCTGCTCGCAATACAGCAGTTTTATTTGGGAAATTTTCAGCTTCTTGTTCTTGTTTTGTTAGCACTTGTGTTTTTGTTGTTGATTGGTTGTTAGCACTTGTTTGTGCATCACTTTGAGACTCTCTTGTAACCTTATTTGATTATAGTGGAGCTATTTCTTTGGTCTGGACGACCCGTGGTTTTTTTACTCTCACACTGAGGGTTTTCCACGTTAAAATTCCGGTGTTCGATTTTGCTTTTATCTTGTTATATTCGCTGCCATATATTTGTTGATTGATCCTCATAGGTTCTTACAAGTTTGGGGAATTATTTTTCCGCTGCATATTACTCTGTTATTGTTATTGTGTGTGAATTCCCCATCAGAGTGGCATCAGAGCTCTTGGTTAAGGGCAATTTTACTTGTTTGAATGATGGAGTCAAATACAAAAGTGAAGATGGTTTGTTTGAATGGCTCTAATTACCATTTATGGAAGGGCAAGATGAAAGATTTACTATTTGTGAAGAAATTGCATTTACCGGTATTTAGTTCCGCAAAGCCGGATTCTATATCTGATGAAGAATGGGAGTTTGAGCACTTACAGGTTTGTGGTTTTATTCGGCAATATGTAGAAGATAATGTTTATAATCATATTGCTAATGAGACACATGCAAAAACTTTGTGGGAGAAGATGGAATCTTTATATGCCTCTAAATCAGGGAATAATAAATTGTTCTTGTTGAATAGCTTCATAAATTTGAAGTATAAGGAGGGTAATTCTATTTCAGACCACTTGAGTGAATTTCAAGGGCTCCTTGATCAGATGTCAGGAATGGGTATCAAATTTGAGGATGAACTGTTGGGACTATTTCTATTGCTATCTTTACCAGAGTCTTGGGAGACGTTTCGGGTTTCTATTACAAGTTCTGCTCCTAAAGGTGTTGTTTCATTGGAAACAGCTAATGGTGGTATTCTTAATGAGGAGATGAGAAGGAAGGCACAGGGTACTTCATCTCAATCTGAGGTACTTGTCACTGAAAATAGGGGGAGAAGTCAGAAAAAAGAACCGAATGGTGGTAGAGAGAATAGCAGAAGCAAGTTTAAAGGGCGATACAAGAATGTAGAGTGTAATTATTGTCACAAACCTGGACACATACAAAAGTATTGCTTTCAGTGGAAAAGGGAGAACAAAGGCAAGAAGGGTAAGCATAAACAAAAGGATCATGATGATCGTGTTACTACTGCTACTAGTGATGATCTTGTTATTCTCCGTGAACATGAGTCTCTTAATCTTGTGTCGGATGAGAGTATGTGGATTGTTGACAGTGGTGCTACATTGCATGTTACACCAAGGAAGGAGTTCTTCACATCTTATACTTCTGGTGACTTTGGAGTGTTGAAGATGGGTAATGATGGTGTATCTAAGGTTATCGGTGTTGGTGATGTTTGCTTGCAAACCAACATGGGAATGCAATTGTTGCTTAAAGATGTCAAACATGCTCCAGATGTCCGCTTTAATTTGATCTCTGTGCATTTACTTGATGATTGTGGTTATGATAATCACTTTGGTTCTGGAAAGTGGAAACTCAGTAAAGGTAATTTGATTGTGGCTAGAGGGGAGAAAAATTCTAAATTATATTGGACAAAAGCTTTGGTGACTAGAGACAGTGTGAATGCTATCGACATGGAAGCATCTTTGTGGCACCGAAGGCTTAGTCATATTAGTGAAAAGGGGCTGAATGTTTTAGCCAAAAAGGATGTGCTTCCTGGATTGAAGAATGCAGGTTTGGGGAAATGTTCTCATTGCATGGCTGGTAAACAAACTAGAGTATCCTTCAAGAAGCATCCTCCCTCAAGAAAGCCAGAGTTACTTCAGTTGGTGCATTCTGATGTTTATGGACCTTTAAAGGTAAAATCCTTTAGTGGTGCACTTTATTTTGTTACTTTTATTGATGATTGTTCCAGAAAGTTATGGGTATATGCTTTGAAGACAAAAGACCAGGTGTTGGAGAAATTCAAAGAATTTCATGCTTTGGTTGAGAGACAGACAGGCAAGAAGCTGAAATGTGTTCGTTCTGATAATGGTGGTGAGTATTGTGGTCCCTTTGATGTCTATTGCAAGCAGCATGATATTTCACATGAAAAGACTCCTCCTAAAACTCCTCAGCTGAATGGTCTAGCAGAGAGGATGAATCGAACACTTATTGAGAGAGTTAGATGTATGCTCTCTGAAGCTAAGTTGCCTAATCATTATTGGGGTGAGGCACTGTACACGGCGGTGCATGTTATTAATCTTACTCCTACTGTTGCTTTGAACAGTGAAGTTCCAGATAAAGTTTGGTTTGGTAAGAATGTCAAATATGATCATTTGAGAGTCTTTGGTTGTAAGGCTTTTGTGCATGTTCCAAAGGATGAAAGATCCAAGTTGGATGCAAAGTCAAGACAATGTATTTTCATCGGCTATGGGCAGGATGAGTTTGGCTACAAATTTTATGATCCTATAGGAAAGAAGCTTATTAGAAGTCGTGATGTTGTATTCATGGAAGACCAAACTATTGAAGACATTGATAAGGTTGAGAAGACTACACCCAAGAAAGATATTAGTTTGTCTAATGTTGAGCCAGTTCGGTTACCTGTTCAGAATCTGGATACTATTGGTGGTGATGTTCAAAATGATGAGCCACATGATTATGTTGATGATCAACAACTTGGAGAAGAGGTAAATATTCCAGCTGATAATGATGAGGAGAATGATATACAAGATGAGAATCTCGGTGAAGCTCCAGAATCACCTCAAGTTCAACTTAGGAGGTCCAACAGACAGAGACAACCATCTACAAGGTATAATTCTGATGAGTATGTGACTTTGACTGATGAGGGTGAACCTGAGTATTTTCAAGAAGCCATGGAAAGTGATGAAAATCAAAAGTGGTTGGATGCGATGCAAGATGAGATGAAATCATTGCATGATAATCACACTTATGATTTAGTGAAGTTGCCTAAAGGCAAGAGGGCTTTGGAAAATAGGTGGATATATAAAATTAAACATGAGAGTAACTCTGAGTCTCCAAGGTATAAAGGCAGATTAGTTGTGAAAGGTTTCCGTCAAAGAAAGGGTGTTGACTTTAATGAGATTTTCTCACCTGTTGTGAAGATGTCATCTATTAGAACCGTGTTGAGTTTGGCTGTTACTCTTGATCTAGAGGTTGAGCAAATGGATGTGAAAACAGCTTTCCTTCATGGTGATTTGGAGGAAGAGATCTATATGAAGCAACCCGATGGTTTTCAAGTTAAAGGCAAAGAAGACTATGTCTGTAGACTGAGAAAGAGTCTGTATGGGTTGAAGCAAGCTCCAAGGCAGTGGTACAAGAAGTTTGAGTCTGTTATGTGTGATCAAGGATACAAGAAGACTACTTCAGATCATTGTGTCTTTGTTAGAAGATTTTTTAATGATGACTTCATTATCCTGTTGTTATATGTTGATGATATGCTTATTATTGGGAAAAATATTTCTAACATTGACAGGTTAAAGAAGCAGTTGGGCGAGTCATTTGCCATGAAAGACATGGGAGCTGCTAAACAGATTCTTGGCATAAGAATCATGCGTGACAGAAAGGAGAAGAAACTTTGGATGTCACAAGAACAGTATATCAAAAAGGTGTTGCAGAGATTCCAGATGGAAAATTCTAAGGCGGTAAGAACTCCTCTTGCTACTCATTTCAAGTTGAGTTCTAAACAAAGTCCTTCAAGTGAAGATGAAAAGATTGACATGAAACGTGTTCCTTATGCGTCTGCTGTGGGTAGTTTGATGTATGCTATGGTGTGTACAAGACCAGATATTGCACATGCTGTTGGTACAGTCAGTAGATTTTTGTCTAATCCAGGTAGAGAACATTGGAATGCTGTAAAATGGATTTTGAGGTATCTTCGTGGTACTACTTGTATGAGGCTTTGCTTTGGAGGAGATAAGCCTACTTTAGTGGGGTACTCTGACTCAGATATGGCTGGTGACATTGATTCTAGGAAGTCTACTTCAGGTTACATGATTAAGTTTGCCGGGGGAGCTGTTGCTTGGCAATCCAGATTGCAAAAGTGTGTAGCATTGTCTACTACAGAGGCAGAGTTCATTGCCATTACCGAAGCATGCAAAGAGTTGTTATGGTTGAAGAAATTCTTGCAGGAGCTTGGTTTTGTTCAAGACAAATATTTGTTATTTGTTGATAGTCAAAGTGTTATTCATCTTGGTAAGAATCCGACTTTTCATGGTAGGTCCAAACACATTGATGTGAGGTATCATTGGATACGTGATGTTTTGGATGCTAAGTTGTTGGAGTTAGCTAAAGTTCATACTGATGATAATGGGTCTGATATGATGACTAAAGCGTTGCCAAGAGGGAAGTTTGAAGCATGTTGTGATATCGCCGGTTTGGCGATTTCCTCCACATAGTTGTGAGGGGGAGATTTGTTGGGTTTGGGCTCCCTTCCTATGTGGAGAAAAGTCCAATATTATTAGCCCATTATGTATCACTTATATAAGTGGAGAGTGGTCTTTCTAGGGTTCAAGAGTGAGTAAATTTTGTGAGAGAACAACCTACAAAAAGAGAGAAAAGAAGAGAGAAATCCTATTCCCGGTTTTGACACAGCAGTCCCACTAAAACTTCAATTCCCGATTCGTTAACCGTTGGATTTCGCTCAAATTTGGTGGGCAGGTTCGCAGCACCAGAGGCTATCTATTCAACGGTCGGATCGTCGAAACAAGGTCTGGTTCGTGAGATATTCTGCTCGCAATACAGCAGTTTTATTTGGGAAATTTTCAGCTTCTTGTTCTTGTTTTGTTAGCACTTGTGTTTTTGTTGTTGATTGGTTGTTAGCACTTGTTTGTGCATCACTTTGAGACTCTCTTGTAACCTTATTTGATTATAGTGGAGCTATTTCTTTGGTCTGGACGACCCGTGGTTTTTTTACTCTCACACTGAGGGTTTTCCACGTTAAAATTTCGGTGTTCGATTTTGCTTTTATCTTGTTATATTCGCTGCCATATATTTGTTGATTGATCCTCATAGGTTCTTATAAGTTTGGGGAATTATTTTTCCGCTGCATATTACTCTGTTATTGTTATTGTGTGTGAATTCCCCATCGCACCATTCATACACTCCAACTTCCACTTTCATCTTAGCAAACCCATTTCTTTAGCCAATAATTCAGCACTCACTTTAAACATCTAAATGCATCCATTACCTCTCTCTATAAATCGGGAACAAAGGGGTTGAGGTGAAGAATAAAATTCAGTAGCTAACTCACCCACCACTCTAAACCATCATTTTCTTCTTCCTCACATAACACTATCACCATTTTCCACCATTAAAACAAACCATAACCTTACAAAATAACAACAAACAACAACAACACTGAAACAGAATAGAAAAGAAAACGGAGGACCGCCGCCGTCATCTCCATCCACCATCACCGCCGTTTCCGGCCAAACACCACCACGGCCAAGCACCAACCAGCGGACGATTTCTCTCTCCTGGCGTGCTGTTCTCTCCCTCCGGCCGCCTACCTTGCTCTCGTCGGTTTCCTCTTTCTCACTCTCTATAGTTTTTTTTTTTTTTTTTCTTTTTCTCATTTACTCTGTTCGTGTTCTGTTTTTTCTATTTTCTTTTTGTTTTAATTTAATTTATTCATTTGTTTGTTTATTTATTTTAATTTTTTGTAATTACCCGGGCTGCTATATGTTTTAGGTTCCTAGCCAATTTTATTTACCCCCAACCGAGTATATACAAGCTGCGTAGGTTTGAATTCTCCATCAAACCGAAACATAAGATTCAACTTTTTTGTCAAAAAAAAAAAAAGATTCAACTTTTTGCCAAACACTATAAAAATTAAAAATTTTCAAACAAAGGGTGTGGTTGAGCGATTGAGGCTCATCCTCTGTTAATTAAGGGTTGAGGATTCGATGCTCACCTTGAGTATGAAGCTGCTTTAAATCTTTGGGCCAGCTATCCCACCCATCGAGTGCTTCAAATCTAGCGAGGGAATAGTCATTGTGTTCGGTAGTGGATATCCCGGTCTCGATATAAAAAAATTAAAATTTTTCTTTTATTGTAAATAAATTCAATAATAAAAAGCTGCAAACAATTCTTAGCTAATAAGAAGGTTTCCCTTGACTAGAATGGATGTGAATGGTGCTAATAATTTTTTATTGCATAATAGATTCTCGAATCCGAAAATAGTTCTGATTCATCTTTTCACTGTTTCCAAAGTTTATCGATATTTCTCTTTTCATTTAAGAATAAATAAAGTTTGGTGGTGGCTCTGTGTCATTTCGAACGTTCATGCTCGGGTTTTTCCGCAGCACGAGAAAAGCAAAAAAAAAAAAAAAAATACAGCAATTTAATTTATTAATAAAAATTTAATAGTTTTGAGTCAACAAAAAATTTATAATTTTTACCCCTGAAACAAGGTCCCGGCACCGCCTAAGAAACCAGTGTGATTAAAGAAGTTCAGAATCAACGAGTTCTTTCAAATTTAAGATTTTGATGATCTTAGAAATAACATTTTGTTAGCATAAGACTTGATGATCTTCTTAGTTAAGCTAACGACCTTACCTAACATCTCAAAACAATGATATAAAGAACTTTTCCTAGTATCTGATAGAAGGATAAACTAGTTCATGAAATTATAACTTCTAATTAGGGGTTTTACATATTCATACACTTTAGCAGCAACAACAACAACCAACAACAACAAAATTACCGAGTTATTTTTGCTCATCTAACTTATCTTTACGACTTTCACTTTCCTCCTCATCACTTCCACTCTGGTTCCTCCAACGATATCTCTGAAGCCTTATTTCTTCTCATCCAACTTAGCATCGTCCCTTGAACTTTTCTCATCCCTTTTTTCATCATCACTCAAAACTTGTTCTTAGTTGACTTCAATAAAATCGTTCAACGTTTGTCTCTTCTCATCCAACTTAGCCTCCATTGCAAATATATCATCATTTTGCTATAAGTAAAATAAATACAATCTATAATCTTAACATTTGTGTAAGTGAGAATTTCACTATTGAAGAGCATTTTTTGCTGGTTTCTCAATTTCCTATTGTTTTGATTTAAATTTAATTGCCTTTGATTTGACTATACTTAGTGTGTACTTTGCTTTCTTAACATTTGTGTATGAGAGTTCTTCACTATTCAAGAGCATTTTTGCTGGTTTTACATTGATCCCTTTATTTTAATACATTTTGTAGTACTTTTCCTAAATTGTAGCTCAATCATTTACCACTTTCACACTTCATGTCAACATCATCTAAGAATGCACTTTCCTTAAAATGTGGCTCCATGCAACCCTCCATACACAATTTCTTTTTTTTCTCCTCCAAAACACACAACAAAACCTGGGAGATTTTAAAGATATTTCTTCAAATCTAAGCCTATAAATACCAAAGGATAGCACAAGTTTTTTACACATAAAAAAGAATGACAGTTTCTTTGATTTTTCTCCATTCTCTTTCCTTCAACAATGGACAACCATTCTTCATTTCTCGGTCATTTGGTCTATGTTTTGCATTGATTCCTTGAGCCTAAACATGAAAAACTCAATTCATTAAATCCCATGAACAATCAATCTTTTAGTAAAAGAATATGTTGTATACATGAACAAAGCATGAGGATTAGACTATTTACTATGTTACTTTGTTTGAGACTTAAGTTTTTTTGATTATGTTTATGTTTTTTATAGGTGAATCTCACTTCTTTCAAGGATCTTTCCTATATTTGACAAAGGTAAATAAATGTTTTTATATCAAGTTCAGTTTGGTATTTATTTAGAATTGTTGTTTTCAAGCTCAACTATTCTCTTTGTTGTTCCCATCTTATTATCAAAACACATTTCTCAATTTTCCCCTTTGTTGATTGCATGTAATTCTTATTAAAAGTGATTGATAATTATCATAATGGAAAACTCATTTGACATTGTACCTATCGACACCCAAATGCATGTTTTACACAATTTACATGTAAATACTAAAACTTAAGTGTAAATTCATTTAGGTAAGTGAACTATAGTTTTTTTTTCTTTATTTGTTTATGAGTTTCACATGCTAACAATTTATACCTTTCATATTGAGAATTATGTTTTCAAAAATTATAATTCATGCACATAAGCATAATAGACATACACATAATTATACATATTAGATTATTCAAAATTTTATTGGACAATAACTTACACATAAACATACAGTTGTTCCAAAGCTATTGCTCCAAAGCTATTCCTCATTGTATGATGTCTGCAGCTCCTTGCTCCATATTCAACTCACTAGCTCTTTGCACATGAACTAAACCAAAATAAAAAATATAGAATATAAAAACAGAATTGGAAAAAGAGGAAAAACATAAAACTAAGGGAAAAAAAGCAAGGAATTAAAACTGTGTTCACATGACAATTTCAAAAACGTACACAAACATTGCACAAACACAGAGAAGATAAAGCAAAAGAGCTAGTGAGTTGAATATGGAGCAAGGAGCTGCAGGCATCATACAATGAGGAATAGCTTTGGGAAAAATTCCAATTACCCGAAAAAATGAATTATTCATAGCGATTAAAATTCCAATTACCCGAAAACAAAGAAACGAATCAATCAACAATACATTTAGTTAACATGAATACATTATTACATATACACATATAAAATGACACATACTAGATTTCAAAAAATCCCAACTCAAAATTAAAAATTTCTTAAAAACATCCACTCCCAAGTCCCAATGAAGAAAAGCAAGCAATCCCTAAATCAGAAATTGGAACAAATAAGCTTGAAATGAATATGAAAAACAAACAAAAGAATACCCATATGGGGTCTTATCTCAGCTAAAAAAATCAACACAAAGACACATATAATGAATTGAAGTTGTAAACATACTACTTTCATTTCAAACACAATTATTATCCCTTTTACTGAAAGAAGTAGTGATTCATCCATTTAGAACACAAAAAACAGCTTATAAGCTCACCAAAGGTGCACCATCAAGCCAAGTAGGATATAGCTCCGAGAAAATTTCAATATACTTCTGCATTGCATCTTCAGAAGGCATCACACCCAATTTCTGCCACGCTTGCCTACAAAAGGTTGGACCGGGGTATTAGCATCAAAGAAAAATAGTTAACAAAATAGTCTTTCTTTTCATAGGGTGCAAAGAGCTAACCCTCCTTGATCAGGTAGGAAAACCAAGGATGTCAAATTTCACTCTTTTTTGGGTGTTAACTCTACAACTCTCTAAGGAAGGGCCCCTCAAATTCCGGAGTTCGGCAGGTAGGTAGGTCAAGTCTACCAAAACTCACAAGCACAAAAATCATACTTCAAAGTAGGCAATAAAGACCTAACCCAATTAAGGGTAATATAACCAAAAAAATTCAAACTATTAAATTCTATTCTAAGAAATTGGTCGAATCCCCAACTAAAACTAATTTGGAAGCAACAAAAATTATACCATCTGTTGAAAAAAGTATATTTTTTTTAAAATCAAAATATCTTCACTTACTTCAAAATATAATTTATTAATTAGAAAACTTAAGAAAAATTGTTAAAATCACAAGATATAAACATATTTTCCCTAGAAATAAAATAGAATCATATACAAAAAAATATGGGTTATAGTTTCTACATACAAAATAAATCAAATTGAGGGCAACACATTACACATACCCTTGGCTACAATAGAAACATATTTCAAGGTGGCTTAATGCTCCGGCAACGAGAGTCCACGATGGCTGAAACAGAACAAAAACAAATCATCTTAAAATGGGAAACAAGAGAAATCAAAATTGATCTAAAATAACATGAAAGAATAACGTAAAAATTTTACCCTGGCGATGGCAATGACTTCCGGCAAGGCAATCTCTGATAGATAGATAACAGGGATAATTAGGCAACGAACAAGAATAGTCCATGTGATGATTTTTTTTCTTGATAGATAGATACAAACAGTATAGGAGATGAAGAAAAATGGTTAAAGAGAACTATTTTGGCAGTGGGTGTCGAAGAAAAGCTTGCGGTGGTGGCGGCGGTGTATGAGGAGTGACAAGGAAGGGCTTGGCATATTAGGGTTAAAGAAGAATGAAGAAAATAGTGTAAGAGCAAAAATGATGTTGGTTTATTAGTGATATTTTTTTTACAAGTTAATGAGATATTGGGTTTGGCCTAATATTGGTTAGTGGTGTTACTCATATACATTGTGATGTCAATAACATTATGTACTTGAGTAAAAAAAAATAACATTATATACAAAATTGTATTTTTGTTAAATTTAATAAAATAGTTTCTTTCTTTTTGGTGAATAATAAGATAAATTTAAACATAATTATTTGTCTCACTTGATTTTCAAAATACCTACAACAAAAAGTATATCTTTAATTATGTATTTAAAATAATAAAATTATTTAAATATTTATTATTATTGTTGAACTTGAATTAATTTTTTAATCTTAAATAATCAATTATTTGAATCAAGGTATTGGTGTTTTGGTCATGATGGAAAAGGATGATGAAAATTTCTCTTTTGCCTCCCCCCCTCATTTCTCTTTAACCCCCCTAGAATCCCAAAATACTCATGATTGAATTTGGGTAAATTTGTGTAATTCGGGATTTAGATTCCGTAGTCAGCTTCGGTACGCACGTTCCGAAATCGCGTGTTTTGGGGGATGCAGGCACCATTTCGAGATCTAGAACCTGAAATGGTGCATGTTTTTAAGTTCAGTATCGATACTGAAAAGTTCAGCATCCATACTGAAATGATTTCTGGATGAGTTTTTGGGATGCAGGCACGTTCAGTATCGATGCTGAAAAGTTCAGCATCCATACTTAAATGATTTTTAGGTGAGTTTTTGGGGTGCAGACACAGTTTTTAAGTTCAGTATCGATGCTGAAAAGTTCAGCATCCATACTGAAATGATTTCTGGGTGAGCTTTTGGGGTGCAGGCACGTTCAGTATCGATGCTGAAAAGTTCAATATCTATACTGAAATGATTTCTGGGTGAGTTTTGGGACCATTTTGGGATCTAGAACTCGAAATGGTGCAAGTTTTTAAGTTCAACATCGATACTGCAAAGTTCAGCATCGATGCTAAAATGATTTCTGGGTGATTTCGGGACGTGAATACTGAAATGCATTTCGGGATATACGTCCCGAATTTTATTGAAATACCCCCTAAGGGCAAAAAAGGTAGTTAGGGGGAGAAAAGAATATTGGGGGTTAAAGAGAAATTTTCAAGAATGATGGAGTGACTGCATTTTGATTTGGTTGGCGAGGTGAGTGATGGGGTGGTAGTTTATGGAAGGTGGAAAAACTTTCAATTTTCTGCTCAATTAGTAGTAATATTAACATAATGACTTCTGATTTGTGTAATATGTGTTATGTTGTTTGTAAAAAATGAATTTTACATGTTATTTATTTAGTTGTGTTTACTAATTACTTATCTGTATTAAATTTTACATGTTATCTCTTATTTTAAATTATTTTGTTTTTTATTATTTATTTAATCATTTAATACGCCGTGCGATGCACGGGTGTAACGCTAGTATTAATTTAAAAGTATTTATAAAAAGTATGAATTAATAGCACTACATTACTCCTGCCTCAATATTGCCATCACATTATCATTAGCGTCAAAGTGATCTCCTCCCTTACATTACAATACATATAAATACATAAATACAACCAAAACTCAAAATAAATAAATATACAATTTATATGTGTTGAGAAATACTCCTTGCTCTGCTTTGATAATATCATATAATTCACGCAGAGAATTTTATATTGTTGATGTAAATTTTTTTATAGATTATCATAAATATATCAACACAAATAATTAAATACACTTTTGTAAGAAAATAATAATAATAATTAAATACCTCTTAAAGATTTTAATTTCACGCAACATGGTTAATTTGTTCAAAAAAATAAATTCATGCAACATGGAGCGAGCGCCCATCTATAAAAATGAAACTAAAATCAAACTTGCAACTTCAATAAAGGAAAAAATGATTGACATTTCACAATGAATAATTCTAAAAATTTTGCTGTTGCAAAATGACTTTTTTCTTTATAAGTGCTTTTACGTAAAATCACTTTTTTTGAAGCACTTTTATTTTTTAATTTTTTGTACATATTTGAATTCATCTCAATTTTCTAATCAATTTAGACTTTTGAACTTCCAAAAACGGATATGGATGGAAGAAATAACATAAAAAATAAGTTTCAACTAAAATTTTGGATCAAATAGTTGCAAATGAAGATGAAGAAACCCAAATTTGTCATGCTCGAAAATAGTAACCCGAATTTCAAAAATGGAACAGGTAATCGCCAATTAAACCTCTAATGAGACCCAAAACTCACATAATTTGGATTTTGTACATAAACATATGAATCAAGTTATGTGAGTGTTGGGTTTTATAGGAGGTTTAATGGGTGATTACTTGCTTCATTTTGGTTTAAAATTTTGAAATTCGGATCGCTAGTTTCGAGCATGAAAAATCTGGGGTTTCTTCATCTTCATTTACAACTATTTGATCCAAAATTTTAGCTGTAAATTTGTTTTTGATGTTACTTTCTTCCATAAATGTTCAATTTTGGAAATTTAAAAGTTTAAATTGATTAGAAATATGAGAGGAATTCAAAAATGTACAGAAAAATTTGAAAAGAAAAGTGTTTTGAAAAAAGTGATTTTACATAAAAGCACTTATAAAGAAAAAAAGTCATTTTGGAACAACAAAATTTTAAAATTATTCATTGCGATACATCAATTATTTTTTTCTCTATTGAATTTGCAAGTTTTATTTTAATTTCAATTTTATAGATGGGTACTCGGCACTCGCTCCATGTAGCGTGATTTTTTTTTTTTAACAAGCTATCCATGTTGCGTGAAATAAAAAAAATTCAAGAGGTATTTAATTATTATTTTTTTACAAATCTGTATTTAATTATTTGTGTTGATATATTAATGATATTATGTAATTTTTCTATTTCAGCAATGTAAAATTCTCTACATGGATTATATGATACTTTACTTTCAAAGTAAGACCGTGATTATTTTCTCAACATTTATAAATTGTTTATTGTTTATTTTGAGTTCTTGTTGTATTTATGTATTTATATGTATTGTATGGTAATTTGGGGGAGGAGACCACGTTGACTCCAATGATAACGCGGTGAGTCGATGACAATATTAAGGTAGGAATAAATAATATAGTGCGATTAATTCATACTTTTTATTATTATAAATACTTATTAAATTAATATTGTTTTATTTTAGCTTATAGCAAAATGGATGAAATATTTGCAATGGAGGTTAAGTTGGATGAGACGAGATAAACCTTGAACGATTTCATTGAAACCAATTAAGAATAGCTTTTGAGTGACGAACGACGAAAGTGATGAAAAAAGTTCAATGGATGATGCTAAGTTGGATGAGAAAAGTTCAACTTAACATCATGAAAAAAGTTTTATATTCTCATAGTACCTTATGTATACTCTAATTTTGCATCTCATTTTTTTTTTATACTTTTATTCCACGCAGTATTTTATTATTATTTTTCAAATTCTTGTTTCTTCATCAACAAATTACCTCCATAAAACAATTTTTTGTTTCTTCAGATGCAAGTAATGTCATTTCATGCATATGCCACACAATTTCTCTCATTTTTGCATAAAGTTGGTTTTTTGACCATTTACCCTTGTTGCATATTTTATAATAAAAATTGTTTCTTAACTTGTAAGAAACACCAAAAATAGTTTTGAAAATCCTTTCACATGCATTTTCATATTTTTCTATTTTTATTTTAATAATTCAAAAATATTTTATTTTCCCTTTTCATTTATTTTTAATTTTTAATTAGCATTATTATATTAATATAATTCAAAAAAAATTAGCACAAATAAATAATATCATTTCATGAGTGGTACTTTTATTCTTATAACTCATGGCATATTCCATTTAGTAGTACACGATACCAACTTGCTCACCACTCCACCAAAAATCATTTTTCTTCACAAAAATTTATCTCTCAAATATACCCCAAATATACATAGAGTAGGTGAAGAGAGACCGAGAGAGTCATCCACGAAATTGATCAAACCCTCATTTTCCTCAAAACACAAAAATCACAAATCACTCAATACTCAACAAAATTCACTAAAACTTGTTCCTATAGTTTCATAGCAACTCCATAAACACGAATTCATCATAAAATTCACGATCAAGACGTCCAAAACGAGGAACCCGAGCTCAAAAAGTTCCAAGAACAATAGGGTATGAGTTTTCACGTTTTAGACCTCCATTTGATTTGATTATTCTTGCTTTGTACTTGTATTTGAGTGTATTAATTTTCCATTTTAACAATTTCTTCTAATAGTGCTCGAAAATCAATTTCAAATATTTGGGTTCAAACTTTCGTGGCTTTTTCCGTGAAAACTATGCATCCATTGTAAAAGCTAATGATAGATTTGGAATCTACACGAAAAATGCTATGATATAAAGTATATTTGAGTTTGATTTGGTGAACTTTTAATTTTTGTGTTGTTTGAAAAAAAGCTTCAAAGTTTGAAAATGGCTTCCTCTTCTATGTGGTATAGTATCTAATGATATACAAAGACTTCAAAATCTTACTTCTCTTAACTTATGTTGCAATGCATTTTCATCACCTTTTCCAAAATCTATAGTGAATCTTACCACATTGAACATAATTCTTGATGTAAGTCAGAATTTCATCATTGGTGAATTTCCATTAGGATTTGGAAAGGCGTTGAAACTCGCGAGCTTAAATGTTTTGAGCAATGAGTTAACAGGTTTGATTTCTGTGGACATTGGAAGTACAAATTCATTAGAAATGCTTGATCTTAGAGTAAGTTTCTTTGAAGGTTCAATATCCGAAATCAATCGGAGACTTTGAATAAGTTGAAGTTTCTTGGTTTATTGGGAATACTCTCACTAGAAAAATTCTTGGTGATCTTGGAAAACTTTCATCATTGGAGTATATGATTCTTAGATATAACGAATTCGAAGGTGTGATTCCATCAGAATTTGGAAATCTCACTAGTCTAAAGTATCTTGATTTAGCAGTTTACAATCTTGGGGGCGAGATTCCAAATGAAGTAGGAAATCTCAAGTTATTGGATACACTTTTCTTACACAACAATAATTTTAGTTCTCAGGTTCCAAAGCTAATAGTACATTCTCATAAACAAAATTTAAACTATGTTTTTACAATCTTCAATTATGCAAGAAAAATTGTAGAGACAAATTTTACAATCCCAAAAATCACATGGTTTGAGGATTTCTCAAAATAAATTCACACAATTTGTGCATTATGTACCTCACATTAAAACACACATCATACAATTTGAATAAGAGATGAGAAATAGGAAAAAGAGAAATGTTGATTATTTATAAAATTACAAAAGTAGCATTGAAACAAAAAAACCTCTCAAAAATGATTTAAATACTTTTTAATTTAATTACTTCAAGATAGAAAAATATTTTTTAATTATAAGAAAAATACTTTTCATGTGTTCTTGGAGAATCGTTAGATGGCACATTACTACTACTATTCTTGACATTGTTTCCTTCTATATCAACATTAACCGTCCGGAGTATATGATGGAAGGAAACCTGACAGACAATTGTTTGATAGTTGCAACTGTGTCAATGCTGCCATTTTAGTCAGAGAAGAAGGAATATCACCAGAGAACTTGTTATATGAAAGATCCAAAATTTCAAGGTTAACCAAATCACCAAAACTACTAGGAATAACTCCACTAAAGTGATTGCTACTGAGATTCAACACAATCTGTAGACTCAAAGGCATTTGTGGAATATCACCACGTAGTAGCTGATTTTCTCCAAGTTGGACTTCTAAAAGATTTTGCAAGTTACCATCGGATGACGGTATAGACCTGTTGAGATTATTCCCTTGCAAGTCAAGCAATGTAAGGTTGTTTGACATATCAGATGGAATTAGTCTATCAAGAGAATTATGGCTCAAATTCAAGGTAGACAACTTTTGAAGTTGGAAAATTTAAATTGGGATAGTACCATTAAGAGTTTTCATTTGAAGCTTCAAGACTTGGAGACTTCTAAGATTACAAAGTTCTTGTGGCAATGCACTAATCAAATAGTTATCAGCCAAATTCAACAAGGCCAATTTCTTACAAGAACCTAATCCAGGAGGTATCAAACCTGTCAACCGATTATTGTTCAGTTCCGAGTATGTCAATCGGTTGTCACGAATGGCTTCGCTAGTATAATAAAACAGCAAAATCGAAAAACCAATAACCATCATACCCCCTAATCTAGGTTAAGGATAAATAACAACAATAAACTACAGCAACCTCCTGTGATTAAAAGGAAAAACCCCAAACAAGATGCACCGGTTAAAAGAGACACATTCAGCTACAGAAATGGCCTTCTAGTTCTAACCAACAGTCAAAACAAAAGTGCTCCTGTATCAAATATCCAATACAAGAAAAATCCTAAACACTACAAAAAGACCGGGGAAAATAATCCTAAATCACCACTTCACATTCATAGTTGCAAGAATGCTGAAAATTAACAAAAAATATAATTTATAAAGCATTCAACATAAAATTCATGCAGATAGGCATTATGTAGTTCAAAAATAGTATAAGAATCAATTGCCTCATAATGAAAAGCAAAGATTACAAAAACCTTCCTGAACAACAATGCGCATAATATGGTCATTTCTTTCTACTACCACTCTCTCTCAAGGTTAGGGAGAGTGTTTCTCCTCCATGGGTGTCATCTTGGTTCTCAGTAGAACCTCCTCAAGCATCATCGGAGGAGGCAATTCTTCATCCTCTTCTGTCAAACCTTTTGGAGGCATCAAAACCATTGAATATGCATCCACAAGGGAAGTAAAAAATGTAAACAAGCTGTGAGTTGGTTCCAAGAAATGAAGCTCGAGATCATTAATTTCCTTGCTTGTCAATCCTGTTAAAGATGATTTCCCATATCGAGCCACATACCGTGCTGTACGCTTTATTGTAGCAAGCTCTGCGCTTGTAATGCCTTCAAGACGCCTTACTGCATACAGCGCAGCATCGAGGGGATCAAGCTTCTCAAGTCCTGATAATAGATCACTACTACCAGTAGTCGATGGCACAGGTGGAACTGATTCCAAAAGAGCACGAAACTCAGCCAACTTTTGCTGATAATAGGCATGATAGGGATCGGATGAATTGAGGAAATTGAATTTAGCATTGCCTACATTACTAGCAATAATCCTCCTTTCAAATTCAAGACCATTTTTAGCGACGAAGTGAGAGGTTTTATCAACAATGGTTCTAACGTCAGGAGGAGGGTGAATTATTCCTCCAACAGTTGTCGGTGCCGCCACTTCTTCGATAGACAATTTCTCATTCGCCTCAACAGATAATGAACCTAGCATGACTGACGATAATTCCTTAAAACCCTACAAAATATGAATGAAAACAGCAGAAAGTGAAAACTAGCAACAATTAACTGAAATTAACGAGTGCAATTAACAATAAATGATTTAAAAACACATAGAAATATAGAATATCATGCTTGACGCATTAATGGAAAATAAATCTAATCTAACAAAACCTAAGATGTGAATCGCGGTGCTTTATTAGAAAGAAAGAATTTAAAAAAACCTGCACAGAGTTTCTCACTGGTTTGTGGTTTTCTACCGGAGATTGAGATCAGTGCGATTTCTGATACAATACGTACGGCGGAGATGAAGATTTATGCGATTTCTGATTCAAACTTCTTTCTGATAAAATACGGCGGAGATTGAGAGTTTTGCGCTCTTTTGCGGTTTTAAATCTTTCTTCGGCACAATAAATAAATAAAATATACATAATGGGCTTTTTCAGATGTTCGACCCGAGCGCTGGACGGTTCTTATATAAACGGTTATATATAACGATAAAAATATACTACTCCATATCTAAACCTTTGCAAAAAAAATATATATAGGGTGTGTTTGATCTGCTAAAAAATAAGGGATTGGACAGGACAACTTCTGTTGTACTGTGTTTGATTTTAAAACTGTTAATAGGACTGGACAAACTGGGGGTCAAGAGACTGGACAAAACAGATATTCTTGTCCCCCACAGAACCATGGGACAACTTTTTGTCCTCAGCACAACTTGTCTAAATCAGCAAAGTACCACTTTCTCCATCAAGTATCATACAAGACAAAATTTGTTCAATATCATAAATATTTGTCCTGTACTGTTCTGCCTTTACTGTCCTGTACTGTTCTGTCTAGTACTTTCATTTTGCAGATCAAACGCACCCATAATATGTAAAATTTAAAAAATTTATATGTCATATTTTTAAATTTTTTTGACAAAATATTTTTTGTGAATACTACATGAAGAATACAACTAAAAAAATAAGAGGTTTTAAACTTCATATTATATCTAAAATCTAAAATAGTTCATAAAAAAAAAAAAAATATCATGTCTAAAATAAATGTCACGAATCAACACAAGATGTGCTAATAATAAATAAAGGGTCATGTTAACATGTGCCCTTAGGACACATGTTAAGAATCTAAAAATAGAATTATTCTCTTAAACTTTGTGCATTGAAAACATAAAAAGTTTAAAAATTATACTACATACACGGATCCCGATACAAAAACTTCTTTATTTATCTCACTAACATGTGCCCTTAGGGCACATGTTAACATTTCCCATAAAAAAAATGAGAGTTTAAATAATACTATGGCTTAACCCCAATATGCATGTCATACACTTTGAACAAAAAAAATATTATTAGTTAGTAAAAATTTGCAATACAACTACTACCTCCGTTCCTTTTTACTTGTCGTTTTAGAAAAAAATATTTGTTTCTTTTTACTTGTCGTTTTGGCAATTTAGGTTATATTTTGCCTATTATACCCTCTTGTCTATTTTATTTTATTGACTAAATTTTCTATAATATTTTTTTTGTTGAAACAATATAATCTTATTATTGTATACAAATTTTGTTTGTTTTTAAATAAAGTTTGTTACAATTTTTTTGGAAATAGATAATGTTTGTGAAAAAATATGAATTTATTGGTGGATTAAAAATATGATATATATTTAAAAAAGGGCATGATAGGAAATTTAGGTGCAAAAATACACTCTCCTATTTTAGTTTTTTTTTCTTTCTAAAACGACAAGTAAAAAGGAACGGAGGTAGTATCTTTTTTTGACAAAATATTTTTTGTGAATATGTACATGAAGAATACAACTAAAAAAAATAAGAGGTTTTAAACTTCATATCATATCTAAAATCTAAAATAGTTCATAAAAAAAAAAACTATCATATCTAAATAAATATCACGAATCAACATAAGATGTGCTAATAATAGAAAAAATGAGAGTTTAAATAATACCATAGCTACCTGACCAAAAAAAAAATAATACTATAGCTTAACCCCAATATGCATGTCATACACTTTGAACAAAAAAAATATTATTAGTAAAAATTTGCAATACAACTATATTTATTTCTTCCGTAAAAAAAAAAACTATATTTACTTCTCTCTTCTTTTTTCTTACTTCATCTTCGGCATGAAACAACTTTAAATCTATGGGTCAGTTATTTCACCTTTGAGTGTCTTATTCAGCGTTCAACAGTGAACCCCACTGTCGCACTGTGTTCAGAGGTGAATACCTCAGTTTCAACCAAAAAAATAAAAAAAAACCTCTCTACATATGTTCTATTTTCATAAAAAAATTACATAACATATAAAATAGATTTTTCAAATGAGTTATATTTTTCTTTTTATCCACCAGAGATATTTGAATTGAATTTCCCTTCAAACACTTTATCAGTAGCCATTCAATAAAAATTGTAAGGTTTAGATTCCAATCAGTATTTAGATATATAAAATTTAAAATAAGTTATATATTTTTTTTAAACCATTGAAAATTATAGTTTATTTTAAATTTATTTGGAAGACTATCAATGTACCAAATAATATGCTTTCCCTCACGGTCGAGAATCCAATTTATACTATTTACATCTCATTATTCAGCCGACTCATAAACCTTCTAACCAATAAGTATATGAAAAAAACAAATTATGTCTATCACAAATTTGATTAATCATGGCTTACACTCCAAACAAAAATAAGATTTAATTTAGAAGCAAAAAATTTCTAAGGTATCAATAACAACCCCTAAAAATTGTCTCAAAAAATCTAGCCAACAACTTAACAAATAATATCCAATTCTAATGACAACATGTAACCTGCAATAATTTGTAGGACTTACACAGCATAAGTCAAACCTCTCATTCCAAATAATATATATACTCCCTCCGTCCCATTATATAAGCACTTTTACTACAAAAGTCTAGTCCCAAAATATAAGCCCCTTTACAATTTACTAGGTACATTTATTACTTTTTTGCTTACACATGCCCCTAATTATTACTAATAAGTTGCATTGGAATACAAAAATTGTAAAAAAAAATATTTGCAATACAACTATATTTATTTTTGTAAAAAAAATATATATATTTATATATATTCCTTCCATAAAAAAAAAACTATATTTATTCCTCTCTTGTCTCTTCTTTTTTCTTAATAAACAAAAGGTTAAATTATAGTTTTGCCCTCTCAAATTTCACAAATATGCGATTTTAACCCTCGAGTTTTAAATGTGCGATTTTAACCCTTCATGTTTCTTATGTGCAATTCTATAACACTTGACTATTTTGACTTCTTTTTTTACAAATATTTTGACCAAGTATTTAAAAGGTCTTAATATTATTATTTGTTTGTCAGAAAAAAGAAGTCTTTATATAGCAATGAAATATTAGAGTTTTTCTAATCAAAATTGTCACGTAAAAAATCTTAGAAAGACAACCAAACAAATGAAGATGTAATGGGCACATAATAATCAACAAACAAATATTAGTTATATGTTTATGTGTTTATCTACTAGTGGGATACCCGTGCATTTGCACGGTTTCATTAAATTATAGTGTACAATTTAATCTAAATCAATTGTCATATGCATTAATGCATCTCAAACAATTTATCGCACAACTCTGGAAATGACATAAATACTCATTTACTAGTCAACGAATAAATATTCGTTACTTATATTGTCAATCAAGTATTTTTCTACTGTCCCCACACTTTATGCTCCAATTTCAAGGGATATACATTTTTTTAAAAACATATTTGTTGCTTAGATAACACACATATATGTTATAGGATAAAATTAAATATAAATCAACAAAAATAGTTTTAACGTTTTTCATTAGGCTGAAAACTATACTTTGAAACATTACACTAGACAAAAAAGTTATATTACACAGAGAGAGAAAAATTATCTCATAAAAATCTTATCCCAGTAATTGAAAATTTTCTCTGTGTTACTAAACATCTTCTCTCTGCAATTGAAATTTTTCTCTGTGTAATTGAAGATATTCTCCTGGTAAATGATATCTGTTAGTATACTATGATAGAAATTATATATTTTTTTTTGACAAAAGATAGAAATTTTATATTAAAAATTATAGATCTTAGTAAATGAATATTTTATAAAGTGACAAACATGTAAACATTCATTTTTTTTGCAGGGAATAAATTAATTCAAAAATATGTTTAGATTCAATTTTTTACGTAAAAAAACATGTATACAAAAATATGAAAATAATTAACTATGAGTTTTTCAAATTTTAAAGTTAAAGATAAAAATAACCGAAATCTCGATTTAAATCAAATTTTAAGTTTTTTTTTTCGAAACATGTTTACGAAACAATCATTCAAAAATACACATTTGTTTAATAGTAGGGACTAAAAATGACATGCATAACAATTTTATAGAGACCAAAAATATATTTAACTCTTAATAATATTATGTTATTTTTTTATTTCAGCAACATGAAATTCTCTGTAGGGATCATGATATACTAACACTTATAAATTGTTTATTGTTTATTTTGATCTCTTGTGGTATTTATGTATTTAATTGTATATGTATTGTAATGTAGGGGAGGAGATGAAGCTAACACTAACACTGTTGAGATAACGCTGACAATAATAGAGTAGGATAATATAATTGATTCATACTTTTATTTTTTATATATACTTTTGAATTAATATTGTGTTTATTTTGTTTATAGCACTTGTATGAAGCTTATGAAGTTGACCTTTGTTGGTTGCGTGAGAAAAGAAAACTCTTGAACCTTATCGTTGAAGCCAACCAAAAACAAATCTTGAGTGACGGGGATGGCGAAAGTGATGGTAAAATCATTCATTTAGAACAAGGTTGGGCCCATGTGCAGAGCAGGATCATAAAATAAGAGAAAATTCTTGAAGGCTTACCGGAATCTGGGTTCACTTATAAGGAGTTCATAATGTTGGTACGGTATCCTTAGTATTGTATTATTATCTTTTAATGATTAATAGTTAGTCTTGAATTATGTTATGGTATTTTCGTAAGTCAAATCACCACAGAACCATTTATGTCATGTGCACTTAGAGGCCACCACTTATGAAAGATATAAGGGATATTTTGACAATTACAATATATCTACCGTATGGAAACCTCCACTAACTGTTTCAAATTTTGTTTGAATTTCTTTTGTCATATATGATTTGCTGTTTCTAATACTCTTTGTCAAATTTTCTTTTTAGGTTTTGTCTGCTATTAGAGACAAGCATGATGAATTCATGCTGAGGGAGCTTGTTCAGAGGTGGTCAAACCACAAGATCTTGGTTAGGTTGCTTTCAAACATCTTCTATATTCTTGATTGCGACTTTGTTGTACGACACTCTTTGCCTCCACTTAATGCAGTTGGGCTTTCTTCCTTCCATGATTTGGTTAGTCACATTGATATCTCTTTGCAATATTTTTTTAGACTTTGTATAATCTTATCATGATTCATGACTATGGACTAGTTGAAAATACTACCGTTTGATACAATCATTTTATGATGTAGAGTAAATTTATTCAACAATTACATATTTTTTTTTTGTATATAATTAACAATATAAATATATGAGTACATTATTAATTTAATTCCTAGTTTTGTAATATACTTTTAAATAGGTTTCTGTCTTTGTAAAAATTTGATAAATGCTATTAATTTTATTAATCTGTCAAATTAGTCCTTGAATTTAGTCACTTACTATTAGTTAAGTATTTATATTTTAATAATTTATTATAAAATTGTTCCATATTTTATTCATTTATTATCAATTTAGTCTCTAACATACTGAAATTTCTATAATTTTCTAGGTTCTATTTTTTCGGAAAATTTAGATTTACTTTTCTTTGATTGAAATTTCTTTGTTTCGTGTAACGCTTTTTTGAATCTTATGCAATATCCTTTTGTATATGTTTTCTATAAGTTGTTTTATGTTATGGTAATGCATTGGAATTTTATAAATGTTTTAAATAGATATAAATAGTGGTGAATTTATTCATTCATTATACTCAATTTTAGTAATGAGTTTGATGTTAATGCACGATTATATGGTAGATTTTTTACCTAAATGATTAATTGTCAATTTTTTGTTTCTATTCTTAGTTGTTAATTTAAAGATTTTTAAATCGGAAATAAATTTGAATATTAACATGTATGTTTTCTAATGAGACTAATAATGACGGATATTATTTATTTCGTACAAATGTGATAGTGAAGAAAAAATAATGTTGTATATTGTTGTGTTATTTAGGCTACACATAAAAATGCATTGTTTATTGTTTAACCACACTAATATAATGCTTAGATCCGTCTATAGTATACTATAAATTGTTTAGGCAAGAGGTGAAATACTGAGGTGTGCACTATGTTTTTCTCGTTTGTACATATTACTAATGATGTCTAAATGATGTTTAAATGTTTTGGGTTGTTATAATGATGATTAAAAAATGTTTAGTATACTAATAAAAGAAATTTAACATTAAAATTTGTGCATTTTATACTCTTAAAAATAAAACATTGTTAATTTTCAAAACAAATTTACTATATCAAGTATCTTTAAAATATGCCCTTAAGACACATGTTAACATGACTCAAAAGTAAAATAAAATGAAACGAAGCAAGAGGTATGGGCCGTATAAGTTGTTAGGAAAAAAATAAAAACGAAACCAACCAAACAACAAGATTAAACCATAAAACACACACTGTGTGTTAGATTCAATGATACATGTAGTTAATACCTCCGCCATCTTTAGATGAAACCGAGGAAACATCTTTTCTTCTAGTACTCACATTCCCTCACATCATCCATGTCCTTACAAATTTTTTTTGCAAGAACACGCATGCTTCCAGCAGACATGGTAAGAATATCATCAAGTTTCTTGACCTCAATATCTATTTGATTTATTTCACCAACAACCGTAATACAGTACAAAACATATTAAAACTAATAACAACTATTAAAACTAATAAAACAACTAATAACAACTATTAAAACTAATAACAACTATTAAAACTAATAAAACAACTAATAACAACTAATAAAACTAATAAATAATCTCCAGCCTGCTTTCACTATCGATATAATTTTAGATAATAGTTCGGTGATTATTGACATATAATATCTCTTTTTATTACTAAAAGAAGATATCTACTACAACTCCTCATGTAAACCCTAACCTTAGAAGGGCAAGACCTGATATCGGCGACAAAGGGAGGCATATAATATCTCTTTTTATTACTAAAAGAAGATATGCTTACCTTGTTGCTTGGAAGTCATTTTCAATGAGTTCTGATATCGGCGGCGAAGGGCAAGAGACTACTGTATATTCTCTGCGCTGGCGGAAGAAGAACAGAAGAAAATCAAGAGGCTAAAATGAAATAGAGAAGTATATTTTTTTGGATTGAGCCATTAAAGCCCAATCTAATGGCCCAATCTATTTTATAACTTTTATATTCATTTATTATCAATTTAGTCTCTAACATACTGAAATTTCTATAATTTTCTAGGTTCTATTTTTTCGGAAAATTTAGATTTATTTTTCTTGGATTGAAATTTCTTTGTTTCGTGTAACGCTTTGTTGAATCTTATGCAATATCCTTTTGTATATGTTTTCTATAAGTTGTTTTATATTATGGTAATGCATTTGAATTTTATAAATGTTTTAAATGGATATAAATAGTGGTGAATTTATTCATTCGTTATATACTCAATTTTAGTAATGAGTTTGATGTTGATGCATGATTATATGGTAGATTTTTTACCTAAATTATTAATTGTCAATTTTTTGTTTCTTTTCTTAGTTGTTAATTTAAAGATTTCTAATTCAGAAATAAATTTGAATATTAACATGTATGTTTTCTAATGAGACTAATAATGACGGATATTACTTATTTCGTACAAATGTGATAGTGAAGAAAAAATAATGTTGTATATTGTTGTGTTATTTAGGCTACACATAAAAATGCATTGTTTATTGTTTAACCACGCTAATATAATGCTTAGATCCGTCTATAGTATACTATAAATTGTTTAGGCACGAGGTGAAATACTGAGGTGTGCACTATGTTTTTCTCGTTTGTACATATTACTAATGATGTCTAAATGATGTTTAAATATTTTGGGTTGTTATAATGATGATTAAAAAATGTTTAGTTGGTGCTTTTAGTTGATTAAACTTGTAAGGGTTAATAGGTTTTTATCAATATGTCGTATTTGAATTATGTCAATCACATATGCACAATACAAAATTCTTTATTCATTCATTAATAAAGTCGAAGTACAAACATTAGAATACATTCCAAACCATAACCATATTACATAAACACACAACTCATTAACTTATAAACTACTTATTACATATGTACTCAATAAATATAATTTGTCAAGATTCAGTTAGTTAATTGAACTATCTGCAGATCGAGATAAAAGTTTTCTCAAAACATTTATATTAAGATATTTTTCTATGTCTTTAATCCTTCTAAGTTTTTCTAGTAGGAGATCAATCAAAGGTTTCAACCTTTGAAGTCATTCGTTTTGAATTCTTTCTTTGAGCAAGATATAGTTTTTGAAAGATCTTCAGAAGTTTCAATAATAAAAATTTATTTTTAGATCTTTTCATAACACTATATGAACAAATGATATCATTTTTATATCTCTCCTTTACAATATAAATTGATAAGATTATACCACATGCATTCAATTTTTTTTTTTGAATCAACAAAATTATTATTATTATTAGAGGGATTAAAAGGCAAAAGATCAAGGCATAAACCATGCCTAGAAACTAAGCCAGAATACAAACAGAGAGTGGGGGCAAACAAACATCCACACTACTCTACAAACAGAACCAAGACCCACTACAAAAGCACTACAAACCGAGAGCCAAAACTGGAAACAAGAAATATAAATCATCCACATCTATCCAAGCAAAGCACTGGTTCCGTAATCCATTCGTAGAGAAGGCAAGGAGAAGCTAATCGATCATGGCTCAACCACCACCTTCAAGACCACAACTTAATCTCATCCACCACTTTTGAACCGTAGCCACCCCATTCTCAAAGATAATCGAGTTTCGCATCTTCCACATCGCCCAAACAACCGCCGCCCATATCATAACCAGCCCCCACTTCTTTGATTTTTTCCTGATAACCCTTGAAGTGAATTCAGAATGGAGAACAAGTTCTGGGGAAGGGAGAAGCGTATCACATGCATTCCAATTATATTATCTTATGGAGGGATTGATTCAATCTGAGTAATCATCTCGGGAGTCCAAAATATGTACCTCAGAATATCAAATCCTTCGGGGATCTTTATATAATCATGTTTATCAAATGAGCCATAATTAAGTTGTAATAACATTCATCAAGTGAAAATTGAGCTCTCCATGTGCTACAAGACATTTTTACGAAAAAGTACTTGTATCCTTGAGCAAACAAGTGGTGTTTTGTATTTTACAATTTCATCATTCTCATTTGTATACAACTAATTTCACACCTTTAGATGTTTGGACTGCAGGTCCAAAAATATTTTGCTTGTAAAGTGAGTTGATTGAACATACTAATGTCGGTCACGAAGTATAGACAACATCGAACACTCAAATACATAAAGATATGATGCTAATTTATTTATGGCTTAAGTATCATTTTACCTTTAAGGCCCAAAAGCAAAACGTTTGATTGATTCATGGACTTATTTAGAAAAAATTGATACATGGACTAAAACCAAAATTTCACGTACATACATGGACCAAAATGATACTTAAGCCTTTATTTTATTTATTTATTTATTATTATTTAATCTTTATAAGTATACAAGGTTCATACGATTCATAATCATATAATAATCAAAACAAAAGCTACTCCTGATTTCATAAAAATAGATTTAGAGTTGTGTACCTCAGTTGGTAAACTCGTTCTGATAACGTATTAGAAATAAATTTCAATAACTAAATAATAGAAATAGAAAAGATAAGAACTTTATATTATACTCTTAAGGATGATTGGAGTAATTGATAAAAGTTGAATATGAGATGGTGTTACTGATGATCAAATTTGGAATACAATAGGAATTTAAATATCCATCAACCTATATATAAAGTGATCTCTAATACAATAATAATTTTTTTGTGGTTGTTTTTTATTTTTATCTTTATCGAATAGTTTTATATAAAAATATTCATTCTTAAAATAAATAAATATAGTTTTTGAAGCTCGAACTAGAATCTTCTATATATAAAATGCGATGTATCTTCTTTTCTAACTAAATTAATTATAAGGACAACTAATAGTTTTTAAATATAAATATTTTAACATGTCACATTATTACGAATATAAATACTTTATTTTTTTCATTTAGAGAAAATGCTTAATTATTTTTATTATTAAAAAATAGGGTAATAGGCTTTTATCCCATAATATAAACAAGTTTTATTTTACCCTTATAAAATTATAAAAAATAATAATTTTATTGGGGTAATAAGCTGTATAAGTTGTTAGGAAAAAAATAAAAAACGAAACCAACCAAACAACAAGATTAAACCATAAAACACACGGTGTTGTTATGTGTTAGATTCAATGATACATGTAGTTGATATCTCCGCCATCTTTAGATGAAACCGAGAAAACATCTTTTCTTCTAGTACTCACATTCGCTCACATTCCAAACTCAATTCCATTTTTTCACTTTCAACAACAATGTCTCAGCTTCTTTCAACTCCGTTCCTTTCTTCTTCCACCGTTCTCCGTCGCACATCATCAACTCTACTTCACCGAACTACACCATCAACTAACCGCATCGTCGTTCGTGCTAAGATCCGAGAGATTTTCATGCCCGCACTGAGCTCAACAATGACCGAGGGCAAAATCGTCTCGTGGATCAAATCAGAAGGCGATAAACTCTCCAAAGGAGACAGTGTTGTTGTTGTTGAATCCGATAAAGCTGATATGGATGTTGAGACTTTCTACGACGGTATTCTCGCCGCTATTGTTGTTGAAGAAGGTGGTGTTGCTGCCGTTGGATCTCCCATCGCTTTTCTCGCTGAAAATGAAGAAGATATTGAATTAGCCAAATCCAAAGCCCTCTCTTCTTCTTCATCTTCTTCTTCTGCACCTCCACCGGCACCGGCACCGGCACCTGTAGAATCATCTCAACCGAAGAAAGTTGTGGAGAATTCTGTTGCAGCTGCGGTTGTGTCTAAACATCCGGCGTCGGAGGGAGGGAAGAGAGTGATAGCTTCACCTTATGCGAAGAAATTGGCTAAGGAATTGAAGGTGGAGTTGAATCAAATTGTTGGGACTGGACCTTTGGGGAGGATTGTGGCTAAAGATGTTGAGGGATTTGTAGCCACTGGGGGTTCTTCTGGGAGTGTTGCGGCTGTGGCAACAGAGGCGGCGAAGACCGTGGGGGCCGGTGTTGAATTGGGAAGTGTGGTGCCTTTTACCACAATGCAGAATGCTGTGAGTAGGAACATGGTGGAGAGTTTGACTGTTCCTACTTTCAGAGTTGGTTATACTATTACCACTGATGCACTTGATGCTCTCTACAAGAAGGTGAATTTTTTTTGTCTTTCTTTTTGTTTTTTTTGTAGTAGTTAGTTGGAAATTAATATACATGGATGATAATGTTGATCAAAACTGAAACCTGTTTTTTCTTGGGGAGGTTAAATTGTAGTTAGATTAGGATTAAATATGTGGTTTAGTGGTTTAGGTATTTGTTTCATTATATCACTCAGAATGATTATGCTTGGTTCGTTAGACATTATATAGGAGTATGAGAGTATCCAATTAAAGAATTCACCACTTGAAATGATTTCTGATGAATATTGTTTAGTTAGGCTTTAAGATCTTCATAGAACACAAAGGTATAGCAATTAAAATGCTGGCAACCAATGTATATGTAGCGGAGTCAATTGGAAGTAACTTGCCCCATAAGGAGTAGTTCCTTGGGAACCTGGGTTTGAATCTTAGTGGAGTCACCTGCATCGGAAGCTGATAATCAAGGGATAAAATCCTACTCAATCAGTCAAACCGGAGATTAGACCCATACTTGGTCCAAAGGGGCAAAGTTACGAGGATACCCTGGTGGTCTCACTAGGGTGCCAACAACCCTATTTATGATAGTTTAATTGATTAATTGCTGAGCTAAATATTTACTAGCAAAGAAACTATTAGCAAAAGTTATCATTGATGAATTGCTGAGCTAAGTATAAGGAAAATTTTAAGCCATGTATGATTGATTGTATGTTCTTCATAAGGTTCTTATTTTAACATGCGGCTGATAGTTTATGATAGTTTGATGTCTACAGTTTTTCTAATCAATCTATGAGCACATTGGACTTGTGGGCATGTTCAAATTGTTTTATATAATATATGTTTATTGATTTTGTTACATTTTATAAAATATCAGATCAAGTCAAAGGGAGTTACTATGACAGCATTGCTTGCCAAGGCTACTGCACTCGCGCTGGCTAAACACCCTGTTATAAACTCTAGTTGTAGGGATGGTAATAGTTTTACATACAATAGCAGCATCAACATTGCAGTTGCTGTGGCTATAGATGGCGGACTCATTACTCCGGTGCTTCAGGATGCTGATAAGGTGTTTAATACTCTATTTCGAGTTGCTTCTAATCAAATGTAAAGTTGTGCTCTATTGTTAAAATGCTTTTTTTTTTTTAATTATTTTTTTTTTATGTATATTCTAGTTGGATGTTTATTCATTGTCAAGAAAGTGGAAGGAGTTGGTTGATAAGGCTCGTGCTAAGCAGCTGCAGCCTCATGAATACACCACAGGTATAGTGATTGTATGTCTATATTCATTGGGATTTTAGGACTCTTTTTCTGATATTTGTCAACCCTCTCTGATTCTTTTTGTTTCTCTAGGTACTTTCACTCTTTCCAACCTGGGAATGTTTGGCGTCGATCGCTTTGATGCTATTCTGCCTCCTGGAACTGTGAGTAATCTTATTTGTATTCAAATTGTGGAAGAGTTTGTCCGATAGTTCAAATTGAACATTAATGGGCAAACATGAATGTGATCGTTATGTGGATTTATTTTTGTAGGGAGCAATTATGGCAGTTGGATCATCACAACCTACTGTTGTGGCTACCAAGGATGGTCGCATTGGCACGAAGAACCAAATGCAGGTATGAGCCTTCAGACATTTACATACCTGGGAGTATGACTTATTTATACATGCTTATAATAGAATCATAAATGTATATCCAGAATTATGTTCTTTTCTAACTGAAGGAATGCAATTTTGCAGGTCAATGTCACAGCAGATCATCGAGTAATCTACGGTTCTGATCTAGCTCTGTTCTTGCAAACCCTGTCGCAGATTATTGAGGACCCTAAAGATCTTACTTTCTAGTCTCTGTTTTCTAATGCTGCATACAAAGGAAAAAGGACTTATGATCCCTCTCGTCATTGATTACGGATTACTAATCTTCATGAAGCACAAACTGCAAAGCCAAATCACTTTATCCATCCACTCAGGATTGTGCAAAGAACACGAGTAGAATTTTGAATAGGAAAGTTGAGTTCTAGCTAGTTTCTTTAATGATCGAGTCATACGCCATTTCTATTTTTCTTTAGTAATGTATGATTATAAATTTGTTTTTTTTATTGCTTATTATAGTCTAAATAATATCCATTATTAATTTATGTGAGATCATGAAACTTGTCTTAAATTTATGACTAGAAAATTTAAACATGGGAGATTGAGCAATGATTATACATTATCAAACAAAAAAGGTATTGTGATGACTGATTAAGTGTGATTGTCTTGACATTTTGTATCAATGGCAATTACTTGTAATAAAAAAACCGTTTCCACCAAAATCCTCTTACTTTGTTTTGTTGTTATGTATTGGTGTATCGTGTATCTATCTTAAAAAGAACCAATCTTCAAATAAAAATGTAAGTCATATCCGAAACAAAATGTCTACTATCTATATATTTCAAATAATTCTTTTGAAAGTATTACATATATAACATATCTAAGATAGCAAACTGATTCACTCACACAACCTTGAATAGCAAGAAAAGCTTAATTATACAGCACCATAAAAGGATTGAGCAAAATTCTGCCTATTTTATATTCTATATCTTTTTCTATATATTCAATACATCACTAAAAGCTAAATCAATGAAGACTTAATTCAGTCCTTGAGAGTATGATTCTATCTGGCATTCAGCAACATTCGCAGCACAGTCTTCATCTTTGGTCTTGCATCAGGAGATGTGCTAACACAAACAAGAGCAATCTCCAGAATTGCAAGCATTTGGTTTCTAACAGCCTGTGATGTTCTACAAACATTAGGATCAAGAATGTAATCTTGATTTCTTGAATTACGCAAAACCCACTTCACCAATTCAGTTCCCTCAGTCACTGCAGATTTGCCTGTTAGCAATTCCAGTAGAATGACCCCAAAGCTATACACATTTCCTGCAACTGTCACTCTCATTGTGTATGCATACTCTGCCAAATCAAAAAACAAAAATAATTTAGATCTTCAAACAATAATGTGCACATGTCATCAACTGTTTCCATTAGTTCTATAAAACTCTAACACAGTATCACAGATGCTATAGATTTAAGGAAATGTTAATTGGAAAGAAAGTGAACTAGTTTCTAACCTGGAGGAATGTAGCCAACAGAGCCAGCAACTGCAGAAAAACTCCCGGTACTCTTTGAAGGATCAATCACCTTGTAGTGTTCAATATCACCAACTAGAGGTTCCTTGAGTGATTTGAGCATAATACTTTTACTTGATAAATCAAGGAGAAGTATGGGACCAGATGAAAATCCATGCAGAAAAGAGAGACCTTGAGCCGCCCCAACAGCTATACTATATCTGCTAGCCCAATCTAAAGAGTTTTCCATGCTTCCATGAAGCACATCAAAGAGAGAGCCGTTCGAGAGAAACTCGTATATTATATAAGCACTGTTAGTGGACACAATATAGCCTAGAGGAATCATCACATTTGAGTTGTTCAACTTTGCCAATGCATCTAAGTCTCTTCCAAATTTATCAACACTGCTCACTGGAAATACTTTGTCACACCAGTTAAGTTTCTTGACAAAATAGATCGAGCCAGATGGCATAATGGCCTTATAATAAGTAGAAAATTTGGTTTTCAGAGTTACGTTTGATGTTTCGGAGACCGCTTCCATGGCCTTGGAGAAGTCAATGTTTGATCTGTGGATCCCGTTTGGAGTTAACAAATTACTCTGGATAACATGAAGATCCAAAGTTTCACCTTCACTTGATTGTACTTGTTCAACGTTAACCTTGCAATAGTGCCGTGAGATTGATACAACCAGAAGGGTGATCAGGCCAACCACAAAAATAGCAGCAGCGATTGCAATAAGAACAGCGGCAACAACAGATTTCTCTTTCTTTTGTGTTCTTGGAGGACTGTTAAATGGTACATTACTACTATTCTTGACATTGTTTCCATCTATATCAACATTAACGTATGAAGCAAATGATGGAAGGTCACCCGATAGACGATTGTTTGAAAGTTGCAACTGTGTCAATGCTGCCATTTTAGTCAGAGAAGAAGGAATATCACCAGAGAACTTGTTATTTGAAAGATCCAAAATTTCAAGGTTAACCAAATCACTAAAACTACTAGGAATAACTCCACTAAAGTGATTGCTACTGAGATTCAACACAATCTGTAGACTCAAAGGCATTCGTGGAATATCACCGCTTAACTGATTTTCTCCAAGTTGGGCCTCTAAAAGATTTTGCAAGTTACCAATGGACGACGGTATAGACCCGTTGAGATTATTCCCTTGCAAGTCAAGTAATGTAAGGTTGTTTGACATAGCAGATGGAATTGGTCCATCAAGAGAATTATGGCTCAAATTCAAGGTAGACAACTTTTGAAGTTGGGAAATTTGAATTGGGATAGTACCATTAAGCTTGTTTATTTGAAGCTTCAAGACTTGAAGACTGCTAAGATTACCAAGTTCTGGTGGCAATGCACCGGTCAATTGGTTATCTGCCAAATTCAACAAGGCCAATTTCTTACAAGAACCTAATCCTGAAGGTATCAAACCTGTCAGCCGATTATTGTCCAGTTCCAAGTATGTCAATCGGTTGTCACCAATGACTTTGCAAGTACCCGATGGAACCTCTCCTGTCAGGAAATTTCCCCCCAATCTCAATCTGACTAAACTAGTTGAAATATTTGCAGGCACATGACCTATTAACATGTTATAGGATAAATCTACAAGCACTAGATTTGTTGAAGATAAAAGGTCTTCAGGAATAGACTCTAAGTTATTATAACTAAGATCCAAATAACTGAGAAACTTTGTAACTCCAAGAGGAACAGCACCAGTAAAATTATTTTGATTAGCTGCAAATCTTACTAGTGTTGTGATTTTCATGAGTGACATTGGAATTTTGCCACTTAGTCTATTGGCGGAAAGACTCAAAATTTTCAATTTGGAAAGACCTCCAATATTTAAAGGAATAGACCCTGAAAGCTCATTTTCCATAAAATCAATAACAGTCAAATTTTTGTATCTCAAAATTTTATCAGGGATTGTTCCATTAAAACCATTGTTTGAAAGCAAAAGTTGCTCCAAAACCATGGAACTTCCAAGGCTAGTAGGAATGTTCCCAGAAAACTGATTATTACTAAGATTCAAAAACTTGAGACTAACCATTTCATCTAACTGCATATCAATGCTTCCTTTCAAGTGATCGAAAGACATGTCAAGTGATTCCAATCCAACAAAACCATGAAAAGTAGGCAAAACACTATTTAACACATTTCCACTGAAATTTAAAAGCTTTAGACTTTGAATTTTTCCACATGCAGAAATAAACCCATCTGGGATAGAGTTTAAATGGTTATTAGAGACATCAAGGTGCTGCAAAGTTTCAATTTTGCAAAGAACAGGAAGAGATTGTGAAGAGAGAGATGAACCAGACAGGACAATTTTGATGACAGATGAATTGGTAGAGTCACAAGTTATACCTTTCCATGAACATGGATTGGGGTGTGTGTTGGGATTCCAATCAGAGTGATTAACAAGAGTGGAGAGATTGAACATGGTGTTTGTTTGGTTTTGAGACAGTAAAGACAAAACCATAGGACAGAACAAAAACAAGAGTAGGAAAGTTGTTGTGTATTCATACCTGACCATGTTCATGTGCATGTTCATGTTGATGTTATTATGTTTCTAGAATCTGTGTCTGCTTCTGTAAACTGTGATTAGCTTCCACTATTATTATACTAATAATATATATGAATATATCATGTAGTGTTTAAGTGTGTTTTTGAGGTGGAAGAGAATAATATAGAAGAAAGAAGAAGTGAAGTGAAGAGAATAGAAGAAATGAGTGTATATGAAATAATATGTTGGAGTTTGGGATTGTTTGTTTGTTGGGTTAGTGGAAGGAAATTTGATGGAAATGAGGGAAAGAAGAAAAGTATATTGGGAGTGTTTTTTACTGCAAAAGACATCATAAAAAGCTGGTTATGTCTTAATTTTCTAAGAGTACTTGTTGGACTTGACTTGGACTTAGACTTATATACTCTGACTGAACACGCCACTAAATAGTGCAAAACCCTTTTCTAACTCAACTTGGAAAATGTGTTTCCAGTTTGGTATTTTCTTGTCTACCCCCACAAGATTTAGGGGTATTTACCCTCAATCACTTAAAAAAAATTTAATCGATATAAATTTTTATAAAATGCACCGTTGGATTAAAAGTTTATATCATATAGATCATTTGTGTAAAATTTCAGAGAAATCTAAAATCATTTGATATGTTATTGAGACGCGTCAAAATTAACAGTTTCTGTGATTTCTTAAACACCGTTAATCTTTATGTATCTCAATAACATATCAAATGATTTTAGATTTGTCTGAAATTTTACACAAATGATCTATATGATATAAACTTTCAATCCAACGGTGTATTTTATAAAAAATTATATCGCTTAAAACTTTTTATAGTGGTTGGGGGTATATACCCCCAAATCTTGTGGGGGTACACAAGTTGTCACCTTCAAGTTTTAACATTCCTTGAGTATCAAAAGAACAACATTAAACATGTAAAAATACTACTCCCTCTATCCTATAATATTTGTCTTAGTTGAACATTAGTTTGTCGCGTTGTAAGATTATAATCTTTTTGTTTTTATTGTTGATAAAAAATTTAGGTGAGTTGGGTCTCAAGAGCCACCAGGTTTAAAAAATGCCCTAAGACTTAAGGATTATTTATAAAAGTACTTACATGTTATCAACCAACAAAATTTTAACATCGATTACAAAAGTTAAATACATTTTTATAGAATATGAATCAACTTCTTATCAATTGGACCAACTTATGTTGATTCTAGTCTCTATAGTTAGACTCAACCTACGTTTATCCCTTACTCTAAATTTTGTTACCATAAAAAAATATTAGCAATGTGAATATTTACCGTAAAGGAAAAGTGAAATTTCCATGGACTGGTGAGAAATGTGGGTAACTAAGAATACTACTTGTTCAACTTCAAAGACGCGTTAAGGAGGAAAATGGTATTGGAAAGTGACAATATTGTGTTTTTAAGGCAACCCAGTCTTTACTCTGCAATGTTAGTCTACCCCAAAATTATTGTTGTAGAAAGGGTCCGTTGACTAAACAAGTCAATCAGTAGTACTAGTAATATCAAAATTGGAATATTTGTGCTAGCTTTTGTTTAATGCACTATAAAGAATGAGAGATTAATAATATTGGTATGGGTGTAATAGAAAAATTAAAATAAACTAATTCATCATTACTATTGTAATCAAGATAACTGTTCATTTACTTACTAAAAAAATGATAGAGTTCATTAGAATCTCTTTTTTATTTGTCTTGTAAGCGTAACTCAATTGATAAAGATATTATATATAATTTATAAAGATCGAAGTTAAAACACTGATACATAAATTTATTTGGTGAAATTTAACCACTAAACTATTATACAACAAAAACTCTCTCTCTTTCAATTCAACTCAAATAATCACACGGTTATGTATCAAGACTCAAAAAAACACATACCCATTGTCACAATGTGTTATTCTCTTTGTTTTTTGGGTCAACATATCAATGCTTTTGTGTCATTGGAGAAGTGAACCAATTTACTATGAACTAATCGGCCCATATAAATGGACAAAATTGTGAAAAGGCTGTTAAGAAAATATCATGGGAAACCCCTTCAATTTCATACGCACATCACTTATCCCAATCCTTGTGTTTCCAAATTAATATTAATATTAGTGTAAATTCCAATTTGTTTGCTAAAATTGTAGGGTTTAGGCATTTACATATTCAAAATTTGTGAATAGGCAAAATAATGACCCCAATCATGAATTATATTGAGCAATTTAGTTCTTCTATTATTGTAAAATCTAATTTGTTAGTAAGTTAGATACAAGCTAGCGTATGGATGAATTGCTCAATACAATGTTATTTAAACTCTAATGCTAGGGGTGCACGCTGTTAGTGTTAGCAGCTTTTGTAAGTATACATCGTGGCTTAGCGAGCTTACACTAGAACTTGTGAGCATGTAACAGCGCGCGCTAGAGCAGTACTTGTGTATATGTGTATTGTGGAGCTATATAAGGCACATAAGTGTGATGAATGAATATAGAGATACACTTTGCAATTAACAAGTGGTATCATAGGCTATTTTTCCAGGACCTAAACATCCAACAGAAAACGCAGTTTTCTGGCGCCAAAACAAAGTTCGTTACAACCGTTTTTTTTCCTCTGTTTCTTCTTCTTCACGTTACACTTCTCAATTCTCCATCAATGGCGGAACACAATAGCTTTGTTCAACCCGCCATTCCCAGATTCGATGGTTACTACGATCATTGGGCCATGCTAATGGAGAATCTACTCCGATCAAAGAACTATTGGACTCACGTTGAGAATGGTGTTGCGGTGGCTCCGGTGAACGCCACGGCTGAACAACTTGCTGCAGTTGAAGAAAGCAAGAATCAAGATCAACGAGCCAAGAATTACTTGTTCCAAGCAATCGACAGAACGATCTTGGAAATAATTCTTGTGAAGACAACGACCAAAGATATTTGGGATTCCATGAAACAGAAGTATGCAGGATCAACAAAGGTTAAACGTGCGCAATTACAAGCTCTTCGTCGTGAATTTGAGCTTCTTGGCATGAAAGAAGGTGAATCCATTGATTCCTATTTCTCAAGAACACTGTCTATTGTGAACAAAATGACAGGGTATGGAGAAACGGTAAATCCAACCAATGTAGTAGAAAAGATTCTACGTTCTTTAACCCCAAAATTCAACTACGTTGTGTGCTCTATTGAGGAATCAAATGACGTTACTTCACTGACCGTTGACGAATTGCAAAGTAGCTTGATGGTTCAAGAACAACGCATGAAAGGTCAATCTGAGAAAGAAGAAGAACAAGCCTTAAAGGTTAGTGATGCAGGCAAAGGAACTGCACGTGGAAGGGGACGTGGTGGTTATCGAGGTCGTGGACGTGGCAGACAATCTTTCAGCAAGAAAGATGTAGAATGCTATAAGTGTCATAAACTTAGCCACTTTCAATATGAATGTCCAAGTTGGGAGCAGAATGATGCAAATTATGCAGCATTTCATGACACTGAGGAGATTCTTCTAATGGCTGAAAATGAATCATCCACAAGAGCTTCTGATGAGGTATGGTACTTAGACTCTGGTTGTAGCAATCACATGGTAGGGACTAAGGAATGGTTATTTGATTTTGATCAAAATTTTAGACAATCAGTGAAATTAGGGGATGATTCAAAGATGCATGTGATGGGTAAGGGAAAACTCAAACTTCACATTGGTGGTATTGTTCATGTCATTAGTGATGTATATTTTCTTCCTGGATTGAAGAACAATTTGCTTAGTATAGGCCAGTTACAAGGAAAAGGTCTTACAATTGTCTTCAAGAACAATACTTGCAAAGTATACCATGAAGAAAAGGGGATGATTATAATGACACAAATGTCCCCCAATAGAATGTTTGTTATATGTGCACAAGTCATTGTGCCAATGTGTCTGAAAAGTGCTGAATCAGACAAATCAATGTGCTTGAAAACTGCAAATTCTGCAGATTCTGCAGACACAATATTGTGGCACAAGAGATATGGTCACCTTCATTTTAAGGGTTTGAAAACACTAGCCAAAAAGGAAATGGTTAGGGGTTTACCTGAATTGAAAGAATTAGAGAATGTGTGCTCTGACTGTATGAATGGCAAACAACATAGAGCAATAATTCCAAAGACATCAAAATGGAGAGCAACTATGCAACTTGAACTAATACACTCTGATGTGTGTGGTCCTTTGAATCCTGTCTCTAATGGTGGTAACAAATACTTTATCACATTCACAGATGATTTCAGCAGAAAAACATGGATCTACATTTTGACTGACAAAGCAAATGTATTTGCTATTTTCAAAGCATTCAAAGCTCTTGTTGAAAAGGAATCAGGGAAGCACATTCAATGCCTGAGAAATGATAGGGGAGGAGAGTTCACATCTGATACATTCAATGCTTTTTGCAGTTCTCAAGGCATTAAGAGGCAATTGACCACTGCCTACACACCTCAACAGAATGGTGTCTCAGAAAGAAAAAACAGAACACTCATTGAACATGGTAAGATGTATGTTGGCTGGTAGAAAAGTGCCAAAGAGATTCTGGCCTGAAGCTCTCAAATGGGCTACATATATACTTAATAGGAGTCATACATTGTCTGTCAAAGACATGACTCCTGAGGAAGCTTGGAGTGGCAACAAACCCACAGTTCACCATTTCAGAATCTTTGGCTGCTTAGCACATGTTCATGTGCCTGATGTGAACAGAAAGAAGTTGGATAATAAAAGCATTAAGTGTGTATTTCTAGGATTGAGTGATGAATCCAAGGCCTACAAATTATACAACCCAACAACTAAGAAAATAGTGGTGAGTAGAGATGTAGTGTTTGAAGAAAACAAGGGATGGAACTGGTCTATCAATTCTCATACATCAACTTCCACTCCTCACAGTGATGATGAGAACAATGACATGAATGAGGTGACAGAAGGAGATAATCATGGTGATGAAGACCATGATTTGCTTGGTGAAGACCTAGAACACTCAGATGCTGAAGAATTTATAGAAGACATTGCAAATTCACCAGAACACAACAACAATAATGATTTAGATAGTGATGAAGATACAGAAGAAGAGCAAGAAGCACTTCACAACTTTGCTGTCTTTTCTAATGCACATGATCCTACAACCTATGAAGAAGCTGTAAAATTGAAGGTGTGGAGGGATGCAATGGATCAAGAGATGGACTCTATAGAAAAGAATAAGACATGGCAGTTAACTGATCTGCCAAGTGGAGCCAAAAGAGTTGGTGTGAAATGGATTTACAAGACAAAGTTGAATGAGAAGGGAGAAGTGAAGAAATACAAAGCTAGATTGGTGGCAAAGGGATATTCACAACAATATGGAATAGACTATAATGAAGTCTTTGCTCCAGTTGCTAGGTGGGACACTATAAGAACAGTTCTTGCACTTGCAGCCAACAATAGATGGGAAGTGTACCAGCTAGATGTCAAAAGTGCTTTTCTCCATGGGGAACTAAATGACGATGTGTATGTGGACCAGCCTGAAGGTTATCAGAAGGAAGGCATTAATAAAGTGTTCAAACTCAACAAAACTTTGTATGGGTTAAAGCAAGCCCCAAGGGCTTGGTATAGTAAAATTGAAGCATACTTCTGCCAACACAAATTCACAAAGTGTCCTCATGAACATACCCTATTTGTCAAACATATAGGAGACAAGATACTAATTGTGAATCTCTATGTTGATGACCTAATCTTCACTGGAAACAACAAAGAGCTAGCTGATGAATTCAAAAACTCTATGAAGTAGAGTTTTGCCATGACTGATATGGGAAGGATGAGCTATTTTTTAGGTGTTGAAGTAACACAAAGTGAAGAAGCTATTTTCATAAGCCAGCACAAATATGCATCAAAAATACTTATGAGGTTTGGAATGGAAACTTGCAATATGGTATGTAGTCCTATAGTTCCTGGAACAAGACTTACCAAAGATGAAAATGGAAAAGCTGTAGAAGCAACAAAGTACAAACAGATAGTGGGTTGCTTAATGTACTTGCTAGCTACAAGACCTGATTTGGCATATTCAGTATGTCTCATTGCTAGGTATATGGAAAGACCAACAGAAGTTCACATGGCTGCAGCAAAAAGGGTATTGAGGTATCTCAAGGGTACAATGAAGTATGGCTTGTTATACAAGAAAGAGAACTCAAAACAAGAATTGAAGGGATGGACTGATTCTGACTATGCAGGGGATGTAGATGATAGAAAGAGTACATCAGGTTATGTGTTTAAATTGGGTTTTGGAGCTATATCTTGGTCATCAAAGAAACAAGCTATTGTAACACTCTCCACCACTGAGGCTGAATTTGTGGCAGCAGCCTCTTGTGCCTGTCAAGCAGTATGGTTACAAAGGATATTATATCAGCTAGGACAAGAACTGGAAACTGGTGTAGTCATTCATTGTGACAATAGCTCATCTATTAAGCTTTCAAAGAACCCAGTGTTGCATGGAAGATGCAAACACATTGATGTTAGGTTTCACTTTCTAAGGGATCTGACAAAGGATGGAGCAGTAGAACTTGTTCATTGTGGAACAAATGATCAAATTGCAGACATTATGACAAAGCCTCTGAAACTGGAATCATTCAACAAATTGAGAGCTGAACTAGGAGTATGTGACATTGCTTGCTGCAAGCCTTAATGCATATTGGTGTCCCGATCTTGTATGTTTCGTTTTTTGTTATGTTTGTGTGTGTTGTAAAGTGTCTATAATCTGGAACTTATGCTGTTTCCAGATTAAGGGAGAGTATGTTAGTGTTAGCAGCTTTTGTAAGTGTACATCGTGGCTTAGCGAGGACAGTGTGGCTTAGCGAGCTTACACTAGAACTTGTGAGCATGTAACAGCGCGCGCTAGAGCAGTACTTGTGTATATGTGTATTGTGGAGCTATATAAGGCATACAAGTGTGATGAATGAATATAGAGATACACTTTGCAATTAACACACGCTTCCAAAATCATGTATCGTATTTTAGAAATATTGGGTGAGAAAAGTTAATTTTAGTATTTCATGTCTGTTTGTGTTGCAATAATTGGGTCCAACATTTGGTATTTCTTATTTTTATAATTTTTTTTATTATTATCATGATATTGGTACGAAATTTCCATTGTTGTTAACGATGACTAATTTTTGTCGGGAACTTGTGGGGCACACAAGATAGGTTCTCCCCTCATAACCGAATTTTCTGCATACACATGAGTCAGAAATCGAACCCCTGATCACATACTTAAGAAGACCAAAATCCTTACCGTTTGGACCAAATAATTTTTTTTTTAAGCTAACAGAAATAGTGTCCAAATTCAAGACAGAAAAAACATTAAAACTCAAATAGCATTTACAAAGATATTTAATTATATTTATCTTTTTCTAAAGCACTAGCGGCCTTTATATGCGTAACGAATTTCATCTTAGATAAATCATGCAAACAACATATTGTAATTTGGCCTTAGCCATAAATGTTGAATGCGTAGAAACGAAGAAGTAAAAACCCCTTTTACTACAACTAGTAACTTAAAATTTTAATTAGCAATTTAATCACTATGCTTATTTACTTTAATTTACTTGGTCCCTACATTTTTTTTTTGATAAGCTACTTGGTCCTTACATTTTTTTTTTTGATAAGCTACTTGGTCCCTACATTAACTTCATCTCTTAAACAACATTGCTCCCTAAAACTATAGTACATAACCCTATTACTATATAGCTCTATATTTTTTCGTGAAAGTATAATAGTAGCTTGTGTGTCACCCCATTAAGATTGAATAAATTTGTGTTAGATTTTCAATCTATATTTATTCAATCTATATTAGTTCCTAGCAATTTGTTCACAAGGGACCATGTGTAGACCCAATATACCAATGTATATCTAACACAAACAAATATAGATTGAATAAATTGCTAGGAACTAATTTGTATGGTAACATCCCCTACATGATCAATTAGTCAACACCAATCACTATTTAAAAAATAATAACTTGTATAGAAATTAATTGCACCTATGAACCCGGTACAATTAGCAACAGTTAGCCTTGGATTGGAGGTGCGTACATGATTTTATTTTGCCTATAAAAAGATCACAGTAGTGTCGATATGAAGATAATCAAGCAAACAGAACAGCAACTAAAGAAAGAAAAGAAAAAAAAAAGGTCATTAGTACTAATCATAAAATGGGAGACTCCTTCTTTACTAATGAGGATAACCTAACTAGTGCTTCTTTGAAACAAATTGATGAGGACAATGCCTGTCTTTCAGCCATGGTACATGTCAGTAATATTGTTTATTCAGCAGTGTTGCATGCTGCTATTGATCTCAATTTATTTGAGATCATAGCTAATGCAACACCACCTGATACTTTCATGTCACCAAAAGAAATTGCTTCTAAATTGTCACCATCAGCCCAACACCCAGACTTATCTAATAGAATCGATCGAATGTTGCGTTTGCTTGTTAGTAATTCCATTCTGATTTCTTCTACCCGAACCACTGAGCATGGTACCGAAAGAGTTTACGGCCTCTCGATGGTCGCAAAATACCTTGTCCCCAATGAAAGTAGTGGCAGCTTCGCATCATTCACCACATTTCTATGTTATCTTGGATTGTTGCAAGTTTTGTAAGTGATTTTAGTTGTTATATGCATATATTATCCATGTAAGACTATAGATGCATATATTACCCATCAATTTTAGTAAAAAATTATTTTAAAGAATTCAAGATCACCTTTTGTGATCCTAGAATCCAAACACACATAAATGACAGTGTGGTTAACTATTAATATGATCTTTTTAATTTTCTTTTAGGGCGAATTTTAAGGAAGCATTGGTTAATGAAGACATTGATTTGTTCAAGAACATTCATGGAGTGACAGCGTATGAATACATGGAAAAAGATAAGAAAATGAACCAAATTTTTAACAAATTTATGTCCGATATTGGTACGATGGTGACTGAAAAAATGCTTGAAATATACACCGGATTTGAAGGAATATCAACATTGGTTGATGTTGGAGGTGGAACTGGACAAACTCTCAAAAAGATTATATCTAAGTATCCACTAATTAAGGGAATTAATTTCGATTTGCCTCAAGTTATTGAAAATGCACCACCACTTCCGGGTAACATAATACTATATCTTCATAATGTTTCATCATATATATCATTATTAACATGAATCAAACCAAATTGAAAATTTATTGATTTAGTTTGATTCGGACCAAAATTTGAACTGAACTGAAAAAAATCGAACTAGTTTAGTTTGGTTCTAGGTTTTTAATTTTAAAAAATGGTAAATTGAACCAGACCTATTAGTAATACTATAGGGTTAAATATATTTTTTCTACCTATAAATATTTGAGATTTCATGTTTTACTCCCACAATTTTTTTAGCGCTTTTTGGTCCCTCAAAAGTTTTATAACATGACTTTTGGTAAACTTTTCAGTCATCTCATATCTAACACTTAGAAGTTTGAATTACTTTTTGCAGTCATGCATGTTCAATACTTTAAAAATTAAATTAATTTGTAAAAGTTTCATTTTTTTAAACAAAAGATGAATTAAATATGAATATTTGAAGTGTTTGAAGCTTAAATATATTCATATTTGATTCATCATTATATTTGTTAAAAAAATATGAATTTTTGTAAGAGTAATTTTTATTAACATTATAAACATGAATACAAAAACTCATCGAAAAATATGAACAACACACATAGTAGACTGAAAAGTAATTAAGGATATAAAATTGTGACGGAAAGGCAAAAAAGTTTTTAGGGACTAAAGTTTGAAATTTTCAATAATTATAGAGATAAAAAATATATTTAACTCTATAAATATTGTCTATTAAAATAAGGAAATGAAGTTATTTCAGTTTATCTAGTGTTGACTGTTCAGTATGTTGTATATTATTTTCAATTTGAAATGATTTGAAAAATAGAGAGTATAAAAAAAATATTAGTGTGAAAAATTTATAGTATGCAATACATTGAAAATAATAATAATGGGAAATACACAAGATAAATATATTGTTTGAGAAAAGAAACGTTTCAAATAGATCAATCGAATCAAATCAAACCGATTAATTTGATTTAATTTCATTTTCAAAAAATGCTGGCTAAAAACCGATAAAATTTCATCGTATTTGACACTTTTTCTACTAAAAATTAATTCAAACTGAATCGTTTACATCCTTATAAACATGTGATAATCTTAGAAACATTTATTTCACTTTGTGAATATTATAACTGATTAATAAAGTATAATACTATTTTTTTAAAGGAATTGAGCATATTGTTGGAGATATGTTTGCAAGTGTTCCACCGGGTGATGCCATCATGCTTAAGGTAATGTATTAATTAGTTATCTAGTTAACCGCGATCAATTAATTACTTTAGACTTGATAGATTCATTTATCTCATTTTTTAATTACAAATTGTTGTTAACTTTTTACATATATATACACGTGATTGTAGGCTGTATGTCATAATTGGTCAGATGAAAAATACATAGAAATTTTAACCAATTGTTACAAAGCTTTGTCGTCAAATGGAAAAGTGATTCTTGTGGAGTTTATGTTGCCAGAAGAACCAACTGAAACTGAAGAATCTAAACTTGTTTCAAATTTTGATAATATCATGTTCATCACAGCTGGTGGAAGAGAAAGAACTGAAAAACAACATGAGAAATTAGGCGAACTCTCTGGATTTTCCAAATTTCAAGTTGCTTGTCATGCTTTCTCCGGCCTAGGAGTCATGGAATTTTATAAATAAATAGTTTTAATTTTAAAATAGGTGTCAAGAGTAATGTTAGAATAAAGACATCTTTGAATGCTCAATTGTGTGTCACATCTTTGTTGTTATAATTTCCTGTCAATTCTATCGTGCACAAGTGCGAAAAAATTTATATCATACACAAATAAGTTTGTATCATTAGATCATCAGATAATATATTATGAGATCTATCAATTCAATCGTAAAAACATATTTGTGTATGATACAATATTATATTACATGTGTACACAAAGTCATATTGTAATTTTTACTTGTTGTGAGGTTTATTTTCATGCAATGTTTAAGCAATTTAATATAATTTGAAAATTTTGTTCTAAAAGTTCGTGTTTGGTTACCTTGTAATTCATATGAACTAAAGATGCACTTGTATTGTAGAGAAAATAAGAAAATCGCAGTAGTCTGCAGCATGTAAAAGATGGTCTAAATGGAAGTGGTGGCTGCAAAATGTGTGCAAATGTAGTTTATCTACAATATAGGGTTAACATAGTTTGAGCTTTTGTTCATTGCATGACTAGCCCAATTTTCAATAATGATTTTATATAATATAACATCGCTTGCAAACCGTTCATTTTTTTTTTTCATATACAAATTTAGGGCACAAGTTATGGTGCATAAGCCATGTTTATGCACCATGCATAAATACCTCATTTTACTTAGTGCACCCCCCAAATTTCTTTTGCACCCCAACCAAATTGCTTAGTGCACCCCCCAAATTTCTAAAGCATCCCTCAAAGTGGGGGTGCGTTAGAAATTTTGGGGTGCACTAAGTAATTTGGTTGGGGGTATATTAGAAATTTGAGGGTGTACTAAACAATTTTTATTATTTATGCATGGTGCATAAGGAAAAAGCTTATGCACCATAACCACTCCCCAAATTTAGGTGCCTTCAATATATATTTATATTACTATTAATTATTATTAAATTTATAAAGATCATATTTTTTTTTTTGACAGAAAAAATCATATTTTTTTAATGATAACATTTGAGTATTATAGATAATATTTTTAATGTATCATGCGGTTCAACTAGTGATTCACTATTATTGGTTCCATTAGTAATTTAGTGGCTTAGAGTATTAACTAAGTTTTGTTGATGGGAGAGTATTAATTAAGTTGAGGATTGATCAAAATTAACGATGATAAAAATTTCGTACAAATATCATGATAATAAAAAATAATAGTCTGCATCCCCTGACCTAGGGTCTTGGGTCCGCCACTGGTAAGAGTTAAATTTCCATGGACTGGTGAGAAATGTGGGTAACTAACAATATTACTTGTTCAACTTCAAAGACGCATTAAGGAGGAAAATGGTATTGGAAAGTGACAATATTGTCTTTTTAAGGCAACCCAATCTTTACTCTGCAATGTCTTAGTCTACCCCAAAATTATTGTTGTAGAAAGGGTCCGTTGACTAAACAAGTCAATCAGTAGTACTAGTAATATGAAAATTGGAATATTTGTGCTAGCTTTTGTTTTTTTTGGTATAGATGCTAGCTTTTGTTTAATGCACTATAAAGAATGAAAGATTAATAATATTGGTATGGGTGTAATAGAAAATAAAAATAAATTGTACCAAAAAAAAAAACTAATTCTTCATTAATATTGTAAGGTAACTGTTCATTTACATACTAAAAAAATAATAGAGTTCATTAGAATATTTTTTTATTTGTTTCGTAATTTTAACTCAATTGATAAAAATATTACATATAATTTACAAGAACCGAAGTTAAAATAGAATATACAAACTTATTCGGTGAAATTTTAACTACTAAACTACTAGACAAAAAAAACTCTCTATTTCAATTTGACTCCAAATAATCACACGGGTTATGTATCAAGACTAAAAAAACACATATCCATTTTCACAATGTGTTATTCTTTGTTTTTTTAGTCAACATATCAATGTTTTTGTGTCATTGGAGAAGTGAACCAATTTATGAACCAACCGGCCCATATAAGTGGACAAAATTGTTAAAAAGGCTGTTAAGAAAATATCATGGAAAACACCTTCAATTTCATACGCACACCACTTATCCCAATCCTTGTGTTTCCAAATTAATGTTAGTGTAAATTCCAATTTGTTTGCTAAAATTGTAGGGTTTAGTCATTTACATATTCAAAATTTGTTAATAGGCAAAATAATGACCCCAATCATGAATTATATCGAGCAATTTAGTTCTTCTATTATTGTAAAATCTAATTTGCTAGTAAATTAGATACAAGTTAGCGTATGGATGAATTGCTCAATACAATGTTATTTAAACTTTAGGAAAATGCTAAATAGTGCACCCGATGTACTAGTTAAAAATACTTAATATAGCAAAAATTACATTGGAACTTGTACGGTCAACACTTATAAAATATTAAAAGTGTTGTTTTTAATACAAAACTTACTTATTTTGTATGCTTAACAAGTGCATGGGGTGCACTAGTTACCATGACCCTAAACTTTAATGCTAAGGGATGCACGCTTCCAAAATCATGTATCGTATTTTAGAAATATTGGGCGAGAAAAGTTAATTTTAGTATTTCATGTCTGTTTGTGTTGCAATAATTGAGTCCAAGTCCAACATTTGGTATTTTTTTTTATGATTTTATTTTTGGTTATCATGTACGAAGTTTCTACCGTCGTTAAAGATGACTAATCTCCATCGGAAATTTGTGAGGTACACAAGGTAAGTTCTCTCCTTCCAACTAAATTTTTTGCATACACATGAATCAGAAATCAAACCCCTAACCACTTGATTAAGTGGACCAAAACTTTTAACATTTGCATCAATTCATTAATTCATTATTGGTTTTATGAGATAAAAAAACAGGCTAAGAGAAATGGTGTCCAAATTCAAGACAAAAAAAATATGGGGAGATGTTGAGTTAAGGGTTAAGAAGTTAGTAGAGATCTAGAGTTTGAATCTTGACAAAGAAGAAATTTTTTTACAATATACTAACTATACACTAACAACTAACATTTGCCTATCAAAAAAAAAAAAGACAGAAAAGACATTAAAATTCAAATAGCATTTATAAAAATATTTTATATTTATCTTTTTCTAAAGCACTAGCGGCCAACCTAAGGGATGTGGTTGAGCGGTTGAGGCTCATCCTCCTTTAACCAAGGGTCGAGAATCAGCTTTAAATTCTTGGGCCAACTATCCCACCTATCGAAGGATACCCTAGTCTCGACAAAAGAAAAAAAGCACTAGCATCCTTTATATGCGTAACGAATTTCATCTTAGGTGAGTCATGCAAACAACATACAGTATTCGCTTCAAAAAGAAACATACAGCATTGTAATTTGGTTGAACATGCTGATTTGCTGCCTTAGCCATAAATATTGAATGCGTAGAAACGAAGTAAAAACCCCTTTTACTACAACTAGTAACTTAAAATTTTAATTAGCAATTTAATCACTATGCTTACTTACTTGGTCCCTACATTAACTTCATCTCTTAAACAACTTTGCTCCCTAAAACTATAGTACATAACCCTATTACTATATAGCTCTATATTTTTGGTGAAAGTATAGTAGGTTGTGTGTCACCCCATTAAATCGAAACGTATCACAAGGGACCATGTGTAGACCCCCAATATACCATGTATCTCTAACACAAACAAATATAGATTGAATAAATTGCTAGGAACTAATTTGTATGGTCACATCCCCTACATGACTCAATTAGTCAACACCAATCACTATTTGGAAAATAATAACTTGTATAGAAATTAATTGCACCAATGAACCCGGCACAATTAGCAACAGTTAGCTTCCCTTGAAGATATATGTTATTTTCATTACGTGACATATTAAATAAACACCTGGAGTTATCTTTCATCACCCTTTAATAAACAACAAGAAAGTTATATATTTTATCAGTTACTTAGGTAAAATCAAATTATTGAGTGTGTAATTTTTTTTGTTTTTACCGCTAATATCCGGTCAATTGGACTGACTAATCTAATTTTAGATCAGTTCTAGCATTAAGTAGTTGCAGCCAATTATGGGAGATGAACCGTGATCCTCCCCAACAAATGAGTTCAGATTAAGTTCCGTCGTGACTGCACGCAGTACTGTAAACCGTTAGATCTTAAACAGACAGTTTCTTGTTTTAGTTTAATAAAAAATTCAAAAGTAAAATTTGAACCGTCCAATCATGACGAGTGTCGATCATCATTTAGTATGTTTTAACCTACTAGTAAAGATTAAAATCATATACTTTTATAATAATAGGGACAAAATTAACATATGGACTAAAAATAAAATTTGAGATAATTGTAGGGCTAAACTTATTTTGATTTTTAAAATAAATAAAGAAATTTCACTCTGGTTTCTTTTTTATTTATGGTATTAATTGTAACTTACTATTTGGATAACATCAATCAAAAGCCTGAAAGAGAGAACAAAAAACTCATGCCTAACTTGTGAACCAGAAAGTGCATGTAACCTAGTGCAGCAGTTGAACCAAAACCTTTTCCAAAAGAACAAGAAACTGTTCCAATTGAACATTTCAAACCTACCACAAACTCACACATCTCATTAATAATTAACACAGTGTTTGATTAATTATCCTACAGAATCATCAAATGGAAACAGAAGACTTTAGCTTCCCAAGAATTAATGACACTTTGTCATATAACATTGATTCACCTCCTCTTTGGAATCAATCATCAACATCTTCTTCTAATAATTCCTACCAACATGTCCTAATAGATCAAAAAGATTGTTATGATGAAAATTTAGACTCTAAGGGTCATAGGAAGAGCTTTTCATCTATACAAAATGGAAAGAAAATTACAAGAGAAGATGATCATGATGATGAAGAGGTTCCAATGGATCTATTATGGGAAGTGTTCAATGAAGATGTGGTTGAGTATAGATCATTAAGAGTTGGTAATATAATTACCAATAATACTCTTATTCAAACCAAGAATAAGCCTAGTATGTTGGTGATGTTGAAGGTTTTAAAGAAACTTTTTTTCATCAACAATAATTCTCATGGTAAACCAAGAAGGAGAGTAATATAATTCTATGATTATTTTGGTGGTTATGCTATTGGCTTTTGGGTAAGAGTACTAATTCATGTTTAGTTTTTCCTTAAAAGAAAATTTTAGCTAGGTGTTTATTTATATATAAATTTGTTTTTGTTCTATGATGAGGATGTTTGTGGGCTAGTTGAATTATGTTTCTTCCAATACAATTTATATGCTTATATGTAAAAGTAAATGAAAATTACAGAGAAGGTTATTTTTTTAAGGAACTACACTTTTGTCCTGTTGTTAAATCTTTGAGATGATTCATGTTTCAATTGATCATGAATATTTGTAACTGTGTAGTATTGCTTGTATTTGATTTAGATTTTTTGATTGAACAGTAACTTCTTTTGCCTATAAAAATTGGTTATATTTGTAATTGTGCAGTATTGCTTGTAAGTGGTATGTAGAAATTAGAAAAGCTGGTTCAACTCTTGTTGGTTGGGACAAGTTCTGTTCTCAATTTTAAAATGGAATGAATTGTAAGGCTGTTAGGCTGAGATAGGCTGAGAATTTGTTTAAGTTTGATGTAACTCAATCTTATAAAATCGGTCTATAAAGTAAGAATGTCGTAACTTATTTATTCATATCAGACGCATTATCTTATCTAATGTGAGACTATTAACACACTCCCCTTCATGTTTAAGATTAGCCATTTGCAACGTGACCTGAGTGACATGATAATGGTAACTTGATAAATGATAATAAGTAGGTTTAACGGATTTTTGACAAAATTCCAATACGATCTGAAAATTTTAGTCGAACATAACTCAATCACACAAAAATAACTTTTAGAATGATGATTGAACCACACTTATTTAGTTATATACTTATGTTTTGGCTTTATCTCATTATCCAATGTAAGACTAAAAAATATAATAGTAGTGTAAAATTCAACTAAAAAAAAACTTATTATCCTTTCAAAAAAAAAAACTTATTATAATATTTCCTGTGTATGAAACACAGGAGAAGAACGATCGTCAATCACCAAAATACTTTGAACGACCATGGGCTGATCCATTAAGCCCAATCCCTAGTTCCTTGAACCTGTGGGCTGTGTGGGTTGGGTTTAAAAACCCCACTAGTCTAGGTCCAACTGATTTTCTATTGGTTTGGGCCATTCTGTTTTTTGAAAATTTCTCATTCTCCATTGTTTCTCTATAACCCCCTTAAAATTTAAAAGTATCCTTCATTTAACATGAAAAAAAGGTTCGGATTCTACAATCCGATCTTGGGCAACGAGAAAATGGTTAGATAGGGTTATTTTCCCGAACTTATTAGTAAAAGGTCGGATAATTTTTCCCGACCTAGCCAATTTAAGAATCAGAAACACATAACATATTATTCATTCGTGTATAATGATTAGGTTAGGATAATATAATCCAAACCAGTTAGAGAAATATTATCCTAACCTGCTAAACCATAAGCATGAAAATGTAGAATTCTTAGGTATAATATTTACTCTATTGTTGTTACATAAGTTATAAGTATTGAACATCAACTACACTTTAACACAACGGATTTGAGGAAGGTTTGAGTTAGTTTCACCAACTACATCAACCACTTTCATTTCGACCGCTTCCTCCGGTGCATCAACTATAACTACAAATACATTAAAACAAATATCAAAAACCAACAGAAATCCAAAATTTTCAATTCTCATATTTAAAAAATTATGACAACAATTATGAAATGCCTAATGGACTTAAGTATGACAGGTTAGAATAATATTTTCTTAATTAGTTCGGATTATTTTTTCCTATCTTTACCTGGACTGGGGGGGGGGGGGGGGGGGGAGAGAACCATGGGGTGGCTTGAGAAACTTTTATGTTTTTTCACTACATCTTATATTTTTGAAGAAAAAAAAAGAGATTTAGGAAACCTTAAGCCGGTGATCAAGGGTTCAATTTCTTGCTCCTATACATGAAAAAAATTGAATTAGTAGGGGAGAACTCACCTTATATATGTCACAGATTATTCGAAAGAGATTAATCATAGTTTTTTCGAAGGATTAATCATAGTTTAATATGGTATACATGATCTTAATCTTGTATTAGGATGTTTAAATGGACCCCACACATGTCATTACTTTTATAATGGTTATACTTAATAAGTAGTTAGAGTTTAATGCTCATGCACTAATTTTAAAATAAGTCGGTAATTTGACAGATATAAGATGTTGATTAAATATTACTCTAGAACTATTTTAGATTGTCAGTGCATTTTATATTTTTCAATTACTTAATTTCTCTAATTCAACTTCTCTTTTTTTATAAAATAAGTCCTAAAAATAACTATATATTATTACAATTTTTTGACAAATTATTAAGTGAAGAGAGATGGTTTGTACTTTGTACCCAAAAAAAAAATGGAGAGAGATGGTACGTAGTTTTACTACCATAAGTCCATGACCATAACTATTTCTTTATATATGGACACCAAAATATTTTCCCCACAGTATATGACTACATATTTAACTTGGTGCTAATTAGGTCAAACACCATTGCACCAAAAAAAAAAAAAGGTCAAACAGCAATCACATTGTTGTGGATGAGCAAAACTATTGCCGTATAATTAGGCCAAACGAATTAAAATATAAAAAATCAAAGGAAAAACAAGTAGATAGAGCCTTTGACATGGGGGCAACTCATTTGGTTTGTTGGTGTTTGGTCTTTAACTTAAAATATAAAAGTTAATTCAATTGTTTATTTAATTAAGTAAAGCAAATAGAGATAGCTCAAGGTAAAAGAGAATAATGCAAATACTCTTTATATGTAGCTACCTGGTTTACCAATCCTGCGGCCTCTTTTGAATGCTAGATGAGTGTTGTATCCAAATTCTTACTTGTTGCCTTGTTACGGAGTAAGCTTAATAATATTTTGTCATTAAAAAAAAAAACTTGTTGGTTAATTTTTATTAAGTTTAATTGTAGTTTTAGTCTCTCTTTCTTCATTATTTTGTAAAATTGGACACTTTATTTTAAAAATATGATAATTTTGGTCTCTCAATCAAATATTTGTTTTAAAATATGAATATGATGATATGGCATGGAGTTGAGAAAGTTAGACCATCTTCAATGGTAGATTCTTATGCATTAGTACTTATTTAGAATTAGTACTTATTAAGTACTCTTATGGGAGCACATTCAAAAATGGTACTACCTATTAAGTACCTATTCTTAAATAAGCACTTTCTCTCACTTGGTTCTTAACGGGTCCCACACATTTTTATATATTTTTTTTCTCTCACATACTTTATGATATAGTGAAGAATAATTTATTATTAAATTCAATTATGTAGAGTTATTTGTGAGACCCATTAAGAATTTTTTATAGAGGTGCTGGGTTGGAGAGATTGAGTGCTTATTAAGTACTATTATTAAAAAATTATAAATAAGTGATGTGTACAAGTGGGACCCGTTAATTACTTTAAAATTAAATTCTCTATTGGAGATGATCGTGACTTAAAAAAAAAGTGTTTGATTCATGGAATCCTCCACTTGATAGATAGTATCATAGCAGATCCAAAAAGTCTAAGTCGTGGAGATTTTACGTGGTAATTTTTGAAGGTCAAAGATCTTAATTACAGTGGATTATATTAAATATGCTAATTAATTTAGAGGTGTTAAAATGGGTCAATTTGCACAATTTTGTCTAGTCCCACCATCAACTGTCCGATCGAAGCATGATAGGGTGGGGAACAAACCAACTTAAGTAGGTGGATTTAAACTCCCACCCCACCCCCCAGTACAAAGGATCAAAGATCCTAATTACAATATTTTAGCAAAAACAAAAATGTCAATCAATTTAGAAGTGCCAAAAATCGTCAATCTAACGCGTTTTTTCCAATCTCTCAATCAACTCGTTTAAAATGAGGTAGAACGAAACATACCAACTTAGAAAGGGATTTAAAGCCCAATCCCCACCTCATGATGAGTTGACTCGTCAGTAAAAAAAATAATTGTATCAAGTTTTACGACTGTTAACCCATAAACTTCAAAATTTACAATAATTAAACCATCATTACACAAATTAATAAAATTCTAAAATTCACAAAAATGATCGAATGGACCAACCCATCATCGCTCCGCCTAAAATAATTGGTTAGCCCAGTAGACCAAGTTAAATATACTATCAAATTGGAAGAATTTTATAATTCCAATAGAGCATGCATGCTAGCTACTATCCATGCATGATCCATGACTTAGCATTATACAAGTGAAAAATTAAAATAAAATAAAACAGAGTGTGTACCCTTTCACACAACTCAAAACCATATGAAGACCTTTTATTTTATTTTTTGAATATTAATTCATATAAGGAGTAGGTATGTATATCACCCTAATACTATTAAACGACAAAGAATCACAAAGTCTTATATTGGAGGTATATGCTTTTATTTTGCCTATAAAAAGTGCACAATGTCTTATGAAAATAATCAAGCAATTAAGCACACAGAACAACAACTAAAGAAAGAAAACAAAATCATTAGCACTAATCATAAAATGGGAGATTCATACATTACTAAGGAGGAGAATAACCAATTCAGTGCTTCCTCAAACCAAACTGAGGACAGTGCCTGTCTTTCAGCAATGGTACTTACCACTAGTCTTGTTTATCCAGCTGTGTTAAATGCTGCTATTGATCTTAATTTATTTGAGATTATATCTAATGCAACACCACCCGGTGCTCTTATGTCACCATCAGAAATTGCTTCTAAATTGCCACCTTCAACCCAACACTCGGACTTGCCTAACAGGCTTGACCGAATGTTGCGTTTGCTTGCTAGTTATTCCGTTCTTACTTCTACCACTCGAACAGCCGAGGACGATAGCACTGAGATAGTTTACGGACTCTCGATGGTTGGAAAATACCTTGTCCCTGATGAAAGTCGTGGCTACTTAGCTTCATTCACCACATTTCTATGTTATCCTGCATTGTTACAAGTTTGGTAAGCCATTAACTTTTGAGACATAATAATGTAACAGTTTTAACCTATTACTTTAATTAACTTTTAATCTTAATTTGTTCAAGTGGTCTAAGTTTTAGTTTCTTATTCAGGATGAACTTTAAGGAAGCTGTAGTCGATGAAGACATTGATTTGTTCAAGAATACTCACGGAGTGACAAAGTATGAATACATGGGAAAGGATAAGAAAATGAACCAAATATTTAACAAATCCATGGTTGATGTTTGTGCAACTGAGATGAAAAGAATGCTTGAAATATATACTGGATTTGATGGAATATCAACATTAGTTGATGTGGGAGGTGGAAGTGGACAAAATCTCAAAATGATTATATCTAAGTACCCATTGATTAAAGGAATTAATTTTGATCTTCCCCAAGTGATTGAAAATGCACCACCACTTCCAGGTATAATTAACATATAGTATTAATGTTTCATCACATATATCATTATCAACATGTTATTAGGTATATTACATTTGTTTTATACTTTGTTGAATAGTATAATTAATAATGTATAAACCAATATTTTTTTTAAGGGATTGAGCATGTTGGAGGAGATATGTTTGCAGATGTTCCACAGGGTGATGCTATGATACTAAAGGTAAGTGTATTAACTAATTGTATCTAGCAAACAGATTATAAATAATTAATTACTTGAAACTTGGTAGATTCATTACTATTCTGATTTTTTTTCAATTAAAGTGCTGACTAAATTATTTTGTGACTTTTAAATACATAATATTTGTAGGCGGTATGTCACAATTGGTCAGATGAAAAATGCATAGAGTTTTTAAGCAATTGTCACAAAGCTCTATCACCAAATGGAAAAGTGATTCTTGTGGAGTTCATATTGCCAGAAGAACCAACAGTAACCGAAGAATCTAAACTTGTTTCAACTCTTGATAATCTCATGTTCATCACAGTTGGTGGAAGAGAAAGAACTGAGAAACAATATGAGAAATTAGGCAAACTCTCTGGATTTTCCAAATTTCAAGTTGCTTGCCGCGCTTTCTCCACCTTAGGAGTCATGGAATTTTATAAATAAACAATAACTTTGAGTTTTAAAATGTGTTGGGACTAATCCGAGAATAAAGACATTTTTGAGAGGTCAATTGTGTTACGTCTTTGTTGTTATAATTTTTGGCTAGTTGAACAAGTGCGATAAGTTTTGCATCATACACAAATTAGTTTTTGCCATTAAATCATCAAATGAGATATGATGAAACTTATTGATTTAATAGTAAAAACATATTAGTGTATGGTACAAAAATATTGTACATGTTAGCCAAAGTCAAAATTCGTGGTTATTGTTCTGTTTGTTGTCATGTAATGTTTATGCAATTTAATATAATTTGGACTTTTTGTTGTAAAAGTTCTGTTTGGTAGTGATTTATATATGAAGTAATTTATTTTATCAACAATACTAATCAACTCTTTGCAATCCGATTCCATATATAACCACATATGTGATGCAACAGTCCTTTGCTATGCTCATGTTTGCTAAACTCAGCCATGAGCATAGCAAAAAATTAGAACATACTAAAAAATTTGGAATATGGGTTTGCTCAACTAGAATACTGGATTTAAATCTTGAATATGGCCATAGTAATGACCAAACCAAGCAAATCAGCAGTGCCTCTTCTTTGCTTTCTTTGATGTCATTATAATTGAGTTTATTTTAATTGATTGTAGCAAGTGTTATTAATCATGAGATTTTTTTTTGATAATCGTTATTAATCATGAGATAAGATGATTTACAAAATCGATTTAAGTGATTGAATTGATTCGTTGAAAAAACTTTGGGAGCAGCCTTTCTAGGAAAACAGACATTTATCCTATATTTGGATTTTATTTTATTTATTTGATTATTTGTAAATTTTTGATTGGTTGTTTTAAGAATGAAGTGTTATATTCCACTTCATCTAAGAATTTCTCTAATTATCAATAAAAAAAAAAAGAATTTCTCTAATTTGACTCCCTTTTAATTAATATTAATTTTCACCACAGCATAAACAAACACACTCGGTTGTCCCGTAAGATAGTTCTATCCCTGACGAGTGTAATTTTATATTTCCGATGTACCAAAAAAAACAAACACACTCGGTTTAAAATTATATTTATTATGTTAAAGAATAGATCAGGTACTTGACCCAAAAAAAAAAAAAGAATAGCTCGTGTATTGATTATATAAAATGTGTAAATATGTATAAAAAAATATGCAACTATAGAGCGTCAAGATATTGTTCTATTTTAGATCTGTTAATATATTAAGGATTAAATATGTTTTTAATCTCTATAAATATTTAAACTTTTTTATTTTTAGTCTCTTTAAATTTTTTTGCCACTTTTTAGTCACTATAAAATTATTATGCATGTAGTTTTACTCCCTACTGTTAAATCAATATGTATTTTTGAATGATTTTTTCATATATATGTTTAGAATATCATAAAAAATTTCTCAGAAAAAAAGAACTTAAAAAATTGATTTCTAAATCGAGATTTCGATTACTTTTATCTTTAACTTTTAAAATTTGAAAAATTCATATTTAATTATTTTCATTTTAAAAAATTCTAAATTTTTGTTAATTTTTTTTATAGTATTTTAAACATGTGTGAAAAAAATTATTTAAAAATTTAAAAGTTTAATAGTGATTAAATAATTTTCAAAATTTTGAAAAATAGCATGGATAAATTTTTTATAGAAACCAAAACATGCCACTTTTTTTATAAGGACTAAAAACAAAATTTTGTAACATTATAGAGACCAAAAACATATTTAGCCTATATATTAACAACATTTGATTAAGAAGCACATTTCCTTTAGTAGATCTAGAGGAAGCACAACTTTGCGACATAGTTTAATAATCTACTCCCTCCGTCCCAAAATGTAAGCAAAAGTAAGTCAAAAAAATTTGATGTATTTGGTTCAAAATTTGGACTAGATACATTCACTTTTGTTGACCAACTTTTGTTTATATTTTGGGACAGAGAGAATACTTTGCAACATATTTCAACATTTCCCGTAGATATATTTTTTTTGGTACATCGGAAATATAAATTACTCCCACCAGGGATCGAACCCTGGACTTCCCCCTATCCAACCCAAATGTCCCCCAGCTCTTAGCACTTGAACTATCCTTCCCGTAGATATATTAAACTTGGGTTAAAGTTTCAAAGATCGTTTATTAATTTAGAGTTTATTTGTTATAGTTTTTTTTTATTATAAAAATTATTTATTTTTAAAAAATTATCAATTTTAAAAAATTATCAATTTTAAAAAAGTAATATCTATTGTTATAATTTTTGAAAATAATCAGAATTTAAAAACTATTAAAATTGAGAAGTTGATATTATTAGTTTATTTTTTATAAATTTTTTGAAAGAAGAAAAAACAAGTGTCAACAAATTTTAAATAAATATATTCTTAAATTTATTTTAATATTTCAATAATATCCTTGTTGCCGTATCTTATTTGAGATAAAGATGTCACATTAATTGATCCTCTTAACTTAATATGTTACGTTCATCCAATTCGGTAAGACTCTCCCTCATATATTAATTAAGTGGTTTTTTAATAAATATTAGAATATTGTAAATTATAACAAATTTGAATTCACTTAGGTTGGCAGTGGCAGTGGCAGAGCTAAAAAAGTTATAAAGTTTAGACAAAATCTTAAATTTAAACAAAAATTTTAGTTTTAAAATAAAAATTTTCAATTTTGAAAAAATATATCAGTTTTGCTTTAAATTAATTCTTACGAATCTCAATTTTAATCTAAACTAATACCTAAAACATCAAAAATTATATTTTACAATAAAAATCCTCAGTTTTGAACAAAAAAAACGTCAATCGTGTCATAAATTAATTTCTAAAATATCAATTTTATTCTAAATTAATTCATAAAATATCAACAAATTTAGACCAAACACGGACATTAGCATCAGCAGACAGCTCATACACTGCGTCCGCCCATGTAGTTTGGTACTTGTATTCAGTAGTTCAAATTGAAAGTTATCCGTAGAATTGGCTAATAGTCCTTATCAACTTTCCACAAATTTGTAGAAACTACTTCACTACTACGTGTTTTATTTTGGGAACAACTACTAAGTATACTAGTCTAAGAAATGCATTAATGTTTCCAAAAAAAGAATTGTATAAATAATTTGTTTGACTAATTGTCATATAGTCCTTATCGACATATAGTAGTTTGAAAGAAATGCATTGATGTTTGAAAGAAATGCATTGCTTGTTTGAAAGAAAAATATGAAATACATAAAGTAATAAAAAAAAACAAAAAAAATTGTATAAATAATTTGATTGACTAATTGTGCATCTAAAATTATGTAGTATAATTTTATCAAGCAATTAATTCAGTGGTGATTGACGTTGTACATGACTATATGGTATAAATGACCACAATTTAATCTCCACCACTATATTTGAAAAATAACTGAAACTACTTGATACTAAAACTCGCTCTAAACTCTGAATTACTGAAATACCCTTCCTCTAAAAACAAGCACGCAAAGTGTGAAAGTAAAATAAAAATAAAAACTAAGCACAACTTTAATATTTATAAACAAATTTTAATTTTATTGCACAAAAATAGAGTGACCTACAAATCTTTTTCTCTTTGACTATTTGTTCGTGACGTACAAACAAGCTAAGTTTGTCTAAAATGTCACCAATTGAGCAAAGCTATGTAGTACTATTCAATAAAAAAGTTAGTTCTATTCAATATTCATGCACGAGTCAAGACAACATTGTATAAAAGTAACAGGTTTTTTATGATCTACCCCCTAATGAATTAGGGGTAATTATCCTCATAGGTCTTTCATCCAATAAAAATATACCATATAGAATTAAATTTTCATGCTCTGAGTTTCCTTACAATTTACAAAGACCAGGGACAGGGACATATAAGCGAAGAAACAAAGGCAACAAAGTAGCCCTAAATAACAAACAACCACTACTTAAAAATTATATTAACAAAATCTCTCCTTGGACACCAAAGTTAGTTAATTCAGCGGTAATTGATCCTGAATTTAATATAGAGAATCACGGTTTGATTTCACATACAACTGCGTTAAGGAGATTATTAGAATTATTTGATGTCAGAATTCGTCCTGAACTCAAAACTATTAAGATCTTTTTTTTATGCGTAAAAACCAAAAAAAAACTCTCTCTGGACCACGCTCCATATATAAGACTTTAGCAGCAATGAGCACATCCATCACATGAGGGGAAATGAAAAACATATAAAAATAATCAAAAACTCTAAATTGTAAAATAATCAAAATTCGACAAAATTGAAGAGAGAGGGCGAGAGAGAGATATCTCGGCGGTGATGAGCGGTGATAAACGACTATAAGTTTGGACCGGATGAAGAGTATATATGGTTGTGGCTGTGTAATTTGAAGAAGAATATATATGTTAAAATTAGGACCTAAAATATAGATTGATAAAATAGAATATCTAAAATATAATTAATTAAAAATAAAAAATAGTTGAAATAATTATATAGTAAAAATTTAATTTTTTTATTTGAATAATTAATTTCATGTGACATATTTTTATTCCTTGATAAACATTTGAGAGTAAGTAACTCAATCCATTAGAGAGTAGTATAGGTTTTTTTTTTTACAGTAAACACATCATTTCATTAGATAAGATAAAAGAAGTACATAGATCTAGTGACATAATGTATTTGGGCATTCCTTATCCACATTCTAAAGATAACACAACTAGCAAAACCAAACAAGAGGTTAACATCAATAAACTTTGAGTAATTATAAATTAAAAGAGTATTACAAAATCAATAACTCAATCCAAGCAGTCAAATAAAATTCTTTCACACATGAAGAGTAGATTGAGAAACCAAAATCTTTAGATCTATCCAATTATAGATCATTTTTTTGATTTGTGTACGCGCAAATTGACTATCTAAGTTCTTAAGATTGTTTAAACTCAACCAATGTGAATGAATTAGTTGTTGTATGGAGAAGAGAAAATGGTTTACAACCTTCTAAATTAGATCCTCACTCACAATATTTTCCCCATTAGAGAGTAGTATAGGTAAGGCAAAGCAAAATTAAAATTAATGAAAACAGAGTCACCTTTCAAACAACACAACCAAAACCCTTACCAAAAAACAACGCAACCAAAAGAAAATTATTCTTATTTCTTTTATGATTCATGCTAAACAGTATTCCGGAGTATTTGATAAGCATACTTAAAAATAAAATAAAAAATAAAAATAATGCATAAATTACAAGACAAATGGATTGAATGCATAAATTACAAGACATAATTTCTTTTTTAGCGTGCTTAACTAGTTCCTCATGGGCACTGTTTAGCATTTTCCTACAAACTAGTAAAATGTCCGGCTATAATTTGTGAGATGATTTATTTTATTTTAGATTTGTTTAGTATTTTAAAAAGAGATAATGTTAATTCATATAAATTATGAATATTTAGAAAACTAAGAAATTTTTAGTTACCATTCAAATTTTAATATTATGAGAATAATAACCCACAAATCTTCTAAACTAAGAAAATAATTCCACTCAAATCAAATGGAAGTACCAGATCACGTGTTGTAACTTGGACTATTCTTGTTTAACCTACACCACACATTAATTAGTCTGATTGCAGTTTGGCAAAACACCTTCTTTTTTTTTGTGGAAGGTTTCCATTTGAGGGGGACCCCCCCAAGAAATCCCTACGCTACCAAAGAAGCACAAAATCTTGGATTGGAGGAGGTACGAACATGATTTTATTTTGCCTATAAAAACATCACAATGTTGATATGAAAATAATCAAGCAAACAGAACAACAACTAAAGAAAGAAAAAAAAAGAAGTCATTACTCATTAGTACTAATAAAAAAATGGGAGATTCCTACTTTGCTAAGGAGGATAACCAAACTAGTGCTTCCTTGAAACAAATTGAGGAGGACAATGCATGTCTTTCAGCCATGGTACATGCCGGTAATATTGTTTATTCGGCAGTGTTACATGCTGCTGTTGATCTCAATTTATTTGAGATCATAGCTAATGCAAAGCCACCCGGTACTTTCATGTCACCAAAAGAAATTGCTTCTAAATTGCCACCATCAACCCAACACCCAGACTTATCTAATAGAATTGATCGAATGTTACGTTTGCTTGCTAGTTATTCCATTCTGATTCCTACTACCCGAACCACAGAGCATGGTACCGAGAGAGTCTATGGTCTCTCGATGGTCGCAAAATACCTTGTCCCCAATGAAAGTAGAGGCTGCTTGGCATCACTCACCACATTTCTATGTTATCCTGCATTGTTGCAAGTTTTGTAAGTGATTTTAGTTGTTATATTTATATGTTTTAATTGTAAGAATAATTTAATTATTATAATTAATTTATGATGACTCATGTAGAAGGATACAAATATTAATGTGAAATATTGCAAATATTTACGAAAGGATTTGAATATTCAAGTAAAATAGTGTGAATATTCATATGAAGAATGCAAGAATTCACGGAAGAGTGCAAGTAAATTTCTATAAATATATGTGATTTGATGAGAGTTATTAACTAATTCAAGATCAATTTTTGTGATCCTAGAATCCAACACACACATAAAATGACAGTGTGGTTAACTATTTACATGAACTTTTAATTTTACTTTGTCTTGTTCATGTTGTTCTTAAGTTTTAATTTGCTTTTAGGGCGAATTTTAAGGAAGCAGTGGTTGCTGAAGACATTGATTTATTCAAGAACATTCATGGAGTCACAACGTATGAATACATGAAAAAGGATAAGAAAATGAGCCAAATTTTTAACAAATCTATGGTCGATTTTAGTACGATAAAGATGGAAAGAATGCTTGAAATATACACCGGTTTTGAAGGAATATCAACATTGGTTGATGTTGGAGGTGGAAGTGGACAAACTCTCAAAATGATTATATCTAAGTACCCACTAATTAAGGGAATTAATTTCGATTTGCCTCATGTTATTGAAAATGCACCACCACTTCCAGGTAACATAATACTACTATATCATAATGTTTCATCACATATATCATATATCATTATTAACATGCAAGGGTATAGGCGGTTTATACAAAATCGATTAAAACGACAAATTAAATCAAATCAAATTGAAAATTAATCGATTTAGTTTGGTTCGGACCAAAATTAATCGATGAAGTTATATCAGTTTATTTAATGTTGACTATTATTTTTAATTTGAAATGGTTTGAAAAATAGAGAGTATACAAAAATATAGTTTGAAATAAATTGTTTTAAAAATTTATAGTATACATCGAAATAACAATAAAAGGAAATACACAAAATAATTATATTGTTTAAGAAAATAAGTGTTTGAAACTGATCAATCAAATCAAACCGATTAATTTGATTCAATGTGATTTCTAAAAAACACTATAGTTAAAATCCAATCAAACCGATGAAGATTTCATCGTATCAGACACTTTTTCGACTAAAACTCAATCCAAATTGAATCGCTTACATTCTTATAAACATGTGGTAATCTTATAACATTTGTTTCACTTTGTTGAATATTGTAACTGATTAATAAAGTGTAATATCATTTTTTAAAAGGAATTGAGCATATTGTTGGAGATATGTTTGCAAGTGTTCCACCGGGTGATGCCATTATACTTAAGGTAATATATTAATTAGTTATCTAATTAACTGATTAACTAATTATACTTTAGACTTGATACATTCATTTTTCTCATTTTTTAATATCAAATTTTTGTTAGCTTTATTTAACTGATATATATACATGATTGTAGGCTATATGTCATAATTGGTCAGATGAAAAATGCATAGAAATTTTAAGCAATTGTTACGAAGCTTTGTCATCAAATGGAAAAGTGATTATTGTGGAGTTCATATTGCCAGAAGAACCAACAACAACTGAAGAATCTAAAGCTCTTTCAATTTTTGATAATCTCATGTTCATCACAGCTGGTGGAAGAGAAAGAACTGAGAAACAATATGAGAAATTGGGCAAACTCTCAGGATTTTCCAAATTTCAAGTTGCTTGTCGCGCTTTTTCCACTCTAGGAGTCATCGAATTTTACAAATAAATAGTTTTTAATTTTAAAATATGTGTCCTTCAAAAAAAATTAAAATATGTGTCAAGAGTAATGTAAGAATAAAGACATCTTTGGGTGCTCAATATTATTATGTACAAGTGTGATAAAATTTTATATCATACACAAATTTAAATATGTTTTTAGTCCCTATAAATATATCTTATTTATTATATACTCATGTTTTAGCTTTATCTCATTATCCAATTTAAGACTAAAAAATGTGTAAAATTCAACTAAAAAAATATCTTATTATAATATTTCCTGTACGTAGGAAACATAGATGAGAGAACAATCGTCAGTCACCAAAATACTTTGAACGACCATAGTGGGCTGACCGATTAAGGCCAATCCATAGTCCTTGAACCTGTGGGCTGTGTAGGTTAGGGGTTTAAAAGCCCCACTAAGTAAAAGAGGGTTTATTTAGAAAATTACTCTCTCCACCCCCCTATGCTACTCTTTAACCCCCCTAAAATCCAAAATTGCCCTTTATTTTCATGTGGAAATCCAATTTTTGTGGGGGTTTTATAGGTTCGGATTATATCATCCGAATTTTGTGGGGGTTTTATAGGTTCGGATTATATAATCCGGAATTTGTGGGGGTTTTAGCAGGTTCGGATTATATAATCCGAATTTTGTGGGGGTTTTAGGAGGTTCGGATAATATAATCCGAAATTTCGTAGCTAATTTCTAGCCAATTCCTAGCTAATTCCTAGCTAATTCGAACTTGTGTGTTTATTTCTTTAATTTTTATTTTTTTCCGTTAGTTTATGGTTTTATTTGTTTATTTTTGTTGGTGGTAGTGTATTTTGTAGTTTTGTGCTTCTTTTATTGTTGAGAACAAACATATGTGGTTGTTGTTTGTTATTGTTGTTTATTATTGTTGTTGTTTTTCTTTTTCATATGTTGTTTGGTAACAAAACATTGATAAGTAAGCAAGTTGGTTGATAACATTTATAACCTCCAAACTTTGATAATATTATTTTGTTGTTGTTGTTGTTGTTTGTAGTTGTTGTTGTTGTTGTTGTTCTTGTTGGTTGTTGTTGTTCTTGTTGTTGACTCATAAGAGGGAACAAGGAGAGAGAGAGAGAGAGAGATAGAGAGAGAGAGAGAGAGAGAGAGAGAGAGAGAGAGAGAATGAATGAAAACTTATTCATGAAAATAGATAACAAAATGAGAATGAAAACTTGTTGTTGTTAGCTAGAACAATTTTTGTAGCTAATTGGTAGCTAATACGGAGTTAACGCTATTCGGATTATTTTTCCCTATCAAGTTCGGATTTTTTTTTCCTTTTCCCCTAATTTTGCTAGGTTTGGATTTTATAATCCGATTTTGTACGAAAAATTCGGATAATTTTATCCGAACCCCTCTAACACACTAGTAAAGGTAAAACGGGTAGTTAGGGGGGGAAAAGAGAACTAAGGGGGGTGGGGAGAGTAATTTTCGTTTATTTAGTCTAGGTCCAACTGATTTTCTATTGGTTTGGGCTATTCTGACATGTGTAAGAACTATTTCCCTACATCTTATATTTTCGAAATATTTTATATTATTTTGATTTGATTAAAAAAATTAGATTTGGGAAGATACTAAGCTATCAAAATTAGTTCAAGTAATAAAAGTCTTGGACCCTTTACGTCAGTGGTTAGGTTAGTGGTTCGATTTCTTGCTCTTGTGTATGAATAAAAAATTGGAATGGGAGGAGAGAATTCACTTTGTATGTCTAATATGGAGATTATATATGATCTTGCATTAGAATGTTTAAATGAACTCCACACATATCATTACTTTTATAAATTTTTAATGGTTATAGGTAGTTAGAGTTTAATGCTCGTGCACTAATTTTAAAATAAGTCGGTAATTTAGCAGATACAAGATGCTCATTAAATTTATAAAAAAAATATTCATTAAATATTAATGTAAAACTATTTTATACTGTCAGTATATTTTTTATTTTGTCAATTACTTAATTAATTAATCTCTCTATTTCAACGTCTCATATAAAGAAAAATGCAAAAGGAAAATTTATACTCCAGGCAAAAGGAAAATGCAATTGCTCTTTATATGTTGTTTACCAATCCAGCTGCTCTTTATTTTAGCAACAATACTAATCAACTCTTATAACTCAAAATCCTAATCAACTCTTTGCAATACTAATCAGTCCTTTGCGAAACTTAGCCATGAGCATAGCAAAAAATTAGAACATAACAAAAAAAAATTGGAATATGGGTTTTTTCAACTAGAATACTATGCAAATCTTGAATATGGCCATAATAATGACCAAACCAAGCAAATCAGCAGTGCCTCTTTTCTTTCTTTGATGTCATTATAATTGAATTTATTTTAATTGATTGTATCAAGTGTTTTTTTTTTTCCGACAGTAATTGTATCAATCTTATATATATATAAAGGGAAACTATAGTAGCTCATATGCAAGTATTATGATGATGTGACACACTATAAAAAAAGTTTTTAATCTCTACTAATACAATTAAATGGTAGTATAACTTCTTACAATAAAATTAATTTTGTCAAAAAATAAAAACTTCTTACAATTAATCTCATGATTGTTGGAATTCCTTTCAATAATTATAATAAAAAATTTAACCTCATAATAAAACAAATTAATATATTTTGTCATAATAGTCTATGATTTAAATGTACTCCTCTATACTGTAAAAAAAAATTATAGCATTCTTTTTTTTAATTGTCTAAAAAAAAGTACTTTTTTTTTATATGCAAAAGGATTATTGCATTCTAAGAATAAACTAAATTAAAAACTATAATAAAAATTATTAAATAAATAGAAAAAATGAAGAGACAAAACCTAAAAAAAAAAATTGAGAGAGAGAAAAAAAAATTAAACGTTCTTATATCTTTATATATATATATATATATATATAAAAAGAAACTCTATTGATTCTTAAGACTCTATTGTGATGATGTGGCATCTCTAAAAACACTATTATATATATTGAAACTTTGTCAAACCTCTCTTAATTTATACACAAATTTAATGTCTAATAATTGATACATAAATAGACAAAGAAAGAAAAAAGAAAGAAAAAAAAAACCGTAGATATATTTATGAATTAAGAATAGAAAACGTTTAGGGTGCAAATGTAATATTTGTTACTTGCAATTAAATTTGCAACCCACATTAATTTGTTACCTACATATAGAGTACAAGTCTACGACATCCTCTCCAATTCCTCACATTTTATAACTACTCTTATATTGTGTACTCTCCAATTTATCAACCTCATCAAAGTAGAGTATGAATATTGCTCAAAAGAAATATCAATGAGTAAGTAGAGCATTTTTAAATTGCAAGCACATACGTATATTATATTTTTCAATTTCAATTAGATTTTGATTGAGAGATGTAGTGATTGTTTAAACTATTGATATATGTGTACTTAATATTTCAGTTCATTTAGGTTTCATCATCCTCACTTTTTTTCTTTCTTTTGGGTTGTGTTACACATTTATACATAATCTGCTAGATTAGCACTTTACAATTACATACAAGACTAAAAGATGATACTATACAAAGAATAACATAATCACAAACTTTATATTGTGTTTTTTGTAATAAAAAAACTTTTCCATAGCAATTTAGATATGGTTGAATAATACATCAACAACTCCAAAAGATCATTGGATCAATACATGTATTCCAAATTAAAATTAAACCTTACTTTCAAAGTTGTGAAAGAAAAAAAAATCAGAAAGAGTAAGCTTACGAACCTAATTAAGAGTGAAGATACATCTTCAATATATAATGTTGATCTTTATTTATTTACTAAGAAATTAATTATATGGATATGATTTAACAAATTTTAGGCTGAGAAAACAAAATATTCAAAATATGTAAGATGACAAAATGTATTACTTTTTTCAGTTGTATCTAATAAAGAGTCAAGTAATAATATTATGGAGCAAGAAAGCGTGGAAGATGTAGAGGAATGAGATAGATTATGCTTGAAGAACTAATTTCCAGTAATTTAATAATAAATTTATAGCATCAAATATGTTTGGTGTAAGTGATTAATTTTTTTTGTATTTTCATGGTTTTTATGTTTTCCAAATATATTTCATCTAAGTTTTAAAGAAATTCACTTTCCAATTCTAACATTTAGTTTTCAGATATGTATTTTCTTTACACCCCTAATCATCATTTGTAGTTAAAAAAACTAATAATTATCATTTCAACGTACACTCTTGCGTGGAACGCAAAATCATTAACCAACCAAGAATATATTGTCAAAATATATATAAATATTTGTAACCATGCAATTTGTAAACTATAAGACTGAATTTTAAAGTTATTATACTTCTTTATAAATTATTTAAATAAAATTGTTTTTTGTTGACAATCTCTACATTATTATGTAACTCCCAATTAATTATGTGTCATTTATATTTTTCTAACTTTAATCTTTAATGAAAATTTTATCATAGGAAGATATGAGAACAAGGTCTAAATGAAAAGATAAAGAGTTGTTGGTTACATAAGAATATAATATTCTACACATATTTTATTCTTAGAAAATTATAAATTATTTAAATATATATATATATATATATATATATATATATATATATATATATATATATATATATATATATATATATATATATATATATATATATATATATATTCTACACATTAAATTATTATTTTATCATTTATAAAAATATTTTAAATGCGGATTTTAATCAAAGTAGTGCAAGTTATCATTATTCGTTCACTCATTTCTAAGCTCTAGATTAAAATATATGCTTATTATAAATTGATGAGCTATATTTTAAAATTACATAGAGGAGTAAAGTAAATAGTTACGTTATGCAACGAAACATTTTTCTAACAAATATCAAAAGATGAAAAAAGTAAAAACTAAAGTGAAAATTTTATTTAAATTTCACTCACTTTTTTTCATAAACCAAAGATAAAGATTTATTTAAAAAGAAAAGATTTGAAAGGTTAATAAAATGTTGTAAGTTAGGTTAAAATAAAATATATTTAAAAGAGAAGCTTATGTAATATAAGAGATGTAAATTTTTGTTAAATTGAACGAAACCACATCAATATATGTTTTAAGATCTGACTCCTCTAAAGTGAATGATTCATAGAGTGTAAAGAGGATAATGTTAACCGTTGATTCATAAATTAATGGTAAATATTATATGTACATCATAAAAAAAAATCATGATAATCATGAGAATTGTTACGATCACAATATTGGATTTTCTCACTTTAGAGATCCAAATCCATTTTTTTTTAATATTTTTGTGATAACTTCGCAGATGTTGACATACAAATCTTTTTAATTTGTATCAACTTTACACTGAAAAATTAAATTAACTAAATATTGTACTCTTTAAACATTTAAAATGAAACTCTATTTTTAACGTAACAAATATTCAATATACATCTTTCAAATTTAAATAAATTGAATATGTTATATTATTTAATTCAAAAACAAAATTAAAAGACGCAAATAAACTAAATATTACATACTTTACATATTTTTAAAATTTCTTCCATTTTTAAGATAGCAAATATTCAATATTACTAAGATAGCAAACATTTTTAATAATCACATTTTAAACAGAATAAATAAAAATGTTTTTCATTTACCAATGTGATTATAGTTATCATCACAATTACAATTTTTTTATTTGTAAAAATATTTTAATTATATAATTTAATCGAACCCCGCGCAACGCGCGGGTTTATCCCTAGTATGTTTTAAATACAAACTAGGTTAGCAATCAAACAAAAAAACTACGAGCGAATATTATTAAATAATTAATAGAATACAAAAATTCTGACAAAAATCTTATAAAAATAAACCTCAAGTTCTTATGTTTCTATTTTGCCTATGTGGCATATTTAATTGAGCTTTTTATCTCTTTATTTTTTAATGAAAACATTGCCAAACTCTTTTAACAATTTTTTGGCTCAATTGAATTGATTAATGTGTAATTATGCATGAATAAATAGAGAAAAATAGTGTCCATTGAGACTATAAATTAATACATTTTTTCTATATATTATTTGTCATAAAAATAGGATTATAATTTAACAAAAAAGAAAATCTACAAAGAAAGACTACTAAAAAAGAAAAAAAAAACTACTAAAGTTAGTAGTATACATTTTATACAAAACATCCGTAAAGTTAGTATACTACATACTAAATCTCTCGATGACAATGTTTTATGTTGACAATATATATAGATGCATGTTTGATACCTTCAAAAGAAAGAAAAATAAATAATAGAAAGGATAAAGTGCATTGGGATTTTTTTATCAAGCAAATTACTTAATAATATTTTTTAGGTGTAATTGAGTCATTGCTGAAAATTATATTCGCTATAAAATTTAAGAAGAAAAAAATTATATCTAAATGGAAGACTAATTACAAAAAGGCAAAAACTACTAAAGTAAAATAAATAGAAAAATTAAATCTAAAAAAGCGGCTCACATAAAAAAAATCACATAAAAAATTATCTTTTCAAAAAATAGTAGTGTATATTTACAAAACAACCATAAAGTTAGTGTAACATACTAAATCTCTCAAAGACAATGTTTTATATTGACTATATAGATGCATGATCAGTAACTTCAAAGAAAGAAAAATAAATGTACAAAATGAAAAAGAATAGGGTGCATTAAGACTTTTTTTATCAAGCAAGTTGCTTTATAATATTTTATACGTATAATTGAGTGATAGCTGAAAAGTATATTCGTTATATAAAGATTGATGTATGCAATATATATATATATATATATATATATATATATATATATATATATATATATATATATATTGTGATATATCATATATCTACATAATATTTTTTTTTTAATTAGAATGATAATTAGAAAGAGTTGTTTGAAAATCTATCTTTATTATAACTTATAAGCAGCAAAGTCATGCTAACAAGTCTAATATTTAATATTCTTTCATAAAAATTCTAATATTTAATATGGTTGACGGCCAATAGAGATTGGATAGCCAATGGAGGAAAATTGGTGAATCAAATTAAAAATATTGTTAAAGAACAAAAACACACACATATTTAGTAGAAAAATATATCACAAATGAAATCAATAAATAGATCAATTAAAATACTTTAAATCGAGTCAAAAATAATAATTATACTTCCAAAAATATAAAAATAAGTAAAATAATATGAAAGGTTAATAAAATGTTGTAAGCTCCACATTAAAATAAGTTTTTTAAATTATTTGAATCTACTATTATTTAAAAGAGAAACTTATATAAGAAAAACTTCATCTAATAGAAATTAAAAAGAGATGTGAATTTAATATATTATATTCCTTAATTCAAGAACAAAATTTTAAAAAATGAAAATAAACACAATATTACTTACTTTACGCATGTTTAAAATTTCTCCCGTTTTGTTTGACAAGAAAAAAAAATCTTCCATTTTTAAGATGGTAAATATCCAATATTATTTTGGTCAAAAATAAAATGTCAAACACTTTAAATAATCACATTTTAAAAATAATAAATAAAAATATATTTCATTTAGCAATGTGACTATACTTATCATAATTATTATTTTTCATTTAAAAATATTTCAATTTTATAATTTAATCAAATCCGCGAAATGCGCGGGTTAATCTCTAGTTGTTATTAATCATGAGATAAGATGATCTACAAAATTGATTAATTGATTCGTTGAAAAAGCTTTGTGAGCAACCTTTCTAGAAAAACAGACATTTTATTTGGATTTTAATTAATTTATTTAATTATTTGTACATTTTTTATTGGTTGGTTCGGGTTTTGCTAACAATTGTCTCCGGACACTCTTTAAACATTCCATTTAAAAATTTAAACATTATAATTTCCGATGCGTTGACTTTATAAATTTTCATAAAAATTATATAAAAAACTTAAAGAGTGCCCTCGGGACACTCCTTAACATTTGCCTTATTCTATTCTCTAGATACATAGATGATGAAATGACAAAGTTATCATAAATTTACACATACAAAGTGTAGTGACGAGAGATCGGACTCCAATCATGGGAGAAATTGTACATTAGCCGAGAGTGGTAACTTCCAAATCCACGACCAAGAATCTTGAGAAGTTTCAGTGTGATTTTGAGATAAGAGCCAATTATAACCACTTTTTGCTGTTAAAGTTTCTGTAATTGGTTGTGATTTATATGAATTATATTAAGCAATTATAATTTTTTAAGCATTTTAATAACATATAAAATAATTTTGGATTTGTCTATGTCTAAAATTTTACATAAATGATTTTAATTAATGATATAAATTTTTAATCTAACGGTGTATTTTCTAAAAATTTATATCGATTAAAACATTATCGAGTGATTTAAAATATGTACCTTCAAATCTTGAGGAGATAGATAAGAAAAAAATTATATATATATTTGCTGTTAAAAAAATAGTTATAGGAATGAATCATTAGAATTTTTAAGCAATAATTGTCACAAAACTCCACCTTCAAATGAAAAAGTGATTTTTTATGAAATTTTGGTGGACTAAAGACAAATTTATAATTTGGACTAACTGATATAAAAAATTGAATTCCCAAAAAACATTGAATTTTTTTATTTTATATTCAAATACTCATACAAAATAATTGACATGAGCATTTCTAAATGAAAAGTAGCTAATAATCGTGTATACATGAATTGTTAATTATATATTATAAGTATTTATCTTATCTTAATATATAAAATGTATAAATTATTGAACATAGTTAAGAAAATTTGATAAACAATTGAAACATTTAAATAAAAATCTGAGACTTTGTCAAACTCAATAATTTCAATTGCTATATCAACACATTTGACAAAGACATTTGCAGCACTTTCAATTAAAAAAAATAAGATCATCTGTAGCACTTTCAATTAAAAAAAAAAAATCATCTGTATCAACATTTGACAAATTTGGGAGGATGAGTAGCTCAATTGATTAAGCTGACCAATTGAGCTAAGGGTTAAAGAGTTAGTGGAGGTCCAGAATTCGAATCCTAATAAAGGAGAAAAAAATTGACAATATACTAACTATACATTAACAACTAACATTTGCATATAAAAAAAAACATTTGACAAATTTTTTTGAGAAAATACAACCTTAGCTTAAAATTTGTGCAAGATTTTTTTAGTTCATCAGGATCTAACGATTTCAACATTTTTGCATCAAATAAAAATTCAAAAATAATTTTAAATCCTTCTAAGTGCTTAAATCTATTTTTCAATGAAGTTATATCAACAACCAGACACCAAAAAATAATTTTCTCTAAAATTTCCTCAAATCGATGATTGTATTTTCTCATCATATTCTCTCCATACTGTTTAATTCTAAAGCTACACTTTGTTGGAAGTGCCACTCTATATTCATATTAGAGTGCAAGGCTTTTGATAATATTATATTCTTGTTAGATTCAAAGTCTACTTTATTTCTATATTTCTCAAAGTAACATTATACCTTCCACTTAGCTTCCTCCATACATGCACGTTCATAGATGAATAATATGTGACAATTAAAAGTTCACGGTTTGGATTAAATCAATACTAATGCTTAATAATGTTTTTTTTAAATAAAACACATTTGAAGTTCTCAAGTCGTGAATGAACAAATCACGCATCGTCTCTCTGTCATTTCCGCCAAACCTTCTCGCCGCGGTGTCTTACCGCGCCGCCATGCCATGTCGACTAGGTGTTATGTGATCATAGTTATACATGACCTCATTGAAAAAAAAAATTGTGAACATTCTATTTCTACATTGTTTTGCAAGATTCAGATCACGGTTAATGGTGGTGACAAATTTAGATTTGCGATAATATGTTGTGATTCTTAAGAAACTCATTTTTTTAAAGTTGTAAATCTGATTCAGTTTGAAATTTGTGAATCTTGGATTTTGAAAAGATTTCTATATGATTCAGATTTAGATTAATATGGATTCGTAGTTATGAAGATGTGCATTTGTATTTTATTAAATAAATAATACTTTTTTTAGACAATTATTATGACAATTATTATGCTTAACAAAGTGAGGTGTATTCGAGATGCTTTAAGTGAGATGTCTATTACTACAAGTCAACCGATCATTTGCATGTGAGATGACTGAGTAGCTGTCAGCTGATGTCGATGATAATATTATTAACAATTTAACATTTAAGAAAAATTTGAATGAAAATTTGTGCAGAAACTACAAATTTTTTTATAGATTTTGATTTTTCTACGAAATAAAATCAAAATTATTTTAATATTTAGAGATAATTTTTTTTTTAAAAAAAAATATAGGGACTTAAACAGAAAACATACCAATTTATAGAGATCAAAAGATCATTTAAGCCTAAATTATTTTGGGCATATTGCCTAACAAATTAAAAATTTGAAGTTTAGATCCTCTCCTACCACTTATTGATCCTGCTTAATTTCAACCATTGATTTTTAATAAAAGTTTGAAATCAACATGATAATATTATTGACGGACGGTTCAAATTTGTGTAAGACATAAAATTGGAGAGGAATGAAAGGAGAGGATCCATATCTTAAAATTTGTGACATTGTTTAAGGTTAATAATATCACTGTGTATAATAAAAAAAGTGTTATAGTGTTTCCGGGGTAATGGTTAAGGAAGTAAAAGTGATAAAAAAAATTGACATATGGTAAAAAAAATTTTAAATTTGTGTACTCCACTTTTTTTTTAAAAAATAAAAAATTATTTTAATGCAAATATTATTTCTGTTGATAACTTTAACTAATGTCCCGAGCCAGCATGACCCTAAAAATAATATAGGTGTCACATATTTAATTGAATGCATTACTTTTAAGATTTTATTTTCATTTTTATTTTCTTAACCATTACACCGGTGCAATATTTAGCATGACTCATTGCAGTATAAATATATTGCAGAGTAGACTTTAATAACTATGGTTTTGCTATCGTGATTTGATTCAGTCGGTAGACATTACATAATAATTTATGAATTATAGTTCGAATTGAACCATGTTTATCCACTTATCGACTTTAAAAATATGGAGTTTCAGCCACTAAATTATCTTATAAAAAAAAAACTATAGTTTTGTTGATGAGTTACTACACGTAAATGTCATCTAGATTAAAGAAATAAGTCTACTAAGATTAAATAAAAGTACAATTGTTTCTCTGAATTTAATTTAATTGATAGGAAAATCATATTTTATAGGATTATATTGAGACATAGAGAGAAGACAAAAATACTCAAAAAAAATATTTAAATAAATAATATATAACAGAAATAACATACTCAATTTTCATCGACATTATTTAGTACTCCCTCCGTTCCTAATTATAAGACCCTTTTTGACTCCTGCACGTTCGCCAATGCACAATTTTGATCGCTAATATCTTTAATTATCTAGCAGTAAAAATTATAAAAATTTGATGTCTTGAAAATACTCATCAAAACAAATCAAACAAGATCTTATATGCTAATATTTGCATCTGTATATTATTAGAAAAATACGGTCAAAACATGATAGATGAATAGTAAAATTTAGTCAAAAGGGGTCTTATATTAAGGGACGGAGGGAGTATTTAGTATGTGAGAGCGAGAAAGATAGTATTATTTATAGGAAAATATTTATAAATCCCTCACACAGACCCAGTGATTTCACACTAATCAAGGCATTATTTATATGCATTTCACACTAGTGATTAAAATTAAAATCACTCACACACACCACGCGGGCCATGTGGCCATGTTTTTATTTTGCTTATAAAAAGATCACAATGTGGATATGAAAATAATCAAGCAAACAGAACAACAACTAAAGAAAGAAATCATTAGTACTAATAAAAAAAAATGGGAGATTCCTACCTTACTAAAGAGGATAACCAAACTAGTGCTTCCTTCGAACAAATTGAGGACAATGCCTTTCTTTCAGCCATGGGAAATGCCGGTAATATTGTTTATTCGGCAGTGTTACATGCTGCTATTGATCTCAATTTATTTGAGATTATAGCTAATGCAACACCACCTGATACTTTCATGTCACCAAAAGAAATTGCTTCTAAATTGTCACCATCAACCCAACATTCAGATTTGTCTAATAGACTTGATCGAATGTTGTTTTTGCTTGCTAGTTATTCTATTCTTATTTCTTCTACTCGAACCACAGAGAATGGTACCGAGAGAGTTTACGGCCTCTCGGTGGTCGCAAAATACCTTGTCCCCGATGAAAGTAGAGGCAGCATGGCATCAATGATCAAATTTCTCTGTTATCCTGCAATGTTACAAGTTTTGTAAGTAAATTAGTTTTTTATTTGACAAATGAATTAGTTGGTTCTTATATGGCGTGTATTATGCATGTAAGAATATAGATATAATAGATGTTTGGATAAACACCTTAAATAAATGTTTGCTTAACAAATATATAAGTTTGTATATGCAGGTTCGACCCCTGTGCTACATGAACTATGAGGGACGGATCCTGACATAAGATTTTGGTGTGGCCAAAATTTTAAACAAGTTTATAAAAATTCAATAAATATTTTGGAGTTTAATGATAATTAAATAAATTTAGTTTTAATAGGGATTAAAACTGTGCAAGAAAAATTTAATAGGGACTCAAAATATAATGAAAATTGAGTAAGGATTTAATTTAAAATTAAATATGAATTTTTTAAACGGAAAAAGTTCAAGATACAAATAACAAAAAATCATGATCTAAAAATCAAATTTATTTTGAGTTCATTATTCTAGAGAAAGTTTTTATGGTGTGCTAATTAAAATACTTACGAAAAATCATTCAAAAATACACGTTGGATTAACTAGTAAAGATCAAAACTGTGTGCATAATAATTTTATAAGGCTAAATATTTAATAAAAATTATATTTAGAAGATTTTCATTTTGTAGAAGAAAAAAAACATATTTAATTATACATATATATGAAAAAAAATATAAAAAAAACCACTGTGGCATTGGCCACAGTTGGTCCCTTAGTGGATCCGTCTCTGACAATGACATGACATAGGGTTAAAATATATATAAGTAATTTCATGTGGGTTAATATCGTAAATTTTGATCCACATTGTCTAAGACTCTAAGTTAGCGGCCGTTAACATTAATGACTATATTACATTTTTGGAAAATGTGAAATTTATTTTAATGGTACGGTGTACTAAATTGATTTTGATAGGTTAGATATTGTCACGTAGAATTGATTCAAATTAAACTTCTTTATTGAAAAATGATTAGATTATATTATAGTTTGATGTTTGTCTCTACGATATTGACTTTAGTCTAATTTATTTTTTAAAATTATTTTATACTTATTTTACTTTTAGTCAAAAATTATTTTAAAGAGTTAATTTATTCAAGATCAATTTTTGTGATTCTAGAACCCAAACACACATAAAATGACATTATTGTGGTTAACTATTTACATGAAATTTTAATTTTACTTTGTCCCGGTGTTCTTAAGTTTTAATTTGTTTTTAGGGCGAATTTTAAGGAAGCAGTGGTTGCTGAAGACATTGATTTGTTTAAGAACGTTCATGGAGTGACAAAGTATGAATACACAGAAAAGGATAAGAAAATGAACCAAATTTTTAACAAATCTATGGTCGATATTTGTACGATGGAGATGAAAAGAATGCTTGAAATATACAATGGGTTTGAAGGAATATCAACATTGGTTGATGTTGGAGGTGGAAGTGGACAAGCTCTCAAAATGATTGTATCTAAATACCCACTAATTAAGGGAATTAATTTCGATTTGCCTCATGTTATTGAAAATGCACCACCACTTCCAGGTAACTCAACACAATACTACTATATCATAATGTTTCATCACATATACGATTATTAACATGTAAGGGTATAACCGTATAAGCGGTTCATACAAAATCGATTAAATTAAAACGACAAATTAAGTCAAACTAAATTGAGAACTAATCCATTTAGTTTGGTTCGGACCAAAATTTGAAATGAGTCAAAAAAAACCGAACTACTTTGGTTTGGTTCAAGGTTTTCAATTTTAAAAATTGATGAATCGAACCAGACCTATACTAATACTATTTTTATAAATATTAGATGAAATAATATGATTCATGTATAGGAGTTTATGAAATGTTTTTTTTACTAAGGAAATGATATTATGTTTGTTTATTTGGTATTGTATTATAAAATAGGGTTAAATATATTTTTTGTCTCTATAAATATTTGAGATTTCAAGTTTTAGTCCCTCAATTTTTTTCAGTACTTTTTTGTCCCTCAAAAGTTTTCTAACATGACTTTTGGTAAACTTTTCAGTCATCTCATTTGTATCACTTAAAAATTTGAATTACTTTTTGTAATCATGTTCAGTACTTAGAATTAATTTGCAAAATTTTAATTTTTTAAAATGAGAGATGAATTAAATATGAATATTTTAAGTGTTTGACGCTTAAATTTTTTTTTTTAACAAACGCTTAAAAATTGATCATATTTGATTCATCATTTGCTAAAAAAATATGAATTTTTGTAGGAGTAATATTTATAACATTATAAACATGAATACAAAAACTCATCAAAAAGTATGAATAAAAAAAAATTTGAAAAAAAGATCATTAAATAATAATATGCAATACATAGTAGTTTAAAAAAAATGGTTTAAATAATAATATGCAACACATAGTAGTTTGAAAAAAATTGTTTTAAAAATTATAGTATGCAATACATCGAAATAATAATAATAGGAAATACACAAGATAAAAATATTATTTGAGAAAAGAAACGTTTCAAACAGATCAATCAAATCAAATCGATTAATTCGTTCAATTTCATTTGTAAAAAACGCTAGTCAAAACCCAAATAAAACCGATGAAGATTTCATCATATCTGACATTTTTTTGACTAAACAATCGAAACCGAATTGCTTGCATCCTTATATATAAACGTGTGATAATCTTATAACTTTGTTTCACTTTAAAGGAATTGAGCATATTGTTGGAGATATGTTTGCAAGTGTTCCACCGGGTGATGCCATCATACTTAAGGTAATGTATTGATTAGTTATCTTATTAACTGATTAATTAATTACTTTAGATTTGATAGATTCATTTATCTCATTTTTTTAATTACAAATTTTTGATAACTTTTACATATATCATTGTAGGCTATATGTCATAATTGGTCAGATGAAAAATGCATAAAATTGTTAAGTAATTGTTACGAAGCTTTGTCATCAAATGGAAAAGTGATTATTGTAGAGTTCATATTGCCAGAAGAACCAACTGCAACTAAAGAATCTAAAGTTATTTCAAGTTTAGATAATCTCATGTTCATCACAGTTGGTGGAAGAGAAAGAACTGAAAAACAATATGAGAAATTGGGCGAACTCTCTGGATTTACCAAATTTCAAGTTGCCTGTCGCGCTTTCTCCACTATAGGAGTCATGGAATTTTATAAATAAATAGTTTTTAATTTTAAAATATGTGTCAAGAGTAATGTGAGAATAAAGACATCTTTAGATGCTCAATTGTGTGTGACATCTTTGTTGTTATAATTTCCTGTCAATTCTATTGTACACAAGTGCGATAAATTTTATTTATATCATACATAAATTAGTTTGTGTCATTAGATCATCAGATAAGATATTATGAGATCTATCGATTCAATGGTAAAAATATATTTGTGTATGATACAATATTATACTACATGTGTACATAGACAAAGTAATAATTTTTGCTTGTTAGGTTTATTGTCATGTAATGTTTAAGAAATTTAATATAATTTAAAATTTTTGTTCTAAAAGTTCGTGTTTGGTTATGTTGTAATTCATATGAAGTAAAATAAATTATTGAATGGTTGTTTTGTCACATAAACCAAAAAAATAAAAATTGTTGGTCTGTCTTCAACTTTTTTGCATAAAAGATTACTCCCTCCATTCCAAAATATAAGAAAAAATGGTCAAAAAAAGTCAATGTATTTGGTTAAAAATTTAGATTAAATACATTAATTTTGGTTGACCAATTTTCCTTTATATTTTAAGACGGAGTAGTATTTTACACAATTTTTTACTTAGTGATTATTATTTATCTTTGTTTTAGTAAAATTTATTTATGTAATTATTTATCACATATATGCATGGATATCTTTTATTAAGCATGGATATATTTATAGTATATGCAACTTATATGATTATGTTGTGTTTGGATTATTATTGTTTAAGAAAAATTGAAAGACAAGTTGAAAATTGTTTTGTTGTTACAAAATTTTTCTATTTTGTTTTTAATTAATTAAATGAATTTTAAATAACTACTCTTGTGTAGTGGTAAAGTGATATTGTATCCAAATATAAAGAACACTATTGTTAATTTAGACCCACATGACCCTAAATTAACAATCACCCACACACACACACATATATATATATATGGGGGCTGCTAACTACGACCATGTGGGTCGTAATTAGCAACTATGATCAACTAAAAAAGAAAAGAAAATTACTTCGCGCCCCCCCCCCCCCATTTTTTCTACGCGCCCCCCACCCCCTCCAAATTGCTACGCGCGCCCCCCAACCCTTGCTACATTTTTTTTAAATTTTTTTTTTACATATTATTTTTTACTTTTTTTTAATTAATTTAATTTAGTTTATTGATTAATTATGGATAATTTATAAATTATTATGTATGATTAATATTTTCATAGTTTTTTTTAAACTAAAATCATGTCCAAACTATTTTTGGGTGGAATAATTTCATAATGGATGTTTGAAACCATAAACATGGTTTAATGATTTCAAGAAGTTATAAACTGAAACCATTAGTATGGTCTAATGGTTTCGATACCCTAAATAGAAAAATTGAGTCATATATTAATACAAAATGATATAGTTTCTAATAAAGAAAAAAACAATAAAATTATAATTGTTAAATAGTTTTAAATAATAATATAACTGAAAACATAAAATAGATCTTTGAAACCATAAACATGGTTTAATGGTTTCAAGACGTTATAAACTAAAACCATTAGTATGGTCTAATGGTTTTGATACCCTAAATAAAAAAATTGAGTCAAATATTAATACAAGATGATATAGTTTCTAATAAAGAAAAAAACAATGATATTATAATTGTTAAATTGTTTTAAATAATGATTATAACTGAAAGCATAAAATAGATATTTGAAACCATAAACATGGTTTAATGGTTTCAAGACGTTATAAACTGAAACCATTAGTATGGTCTAATGGTTTCGATACCCTAAATAGAAAAATTGAGTCAAATATTAATACAAGATGATATAGTTTCTAATAAAGAAAAAAACAATGAAATTATAATTGTTAAATGGTTTTAAATAATAATGATTATGACTGAAATCATAAAATAGATCTTTGAAACCATAAACATTGTTAAATGGTTTCAAGACGTTATAAATTGAAACCATTAGTATGGTCTAATGGTTTTGATACCCAAAAAATATAAATACAAGATATTATGGTTTCTAATAAAATAAAAGAACAATGAAATTATTATTGTTATTGTCAAATATTAATAGTATGCCAAAATCATTTGACACACTTAATAGTTTTTATGTTAATTGTCAAAAATAAGTCATAATTATCAAAATCATTTGATACACTTAATAGTATGCCAAAATAAAACTTTATAAACATCAAAAATAGATTCTTATAATATGTACTTCAAAGTAATAAAAAAAATTTAAAAACAACAATTCAAAAAAAAAATGTAAAAAAAAATTCAAAAAAAAAATGTAAAAAAAGAATTAAAAAAGAATTCAAAATAAAAAATAAAAAAAAGGGGGGGGGGGTGGGTGGGGATGGGGGCGCGCGTAGCAATGGGGGTGGGAGTGGGGGGCGCGCGAGTAACTATATGGGGGGGTTTGGAGTAATCTATGTTGGTCATAGTTGCTAACTACGACCTACATGAGTCGTAGAGATGACAAAATATTTTACAATTATTATGACAATTATTATGCTTAACAAAGTGAGATGATTACTATTAAATATTAGTTGATTTAATGGTGATTGACGCTAAATTTGATAGGTATGATTGCGGTTCGATTTCCCACGATTGTGTTTAAAATAAGACTAAAAATATGTGATGTCAGAACGCACATGAACTCTAGACTACTTGAACCATCTTCCTATAAGAATTTGAGGGTGAATTGTTTCCAAAAAAAATAAAATTAATTAACACGTTGTATTATTCAAGTTAGAAACCACATATTGTATATTTCTTCCGATTTTTTTATAAAGAACAATTTACACTACACGTAAATGTTGTCTAGATCAAAGAAATAATTTTACTAAAATTAAATGAAAGTACAATTATTCTTGTGAGTTTATTCAATTAGTAAAGACATCATATTTTATATACAAAATTTGAAATTTAATTCCACTTATTTACTTTAAGAAAAAATTCTAACCACTAAATTACTAGACTACTTGATTCGATCCCGCTTATTCATATTATCTCTATAAATTGAAAAAGCATATAAAATAATCACCAATTATGATGAAACTATAATAACAAGGTAACAAAATCTCATAAACTAATAGTATTCAAGACTAACATAAAGAGAAGACAAAATTACTCGATTTAAACAAATTATTTAAATAAATAAAATATATAACAGAAACATCATACTCAATTTCTATCGACACACTAATCTGATTCCAACTAATTAAGGCATTATTTATATGCATTTCACACTAAATAGTGATTAAAATTAAAATCCCTCACACACACCACGAGGGCCATGCCCATTAAACTCCTTTTTTTTTTTTTTTTTCTTTTTCTTATTTGTGCGTGAAGTACATGTTTTTATTTTGCCTATAAAAACATCACAATGTGATATGAAAATAATGAAGCAAACAGAACAACAACCAAAAAAAAGATAGAATCAAAAAATGGGAGATTCCTACTTTACTAAAGAGGTCAACCAAATTAGTGCTTGCTCACAACAAACTGAGGACAGTGCCGCTCTAATTTCAGCAATGTTACATGCCAGTAATCTTGTTTATTCGGCAGTGTTAAATGCTGTTATTGATCTAAATTTATTTGAGATCATAGCTAAGGCAACACCACCTGGTGCTTTCATGTCATCAACAGAAATTGCTTCTAAATTGCCACCATCAACCCAACACTCGGATTTGTCTAACAGACTCGACCGAATGTTGCGTTTGCTTGCTAGTTATTCCATTCTTATTTCTTCTACTCGAACCACTGAGCATGGTTCTGAGAGAGCTTACGGCCTCTCGATAGTTGCAAAATACCTTGTCCCCGATGAAAGTAGAGGCAACTTGGCATCATTCAATGCATTTCTATGTTATCCTGCATTGTTACAAGTTTTGTAAGTAATTTTAATTAGTTCTTTTTATGTATATATATTCAATCTAACATTTAAATAAGTGCTTATATTATAATTTAAATATAATTAAACTCTTTTTGTAAACCTTGTTAAGTGGTTAAATGGTTTATAGATAGTGAGAAGATTGTGTTTATGTGATAGTGAGAAGGTAAATGTTGACTAATTGTGGTTCTAAACTTTTAATCTTACTTTGTTCCCGTGCTCTTAAATTTTAATTTGTTTTTAGGATGAACTTTAAGGAAGCAGTGGTTGTTGAAGACATTGATTTGTTCAAGAACATTCATGGAGTGACAATGTACGAATACATGGGAAAGGATAAGAAAATGAGCCAAATATTTAACAAGTCAATGGTTGATATGTGTACGGGAGAGATGAAAATAATGCTTGAAATATACAATGGATTTGAAGGAATATCAACATTGGTTGATGTTGGAGGTGGAAGTGGACAAAATCTCAAAATGATTATATCTAAATACCCATTAATTAAGGGGATTAATTTTGATCTGCCTCATGTTACTGAAAATGCACCACCACTTTCGGGTAAACACACTATACACAATACTATATATATATATATATATATATATATATATATTATAAGGCACCCATATTATAAATGTTTCATCACATTTTTTTTTTTTTAGATTTTCACTCTCTTGTTTCTAAGAAAAGAGGTTTTAGTCCAAAATTCGAGACGAATTTTAATAGTTTTGATCTCTTTTCAAATATAGTTGCGGGAGATCGAACAAATATTTTATCACATTATGTTTATCAACTTGTCATCTTATAACATTTATTTTACTTTGTTGAATATTATAATAATAAATAAAGTATAATACATTTTTTAAGGGATTGAGCATATTGGAGGAGATATGTTTGCAAGTGTTCCACATGGTGATGCCATAATAATTAAGGTATAAATATGAATTAATTATCTAATGAATGAATTAATAATTATTTAGATTTGAAAGAATATTCATTTATTTGTTTTTTATAATTCCAATTTTTGTTAACTTTTTACATATATATAATTGTAGGCTGTATGTCATAATTGGTCAGATGAAAAATGCATAGAATTGTTAAGCAATTGTTACAAAGCTCTGTTACCAAATGGAAAGATAATTCTTGTGGAGCTCATATTACCCGAAGAACCAACAGTAACTGAAGAATCTAAAATTGTTTCAATTATTGATAATTTGATGTTCATTACAGCTGGTGGAAGACAAAGAACTAAAATACAATATGAAAAATTAGGTGAACTCTCTGGATTTTCTAAATTTCAAGTTGCTTGCGCTTTCTCCGGTTTTGGAGTCATGGAATTTTATAAATAAACAATAACTTTGAATTTTAAAGAGAATAATGTGAGAGTAAAAACATTTTAGAGAGGTCAAATGTGTTATACGTATTTTGTTGTTAATTATAATTTCCGACTAGTTCTTATATGTCCACAAGTGTGATAAATAAGTTTTGTATCATGCACAAATTAGTTTATATCATCAGATCATCATATGTAATATTATGAGATTTATTGATTTAATGGTAAAAATATTATGTATGATACAATATTATATAACATGTATTTTTCCGATGAAGCAAAAAAAAATTATATAACATGTGTACATTAGACAAAGTCATAATTTCCGCTTGTTGTTCTGTTCCAATTGTTGCCATGTAATGCTTAAGCAATTTAATATAATTTGAACTTTTGTCGTTGTTCTTGAAGAATTTTTTGGGATTAATACCGTGAGTTTCTATGAACATAGATGATAAAAATGACGAAGTAGAGAAGAAAAAAAATTAGTTGTTGATAGTCCATCATAAGATATAGTACGTTGCTTGATCTAATGGTTTTTATTTAATAAAAAGAGTATAGTTTTTGTAATCTACATTTGCAACCGATCACATTCTCTTTTATTAATTAAAATTTATATAAATATATAATGTATGCCTCATATAAATTTAGTGTGAATCATATGAGTTTTAACCAATAAAAAGATTAGTGTGAACCATTGAGATTTTAACCAATAAAATTTTAACTCAGTTGATAGTGACATTATATATAATTGTTTTCTTTTTTGGTTTTCACCTTTTAATTTTTAAGAAAAGAAAGTTCTAATAATCTAAAATTTGGAGCGATCGTTCTGACAAAAAAAGTTAACCATATAAATTTAGTGGGTCTTTAGACACTTAGCAAACAAATCAGGCAGAGAGCAATTTTCTTAAAATAATAGGGAAATATTCAATGGGTTAAAAACATCTTTGCAAGTACTAATTTGGATTTTAATGTTTAATATGTTAAGTAATTTAAAGGTAGTGATTTTTCATTGAAAAATAATTATAATTTATTAAAAAATTGTATAAATATCAGGTGTTGGTACGGTACAATAGATAAATCATCATGTACCGATATAATAAAATGTATCGACCAATGATAACTTGACATGTTGAATAATATTTGACATGCGGTATTAATTAATTTTTAAAATATAATATAAAACTGATGATGTGGACAAAAGATAATTTTTTATTGGTTAAATTTTCTATTGTACCGGTACATGATGATTTATCTTTTGTACCGTAGAATTTTCCTAAATATTTAATACAAATTTATATTTTTAATTACTTAACACGTACAAATTTACATATGATAGAAAAACTCATATTTTTATGGGGAATAATTGTTTGTTCTCCCATGTTGTAGGTTTTTTTTTGTTTTTTTTATTATTTCTTCCCTGTATTGAAAGAAGAAAAAACAATCCATACCAAAAAAAAAAGAAGAAAAAACAATGCATCATCACTTAAAACTTTAATACATTAAATAATATAGTATCTCTTCTATTATTTTTATACATAGATGGAATAACAAATAATTAAAAATTAACACTATTGTTAATAATGATTAATTTCCATCAAAAAATTCTACGAGACACGAGATAAATTTTCTTCTGCCAACCAAATTTATTTATTGATTAACTTGCATTTTCATTTAATATAAATTTCATGCTCACACTTTACACTCCAATAATAGTATATTGCATTTACCTTTCAAAAACCATCAACCCTTTTCAAAGTCTTCTACTCTTACATTTGCACTTGCACATCATGCAAAAAATTTTGCTGCGAAATATTCAAATTAAATATTTTATATCTATGTTGTTTTTGCTGCTTTGACTAAAATGAAATTAGTACACTTATTTATTTATTAGTACACTTTTCTCGCTCATAGAATAATATTAAAAACATTTCTAAAAAGGGTGCGTTTGTTTGAGATTAAAATAAAATAGATTTTTTTTAAAAAAATCTATTTTTAAAAAATAGATTTATTTTGTAGAGAGTTAAAAAAAAATCTAAAGTTGTTTTGTGTTTGTTTACAATTATAAAAATTGTTTTTGAGAACAAACACATGGTCCTTGTTTTTAAAAAAAATAGATTTTGAGAAAATCACTTGGAAATAGCTTTTCATTTTGGACTCAAAAATGACTTTTTTAGCAAAATGATTTTTATGAAAATCTCAAACAAACACATCAAAAATAAAAAAAGTGATTTTTTTAAAAAAAATAATAATTTTTTTCTAAAAAAAATTACAAACAAACGCACCCAATAACACTTTTTCAATCTTAATTTTGTAATTTAATTCTATTTTTATTTGTGATGGTAAGTTATCAAAGACGCTTCTTTTTTACTTTATTATGTATCCCCGTATATTTTTATCATACCTGCATGGAGTATCGTTTAATGAAAAAATTATGCTCAACGCGACCTAAGTTTCATAAAAAAATGATTTTTTTTTTCTTTTCATAGAAAAACTTAACGTGGCAATGTTTGTACCATAAAACTTGTAAGAGTATCTTAAATTAAATATGGTGTCATCATTAATATTTAGTTGTAATAATTTATTATATCATGATTATCATTAATATATATAAGAGCCGTTAACTTTGACCATGTAGATTGAAGTTAGTAAATATGACATACATGTAATTATAAGGGAGTGGATGTATAGGGGCTTATGAGTAGCTGGGGGTGCGCGAAGACAATAAGAGAAACACTAAATAATTAAATGTGAATCATACATTGTTAACTTTGACCCAAAGTCAAAATTAGCAATCTCCATATATAAATTATAAAAGAACATAAAGAAAGAAAGAAAGAAAAAGGCATATGCATGCCGTTTGTTCACATTAAAATAAATCTATTTTATATTTAAATTTATCTTTTTAAATTCATTCATTTTGGATTTACAGGGTTTACTTTGATGTCCCCCCAGTTTCTTTTTGTACTTTTTTTTTTTATTAATCTATTTTTCGTTAAATATATTAAGTTAACACCGTTGTCTTATATATATATATATATATATATATATATATATATATATATATATATATATATTTAAATAAAGGTGACAATTTGTGTATCCCTTCAAGATTTAAGGGTATTTATTTTTACACCACTCAATAATATTTTAATCGATATATATTTTATAAAATATATCGTTTGATTGAAAGTTTATATCATATAGATCATTTGTGTAAAGTTTCAGACAAATTTAAAATTAATTAATATGCTATTGATGTGTCTCAATACCATATCACATTATTTTGGATTTGTCTGAAATTTTACACAAATGATTTATATAATATAAACTTTCAATCTAACCGTGTATTTTATAAAAATATATATCGGTTAAAAATATTATTGAGATTATTGAATGATTGAGGGGGTAAATACCCCTCAAATTTTGAAGAAGTAGATTAGAAAAAACGTTAAATAATAACATAAATAGAATGCTAATTAATTATACTTCTACTAATTTATAATAAAATAATAGTTCAGTTAACATAATCTTTTTAGGCTTAAACATCATTTTAGTCCTTGTATGTGCGTGAAATTTTGATTTTAGTCCCTGTATCGAATTTTGTTCAAAATAAGTCCCTGAATCAACCAATTTTTTTATTTTAGTCCTTAAAGCGAAAATCCGCAGGAAAATTCGTAGGAAAATCTGCAGGAAACTTGAAAATTTTCCTGCGGATTTTCGTTTTAGGGACTAAAATAAAAAAAATTGGTAGATTCAAGGACTTATTTTGAACAAAATTCGATACAGGGACTAAAACAAAATTTCGCGCACATACAAGAACTAAAATAATGTTTAAGCCATTTTTTATAACTCCAATTGAGAAAGCTAGCTACTATCCATGCATGTTTCATGACTTAAGCACTATACAAAGGAAAGATTAAATTCAAAGAAATTAATTAAAACAGAGAGCGCACCCTTTCTAACGAACTCAAAACCAAGAGCTTTTCTATTTTATATTTCTCCTATTAAATAAAGGTCATAAGAAGTAGGTAAATTTTTCTAGCTACCAAAACTAAACACCAAACATGTTTTGATTTTGCCTATAAAAAGAGCATAATATCGATATGCAAATAATCAAAGCAAACATAAAAAACAACTAAACAAAGAAAGAAAAAAAATCATTAGCACTAATCAAAAAATGGGAGATTCCTACTTTGCTAAAGAGGATAACCAAATTAGTGTTGCCTCTGAACAAATTGAGGATAGTGCTTGTCTTTCAGCAATGGTACTTACCACTAATCTTGTTTATCCAGCTGTGTTAAATGCTGCTATTGATCTCAATTTATTTGAGATTATAGCTAAGGCAACACTACCGGGTGCTTTTATGTCACCGTCAGAAATTGCTTCTAAATTGCCACCTTCAACCCAACACTCGGACTTGTCTAATAGACTTGATCGAATGTTGCGTTTACTTGCTAGTTATTCCGTTCTTACTTCTGCCACTCGAACCACCGAGCAAGGTAGTACTGAGAGAGTTTATGGACTCTCGATGGTTGGAAAATATCTTGTCCCCAATGAAAGTCGAGGCTACTTGGCTTCATTCACTACATTTCTATGTTATCCTGCATTGTTACAAGTTTGGTAAGTGATTTTGGTCGACCTTATACATATATAGTACGTTTAGGGATACGGTTCAATATTTGGATAAACAATTTAATTAAATATTCAATATTAAGTACACGGTATAAGCTAGTGTCAAAAAAAAAAGTACACGGTATAAGCTAAAAAAATATCTCGAACACAAGACGACTATATAAAATTTATACACAATAATATGAGAAATAATCAATTTTGAATATATAATGTTCTAGTGGTCTAAATTTTAGTTGTTTTTTTATAGGATGAACTTTAAGGAAGCAGTGGTTGCTGAAGACATTGATTTGTTCAAGAACATCCATGGAGTCACAAAGTATGAATACATGAGAAAAGATAAGAAAATGAACCAAATATTTAACAAGTCCATGGTTGATGTTTGTGCAACAGAGATGAAAAGAATGCTTGAAATATATACTGGATTTGAAGGAATATCAACATTGGTTGATGTTGGAGGTGGAAGTGGACAAAATCTCAAAATGATTATATCCAAATACCCATCAATTAAGGGAATTAATTTTGATTTGCCCCAAGTGATTGAAAATGCACCACCACTTCCAGGTATAATTAACATGACAAATGATAATCTTTCTTCACATATATCATTATCAACATGTCATTTTGTTGAATATTATAATTAATAAATTTAAAGTGAAATAAATTTTTTTAAGGGATTGAGCATGTTGGAGGAGATATGTTTGAAAGTGTTCCACAGGGTGATGCCATGATACTAAAGGTAATTAAGTATATTAATTAATTTTATCTAGCTGATTAATTAATTGATTTAGACTTGGTAGAATTTTATATGATTTTTTTTATTAAAGTGCTAAGTACAATTTTTTGTTAACTCTTGTCACATAATTGTAGGCTGTGTGTCACAATTGGTCAGATGAAAAATGCATAGAATTTTTAAGCAACTGTCACAAAGCTCTGGCACCAAATGGAAAGTTAATTCTTGTGGAGTTTATATTGCCAGAAGAACCAACTCCATCTGAAGAATCTAAACTTGTTTCAACACTTGACAATCTCATGTTTATCACTGTTGGTGGAAGGGAAAGAACTGAGAAACAATGGGAGAAATTGAGTAAACTGTCTGGATTTTCCAAATTTCAAGTGGCTTGCCGTGCTTTTTCCAGTTTAGGTGTCATAGAGTTTCATAAATGAATTAATTACAACAATAATGTTGAATTTTAAAATAAATGTGTTAAGAGTAAAGTGAGAATAAAGACCTCTTTGTGTGAGGTCAAGTTCAATTGTGCTAAAATATGTAGTACTTTCTTGGTTTTAATTTATGCTTTGATGTTGTGTAATGGCTTATGCAGTTAAAGTTTTACTTTCTCTTTTTTATGTTGTAAAAGTTCAAGTTTGATTGTGATTTCAAAGAACAAACTTCATTTATATATGAACAATTACATAATGCTCCCAAAAACATAATGCTTTATTAGGCTATACTTAAGTAATTTTACTTTTGCTTCTATTAAAATAAAAATTTGTATATCCACTAAATTAGATAATTATGTATTTAATGATTTGTTTAGTTATGGAAATTTTTATGCATATGACAACTACAGCCATTGAAAACAATAATACTGCAGTAGTGAATATAACACTTGTTAAGAAAAACAGAACAAACTATTACACAAACAAATATATACACTAAAAAGCAGAAATTTCCATTTATTGATTTGCATCACATAATTTTACACACTCTTCAACCAACACATACAAATAAAAGATCAACATAAGCCAATATGCAACAATATGCTATTACAAACATCACATCACATTAATTATAAAGATTAACACTTAAGCCAACCCCATGCATTAAGCCATTACCCACTTATTTGTTACTTTTTTGATGACATATAGAACTATGCCTTGAAAAGATGAGCATCAATCTCTCTTGTGCCTTTGTTAAGGTATTCCACATAGCCATTTGGAGGGTCAATATCCTCATTAATCTTCTCATATTCAATAGTCCATTTAACATTAACATTGTCATCGCCTTTATCAATTACTTCAAAAATAAGCTTAAAGTCCTTATAGAACTGATCGATATCTCCGGCAAAAACCTTGTACGTGATTTTTTTGTTTTGTTCATCAATTTTTTCGATACTCTCATAACATGTGTGTACTTTTCCATCTGTTAATCGTGATGTCACGGTCAATTAATATCAATAAAAATAAAAATATTTTATCTAAGAATTATGTATAAAGTAGAGTAGAATGGACATTCGAACCCAATTAGGTTCGAACTATATTTATAAAGTGTCGCCCGATGTGAAGTGTCTTTCCTACACTAATAAAACATATATAATTTTATAGTTGCATTCTGAATAGTCAATATTGAATTACATTTTGCATATACGCTAAGGATCAACGTATAAGTAAAGTTAATAATCGAAAGTTTTATCCAATTAAATAAGATGATTTAGTGTGCATGTTACTTGAATTAAAAACATAATTAATTACCTATGACATAAGTCCAATTTTTAACCGACTTAGGGCCATGCCAGTCATCACCTTGATGCAATTTGGTTTCATGAACTCTTTCACAAAGGTTTTGCACTTCGTGGAGTTGTGATGTGAAGAAATTGAAGATCTTGTCAGCAGGTGATTTGATCCCAAGTTCAGTACTAAGCTTACCAGCAAGTACCATTTCTTGGTAGAAAAAATCAAACAAGCTATGTATGGTATTAGTAAGTGATGAGACACTTTGACTTAAATAGAAATTTGCTCACACTATACAGCAGAGCCAGCCAACAAATTAAATAAAGCCACCGCACATCTTCTATTAGACCATCTTTATCCTTAAATACTTAAATTATCAATATGTGAGTTTGGTTTTGGCATTGGAGAAGTTCTTTAACACGTGAATTTTACTGTGTCACATAGGATTAAACAATCTTTAAACAATTTAGACATATTTATATTTTTATTTTGAATATTTAACACTATTCAATAGAGCCCACAATACCACATATATTCTTTGTATTTTTCTGAATGAAAGAGATATAAACATTATTTTTATTTTAAGGATCAACTTTTAAAAGATCCTTGCATAAATTTTTTTTCTTAGAAATAATAATTAAAGACTTTTATGTATACTCTCTTTAGTGACAAGATTTTAAGTATCAAGTACTTACACTAAAAATTTAGCTGAGAATCTTGCAATAAAGTTGCTTTTAGAGTCTGGTATGGTTAGACTCATAATCCTAATTATGATTATGAGAAGTAAAGAATTTCGAGTTCAAATTCATATTTTTATAAAATACAAATGAGTTGTAGGACTGACTCAATAAATTTAGAGGCTTAAAACAAAATTTTATAATGAGACTTTAGAAAAAATAAATTAAATCTAGAAAATAAATTAAATTTTATTGACTATGAAATTTGAACTTAGGTCTTATAATCTCTTGAAAAACGTGGTTTTCATCTTGACCAAATCTGCTAGACAAATATCTATTAGTATTGTGTCATATTATATATTTAACTAAATAAATAATAACTTTAAATTCTTGGGTCAGCTATCCTACCCATCGAGGTGCTTCCAATCTAGTGAGGGATTAGTCACTGCGTTCGACAGTGGATACCCCTGTCTTGACAAAAAAAAACTAAATAAATAATAAAAATAAATTTGTCCAAAAAAATGCTAAATAAAAATAAAATCAGAATCCTTTTTTTGTCTAAAATTTAGAGATTTAAAGCCCTTGCTTTGAATCGTTTGGCCTTGAACCAGAATGTTGAGCTGTACAAATATTAATAGTTCTCTTTTAAATTATGTATATACAATTTTGAAAATTAGGTAGCCATGGGATCTCTTGTAACTTAATCAAAGATCATGGAATTGAAATCAATATTAGGACTGCAGCAGTGTTAAATTGTTTTGAAGAAGAATTCTGTTATCTTTTGTGGTCCTATCCGACTCGAGAAATTAATCTCTACAATTGCATGCAAAGGATACCCATATCAAATCAAAAAAAGTTAAATAGTCAAGTTAATAGAAGGGAAAAAAAACAGGGACTTGTGTGCGGAAAGTGTGCAACCTTAATGGGGAAAGAAGTACTACACTAGAGCCAACAACAGATGTATATAATTCTCTCCGGTCTCTATAATGTATGCTCTCCACCTCCCATGTCATTACTAGTTTTCTTTTTCTAGGATAGACACATAATTACTATAAATAAAGCCATATCTGTGAGTAAAAAAAAAAAGTCATGATGCATGATCCTTGTCTCTAACTATTAAACTCTTTTTTTTAATTTAATTGTTTCTTTAATATAGTATAAGATTACTTTTAATATTTCATATGCATCAAATATTTTGCATTTTTATTTATTTAAAGACTCATGCTTTAAAATTTTAAATTATATGTGTTTCCAATTCACATGTAAGTGTTATTATGTAAGATATATTATCAATATCAAGTCAAACTTTTTAAAATGACATTGTTAGTTAGACATTACAAAAGAATAACATTTTACAATAAAGGAATCAGATTCAGAGGTGTTTGTAACCCCATCCAATCCATGCAAGTGAAATGTAATGTAATATTTAAGCAATAAAACCAATGGGATAAGAATCATGAATCAGATTTCTAACATGAGTATGAATAACCTATCAAAATTTTCTACATACAAACAATCCCAATTTTGTATTTAGAAATGAAATGAGACCAGAAGCTGTAGTCGTGGAACTGACTGTTGCGGGTTCATTCGATGTTTTGCTTGTCTCTCAAGGCATAAATGAATTCTGTCACAGGAGATATGAATCATATGATTAACAATACCACAAAATTATGTTCCATGGATGACACAACATATATTGTACTTGGATTCCTTCAGAAACACCTGTGTTGAATCATCTAGTCGGCCGAACTGTCAAACGAACTCTGCGGCATATGGTCAGCAACATAGATCACAAGTTCAACAAATATGGAAGAGAATGGCCATGTACATTATATCAAGCCTACTATAGTGATAAGAATGTTAATAAAAATCTCGGTTTATTCGGTTGCTTTTTTATTTGTATTCCTCTTCTCGTCCATCCTATGATGGAATAACTTGGCCATGTGTCTCCTTTCACAGTCCTACACACCGAAAGACAAGAAAATTCATAAATTTTACATAACTAGTACTTTCATTCTTACAGTATAATCTATTATAGGGAAAAACAATTATCGATATGAATAAGTTTCTTCACCTTGAACATATTAAGATGAAAAGGTTTATCAGGATTCATCCTTCTCAGCTTCTGATAAGTATATGCAAAACTGAGCTGATCACGAGGAGTAAATCGTTCAACTTCATTGAACCAAAGACAGTTGAACAAATTTGACATAGGGGTGTGTGCCCTAATAATAAAAGAACCTTCTGGTACATCTGTCGAAAGAAAAATATGCATATATTAAGGAGTCAGTGATAGTACATTTATTAGTCAACAAGTTCAGAGAAACACAAAACAAATCGCTAAAAGAACATACTGCTTGGAAGAAGCTTGTTTGGATCTGATGCATTAAATCTTTGGAGTCCATCAGCCCGGTAAAATGCAAACTGTTGATCTATAACTGTATGATTATACTTGTTCAATTTCTTGTTTTGCGCTACCTCTTCCCACACACAGTGCCGATCATAGTGATTGGATATTGCAAATTCATAACCTTTTCGCCACAAAAAGTACTCCAAGATGAGTAAAGGATCAAGCTGCAGCCTTAATTTGCTATCCAACCAAATTGAATACCTGTAACAAATTTCAAAGAAATGCATAAGCATTTAAATTAGTGGGAGAAAAAAGAACAACTAGTGGTTTCAAGCTCCCGCCATAGCAGGTTCGGGAGAAACAAGTAATTATAACAGAAAATTAATAGTAGTTAACTAAACCCCAAAAAGGAATTTATAGGTCTGTTGTACATCATCCATCATCCTGCTGTGATGAGGACTTGAACATTCCAAAATGGCAAAACCCAAGATAGTTAGGAAAAGCAGAAAGATAAATTTTCTAAGTTAAAATTAGGCTAGAAAGGAAGGGGAATGTGAATACAGACTGGCTAATATTTAAGGTAATATTTGTAACTATATACCAAGAAGACATGGAACTTCCATAAAAACACCTGAAACTATAAAAACATTTACAATATTGTCGACATAGCGTTACCTATGGAGTACTGACACAGACATGGACACCGGACATACATGGACAGCAACATGTAGAGACCAGTAATAATTAAGAAATATAAATGAATGTATGCAATCATAATGATAAATCATCAACATATCTGCCTTGGTTTGTAATGCCACTCGGCAGTAACCATGATTAAAATTTAAACATAACCAAATTAATGTTGTCAAAATCAGAGGGACAACATATATGTCTAAGTAGATTCAGACTCACCTTGCAAAGGGAAAGAGTCTATGGGCCAATAACTTCGGTATTTTGCCTACTCGCCGCATATCATCATAAGGTAGATTCTTCACTATTACCAACTTCCAAAAGCCGATAAAACCCATTCTATCAGGCGCATGACCTTCAGAAGAAAGTGTCCGTACTGTAACTTCATCAGTAAACATAACAAAGCAGACATTCTTCCTTGACAAACGAGTGATCTGAAACCAAAATGACCAAGATTAATGCAGCAAAACATGGTTTTTGATGGGCAAAATGCAAAATAGATTCTAATAGTTGCATCAGCTGAATACCATAATATTCAATGCTAATATGAAGTTCAATTTCGAGAAAGGTAAGAAGTGAATAGATTAGTTGGTAATGCATAAAAAAAGCATAAGCTTCCAACCGTACCAAAATGCAAACAGTTAATACCAATCACTAGAGAGACTTTGGAGCAATATTAAAATGAAAGTCATGAGTTAATATAGATCAGAATAATTTAATGCAGAACAAAGTAAATAACACCATCTTTTACCCTTAAATAGAAATCAGAATACAATATTTTATTGGGAAAATCAGGCTATATGAGTCTTAACCTCCAAACTCCTCCAACTACACAAACTGAAATGAAAGACTAATCATTACCGTTTTGGTGGCCGGGGTCCTCAAACGGTCAGAATTTCCAAATATGCATGAAATCACAGCAATGTGACATCTGCTAATGTAACTTTCATCATCTTCTGACATGTCAAATCCAGTGCTGGGTGAACCTTCAGGACCTTTAACAAAACCACACTTTATGTTTTGATCACGTGCCAAAAATGAATTTTCTCTTTCTTCTAAGCTCTGATGCCCGGCAAATCTTGGTGTCCATTGTTCTACACCCGGTGGCTTCTCTTCTGTCTCTACGTATTGTAAGTTAAATCTTGCAAATTTTCGACTTTCTAGTGGTTCTACAAGTTGTGAAGTTGAGTTTAACAACTTCATCTCACAGGATCCTGTAAAATAGGTAACATGCAAGCAGGTAGATGAGCTTTTACTTTTCATTTTTTAATACATATTTTTTGGATGAAAGGGGGAATAGAAAAAATATTACAATGAGCAATACATTGCTGCAAATGTCAAATATAAGTGAAACTCAATGTCCGTGTGAGTTCGTATAAACTGACTAACAGACCAGAAATGAAAGAAGTTCTATAAATTTCTTAAAAAGACGTGAAAATAGAGTATTGATTTATTTTGTCCTACAACTTGAAAAAAAATCCTGAAGTTTGCAGCTTTTCCACAGATTATCAGCCTAAAATATTTGGTTCCAGTATTCAAGTCATCAACTAACTGTCACTGATCAGAATCACTGAATTCTTAGACCATGGGTACATCAAAATATAATACATCATAAGGTGGAGAATAGACAAATAATAAATGAACTGGTATTCTTAGTAGCGCACCAACAGGTTCATTATTCTATATTTCTATTATTCATTTTGCCAGAGGGTAAAGTTATTCTAAATATAGCATTGGAAACAATTTTGTGGAAGAACAATGCAAATTCATTTTAAGATAGTAATAAGTAGGAATGGTACAAAATATGTTACCATTGAACCAAGTAATAAGATCAACAACAAAAACCTACATAAGTTGCCCAGTGCCCTGCACTTCAAAAAAGAAGGAAAAGCAGAATGAAAACCAGGAGGAACTGTGCAACAGAGAAGCAATGATTCTGACTTCTTGAATGTAGACACTTCCGTCTTCAATCAGAATGGTTGAACAACTAATTTGGCATCTTTCTATTTGAAACGCAAGGTTGTTTCTAACTCTGCCACAGCTATAAGTCATTTGATGGCTGAAGGGACCAATTTAAGGGGCCATGTTGACTGAAATAGAGGTTTCAAAGTATTCACCGGACTGGAGATAAATCATTAGGCTCAGCTGGAATTTGTGAGTGCAAGTTATACTTAGGGTTCAAAGTATTGGTCATTGCGTAATACGTGCCGCAGAAAGTCCCGAAATTGATTTTTAAAACTAGAAGGTATTTTGAAAAAAATAAAGTATCTCTTACCTACTCATTAATACTCTATTTGCATAAACATCTTAATTAAGCGTTTAGCATCTAAGTTCATATATATATGCTATTTTATAACAAAAGGTAAAATAAAATAAAATCAAATTGGTTTCCTATAATTATAACTTATAATCTATCCTTGAGAGTTCATGGAAATATGCTGGAAACAACTTATGAATATAAACTCTCTCAAACAATTTCACAAGTGTTAATCCAATACAAAAGCTCAAATAAGTCAATCCAAACAGACCTACCTTAACAGTAAAAACCATGTGAACACCAAAAATGAAAAGAAACAAGAGTGAAAAACAACAAATGCATCATTTCAAAGAAAATGGCCAGGATATTCCACCTCACTCCAACCATAGAAGGCCCTTGAATTTCTACATTTCCTAGGATTTCTATATTTTATTCAAGAAGTGACCCCGAAAAGAAAAAAAATGAGAACAGAACAAAGCTATATTGTTAGTCCTTACGTATTAATAACATGAACGTAACCAAAGTCAATACTAATTTTAGTCTTTGTTAATCATGAATGGCAGTAATGGTGTAACAAATATATAACACTGAATACAAATGCAGATTACTCTCCAAATGTGGCTAATACAACAATAGATGTTTAGGGAGAAGACTAAGCTTCACCTGAGTATCTGTGATGCTTGCTTTTCCTCTTTGTTTCGGGGTGTGATTTTTTGTTTGTTTGTTGATCTATAGTATTTGCAAGTCTAGAATTTGTTTTTCCACCATGAGATTTTGTTTTGATAATAATGGACGATTCCCCATCATTATCCTCCTCAGAAGCAATATCATCATTATCCAAAGAATCATGAGTTTCTTTCTGAACTTCATTGTCCAAACCTAGTGCATTAGAATCAAATTGTTTCCCTCTCACATTTCCACTATCAGCAGGGTCTTCTGTTTGAGTATCATGGAAATCGAAAAAGTCATCATACTCATCATCAATGTCAACCGCCGCATTCTTCTTTTCCATATCCGCATCGTGCGACAATTTCCCATCACCTTCAGCAGAGTGTCCCACATTCTTCAAAGAAGCCTCGTATTCAGCTTCATACCTTTTCAATTCATGACGCCCCGCTTCATTATACAAGCCAACACCTTTCCGCTTTAAATCCTTACCATCCTGAGAAGACTTAATCTCGTGATTCGTCTTTACAGGAGTATCATCTTCAGTATTTGCATCTCCAAGATCCCTACTAATCTGCTCCTTCATATCCTCATCATAATCACCATCCCTTCTCCTATCATCCTTATCCCAATATCTCGAATCTCGACCATGTCCTCCAGAAGAATGTCCAAAATCAAGAACTTTCTTCTCTATTCGTGGCACATTTGTAAGAAAATCAGAATCATTCTTTACATCATCAGTTTCATGATCATCACTCTTTTCACTTATTTCTGCAACCACATATTAACAATCTTAAAAGTTAAAACCACATAAACAAAATCACTTTAAAACTATGAAGCACAAACACTCCTTGGATTAGGCGTGTCCCAGTGTCTGACATGTTCCTTGAATTAGGCGTGTCCCAGTGTAGGACACGACACGTGTCCGACACCGACAATTACATTTCATATCACTTTTTCAAAAAAATTATGTCCGTGTCGTGTCCGTGTCAGCGTTCGTGCTTCATAGCTTTAAAACAATAAAATGAACAATGATGATGAACTAAACATTCTATAAAGCTCCAAAATAACTAAACCCCAATTCAATCAAATGCAAAACCCCAAACCAAAACATAAATCACAGATTCAAACACCATTATTTGATTATTTCTAACTCAACAACTTCTCCTACCAAACCAAGCAAGAAACTAAACTCAAATCAAGCAAAAACCACAATGCTGAAATCAACAAGTCCAAAAAAGGAAAACACATTGCAACATGAAAAAAAACACTATTCACAACTCAGAACTTCACCTTCTCTAGAAATGTAAGAAAACGCCAAGAAAGTCACAACAAGTACGAGAAACAGAAAAACTAAAATTGCAACCACCGTAAAACGCGCTCCTCTGTCGGATCGCGCCGATCGCCGGAGCCGTTGCTGTTTATGAGAAACACCACCGCGAATCGCAACAGAAACATGATCACCGGAGCCATTACTACTATGCAGATCGTGAGACCCTAATCTCACCCCAAGCCTCTCCGTTCCCGATTGCCTCTGCTGAGCCATACCATACCACACAAAAAACTCAGTTTCTCTCTCTAGAATATCTCTCCCTAGAGTTTCTCTCTCTAAAAAATAAACCCAACCCAGAAGCTTATTTTGCAAAAAGATTCAGATTTTGACTCAGTGAGTTAATGGGTTTGTGTAGATTTTTGGTGGGTGGTTGAAGAAGAGTGTGAAGCAAGCGAAACAGAACACACGGTGGTTGAATTTGTTTTTTTTTCTTTTTCTTTTTCTTGAGAGTGTTTTTTGTTTATGGAAAAATCAAAAAATGGGTATTGTATTAAGCTTTCTCAATTTAAAACTATATCCAAAAATGTATAAAATAAATGGAAATATAATTAATAGAGCAAGTAAAGCATGAGTGAGGTTGCCGGCGACGGTGCGCCGCCGGGGATAATGGCGGAGGATGGATGAATTATTTTTACTCACGGGAGTAAGAGGTGGTACATTAAAAAGTGTATGAAATATGAATCCAATAATGTTTTTTGGGATTTAAAGATTTGTCTGAATTTTTATATATTTTGTTGTTTGTTTTTTAGCTATAATGTGTGAAGGAGAATGATTAAGTAATAATTTAGATTTGTTTGTTGGTTGTGTAGTCATAATAACATAAAGAAATCGTGTTTTGATATTGTTTAAGAAGATTTTTTACATGATTAAGTTTTAGTTAAAGAGATTAAGTTTTAGTTTTTTGTAAGAGATTTGTGCTAATCTGGTAATAAATCTTAGTTACAGCGTTACATAGATGAGATTATGTGAAAGGAGACAAAATTCACAATAAATGAAACGCGGTTGAGTGAAAACACCGTTTTTTCATTGATAGGCACGTATTGCGAGTAATAATTTATTTAATTGTCTATCAAAAAAAATTATTTAATTGAGTATTGTAAAAAAAAATTATTTAATTGAGTGAGAAAATGCTAGCTCTGAGTATTGCCAGCTTTTGTCTAAAAAAAAAATTAAAACAAATATTGCCAGCCGATAAATGCTTTATTAGTTATTTTAAGAAATTTAGATTATGGTAATACTATTTTTTTTGTTAACATTTTTTTGGTAACATTGTAATACTATTTTTTTAAGATGATATTTATGGTAATACTATTTTATTTCTTTTAATGATGTTGTGGTGCAATTGGAAACTCATGAATAAAGAATTGTGGAACAAAGATGAGGTGAGATCTAGGTGCTATTATTTTGTATGGAAAAACTTTGTTGCAATCTTTTTCAAACTTTTATAATAATTTTATTAGGAGATAAGTATATAATATCAATTACTTATTAACAAAGACGTCTATGTAACTAAGACATTGGATTTAAAGTAGTTAATGAACTTTTTTAAAATATAAAATTCAAAAGAGTTCGAGTTTCTTGATTCAAAAAATAAAAAAAAAGAGTTCTAATTTGATTTTTGAATAGAATAATTTTCAGTCAAATTTTATACATTATAGCTAAACTATAAACTAATAAAACATCTTTCTCTTAATAATCAGATAATTATAAATAAAAAAAGAGTGTTCATACACGTTAGTTCTCAATTTTATCATTACATATTATCTCGTATTGAATAAGTTATTATAAATGAAATAAGGCGAGGTTATAAATATATATCAAAAATAAAATTCAACTTTTAATGAGTTGGTTGAGAATCTTTTAATTTTGAAAATAAGAGGAGCAATCAATTATCTTGAAACCAAAGTTTATGCAAGTTTATTTAACTACTCAAAAATGTAACACTATCAAAATATTAGATGATACAGTGGTGATTGTGTTGAGAATAATGTCTAAATATTTTTTGAAGATTTTAAATTAAAATATAGTTTAGATTTATATTTAAAATAAATTAATATTAGATCTAAGATTTATATTTTTGTTTAGAATATATAGAATTTGTTTGTTATTTAAGATCAATATGATCTAAAAATATATTTTGTTGTAGCTCTATAAATAGAGTCTTATACTATGAATAATAATGAGAGAAAGAGAATGAGAACAATGAATAATATATTTGTTATATTCTTCAATCTCCATAGCTTATTCTATAAAAATATATTTCACCAAATTCCGCAATGCAAAACACAAATCACATCAGCGGTATATACCAAAAACAATCCATCAGATTGAAGTTTGACTTAGTAGGAAAGACTATGATTCGACTTTCCACAACTGTATTTAGAAGAAAATTGAAATTAATTGATGTTAGAACGCGCCCCAAACTTTAGATTACTAAGACCTCTTTCCTCTAAAAACCAGAGGGTAAAAGTAAAAAAAAAAAAGTGTAAAATAACTAATAATAATCATTATAATTTTGGTATACCAATTTATTCACTTTAAAAAGTTATTCCAACTATTAAAATTATTTGTTTTAGGCGGGTAAAAGAAATTGTATAGATAATTTTCTCTTATAACCGAAAAAAAATTATATGGACACAGTAAAATAAAATGTGTTTTGTACTGAATTTACTAAGAGGAAAAAAACGATTTCACAAAAATATTGAAAGTTATGCAAAACAATTTGTTATTTGTTAAAAACAAAATATTTTTAAAAAAAATGATATGGACAAGCAAATGAGATAGCTCATGTCTTAGTAAGGGTGGTCATATCTTTAACTAACTTTAATATATTTATTAATGTACTGACATGTATTAATTATTTGATTATAAATGAAATGCTATAAACACTCTTTTATAAATTAAAAAAATATTTTTCAATTTGTTTAGTCAACTATAATTTATGGATCAACTGAATTTGATGTCTATGCAACAAATTCAATTGGATTTGTTAAATTTGGGGCAACAATCAATCTTATATAAAATAACAATTATAAATTGTTTTAAGTGGCAAAGAATTTCCATCATTTAAAGTTTAAACAAACTTGTAAAATTATGCCGACAAAAAGGTGCTTATAAGTTCTTAAATCCTAATTCAACATATAAGAAAATATTAAAATTGTTAGATCATATCATACATTTATTATTAAATTTAAATTTCATTTTCTTAATTTTGTGTGAGTGAATTTCTAATAACTTTATAATTTCGTTTATATACAAAAAAAACTTATACTCCCTTTATCTCAAAATAATTGATTTAGTTGACTATTTTACGTTTATCAATGTATAATTTTAAACATCATTTCATATACTGATATTTACATTTATACAGTTGTAAAAAATAATTTATAATATATCTTATGATAGTGCATATGGTCAAATTAAGTTGATTATCTTAGTTAATACTGTGAGAGACTAAGAGGAATAAAATGCTAAAAATTAGAAAAGAAGTCATCATATACAAAATAAAAATTAAGTTCATTTGGTGGAACTTCGGTCATTCCACTCCTCCAATTTAAAGTGAAAATTTTAGGCATTAAACTACTTGACCAGATAAAAACAGTTTTTTGGCGCAAAGTGAATGTATTCTATTTAACAAAAAAGAATTATTCGGAAATTGTGAACCACCAAAAGGGAGAGAACGTGTAACTCCACAAAAACAGTTATTGTTTTCATTGTGCAAGTGAATGGATTGGTGAGAGCGTAGAGTAGAGATATGGAGTGTCTCAACTTCGCATCTGGTTAGTTAGTTAGTTAGTTAGCTTCATCTTTTCAATCATCCGTTTCATTTCATCCCGTTTTTTCAAATTATGATCTATCCCTAAATTTAATTTAATTTAATTTAATTTAGTTCTGTTATTTTACAATTATAATATATTAGATATTTATCTGGTATTTTGCTAGTGCAGGGATGCTGGGAAATCAGCTGAATTCCCCTCTTCTCTCTATTCATTCTGCGCCATCACACTTCTTCTGTTGCAAGGTAACTAACTGTAATAAACATTTATTATTATTTTCTAATGCCTTGTGGTTGGTGTTTTTGTTTCTGTGTTGTGTTTGATCCACTAAAAAATAAGAGACTAGATATGACAACTCGGGTCACACCTGAACAAATTACTAGGTTGCAAGAGACTGAACAAAAACTGAAATTCGTATCGTATCCCTTATTATTAAACCATGTGACAACTTTTTGTCTACCAAAATAACTTTTTGAAAGGGTGTCTTCATATCATTGGTCAAATTTCAAGCTGAAATTAAAAGATTATGGTTTTACCATACATATTAGTCTATTAGCTATCTGTCTCAAACCTTGGAAAGAATCCAGTTTTAGTTTTGGAGGTTGATTTTTACACTCTAAATCCTATAGTAAACAAAAATGTTCACAAAATTTGAGTAGAGAAAACATAAAGGAATTTTTCTTTTTGACTATTGATGTGAGAAAGGCGTCATTTTGATACATGGTTACATTACACATTCAAAATGCTCAATGTTCCATGATACATTTTATATCTGCAATATACGTATCGTAGATATGTGTTACATTTTTAACTCCCGATCCAATCAGAGCTGATATTTATTAGAATTTGGGAGGTCTATATCCAACCACAAAAGCTAGTTTGAGAGTTGAGGTTTGCACTACCTTTATAAATTAAAGGCTATCTATGCCATATCTCTAACCAATGTGAGACTTCTAACAATATTCATCAAGGAACTCAAAATCTAAGGTTTTGAAAATCTGCAAGACAATAAATATAAGTTTTAAAATGTTATTTATTTATGCCTCATGCACGCCATCATTATCATCAAACCTATGCATACAGATCCAGAGGCCAGTGTTGGAAGTCAGAACATTCAACCAGATGTAAAATTATATCAGGTTCTATAGGTGGCTAATAATGGTCATCAGAGTCTGAAAATTGCCTATGATTACGCAGGCTGATCTTGCTGCTGCATCTTCAAGTATTCAATTGTCAAAAATCAGATATTCTTGCGGATTCTCACCAAGTGTTGCAAAAGAAAAATGGACAAACCATCGTACCAACCGTTGGATATTGCATTCTACAGCACAGATAGAAAGTATAATCACAAGTAATGAAGATCGGAGTATGTGGGAAGCATGTAGACAAGCTCTTTCTGCATTTAACTTCAGCGATGAAGAAAAGGACAAGATACTTGGTAAAGCATTTGGCCTGGTTCATTCTCCTTATTGGGGAGAAGATCGTAAGAAAGAAGTTCCCAAATTCGAGACAGTAAATGGAATATTAGAATATCTAAGGAGTTTAAATCTTTCTGACGATGATCTTACCAAGTTGCTCAAAAAATTTCCAGAAGTTCTTGGATGTAATTTAGAGGAAGAGTTGAAAGGGAATATAAAGATCTTGGAGAAGCAGTGGAGTATTGAAGGAAAATCTCTTAGAAACCTTCTCCTTCGAAATCCGAAAGTTTTGGGTTATAACATTGATTGTAAGGGAGATTGTATGGCCCAATGCACAAGATGCTGGGTTCGGTTCTAGTCGATCAAATAAAATGTATCATTTTGTAATATTTGTTGACTGCAACATAGTATCATTGTTCATATGTTTATTCATCCTCTCCACCTTAAATAAAAGACAGAGTTGCATGTGAAGAAAGGTTCTCACATTTTGGATGCCAAGTAGCAAAAAATAATTCATTCTCAAGTTATCGAGGTCAACTTGGCTTATGATTTTTAGAAACTGCTGTGAATTTCTGAAGTGTTCTGGACCATGGACCGAAGAAACTCACAGTAAGGTTGTTTACAATTTACAAATCATGCGCTTTTGTCAGAAATAGTTTTTATCGCCCATGATCTGTTATATTTGCTCTTAAGTTTAAACAGTTAGAACTATGATGCGAACTCACTTCCCTCAATCAATTGATGATGTCAAATAGGGTTTGTTATTTGGATTCCAGCTTCCATGCTCTGATATTATCATGATCATGACATAGCTTAGGTAAAATATTGTTTGTTATCTGGGTTTCAGCTTTCAAAGTGATATGTTTTTACTTTAAATGATAAAATAAGACATCTTAACCGATGATAAAAAAACATTGGTTAATATTTTAACTCATTTATGATTCATTGTGTGTCTGTGTGTGTGTTTGTGTTTGTGTGTGTGATGATATATATCTATCATACAATTATGAATCTTATGATATACTATCACACCAACTGAACCTTGTACCAGATAGATTCAAACCACTGATTCACGGACCTTGGAGGGAAAACACTTTACATGCCATCTATACCAAACATTTCCCAAGTAGTGTATGCAACTTGTTGAAAACAAAAAACTATTGGTTGTACGCAACTCTTAGCTTGTGAAACTCTTGGGATGCATGCAATGCAATGTCTCACCACATGATCCTTCCCTGTTTTAGCAGCAAACTTTCATAATGCCAAAAGATACTTTCTTTATTTGTCAAAAAAAGATACTTATTTTAAGCATGGTAGTTAGGATCTGTCATGTAAAAGTAAGTTATGTAAACTCTTTAATGTCACCTTTAACTATTCATTTGACTTCTTTTTTATGTCTCTTTAACCCAAATTGGTTATCAACTAAAAGACTTGGTTATTGTTGTCGACATCACCTTAATCCAAAATTCCAAATTGCCAAGCCTTACTACGTGCAACATATATAAAAGTTTTCTAACCTCAAATGGAGAAAGAAACCATGACATTCTCCAATTTCAATCTGTTTAATTCGACTCATATTTTGTTTATCTCCAATCCTCCAAATCACCTTCAAAATGACATCTGCAACAAATCTTTCTTTTAGTAGCTAGAGAGTCTATCAAAGCATATGTTTGGATCTGTGTTTTACGATCCGCGTTTTTTCTTGAAATCACGACAACAGACCACATTAACACAGAAGTTCCATATGCTAGTTTCTTGAAATCACGACAATTTTGCATCGGTAGATATCTGTAAATATATTTTAGTAATTAACCTAACAAATGACACTATTGTGTAAAGAAGTTTAGGCCTTTGGGGTATATACTGCATACTAAATCCTTAATAGAAAGTTACTATATAGTAGTTAAGTAAAAGAATAAAAAATTATTCCATCTAAAGAGGCACAATTGTAGTTGTATGCATGATTCTACGTACGTGATGATATTCCTTCCTGTAGGCATATTAACGTTTTGTTCCAGTCATGTTTAGCAAATGTCATTAGTACTCTTTCCACATGTAATTCATTGAATCTCTCTAATTCGTTTTGCACTATCTCTTTGTTCGTTTTGTTAATTTAATCAAGGTGACGAGTGTTTAAGTCCCAACAAGTATTGAAAGGTTAAAAATGTATGAATATTTTGCACCCGTGACATAGTTAAAAAACTTATGTACAACTTAATCAAACTCTTGCATAATTGTACAATGACAAAAATGAACTGCACTATATAACTTGATTTTAATGACTGAAATTTATTTAAATCACATGACGTTTAAGAGATAAGACTTAAGAGGGTGGTTATAAACTAATTAATTAATTAATGAAATAGAATTCTACAAGAAAGATTTATCTAAACATAAGGTTTCTATGTCCCATATGGTAAACAAAAGTTTATAGGTAATCCCTTGGTCCTTTTCATTCACTCACGGCTAGAATACTTTGAAAGTCCACATCCATACCACATGAATAGTGATGTTTGTTGAAACATGATGATCACTTTCTTCATGATCCAGCTGGTAACAAAATTGTAACAACCACTCTTTTCCCTTATAAATAGTAACACCAACACCTTCTAATTTCACACACATTTTTCTCTAGTCAGTAGTCACTGTCTCTTTGTCTTAATATCAGTACTTGTTTAGTTGATCTCTCGTTACCTTAAAAGCTTTTGTATTAACAATGGCCTTCACCAAAAACACACTAATCTTGGCACTTCTATGCTTTATTCTTATACAAGAGGTAAAGTTAATGGTTCTTTCATCATATCAATCATTACATGTATCATTCACTAGCTATTTGAAAAATTTTTAAGTTATCAACATCGATTAGTGAACAAAAAATATATGAAAATCTCACTCTAATTCTTTAGTCACAAAATTTTAGTGTGCATAGTTAGAAATAAATCCTTGTCGGGAGCTATAAGGTATACTTGTGACAGTGCTAGAAGAGTTAAAGAGTAGAGTGATAAAAGTGGTATCGATCATAATCGATTCTCGGCTTCTCGCCTCCTGCAAAAACTAACAAATTAACATATTAACATTGGTCGTTTAAAAAAGTAATACCTCTCTAAATTTGACTCACTATTTTAGTAATAATTTATATCCATTTTGCAGCTAGCTTTCTACATGTGCTAAGAATTCTGTTTGTCCATCTTTGGCACATGTTCTGTTGATTGTAGTTTTTTTACTATATTCTCTTTATCTCTTTATTGTCTAAACTAAACATAAACTTTGAATCACCTACTAACTCATGTTGCTTATTTTTGTCAGTTGGAGATCTATAGTGGAAATCAACACATGGTTGCTGCTGCTTCACAGATAGGTAAGAGAGATATATATAAATAATAAAAACATTGGATGTATTTGTTTTATTTTCCAAAAAATGCATTCTAAGTTATGTGTTCATTTGTATGTTGCAGATTGCAATGGTAAGTGCAATTATAGGTGCAGCAAGACATCAAGGAAAAAGATATGCTTGAGGGCATGTACTGATTGTTGTAAAAAATGTAACTGTGTTCCACCAGGCACATCTGGGAACACGGAGTTGTGTCCTTGCTATGCCTCCATCACCACACATGGAGGAAAGCTCAAGTGTCCATAAATCTTCACTATTTCTCTATTTCATTTCATATATAAAAAATTTCATAAATTGGAAGCTAGCTATAATGTTGTAATAAGGTTAGAAAAGGAAGGTGAATTATTGTTAATTAAAATCAACATGGTTTGGTTATGTAATATAAGTACTAGTATACTATGCTTTCATGTTTATTTTGTACAAACAAGGCAATAAAATGAATGAGATCTCCCAGTAATGTTGTGCATTGTCCAAGTTACTATTGTTGTTTTTTATACAGCTAAAAATGTAGTAATATATTTATAAATCTCCATTCTAGCACAAAAAATGTGTAGTGAAGAGACAATGCAATTACAAAATTTCATAAGACAAAGCCACAACAAATACACCGGCGCAAAGCTGTAAAAACCTTAATCATGTTTCAAATAATCCACCAAATAGATAAAGGATAATCAAACTAAATCTTCATCTCTTCAACTACTAACTCAACCCGAATAAAATTCGAATTAAAGACAATATTGTTTCACATCCTCCATATTAATCAAACCATATAGCCGACCAAACGAACTGAAAATAATTTTAGAGTTGCAAATGACGAACTTGCAAACCACAAAACTGATTGCATGCAAATATACACTAATTGATAAAACACTCTGCACATCTAACCAAAGAAAACCAGCATGGCATTGTCAAAACAAACTATACGAGTACTTATTATATAAGTTGATAAGTTGATGCATAGACACATTAAGATAACTACATACAATAACAATGCTACACTAAACAAACTAATAAAATATGTCTAAAAAAATCATCTTTTTTCTTTTTTGGTTACATTCTAAAAACTCATCTAAAACAGAAAAGAAAACTAAACAAATCATATTTATTTATTTATTTGGTACAACAAACAAATCATATTTATATTATGATTTAAATCTTTTTTCTTTTCTTTCTAAAAATGAGAATATTTTGGTAAGTTTAAACTATAGAAAATGATAAACATTGTTCTTAGAGCAATGGTTAAGAAAGCAAAAGTGGTAAATAAACTCTTGAAACTTGTGCATTCAACTTTTTTAAACTAATAAAACACAGTTCTCAATATAAATATTACTTCTTTTAGTAATCTTATCTAATGCCTTGAGGACACTACTCACTAGTTAACAAGACCCTTAAACTATTACTAACTCACAAAACATTTTAAATAAATAAGCTAGATTATCCCTGATTTTATCAAAATAAAAAATGAATTTTTTTGGAAAAGAAATTCAATTTTTGTCAAAAAAAAACTAATATCTCAATTGAATTGATTTACTGGTCCTATGATGATCATCACTGACCTTCGATTCGATGCAAAAATTTAGTTTCACGCGCGAAACCCCTCTGCTCTGAAACTAAATGGGCGACAAAAGAAAAAAGCACCGTCGTCAACGCGACACAACCTCTCCTTCATCTTCATCCTCACCCACCACCGACTCCGATTCAGACTCCGACCACTCTTCTCGCCGCCGCCGTCACCGCCGCGATAAGGACCGCCGCAGAAAAACCGAAGGATGCTCCAAGCGAGAAAAGGAAACCAGAAGAAAGGAAAAGAGAAAAAGAAAAGACAGAGATAGAAGAAAAACCAAGAGACACCATTATTCCGATGAGTCCCAATCTTCCGATGACGAAATTCAGCCACAAACCGCACTCCGTGAAATGATTACCGAGTTTCCCAATGTTGGCAACGATTTGATGCAGGTATCAATTATCAATTTCTTTTCATTGAATTTTTAGGGTTTAAATTGTTCGGATAATGAAATGTATGCAAAAAAATAAATAATACCCTAAAGTTAGTTTTTTTTGGTAATGGGTAGCGTAATTGAATGATTTTTTTTTTTTTTTTTGAAATGTTGTATTTTTTTTAGCTATTGAAAATGATTGATAATGGACAAGCTGTGGACATAAAAGATATATCAGAGAAGACACTAGTGAAGCATTTGAAGAAGCTTTTTATTTCCTTAAATCTTAAGGAAAATGGGGATAGAGTTTTTTTACTTCCTTCTAAAGCTTCTCCTACTTTAGATGTTGTTGGTCCTCTAATTCAATCTTATATGCATTCGGGGAATGATCGAGTGGATGCTTCGGAAGCATTGCCTGAAAAAGGGTCGGCTCCGGGAGAACATATGGTAGATGATGATAATTCTGTAGAACCGGCTGAAGATCATTCTGTTGGTCCTAGAAAAAGGTTGTCAATTGTCGTTATGTCATTTTGTGACATCTTTATTTAGTTTTTTTTCTCCGTGATAGTTGGTTAATAATTTTTTTTCTGTAGGGTGATTGGTCCTGCAATGCCATCTGCTGAGTTACTTGCCGCTGCTGCCAAGTTAACAGAGGCACAGACCGAGTTCAGGTATTGATTTTTGAAGTGTGTTTTTTTGTTGTTGAATATGTTTCCTGATTTGGTTGAGTTAATTCATATCAGAGGACGTTACATGATATTTTCAAACTTATGTCTTTAGAGAAGCTGAATTGGACGATGATACTGAACTATTTGTGGGACCTCCGCCTCCTGCTATGGTTACTGAAGCAGAATCGGCTAATGAAGCAGAACGTTTTGAAGAGGTATTTAATCTAAATTGTATTTGATTAGGACCAAATTTCTGGTATTTCAATTATAAGTTTAGATCTTGTTTGGGGAACTTGAGAAAGAACTTTAATTTGGTGGTATATGCTTTTTACATTCTCCTTTTGATTATGTAGCCAATGGCTTCCTTAAACTGAAGTGAACTGTGTGTCTGTCCAGTTTATTGTGATGGCATCTCTCATGAGTCTCATCCATTTATAAGATTTCACACCTTTTATCTGAATTTGATGATGCATTAACATTTTTTGTTTTCGGATTAATATTTAATAGCCAGTCAGTCATGCTCTTGCTTTAGTTATAGATATAATAGTTTGGTTTCCTCTGGTCATGGATTCTTTAGGGGATTATTAGAATGGACTTATTAATTTAACTCTTTGAAGACGGGGAGTTTTATAGTTTTTTATACAGTCTTTATATGTTTGGTTTTCTCTTTGACGATCATTTGTGTTTCTGTAATCTCTCTATCTCTCTAGTTTAAAAAGACTTATCAGGGGAGAAGCTGGTTGTTTCTCAGTTTACCCGTTCTTGTAGATTTATCACTGAATTAAATTTTGAATATTTATTTTGTAATTGAATGTGAAAGTACCAGTCATCACCTGTTTATGTATCAGGTCACCAGGATAATGGAAGCTGAGATCGACACCCCATATGATATTCTAGGAGTTAACCATAATATGTCCGATGTTAACATAAAGAAAAGGTACGTTTTCCTTTATGTTCTTCTTTAATTGACCAAAGGAATACCAGTTTCTTGCAAAATATTTTGATAATAATCATTCTAGAAACCAATTCAATTGTATCATCTCCACTACACAATTAATCAGTAAATGGTCATTTCCTGAATGATTCTTCAGTTTTTTCCTGCCTATTGCCCAAATGAGTTATTAAGAGTGTGTTCGTTTCAAGTCATATGAAATTATTCCCAAGAATGCGAGCTTTGAAATGTAACATTCCCATATTATTATGTACATGTTTTTTTCTTTCCCAATTTCTATTCCTATTTAAAGGGTGGGACCGTGGGAATCTTGTACTCCTATGGAAAATGTAGAACTTATTTTTAACTTATGTAATCATAACTTGTCACTTTCTCCTTATTCTGCCTCACTTTTTAAATATTGCTGAACTGAAAAAGAAAATGAAATCATTCATAGTAATGATAGGTCTTTAGGCAACTGAGAAGGATAATAACCGCTAAAATATATCAAGTTTGATATTCTATGCAACACCAGCAACAAAAGCAACTGAGTATTATGCCATCATACAACTACATATGATCAAGATTATTTGTATGTCTAATCTTGTCTCTTTTAATGTCTCTTAGGTACTGGAAGATGTCTCTTTTAGTTCATCCAGATAAATGCTCTCATCCACAAGCCCATCAAGCATTTATTAAATTAAATAAAGCTTTTAAAGAATTACAAGATCCGGAAAAGGTGAGCTTGGCAGGAGGTTGCTTTATTATTGAAGTTAAATTAGTTTTTTGTGGGATCTTTAGTTCGCTTTCATGTCTGAAAGTCATATAATTACTTTATCTGTATCTTTGGGAGTTCCTACTTCCTAGGTTGGTTGATATCATTTGAAGGAAATTATAATTTGTATTATTAACTGATATAGAAAAATAGAATACATCACCATGGCATCTAGTATTGATGTGATAGAATGTGAGTCTGGGAGATAGTTATCTTCATTCCTATAATAGAAGTCACAAATATCTACATTTACCCTATCCAAAGTCCTATCATCTAGGACTTATAATTTGAAAGGTCTTTAGAGTTTTGACCCTTTCAACATTATACACCAAATGCTTCTGATTCTAGGGAGCTGATGATATATGAGTGCGGCAGGGATTGGTGAATTGTTGAGCATGCCATTTATTGATATTTCTGACTTCTGTATACATTGCTAATTTATGGGCCAATTATTCTTGCAAATTATTCTGTAAAATTGGACTTCTATAGATGTTCAACTATCGAACACAATTTGGGCTTCTAATCAGTTGGGTTCTTTGTTATATTCCTGATTTTTAAATCTGCATGCAATTTTTTTTTTTTAATTTCATTTAACAAGATGATGTTGCATGCTTTGTGTAGCGGAAAGCAATGGATGATAAAATCAAACTCAAGCAAGAACAGGAGGACTTTAAGGTAACTTCAACTGAACTTGTCTGGCCGTACTAGTTTCTGAATCCTAATACCTTCACACATGACTGCAGGCTGAACTTAAAGTCATGCGAGAGGCTGCACTATGGAGAAGATCCCAAGGTGAGCTTTTGCAATGTAGATGGTTCCTGTTAAGGTTGTTAGAGATATAATATAATAGGACGTAAAAAGCATTGACATGTCCTCACCCAACAACTTATGATTTTGGGCTTTTTTGTTATCCACACGCTTCTAGCCCGATGGGCTTTTGTGCGAGGGTGTGTTAGAAATATGACATAGAAGTAGTTCATGTGTCTTCATTCAACAGTATAAGTTTATGAGGCAGTTGGTTCGTGCAAATGTTGTTGTTTATGTCACTTTCCTGCATAAAATGTCCAATATAACAGTGAGGGATAGGAACTTCTGTAGAGGAAAAATGTCAATTGTACTACCTATCATAAGATTAAGATATTTAATTAAGTTAATAAAGAAAGGACGTCAAAACTTGTGATTATTGTTTATGCCCTATTGGCATGTGCTCGTGCAAGAATCCTTCAAACCAAAAAGGTCATGTTAAGAAATGAAGAGCAAATGTACATTATCTTGGAAGACGTTATCAGGGAAAGCTGCTGTTATGTAGATGTTATAATCGACACGTAATATTGAGGATTACATTTTCCAACACACACAAAGCAATTCACTATTTCTTTTCAAAAAAGTTTTTAATCTCAAAATACTAATATTGATATTTATTAGGGGTTGCAAGGTGAAATTTTTTCTATTAAATAATACCTCATTCTGGCCCATAATGGTTAGACAAATATGCCCTATTGTACATGCATGCATGCATGCTTTCTTGAAAGAGGGAGGAGTGGGTTATTGCCTATTGGGTGTTATTACTTGTGAACTCTGCTGTCTCCTCATTACTAGGATTTTTCGGCAGGTATATCCATGGAGGGTGATGAGGAGCTTCTGGAACAGACAGAGGTTAAAGTGGAACCGACAAGAGATGAATGGATGACAACACTGCCTCCGGAGAGGAAAGTAAGTACTGTCGATCATTTATCATTTGCTTCTAGGCAAGCTAGATTAGAACAGTAGGACAGAAGAAATTTGAGAAAACATGACCCTTCCGTGTGATATAGAGTAGCATGGAAACATGGTTTAATGATGAATTTATAATACAATATAGTCACTGTCTGATATAACACTTATGATGTTTTGGTGATTAGTAGCTCCTATTGGATTTTGGAATTTTCTAGGTCAGTTTAGTTTAGCTTTCTATTGAATTGGTCTTGGACAAATGTTAGTTGATTTTGTACTTTGTACATACTAGTTAGAAATTGTAATCTAGCTTGAGTTTATATTCAGGCTTGGTACTATTTATTATCCTTGGTTTTCTTCTTGGGTTGAGGTTCTGGTGGTGGGACCGTGGGACATTGCTAAATTCTTAAAATAAATAGACTTAAGCTTAAATATGTTTTTAATCCTTGCAATATAGTACTCCCTCCGTCCCAAAATGTAAGCAAATTTGACTTTTTAAGTACATTTGACTATTGATGTATCTAGCTCATATTATGGACCAAATACATCAATAGTCAAATGTATCTAAAAAGTCAAATTTGCTTACATTTTGGGACGGAGGGAGTACTATTTTTTTTTTTAGTCCATATATAATTTTTCTCGTGAAATTATCCATATAATATATATATTTTTCATTTAAGTCTTTGTTATTTGTTTTAGAATTTAGTCCATGAAATATATTACGGGAATTAAAAATATTTAAATCGAAGGAATATGAATTAGTATTTGCCTCGGGTTTTGTTTGACTACCGAGCAGTGTTTTCCTTTCTCGCATATAATTTTTTGTTAGAGTATTATTTATATTTGGGTGTATAAATTACTTATTGAGACCTCTACTCTTCTAGTGCTTGTACTTTCGCATTGAGGTTTGATGTCCAGTCCCTTTAAAAAAAATGGAAAATATTAACAATAGAAAAGAGTAGCAGTTATTGCAGTTAATTTACACGAACGATTTTAAAATAACTCTGTATATTTTGGTAAAGGGTGGCCATTTATTTCATCATTTTGTGTATGTATGTATTTCAGCCTGGTGGTATGACTATGCAATCAACCCAATTTAGCAAGGGAACAAAGGAAGGTAGAGGAGACACTAGTATTTGGACAGACACCCCTATCGACAGAGCTCAGAAAGCAAAGATGAAGTATGTATCTTCTTTCATTTAGAGTAGACTGATTTGGTTGATGATTTTTACTTTTCGTCAACATGTATAGTCCACTCCATAATTTCAAATTTTCAATAGCTTTATGTAAAAAATTATATTTGCATGGCAGTTATTTGGAAGCATACAATCAGGCCACTGCACTAGCCTCAAATGAAGAAGAAAAGAAAAGGGCTAGTACTGATGCAGACTTGGTAGACAAATACAACAAAGCAAAACGATCAAAAACATTGGTGCAAAAACATCAAGAAGAGGTTGCTAGTAAATCCAAGAAAAAGTCCAAGCAACAGACGGATAACGGAGAATGGATAGGTCAACATCCATGGAAGCCATGGGATCGTGAAAAGGATTTGACAGCTGGGAGGATGAAAGTAAAACTTGATGCTGAAGGCATGTCCGAGGGATTATCTTCTAGGTTTAATTCTGGAAACTTTCAAAGGAACTTCCTTTAATTTGATCAAGAGTGTAACACCTTGTATTAATTTTTAGAATATTATTACAGTTACGTTTTGGTAATGGATTACATCAAATAAATCTAATCGTTTATAAAAACTACGACATTAACTGTCGATACAGGAAAAATACAAGATAATCTAAAATCTAAATAAGTTATGCTGTGCCTCTTCTTCACGAATGTTGTTATCCATGTCTTTCTATCTAAGGCTTTGTTTGGGAGATGGATTTTGGAGGGGAAGGGAGGGGAAGGAGAGGCTTGTGGAGAGCTAATCCCTTGTTTGGGAGTTTTAAGAAAATAGGGAAAGGTTTTGGGGGGTTTTAGGAGGCTTAATTTATTCAATTTTGGAGTTCCCCCAAATTGGGGGGTTTTGGAGGGTTAAATATATGAATTGACGATTTTACCCTCATAATAATTCAACATTACAACTTTAACCTTAACCTAATTTCATTCCAATTTTACGTTTCATTTCACATCTCACTCGACGGTGACGACCTCTCTTCTCTCGACGGCGACGACCTCTCTTCTCTCGACGGCGACGTCGACCTCTCTTCTCCCGACAGCGACGGCGACGACGACGTCAACCTCTCCTGAACGAAGGTGAACGGCGGAGAGTTTCCTTATCTCTCTCGATCCTCTTTCTTCTGGTATCTCTCTTTCACTCTTTTCCGAATTCTTTTCCTTTTGTTGTATGATTCACGATTTCAATCCTCTTATTTATGTTTTGCTGTTTGATTTGATTTGATTTATGTTTGTGTTTGATTCAGATTTGATTCCTTTTATCATTTTTGATCTCCATTTTTGTTTGCACTGTTTCCTTGAAAAGCATCATGAAATTTTGATGATGTTTTGAATGAACCACTTCTGAATCTGTCAAATCTTGGTTTATTACCAATTAATGCAGCTTCACAAGAAGCAATATTGCTTCACATGCAGAATATTTGCTTTGATTTATCTTGATTTCATAGGGTGATTTATACTGATGGGTTTGTGAGCTTTGTTTGCAATTTTTTTTGAGAATTTATTTGTGAATTTTTATGCTACATTGTGAACATTCATAAGCTAGTTTCTGTTTGTGAGCTTAATGGATTTGTGAATAATGCTGATAAGTATATATAAGTGCTTAACATTCATAAGCTAGTTTCTGTTTGTGAATTCGTTTGTGAGCTTAATGAGTCTGTTATACTGCTGATAAGCTAGTTTCTGTTTCTCTGTTTGTGAGCTAGTATATGTTTCTAGCTTAATGGGTTTGCTTAACATTTATTAAAGTTTAAGGTAAATATAACCATTTATGTTGATTTGTGTTGGATTCAGTTTAAATGGATCATCAAATGGCTCGTCAAACAATTATGGAATTGATTAGATGGAGAGCAAGACTTCGAATGACCCTTGTTCATGTCATATGTCTTGTAGTTTGTTACTATAGGATTAAAACCCGTTCTCGAAGTAGGATAGTTGATCGTAGTTTGACTCTAGAGAAGGATAGAGTACGCAATAAGATAATGAATAGAATTTCTACTAGTGAAGGTCGAAAGATAGTAAGAATGAGTCCTAAGGCGTTTTTGGACTTATGCTCTATATTACAACAAGAGGGTGGTCTTCTACCAACACAAAGGGTAACCGTAGAGGAACAAGTTGCTAAAACTCTTTACCTTCTAACACACAATGTTAGAAATAGAGAGATTCAATTCTGGTTCCGACGCTCCGGTGAAGCTACTAGTCGTCATTTTCATCGGGTGCTCCGATCGATAATTGAGATAGGGCGTACTTATCTCAAACAACCAGATGGATCACGAATTCCGGTAGAAATTCTTGGAAACAATCGATTTTACCCCTACTTTAAGGACTGCGTTGGAGCAATTGATTGTACACATGTTCGTGTAAAAGTACCATTGGCTGAAGCTGCAAGGTATCGCGGTAGGAAAAGTTTTCCTACACAAAATGTGTTGGTCGCATGTTCGTTTGATCTTAAGTTCACTTATGTTTTGCCTGGATGGGAGGGTACTGCTTCTGATTCTAGGATATTAAAACATGCACTACGTAGAACAAATGGTCTCAAAATACCTAGAGGTAGTTAAAACTTATTGTTATCATTTTCCTTTTTTTTCTTCTTTTTCTTATGTATGTTAGTAATAATTATTTGCTTTTAGGTAAGTTTTATATTCTTGATGTTGGATTCATGTTGAGAAAGGGGCTAATTACACCGTTTAGATCAACACGTTATCACTTGAAAGAATTCTCAGCAAGGAATCCCCCTAGAACAGCTGAAGAGTTATTCAACCTTCGTCATTCATCGTTGCGTAATGTTGTTGAAAGGGCTTTTGGGATTGTTAAGAAAAGATTTCCTATCATTTCAAGTGGTGCTGAAGCAACTTATGGAATCGATACTCAAAATTATATTATCCTTGCATGTTGCATCCTGCATAATTTCTTGATGGGAGTAGATCCTGATGAAGACTTGATTGCTGAGGTAGACGAAGAAATCGGCAATCAAAGTGAACCTCAAACTGGTCATGGCCATATAGAAGTAGACGGGGATGAAGAACATACACATTTAGGTCAAAATTTTAGAAATTCTATAATTGGTGCCATGTGGACCAATTATCTATCATATCATAATAGATGATAATGAATTACTTCGATATTATTTAAATAGATATTATTCTACCTATAATTTGTAGCTTCAAGTGGAAGAATGTGTGTTGTTATTGATAAATTCTATGATATTAGTGTTTCTCTTGGCTTTCATTTACACCATTCAGTAAATTTATTTTGTTGAATATTATTTCTATACATACTATTTCAATAAATATTTGTTGAATTACAAGTATATGTTGTGTTTCTAATATAACAGGAATCATGTCTACCTCGAAAAGAGAGACATGGACAACAGAGATGAACAATGCTCTTATTGATGCCTTTGTTCATCAAGTAAGTGCGGGAAACAAAATAGGTGGGACCTTTACATCAGCAGCATATACAAATATAACAAAGGAGATGTCTGAAAAGTTTGAAAGACCTTTTGAAAGGGATAAGGTGAAAGATAGATGGAAATTAGTGAAAAGAAATTTTACTAAATGTCATGACATTTTCAAGGGCATGAGCGGTTTTGCTTGGGACTCAAACACACACCAATGGGATGCTGAAGAAGAAGTTTGGAAAACATTAATTCAGGTACATACTTATAACTTACATCAATGGGATGCTTGCTTATATATATGGCCTCAGCATGTGCACTTGTTTAAGTAAATATTTGTGAGTATTAATGAGACCAAAATTTGAAACTATGGTTTCATAATAAACAAGTACAATCTCATCCTGTTTGTTTGTTATTAGGTGATTAGTTAGATAGTTAGTTATAGGTGATTCAGGTCACTGTTTGTTAAAGATTTAGTACCAAAGGATGGATGCAGTAGAGTGTGTAGAATTGAAAATTGGCAATGCTTCGATCATTCAGCATATGCATTGCATCATTTCTTAGGCAGTTCAGAATTTTCATTGCCTACTAAATACTGTTTATAATTCAGAGTAGCGTGTTGGTTGGGCTGCAGTTTGTGTGAACCTCACTCTTGTTGTCTTGTTTCTCTTTGTTGTTTCTGTGAACCTCAATTTTTGGTATTTGGGTTTGATTTGTGTGATTTTATTTGGGGTGAAGCTAATGAGAAAGTAGTAGTAAACTAGTTTCTAATTTCTGTGCCAGCTTCACAGGTTTTAGCTTGGTTTGTGTTGAGCTTCTCAGCTTTGATTTGTAAATTTAAGGTGTTAGAGAAGTTTCCATTTTTGTGAAGAGTTTGGTGGCTTTTTTCATTTGTTATTTGCTTGTGTACTTTATATGTTGATGGAAGAAGGTTTGGTTGGAAGGTACTAAGTACTTTTGTTCTAATGTTGTTGCAAATTTTGCTGTCACTCCAGCACTTGCTTTTTTAGGTGTAGTTGCAACTAGGGGTGTTACTGGTATACAAATTAGTGGTGTTACTGGTATACAAATTTGTAGATTATGTATGAGTTATAATTGTATAATTTTTTTTACAGGCAAAACCTGAAGCTGCACAATGGAAGAACAAACCTTTTGCCAATTATGACAAATTGGTTATTGCTTGTGGAGATGAAAGGGCCACTGGAGGAAAGGTTATAAATGATGAAGATATTCGTCAAAATCATCCCCTTAATCATGAGTCAGAATCTATTGGTACTAGTGAGCAGGTGACACTAGAGAATTTGCAAGAGGATGGCAATGAGCAGGATGTCACTTCTCCTGAAGTCCTAATTCCCCAAGAACCTAGAGCTAAAAGATCTAGAAAGTCCCGAGATGAAGATGAAGGGATAAAAGCTGCCCTTTTGAACGTTGCTGATGCTTTTAGAGAGAGTACTGCATCTCATGATAAGTATTTTAAAGACAGCATTGCGGCTTATGAGAAAGCTAATGTAAAACTTCCAATTTCGGAAGAAGAAGTTTATAAACTTATTGAGGAATTGCAAGTGGATAGTCATATGATCATTCGGGCATATTCTTATCTTCTAGAGTTTCCTGAGAAGGTTAGAGCTTTACTTGGACTTCCTAAACACATGCGGAAGAGTTTTCTATTAGAATCGATGTTTGGTCAAGGTTACTCGTCAAGGTAATTTATCTATTTTCTCTCTCTATTTTTTTCCTTATAATTATTAGCTCTATCGGAGGCATATCTGTTGATGATAACCATTGTTATATGAATTGAATATATTGTAGGAATTTATGAGAGGGCTGAAATGGTTGCAGTGATGAGGCATATCTGTTGATGATAACCATTGTTATATGACATATTGTTTTGGTCTCTAATGAGGATCTTGAAGTCCTAGATTATGACATTAGTATAGAATTTTGTAATATTGTATTGGGATTTAGTTACTAGCATATTTAACACATTTGCCATTTTTATGCCATGTATTGATATAACATGATATGCTGCATTTTCAATGACTTATTTTCAAGTGAAATATTTGGATTTCAAATGTAATATGTTTGTTTCTCTTATGCTTTATATATTTTTTTTTGTCAAAAACTTTCTCTAATTTATTTGAAAATAAATCCGAGTGAAGTTAATTCATTTTCACGATGCAGAGCATGAACGATTGAACGAACGAGTGTTTTTTAAAAAGATTTAGAAAGCATATAACACTTATATTATTATTGCGTTAAGTTTTTAAAATTAATAATGAAATTTGTACAAAAAAATACATTAATTATAAAATTAAAGAAAATATTAAATATGGTTTTTTATACATAGAAAATTTAAGCTATTATTATTGTATCAAATTTTTAATAAAATTATCAAAAAAATTCAGATTTAGAAAAGAAAAAAAAAAGTTTTCATGCTTTCAAGAATTTTTATAAAATTGGTAAAAAAAATTATAAGATAAATTACAAGGTATAACACAATATCAAAAAAAAAAAAAAAAAAAAAAAAGGTATAACACAATATATTGATTTTAAAATAAAAAAAGGGTAAAATAGTAAAATTATTACATAAGCCTTCCATCTCCTTTCTTTGATGACTTTTTAACTCCCAAACAAGGGGAAGGTTTTCCCTCCTTTATCCCTTCCCTCCCTTTCCTTCCCTTCCCCTCCTTAGCCTTTCCTTTCCTTCCCCTCCAAACTCCCAAACAAAGCCTAAAAGAAGAAGAAAACAAAAACGTGGGATGAGACTATTTGTCTCTAAGTTTTTAACTATACCTCAACCCTTCTAATTTGAATACTTGGGTTTTTTAACTGTTATTAAGGCATTAAGCAAACTAAATAAAACAGTTTATTTTCTATCAAAAACAAAAAATGTTAAATAACAGTTGAACACAACATTAACATTTCTCAATTTTATCTACATGGCAACTGAGTGTGAGCGGTTTCACGAGTCATGTCTATTTGAATAAAATTTTGATATTTCTTTAGATTGGTCAAAAAAAATTTGCTTTTTGAAGCAAGATTGTCAATTATTGATATCAAAATATACATATTCGCATGGATGCTCGATTGTGTGAATGATTTTATTTATTTTGTGTTTTTTATTAGTTGAAATGTATCCTGTATATAATAGTTATTTTTAAATTTTATCAAAGAAAATTTATTTTACATTTAATAGTTATTTCATATTTTTATCAAGGATAATTTGTCTCGTATATAATATTATAAATTTTTTTTAAAAATTATATTAATGTAAGCAAATAGTATCATATATCATTGTTCTCTTCACCCAGTTGATATATACTATCTCTGTTCCTTATTATAAAAGACAATGCACTTTTTAGATTTATTAAAAAACTGATGTATTTGGTCTTTATTACAGTTCAGATACATAAATTTTATAATAAATTTAAAAAGTATATTATCTCTTATCATAAGAAATGGAAGTAGTATTATATAAAATTTAGCCTAAAAGTGTGTTTTTGTCTGTCCCGTTCATTGGAAGTTTTTTCTTAATAAATTAGAAAATAAATACAAAATGGATAGTGGTTTTTCTTTTCAATCATTTTCTCTGAACACATGACAACATTTTAGTGTAAGAAGGTATTTTAATATTTTAAACTATATATTATTTTATATTATATAGATGTCATACATTTTTTAATGATAAAGGTTCATTTTTTTAAACTATTTTAAATATAAATTAAAAAGACATTATGACATGCCAAAAATTAATGTGGCTGGTTGTTTTGTTGACCATACCAAAACAAATAGAATTTTGGTTTGTGCATTGCGTGAAGAATATCACAAAACTGACTTCTGATTTTCGAGATGTTTTCTAATTTATTGTTTATTTTTCGAACAAATCTAATGGATTGAGATTGGTATAAGGTCACCTATAGTTACTAAGAACTAACAACTTTTCAAAAGAGAGTTTATTTTCCACACGATAGATTTTCGGTTAGATCGAGGTCCACTACTGGAACCCCACCCGCATTAGTACATGTGCTTATTTACTAAAATATTGGTTGACCTTATGTTCTACCACCGAGCCACACTTGATTTTAACGGTTCTTTTCTCTAATAAATTCGCTCGCACACCGTACCACACCCTATAAAAATCTGGATTCCTCTTCATTCACTTTTAACCCTGTTCTTTTTCACCTTTCTATCACAATATCTCCTTGCATAAGATTAGTTAGTTTCTCTTTTGTTCCTTTCAATTATTATCGACTTCTTTTATTTTTTGTCATCATTTGTGCTCTAATATTTGTCATATTCTATGCATGTATCATGTCACCACTATCACACATTAATTTTATGAAATTATTTCAAAAATTTGTGATATAGTTCTGAGAATTATACATCTATTTTTATTATTATGTTTGTTATACCGTAAATAATTATTTGCATGCATTTTCATGTTTTCAATCTCATATATTATTATTATATATATGTGCTTTCTACATCAATCATCTCGCTTGAAAAAGTAGGAAAGGAGATTCTATTACTATCATGCCCTATAATTTATGTTTAATTCAATAATTTATCATCCTTTTTATTATAAAAAAAATCATTTTTGTATACTGAAAAATATATTAATATTAGATGTTATGCATTGTAATCAATGGATATTTTATTTTAAATATAAAGAATATATTTTTTAAGTTAAATATAATTTAATATAAACTTCAAAAAAAAATTTACAAAATCGTTCTGCTACAAGTGAAGAACATTTTATATAAGTAATCTCTAAAGCAAAGGAAAAAATATACAGAAGGAAGTTCAATTTCATAATACCCGCTTAAAGGATATCTGAGTTAGATAAGTAATTAGATAAATTAATTTTTTTTGTCTTAGTTAGATTTATGTCCCTCCAGCCTTTTGTTTTCCATTTTTTCTTTCTCAATAATTTTTTTAGCCTTAAACAAAATATAAACTTCAAAAATTACAAATAAATTAAACAACATTATTTTTAATATGTTATTGTACATTTTAAGTGCATTTTAATATATTTTCCTATGTTTAAAAAAAAAAAGTACTACATGAACCAAAATTTATTTTATTTGTTTGAACTTTATTTAAAATTTATTCGCATTTTTACTATCTTTTTCAAATAAATTTTATCATTCGGACTATTTATTGTTTTGATAAATTTAAATTTCTCCGAGAAAATTTCTATAAGTTCATTTATTATTGTTTCTGCTAGATAATTTAATTTTGTTATAAACAATAAACAAACAAGTTAAACTAGATATTATACAATAAAACATAACAAAATACAATAGAAAAATGCAGGTTGAAATAATGTTTGCGTTTTTCTAGTAATACATAAACATTTTAATATGCTTCAAAAAAAACATTTTAATAGTTTTTTTTTGACAGAAAAATATTACAATAGAGATTTGAATTTACATATCACTTTGTATTTTAACTTGTATATCATTCATTCTCGTGTGACATTTATGACCCAACAAAAAAAATGACAATTATGACTTTTAGAGTCACGTATAATACACAAATGTATATTTTATGAGATATTAGTGGTGTGTAATGTATGTAGTTGGTAGTATTTTGTGATTAACATATATATGACTCCTTATATTTAGGTTCTGTTTGGTCCGACTTATTTTTTACTTTTCTAATTTTTTTAAACGAAATAGAGAAGTATAAAATTGTATTTAGCTATATTTCTCCTTAAAAGTATTAGAGAAATAAAGTAAAGAAGTAAAAAATAAAGAGAAGTGGACTCAAACACAATTTTTTACTTCTTTATTAATTTTAAGAAGGAAAAAAGTAGAAAATAAGTCGGGTCAAACGGAGCCTAGTGAGTTATTAATATTTACTTAATATTTGATATTTTTTATTTTAATTGAATGATATATTATATTAATTGTGTTTTAGTCATTTTTTAAATTCAATCGTAAAAATTAAATTGAAAGTAAAGTTAACTAAGTTATTGTGCTCAAGTGATTAATGAGCTTCACTAAATGACAAATTTTGGAAGAACTCAGGTTCAATATTCTGGTGGAACAATTTCTTAACCAAACTTTACGTATTTTACGGCCGAACTCTAAACTACTAGGATGCCCTTCCTCTAAAGATCAAAAGGTAAAAATCAAAAAATAAAAATAAAAATTGAAAGTACAATTACAATTACCACCAACTTTATGTTAAGTTTAAAATCAAATCCTCAATCAAGGTATCCAATTATGATCTCTAATTTATACTCCCTCCGACCTTATTGATAAGTAAAAAATATCAAAAAATTTGACTTCAATTATAAGCAAAAGTCAACAAATTTAACTCTATTTAATATTCATTTTTCAAATATACCATTACTTTACAAGAGTTGTATCATCTCTCTCCTCTTAAAAGTAAAACCATTATAGGAATTGTTAGTATAAATTACACATAAAACCATAAAAAAGATTCTTTCTTATAAGTATGCAAATTAAAATATTTACTTATGAGAAAGGCAGAAGAAAGTATACTACTAGACATGTTTAACATAAATTTCAGGTTGCGTAAAAAAAAACATAAATTTCAGATTATCAAAGTTTTCTTTTTCCTTGAGAATAGGAGGGATAAGACCGACCCTTCAATTTTTATCAAACTTTCAAAATTTAAAATATCAATATTGTGTTGACAATCCGGCTCACATTTTTTTTATATAGATGAAATGAGAAAGCTAAATTCACACATGTAAAGTGGAATGATCAAGAATTGAACTCTTGTTATAGACATCCGATCTAACAATTTTGATATTTCCTATCAGTTGAGTTAGGACTTTGGACATTGACAAGAAATGTTATATTCTTAATAGGCTTGACTTTCTTTACTTTCGTTTTTGTTAATCTTTTGATGGTTTCAGTTTTGTCTCCCTCACTCCGTATTGGTTACTCTTTTATTTTAATACATAATTTAAGGGCTCTAGCCTTTATAAAAGATAAAAACTCAATATTATTTAATCTACTTTTAAGTTTTTAAATAAAAATATTAAACATTCATATTGATTACTCCCTCCGTCCCAAAACTATTGTCCTTTTTGCAAACCAATGTAAAATTAATGTTGTTTATCAATTATACCCTTACAAAAGTTAAACCATTAATTAAATATATTTTCTCTTTCTTAATAAAGTAAAGATAGAATAGACTTAAGTTATAAATCTTTGTTGTTTCTTAATCCACGTGCATAACTCTAGAAGGACAACAATTTTGGGACGGATGGAGTATTAAATTATTAAGAGAAGGTGAAACAGTAGAAAAGATGTCGGTCGTTCATGATTTGACATCTCACGCGAGAGATTATTTCTCTCGTCCAATTATGAACAATGATACTCCGACAAATTATATTTTTGCTCAAGACGAACATAGATCAATAAAAGAAAAATTTATAAAACAAAAACACCGATAAAAGACTAAAATCTGCGCTACTTATCACACCAGGGAATTGTACGTGCTACTATATATAAGGTTAACAATGTCGTTCACAATAGTTCTATGATGGTTGTACGCAGTGTAGTCAGGGTCACGCTCCGGAGCATAGGATCGTACGATCCTACGACCCCCGGCACCCTAAAGGAGCCGCGTTTTTGATCAGGGTCATTTTTTGGGCATTTTGTAGTCAGGGTCGCGACTTTGTAGTAAGGTCGTAGCAAAGTTGTAGCTAACAAAATTTGGGCCAATTTTTTCTAGCGATTTTGTAGTACGGTCGTAGCAAATTCGTAGCTAACGAATTTTGGGCCAATTTTTTCCAGTGATTTTGTATTAAGGTCGTAGCAAAGTCATATCTTATGAATGATTGGTCTTTTTTTGTGAATGATGCAAGGCCTTTAATGATGCATAGGCCTCTAGTTATTTTATTATTATGCACATATGGGATGATGATTATGAAATATTAATTAATTAAGTTTATTTTATTCATGTATCATATTTTTTTATGTTTTTGTATGTGTGTATATATGTGAAATTATAATTTTGTCCTTGAGAAGGATCCTACGATCCGAGCTACAATCCCGTGCTTAGGATCCCCGATCATTCCACCGATCCTACGTAGGATCCCGACTTTGACTACATTGGTTGTACGTATAGCACGTACTAGCAGTTTACTTGGATCAATTTTGAGACGATGTCAATGGGGTGGGGATTTCCCTGCTCTCTTTGCCACTGAAAATCCCATCCTCATTTTTCTGTTTTCATAGATTTTTCCTCTTCTGCATTTTCATAGATTCCTACGGACCCTGCAAGGACTCAATCAACATGGAAAAAATTAATCCAATTTCTATGATTTTCAATAAATAAAAAAGCAACAATTTTTTTTGATCACAAGTCAAAGAAAATAATTATATACTGTTCTTTCTTTTATTGACTAAATAAACTATTTAGTTGATGTCCAGATTTCTATCAAAATATCATTTTTTGAAAGAGAAAAAAATTCCCAAGCTAATTAATGAACCAGTATTTATTTTTTGGTCTGTAATGGTGTAGCAAAAAATAGCTAGCTATATTCTATAGATAGGAACAATAACAGACAAAAGGAATAATCACCACTAGCAATCATCAATTCATCTATGACACATATTCTTAGGATAAAATTTAAAAGGGAGACAAGATGGGTTGCAACACAAGGCATGTCATTATCAAAGTTGGGCTTAGCTTAAATTTTATTTCTAGAAGGTATGCTGTTAAAATATGCACGTAATGTACCTCAATAAATTCTTTTACATATGATATCCATATTAAAAATATTGAAATTATTATTTTTTGACACACTTTAATTTATTGACGGGTAGAATTCCATAAAATGTGTCCAAATCAATAATTTAATAAGATTCACTTGAAACTCACCAATTTAATAACCAAAGATATCTTATAAAAATGTAACAAAATGTTTATGTTATTGTTATATAATGTTACCATTATACTATTTCTTATCCATACATATGATTTAATATATAATGAGGAGAGTTGAAAATGTACTATGCTTTATAAATACACATAATGTTTAATGTGGGACTCATTAGCCCAACCTCTTGCAGTCCCACAAACCGCCCCAAATGCCACAACTACTTGCTTGATATGCACTATTTCTTTGTTTGATGAAGCAACCCCACCACACCCCCCTTATCAAAATCATGAGAATTATATAAAATATTCATTTATTTATCTAATAATGTGGGCTCTACATGCATTTCACCTTCCAATACTTTCTTTTCTGCGGCTGCTTTCTTAACAATCTATTGGTTATCCATTCCATTCCCTTAGTTCAACTTCTTCAATGAAAGAGACTTCATATATAGTTGTCTACATAGGTTTGGTTCTAAAACTAGAGAATAAGATAAAGTGATAGATTCTCTTTGCTCAATTTTAAAAGACATGAGAAAAAGTGTTGGCTTCTTAGGCTTATATTTGTCTTTTACTTACAAATTTGGTGGAAGGTTTTAGCTTTATATGTCAGGGTCACCTAAATAATCTTATAAATTTCAAATCTTATATTTCAATCATACAAAAGTTGACCTATAAGTTTCTAAACTAGAGTAGAGATTATCTCTGTTTCTAAAAAAACAAATATAATTTGGTTGATATATTAATTTTGGGTGTATAAAAGTATAATTATGTCACAAGTTTTGAATGTGTGCTTTAAGTTCTAATTAATAAAAAAATAGTATATAATAGCATATATTTGATGAGTTGTTCGAACGGATGAGATTATAACTGATAATGAATAAGATAACTTATTGAATTTAACAAAATTATCTGATTTTAAGTATAAAATGATACAAAAAGATTTTTTAATTAATATTCTTTTTACAATAATATACCAAGAGTATAATTGTAAAAATAATAATAAACTAACAAGTTCAATCACTACTTGAAATAGCTTATCAAAAAACACTATAAGTTATTGAGAAAAAAAATTCACCTCATGAGAATAAATTGTTATTAAACAAGTCTATTTTAATCATATAAACTTATGAATTATAAGTTATCTGTTATAAACTCAAAAATTGTTTTGCTAAACAGAGGCGAAAAATGTGATAATAGAACTATTATTAATATTGTCTTGCTAATGAGTGCATTTAGGACACTCTTTAAAGATTTTTTTGAAGGAAATTATTCATTCTAAGAATTAAACATTGCAATTTTTAATATATTGACTCCATATTTTTTCATAAAAAATTTATTATTTAAGATTTTAAAGCGTGGTCGAGAGACACTCATTAGCATTTTCTTATTAATATCTTTTGAGAAATAGACAACAATATTTTTTTTCTTCTGAAAAAGCTACTCCATTAAGCAGCTAAATCAACTTAAACATGGGAGCTCGTACAAAGTGGACATTCATCTTTTTTTTTGTTAAATAAACTAATGGCTAGAATTATTCCAGCTCTTAAAAGTAAATTAGTGGAGGTATCGGAGTTCGAGCTATTGTTCCTACATATTATGTACAATGTCTCTACTAACAGAGTTAAACTCACAGAGACATTTAAATAGAACATCTCTACACAATCAAATAGTAGTAATTAATATTAATTACTTGTAATTTAGGTTAATATTAAATATTTAAATATTTATCATCGTTAATGGTGATTAATCTTTATTGGTCTAAGAACCTAAAAGTTGAAGACACACAAGATGGTAGTCTCCTCTATGTCGACCAATTTTTTCTTAGCATTTTATTTATGTTTGTGCTATTTAATGCTAGCTCCATATTAGAGAAATAGTCATACCAAACATAATTGCCAAAATTAAATGATTGTATATTTTTAACCAAAATAAGCTATTCCAATTTGATTGAAAGTGAAATAGAGTTGAAGGCAGAATTATATTGCAAGTTCCTATTAAGAGCACTCTGGTGGAATATCACTGGATCCTAATGCCGTCCGGTCACCATTGACACAACTTGTTTACCGGCCATGATAATGACAATTTGATAATCAATCTCACTTGCTACTGATTTTGACTTATTTTTCACTATCTTAAGTTGACTACATTTCAACTCAAATGGATATTCAATTTTTCCACCCATTTGAATATGGAGCTGAGGTTATAATTTAACTAATGCCTACTAAGATAACAAAAATTTGATGTCTCAGCTACTTTAATATTTAATTTGATATATAGTACTATGAGGCTATAACAACTAGCTAGCTACTTCAAAATAGTGTGAATGGTAGTTACATGTTATATGCTACAAGTTGTATGAATTACTAATTGATATGAATCATATGATATCCTTATGTCTATGAAAAAGTTGAAGAAAAATAGATAAAAATGTAAGACCCTTTTTCTATTGTTACATTATATTGAATAAAAACAAGGAACATGATCTATATATGATAATGATTATTCTTTCTTCCTTATATTGCATGCTAAAATAATAATGTGCCTTTTTTTTTTTTCTTTCAGCCAATGAGTTGTGTACTTGTTCACACACAAGCTTGCACTGAAACCTATAGATTCTTGAAATATTTTTTCCCAAACTATGAAATTATAGCAATACTCATTAAAAGAAAATATCTAGTGGTGTGGTCCAAGTGGTGGACACACCTTATGTAGGCCATTTTGCTAATAATGGTTTTTCAAAATAGACTTTCATATGAATCTTCAAGCACCAAAAAGAAAAATAAAGTAATTTCCAGAATTACATAAAATGGTCCTGCATTACACTTTTATAGACAAATTAAGCTAGCCTAAACTAACGGTTTTCAAATTCGATACACTACAAAAATTATGGGTTAATATACCTCTCGTGAGTTTAGGTTTACTCTATAATAATTTTTTTTTTTATTATCTCCTATAGTGTGTGAAGATTATATTATTTATACTCTTTACTTTAGTAGATTTTTTTGCTAATGTGACAAATAAAAAGTTCACTGACACGTCAGCAAAAAATTCACTTTTACGTCGGTAAAAAGCCCACCAAAGAAGCAAACGTTAAAATCTTCACATTGCAGATGTCAGAGGGTAATAAAAAAATTATAAAAGATAAATCAAAACTCGCTCACCTTTATAACATCTATTAACCCTAAAATTATACACAACATTAATAAACTAATTGTTACAAGATTTTTTTATTAAATTGTTACTATATGTGAATTTAATTTCATTGATATTTGCCTAGGAATTGAATTATACATGCATGTGTATAACATTATAGTCTAGCACATGTATTCATTATAGTATTTGAGAAAGGTTTGTGTAACAAACTTCATCAAGAAGTTGAAATGTTTACAATATACAGTATAGAGTAGTATTCTACACTCTGTAATGTAATGAAGCAAAATTGCTATGTTGTGATCAATGTGAAGAAGGACTAAGGTCACTTTCAGACAGTTTGAGAGTTCAACCAACAATAGTATCTAACATAAGATCTACAAAATAGTATTAAACTCAATATGTCACGCGCCCATAATAATAATGACACTTGTTTTTTTCTTAATTAATTATTTATTGCTATTTAAAATAAATTGTTGATAATTGGTTCTATCATACTCATATAGCCTATCTGAAATAATTAAAGACAAAATTAGAATTTTAAAACGCATTTAGCATTTCTTAATCAAAATTGATAGCGAACTATAGCCAATCAGAAGTGGAAAATCTATATTAGCCAATAATTACAGCATTAAAATAACATTCAAAATGTAAAGTCGGTTGATCATATCTCATTGTGATGATTTCATCAGATTGGATTCATCATTTTTTTTGTGATGTACTACTACTTGTAGTATGAAATTTCAGATGGGACCCACTTTTTTCTAATCTTCATTAGTTGTTAGTAATTTTTTGAGAAATAGACACTTTAATTAATTAGTATTATGTCACATAACACACTCATAAGTGTGAGATTTCAGGTTTAAATTCAAATAAAAATATTTAATCTATAATATCAACGTTGTTTGTTGAGATAATTAAATTTTATAGATAATAATTATTTTGGATATATTGACGAAATAATAAGTTACTGAAAACTTATACATAAAATAAAAGGACTGAAGTTCGAATTTCGATCTCGATTATATACATCTAACCTAATTTACATGCGGACTAGATACTAAATATTTTAATCTTTAAAATGTAAGGATCGTACAATTTTGTCACTTAAATTTACAAAATGTCAAACTAATTCATGTTGGGTAGTTAAACCAATGTTTTCATCTTTATAAAGAAACAAAAGCAGTAATAAAATTAAGCTTGTGAACATCAAAATCAAGTTATGCTTTTGTTTGTTTTCCGTTGAAAATTTTAGTGTTGTGCACCGACTATTAGTAGTACATAAGGTGTGGATAGGTTAATCTTAAAAAGGAAAAAGACAATCACATTTTGAAGATACTGATTTGACAATTATGGAACTTATAGACTTATTTATTAATAACTTTCTTTCTGTTTGATGTAATTTGGTCTTTGTACGATTCTCATATCTTTAACTTTGTTTCTATTGCTCATTAACATGTTGTTTACGTCATGTTTAGCAAATTAATGGCTTTTCTCAAAATAATTAACAGCAAAAAAGTCTTATAATCAAGGCTCTGTTTTGACAAAGTTAATTTTCAAAGTTTCTTATAAATTCATAGACAAAAATATATACACCATTATTTTTTGTTACAATGTACAAAAATAGAGCATGGCTTCAAATTTGTATAGAGACTTCAGTATATTTTTGCCTATCCTCTCAAACTCTTCATGGACGATGAGAGAAATAAGCACATATTCTAATTAAGCTAGATATGACATAACCAGTGGCGGAGACAAAGACCCAGCGACTCTCGGTCGTACTTGTCCGCGAATTCAATTTAATTTTTTTGGTATTTTAAGCGTTAATTTAGGATGAAAACAAATTTTTTCAAAATTGAGATTTTTTATTACAAAACTGATATTTTTGTTTAAACTTAAGATTTTACCCGTAATTTATATGTTTCTAACTCCGCCACTGGACATAACATACCACATTAACATTATAGACCAAATTAATCAAAATCTTAAATTACAATATCAATTTTTTTATAAATGATTAAAACCAAAATATATATAACATGAGGAAAAACATAAATTACCCTTTTATATTTTATGAAAATTCCTAATTTAACAAATATAAACATTTTTTTTGGTTAAAAGAAAAAGAAAATACAACCATATACATACATAGGTAATAGACAAATAAAAATATCTCAATAATATAATTTAAGTGAAAAGTAAAATTTTAAAAGCTGAAAAAATTCTGACATCATATATAAAAACTTAAAGTATAAAGAAAAGATCACTATATATAAATTATCAAAACCTTAAGAAGTACTCCATGATACTACATTGGAAAACCTTCCTACCCTAACCATTTGATCTTTGTTCCATACTTTCTTTCTTCTTCATCAATTTGATCATTGGTTCAATGTAGGGTTGGAAATAGAAACTTTTGGGCCCCAATGTGGGCCTTCCAAAAGTTCACAAGTAGGACATAACAATCATGAATTTTATTTATATATTTTATTCTATATACATTTATTTTCCTATGCTTCATCATCTTCTTAATTAAAAATATAAATAATGGAAAGTTATAAAAAAACAAAGTAAGATGCATTGATTCTAGAATGAATTATCCGTATCCTATATATGATTCCAGGCTTTAAAGCTTTAATTTCTGTTCTTTGCAGTTGTTTGTAAGCTAATAAACCAATTCACAAAATTCAGGGCTCATACTCAAGCAACCTACTCAACACCACTAGATAAAATATACATGAGACATTTTTAGAAGCAAAGAATACTTTCCATATTCTTTTAACTTATGATTCTTTTTTATAGAGATCTAGCACCCCCTCTTAGTAGTGCATATTTTTTTATAATAATTAACCACATTGGTGATTAAAATATTCATTGTCGTTTAATAGTAACTAATTATTGTTCGAAAATGAGTTAGTCGCAAGATATGAAATGATATATGAAATATGAATATAATTTTCTCCTCTTAAACATAATTTATGTGATGAGAAAATGTTTGATTTTTATATATAGTATGTTTTAATATATATCTCTTTCACATTATATAGACCTAGACATTGAATAATCTAATAAGGTCTATTGTAGTCCTAATATAAAACATTGATGCCAAATTAATCAGTACATTAGAGTTTAGACACAATAATTTGGTCTAATATCGTAACATTATTTTCCTAAGACTAGGTCAAAGTAAAATAACATTATATATGTCACAAAACAATGATTAAACCGCTAAAAGAATTATATTATAAACGACATATTTCGGTGGCTCTTGTAATTTAAAAAGTCATATATTAGGCTATTCCTATTAGTATGATGAACTATGAAGTATACATGTGCACACTTCAGCCAACAGCAAAATAAATTTATTTTTTGAGAGAAACTAAAATATTGATTTAGAGCAATAAGAATTTATTTATTTTTGGTAATAAGGAGGAGCTGGTTTGTTTTGAGTAGTTTAATACTTTGTGATTTTCACATGATATGATAATTACAGACTTTAATATAGTAAATTTTAAGTTAATTTTGGTCCCCTCACTGATAAAACAAAAACTAAATTCTGCCTTTGTTGATGACTTATAATGATTGCCATCTCATTATTGTGGTTAATTATATGATGGTAACTATTCTATTACTGTATATAGAATAATTTCTTTACTCAAAAAACAATCTAACCATTAAATTTTTTCATGACAAAACATCGATCATAAACTGAACAGGAATCGAAGCTCCGGTTATCTATGAAGCTCCGACACAGCTAAAGTATGGTGTGTCGCCGTGTCGGACACGTGTTAGACACCGACACTCGTATGAAACCTGGACGACACGTATCCGACACGTTTTAGATAATTTTCTTAAATTGAAAGTACTCAAATTGTTTTGATGGGTTCTTTCTATGATTGATTTAAAGTACTAAATTTAAATAAACATAAATTATGATTCTTATCAGATTATTTATAAAGTGTGCTCACAAATTACTTTATTTTATGCATGTATAAAGTATATATAGCCGTGTTCGTGTCTTAAATTTTTTAACATTATTCCATGTCCGGTATCCATGTCCGTGTTGTGTCCCGTATCTGTGTGTGTCCGTACTTCATGGCGGTTATTGATGTCCAACCTAATAACTTATTTACATGCTTTATGTGACATATATTAAAACAAATTAACTTACATATCCTTTGTGTGTGCCAACTTCACATTAATCCCAAAAAAAGGCCTTTTTGATCAAAGTACTTATAATATACTCTGTATTTACTCTTTTGATTACTAATCTTCACAAATAAATAAGATAGAAGTTATATATAACTAGCTAGATTTGCAGTTAATTTTTGCATTAACTTAATGAACCCAATCTGAATAAGACAACAAACCATTGAAAAGTACAACCATTGCTAATATAACATATCTAGACTTTATGTGACATATATAAAAACTTATTCCTTTATGTATTTATATATATCCACTTCACACAAATCCCAAAATGGCCTTTTTGTACCAAGTATAATATACTATGTCTTTAGAAGTATTTTATAATAAAAAAGGGTGCATTGTTCTCAAAGAAACCTGCATCATCAGTTATACTATATATACTACTATTACTTTAGTATAAGATAATATATCAAAATGTGCATTCTTTCTCATTAATCAAGTCATGTAGCTGGAACTTTGTTATAACAGAAGCAGTTGGTCTAGTAACTCCAACTGTCAAATTTGTTTCATATATTTAAAGACACCAATGAAATATTCCATCAAACAAATTCTAACACATTTCATTTATTCATTACTACATAAATTAACTACTTAAGATGCTAATAGTAAATTACCTACTAATACTTTTGCAAATATTTTGCTAGAACCGGTATCCGAGCAAAAGATGCACTGAGACGGACATCAGACAAAAATACAAAACACCGTATTAGCTAGCAGGACCGTATTTTAGAGCGAGAAATAGCATTTCTCATAAAAAGGTCACAAATGTTGTCAAAAATGTTAAGGCTCTCTCAAAATTTGCTTTATACATCACTTACACTTAATCTAACCTTGATTACTGATGAAGCTTTACACATTACATTAATATATGGATTTGATATATTACATTATCAAATGGTTTGAGTGTTAAAGTAACTAATGATAAATTAAAAGATACATTATAGTGGAGCTCTTGTGCTATATATCATTGCTAAATCACAAACAAGATATAAATTAACTATGGTTGTATGCATATGAAAATTAAACAGTATTAGTAGTACCAATTAATACAAATGATCATATAAACACATTGATGTGGACATAGCCTAGGTTGCCAGGTGTAAATTGAGGAATGGTGCCAAATGGGACGGCGCACCAAACAGACAATTATATTGTGAAATTAACCTCAATTCTGTTGAGAGACTGTTGAATAGAAGAATGAATGTGACATTGCATAACATAACATAATGCATGTTCATATATTTTGTTTTTGTTTAGCTAGTGAGCCTAAACTTTACTGTTAATTCACTTATATTTTATTAGTACTTAGCTATAGCATATACATAGAATGTGTTTTGGTCTTCCTGATGAAACACAGACACTCTTCAGATTAAGTGTGTTTCAGTGTCTGACATGATACGGACATGACACTTATGATTACATTGAATTATATCAGTGTCCGTGCTTCACTATGGTATTACATATCCTCACTCTTCAGTCCAACGAGACAACTTTTACAAAGCACAAAACTGTGAGGGCTCACACGCAGTTCAAAACAGACAATATCTCATAACATAGTGCGGCGTACTTGAGAATAGAACTAAAAAAGAATGTAATAATGTAATGCAAGTAATTAAGTTAAGACTATATAGTACTAAGGAAGTTGATTAAAAATAAAGAGAGAATGTAAGTAATATAGTAGCAGTGTGTTATAAAAGTGCTTAGAGGGTGGAAGTTATGTCTAAGATGAGGGGGGGTGGCGTGAAAGCTTGGTGTCACGCCGTCCAAAACAAACAAATAAAACATCTTTTTTCATCTCTCTATCTATCTATCTGCCACCCCACGCGCAATCATCTTATAACATTCTTTCTATATATTATATATTCCTCTGCTTCTTTTCTCTACTACAACATTCTCATGCTTAGTTGCTAATATATATACCTCTATATCCTCTCTTTAAACAAACATTCACCACTACACCTTATTAGTCTCATAAACATCTATCTATCTCTCTCTCTCTCTCTCAAGCTTCTATTCTCTTCCAGTGCTTTTGTATTGCAGCAATCTGAAAGAAAATATGACATCAACTCAAATTTCTGTGAGTATTCTTATATACTATAGTATATATCCTTATAGACTATAGTGTAACTATTGTTTCTTCTTCTTCTTTGATCTCAAGAGGGTTTGTTAAGGGAAGTCTTAGTCTTATTTTATAGTTTATACACACCACTAGTCTAGAAATCTTTTGACAGATCATTTGATTGGTTTTTTCTCATGGAACTCAAAAGTTTCTGATGTGCTATATATATTCATGTCTATTTAGAAGCTGAAAATGCTATATAAAATATAAACCTATATGTTAGTTCTATGATCTCTTCACATTTTCTTAGTTTTCTAAATAAAAAATTTAGTCTGATATGTTTTGAATTTTGTCAACTGAGATGTAATATTATTAGTTAATGCTTGAAAATCTATAAATCATGAATGAAATCAATATTTATAATTAGTTAATGCTTGTTATATATGGATTAAAGAACTATATAATGAGTAGTGAATATTATTTATGTCCTTGAAAAATTAGTGTGAAAACCACATTATGCTGATGAGTAGTGGAACTTTATCTAGCATGCTAATATGCCATGCTATGTGTTGTGTGATCAAAAATTGTTTTCCAAAGACAGGTCTTTCTCCACCACCAACAATTAGTATTGAGAGAACGAGAGTGCACTCAAAGATATATTGTTTGTGACAACAACATGCTTTGTGACAGCAAAGTCAATCTTTTCGGCCAAACTTTTGTGTTCAATTTACTTTTTTCATCAAATTCATCTCATGCAACTAAAGCCATATATGAAAAAGAAATTTTCTTAGGCTTAATCAATCATAATAGCCTATATATGTATATCTTGTTTGTTAGTAATTTGTTTTCATATTATTATTCTTATTAATGGTGGGATCCATACATGGTCTGCCAATGTTAGCATTGCACATGCTTCACAATTGTTGGGTCCAAATACAAAGTTGCATCATCATAATCATCATTATATACCTATATATCTCATAAGCCCTAGCTATAGCTAGAGACATTTTTTAGAGCTATGAGGTAATTCTAAACTATCATTACAAATAACTACTAAGAGAAGTAAAATTTTGGTGACCTCTTACCTTATGCCATTTTATTTGTTACTATTTTCTTTACTGTTTTATATCTATTTTTTGTGAATCAGATATCCTTTACACGCAACTGCAAAGACTATTTTTCATATATTATTCTGAAATTGATTTTGGTTGATATTTTCAGGAGAGATCATCGTCAATGGATATGGAATCATGTGTACCTCCAGGATTTAGATTTCATCCAACAGAAGAGGAACTTGTAGGGTATTACCTCAACAGAAAGATTAACTCACTCAAAATTGATCTAGATGTTATTGTTGAGGTTGATCTCTACAAAATTGAACCATGGGATATACAAGGTACTACATAATTCAAATTCAAAACTTTACTACTAATTTGGATATTAATTAATTAATTTGATAAAATTTAGTTTATGCAGCAGCATGATGTCATGTCATTATATAATTAGTTAATTACTAATGATGTATTTGTTGAAAAAATGCAGATAGATGCAAATTAGGATATGAGCAACAAAATGAATGGTACTTTTTCAGCCACAAAGATAAAAAGTATCCAACAGGAACAAGAACTAACAGAGCCACTGCTGCTGGATTCTGGAAAGCTACTGGAAGAGATAAAGCTGTAACTTCCAAAAACAGAATTATAGGAATGAGAAAGACACTTGTTTTTTATAAGGGACGTGCCCCTAATGGAAGGAAAACTGATTGGATTATGCATGAATATAGACATCAAACCTCTGAACATGGTCCTCCACAGGCAAGTTCATTATTTTTTTTCTTAATATATTTGCATTGCAAACAAAAATTTCTAAAACAATTCATGTTTTATGTAAGGAAAGACTTTTTCTTTTTACGAATTAAGGCCGTTGAATCTTAGTGGATCGTGCAGTGCCAGTAAAACCGCTCAGCTACTATTGACTGTAGATAATCTATTTCCGTACTTCTTATAAATATACATCAATTAAATATTTTTTCATGTAAGCAAATTTTTTTTCTTTTTACGAACCAAGAGTACTGAATCTCACTGGGTCGTGCCAATAAGACCACTCTGTCACTATTTGTGAGAAGAAAAAAACTACAATTTATTTCCGTACTTCTTATAAATATACAACAATTAAATAAGTTTTCATGTAAGCAATTTTTTTTCTTTTTACGAACCAAAACTACTGGATCGTGCCAGTAAGACCACTCTGCCACTATGTGTGAAAAAAGAACTACCGACTGGCGACTGTGGATAATCTATTTCCGTACTTCCTCCAGTTCCACAAACATGCACACTCATTTTTCCAATTATATAACTATACTCTCAAGCTTCTCTTTCAATCTTTAGTGTAATAATTTGAACTTGTTAATTACTTCAGGAAGAAGGATGGGTTGTGTGCAGAGCATTTAAGAAGCCAAGTCCAAGTCACAGGCCAGGTTATGAACCATGGTATAGTAATAGTAATAGTAATCAACATCAACAACCACAATATTTCAGAGATGATCAAAGCTATGCAACAACTACAAGACCATTATCGATTACAGATATTTTGCACGAAAATCGTTTACTCATTCAACATACTCATCCAGAAGAAGGTACAAGTTATAGTCACCAATTTAGCACAGATCAACAATTTCTATCAAACCAAACTACTCTTGTTATGGAAAACAAACAACTCATTGAACTTCCACAATTAGATAGTCCAACAACAAGTTTTGCAATCAAAGAATGTTCTCATAACAATGGACTTATCACAAATGAAGATCAATGCAGTGATGAAAGACAAGTAATTGATTGGAAAAGTTTGGATAATTTGTTCACTTCACATCAATTTACAGATACAAGTAATTACTTTACAAATCAAAATAACTTGCCATTGATGATGATACCTCATAGTCAGCATGAGTTACAATCTCAAAATCAAGCTAATCATATATTAGGATGCTTTCCTGATTCATAACTTGAGTGACATGACATGCATGATCATATTCATCATATATTATTATAGCCAATAAATAAATGGATCTTAAGTAAGATGATATGGAATCATTATATCTTAGTTTTCCATTTCATCTTACTATAAGCTAATTTAGAAGTTGCTGATATTATATAATTTTTTTGTGATAATGGAGATTCACTTGAAGAGTGATTTAGCTCCTTAATATGTTTAGAGTTCATAAATTTTTTTCTATTATTTTTCTTTCTTTTCTTTTGGGTACCAATTAAGCTTAACTTTGTACTATGTGTTATGTAACTCATAAATGTACATTCTCTTTTTTGCATGCATAGTGTGGCTTTACAATTTGCTTTAAGCTGTTTTATAAAATTATTATCTTAATTTTGTGAAAGTTGTTATTAATATATTATATCATTTTTCCCTACCTGTTTTTTTTACCACTAGTATTTGACTCATTGGACCGACTAATCTAGTTCGGAACGAGTTCTAACATCATCAAGTAATTTCTTTATCTCTCACTTGTTCCTTTATCTTTCACTATAGGTAATGGTAATAACCGCACAGCTTTCTTGTGATTGCACTTATACTACTAATAACTTATGCAATGTTTTAAGCATAAGGAAAGCAGTTTTTTGCTTATATATATTTAAAATCGGAAGAAGTATGACACAAGACAAAGTGATGTAAAACAATATAATTTAAAATTGCATATATATAGTATAACACTCAACCGCTTGCGTCACTTAGGAAAATATCATGCACAAATTGACGAGTAAATACACATTTGTAAGTAAGTTGACATTTAAAACAAAGTGATATCGCATAGAAGTAAATTTGAAAACAAAAACATATTATACTTTATACTTAAGAGTTCAAACTTCAACGAAGCACTTTCATGAAAGAACAATTTGAAAACAAAAACATAGAATACTAGTAGCAAACAAGGAATCCATGATGCAATAAGGATTTCCTATTTCTTTCACTGAAACGAAAACGTGGTGGAGCTGTTATCTTTCTCAATGATGGTCTTGAAGATATCATGGATTCAACGACATCGGGATGCACTCCATCACAACCCTGTAAATTGATCTCTATAAGTTGTGTGCATTTTTCAGCCACATGTTTTACTCCGTTCTCTGTGACATGAGTATATTTCAATAACAGACGTAAAAGCCCATGACAATTTTTTGAAATCTTGTAGAGACTTTTATCTTTAACTTTTGTACGTGACAAGTTCAATACCTCAAGTTTGGGAACTTTAAACTTCAGTTCTAGTGTCTTCATTGTTAGACAACTAGTTACAACACCCGTGCAATGCACGGGACACATATAGAAAGATATTTCCTTTATTTTGCTATTGATATGATCATTTAAATTTTATATTGAAATAAGATGATATCAATAAATAACATCTAAAAAGTATGCTTATATAAATATACTACACATCAGTTTCTCTTCAAGTTCCAGTTTGATATCTATAACAAATTCACATATATCTTGGTCAATGTATGTAGTTGGAATTGAAGAATTGTTGTTTCTCAAAATTTTGCATTCATAATGTTATTCAGTATTGTTATCAACCAAAGTAATTGACTGTTGATTTTTATTCAAATATTTATGTGCCACGTCAATTGGGAAACTCTGTTAATATATATAATAGTGGTTAACCATAAATGGTTTTATTGAAAGAAAAAAACCATAGAAAAAATATACTTTAACAATTCCTTACTACAATGAAATTTATGATTATGCTATAAAAATGAATCCATAAACAAATTATATGATGATTTACCAAGATATTATTTCCTTTAGCCATAGATTTTAAAACATAAACCTCCCAAGTACGGACAACTTCAAAATCCTCTTAAATAAAATCAGCATCAGTTAGTACACGTTTGAAAGCTATATCCAACTTTGATATTCTACTTATAGAACCCGTGCAATACACTTGCTTATATATTTAATAACAAATTATAATTTAAATGAAATGAAATGCTAATATAATTATACTATAATGTGTTTTGGTTGTATTATTTTTTTTATCAAGTAGTCTAGTGGCTAGAAATTCCACTTTTAAAGTGGAGAAGTAGGATAACCGGAGTTCGAATCTCCGCACCCTGTATATATAATATGGTGTCCAATTAATTGAGCTAAACTCGTGAGACTGTGTTTTAATTGTATTACTAATCAATATAATCAATATAAAAAACAATATCAACTATAAATCTAAGATACTAAATTAATTTATCTTATTGAATGGGTAAATAAAGATTTATATGCAATACCTTATGATAAGTCGAGTGTACTTTTTTAGGGAAGATTAAAAATTTATCCTAATAAGAAGCATATAAATAAATTAGTGTCAGAAGTACTTATTAATAGGATATTGAGACTCCGTTTGGTCCCGACTTATTTTCTACTTTTCTATTTTTCTTAAACGAAATATAGAAGTATAAAATTGAATTTAGCCATATTTTTATTTAAAAGTATTAGAGAAATAAAATAAAGAAGTAAAAAATAAAGAGAAGTGGAGTCGAACACAATTTTTCCCTTCTTCTTTACTATTTTTAAGGAGAAGAAAAAGAGTAGAAAATAAGTCGGACAAAACAGGGTCTGAATCAAATTCAAATTTAAGTTGTCTTAGATTTCCCCCTCAATTTAGATGATATATATATATATATATATATATATATATATATATTTGACTCATAATGATATATATAATTACCCTTAGACTTATCATAAATATGTAGTACCAAATAAATATATTCATTAATTTAAATGATAAAATAATATTTTTTTAGTTTTCCTTCTCAATTTAGATGACAAGTTTTTTAGTTACCCTTAGTACTATATGGAAACATGTACATAGTACATATAATTATTATCAATTAAATGACAAATTAATATTTTTTTAGTTTTCCCCCTAAATTTTGATGACAAATTGTTTTAGTTACTCTTACGACTTTACATAAGCATGTAGTACAAATAATTATATTTGATCAATTGGCATTAATTTTGAATTCTTCCTCTCAATTTAGATGATATATTTTTTAATTATCTTTATAACTAATTGAAAGCATTTATTACATTATATATAAATTTATCGAGTGCTTTTGCACGTCACTATAAAGGAAAAGGTGACAAATAAGGCAATATAAATAGAATGTGCTTAATCTCTATGTAATTAATAAGTTGATATATACAAAGAAAAAGTACAATGTACATAACATTATAGAACACAGTACAATAGAAATTGATGTACTACATAAAGCACGAACAATATACATTGTCTATCCTAGTTGCACTTAATTAGGCAGGCTTAGTTTCCTTGTAGTCGGAAGTTGACGCCGAACTTCTGTTTAGTCTTATACAATGCTGAGATTGACTTGCTATATTGTACATCATGAACTTGATACATAGCAGTCTAATAAATTATTTCTACTATTCTAAGGCCCATTGTAAAAATATTAAATTTCATCATAACCTAAAATGACAGCTCCCCAAATAACGTGTTTTCTAGCCAAGTTAGTCTCGATATAAGTAGCTCTTTTATCCATCTCATCTCTCCATCATGGTTAACCATCCTAATACATTAAATCAAGAAAAAAAATCAAGACTTTATTTTTTAAAAATGCAGAACAACCTTCAGGTGTAGGTCCACAACTTATAAAGAAACATATTATAAAGAAGAAACAAATATATAGTAGTGAAAGAATTACCATACTCATCCATTTGGACATTTGGTAGTCATGTTTGTTTTTCTAATTTTCTTTTGCTGCACCTATACATGCCATAAGTAGTCTACCAAAGAATTACAATTTTCAAATTGAGAGAACCTGGTGAGGGAGGGAAGCTAGTCATTGTAAAATTTGAATTACAATTTTGAATTGTAAACTTGAATAACATGGTCATGATAGTGAGGCAATTAGGTGAACTCTATAGTAAGTCAGAAAATATATCACTCACTAATATATAATGACAATACCATGATTTGGTTTATAATTAGAATTTAGCTTCCACTTTTCATGTTTCAAAGTATTTGTGGTATGTTAATTGATATGGTCTTTCACATCTCTCAATTTCTCCTTATGGTGCAAAGGCAAGTAACTGTAAACTTACTATGACATGTTTAGATTAAATGGAGTTTCATGTTGAATAATACTTCCAAAATTGCAATTGTTTGGGAATTCAAGCATGAAATTTCAGCTTATAGACAAACCATTAAAATATTATAAACAATCAGTCAATTAGATTTAAATGTATGGGTGAAATTAGAAATATCAATCAATCAATTTTTATATATAAAACTTATGCAAAAATCAATCAATCTCCACCTAGTATAGATTAGTTAATCTAAATCCTCTTTAACAACAACATTGATGCAAAAATCAACCTACAATATAAAAATAAATAAGCAAAATTCATAAACAAAAACAAAAGGAGAGGATGAAATGAAGCAATTGCTTCAACTACTAAAGATCTTCATATTCAATTGTTGTTGAGATCATAATCTCTTAGAAATTAGAAATTAAGCGTGATTTAATAAGTACGATTAATATATCACCAATTAGAGCTTCTACAAAGAGTGTCATCAGTCTCATGTGAATTTAATCCTCAGACATTTACAGCTAGGTTTGTTATGAAAATCAAAGAGACACGCATGCATAAACTTGTGAAGTAAAGATGTGAAAACATGAAATGACCATGTTGATCCTAGTTAAGATCAAGATATAACTATAAGTCTCATTGTACAAAATAAAGAAAGAAAATAGAAGAAAAGACACAGTAATATTTGAAGAAGAGGTCCATGGAACATAAAACTCAAAGAAGAAACACCGATGGCCAAAAAGAATATAAAATAAAATAAAAACTAATGTTTGAAAAACAAATTGCTCTTTGGTTTCATTTTATTGGGACATGATATTGATCAATAGGAAAAACAATGTAAAATGGTGGATTCAGGGTAATGTGTTATTTCAAATTGTACCTTTTGTGGGAAATATACAATAAACAATAAGATTAATATCGTTTAGGAGGATAATGATATTTTAAGTTGATAATGCTAGTGACTCTTAAACCTTAATTAAGATTTGTTTCACAAATACTCATAGACTAAATTGTTCTCTTTAACTTGATAGTGAAGAAATTGACCAATGCATACACTGTGAGAATGAAATTAGGTTCAAGCTTCTCATATTCATTCTATGTTGTACTGTGTGATTTTTGAGTTAAAAGCAAACATTCAAATATGTTCTTATAATAAATCAAATGAGTAGGAGAGAATAAATCATTTATGGCTACTACCATTTTCATCTACTACTATTACACTCCAATACTACCTATCCATATCTCACATACTAACATGTTTCTTCTGCAATGTTGTTCTTTAAAATGAAGTTGAAAACACAATAGAAAAATAATCCAACATACTTCAATTTCAAATCATGATTAACAATCAAACTCAAAGCAAATTCAATTCACCATTCAATAACGTGAAGAATGTTCATATATTCAAACCTTGAGAATCAGAAACATACTAAAGTGGACTAAACAAATTCAAAGTTCTTCAGGATGTGCAGCAAATATTTTTATTTTCCCCTTATTTTCCTAGTCATATGGTAGACTCTCATACAAACAACACTTTTTGAAGCTTAGAAGCACACCATTTATGCTTAGATGCTCTTCAAGATGTCCAATTTTTTAAATTAAAAGACATAGTTCCATATAGTCAACTAAAAGAAAGAAAAGAAAATTACATAGCAATATACTTAAGTTTAAGAAACAGAATTTTACTTCAATATACACTACATTCTCTACCATAAGCAAGTTGCTACTCTCAAATTGCACTACATTCTATATACACACTTCAACAATGGATCCTGCAAAACAAATAAAACCAAAATTAGATAATAAAAAATAAGATTAATATCACCTAGGATACTGATATTTTGAGTTGATAATGCTAGTGACTCTTGGACCTTAATTAAGATTTGTTTTTACAAAGACTATCTTTTATCATTTTTTAGCTCTTATGCATGCCTGTATCCATCACTTGTCATATAGGAACAAATATTTGCCTTATATCATTCAAAGAAATCGACTCTTTAAATCAAAAATTACCTTAAGAAAAATATAAACTTTTAGAGGACTATCTAAAGTTAATAAGAAGCATAAAAGGATGTAGCAAGAACAATATATACCCATATACCCAATATAAGGCTTAATTAAACATTTTAGAGGACTGCTATAAAGGAAAAATGAATTAAACTATAAAACTAAAAGGAATTAGAACATTCCATAATTGAAAACATGGTTTGGTCATAAAAAAATAGGCCTTCAACTAAGTTTAAAAATCAAATAAAAAACATAAAAGATTGGGGTTTAAAAGCAAAAGTAGAAAATTGATAGAAGATGGAAAAATAACCCTTTGTTGCTACTCCTTGGATATACACTTTCACTATAGATCCTGAAGAATAAATAAAACCAAAGTTAGACTCACAAATTAAAAAAGAAGTTGAGTAAACATAACTTAAAACATTTACAACAGTGAAAAAAGAATTAGAAATCCTAACTGAAATCATATATTTAATGTGAAAGATATATCCAATGCTCTAAAACATCATTGCAAAACAAAGGAATTACCTATACATGTATTAGAAATTGTGAGAGTATATTTTTTGTAATGCAATTTATGTTATACACAATGCTAAAAGCACAAAGTTTGCAAAATTAGTACCAAAAAAATGACAGCATAAAAAATGTATACATATATATTAGCTTGAAGAAGGAGAAAATATGTGGTTAAGTTACCCTTTTCTTCAAAGAAAGGGACAATGTGAATAACTAATTTTAGATAAAGGGTCAATTATATTCTTATGCAAGATTGTGATGATCGAAGCCAGCATATAGCACTATCAAAGGTGTAAATCAAAGAAGCAAAACATGAAGCAAATGAATTAATAGTTTTCTAAATGCATTGCAACTGATGATTGTAATCATAGGGAACTAATGAAAATGGCATCCTATTGTTTTCATAATTAAACTATGCAAACCTCTAGTTTTTTTTTGCCAACATATATTATTCTCACCTAAACTTACAATATAATACTTACAAAGCCAAAACTTTACATCCAAAACACACTTCTTGAAGGATTGGTCCTTCAAAAAACAACATGAGCACATGTTGTTTTGGACAACCAAAACCAAATAAATCATTATCAAGCAGCAACAACTGCTCTCAAGTGCCTCAACATGCTGTAACATGCATATATCAAACTCAACTATGCAATTCTCCCACTTATCATATGACCCTTACATGGCAAGAACCCTTTCATCTCATTCCCTAATCATCCACTTATCATATTTTTTGTTGAATTGAATGTCTACATTACCCTCAATTGTGATTGTTGATACTTTACCTCATAGTGTTTCATTATCTTGGCTCTGTTTGTTTATCTTCATTCATGACTCAATCTCCCTAAGAATTTGCTGCAAGAATCCAAAGGTAAAACCCACATGAAATCCAAAGCCAAAAAAATTCATAAATGAAATGACTATAGCTCTAATGTTCCAAAGTTTGTATTCAATACCAAAGCTACTTATTGCTAGGATTTCTTGATTCTTAATTAATTTCTCTACTTCAAACTTTTCTATCCTCATTTGACAGTATTTTCACTGACAGTTTATATACACCAAGGTTCAAAATCTTATAGAACACAAACAAATTAAGAAGCATACTCAAACTAATACATGGTTCCAAAATTAAGGAGAAATGAATAATTTATAATGAAAAAGACGGTGATAAGAGATTATACATTCAATATTAAGATTCATAAAAGAAAAAAATACCTCAGATTAGATTGGTGTCAAGAACCTGAATAGATACAGAGCAACATAGCATCTATGAGATTGGTAGCATAATCAAATCAAACAAATAAAGAACAATAGAAATCTTAATCATCATTAAACTTACTCAGAAGGGGGGAACTTGTACACAATCCTGATTCTGATTTTCTAACGAAGCAACGGCTAAACAAATGACACTCCAATCCAACTCCTATTCGTTCGGCTATTCCATGTTCTAGACTTTGCTACTATTATTGTCATGCCCTTTATTTATCATTTGTCTATAATGATTCATCTAGTTGGGGAAATGTTGGGAAAATTAATACATTAAAAATCAAGAGTACACTATTGATATTAGTAAAAACATAGTAAAACTAAAAGTATAGCCTTCATACAAAACAAATTTTCTAAATAATGAACAGCTGAAAAGCACGTTATGGCTCAACCAATTAACAATAATACAATATAGTAGACAGTAGACACCCCAACCCAACAGTCCCAAATAATAAATATATAGAAAACTAACCTTTGTATTTTCCATTCTCTTATACTACCAACAGCATCATTTCTTAGAACCATTCCCCGAACAACTATACTGTTACGCAAGCCTCCTCCCAAAAGCTTTGCGTGACATTGTCCACATTAAAGTTTACAGGGTTTTTTGGGCACACTTTGATGCATGCCTACATTTTCCAAACAAAGGTCAGAATGTCAAGTTCTGCACGCCTGCACCAACAGAGTATGTGGTAATCATAGTAAAACAGGGTAATGAGGGTATACTCACATCAGCAAGAAGGGACCATATAGTATCTTCTTGACCGAGAGAGAAAGAGAACAATAAATGAGAGAAAAAAACCAGAAATTATGAAAGGATAAAAGCAAGATACTGAAAAACATTTTCGATCTCTTTCACTTGATTATGTCGTGCGACAACGCGATTTCTTCATTAAGGTGTCAGAAAAGAAAATTTTATCTACTAATGAGAGAATGACATAAATAGGGATGTCATAAAAGAAACAAACTGAAATTAAGTGTTACCATAAAAGAATCATTGTTGGAAAATTTGTTGTCGTCGGCCGTTTTGGTTTCATGTGAGAAATTCGTTAGTTCTCTACAGGAATCGTATAAAACAATTCATTAGAAAGAAAATAGCTTCTTATAGTAGAATAATCCATGAATCATATTCCAAAATAAGGTCTATAATCTAAAATGAAACAAATGGATAACCTCACCAATAATGAGGAGTTTTCAAATGCAATCAAGCTATGAACCTCCCCAACCCTCACTAAAGTAAGGAATTCAAAGAATGTCAATAATTCTTTGTATCTAAATCTAAATTTAAATAATTAATTAAAAATATCAAATTATAAGTAAACCACTTATACTGCGATAGAGGCATAAAAAAACACTATCCACCTTAAAAACAATATGAAGACAAACAATTAATTCTAGAAATGAACATTGAAGAAATTGAAAAAATATAGTTAATAGCTATGAAAATATACCTGTAAACCATTTGTCTTTACAGCAACAACAAAACCTAGAGGAGAGCCTGGAAGAAAGATAAAATGAGAGAAAAATGTAAAAATTAGTAACAAAAAACATAGGAATTTGATACTGAAGTTTTATTTGTTATATTTCCAGAAACAACAACAAAATGAGTAAGAACATAGCAAAGAAATTTTCACCTTTCATACCAGCTTCCTTTCATTCTTCCCTGTTGTGGAAAATAGCAATAATGAGAAGATAGAGAAAAATATGAATCACGTGAGAACAAAAGCAAGAAAGCGAAAAACGATTTTAGTTTTTCTCACCTGTTTGTGTCGTGCGAGACGTTATTCCTTCGTTGGGGTTACTTGCTCACGAGAAATTAACGAAATAGAAAAAGGATGGAGAGGGAGTTTGGTGAGCAGTTGCAAAATTGAAACAATTGAGAAGAAGAATGATGAATTAACCTGCGAAATTGGCCTTGAAGCATATCGAAGGATGCAACTGACTCAACTCTCAAGCAAACCCTAATTTGAAAACCTGCAAAACTACGAAGCATTCAACAAAAAGTATCAGAACATGAAATCAAATTGAAATAATGGATGGAGAAGAAAAGAAGAAAGAGGAGGCGAGTAGCTAAATGAAGAGGAGAGAAAGAAAAGGTTGAAATAGAAAGATAAGGAAGATATTTTGGGGGGAATTGGAATTTGAAATTTGAAATGGGAGTAAAAAGAGCTAAAAGAATGTTGCAGCATCTCCTGAGAAAGTAGAGTACGACGTTTTGTTCATGTTTACTGTTTAGTGCAGCTTGAGAAGGGGAGAAGCAGTGACTTTTGTGTTTGTTGAAAGGGACATGTGAGAAAGATGCTAATTTGACCTTGGTATGTTTTGTTTGTAACCCCAAAATTGAAGTTTTGTCATTGTTTGGAGTTGGTTTGGACTGATGAGTTATTGGGCCTTAAGCCTTTCAAGTTTCAGCCCAAACTTGTATCCTTAATTACTATTGGTTGATGAAGATATTATGCTTCAAATGGCAAATAATTTGGCTGTATTAATAATTGATATGCCAAGTGTCATGCTTGAAAAAATGACAAGTGTGATTTTTTGCCTATAATTGCTAGTGGTGAAGGTCTATTATTAAGATATGTAATGAGCTTTTGGTTGTAATTGGGCTTTGGGCTTAGTAATAGTTTAGTCATTTATGTTTTATTATATATTCTTAAGACAATCCTTTTGTATTCACGCTTTTTATTATTGTAATGGAAAACCCTAGTTTCCTATTCTCTTGTTATAGTCTCAATTCTTAACATGGTATCAAAGAGCTCGGTTTGATCTTGGGATCTATCGTAAAGTGGTGCATCAGTTTGGAGCAACAATTTGGTCCGATTGAAAGTTGTGTGACTTATCTATTGAGACGACGGCTGTTGATTTGTTGGAAGGTTGGTGGTCGTGTTGATACACTGGTACGTTGCTATTTTGATGCTCTTGTGGTTTGTTGTGCTTTGTTGCTATATTGGTAGGTTGACTTTTATTAGTTGGTTCGTTAGTATTGCATTGGATACTTATTCAAAGACATCTCATGTACTTGGCTACCTTCATGTTTGGTTAAAATTTCAATTGAGTACAACAATTGAAAATTGGGAGAATTATTGCTATTGCTTTTTTTTTGACTCGGTGACAAAATTTTGCATTGTGGTGTTTTGGTGATCTTATAGTTGATTAAAATGAGTAACGATAAAGATGACTCTCTTCAGTCTATTAGTGTTCAACTTAATGGAGAAAATTATCTTTATTGGAGTTATGTGATGCGAAATTTTTTGAAAGGAAAGAAGATGTGGAGTTATGTTGATGGAACCTCTGTTATGCCCGTAGATAAAAAAGATAAAGAAAAATATGCAAAAGAATTTGAAACATGGGATGCTAGTAATTCGAAGATAATTACTTGGATTAATAATTCCGTTTCTCAGTCAATAGGTATGCAACTAGCAAAATTTGATACTGCTCAAGAGGTTTGGGATCATTTGAAACGTTTGTATAAGCAATCTAATTTTGCTAAACGGTATAAGCTTGAGAGTGATATTAGAGATCTTAAACAAAATGATATGACTATTCATGAATTTTATTCAGCCATGACTAATTTGTGGGATCAATTGGCCCTAATGGAATCAGCTGAATTGAAAAGTGTCAAAGCATACACTGACCAAAGAGAAGAACAACGTTTGGTTCAGCTTCTAATGGCTCTTCGTGATGATTTTGAGGGACTCCGTGGGAGTATTCTACATCGTACTCCTCTTCCAAGTGTTGATTCAGTAGTTAGTGAGTTGTTGGCAGAAGAAACTAGTCTTAAGTCTCAGTCTAATATGCATCATGGAAAAGGAATTATCTCGAATCCTCCATCTGTTTTTGCTACTCCTTTTCACAAAGGAAAACCTCAAAGGAGGGCTTGGATTGGTGTTGATGAGTGTGCATTTTGCAAGGATAAAGGTCATTGGAAAGCACAATGTCCAAAATTATTGAAGGCAAGTGGAACAAACTTTAAGGCTCCATCGTCCAATGTTGTTGCTGCTTCTATTGTTGGTTCTTCTCAAGCATCTGATCTTGCTGAGCAATTTCAAAAATTTCTTTCCACTCAACCACGTGCTATGTCAGCCTCCTTTGTAAAAGGTTTGAATCTCTCTAATTCTTCTGGATCCACAATGCAAGAGGCTGATTGGGACATGCCATAATCAAGCTAAGCTACGAAGTTTTGTCTATTGTTGTTTTGATTCTTCTCTTAGATTGATGTTTCTCTCTTTTGAATGCTTCTCTCTGTTGGTATGTTGATTTTTCTCTTTGATTGGTTCTTCTTTGGTTGATTCTGTCTTTGTTGTTGGTTCCCCTCTTTGACTATGTTTCTTATCCTTGTATGTTATCTCTCTATCTCTTTGGTTGTTGTCCCTTCTTTGGTTGCACTTCTCTCTCATTTGGTTCTTCTCTCTGATGTTTTCTTCTGTATGATTGCTTCTCCCTGATAATTCTTTTGTCTGAATTTCGTCTGATTGCTTCTCTCTGCTGATTTCTTTTGTTGGATGACTTCTCTCTTTGGTTGCTCCTATTTCTATTTGGTTGTTGTCTCTTCTCTCTTGGTTATTCTCTTTGATGATCTCTTTTCTGTTGAATGCTTCTCTCTGATTGTTTTCTCTCTTTGGTTGTTGTTGTTGCTTCTCTATCTGATGTCTTCTCTCTTCTGATGCTCTTCTTTTTGTTGGTTTGTTGCTTCTCTCTTGGTTAGTTTGATTGTTCTCTTCGTTGTTAACTTCTTTTGGTCTGATTTCTCTTCTAATTGGTTGCTCTCTCTTCTGATGATTCCCCTCTTCTGCTGTTGTTTCTTTCTATGGTGGTTGATATATTTGGTTGGTGCTTATCTTTATGTTGGGTTCGTTTCTTTAGTTTGGTTCATTTGGTTTTCTTTTTTGTTTCTTGTTCGACAAACTCTCAATGCTAGATGTTATTGCATTGTGAGTTTGAGGGGAGATGTTAGACAATATGTAATGAGCTTTTGGTTGTGATTGGGCTTTGGGCTTAGTAATAGTTTAGTCATTTATGTTTTATTATATATTCTTAAGACAATCCTTTTGTATTCACGCTTTTTATTATTGTAATGGAAAACCCTAGTTTCCTATTCTCTTGTTATAGTCTCAATTCTTAACATTCATTTCTATACAATGGGCCAAGTTCAAATGTCTCAAGTTACAACATTTTCTTAAAACATGACAAATACTTTCATTAGATATGTCAAAGCAACCTGTCAAATCAAGCAACTGCAAATTGGGGAAATAATCTGCGACGAGGGACATGTCAGTGCTAAGGAGAGAATCATAAATGTAGGAAAACGTGAGAGAGGTTATAGTTGTAATCTTTTGCGATAAAGCTTGTAACGTATTCGCAGGAATAGTTGGTAGGTGGTAGAGATTGAGAGATGTGAGAACGAATGAGAAAGTAGACATTTGGCAGGGAAGCTGATCAAAGGTGCTATGCTGACCCCATATATTGACGGATGTGAGGTTGGGGAATCTTAGGAAGAGGGAAGGAAAGAAAATGTGTGTTCGACATTTTAAAGTGATATCGATAGAGAATTGGAGACGGTTGGTGATGGAGAAGAAATATTTGGAGACGAGGGAGAGAGAGAGACTTGAAGTAGCTACTGTAATTATTTTTGTCATGATCGTATTTCATGAGGACTTTGAATATATGTTCCCAACATTCATCAGCACTACAACATTTTTGGCTTTCTGCAACGGCTGAAAAGCGTGCCTTAAAGCACCAAAACTGTTGCCTAAAGGTTTCCGCAACGCTTTTCCAGTCGTGGAGTATACGGCCGTTGCCTATTCAATAGGCGACGGTTTTATAGGTTTTAGCAACAACATAGGTAAGCCGTTGCCTAATCATGTGAAAAGGCTACGGTTTGTGCACTAGTTTTAGGCAACGGTTCGACACAAGCAACAAAATATAGCCGTTGCCTGAAACATGAAAGACAACGGTTTTATATAAGCAACTTGTACATAACTGTTGCCGTAACATTTAAAAAAGCGTTGCCTATGGAGTAGGTAACCATTTTAAACGTTGCCTATAGTTAATTCTATTGTTGTATAAGCAACACATTGTCGTTGTTTAAAATATATGAAAGGCATTCCTTTTAAATTATTAATTTTCAATAATATATATATTATACAAATTTAACTGTCCCACTTTTATGCAGTATTGTCAATATATAAAATATAACTACTTTAAAAAAAATATATAACTAAACACGATAATTACTATTATAACAAATTGTTCCATCTACTACTTGTCAATATTATCTGATACATATGGTAATGTGTTTTTCAAAATAGATCCAAAATGACATAAAGTACAAGTTAACCTTTCAAAATAGTTCAAGACAATATAAACTAGAAGTTAATTTTGTGATTACAAAAAAAAAAGTTTTCGCTTCCATGCATGCTTCTAAATCAATGTTGGTCTTTATCACATTCATCATCTTCAATCTCATGAAAATCATCATCATCTTCACGATCATTTTCAAAATTATCAAGATCATCTTCTTGATCATAAAGATCATCACCATCTTGATCATCTAGAGCATCATCATCATGATCGTCTTGCAAATCATCATCATCATCTTCACGATCATTTTCATTTCTAACCTACAAGTATGGAAATAAAATACAAATCAAACTAACGTACACGAAGAGAAAACAACAGGCCGAACCAACCAAATATAAGAACAACACCAAAAGAAACAAGTGAGAGGAATCACCAATCAACCAATATTGACCAGACATTAGGACCCCAACACATGCAATAAGAAACCACTACCAAGCTTAAATACTACAACAACAAAGCAACTCCAATCACAAGAGATAACACACATACTTTAACAAAAGTGTAGTTCAAATTTCAACACCAGACATACTTCTAACAATGTTTTACAACACATTCAATATTCTAACACCATGAGTGCAATAACAAGGAGAGAACAATGTACTAGAATACTAACTGAAACAGAAAAGCCCGGTAGAGAAAACAATCCTAAAAAATTATAATTATAACATACTATGTGTGTGTGTATATATATATATATAAGAAGCACAATCCTAAAAATAATAATTATGTTATGACTGTGTGTGCATTTTTTATTGGCCGAGCATAAAGTCAATGTTACAAAAACAGTAAAAACAAGGCTGAAACACAATCCTAAAAATAAAATTATCTGTTACAAGTCAAACAATAAAGCAATGTTTTTTCGTAAAAATAATAATTACCAGTTTTGAGAAGCCGTCCAAAAGGAAGTTACTTGACAAACACTACTCTCTTTCCTTTAAATCTTCCGGCAAGAAGAATCAAGACTGTCCCGTGAGTAAGGCTAGCCCTAAAAACAGAAGTATGAAACATATAAGATCATTCCAATCATAAGAAGATTTGATAGTGTATAAAAATAATACATGATAATGCATAAAAAATAAAAACATTCCAATCACAGAAGGCCTCAAAATAAGCCCTCATACAACCAATAAAGACCAAAACAGAGTAACTCCAAAGGGACCTATAAAGCATAAAACAAAGATAAGAAACAATGCACCACACTAGCACAAAATGCACAGACCATCGGCAACCAAACTGCCACAGTACATCAGCATAAAACAAAAAAAAAACAGCAGCACTATGTGTGAAAAAACAAAGAATATATACTAAATCTAGATACTAACCCAAAACAAAAAGTAAAAAACAAAAGGCTATAAAAGAGAGAGCTCTGAAGTACAAGTTAGTAAGAAATAAATTCAAATACTTCACAATTCAAATCACAATTCAAAGCATAGTTTACCCGGAAAGTAATAATATGTGTTACTAAAATATAATGAGCAAAAATATGGAGAAAAGACTAATCTTTTGACCAAATGGATCCTTCCAAACTACAAAGAGCCTGATTTGAAACCAAAGAACAATTAGCACACTACAAAAAGCTAGTAACAAGACTAGACCCTCTAACACAAAAAAGCTAGTGTCCAAACTACAAACAAAATTGCAGCAAAAACACAAAAATAAAGTCTAAACATACACTAATTTTCCCACCTACTAATCTTTACTCCAGTCTATGCGTGAACTACAAGTCTACAACACCTAAAATCCAATTGCATGAAGTCACATGAAGCCCGGAAACAGACACCGAATAGGACACCGACACGTCGACGCGGATAATTTTTTTGAGAAAATGATATATTTTAAAGTAACCGTAAGTTTCGGTGTCGGACACGCAGCAAAATGATAAAATAAGAAATAGTTTTAGAAAATGATATATTCCAAACTGATCCGTAATTCATTTTGTCTCAACTCTCAAGTGATCCTTAACTGTTTACATGCAGCAAAATTCATAACGGCATGTTTGGTTCATATCCAAGTGATTGAACTCAAATGGTTAAAGAGTGAACTAATTTGAGTTCAAATTCTAAGTGAAATAGTTCTTAATCATACTTTAATCATACTAAGGTCTCTTCTTCCAATTAACTGATTAAGGGGTTTAACCAAAAAAATTATATCAAAGTAAATTACTACTTAGTATCTAAATAACATTAATTAAGGTGCACTACTACTGCAGCCGTATACAACAAAAATGTACAGCTCACGGTTTGCATCAACATCAAATATGTATTGTTAATTAATTCATTAAAAAAAAAGTAAGGGACATTGTAAACATCTTGTTCTCTCTTTTTAGTTTACACTGCTACTTAGTGCTTTTTGAGAAAACTTTATATTTTAAAGTAACCGTAAGTTTCGGTGTCGGACACGACGCGTGTCAGACACCGACACCGAAACATGCCTATTCCGAGAAGTAACCGAGTTTTATATCTAAACACTTTTATCCAAACAGGGCCATTATAGCCAAAAAATCAAACAAAAAGATCTATCCCAATTTGACAGAGCGAAGTAATATCTAAGAGACCAATTATATTAACTAAAATCAAATTTAATATTTGACACAAATGTTGTATAAAATCAGAATTTCGTGCAATCCAAAGCATCTCTGAGATATAAATAAAACCCATTTTTGAATTTTTACCTCAATGAGAATGTTTTGTTAGAACCAAAAATGGAGTTAACAATCAATTGCAATCCAAAAAACAATAAAAATAACAAGAGCAGTTTTGATAAATTTGCATTCTCTATTTATTATTAATTATTAAAACGAAAAACTAAATTACATACCTTAGATTTATGGATTTTGGTGAGATTAGGGTTTTGGTTGGAATGAATGTTGCGGTAGGAGGAACAGTGAATCGATGGTGGAATATGAAGTTGGATAGTGCGAATGAAGAAGATTTATGGGTTTTTGGTATGATGGAAAAAGATTTATGGGTTTTGGGTTTGATGGAAGAAGAAGAAAACGAAAAAGAAGAAGGAAATTTATGGGTTTTAGCTGCAATGGAAGAAAAAGAAGAAGAAGGAAGAGATTTATTAGATTTTGGTTGTCATGGATTAAGAAGAACAAGAAGGAGCATTGTTACTGAATTTTTGTTGCAATGGAAGATGAAGAGTGAAATGATGCTGGAGATTTTTGTTGCTGCGCGTGTTGTGTTTCTTTATTTTGGAAGTATTTTTTATTTATTTTTAAATAAAATCAAACCAAAGTCACTGCGTTTTATGTTTTGTGTCTTGCGTTTCATCACCTTTTAATTTTATTTATTTTTAATTTTAATTAATGAGAATAAAATAAGACAGGAAGTCAGAATAAAAAAGAGGGAAATATTCGCGGGCTTGAAATGTGAAATCAAAGCCCACAGTTTTGCAAATAAATAGGCAACGCCTACTGAAGTGTGCTCTAATTTAATAAACACGCGTTGCCAAAAAGGGTTTAGGCTACGCTTTGTTACGAGTTGCCTGTTAAACCAGAAAAGGCAACGCTTCTGTTTCGGCAACTCGTATGCACCGTTGCTATTTTGGAATAGGCCGCGCTTTTGAGCAGAGTATTCAACAAAGTGTAGAAACGTGCCAACAGCTATAAACGCGTTGCCTATTTCATTTCTGGCAACAGTTTTCTAGAGGTTGCCTAAAGTTTCGTTGCCTAAAGCCAAAAATGCTGTAGTGCAGGTAGATCAAAACATGTTGATTTTGGGGAAGAAAGCAATTGTTGCCGTGGAGAAGACGATTTGAGAGAAGTTGTTCTCATGCTTTTCATATTGTTATTTATTTTTCGTAATATATGGTATAGTACTATATTTATAGCTACAAACCTTACCAAAAATATTTATAGCTACAAAAAAAATCCTATTTTTAAAGTATATCTTTAAATAACAAATATATCCTAAAAAAATCTGATAGATCTTATAATTTCCAAACAAAAATATAAATTAAAATTTTTAATCATATTTTATTTTAAATCTAATCTAAATTTATTTAAAATATTGAAGAAGAAGATTTGAGAAGTTGTTCTCTTGCTTATGGAAAACAAACAACTCATTGAACTTCCACAGTTAGATAGTCCAACAACAAGTTTTGCAATCAAAGATTAATGTTCTCATAACAATGGACTCATCGCAAATGAAGATCAATGCAGTGATGAAAGACATGTAATTGATGATGATACCTCATAGTCATCAGCATGAGTTACAATCTCAAAATCAAGCTAATCATATATATTAGATGCTTTCCTGATTCATAACTTGAGTGACATGACAATTGACATGCATGATCACATTCATCATATGTTATAGACAATAAATAAATGGATCTTAAGTAAGATGGTATGGAATCATTATATCTTAATTTTCCATTTCATCTTACTATAAACTAATTTAGAAGTTGCTGATATTATTTTTTTATGATAATGGAGATTCACTTGAAGGATTTAGCTCCTTAATATGTTTAGAGTTCATTATTTTTTTCTATTATTTTTCTTTCTTTTCTTTTGGGTACCAATTAAGCTTAACTTTGTACTATGTGTTATGTAACTCATAAATGTACATTCTCTTTTTTGCATGCATAGTGTGGCTTACAATTTACTTTAAGCTGTTTTTATATCATTATCTTAGTTTTGTGAAAGATGTTATTAATATATTATATCCTTTTTTCCATACTAGTTGTTTTTTCTTTTTTATTCCCTATTTGTTATTAGAAGACAGAAAAATCAATATTTTTTTGTTAAGAGATTAGTGGCTCAAAATTCCACTTAATGTAAATAAGTGGGATGTGTGAGCCACTGAGCTTCCATTCCTGCATATAAAATGTAATGTTCCTGTCAACTGAGTTAAACTCACAAGAACAGAAAAAATATCTATTTATTCACTTTAAGAGATAAATTTATTAGTCAATTTCAACCTAATTAAATACTTTAGTAGTAACCAAAAAAAATACTTTAGGTAAAAAATTGTAATCCAAACAAATGTTTTTTGTAACAGAAAAAGTTTATAACTTTTATTAATAATAATTAATATTAATGATCGTATTACAATTGTTTCTGACGAGATTTGAAGACAACATTTGAAATTACAAGAGTCTTAACACTAAACGCATCTCAAGTGTTTCATCCAAACAAATGCTGCTAGTTTCAATTTTGTTAAAATATAGCCATTTTGGCAAAGTTGTAGAGGTTGAGGACCACATCCTTCGGCGCACCCAACAGAAAAAATGATTAGTGATATTTTGTGGTGAAAGAAACAAATTAAAGAGAAAAGGTTAATTAATTGTGTCATTGGAATTATTGACTTGAGCATGGTCAACCACAATAAATATCAATCACAATATTTGGAAAATAGTCGAAATTTGTCTTTTATCATTTGTGATAATTGTGAACTGTGGAGTGTGAACAATCTTGATGCTAAATTTTAAGTGGAGCGGACTCCAATTATCAGAGGCCTCATGTGCACGTAAGACACCAATGAACAGTTTCAAGGTACTATTAGAATGCTACTTCATTCTTCGCGTCATTAGTTTAGTTAGTAGAAATATTGCATGTAATATATAGAAATTAAGGTTTAAATTTTGGTACGTCTGATTACTTATTCATCTTTAAAAAGTAAAATTTTAGTCATTAAATCACCTGACAAAAAAATATATTAATAGTCTTGTGATCAGATATGGAAATCGCCCGTAATTTTACTTAACAAAATATAGTATGGATTTAAGTCCAAATCTCAATATCCTATAAAAATTTAACTTTTTTGTCAAAAAAGAAAAACTTTGATGCCATGTTAAATTAAATTTTAATCTGCTTTCAAAAACTAACTCATAGAAAATGCACAAAGGGTTATTGGTTTGGAGGAGTGTTGTGAGGCAGGTGGGTGACGGGTCGGGTACATTCTTTTGGGCGGATATGTGGTTGGGTGGCACTATGTTGTATGAGAGATTTGGATGTTTATTTGATTTGGTAGAGAAAAAGTCGAGTACGGTGGCTGAGATGTTTTCTTTAGGGTGGGAGGTCGGGAGGGCGGCGTGAGTGTGGCGGCAACATTTATGAGTGTGGGAGGAGGAGATGTTGAGGGAGTGTCATGATCTACTTCTTGCTTTTACTTTGCAGGCTCAGTCTTCGGAATCATGGCGGTGGTAGACTGATCCCGTGACAGGCTATTCAGTTCATAGTGCATATCATCTCTTAACATCTCACGATGCGGTTACTTTGGATGTGGTAGCTGACTTTATCTGGCACAAACAGGTCCCTTGAAGATTTCTATCTTTGCTTGGAGGCTCTTGCGTGACAGCTTACTGACAAAAGCAAATCTGGTAGCCAGATGCATTATCCCTTAAGAAGTTAGTTTTTGTGTGTGCGGTTGCGAGGAGGTCGAGTCAGTTCAACATTTATTCTTATCATGTGGTACTTTTGGCTCTCTTTGGTCGTCGGTTTAGGCTTGGATTGGTTTCTCTTCGACGGATCCTCAGTTTATGTCTGATCACTTTGTGCAGTTTACTCATTCAGCAGGTGGTCACCGTCAACAGAAGTCTTTTTGCAGCTCATATGACTTGTATGTGTTTGGGTTGTGTGGAATGAAAGAAACCATAGATTGCTTAGAAATACTAAGCAATCCGTACTTCTGTTGGTTGACAAAGTCAAACTTTTTAATTTTTGGTGATTGAAATCGAGGCATGTGAATCTAGTTACAAACTATCATAGGTGGTGGTCGAGCCCGATGTTATGTTTGTAAATATTGGTCGGTTTTTTGACATATCATGTGCTCTAGAGACTACTTAATTTGTGATTTATATATTCTATTTTAATATATGTTCAACAAAAAGATGTACTGGTATATAAATTTCACAACTCATAAACTTTGGCAAATGAAACTCATACAACTTCAATAATCATGATATTTTATCACCCACTATTATGTTACGTTTGAGGCATTGAAGTTATATTATAGAGCTGGGTGTACGGGCTAGCCCGCCCCGTTTAACCCACCCCGCATAAGTCCATATATTAAACGGGGCGAACAAGCCCATCATTAAATATAAATGGGTTATAATTGTTGGCCCGAGTACGGTCCGCATAAACTTGCGGGTTAAACGGTTAACCCGCGGACTATTACATTTATAAAAAAAAATTAAAAAAAAACTAAAATATTTGATATTATAAAAATTATTTGAGACATTTTTAAATTTATCTATCTTCTTTTTGCAAGTAATGAAACTGAAATCAAACTCAACTGATTCACATTATGATTCTTTCTCTCCACATCACAGTTCTCAAATCCATAAGATAAACACAAATTATATTTAATAAAAACTTCAATAGTTTTGTTAAAATTATTAATGAAAATAACTTTAATAGTTCAAACCAATATTAAAAGTACAACAAAAAATTTTATATCAACCGATTTAAAAAAAATAGCATTGTATTAATATATTGTATACGATTTATTAATTTTTTTAAAAAATAATAAATGCGGGTTATACAGGCCAACCCGCAAACCCACATATTTAACCCGTATAACCCACGGTTTTAACGGTCCAACCCACACGGGCCAAAATAATAAACGAGTCAAGATAAAAAAGACTTAAATCCGCACCGGCTGCGGGTTAAACAGGTTGGTCCGTGGACCTGAGCCCATATACCAGCTCATATATGGGCATGAGTTTATAATTACTACTATAATCATCTTGTCTATCTATACAAAAAAAATTGGGAGTGCTAATATCAGCTCGCACTCTAACCTAAGGCAGCATCTTAACAGTCTTGGAGCAAAAGATAATGTCGTGGTGTTTTTTAGAAAAAAATTCATATTGTACTGTCATTCATGGGCAAATAAAACACTAAAACACAATTTGCAAATGGGTGCTGTGCTGGTAGTGGTATCATCCATACTCCTTTGAGCAAAGAATATACCATAACTATTGGAATATGAGAAAATAACATCCGAATATGCCTTCTTTCACATTCACGTTGACATTTTATTGTTATTTTCTTATCTTTTACTCCCTCCGTCTCAAAATGTACGAGAAAAAAACTCAATTTTTTGGTCTCAAAATATAAGAAAAAGTTCAAACGTTTATCTTTTCAAGAAAAATTTACTCTTTCTCTTACTTTTTTTATAACCAACAACAACCAATTAAAATTATTTTTACATCTTTTCATATAATTTTTTTCAAAAAAACATACTCCCAATCATTATATTTTACTTTTTTTTAATAAATATGATTTTTGTTTTTTCTCTTACATTTTGAGACGGAGGGAGTACTCCCTCCGACCTTAATTATAAGCAACTTTGCACATTTTAGGTTCATTGAATAACTAATGTATTCAGCCTTAATTATAGACCAAATACATTAATTATTCAATGAATCTAAAAAGTGAAAAGTTGCTTATAATTAAGGTCGGAGGGAGTATTTTTTAAAAGAACAAAATTTAGAACATCTCCAATAAAGATATTAAAAAGAGTTTCATATATTAATGATTAGTTGCTGTTTAAGAAAATACTTGCATTCTTTATACAAAAATTCAAAATTAATTATATGTTGAATTTATATTTCTTTATACAAAAACACAATTAACTAAACACTTATTTATTTATTTATTTTAATTTATTTAGTACTATTAGACACTCATACTTTAGCCTTTTTTTTTTACTAATATTTATTTCCCCATTTAAAAAATTATTTAACAATGAATATTTTGAAATACATAGACAAAACGACAAAATCATCATTAACTCATACACAAGTGAAAAAGTATAGATTCAAACTCCAATCATAATTATATTCAAGTAATTTCAACATGTACAAATTATATTCAAGTAAAAAACAGCTATTTTTAATTATAAATAAAAATCCAGTCAAAAGAAAAAAGTAGGTAAGTGTAGTTAGCCTACATGATAAAATAATAATTTTTTATTACAAAAAAGAATAAAAATTTATCTATTTCAATTTCTATTTCTATAAAATACAAAATGCTGTTATAGAAAATTATCCATAAATATTTTCAACTATTCTTTCAAACGTGCCTTCTTCAAACATCATTCATTTCACTCAAAATCTCAGATAAATTACATTGCACCTAAATTTCTCAGATTAAGATCATTCACCACACTCTCTTCTCTCACCAAAATCAAATTAAACAATAAATAATTAATCCAAATTAAACACATTTAAATCTCGGCTTAGCTCAGCTAAACTCACCTCATTCATAAAATCTTCAAAAATTCAATAATCTCAATCCCTCCCTCCGTATGAGATCGCCGTGATTCAATCAGATCAGATCCACCGTGCCGAAGATGGCGGCGCCGAGAAACGTCACGGCGTTAAAAGACGAAGAAAGCGGCATGGAGCTTGAAGACGATTCCCCATCCGCCAAGAAACCTAAATCTGAAAAGTTTCCTCTCAATTCATGGGAATTCGCCGTCGCCGTCGCTGTTTTCTTTTTCTTCTCCGTCGCTCTTTTCTGCATTTACCTCACCATGCCTGCATCAACCTCCGCTAATCTCAAATTGCCTCGCACCCTCTCCGATCTTCGCATACTCAAGTATTTTCCATTTTCCCCCTTTTCCCCATTTTCATTTTGCATATAAAAATTCAATTTTTTTTAATTTTTTTTAGGTTTTGGTTCATTGGGATTAAAATTGAGTGTTGGGTTTTGATCTATGTGTTGTAAAGTTTTGATATTTTGTGTGCAGAGATCAATTTTCGACGTATGCGAATGAGAATCCAGCACAGTTCATAATTGGGTATTGTTCAACTTATATTTTTATGCAGACATTTATGATTCCAGGAACAATTTTCATGTCATTGTTAGCTGGTGCTCTTTTTGGAGTTATTAGAGGAATAATGTTGGTTGTTTTCAATGCTACTGCTGGAGCATCTTCATGTTTCTTTTTGTCTAAGTTAATTGGAAGACCTATTGTTACTTGGTTGTGGCCTGAAAGGTTGAGGTTTTTCCAAGCTGAGGTTTGTCACTTCTTTTTGTCTATATAGCACATTAGCACCAAAACCTATGAAGCACAGACATGATACGGATACTGACACGTCAACACAGATAAAATTTTGAAAAAAAATGATATGATTCAATGTAACTTTAAGTGTCGGTGTCATACACGATGTGTGTCTGACACTGGGACATGTATAATCCGAGGCGTGTATGTGCTTGATAGACCAAAACTTTATATTAAAGATGTATCTGATGTTTGACATAATTGACACGTGTAATTATATTCAATCACTTCTATTTTCTCTAAGTATTGCTGATAGTTACATGTCAATGTTCATGTTGTGTTTGGCGGTATCTGTATATGTGTTTCATAGCTTTTTGCGACTTTCTTTGATGTTTGTATTTAAATTATGATGACACTGACTGTGTTGAGTGCTAACCTGTTTTCTTTTGCCTGTTTATTTTTTGGGTTGAATCAGATAGCAAAGCGCAGGGATAAGCTGTTGAATTACATGCTTTTTCTGAGGATAACCCCGACATTGCCGAATCTTTTCATCAATTTGGCATCTCCAATTGTTGATGTACCATTTCACATATTCTTTTTCGCAACATTGATTGGCCTTATTCCAGCATCTTATATTACTGTCAGAGTAAGTTTTTCTGCATATCTTACTGTTATTTTCCAATATTCTTACTCGACTATTTAGAATTTTCAATGACTTGACGTTTGTCATTCCGGCTGACTCTGTTCTATGCTTTAATTATTTTGTGTTTTCACCTCATTTAAACTGTATCTTATTGCATGCCTGATCTTTGTTATATACGCCTTAATTATTTTTGAACATTTTCCTATACATTTGGAACTTTTTTAGATGAGTGTCTTTGTGTTTAAAGAGAAACAATAAAGAAAAGAGGGATGACAGATCTTTGTGAACATTTTAAATGATCGTCAACTCTAGCAACATTGATCCAGTGACTAAAGAATTAAGATAATTTCCTAGTTCATAAGCCTTGCAAATGACAACTTAGCAGGTTATTTCCCCCTAATGTCAGGAACTGAGTTCATTCTGTTACTGGAATACAGTTTTTTAAAAGGAAGCAGTTCATTCAATGTTATTTATATTAAAGTAAGTATGGAAATATTTGAGAAGACAAGGATGATGTGTTATTTACTTAGCTGACCAAGTAGAGTAAAACAGATTTAAGCAGGAACAGCAACTACCATAGAAATTATGAATTGTCGAGGAGTATATGGGGTTGTCCTTCTTGGTTAACGCCGACATTAAACAAACTTTACGGGATTGTTGCAAACTGCAGTGTTAATCTTGAAGGATATCGAGGATTTGAATGACTATGCTGGTAAAGTTTAAACTGAAAAGACACAGGTGAAGTTGTAGGAATATATGTTAGAGGAGGCGTTGTTCTCAGGACCATGAAGAATAGTTCTAAGTTGGTTGAAGATTTCTTTAGTACCTATTGCAGAGTTTAGAACTTTACTTCTCGAGAGCAGCATCTGAGCCTTTTTGTTTTGTTGTATCTGCTTAAAATGTCCTTCATGTTCTTTGCTTTAAGTGATTTAGCCCATTTGGGTGGCTGATTTGGGCATTGTTCTCAGGATCATGAAGAGTAGTACTAAGTTGGTTGAGGATTTCTCTAGTACCTGTTGCAGGGTTTAGAACTTTACTATGAGAGAATAACTTCTAAGCCTTTTTTTGCATCCGCTTTCATGCTGTTCTTTGCTTTTAAGTGATTTGGCCAATTTGGGTGGCGGATTTGGGTAATTGAAGTGATAAGAACGGTTCCATTGTTTACTGCTCATATATTTTGTTTCTCTGATCATTTTGTGCTGGATTGATGTTTGATTATATATTAGCATGCTTTTCTCATTTACCCCGTGCATGTGTTTTTTTTTTTATAAAGTGTGGTTTTGTTGCTTCTGCCATACTAGTATGGTTTACTCCAAGTGTCCACCTTAAGCCCTTATCTTTTCTTAGTTCTAGATGTGCTTACTGAGTATATTCAAAAGATGGTGCCACGGTGCATACTGTTTGGAGATGGTCTAGTCTTATTTGGAAAGTTGATAGAAGAAATATGTGGAAAGTTAGATATATAGAGACAAAATTTTGCAATACATCATAACATCGTTTGATTTATGTAGCTCATCTGACTTGGTCGGAAAGCATTTTGTTGGTGTTTTATTTTATGGTTATTCATCATGGATTTTCCTTTTTAATAATTCCAAACTCTTGGATGAATGAGCTAAATATATCTTCTATTATGGTTTGTCAAACTTTTGTGGTACCTATATTTCTTTTTATCATACTCTTAATGCTTTCATTATTGTTTAACCAGGCTGGACTTGCTCTTGGAGATCTAAAGTCAGTAAAGGATTTATATGATTTTAAGACATTATCTGTGCTTTTTCTTATTGGTTTTGTTTCTATACTTCCAACGGTTTTGAAGAGGAAGCGTGTATACGAATGAAGTCGTGCTGGCACACCTGAGCTTGCTTAATCCATTTGTCGAAGGCACGCTACAGTGAATCAGAGAGGATATCTATTAACAAGATAAAGGAAGTATTACTACTAATTGAAACAGTAGCAAATGCTCCTTTTTATTTTCTATGCCGGAGCCTCTCTTTTTTTCTTCCTTTTTGATCGCGTGGAGAGAGCTAGGGTAGATTTAGCTAGTGATTATCAATATATACAACTATGATTCATGAGGCTTTTGAGGAGCACTTAAATTACTCCTAGTATGGCTTTGATTGCATCAGGAACAATGTGGGGAATGTTTATTGATGTTGTTGGTGTGTATGCCTTTGCACCAGATAGGAACATACGTTTACTTTGTACTATTCCTTGTTTATCAGCAATTACAAGATATAATAGAGAATTTCAATTATCAGTTATTAATCTTCTCATCATTACATCAAACTCTAATATTGTTCAACTTGATGTGCTAGCATATGCTGAGTGTCTTTTTAGAATCACATTGTGTTTAATGAAATTATGGTGATAATGTGATTTGCTAAAGTTCTTTAAAGTGTAGTTTTTGTCAAAATCGAGTGGCACATTGTAATTCTGTTAGCAAACATTACATTTTGCCTTTAAGTTAGTATTGCATTCAAACCAATGGTTACAAAATACATATACGTTGAAAATGTCAAATTGCTAGCTCTGATTAGTTGAATGGGACTAATTAAAAAGAACAAACATTTTGAAATTAAATTTGTTCCAACATTCAAAAAGAGAACCAAAAATGTAACAATTCAAAGGAAGCGAGCTCTTCATAGTAGGAATTAGAGTGACATTTGGAGACTGAAAAAATAGCAATGTATTTGGAAACAACATATTACAATGTGACATACAGTAGCTACATAAACATTTGAACAACTCCATTCCTGATAAAAGCAAAACTAACCATGGCAAAATGATTGCTAATAGTTATTAATATTATAGATGAAAGAAGATACAACACTTGCATAGTGCACGAAATGTTCATGGTGATTCCAATTTTATATCGTCCATAGTAACTTTTGGATAGTCCTGATAGCCCATAATGCTATTTATCCGTATGCGTGTATGTGGCTGTCAAGTTGAAAACCAGATCAAACATCAAATTCGGATTAATCATAGAGTAAGTAAATCTGCATAACACTAACATCTTGCACACTCCGTAGAATAGGTAAACCATCCAAGATGTGATTATAGGAACATTATAAATAAGGTGAAATGATTGTGACTGCCATGGAATGGTATTTCTGGTTTTCAACCAAAGATTCTTTAATAGGCAAGGAAAAAAAGTGAAGATGACCAAATTTTGCTATTTTGCTTCTATGTTCCTTGGATCGCAATTTTATTTTGATAAATAACCGGATTGCAAAGTAAAAGGACAGCGGAAGTACCTGTCTGTGGCCAATAGTTCTACGGTAGTGCTTCTTTCGTTTGTATTTGAATACAATTACTTTTTTGTCTAAACCCTGTATTAAAAATAAAAAATGTTAAAGTTAGAAGAGATAATTTTCAATTAGCTTTTCATACAAAGAGAACAGAAGAAGAGAGAAAAGAAGTGTACATGCTCTTCCACAGTTGCATATACTACGGCATTTGTTACTACTGGTTTCCCAATGTAGCATGATGTATCTGTGCCAACCAGTAAAACCTTATGCAGGGCAATCTGCAGTTTCCAAGAGCTAAAATTAATGTACAAAGAATAAAAAAAAAGGTTTGAAAATAATGCCAAATATTTAGATAACAGATTTGACTCCTCTAAAGTGATGAATCATTTTTAAGGGAAATGTGAGAAATTATAACCATTGATTCGTTAACCAACAACAGTTAAGATCAAAATAACTTCATACATTGTTAAACCTGTACATATACTATACATATGATCAAAATTTCAATTGTTCACTTTCAACCGATCTTTAATTCCTCATTTTCCCATTACGTGACTCCCTTGCTTTAGAGGAGCTAAATCACTTTAGAGACATCACCACTGACAACTTGCATATAAGTCCATTCCCCCAGTTGTATTTTGTATTGAACCCCTTACAGATCCTAACCCATAGTCACGGTAGTCCGGGTCCTCAATGGTTCTAAATCATTAATTAAATGATGACAAATAACTTATTCCTATGATCATCTAGACTATCATGATTCCTCACTATCATTATAAAGAGAATGGGGCATGAAGCACTCACATCATATGCATGTGAACCATAATTTTAAATATATTGTATGAGCAAGCTAATCACTACTAAAGATGGTAGCCATTTTAGCCACAATGTTTGGCAGTGTTTAGGGAGAAAATGGTGATAATAAGTTGGTGATGAAAACAATCACATACAGAAAGAAATATTGTATAAGTTTAATGAATGATGCAAAACAATGGTTAAGAGACTGAAAACGAATAAGAACTGCAACATGTGAAATGGCAGAAATTAAGAACAAACAAGATGTGTACCTTGTCGTTAACGTTAACATCTTTGAGCTTCTGAACAACAAGCCAGCGGCCAGGGTGAACAATATATTGGCGTCCACCAATCTAAACAAACCAACAACAAATTTTTTAAAAAGCACTAGAACATATTACAAAATTTGTAGACAGAGACCCCATAACAAAAACAAGTACCTATTTACCAACCCAACAACATAAACAAACAACAGTTAAAATTATCTGAATTGACGATTTTCATCAAGGATTGCTAGTTTTTATAGTTTCCTCCTCTAAAGTAAGCAATTCACTATAAAGTGTAAACTAAATAATCTCAATTTTTATGGAAATCAAAAATCAAAAATTGATCTTACAATTACATGCACATAGATAACAAATCATGAATGTATTCAAATATCAACTGTCAACAATCTTATCAGTTATTTTACACTGTAAAGCTAAATTTTCACTTTAGGGGAGACAATTAGACAAATTGCACTATTTTGCAAGTAAATGTGCAATTATACAATACAATCACTAAGAAAACTCATTAACCATTAAAATAATCATAATCAGCAAACAAATTACTCAAAGCTTACTTATCTACTTAACAATAACAAATAGCAAAAACAACAGTTTCAAGCATGAAAACTCATTTGGGTCACCCTCATTCATATAACAATCTACATTAACAATTATACTCAAAGCTTGCAACTTTTCAACAATTCAACCAAATGGGTCACTCAATCCACACCCAAACATTAAAAAAAAGCTACTCAAACAAAACTCACCATTACAACTGCAAAAAGACCCTTTTCCCATGGAAATGATTCAACAATTTCAGTGGGTTCAGACTCAGTCTGAGCCGGAGAAACTAGAGACTCGGACTCAACTTCTGCGAGTGCAGATTCAGATGATTTGGGAAGAGGAAGAAGTGGGAAGCGTTGTGAGAAAGTGGATTGGAAAGAGAGGTTATAAGATTGAGAAGGAAAACGAGAAGAGAATGGTTGAGAAATTGAGAAATGAGATTTTAGTGAGGTTTGAGAAATTGAACAATGGGTTGAGAAAGAAGAAGAGAGAGTTGAAAGTGTTGCAGTAGAAGAAGCCATTTTGGAAATAAGAGAGACCTTCCTCTCTCTCTATTGCCTTTATCCAGTATCCTCTATCACTATGTTCTTCCTTCTATCCTATCCATATCTTTACTTCTTTTTTTTTGTATATTATATACTTTTGAAAACACAAAATATTTTAAAAATATAATTTTTTTATGATAAAAGATTTTGATTAAGTTCATAAATTCTATCTCAATTTACTGTGCTGATATTGTTAAGTTGAACCGTTTTTATCAGATTCAAATTTAAAACTTTATAATGTGTGTTTTTTTTGTTAAGACCGAGTATCCACCGCCGAACGTAGTAACTAATTCCTCGCTAGATTCTAAACTTTATAATGTGTTTAAATTTCTGTAATATTTGTTTTTATGTCTATAAATATGTTAACATTAGAATTTAATGGGCATTTTACTTTTTTTACGTTAACCATCTTGTTCTTTAGGGAAGGAGGATTAATAATCGAGAGTTGAGCCTGATCACAAGATAAGTAAAGTTTGATGAATTTAGTTCATAAGAGAAGAGACCGGAGTAATTAACAGTTTAACTACAATTACAAAATAAGTAAAATCTAACTCAAGATTGTTTCACTCAAGAATCGAACTTAAATTCTCCCAAATTTCATCATTTGGTGAGCTCATTACCACTTGAGCTGAATATTTTGGTGTATAACTAATTAAATGGTTATTAATCTCTATTAAATAACATGTGACCAATTTTTCTATGCACATGAGAGTTAGGAGGGATCAAACTCTTCATCATATGTTTAAAGAGTCTAAGTCTCTTATTATTTAAACTAATTCATCATTGGTTGGACATGTAACACAACAAGAGACTATTATTTTCCTATTTTATATCACTAATTCTAAAGGGCATTTTTGAGGAGTATGTGAGCATATAAAAGTCTAAAGAGTAATTTTCAAATATATTGGTGAAACAGAATTAGCATATAGGACCACTTAGAGCATACGTACTGATCCAATAGGATTTTTTTTCATTGATTTTGCCAAGAATAATATAACAAAAAAAATTTCTTTGAGAAATGTTGGTGATTTTAGTATCAACAATATATTTTGATATAATGTGATTTACTTTATACCAATGTAATTATGTGTTAAGTTTGAAATGAGTCAGGGTAGTGCGGAGTGCACGCTCGTCAAACCAAACCTGTAATTGAATATGAATAATTGAAACGGGCTGCCGGGGTCCAAGGGGCAGCGCCCCTGGCGGGCGGGGTGCGGGGCAGCGCCTCGTTCGAAAAATTCGTTTGAATAGTCGTGCCCCTTCCCAACAGACATGACCGTTTTTCCGAAAAGGAGTTGTTTTGGCATCAGTTCGTTTTCTGTTTTGGTTTCTCTATATAAGGAATCATTTTGGCCTCGGTTTTGACAGAACGAAACATACTTCCTCTCTATATTCTGATTTGTTCTCTTTTCTCAGAAACAAATTGTTCTTCGAGAATTATCCCCGTAAAGATTTCGTGAACCCAGACAAGAATAGGGTCAAAATACTTTGTTCGGAAAGTGAACAAACACGATTCTTCGAAGATATCCAAGATTATCATACCTATTCTTTAACACAACAAGAGACTATTATTTTTCTATTTTATATCACTAATTCTAAAGGGCATTTTTGAGGAGTATGTGAGCATATAAAAGTCTAAAGAGTAATTTTCAAATATATTGGTGAAACAGAATTAGCATATAGGACCACTTAGAGCATACATACTGATCCAATAGGATTTTTTTTTCATTGATTTTGCCAAGAATAATATAACAAAATCATTCTCTAACTTGTCAACGAACAATCTCATACATACTCTATAACCATGAAAGCCAACTAAAGTATATATGTGCTTAGTATATTAAACTTCTATGAACGATTTCTGAATAATTTAAATATATTAAAACATTGCTCAAGAACATAAACAAAGTTCCAAAATAAAACATATCATAATCATGTTGCTATGAAAAGTTAGACTATTCATATTTCTTCTACCATTCCTTCTTCCTAACTGTACAAAAGTTTTCAGTTAGAATATCAAGAAGAGTCTTTCACTCCAAATGCATCGGCAATATTGAAATTCAAATTTCCTTTCATGGTTCTGCTCCTGCCAACCGTATCTTCTGAATCACCTTTTTTCATCATCGCCACAAACTCCGCATAATCAATTCTTCCATCCTAAAAAGAAAAGAGATAAACTATATTAGGAAGAGGGAATCGATGATGAAGTTATTAAAGAGGGGCAACAAAAACTTACATTATCTTGATCAATCTCTTTGATCATGTCATCTAGATGAACTTCGCCTAGGCCAAAGTCTTTACTAGCTTGTTGAAGCTCATCAATTGTGATGTAACCACTTCCATCTTTATCAAAATATGCAAAAGCTGCAACCAAATTCTCTTCTCTTTCCATCTTATTCAAGTGCAGTGTAGCAGCGAGAAATTCACCATAGTCTATTGTTCCACTATTGTCGATATCAGCCTGCAAAATGTTCACAAGAGAATAACAATGATAACTTACTTTAAATAATGTAAAATACCTTTTTATCGGTTACATTCTATGATAACGATAATCCACCTACCGCATCCATAAGGGATTTAATGTCAGATTCCATGAGATCAGAGCCGACCCTTTTTAGACCATCCTTGAGTTCCTCAAAAGTTATTGTCCCACTGTTGTCTGTGTCGATCATTTTGAATAACTCTTTTAAGCCGCCTATTTCTTCCTCCGAAAGTCTTTCTGCTATGACCTGAAAATAAAATAATATTTAGTTGTAAAATATAAGTACACCGAGTTAGATGAAAACCTGAAATAGATAGAGTATAAAAATCATCAAAAATCATACGCGTAGTGCCATTTTCTTAAGCTTATTCATCGCCGAGAAATGCTTTAGCCGTGTCAAAACAGCAGAATCCAAAGGCTGGTCAGGCGCAACTGTATCATCAACGATCCAAGGGTGACCTGAATATACATATGCCATTGTCGTTAGATATTCTACAAAGCTAAGATATTACAAAAATCCGGTTACAATGAGTACCGAAGGAACTCACATAAGACTTCATGAGCAGAGATTCTTTTCTTAGGGTCTCTATCCAACATCTGTTTTACCAAATCTTTAGCACTTTCTGAGATACTTGGCCATGGGTCCGACACAAAATCAAGATCTCCGTTTAAAATCTGTCTGAAAATTCCCGATTCGGTTTCTGAAGGTAATAGAAAAAGTGATTGTAGCTCAGGCATAGAAAATCATAAGAATTAGATCAATAAATAATTTACTGATAAGAAAAGGATAACAGGTGCACAAATCTGAGAATTACAACCGAAATTATGAACGTTACCAGCCCAAAAAGGTGGAACACCGCTCAGTAAGATGTATAGGATAACACCAGCACTCCAAACATCGACTTCTGGTCCATATATCTTACACAATACCTCAGGAGCAACGTAGTAGGGACTTCCAACTACGTCGTGAAAAGTTTGTCCTGAATTGAAATGAAGAAAAAGCTGATGATACATTCATTCATACTGAGTAGATACTCACGAACAACCACGGAAAAGATCTGTGCTTAAACTGAGGGATGAAACATAGCAATGTTTCTGATGTGGTATGCAACAAAAATTTCTTTCAATCTAATGGAAAATGATAAAACTGGTAATGCTGTATATTGAACTAAACAAATCACAGACCAGAACACAATGAAATCAATTCAAACAAATTTCATTCGTAAAAATGGATGTAGTTTATTGTTTTGAATCAAATTCTTACAGTGCAGAGTATATCCATCGGCTAGCTAGACTAAGAAAATTCAAGATTACAAACAAATTCTGATAGAAACTGCACATAAAGGCCTATCTATCATGTGGTGCTTTTGACAACCACAAAAAACATCAAAATGGTGAAATCAATAAGGAATTACAACAATTTCATTATTCATTGTAGCATCAACAACCTACAATGATTGAATCTCTTGAAAGTTCTAAAATGAATCATATATTGGGGCAACTATATCACACAACATTCTTTTACTGAGAGCCCAAACCTAACACAAAAAACAAGCATCAATGTTGCGAGAACAATAAAGAATCACCATTTTGAAAGCAATGCTAACCAATGTTCCAGAAAAAAAAAACTCAGCAACCGCAATTGAAAACCTCAACGCTAACACGTAAAATAATTACAATAATTTCATAATTCAAAGCAATGTTAGCCTAGCAGAACCGCGATTTATAACCTTGTTGCGCTAACATGTAAAATAATTACAATAATTTCATAATTCATCTCAACGACAATTTCATAATTCAAGGCAATGTTAACCAAGCTTTTAAAAAAGGGTCCACGGCCGCCATTTGAAACCACAATGCAACACATAAACAAATCACAATAATTTCATAATTCATTTCAATCACATCAACAACAATAACAAAAATTGAATCTCCTAAAAGCATTATTGTATGAAATAAGAAATCAACCTGGTTTATAGAACACAGAGAGACCAAAATCTGTAGCCTTCATTTGAGCATCTTCACCAGGTGTATCAAACAAGAAATTCTCAGGCTTAAGATCTCTATGCATAACACCAAGAGAATGACAAGCCTCAACAACACCAACAATTGTCTTAATCAATTTTGCAGCCTCTCTCTCACTATAATGACCCTTTTGAATAATCCTATCAAAAAGTTCACCACCAGCACACAACTCCATAACCAAATGCACAAACACAGAATCCTCATAGGTTCCTTGTATATGAACCACATTTGGATGTTCAGATAAATGATGCATGATCTGAATCTCTCTCCACACATCATCATAATCTTCTTGACACAAAAGCTTCCTCTTTGGAATTGATTTGCATGCATACAATTTCCCTGAGGATTTGTGTGTGCATAGATATGTTGTACCAAATTGTCCTTGACCAAGTTTCTTGCCAAGAAGGTAATGATCCCTTAATCTTGGGGTTTGATAGGGTAACACAGCGGTGCATTTTGATGATGATTTTGATCCTAAAGTAGTCTTCTGCATCTCAAATTCAAATGGGTTTGATCTAAAGATGATAAAGATTGTTTCTTTCTTTTGATCACTTTTTTTCTCTTGAACAAAGATTGTGTTTTTTTGTTTTGTTTTGTTGTTGTTTGGTTTGTTATGATGCTATATTAGTGTAGAATAGAATTGCCACTAATTAATTATTTTACTTTTTTGAGTGTTGTGTAACAATTGTCAATAAAACAATGATTCTTTGTTTGGATTGAAATTGGAGGCTCAATTCATTGGTGGAGAAGCCACTTCTTTATAGGTGGGTAACATTCTATAGTATCTTCCTCTATACATTTATTTTTAAAATCATAATATAATATAAATTAGTCAAATAATAATAATAATAATACTTAATATATATTAAATGATATAGATGAAATAGATATGTAGATTATATATTAATTTAAAGCAGTGCTTTATAAATTTATTATTAAAATATTTAGTCAAAAATGTAACCCCAAAAAAAATTTAGTCAAAAATTATTATTATTAAGAACAAATTTAGTCAAAAATTATTAATTTAGTCATTTTTTGAAGAGGAATGGAATTAATGTGATATAAATTTTTTCTAAATAAAGTTCTTATTATTGGTATTTTTATATTGTATTTCTTTTTATTATTTTTTGAAAAATGGTAGAAATTCTTTTTTGTTAATTTTTTATGAGTTTATTTTTAATTTCACTACACTACAAGATGTATCATATCCGATTTATCTAAAATAAGTAATTAGTTATTTTTAAACTCTTTTTAAAATGCTAACAAAATGGTAAAAAAATCACCCAAAAAATCCCAATAATTTGCAATATAAGGGGATACAAACTTTTATGTAGCTTTTTCTTTTGCCATTTTATTCTTTATATAAATTATTTTATTTACAATTTAATATTTATTTATTTATTTAAATAAAAAATCTATGTGCCAAGAAAAATTAAATAAAAAATCAAATAACTATAATCTTATATAAAATTATACTAAATTTTTGGTATACAATTTTCTCCTAATTAATATAACTTAACTTATTTTTTAAAATTTTATCCTTCAACACCATTCAAATAACTTGTTTTATTTTATTTTATATGATTTATTATTTTTATCAATAAAAGAGGAAAAATATTTGTTTGAATGCTAGTAATTAAGAATCAGAATGTGCTTTTTATATGTGCTTTTTATATAAAATAGGAAAACCTTTAAAACAATAAGGCGTTTGTAGTCCAACGGTTAGGATAATTATCTTCCAAGTAATTGACCTTGGTTCAACTCCCGGCAAACGCATATTAATTTTTTCTTCATGAGCTCTCTTGACTCTTGTGTAGCCACCCCATTTTAATTAATATTGTTTTTTTGACAAATAATATAGAGTTTAATGGATACGTTGTAAAATTAATTTTACACCGACATCTCATTATATTCTTCCATGACACTTCATAAAATTTCTCAACAATAAAATCACTTCATGAAATTTGTTTATCAATTGATATGATTGTGAAATATGATCGAACATTAGTCATATTAAATTATTTTCATACACAAGAGTTAAGAGTTGAACGTATGACCTATTTAAGAGACTCACACTTTTTATCGCTGAATCAATTCATTGTTAATACTTAATATATACATTGTAGTACAATTTTACACTATCACAATGTTATGCTAATACATACTATACCCTTGATTTATTTTTATAATCAATTAACTTTCAAATTAAAATATTGTAGTAAAACTTATATTAGAAACACATATATTGAAATTAAAGACCCAGAGAATCATTTGACACCTTCATCTAAATTTGAATCCAAAATATTATAATAGTTATACGTGTGAGTTTTAGTGGTATTTATCACTTTGTCTAAGACAATAAAACCCACAGAGTCAAGGTACACATAATGCACTATGGAGAAAAAGACATTCTTCAATTCAAGCACAAAAAGAGGGATTTTGTAAAATGAGGTTTGAGCTTTTTTTGTAATTTCCTCAACTTAATTGTTTATAGATAATATATAGCACTTCTCTCTGTCGTTGCATGGAACATTATTTTGCAAAGACATATCTCATCTCATAATTATAACAATTTCACTATACAAATAAATGGCATTTACACATCCACAAATATGTTTAAATTTTCCAGCACCAGCAACACATGGTCGTTCTCAACTTCAAGTGTTTGTTTAGGATGATAAACAACAGTAGAAAAAAGAAAGATGTGTTAGAGGATCTCATTGCAAAGAAAACCTCAAAATGATTAGAAGCATAATTGTAAAAATAAGTAGTAATAAGCAATAACCCAAGTGAGTGATTAATGATAAATACAAGCACATATATATATATAAGGTGATAACAAAGAATTGTAACAATATTAATAAACCACAAATATTGGTTTTCTTTTTGACACAACATAATAATCATAAAACTGATCTAACTCTAGATGAGATAAAAATTAAACATATAACAAATAATATCCAAAACCAATCTTTTGTGTACGTAACTAAAAATAAACCTTATTTTGTTTATAGTCTTTACAAATGAATGAATCATTCATCAGACCCATTTAATACATCAACCATAACCTTCATAACTCTCACTCTATTTTGTAAAGATAATATATAATTAGCTGTCTCTCTAAATAGTCCATCCAACCCAATAGATTCATCACTATTTGGTATAAGCTTCTTTAATGTTCTAACACGTTTTTGAATTCCATACAAACCTCTTCTAGAACCAATCCTTCTCTTCATTAAAATTCTTCTTGATCTCTTACTCTTCACCCTTTTCAACTTCATGGCTTGTTCATCCATAACTTTGCTCCACAAATATGATGAATTAGTGCTTACTTCATCAAAAGTGAGTGAATCAAAAGAAGGTTGTGAAGAAATTCCCATAACTCAAAAAAATAATACAAAAATACAATTTTTCACTAAACACTAATTAATATGAATTATGAAATTCCAAAGGGCTATTGCAAAAATGATACACCAAGATAGAGCATTTATATAGATGTACCTAGTAACATGTATTAATGGATAAATTCAAAAAAGATTATAAAGTGGGGCCCACAATTCACAATATAAAAGGAGGTTTCCAAGGGAATGGGAGAGAGACAGGTGTACCTAAGTATGTTGTTTTGTTACTTTGAGCATGTTCTCCAACTCAATGCACATGCATTCACATGATGATTTTTCTTAAAATCATATGCACCAAACTTCTATTAACAACAACCTTACATAAACACACACTCACACCTCATCTTAATAAAAACCACACCCTGGATTATTCCTCTATACAACTTTCCAAATTCATTGCATTTAATTTATAATTACAAATACATCACTCTCCTTACAGCTCAATAAACGTGGCAACGTGGCATTAATAACATGTTGTACAAACTAATTTCATTCATTATATTCATTATATGCATTATATTTAGTTCTTGCTACTTAAGAGGAAACCATGTTTATGTTATAAGACACTAAGAAAAAAAATAAAGTATCAAAAGATTGTTACTTGTCAATGCTTGTGTTAACAAAAAGTAGACAAATTAGATCACAGTGTTGGGATAAGGTAGATTACCTCTGACATTCATGAACCATAATGAATTCTAATATTTTGATTAAAGGTACCATTCTTCTTATCTTATGTGTTTATATATTAATATAAGGGTCTTGCTAACGAGTGCACCAGGTGCACTCTTTAAGCATACTATTTAAAGAAATTATTTATTCAAAAAGTTAAACAGCACAATTTCCAATGCGTTGACTTTATACATTTTTTTAAAAGTTCTATAAAAACTTTCTATTTAAAGGGCTTAAAGAGTGCACCGGGTGCACTTTTTAGCATTTGCCTTAATATAATTCCTCTGTATTGCTAATGCCATGACCTTTACATGCATTAAAAATAATATTAATATTATGATATAACTAAAAATTGATGCAATGTACTTGCAGTCTTACAGATGATATGTGAGATCTGACAAACATTCCTTCATCACTAAATAAAACAAAGGAGTAGTGGTGGTGTAATTAAGATTAATTTATTTTCTTAATTCCATCCATTAAAACATTAATTAGGATGAATTGATCTTTCCTCAACTGCAAATTTTTCTACAGCCATATATATATATATATATATATCATATTCTCTTCTAAGTGGATCGGAATATGCTAATTTTTTGTGTCACTTTAGGATCAACCACAATTAGGGTATGTGAATTGTGACATGTTGATTGTAATAAGATGAAAAAGAAGGGAGGGGAAAAAGTAATAGAATAAAATTGTGGTTGATTTTAATACTCTATGTTAGTTTTTTAAAAATAACATTCTGTGTTGCAAATTGCAATGAAATAAAATTTTCATTTTCTAATTTGAGACCTTGGGTGGCCGAAATTAGTTGTACTTTTTTTTTTTTGCTTCAGTTCATTTCTATTTTCTTTTAATTAGTTATATACCTTTTACTTTGAAACCTCTCTTATGATATTATTAATTAATTCTATTGAAATTATTCACCTTGACATTGCATAATTTTTGTTGTTGATACTTTGTCTAAAATTAATTAGTAATGTAGATAACTTTACAGACACGGAATCTTATTTTTTTAGTTTGACAATGACAATATGGTAAAATTCTAATTGAATTTGTCAAAGTATGTTGTTATTATTACAAAGTGGTGTAAGTATAACCTTGGAAGAAAGGGCTATGCCAAATCATCAGACTAATTTGTATTAACATGTCATATCAGGGTTCCCTTACACTTCAACCAGGCTCTTTCCTTAACCCACTGCCCTTCAACATTTTTCTTGCACTTGTAACATCATTCCACATACCATCAGAAGCATACAAATTTGATAGCAAGACATAAGGTGAATTATTAACGGGTAGGGGTGGAAGTTGGCCGGACGGCTCGTTGGGGCCTACGGCCTAGTCTACCAAAGTCTGACTCAGGTCTATCTCGTTTGTTAAAAAGGTAAGACTTGTGCTTTTTAAAAAGTCTCTTTAGTTAAAAAAATTGGGTCTAAACTTTTAAAAAAGCTTATTAGGTCTAATAGGCCGGCTTATTTACTTTATCATAAAATTTTAATTCATATTTATAATACTGATATGCTATTAATTAAATCAATTCAAAGAAAACACATTTTTCAGTGGGTCAATAATTCTTTCTAATAACCATAAAAAATTGTTATTTCTAATATACCACTAAATCAATTAAAATAAAAAGACAAGCATGAAGTTTAATTTTAATTTATGATGAGGTAGGTTGATTTATTGTACCGAGAATTGTTAAAATTCACTCTATGATACTAATCTAATCTGGATAAAATTCACTCTATGATATCATGATTGATTGGCCGGTATAAATTGTTAATTTGGTTATGGTAACAAACAACAAAAACACACACTTGATATTAATTATTATGATGATCGATCATGCATGCTGCAACTTATAGAAGGAATAACATGGAAGTCTTTCTGTCTCTCTTACATTCATTCATTCCTTCATTCATTATATCTCCCATTGTATGTATTGTAGTTAGCATCCGAAGTTTCATGTCAATCCATAAGTATACTACTTCTATTCACTTTTCATCTTGAAGTCAGTCAGTGTTAACTTATCTTTATACTTGGGATACTTCTTACTAATACACCAAATGGAGAGAGATTTATAATTAGGCAATGCCCTCTAGGACTGTCTTATCATCCTTTCCTTACTTATAAGAAATTAAGCAAAAGGGACATGCTTCAATTTTGAATTATGTATTTGCAGGTCAACTATGAAAATGATATGAAGCCCTTGGATGCCAGCCGCAGCAGCAGCCGGCCGTTGGATGAGCTCAACAAGTCAACACAAAACTTTAGCCTTGAGGATGGATAAAGCTGCTCTAGAATAATAGATATTGGGGACCTAGGTTTATTATTTTGTGTCACATAGCCTAGTTTATTATTAATGTTATTGATATATTGCACACCCAGCTTTTTGTGTATCAAATACAGAATGCTGATATATTACTCCATTTACAATTCTTATCATCTGATATATCTATTGGAGGCAGTAACCATGTATTAATTTAAATATGGTTGAATTAAAGTCCCTCTAAAATTTCATTATAGTTTTAGTTCCATTATTATTATTGTAATAAGTGAAGTTAACATTTTGTGTTGATCTAATCTCCACAAAGGTGTTTTTTTTTTTTATAAGCAAAGGTGTTGGTAGGCAAACTAGACTCGTAAGAATATAATCTTCTACTCTGACTTCTTGTAAGTTGTTATTTTAATTAGAGAAGGTGTCTCTCCGCATCATAGATTTGTGAATGAGATTGAGCATATTCGGCAATTGGTAAGTAGAGATTGGAATGTGGTGATTAACCACACCGAGAGGAGACCGCGTGTGCAAACTCTTTGGTTAAGTTGGGAGATTCCTCTGTCTCAAAATAATAGTTGTTTAAGGTTTGCGCACAATTTTTTAAGAAAATAACTAATTGTATTGATTTTAATAGTAAAATTAGTATTATTTATTAAAATACATTTAATAATTATAGTCTAAATAGTCTAATTGTAGCATAAGGGGTTAAATAAATCTAACGTACCAAAAAAAAATAAGGGGTTAAATCTTAAGGGTGAATTTGATTCGCAAAACAGTAAATACTGGACAGAACAGTACATGACAGAAAGAGATAATATAGGACAAAATAAGATAGTACGAGATATGACAAGATTGTATCGAAGAGAGATAGAGAGATAATTTTCTTTATATTTGAAAATAAAAAAGGTATTTTCATATTTTTGTATAGTTGTGTTGTGTTGTGATTTAGCGAAGGACAAAAATTCTTGATTTTGTCCTGTCCCTTCATGTCTGTTTTGTCCAGTCTCATAACCAATTTTTAAATCAAAGAGGATACAATAAAAATTATCTTATCCAGTATCCTAATTTTTAGCAGATCAAACGCATCTAAATGTTTGAACAGAATTTAGGCGGGATAATAGAAGAATTTAGGCGTGCAAATGTTTTCTTTCTAAAGGAGTATATAAAGGATAGATAGATAGATTCACCTAAAAACCCTATCCCGCCGCATGATCAGCATTCCAATCCAATGGATGAAATCTCTCCCCCTCCGCCGCCGACTATTCCCTCCGAACTCATCGGCATAATCTTATCATTCCTTCCCGTCAAAATCATCGCAAGATTCCGTTGCGTATCGAAATCATGGAAAAAACTCATCTCCGAACCATCTTTCATCCAAATGCACCTTCACAAATCATCTTCACTAAACCCTAACTTCATACTCAAACCATTTCTTCATGAATACACTCTCGATACTGTAGTATCCTTACCCATCTCTCGTTTACTCCATAATGATCCTTCCATCACTCTTTCCGGTGGTAACACTTACCCTAATTTGCTCAAGGATGTTGCTTGTTATGACCGTTGCCGTGTCGTCGATTCTTGCAACGGATTGCTCTGCTTGATATTTTTAACACAAGACTCAGTTAAGAATGTTGTCTTGAGCTTCCGTATCTGGAACCCTGCCACAAGGACTATTACTCAAGAATTAGGGTTTCTTCGCCAAAATTTACCTTTACTAGGCATTTTAAACTTCAGTTTTGGTTGTGATTCTTTAACAGGGACTTACAAGATATTGCACCTTCACTCTGTTCAGGATCGCGGTATATGGAAAACTAATGTCAGAGTTTTTAGTGTTGGTGGTGATTGTTGGAGAAATATTTCCTCTCCTGTATTATATGGTGAAGGTGATGGTGTGCATTTTAATGGTACTATTAACTGGGCTTCGCTTAGCAAAGATTTATGTGTCCTTGGAGGATCGGAAAAACCTGAGACTCCTGATGTTAAATTTTTTCGGATTGCTTCGCTTGATCTTTCCACTGAGACATTCACTGAACTATTGTATCCAAAGGATTTTGGTGAGATGCCATGTGTCGAATCAAATCTTCGGGTTCTCTTGGATTGCCTTTGCTTTTCTCATGATTTTAGGAAAATTGAATTTGTTGTATGGCAGATGAAGGAGTTTGGTGTTCAAGAGTCTTGGACTCAGTTGTTTAGAATTAAATACTTTGATCTTCAAATTGAGGTTCCATACTTGGATGAGTCTCAATTGTTGCCATTATACATTTCTAAGAATGGAGATACGGTCGTATTGACATATGAAGAAGATGACAATGCTATTATCTATAATCAGAGGGGTAACACAGTAATGAGAACTACAATTTCAAACAGTGTTCATTGGTTCTCTGCCATTGATTACGTTGAAAGCTTAGTTCCGACTCCTTGGAAGTAAGTTCTCTACTTCTCTTTGAACGTTTAAATATATTGCAATTCATGTTTGTTGTTTTTATAATATGTCATGTTATAATAGCATGTGTGAATATTTCGTAGGTTGATTATAGTGTAAAATGATAGTCTGTTCATCATTTAATCTACTGGATTGAATGAATTTCTTTTGATTTTATATAAATTTTTATAAGCTAGAAGATGATTTGTTCCATCGTGCATATTACACGAAAAGTTAAACACAAATGAAATAGACAATGACATAAAGAGGTTTACGAGCAAGTGACAAACTTGTACAAATTTATTGCACTTATAGATAAGGTATGGTTGCACTTTTAACCATAAACGTTATGCATTCATTTTTTCCTTTGGGTTTTAATTTTATGTTTTGCGGATTCGTTTTCAGTCTGATGGATAATTTTTGAATTATAGATCTGGAGATATAGAGGCAAAGAAAGATGAAAGTGAAGATGAAGATGGAGATGGAGATGGAGATGGAAATGGAGATGGAGATGGAGATGGAGATGGAGATGGAGATGGAGATGGATATGAATATGAATATGAATATGAATATGAATATGAATATGAATATGAATATGAATATGAATATGAATATGAATATGAAGATGAAGATGAAGATGAAGATGAACAAGGAGGTTTTTTCTTAATTAGGATCTACTAGGTGTGAGTTTGTGACATTGATTTTGAGGTTGATGGATGGGGGATGATTTGTCATCCGACGATGAGGAAAAACTAAGTGACATTGCTCTTGAGATCGATGGATAGGATGATTTGTACTAGATTATGATTAGTATCATCAAAGTATAGGAAAGTAGGAATTTGTGATCTTCACTTTACTTGGATCTTTAGTTATTTTGAAGTTCATATATGACATTTGAACTTATATATATTAGTTTATGAAAATTGTTGCTCACTTGTTTGTCTCAAAAATTCTAACAGTTTTGTTTTTATTTTGATACATGACTTGGATCTTTTGTTATGTTGAAGTTCATGTATGACATATGAACTTCTATATTAGCTTATTCAAATTGTTGTTCACTTACTTGAATAAAAAATTATCATATTTTTGTTTGAAAGTGGATGATAGATTTAGGGTGGGTGGAAATATATGATGAATCTTATATGTGTATTTAAATGTGTGTGTGACTGATCAGTGATCTCCCTACTGAAATACAATGAATCTTTTTAAATATAAATCTTGTTATGTGTTAGTTTGTTAACACCAAGTGACTGTTAGTTAATTTGAATATTGTGGCATGTACAATTTCTCACTGAAATAGACAATTTTAATTTTGTTTCACAATTTTATAGAATTATAGAATATGCTTGTCATAACAAGCCAAATGTAGCAGTGTTACTATGGTGGATTTGGGGGCAATGAAACTATAGAGTATAGATCATGGAAGGACATTGTTAAACCTGCATATTTCTCTGTCACTATGTTGTCGAGCTTATAAGGTATAAGCTCAAAAAATGGTCAAGCCAAAGAGAGTAAAATTACAACTTGACTATAGTGTCACACATTTTTGCTTGTTCCTAGGTTTTTAATTTTAGTCGCCTTGCACCGAACCGAGTATTCGAATATTAGTAAAATAAGTTTTTGTTTGTTATTCATTCATATAACAACATGAAAAATGAAAAGAAAAGAAAAGGGAAACTTGCTGTTACATTTTCCTTTCTTCGCTATTTAATAACATCACTTGGAAATTAAGGGTATTAAGATTTTTATTTAAGGTACACAAGATTGATTGTAGTAGTAATAGTGCCAATTAACATTATTCTTGATGGATTCAAATCTAGGACCTTTGTATATCACCAAACTCAGTTTTTCCATAAAGCTCCAAATAGTCACCATTAACATCTCTGAAGAATTCAAGACCAGGGACTTTGTCATCTTGATGCAGTATATTGATGATTCCACCAGCATATGTGTGCTCTCTAATCCTCTCACCAATTCTGGATATGGACATTCAAGGTACTTTGCCACTTTTGTTCCCATAGCTGGTTTATTACTTCCTGAAAATGCTTTCTTTATGTATTTTTTCTCCAAACCAAGATTCTCACTCATTCATTACCTCAAATAATTTCTCTGCCAGTTCAACTAATGCACTCATCCATTGTTTTGCTGCATTTACACACACACATTATGCTTATCATATAAGTCTTTATGTATAAACTTTTTCTATAAAACAAAAGATAAAATACGGTCAAACTATTATCATATCATCATATCATATAAGTATAAAATGTTTACATAAACTATCTTGAAGAGCTTATGGATATAAGCTGAAACAACTTATGAACACATCATAAACTGTTTTCATAAGCTCTCTCAAGTAGTCTTTAAGATGTATGCGCACTTTAAGAGAGTGTTAGAGTGAATCAAGTTTCAACATATATAGAACATTGTCAACATGATCTAAGATTAGCGGAATTTCAAAATGACCATTGAATTTTAAAATGTAAAAGAACTTTGCCAAAACCATTTAAAAGTTGGTCTAAACTTTGGACCAAATACATGTAGTACTTTTTTGCTTATGTTTCATTTCGCAACGAGTAGTTATATTATGTGCTTTAATATTTTGGTTCTTTGTAACAGATACAAGGCAGTGTTTGGCCTTAAAGTAGAGCAGCAAAAACTCCATGTCATGGTGACCAAAATGGAATTTTGCATTGAGCAGGAAATTAGAGATTGATAAAAAATCACATGGAGATGTTAAGGGTGTATTTGAATTGAATTATTTGAGCTTTGAGCTTATCTACTAGCATAAGCACCTGTAAGACAGTTTCAGAGAACTTCAAGAAACAACTTTTGACATGTTCATACTTGTTTTCAGCTTATTTCTATAAGCTCTCCAGGGTAGTTTATGAAAATGACTTATAGTGTATTTGAAAACAGTTTGACTTTATTTTATTTTTTGCTATAGAAATAGCTTATACAATACACAAGCAGTTATAGGGCCTAAATTTGATGATTGAAAATATAGAATTGCATTTCAGAAATTTTATCTTCTTTCTACACATGTAACAGAAAGAAGACAGACTCCCTTTTGAAAGATCATCAAGCCAAATTGACAAAAATCAATTTGTCATGTTCATACCATCAATTTTATCTCAAAGATTGGACTATTTTAAGTGCTTATATCTTGCAGGTTCATACCAACAGAAACCATGTCAAAAATCAACTATATTAAATCCAAGAATGCTTCAAGTGTTCTTTCAAGTGACTTAGTTGAACTTGAAGCTATTACAATTTACAATTATATGTTCATCCGATATTCTCGAATTGATTTTATCAATTTTAGCAAAATTAATAACAAGAAATTATTCAATTAGACAAATAATACTAAATTCTGATCCACAATTATAAATTTTTGTGAGAAATTTAACAAGTACTAGTCTTTTTCTTAAGGCTTCGGTGCTCTTCTTCATCTGTCAAAACCAATGGCAAAACAAATGATATCATCAGAATGGGTGCCATTGATACTTAGAGAGTTAGAGTGTTGGAATTTGGTGACAAATTGCAAACACTTTTCACAGTTCAATGTAGTCCTCAAGTTGCAGCATTTTACATTTTGGACCAACTTTTAAATGGTTTTGATTTTTATGAAGATAAGAATTTGGAGAATGCTATGCAAGATCTTTTATGATTTAATTTTTTTTGTCTTTGCTTAGTTCACTAAAAGTAAACTCACATATCACGTTTGAACTCGGATCACAATGTCTGCTTAACAATTTTGACATTTTGCCAATTGAGCTTGCACTTCTATATCTATATATTTTACATTTTAGATGATGTGAATAAATATATTTTTTAATAAGTTAAATTAGCTCACCTAAATTGACATCGAAGAGAATCGAACTTGAGACCTGAAGAGCACACTCACAGGTCCCAAATCAATATACCACTAAAACAAGTAAGGGTGAGAATAGGTCAGACCGGTCTAGAGGGCCTTCGGCTTAGCCTATATAAACTCAGGCCAGATTATTTTTTAAATAGATTAGGTCAAGACTTTTTTACAAGTCTATTTAACTAAAAGACATACTATAATATATTTTTTTAAATCTACTAAACCAACCTATTTAAATAAATATTAATAATATTTTTATTAATTTTATCATTTAATATTAAATATTAAACTTTGAACAAAATTATAATTCTAAATTTTTTATAATAAATTGATTATAATTTTTTTTTATAATAAATTAATTTCTTGCATATATATGAATGTATTGTTATAATGTAGAATTAAATATAATGTATATATAGCAAAATACTTTAAAGTGTGACCTGAAATACCAAAACAAAGTATATGATTTGAATATTTATTTTTGATTTAATTAGAGTTAATAGATCAATATCCTCCTGTAAAATATGGGTTAATTTTTTTTTTTGAGAATCCTCTTTATAATGTTTTATTTTTTGCAATACCTCCTGGACTCCGTTAAACATAATATAATAACACCCACAAACTAGAACTATCACAAAAAAAACTGCCGCAAAATATAATTTTAGCGGATATGGTTGACTGAGTTCGAAGATATTACAGAGTTTAATTGTTATGCATTGACGGTGTAAAACTTTTTTACACATGCATTCAATCAAAACACAATCAATTACCACTTTTGTAAGTTGGTTCTTAAAATATCTTCATTAATACTTACATGGCGTGATTTAATTAGATACATGTCTAAAATAATTTTATATTGTTAATATATATAAATTAGTTTTTTACAAAAAAATCAAATATTACAAGATATTACAAAATTTGCTTATTTTATTAATCTTTGATTTACGGTTGTGTCGCTACATTCGCCAACTGAAAGCTCCATCCCGCCGCATGATCAGCGTTCGAAATTCAATGGATGAAACCCCTCCGCCGCCGCCGACTATCCCCTCCGAACTCATCGCCATAATCCTATCATTCCTTCCCGTCAAAATCATCTCAAAATTCCGTTGCGTATCGAAATCATGGAAAAAACTCATCTCCGAACCATCTTTCATCCAAATGCACCTCCATAAATCATCTTCACTAAACCCTAACTTCATCCTCAAACCATTTCTTCACGAATACCCTCTCAATACTATTGTATCCTTACCCGTCTCTCGTTTACTCCACAATGACCCTTCCGGTAACACTTACCCTAATTTACTGAACAATGTTGACAATTGCAGTGTCGTTAGTTCTTGCAACGGTTTGCTCCTCTTAGCCTTTAAATCATCACAAGACTCAATTAACCATTTTAACTTTTTAACTTTTGTTTCCGTATCTGGAACCCTGCATCAGGGACTATATCCGAACAATTAGCGTTTCTTCGCGATAAAATACCTTTTAGAAGCATTATCAGTTTCACTTTATGTTGTGATTCTTTAACAGGGACTTATAAGATAGTTCGGCTTTACTCTGGTTGGATTCGACGAATATGGAAAACTAATGTGAAAGTTTTTAGTCTTGGTGATGATAATGGTGGTGGTGATTGTTGGAGAAATATAACATCTCCTTTATTATATGGTGATGGTGTGCATTTGAATGGTAATGTTAATTGGTTAACGATTAGTAAAGATTTAAGTGGAGGATCGGTAAAACATGTCACTCGGATTGCTTCGCTTGATCTTTCCACAGATACATTCACACAACTATTGCATCCAGAGTATTTTAATGAGGTGCCATGTGCTGAATCGAATCTTCGGATTCTCTTGGATTGCCTTTGCTTTGCGCATGATTTTATGAAAACTGAATTTATTATATGGCAAATGAAGGAGTTTGGAGTTCAAGAGTCTTGGACTCAGTTATTTAGAATTCAATACTTTGATCTTCAACTTGAGGTTCCATACTTGGATGAGCCTCCATTGTTGCCTTTATACATTTCTAAGAATGGAGATATAGTCTTATTAACAAATGAAGAAGATAACAATGCTATTATCTACAATCAGAGGGATAACAGAGTAGTCAGAGCTACAATTTTCAATCATATTCATTGGTTCTCTTCCATTGATTACGTTGAAAGCTTGGTTCCGACTCCTTGGAAGTAAGTTCTCTTCTACCGTTAATATATCGCAATTCATGTTTTTATAATCTTTGTCATGTTATAATAGCTAGTATGTGTGAATATTTCATACGAAAGATACGATGAATGCCGTAGGTTGATTATAGTGGATAATGATTATGTATTACTTGATTGAATGAATTTGTTTTGATTTTATATTAATTATAAGCTATAAGATGATTTGTTCCCTCGTTTGTACTTCGTGCATATTATATTACACAAAAATTTAAACACAAATGAAACAGACAATGACATTGGTTTTGTAAGAAAAGACCATAGTAAAACAAAGTCGAAGTTGGGAGACATGGAGATTTATGAGTGAGTGACAAACTTGTACAAATTTATTGCACTTATAGATAGTTGTGGCTGCACTTTTAACCATAATCGTTATGCATTCATTTTTTCCTTTATGTTTTAATTTTATGTTTTGTGGATTCATTTCAGTCTGATGGATAATTTTTGAATTATAGATCTGGAGATATAGAGGCAAAGACAAAGAAAGATGAAGATGAAGATGAAAGTGAAGATGAAAGTGAAGATGAAAGTGAAGATGAAGATGAAGATGAAAGTGAAGATGAAAGTGAAGGTGAAGGTGAAGATGAAGATGAGCAGGGAGGTTTTATCTTTATTAGGACGAGGTCGATGGACGGAGGATGATTTGTCATCTGACGATGAGGAAAAACTAAGTGACATTGCTCTTGAAATCGATGGATAGGATGATTTCTCAAATTTTATTTCAGGTCAATTTTCAGCACTAGATAGATCCCTATTGTTCAGTTTATATTTCCATGGGACTGTGGTAGAAACAAGAAATAGCCAAGAGGAATTACTTTTTGCACTTCAACTTACTCTTTTGTTTAGTTGAAAGTGATGATTTTCAACGAAATAAATCCATTTCGAATATTGAGGGTTGTTAGTTCTTCATACACAAGAAAGTGAAAGGTTGTATTTGGATCAATTTTATGGTTATATTTATAGGCTATATGCAAGACTCAGATTCTTTTTTAATCTAGTAGCTATTTTATGTTTTTCTCTGAATGTTTGTTAACTTTTCTTTTTTGAATGAAAAATGTATCATTCTAATGTCAAACCAAAAATGCAATCGGTTTAGCAAATATCTTATGAGTCAGTATTATAAACAGCCAACATAGCTAAAGAGATGAGACATTGTATTAGCTTCTCTTCTAATATGATTGATTATAATGAAGTTTGATAAAAGATAAGCTGGAAACTTTGCAATCTTCTATAATAATTCCAAATCAAAGAATATAAGATTCTGCTTGTAGATTCAAAAATAGCACATCCTTCGCAAATCTTAAGCCTTATACTGCTCTATTTGACATAATTAACTGGTTTGTAGTTTGAGCTAATATAGAACATGCTTGTCATAACAAAGCAAAATGTAGCAATTTACTATGCTGGATTTGGGGGCAATGAAACTATAAAGCATGGAAGGACATTGTTAAACCTGCATATTTCTCTGTTACTATGTTGTTGAGTTTATAAGTATAAGCTGAAAAAATGGTCTTGTGAAAATGATTATGTATTTTTTGGTTACATAAAAGTGAGTATGTATGTTAATGAATTTGGAGACAAATTACAAATTGACTAAGGGGGGTTATTGGATTGGGATTTCGAGGGATTATTTTGACAAAAAAGTCATGAAGATTTTAAAAGACTTCGTGGGATTATATTGATTTTGTGAGATTTTGAAAGACTTTTTTTAAAAGATATTTTACAATCAAGATTTTTTTTTTTTTTTTGAAAATCTTGATTGGATAACAACATATTTTGTGGCATTAAAAAAAAAGTTTTGATTAAAAATCTTAATTGAATAACAACGGATTTTGTGGCATTGAAAAAAAAAAGTCTTGATTAAAAATCTTCATTGAATAACAACGGATTTTGTGGGATTGAAAAAAAACAAAAAAAATCTTGATTGAATAACACAAGACTTTTAAAATCCCTCAAAATCCATTAAAATCCCTCAAAATCCTAATTGAATAACCCCCTAAAGGGACACGCACTTTCTGCATTGAGAATTCGAATATTAGTAAAATAAGTTGAATTTATTAAAAAAAAATACATGCACTATTATTTTTTACAAAAGATAGGATTGTTAGTGTAAATAAATTTTGCATTGTTCGATTAAATACTTAACTTTTTTATTTCCATGTTTGGTATCACGTTTGTAGTGTTCAAAATTAATTTTAGAGGTAATAAATTGATTTTAAGTTTTACTCCCTCTATTTCTTTTTAACTGTCACAATCAACTATTGTACATACGTCAATGTATATTTTTGACGACTAATATATTTATTTATGTATTATAAAAAAATATAGAAAATATATATTTAAAAAATATTTTTCGAGACAAATTGAATAACATTTTATATAATAATATTTGCTATTATATATTAATAGAAATATAAATAATGCATACGTATCTCAAACGACAGTTATTTAAAAACGGATAGAGTAACATGTTTTGTTGCTCTCAAGTTAAATTGATTTTACCTCAAATCTAACTTGAGTTTAGAATTCGTAACTTGAATTCGTAACTTTTGAGTCAGATCGTGATTTTTACATTAAAATTTATAATTCCTACTTCTATGTAAATATATAAAGAAAATAAACGATTTTACATTCATCTTACTTTGGAAGATTCTCCTTTGAACATTTTCTTTCTTCCCTCCTTGGAAGGAAAATGGAAAAATAGACATTAGACACTGTCTCAGACCTAAAATCAACAAAACCACCGCACACGCCTCTTCTCTCTTCAATTCCATTCACATTCACCAATCGCTGTTACATATCATCATTTTTTCTTTGTTACTTGCAGCATACCAATATCGATTTTGGTAATACTGTATTTGAATTTTGATTTGATGACAGTGTGAAGATAATGGAACTCTACACCCACTTGATCAAGTTTGGATTTTCCCGCCACCCGAGTTTCAGAAACCGTTTGTTAACATTTTATTCAAATTTTCGTCGTTTTGGGTATGCCCGCAACCTGCTTGATCAAAGTACTCAACCAAGTTTGGTTGTTTCTTGGTCTGCTAAGATATCTCGATACGTGCAAAATGGGTTTCATAAAGAGGCATTATTGGCATTTAATGAAATGCTTATGTTGGGTGTTAAGTGTAATGAGTTTACATTCCCAAGTGTTCTCAAAGCATGCTCAATCAAGAAAGATTTGAATATGGGGAAAAAAGTTCATGCCATGACTTTGGTTTCCGGGTTTGAATCTGATGCATTTGTTTCCAACACTTTGGTTGTTATGTATGCCAAATGCGGGCAGTTTGGCGATTCTAAGAAATTGTTTAGTATGATTGTTGACCCAAGCGTTGTTTCGTGGAATGCCTTGTTTTCTTGTCACGTGCAAAGTGATTTCTTAATTGAAGCTGTTGATTTGTTTAAACGAATGGTTGTGAGTGAAGTAAGACCTAATGAGTTTAGTCTTTCGATTATATTGAATGCCTGTTCTGGATTGCGAGATGGAGGTCTCGGAATGATGGTTCATGGGCTTTTAATGAAGCTTGGATATGGTTTGGATCAATTTTCTACAAATGCCTTGGTTGATATGTATGCAAAAGCAGGGAAGATTGATGACGCTGTTGCTGTTTTTCGAGAAATTATATACCCTGATACGATTTCTTGGAATGCAGTTATTGCTGGATGTGTTCTTCATGAATATAATGATTTAGCTTTGATACTGTTGAATGAGATGAATAAGTCAGGAACTTGTGTTCCCAATGTGTTTACCTTATCAAGTGCCTTAAAAGCATGCGCTGCAATGGGGTTTAAGGATTTGGGTAGACAGATACATTCTTGTTTGGTAAAGATTGATACTCATTCGGATTTGTTTGTGGCTGTTGGATTAATAGATTTGTATTCCAAGTGTGAGATGATGGATGATGCAAGAAGAATTTATGATTTGATGCCAACAAAAGAGGATGTTATTGCAGGGAATGCTTTGATCTCCGGTTACTCGCAATGCGGTGATGACAAACAAGCAATCTCACTTTTTTTCAAAATGCACCATGAAAATATAGATTTCAACCAAACTACTTTGTCGACGGTTCTTAAATCTGTGGCCAGCTTGCAGTCAATCAAGGTATGCAAGCAAATTCATACACTTTCCATCAAATCTGGAATTTATTCAGATTACTATGTTATAAACAGTCTTCTTGACACTTATGGAAAATGTAGTCATATACACGAAGCTTCAAAAATATTTGAAGAGCGTACTTGTGAAGATTTGGTGGCTTACACATCCATGATAACTGCATATTCTCAATATGGGGATGGGGAGGAGGCTTTACAGCTATATTTGCAGATGCAAATTGCAGACATTAAGCCAGATCCTTTTGTCTGCAGTTCTCTTTTAAATGCTTGTGCAAACTTGTCTGCATATGAGCAAGGGAAACAATTACATGTCCATGCCATTAAGTTTGGATTTATGTTGGATATTTTTGCCAGTAATTCTCTTGTTAATATGTATGCAAAATGTGGAAGCATAGAGGATGCTGATCGCGCCTTTTCCGAGATACCGCAGAGAGGAATAGTCTCATGGTCTGCAATGATTGGAGGGTTGGCTCAACATGGCCATGGTAAAGAGGCTCTTAAGTTGTTCAATAAAATGCTTAAAGATTGTGTGTCACCAAACCATATTACTTTAGTCAGTGTTCTCTATGCATGTAATCACGCCGGTTTGGTAAACGAGGGGAAACATTATTTTGAAACAATGGAGGAAAAGTTTGGAATCAAACCTACACAAGAGCATTATGCTTGCATGATTGATCTCCTTGGAAGATCAGGTGAACTAAAAGAAGCAGAGGACCTTGTGAATTCCATGCCATTTGAAGCTGATGGGTCAGTTTGGGGGGCGCTTCTTGGTGCTGCCAGAATCCATAAAAATGTTAAACTCGGTCAGAAAGCTGCAAAGATGCTTCTCAGTCTTGAGCCAGACAAATCTGGTACTCATGTTCTCCTTGCAAACATTTATGCATCAGTAGGGGATTGGGAAAATGTTGCCAATGTTAGAAGAGTTATGAAAAACAGCAATGTGAAGAAGGAACCTGCAATGAGTTGGATTGCAGTCAAAGACAAGATACACACTTTCATTGTTGGAGATAAAAATCATTCTAGAAGCGATGAAATATATGCTAAATTGAATGAGTTAAGTGAGCTTCTAAGTAAAGCTGGATACAGTCCCATCATAGAGACTGATATACATAATGTGCAACAAAGTGAAAAGGAAAAACTCTTGTATCATCATAGTGAGAAACTTGCTGTTGCCTTTGGATTAATTGCTACACCACCTGGAGCTCCAATAAGGGTAATGAAGAATTTGAGGGTTTGTGTTGATTGCCACACCTTTCTCAAATTTGTAGCTAAGATTGTTTCAAGGCAAATTGTTGTTAGAGATATTAATAGGTTCCACCATTTTAAAGACGGATCATGTTCCTGTGGTGATTTTTGGTAATATCATTAAGATGATTCATTCGTTATTGTAGATACATCCACGGAAAATGCTGATTCTTATGAACTTGACTGTAAACTAAGATGCAAATTACTCGGTAGTCCAACATGAAAAAATGGTCTCACTCTCTTTCCCCCTTTTCTCCTCCTATTTTTTCCTTCAAAATCAAAGACTGAAGAAATTGAGTAATGAAGAGAAAGGAAGCACGCTGCATCGCCATTTCCCTCGAATTCAATCCCATCAACACTGTATCCATCCTCACCGGCCTTTTGGATGCGAAGGCGACGGTGCCCGATTTCCAGTTGTTGCTGAGGATTGTCATTTGGATTCTTTTTGTGGAGTGTTCAGTTGGCGGGGGGAAGACGTGTGAGGCGGTGATTGATACCTGGAGCGGTTCTATTGGCCTTTTGGGAGCTGCTGATTGATGAGGAAACAACATCGGTGAGGGAATCAATTTTGTTAAAAGTTTTATCGAATTAATTTAACTTAGGGTCATGCTAAACAGTGCCCCCGGGGCACTTGTTAAATATACTAAAAAAGGAAATAAAAGATAAAAGTAATGCACAAGTTCCAAGGTAGAGGTGTTGAATGCACAAGTTCCAAGACAAAATTTCCTTTTTAATGAGCTTAACTAGTGCCCCTGGGGCACTGTTTAGCTTAACTGATATTATTATAGAAGTCCCTTAAACTGTTTTTGTGAGGATTATGTACTTCCACACACCTCTATTGTTTGTAAAATAATTACAGAAAGGGAAGTTCAATAGCTTGTAATCAAAGGAGTATCATTTCAATATCACACTGGCTCTCTAGGCCACTGTGCGTGTGAGTGTCTTTCAAAAATTTCACCGTCTTACAAAATTTATGAATGCATTTTATTGGTTCATTTAGAATTCTAGGATAAATTTCCCACCTTCCCATAGGACCAATGCACAAAAAGTATTGTTGTGGTTGTTGTGTACAATAACTCATGGAACTATAAATGTGTTATTCATTTAATTTGGTTTTAGGATCAAATTATATCTTATTTAGTGGGACTAAGATTTTTGTCTACTCTCAGGTGGTCAAAATGTATTCATCACTCATCTGTCATTGAGGTACAATAGCACGGAAAGGCAGCTTCTGCAGAAACGCGAGTTGAACATAGTGACTCAATGGTAAATTTTTTACATATTGCTACTTTCTGTACCTGCTTTATAAGTATAAAAGTTGACGTTCAAAAGGGTACTTCTGGTAGCATTCCTTCGCCATGCACTGTTAGCCACCTGACAGAGAGGTAACTTGTCCAACTCTGGCATCCTAGAGCTAAGAGAGACTTCTTACAATTTATATATGAAGATTTCAATTGAGCAACGGCCTTCTTGAGACTGACTACCTTTTGTACGAATCTTTTTTTTTTTTTAATCTAGTAGTTATTTTCTGTTTTTCTCTGAATGTTTGTTACTCCAAATGATATTTTTATAGAGGTAAAGACAAAGAAAGATGAAGGTGAAGATGAAGAGGTAGATGGAGATTTTTTCTTTATTAGGATGTACTGAGTCGTGTGACATTGATTTTGAGGTTGATGGATGGGGGATGATTTGTCATCCGACGATGAAGAAAAACTAAGTGACTTTGCTCTTGAATTGGATGGATAGGATGATTTGTACTAGATTATGATTATGATTATGTACCAGTATCATTAAAGCATAGGAAAGTAGGAATTTGCGATCTTCACCTTTTTTGTCTTCGTGGATTTATTTTTATGTATGACTTGGATCTTTAGTTATTTTGAAGCTCATAAATGACATATGAACCTATGTATTAGTTTATGAAAGTTGTTGCTCACTTGTTGTCTCAAAAATTCTAATAATTCTGTTTTTATTTTGATATATGACTTGGATCTTTTGTTATGTTGTAGTTCATATAATTATGTGACATATGAACTTATATACTAGCTTATTCAAATAACTTATATATTAGCTTATTGAAATTGTTGTTCATGCGCTTCAGTGCTTATATACGATGAAGCTTATATGTGTATGTAAATGTGTGTGTGATTGATCTCCCTACTGAAATACAATGAAAGTGAGTATGTGTGTTTATGTAAATATACGAAGAAAATAAACAACTTTACATTCAACTTACTTTTAATTGTGTTTGGTTTTGCAGCGATATTTATATTACAAGGCGGTCGAAGTTAGCAAATATGACCCACATGTAATTATAAGGGCGGTGGGGGCATATGAGTACCTGGGTGGCGTGCTAAGCTAACCTGTGATTTAAAGTTTAATATATATCATGTTAAAAAAATTAAGTGATATGATAAAATATAATTGTTATTAATTGATAATATAAGGCTTACCAAAAAAATTGATAATATAAATTGTTAGGCTCAACTGACACTAACAAAAAATATCAAAATTGATAAGTTGAACGTCTCTAATGAACCATTTTATTTGTATGAGCATCGACTAATTACTTTGTTTTTATGTTTTTTTTTGTACATAGTGGTTGTAACTCTCCGTGTTCTTTAGACACACCTTGCGTTTGTAAGAACTTTTTAGTTTTAATATTAATTCATTTTTTTTGTCAAAAAAAACATATTGTAATAAAAAAACCTTTGGTAAAAAAGATTACTCTTATTACATAATTATGAAAAAAAACAATATTAAAAAGAAGAAGAAAGGAAAAAAGAAATGTAAAAAACTTTGGGTGAAATTGGAAGATTCTCCTTTGAACATTCTTTCTTTCTTCCTCCTTGGAAGAAAAAGAAAAAATAAACATTAGAGACTGACTCAGATCTAAAATCAACAAAACCACTCTTCAATTCAATTCCGTTAACATTCACCGGCGAAGCAGAGAAGAAGAAGAAGACTTCAAAAATGTCGAGCGACAGCGACGAAGACGAGCTTCTCCAGATGGCATTAAAGGAGCAATCTCAACGAGATCTCAACTACGGCAAATCCTCTTCCAATCCTCGCAAACCCGTCGCTAATTACGTTCAACCTCCGTCTTCTCAACCTAAGCGTTCAGCGCCTCACGCAACCGCTAAACATCCGCAATCCAAAGGCGCTAGAGTCGTTGACTACGATGATGATTCCGAAGTTGAGATGCTTAGCATATCTAGCGGTGATGAGGATAATGTTAAAGATCAGGTTACAACGTCGAAGAATCGAGGTGGACGAACGCCGGCGAGGGATGATGATCGGACTTGGGATGGTGAGGAGCCTAGTCGTTGGAAGCATGTTGATGAAGCTGAGGTATGACATTATTGATACTGATTAAGGTTCACGATCATATATATGTACACTTTATTCGCTTAATTTCTTCGTTTAATTGCTTATTTATAGAAATGATCGGTGAATTGAATGTTTAATTGATGTAAATAATAGTTAGTTAGAATATATTAGCTTATCTATGTAGTATTGTAGTTTCCAAATGCTGTTGTTTGTTTCACGGTGAAGTTTGATAAATTGGATGTTGCTGTGAATGATTTTGCTTGCATCTTCCACGCTGTGCCAATTCGGCAGTTTTGGCTGTTCATTAATCTGGTTTTCTTGCGAGTTATCTTTTTTGCAATATTCAATTCATGTTTCCAGTGTTCCTAAGATGTCTTTGTAGCTATATTTTTTTGGAGCCGACATTACTCTTTAACAATTGAGCTTAAAATTTAGGAAACTTTAGCTTGAGGGGAAGTGTTAGAGTATGTTTTAATGTTTTAAAATATCTTGTAGAATTAATTAGTTCTTTGAACATGCATCCCGCCGCCATTATGTTTCTATGTTTGTTTCTTTATTCGATTAGTGTTAGTACTAGTAGTAGTCTTGTTGTAATAAGAAGGGAAGACTTGTTGCAGCAGTTGAAATTGTTATGAAGTGACCTTGGACTATAGGTTTGAGTCATGTAATAAGCCTTTTGAAAATGTAAGATAATGTTGTCTGCTATGTAGGTCTAACCCTTGAAATTTAATAAGTGCTATTCTTTACATTTAAGCATACCAAAATCGATTTCTAATATTTATAATATTCACCACTATGAAGCACGGACATAGACGCGGACACCGGACACGATACTGACACGTCAACACAGATAATATTTTTGAAAATTGATATAATTCATCGTTATTGTAACTTTCAGTGTCGTGTGTGTCCGATACCGGGACACACCTAATCCGAGGAGTGTCCGTGCTTCATTATTTACTTATATTTCTTTCAAACCTAAATCCTATAATTTCAATAGGATGTAAATGTCATGCTCTGGGTGGAAGTATTAGCCTTCATATTTCTCTAAATATTAATTTTTGAAAATTATTCCGAATGCATGAAACGCTAATTGATCGTCCACCAGTGTGGGTAGTTAATGTAATTCCATTATTAGCAAACAAATAAAATGCTAATTGATCTTTAGTCTTGGACATTCAGTAACCATAATGTGGTAAATTCTAAAACTACATTGAAGAACAGTTATAGTGGCGACGCATTACAGTTTCACATTCCATTGTTTTTTCTGTGTTTGGCAACATGCATAAGGCAAATAGTATACTTGAAATTAAGGAACTACTCTTTATTAATTCCATTCTTGTTCTTTAACGACTATTGTAGTGTAATGTATTTCTTCACAGTTTGCTATATTCCTTCATTCAAATAAGAACTCGTTGTTTTTTATTTATGTACTGATAACAATTCAGTGGGAAAAAGAAAAACCTTTCGAGTACTACTCCTTCCGGTCCTTTTTGTAAGAAACAAGTTACTTTTTAGGTTCCTTGAACAACTGATATATCTAGTCTATAATGTATCATCAATGGCCTTAGGCTGACTAATTAGCAGCATCTTAGATCCTGATACTATCCTCGTGGTAACTAGGGTGAAATTTTACCTAATAGGTTCTGGATGGCTGTCTGCTTGTTAAGCGGAAAGCAATTCGATTTATTGCCACCTTATGTTTCTGAACTATACTTGGCTTGTAATTTTTTATTCCCTTTTCTTTTTGTCCTCGCTTGCTCTTTTCCTTTTTTAATATATTATGAGCAATCTTGGAATCTAAGATGGAAATTGATTTTGAGCATCTATCTACCTTTTCATATGCTACATTAGGCATGCTCTTAAAATTTGGATTAGGCCTATCTCAATCCCAAAAGTTAGATCTAGAGATGAGGATTTTCTAAGCATTTGGAGGATTACTTTGACCATATCTATAGCCAATGTAGGATCTTAACTTACTCCCTCGCGCCAAAGAGGGAGCATTTGGTGATTTGGAGCATGGACAAAGGTGGGTGACAATAACAACACCCCTCATGCTTGAGACTTAAAGTTTGGACAAATACAGGCCCAGTAACACATCTAGATACCATCTTAAAATTTGGTGAAGTCTAATTAAACCCTGAAAGTTGGTCTGAGATATCTCTAGTCAGTGTGGGATCTCAACTCATCTATTTATCCTTTACATATTTTTTGCCAGTACTTGTTTTTAATAGTTCTTTTGCTTGAAGGATTGAAAATTTCAGTGCTTTATTCATATTGGTTTTCTTCCGTTAGAATATTAAGCATGTTAAATGAAAGTACTTATCAAGTTCTGTTTAATTTAATGTAGTTGGGCTTCTTTGACAGCTTGCTCGTAGGGTTCGTGAAATGAGGGAAACAAGGACAGCACCTGTGGCTCAAAAATTTGTGGCTCCAAAATTTGAAAAAAATAAATCTGCAGTGACTAGAAAGGGGCTTACTTACTTACAGTCATTCCCTCGTGGCATGGAATGTGTTGATCCACTGGGTTTGGGGTAAATTTCATTTCAATGCTTGTCTTGCATTGTGTTTGCTGGCATCTTGCCATCATTTCGACATTTCTGCAGTTTTCCGAGGGATTAATCCTGGTGGTTTATTGGTATTGGTTTTTGACAGGATCATAGACAACAGAACACTAAAGTTGATCACCGAGAATTCAGATAGTTCTCCTAAGACTGACAAAGATATGGATAGCAGCCTACGTGGTAACTGTTTTTTGTTATTAGATATTATGTTGCACATTTACATTTTTAAAGCCAGTTTCTTTATGCTACTTGTATTTTACAATGCAATAATAATATAGTTTTTTTGCAAATCATGTATTTTGTTCTGCATTTAATTTAATATAAATGCAGATTGTTTGTTTGTAGCTTAGTATTTGTCAAATTGAGTGAAGGTTCTGTTTTAGGAAGGTAAACCGTTAGTGCAGATGGTTATGCTAGAATTGAATTGGAACGTGGAAGAGTTTATTGGTGACTGGCTTAGCTGGCACAAAGTTGAGTCTTCTAAATAGGATATTTAATCGTTTGAAATCAGAGTTCTAATGATGAAGATAGCGGTGGAAAAATACCGTAGGCTTCAGGCATTATTGCTGAAAGTGGAATTTTTTATTGATGACTAGGGTCTCTAACATCTTCTGATTCTTTAATTATGGATTATGTCACTTAAATAAGAGTATAGGTCAGAACTTGGGGGCTAACGAGCCCATGACTCAGGACCCAATCTAACAATCAGCCTATAGTAAATGTTGGCAAAACCCAACATCTGGGATAAATTTAGGAAATGCTCACAAAACTGAAGGCCATTAATAAATTTAAATAATCCATTTCCTTAATTGCAATTTCATGGGATGATATTATGTTTTCAGTTTCCATTTTGGTCTTTAGTTCATGGCTGCTTCAAGAGAGTTCTATTTCTGCGTGTGGGAAATTTGGTTCATGCAGCAAATAACTATTAGCTAGTATTTCCTAAGATTGGTTGGAAAACAAGCGTCACCTTGATCATTATTATTCTGGTTTGCATGTATGTGCTTCTACTTAAGTGTTGATGATGTGATGATAGTGTCTTTGATGCAACTACACAGAGAAATTGCTGTATTTTTCGGAGAACTTTGATGCAAAGTTGTTCTTATCTCGGATACACGTTAATACAAGTGCTGCTGACCTGGAGGCTGGTGCGCTGGCTTTGAAAACTGATTATAAAAGTCGTACCGAGCAGAGAAAGCAGTTGGTGAAGGACAACTTTGACTGCTTTGTCTCTTGCAAAACCACAATCGACGGTATGGATTTAATTTTTGCATGCATTCAAACCCTTAGTTTAACCATATAGAAAGTAGTCTTTTATTCTTGGGTGACTGTTGTTAAGTGTCAAGCCCAAGTTCACATTCTTTGTTTCTCATTAGTTTTCCATGCATGTAGGCAAAAATTTAAAGATCAACAGTGCCATTGCCTCCTTTATTTAATTTGAAGCTCATTTTTCTTAATTTACAGATATTGAGTCAAAGTTAAGACGAATTGAGGATGACCCCGAAGGGTCTGGGACTACCCATTTGTTTAATATTATTCAAGAAGTTAGTTCGCAGGCTAATCGTGCTCTGAAACCTTTATTCGAGCGCCAGGTGGGTGAATTCTGAAGTCTAGATTTTCTTGTGACTGCTATTCTAGATTTTGGATTATGTTGATTTCACGATTTCTATGAATTGTGTAGGCTCAAGCAGAAAAGATTAGAACTGTCCAAGGAATGCTGCAGAGGTTCCGTACACTTTTCAACCTACCAAGTACTATCCGTAGCAGCATTAGCAAGGGTGAATATGATTTGGCTGTCAGGGAGTACAAGAAGGCCAAGTCAATTGCTCTGCCCTCTCATGTATAAAACTATTGTATTAATTTCGACCTTTCTGTAGGTTTCTATTGTATCATTGTTAAAACAAGTTTATCTTAGAGGTTTCTTGAAATTCTTGTATACATGCTCATGAATTTTTCTTCGCAAGATTCACCAATACAAGAATGACTTCCATTTAAGCATATATTAGGGTACATCATATTTGTGGATTTTCTCTGGTTATTGTACCAATTTACTTTGTCATACTTATAAAGTTAATTCTTCTTGTGGTGTTTCCTTAGATTCAGGTAGGAATCTTGAAACGTGTTCTCGAAGAGGTCGAAAAAGTAATGAATGAGTTCAAGTCAACGCTTTTCAAGTCTATGGAAGATCCAAACATAGATATAACAAATGTGAGTTATCAATCTCTTTAGTTTGCCTGTCATGTTGGACAAAAATGACTTGAAAAGGACATGTAAACAAGGTTGCATTTCATTATGTAGTATCTTTGCTTGCTGGGACTAGTGATACTATGATTGTTTCCCATCTTGCTCTGTAGCTACTTTTTACTAATGCATAAATTATAATAATGTATGAGAACTGTCACTTGAGCTGTACGCAGCTATGCTTTAACATGAAATTTTTTCATGTATTTGATAGGTTGAAAAGAAAGGCATAAATGAGGGGAAGTAATGTGGTAGTTGTTTTTTGCTTGAAGCTTTACCCTTTTATCCCCCTCACTATGTTTTAGCATGATATTTATACAGTTCATTGAAATATATGATTTAGATTTTAGACACCTGTTTTATCCCCCTTACTCTGCTTTGGCACATGTGAATAGCTACAATATGAACAAATATTGAAAGCTATGTATTATATTGGTTCTTATCAATATATTAGTGTGACATTATGGTGTTCTAACAGCAACATGGACAGGTGATATTATTTTATATGTTGATGATATGGTGATCATGTTAGAGATTGATTGCAGTGGTCTTGGTGTTTTTCTGCATGCGGAGTGATTCTAATACTTGATTGTTCTTCATGTAGCTTGAGAATACCGTGAGGTTATTGTTGGATTTGGAGCTGGAGTCGGACCCAGTGTGGCATTATTTGAATATACAGGTTGGAAAATCCCATGCATGCCATGTTTTTAAGTACTTGTAATTTTGTTTTGATATTTTCTGTTAGAGTTGTTTGACACTTGTATAATGTTTACCAAAAAGTATCAAAGAGTAAGGGAAAAAATGTCAATTGCTGGGATGTTGCTGTTGGTACTATTATAGACCTGTGTAAAGACTAAGTATCATGTTGATTTGTACCCTCTTTCCCATTAATTTATTTATTTTGGAACAACTCCACTTTTTGCCCCTTAAGCTTCAAATATTTTGGAGCTTGTCATTTTTGCATTCCATGTGATGGCTAAATTGTTGAGTCCACTGGTTGTTGTTTCTTTTACAGAATCAGAGAATACGTGGTTTACTTGAGCAGTGTACATTAGACCATGAGGCCAGAATGGAAACTTTGCGTAATGAGTTGCATGAAAAGGCTCTTTCTGATGCCAGGTGGAAGCAGATTCAAGAAGAACTGAGCGAATCTGTAGGTGCAAAATGTTATTATGCTATATTGAAAATTGGTCTAACTTTTCCTTTTTAAATTTTAATATTCTTTCTATAACTATTGTCAGTCAGATATCAACACCTCTACCATCCAGTCTCATCCAGTAGATCTAACTGGCGAAGAGGTGGATGGTCTAAGAGGAAGGTATATCCGTAGATTAACTGCTGTAATCATCCATTATATACCAGCCTTCTGGAAGGTTGCACTCTCTGTTTTCAGTGGAAAATTTGCTAAGGTATTAGTATTATGAATAACTTTAAATTTGGTGTATGTATATGCATTAGTCATTTAAAACATTTTATTTTGATTCTGATTTAAGGCATGTTTTCAATTTTTCTTCCTCTGTAATCTTGACTCAATTGGATTGTTTTGGAAATGCATTTTTTGTATTTTATCATTCTATATTTTTTATTTCAACGTTGTTTATTTTCTTGAATTTTCATACATATTTACATGTACTGTATTATTGTGGAATCTTTTTCTCGTCCAGTCTTCTCAAGTTCCCACAGATTCAAATTCCAATAGTTCTGCAAATAAAAATGAAGAAAAAGCTGGAGATGGGAAATACTCAAGTCATTCCCTTGATGAAGTTTCCGCAATGATATGTAGCACAATATCTCTGTATGGAGTCAAGGTAATTGTGTTCACATGCCCCTTTTTTCCACTAAAAAAATATGTTTTCCCACCTTGCAGTCTCTTTATAGTGATCACTGTTTCTCTTTATTTTTCATATTATATCATTATCTTTTTTCTTTTTATTTTGGGTTAAATGTATTTTTGTCCCAAAATATATGACTTTTTTGGATTTATTCCCAATTTAAATTTCTTCAATTTTAGTTCTTAATAGTAGAAAAATCACGTGATTTTAGTTATTGAAAAAGACTAGAAGCGCACTATTTTTGTTAAATGTAGAGTAAAAATGAATAAAATTTAAGTAGGAACTAAAATAATAAAAAATACATTATGTTTTCAGAAAATATATTTAATCCTTTTGGATGTCATGTGAAATTGGAATAAACAGTGCCTTTAATTTATCTGAACTTGACTCTTACTATTGAAGCAAGTAACATGTTTGACATTAAAATGGAACTAACAGTGTCATTTTACATAAAAAGAGATTGTCCAGAGCCTAACAATTTTTTCTGTTACTGCGATCAGTTGTTAGTCTTCTGAATTTAACCTAGATAACTAGTTTATTCAGGCTAGTTTTTGCAGCTTTACCTCCCTCATCACACCCCTGGGTCCTACTCTATCACTCCTAGTTGTGGTATGGTACATTTGGAAGCCTGTTTTCATAAACATAAGGTCACAGGATGCCTACATGGCTATATGCCAAATCCTAATCCAGTTATTTAGTGTTTATTGCAAAATGGTTGATTTGTCAAATAGTCAGGAATATGGTTTTCTAATTTGTCCTATTTGTTTTGCATACATCGCTATATGTCAAATCCTAATTCAGTAACTCAGAAAAGTATTAATTGCAACATGGTTGATTTGACAAATAGAAAGGAATTCATGGTTTTGCCCACAAATCCTGATAATCTGCCATTGGTGCAGGTCACTAACATTTTTAATGAACTAGAGGAATCAAATGTCCTCCAGTCCTACATGAGTGATGCCATTGAAGATATAACTAAAGCATGTGCAGCTTTGGAATTGAAGGGAGCAGCTCCTCCGGTTGCGGGTATCAAATTATCCGAATCTAAAACTTATTGTGATCTGTTAATATTCTGAGTGTTTGTCTTTCTTTTTGTTCCAGTTGTTGCTCTGCGAACACTTCAACCAGAGATTATAAAGATTTATGTTCTAAGGCTTTGCTCTTGGATGCGAGCATCAGTTGAAGAGGTGTCAAAGGATGTGTCATGGATTATTGTTTCAATTCTTGAAAGGAACAAATCCCCATATGCTATCTCTTACCTGCCTTTAACATTCCGTTCAGCTGTAGCTTCTGCAATGGATCAGATCAATTTGTAAGTCTAAATATTATTGTATAGGATTTGATATGTTTTTTGCTCAATGACAATTAAATGAATTTTTTTTTGATAAAAAAATTAAATGAACTCTATAATTTTATTTAACAATTATGTATTCATATTCAAAACCTGGCTCATGATCATTTCACCTCTTCATTTGTTAATGCTCCATATGATTTTATATATCTGGCAGCATTTATGACAATGGAGATTTAGATTATATTTTCAAGAATTCTTGACAAAATGTAGTCTGCAGTAGAGTAAATATCAAACTTCAGAAAATAATCGTAGGACTATTTGATGATTTTCTTTCTAATATACCAAACCATCTCAATGCACGTTTTGTTTGGTAGTCTTTTAAAAAATAGTTGCCTTTCAAATGTTGTCCTGGACAGAATTGGCTCCTAATCTATCTTTTCTGTAAGATGGCAGTATACTCGGGAAAAAACTTCTTGGAAAATTTCTTGCAAAATGATCTTCCAAGGAAATATCTTGATATTAAAGTTACAATTAATGTTGTTTACATCAAATTTATTTATTTTTTAAGAAATCCTTTTCAGCATATATTTGGCAGAATACTTAAAAATTTCTTCGTAGTTTACTTCTTAATGTCTGATATTTATTGTCTTGTATGTTATCTTCACGGTGAAGTTTAAAATTTCTTCATGTCAGTATGAAGTTTGAAATTCTGTATCTGTCAGAATCCTAATGCGTTCAATAGGAAAATAAATAAAAAATCTTGCTCCCGCTTTACACTTGTCTCGATATATATTATATCTAAAAATTGGTGTTAATATTTTAATAATGATCCCGTCAGGATGCTTCGGACCTTACGGAATGAGGCAACTAAATCAGAGGATACATTTATTCAACTTCAAGAAATTCAAGAATCTGTCAGACTTGCATTTTTAAACTGTTTCCTGGATTTTGCTGGTATGTTGAATTAGTTGGCTCAATCTTTCATCCTTATACATACTTTTCTATATAAAGAAATAAAGTGAAATAAAAGTAAGATGAAGAACAAAATAGTGTCGGAGCACTTGAATTTTCAGTTACAAATTGGCTTCTGTGGTTGACTATCAGGTAATTTAGAGCGTATTGGAATTGAACTTGGCGAACATAGCTCACACATAGAAGGTTCCTATATACCTAATGGATATGCACATGAGGTAGAAGAAAATGCACATTCTGATCTTGGAGGAGGCGTTACTGATCCCCATCAACAGTTATTGATTGTATTAAGCAATATTGGATATTGCAAAGATGAACTTTCTTATGAGTTGTATGACAAATATAGACATATCTGGCAGCACTCGAGGTACATTGTTGCACACACACACACGCATATACATTGTGGAGCCCATATTTGTATTTTCCTTTTTAAGGGTATATATGTGTTGAGATATTTAAGATATTTTGTTGCAAATAATAGGATAGATATAAAGCTTATTTCAATCCAATTTTATCTCTATCTTAGAATTTGGGTCCCCTAAAGCTAGCTCATGCCTCATGGGGGTGATGGTTGCCTTCCATTTATAACCACTTTTCATGCCATATGACTTTCCCATGCATGACTCACACACGACCAAGACTGTAGATATGGAGTGTATTTCAGGTGGCTTGATAATGGGTGGTCCAACAAATTTAAGATGGACTCTGATACCATCCTATAGTTTTGTTTTGGACCTAACTCAACTCTAAAAGCTAAGCTAATGGGATGAGGTTGCCTCCCACTTATAACTACTATCTCGGGCCATATCACTATTCAACGTGGGATTCTCAGAGTCTCGACCCCCTTACGCCCAGGCCTGATCATTTGAAATGTGACTAGGTGGTCTGATAAGGGTGGCCCAATGGATCTAGGATGGGTTGTGAAATCATATTAGAATTTGAGTTTGGGCCCAACTCAACCCCAAAAGCTAAGCTCCCATGGCATGAGAGTTGCCCTTCCCACTCACTGCCCACTATTTAAGTCATATCATTATCCAATGTGGGACTTACAACACCTATCATCAAAGGATTTGATTGTACATATTTTATTATAAATAAATACACTGAGATACAAATTCCCAAGTCATCTCGAACCAATTTCAGATCTTTCTAAAATCAAATTAGTGTTAGGGGATGTGTTGAGTGTTCTACATCTATTAGATATATGTCCTAGGTAGTACTTACAAGAGTTGGGCAGTTCCCACCTCAGAAGTTGGTTTTGAGAGGTTGAGTTATGCCCTAAACCCAAATACTTTAGCTTGAGGGGCAGTGTTCAGCTATATGAAAAATGTTTCGTAGTATTTATGTTGTATTTGTGAGTAAGTTAGAATATCTTAGATTGTCTCTTAGGATTGGTTTTCATATTTCTTTATATTTCATAATTTGTTTCTTCATCGAATTAGGATTAGGAGGGGCTAGTAATTATCATGATTAGTTTCATTGTCTTAACATAAATAAGGGTTAGTTTTGAGTCTTTTGTATATTTGGGAATGGTTTATCTCTAAAAAATTGACTGCTTAGAGGGTTACTCTTGAGCAATCCAAATAATACAAGTGCAATACTTTTTTAACTGATTGAATATATTCTATTGTTGCCTATGTGACTGACTATATCAAAATAATTTAACCGACATAGTAGGCTAAAATATTTTAATAAAACATATATCACACCATATATGTTTTATTAAAATACTTTAGCTTACTTTGTATTCACTAGTACATTCTGATGCTTGGTTTCTTTTAATTCAGGGGGAAGGACGAAGGAGACAGTGATGTACAAGATCTTGTAATTTGTTTTACGGGGCTTGAAGAGAAGGTCCTTGAACAATATACTTTTGCAAAGGTAATGAGAAATATGTTGTTCCCATCCTTTTAACTGGGAAGGAAGTAGATGTTATAGAAGCTATAAGAGTTATAAGAGAATCTTATTACTTAGTTTTCCCTGAATACCATTGTTATTATTGATTTTTTGAAAAGAAACTTTTCAAAATTGTATGGACTATGGAGTGACTTCAATAGTTAACATTTTTCATGATCGGTTTATGGATAAACTATCAGTTGGAATAATAGGCACTGCCTTTAGCTTCCTAAATATCAAGGTGTTGCATATAAAGGTTTTGTCTACTAGCTTGTATTCTGCGCAGCCTAATTATCATGCATTGATTATCAATCTGCGCAGCCTAAGTATCATGCATTGATTATCAATATCATGAATGATATACGTGAAGAAATTAATTTAACTTCTGCTTAATTTATGCAAATTTCTGAATATAAAGTTAGCTAATACCAGATGGTTAGTGATTAGTCTCTCATAGGTTTTTATATTAGGCCTAACACTTCCATACAAAACCGGCGTGTCAGGTGAGGGGTACCACTCTTTATAAACTCATTTCAGACCTTATCTCTATTCTATGTAGGACTTGGATTTTTTCCTTACACCCTCAAATGCCCAACACTATTGGGCTTGGTGCATTGATATAAATGGTGTGTGGAGGACCAATAGACTCTGATACATATATTAGGTTTGTATATTGAGTCTAACTCATCCTTGCAAAACCGGCTTGTAAGGTGAGGGGTGCCATGCCACTCTTCATAAACTCATTTCATGTGGGACTTTAATTTTTCCCAAAAGTCTCCCGAGAAAACATTTGAATTCAGACTAACGGTGGTCCAGAATTTTTTTTAAAAAAAAAAGACTGTTTATTCTGAAGCAGGAAGGTCGATGTTGGTAAAATAGTAATAAGTATACATTTCTTGTTCAAAAAAGCTGCTCTGTAGCCCTGCTTTCATTATTCATTATGTTAGAAGTTCCACATTGGCTAGAGATATGGCATAGGTAGCCTTTATAAGGGTAGTGCAAACCTCAACTCTCAAGCTAGCTTTTGTGGTTGAATATAGGCCTTCCAAATTCTAATACATTACAATGACACTTTCTTGTTTTCTCATCAGGCAACCTTGATCAGATCGGCTGCTACGAGTTATCTGTTGAATTCTGGAATTCAATGGGGTGCAGCACCTGCAGTTAAAGTGAGACCTAGCAACAGTAGTGTTTATTGTAAATTTGAATCTTATTGGTTTTATTTTGTTTCGGTTCAAAATGATTTTGCTTTGATTTTGGAAAATTATGTTTTAATATGAAATTCAATCCTGGTTTCTTTCAGGGTGTCCGTGATGCATCAGTAGAGTTGCTGCACACATTGGTAGCTGTGCATGCAGAGGTAATTGTTGCATTTGATAAGGGGTTCAAATCCCACATTTTGTAAGATGCAAAAGATAAGTTTTATTTGAAGGAAGGAGATATATAAATCATTAGACTTGGTGATAAGATTGATCCTTAGGAATGTAACAAAATCTAGTGAAGGAACTCGTTATATCTGCCAAGAGATTTTTTGTAAGCTATACATCATGTGCAGAACTCCATGAAGCCATGAAAGTACTGATATATCAAAAGTATGTCTTGTGATTGGATGTTCTGTTAAGGGCCTGAACATTCTTTTCCAACCAAGGACACCAAAAGACTAGCATCAGATAACACTGCCTTATTATTCTTCTTACTCTGGACAAGGCCTTGCGAAAATGCAAAATAGGAAGCTCCGATTTGATTTACCTGCCTGAGTTTTACTTGGTTTACCAAAAAATTCTTCCAGTTACTGCTAGATGCTGCTCAGTATAGAAAAACACACTCCCTAGTTTGAAACAGAATATTGAATCTACATATAGTCCGGATGAAGGATTTGACCTCAGAATATATCAAATGAATTTTGAAGGAATATTGTATTCAGATTAGCTATATGGTCTTCATATACTTTTTTGTGGACCATGTGTTAATGGTATAATAATTCTGTTCACATTGGTATTGAGGCCATACACGCAGAAATCTTACAAGTGAATAATAACCTGGGTGTTGTGTTTTGAATATTTTAGTCACAAGAAGATCCTTGCTAAACTTAGTTCTTTAAATAAGTTTAAAAAAATATGATCAATACTAATTAAGAAATCAAGTTTTTCACTATATTTGCTCAATAGTAGTCTGCTGAGTTGAAATTTTTGTCATAGGTTTTTGCTGGTGCTAAACCTCTCTTGGATAAAACACTTGGCATTCTTGTGGAAGGCTTGATTGACACGTTCATCAGCATTTTTCACGAAAATGAAAGTACAGATCTTAGATCACTTGATACAAATGGATTCTGTCAACTCATGCTTGAGGTATGTTCTATTATTGTGGCATATTAAGACTTATGCAATAATTGATATGGCATATGAAGCCCTCGTTGAAAATGCTTGAGGTATGTTCTATTACTGTGGTATATTAGGGCTTCATATGCCATATCAATTGTTGCTTCTTACTCTGGACAAGACCTGTGAAAATGCTAAGTAGGGCTTCATATGCCATATTAAGACTTTTGCATTTAATATTTAGATATTTCATATAGCTATGTTTAAAAGGTAAAAGTTCTCATAACTTGTAAATACATCATATAAATTAGGATTTCTCTTAATATAGGAGGCAGTTTCTACTCTACAGTTTTACGACATTGCTATAATAAGAGAAGAACAATAATATATCACTGTACATGTTTAGTTTGTTTTCAAATAAACATAAATCTGCAATAATTTAAACATGGCTACATAAAATGACAATCAAACTTTAAGTAGTTGATGAAGAAAAAAATAAAAATGCTAACTAGAAGAGTAAAATAAACCCCATATTAAGATTATGTATATGCAGGATAGGTTGGCTAACCCCGAATGCTTCACTAAGTAGATACTGGGTCATAAAATCAGAATTAACCTGCCTCCATATTCTCGTGAGGTAGATCCAAATCTGACATATAGCTTAGGTAGTTAGGTTGGGTCATCGGGTCAGGCCAGATATGAACACCAAGAGATGTGGAAAGTTTTTTTCAACAAGTGTTTTTCTTCATGACATTATTTTCAAAAAATTTATATCAATTATATTTCACGGCCTTAACCTTCAGTATTTTATTTTAATGTGATGACTAGGAGCTTAATTTTTAGCGCTCTTCTTGATTAACTAACATGTATATCCCTGCAGCTTGAGTACTTTGAGACGGTATTAAACCCATATTTCACATCCGATGCAAGAGATTCCTTGAAGTCTTTACAAGGACTGCTATTGGAAAAAGCCACTGAGAGTATGACTGATGTTGTGGACAATCCAGGACATAATCGTCGGGCAACTCGTGGTAGTGAAGATGCAATTGCAGATGATAAACAAGGAACTACTGTATCACCAGACGAGCTCATTGTAAGCAACTGATTAGTGTAGTACTCATTTGGTGTGTCTTAATTCTGAGGATGCTTACTAATTTAGTGATTATGAAAATTTCAGTCTCTTGCACAGCAGTACAGCTCGGAGTTCCTTCAATCAGAACTTGAGCGGACACGCATTAATACAGCATGCTTTGCAGAATCTATTCCTTTAGACTCTGTGCCAGAACCGGTCAAATCTGCCTACTCTCCCTACAGGAACTCAATGGATTCTCCTAGCAGATCCTCCAGAGATACATATAACACCGGATCCTCAGGTTTCTCACGGCATAGATATTGATGAATATAAACTAGCACCCTTATTCTTTTAGTTTGTTTGCCTATTATGTATTTAATGTTGTATATTTTTGTTTTTGTAGTTAATGAAAAGTTGTATTCTTTGCATCGTTGTCCTTTCTTCTCTTTGTTTGTAAAGGTGGATGACAATTACCACATTTTAATAAGTTTTGGTCTGTATGTTGGCATTTTTGTATGCCACAGTAAACCATAAGTGCACTAAGTTTTGTTATTTGGGCCTTAAAGCTGGATGGTTTGTTTGCTGAATCTCTGTAACCTTTTGTGTGCACAGTAAACGAAGAATGCAACCTACGACAGAGAATTGTCGCGAACAAAACACCCATGAGTGAAATAAGACAATGCCAGTTATTAGAAGAAAACCAAATTTATGGGGAACAAAAGAGTAGAAAATGCAACATAACAGAAAAATAATCACGAGTCTCACTCTCGCTATTTTATGTGGGAGGAGAGTATTAGAATAGAGAGTATTCAGAAGAGTGTTGTTAGCACTTAGCACTCCTTTCTTTATTATTATGATGCCGTAGGCCATACGTAAGAAACTAAAACCCAAAAAACAAACCAACTATGAATCCACTGGTCTAAGAGGCTTATAATAGTAATTGATTTTTACCTATAGACTAACGACTCCTTTCTTTTCCTCCTTTGGTCAGTGGTCACTCATCTTCTACTCACCTTCAACTACCTTAACTGTCACCTAGAAGAATGACTACGGGGAAAAACAATCAAATTCATTACAGTGAAATGAATAAAAATCACAACAAGCAACCCAAAAATCCTGTTAAATGAATTAAAACAACAAATTAATCCTTCTTCTGACAAGTATCCGTTACAAGTAACCTAGAAATATTTCTTTTAAACCTCTAACAAGTACCTTAACTGTAGATTAAATTTCTAGGTTACTTCACAACAAACTTGGAAATATTTAATTGTAATTTTGAAGCAATTTGTTGTGAAGATGGAAGTTGTTGGGTTAGTCATGAGTTTAGTGTGTTTTTGTTTTTCATAGGTACCAAACTTCTATTTTCACGTAGAGAAAATAACAATAGTCATTGAAAAATCACACATATAAGTGGAGGAATTGCTATTTGAATCCCGATTAAGGTGTCTGGTCTAACAATTTCGATATTTTTATCAATTGAACTAGTATTTATAGGCATAAGAATTCAAACTTTGGTTTGCTATATTGTGAGAGTATAACTCCTTCCGTCTGAACCAACCTTGGTTAGTAGTTTTTTTTTGGTATTGGAAAATATCGTTTTAAAAAATGATGGTTCAATAGACTAGGCTCACCATGCTATGTAGGCTGAGAGTACAACAGTCTGTTATTCCTCCACTATCAAGAGCAGGAGGTGTTCACTGCTCTGTGAAGCCAACCTCATGCAGTTCCCTCCATTCTAGAGACCACGAGATCTAAGTCTTCGCCTAAATCTCATGGCCTAACTCTCAACTTGGAGTGGGCAGGCCAGCATAATGCATCCATCAGCTCAACAAGACAAGCCAAAGTCATGTTCCATCACTTTTTGATGCCTCCACTTGGGTTATAAGTTGTAGTTACTCAACTCGGCCCTTGGTTGGTAGTTGAATATATTATCAAATGTGCATGTATTTATTTTATCATAATGGCGCAGGTTGAAATTAATATTAATTAAATTAATTTTATAAAATTAATTCTGATATAAAATGAATTAAATATAAACTATTTACATTGACATATACTATGATAAAAGATAAAAGCGAGTTAAGCAATATTAGACAAAATCAAAGACCCCAACTTTTAATTAGAATTAGTTTGATACAAAATCAATTCTATTAAGTTTTAAACAATACCTATGTCAAAGTCAATTTTATATATATCTACAAACAATTTTATTCCATCCAAAACAAGCAAAGGAAAAGTTCCTTTTTCACATGAAAAATAAACACACTATGTTCAATGAATGAACTAAACATGAATAATGAAGCAAACTAGCTAGGTGTCCAATAAGCAGAGAGTACTCCTTGGCAATGGCAAACATAGCATACTTATCCCATCAGACACTTGCTATGTCTTCAATTTCACAGACACTGCATTCTCACTAAATTCACTTTTCTTTTTCTTTCTTTAATACTTCCTTTTCCTTTTTGCCTTTTTTTATTCATGGAATAATTGAATCATTTTTTTCTCAATCAGCACGGATCATTTATTTAATTTCAACATTTTCTTTATTTTATTTGAATGGCGCCAAAATTTCCATTATTTATATTTATTTATTATTTTTATTCTACAATAAATTAGAATAAAAGAATAAATTTTTAATTATATTGAAAAATGTCATTTGTTTTTTTTTATAAACAGCCTGCACAAAATTTGAATATTGCGACTATAGTAAAAAATACTTACCAACAACGTGTGTATGAAGAAACAAATTGTTGAGATAAATCTATAATGCTGTATATAATAATTAATTTAACAAAGTTCCTTTTTGAAAGCTGTCGTGTCGATGGATGCCAAGTAGAGCTAGCGAAAGTGATAAACATAAATTTATAGTGCTAAATGCTAATAACTGGTAAAAAAATTATGCGGATTCATTACTAAAACTGGCATTGAGAATAAAAGAACCATTTTATCTTGTAAAAATAAACGATGTATAACTATTGATTAGAAGAGTTTAATGAATATACAAATAATTCTACAAAAACTCACATTATGTATCCCACTCGACAAAAATATATTTTTTTATAAAAAAACTGTACAAAATTTGCAATAGCTATTTAATTTTAAGTTTATTTATAGTGCTATTAGCATTTAGAGTACCTCATATAATGCCATATTAATCTCTTCTGTCTCAAATGCAAGTAAATACTCCTTTTTAAGTTTATTGAATATTTTTTAAGTAATTTTTCTTTGTCAAGTAGTTTAGTGGCTTGAAACTTCACTTTTAAAGTAGAGAAATGGAACGACCGGGGTTCGAACCTCCGCCCCCTGCATATATAATGTGGTGTCTAACCAATTGAGTTAAGTTCATGCCTCATGGGACTACTTTGGCTTCAATACAATAATTATTCAATAAAAACAAATAAATAACGCTTAATAATATGGTATATTCCCCTTCAACACCAATGTTACGTTTAATTTGTTTTTATCCTTCATTGGCTTATGACCAAAAAATTTCATGAACTTTTAAGCTTGTGGGGTTTATTCATACTCAAAATTTAAATATTTTAAACTAATTTCAACTTCATTCCCCATTTTCTTTATAAAAGCATTAGTGCACGACTATATATGCCTCATTATCTATATTAGTTTCCTCTTATAGTAAGATAAAAAGTACTTACGTTTCTTACAGGAGCAAAGTTAAAATTCTTTTAGAAAAAAAATGAAAGGAAACTACTACACAAAGAAATATGTCAATGGTTGGTGTTCATGTACCTAACAATTTGAAAAACATAAAATGATTGGACGCATAAAGCGTTGAATTTTTGGTGGGTTTATGTGGTCCAATAAGAAGCTCACAGCATACCATACACAAAACAAAATCAAGTGGTGTAAACAGATTTTATGCTGTGCAATGTGCATCATCCTCAAACACAATAGAGAAAATGAAAAAGACATAAAAAGTTTCATAAAAAATCATAATCTTAGTGGATAGCACGTGCCAATATTGAACAATGTTATTTTCTCATGCAATGCATGTTTGTTAACTTAAATATTAGTGAAAATTAGATTAGCAAAGTCTCATAAATATTTGTTTTAGTTATAGTTTGATTCAAATTCTTTTAAATGATTCATCTTCAATAAAAACTCAAACTATTTGAACACAATTAGGGCCGACACAAGGATTAAATTAAATAACTTAAATTAGAGTTTTAGACCTGAAAATTTTGAATTAAGAAAAAAACTCTAAAATATTTATTTTAATTATAAACCTATAATATAACAAACTATTTATATTATAAGGTGTGGGGTGGGTTACTTCAATGATTTGGTGTTCAGGGTGTGTTACATTCGGATGCAGTCTTTCATGCTCATCAGTTTATTGTTCTTCAAGTTCATCAAGTGAAAACAAAAAACTGTTTTTAAGTTTTGTGGTTAACAACTATCTGGTAGATTTGAAAAGCTCGCAATGAGTTTCTTTTTTCAAAACAAATCTTTAGAAGTGTACCAAGTGTTGGATATATAACTGTAGACGAAACGAAAATATTTTTTGGTTGAGTTTAGCTTATGGTATACTAATCCATTTAGGGGGAGGGGGTGGTTAATTGGACTGTTTTGCTTGCTGTTTTTATACTTTAGCAGAATTTGTGCCATTTTAGTTTCCATTTTAGTTTGATTTGTTGTATTTGAACTCCTTGTGCTAGTCTGGTGTACATATATTGCTCGTTTCTTTGGCTGTTTTAAAAAAATTATATAGTTTGCACATGTCAATCTATAAAGTAAACATCACACTAAATTATTATTATTTATTTAACGACAAATAATTTTACTAATAACACAGTCTTTACACAAGACGAATAAAAACCGGTATAAAAAGAACTACACAAAGATTACTCCATTATATATACTACCACATCACACTAAATTATAAAAGAGAGTATTGTTAATACTTCGAAGTAGAATATGAGCTAGAGAATTCTCTACCTCATATTCTACTCAACTATGCAGCAATTTTTTTTTTAAAGATTTCATAATAGATTTTTCTTTTGAATTGGCCAAAGTTACTATTAGTTGTTATAATGTTAGAATACTTTTTTTCTATAATTAATTTGAAGTTTATTTTTTTTTAACTAACTTCTTAATTATTTCTTTTAAGTTTCAATATTCTTACAATAAAATCTGATTTAGATTTTTATAAACATGTTGGAATGACACTAAACACAGTTGTTACACGTGTGTTGGTTAATGTAAGTCATTTTCATATATCTACGACTACGATTACTATAATTTTACAATGTTTACGTCACTATCGATTCTGACTCACAAAATTAATTAAAGTTTGAATGGCGCAGGCCAATCCAATTGAAGTAAAAGGAAGCAGCAGCAAAATGGATGGTGGCGTGTCAATGAATTGGTCACATTACCAAAGTTATATGTTGTGATGTGGGGGAAAAAAGCAGAAAAGGATGCACACTTTGAAAAAAAATAATAAGTGATCTGAATTAGATTGGAAAATTATCCGTATGTAACTTTTAATAAAGTAATAATAATACATTATTTACTTTCAATATTTGATCAATACATATCATTTAATATTAAATATTTCAATAACTTTTATTAATTGTAGACTTTTATATAATATGAATTTTAAAATTATATATATTCACACTCATACCTAATAAAAATATAATCAAACAATTTATTTTTTTTGAAGCAGCAAAAATGATTTTATTAAACATACCAGACTAGCACAAGATGTGCTTCATCTAGCAACAAAGTTTACACATAGTACAAACACCACACCAACAAAAACAACACAAGATAATAACAGATTAAACCCCCCGTCACCCTAAACAAGTCAGTGGATTAGAGAGCCATAAACTAAATTCAGGAACCATATGGTGGCAATGTGCCTTTATCCACCACCAAGTCTGAACTTTGATTTGATCAATCACCTGAGATGCGTTAAAAATCTTATGCCGAAAAATACTTTCATTGCGGGTTTTCCAAATCCACTAGATCGTGGCCAACCATAAGACTTGAAAACAATTTTTGGAGTCACCGGATGAAACTGAAGACCTACGAACTGGTGGGCATGAGAGACCGCCCCCACCGGCATGACACCCTGAATTCCTAACCATTGCAGCACACAATTCCAAACCACCTGTGACTTAGAGCAACCAAAGAATAGATGAGATAAAGATTCCACAGCAGAACACCCAAGACTGCAAGTATGAGACCCCTGAGATATAATGCCTCTGCGAAGTAAATTATCTCTAGTTGGAAGATGGTTTATCTTTGACAAAATCTCAATAATAAATTGTGATCTACATATAATGTATTTTTTGGTAATTTAGCTTTATGAATAAATGAAACGTACTGTATGTATTATGACTATTATCTTTGACAAAAAAAAAAACTTCTTAAATTCTGCAAACGAAAAACATTATAGGAATACATATAATAATGTAGGAAAACAACCACACACACACTAGGACCACAAACAAAAAATACACCTGAATCCTGATATATGTATATCAAACAAGGAAATTGGATCTAGGGAGTTATGCCACGTAGATATTAATTTTTTTATCTACAGTATATTTAATGGTGATTAATTAATTTATGTTGGAAAAGTTGTTGTACATTAGATGAATTACAGTTTTTATTTCCACTCAAATTTATTCTATATACAAAAGACAAAATTGAACTCGTGATGTAATACTTAAAGTGTCACAATTTTTTATCACAGTTCCATCAATCCATTGTTGGTTTTATCATAAGTGTTATGTGTATAGTTTATATTGTACTACATACTCCGTCCTATTATATAAGCACTTTCTTACAAAAAGTTTAATCTCAAAATATAAGCCCCTTTACAATTTAAAGGTACATTTATTACTTAGTAGTAATAATTAGGGATATGTGTAAGTAAAAAAAGTAATAAATGTACCTTTAAAATGTAAAGAAGCTTATATTATGGGACTAGATTTTTTGTAAGAAAGTGCTTATATAATGGGACGGAGGGAGTAATTCACAACTATCGATATTTATTTGTGAATTTAAAGTCCGGACAAAATAAATATCGCAACAAAATGAAAACCAAACAAGTTCGAATGGTATAAATGACGAACAGAATCATTTTTTTGACAAGTTAAATCAAATTTAATTAGATCTAGACAAAAACAACTTATTTAAATAAGATGAGAGAAAAAAAATGCAAAAGGGCCATTCCCACACTAAAAATGGCATGTAAACAACTCATCTCTCGTAGATAAGAAAGAAGTAATTAAATCAATTCCATCTATAATGTCATACCTTTTAGATTAATTCCTAAAACACTTAAAAAAATATCTATATGTGCAAAACAAAATTACGTATTGTCAAAATTAATCTCAATATTATAACCAAAAAATAATTAATCTCAATACAATGTATGATATTTTTATTGGTGAAAAAACAACAAAATATATTCTCACGTCTCACCAAATACAAGTAGTTATAATAACATACGGTGTCACATCAAAAAAGAAAATAACATACGGTGTACTTCTTTTTGACCAAAACATACGGTGCACTTGTGGACTGTGGTATATAAAAATGAGACCAATGCAAATGTTGGTGGTGACATACACCACGTACGTTCAGGATAAACATGAGAAGAATTTATTTGTTACATTCAATTCTGGGATGTGATAGAATATTATTGATATCAGTTCTAAATCTGAATTTATAATTGCCCAAAATCTTAGTCAACGAGATCATTGATCCATTTTGGATACTTTTTGTTGTCAGATAGTTTAGTGGTTGATTATTATAATTCCACTTTTTTTAGGTGTATAATTGAACTTATCATGATTCAAATACTGATTTTTATATATTATATATAATATCTATATCAATTAAGTTAAACTGGCGAGGAGCGTTTATTTCTTACTAGACTTTCACCCGTGCTCTCGCACGGGTAATTGTAAACGTAGTTCTAAATAAATTATCGTATTGGACAATTTGCATATGTTTTAACAACTACAAAAATATAGCTCCTAGCTAACATTATCAAAATATTTTTGTATAATCAACATTTTCAGTTTTCGGGTGTATCTTCTCCTTCGTTATCTATTAACAATATCTTTAGTTTTTTCCTTGAAATTACCATAGCTAGTTCCACATAAAATTATCCATGAGAAAAAATTTAATTGTGAAAGATATATATACTCCAACATACTCCCTCCGGTCACTATTATAAGCAAAGAAACATTTTAAATTTTGGTCACTATTATAAGCAAAACTTAACTATTGAAATATTTAATACTACTATTTCAAATACATCTTTATTTAATTCTACTACTTTTTAGACAATTATTTCACTTTTATGTTTTGGTACTTGTGATTTTTTATAAGCAAAGAAACATTTTAAATTTTGGTCACTATTATAAGCAAAACTTAACTATTAAAATATTTAATACTACTATTTTAAATACACCTTTATTTAATTCTACTACTTTTTAGACAATTATTTCACTTTTATGTTTTGGTACTTGTGATTTAAAAGTGCAATACAGTAAACTTAATTGATGTTTTACATCAAATCAAGAAAATTAACAACAATTAACTAAATTTCTTAAACACCGTAAATAGTTTTGTTTGCTTATAATAGTGAATGGAGGGAGTATTTAAGTGGTTGACCTGGACTCTGGTTGATAGTCAATGCAAACGAAACCATCAATAGAAATTAAAAACGTTGAAATTTGAAAGGAATTATTTTATTATAATGAGTCAATGACAACCTTAAACAAACTCGAGAGATAGGAAAAGAAGTACTCTTTTGAACTTCAAATCTTATGTCCTTCTTTTACCTTTGTTAAAAAAATAGATCATAAAAAGAAAATTTAAATTTTGTTTCAATGGTTAAAACCTCAACGACTACTTGATTGTACTACCATTCTGAATTACGGCTCAAAAAAAAAACAATATGAAAAAATTGAACAAAAACATTAAGAAAAAATTAAATCAGCCATGCATAATAAAAAAGTATGGGTCAAAATCATGAGAAAAAATAACACCATTTTTTTTGTCATGAAAAGTGGAAAAAAATTTATTTTTATTTTTGCTTAATGAAAAGTAAAAAAATTGAGAAGTGAGAATTAGTGTTATTAATTTTTTTTGAAAATGTATTATTGGTTGAGATGTGAAAATTAGTGCTATTATTGTTTGTCAAAAACAAAAATAATTTAGTAAAAAAAAACAAAAACAAAAAAAAGTAGTTGAGAGCATTTAATGCTACAATTTAGGAGGGAAAAAGTAGGGTTTAGTTGTAGCAAATCCAATAGCATTTATAAATAAGAGATTAGATATTTGTGTGAGGATATTTAATTTACACTATATAATATGAATCAAGGGTCGAGATGGCCCGTGATTCAATCTTGTCATCACGACTCGTAACATTTGATTTAGAATAGTTAGCCTTTAATATTAATGGTAGATTTTCAGTTGTTATTTTGACAGCCATTAATAACGAGGACGCCACGATCGCCCTCACATTGATGGTCTTAGCTTAACATTACACGCCATTTCAAATCAAAGATCAAATAACATATTCTCAATCTCTTAAAACTTTCATTTTACACAAATTTTCACTAGAGTCATTATTGATTAAATTCACTTGATTTCAGAACATGCTCCAAACTTTAAACTACTATGATTCCTTCTCCTAAAACTAAAGGTGTAAACAAAAATAATTATATAAAATTATACATTATTTATTTATTTTTAGCAAATCACAATCTCTATTCTCTCCGACCTCACCGCCTTCAAGAGAAGTTAGAAAGAAAAAACATGCCAATTTGAGATTTTGACACATTATCACATATGCATGGGTTTTGACTTTTAATTTTTTTCTTTCTTTTATTTATCCTCTAACACTGGTTTCAAAGTTATGCACAGACAAAAATAAAAGTAGAATAAAAAATAGTACAGTGGAAGCTTTAACTATACGATCTAAATGTCACGTATCATGGGCATGGTCAGTCGCACATCAAAATATCTCAGTTAGTAGTAATTGTTATTGATAGTAGTATTAATATTGTACTATGTTTTGAATTCATTCATGTAAGTAAACAAAGAGAGCTAGAGGTCATCTATGAAGTCACACTCCAACAAGAATATGGGTTGACATTTGTTCTAGTGTTCAAATGTCACTGTCAGTCCCAAAGAAAGAAGTGGTAATATAAAGATAGAGTATATTTTATTTAGATTATTTAATATTTTCTCCGTCCTAAAACTATTGTCCTTTTAGAGTTGTGCACGTAGATTAAGAAACAACAAAGATTGATAAGTTAAGTCTCTTTTACCCTTACTTTATTAAGAAAGAGAAAATATATTTAATTAATGGTTTAACTTTTGTAAGGATACAAATGGTAAACTAACTTTAATTTTACATTGGTTTCCGAAAAGGACAATAGTTTTGAGACAAAATTAAAAAGCTAAAAGGACAATAGTTTTGGGACGGAGGGAGTATATGACAAATGTTAACATGTACCTCTCTCCATCTTTTTTATAAACACCTATTAACTTTTCAAACATAGTGTTATAAATTAAGTTTGACTCAACTCAACCATATAAAACTAGTTTGTAAGGAGAAGATCGCTTTTACTTATAAAGTCGTGTCATCCAAACTATCTCATATTCAATGTGATACTACGTAACACACCACCTCACGTGTAACACACCACCTCACGTCCAACACTATTGACCTTGGTGCATGGATTATAAATTGTGGGTGACTCGATATCACAAATCTGATAGTATGCGGTTGAAAGAATCTTGAAAAAACTCTGATAACATTTTAGAAATTGATTTAAGCCTAACTCAGTCCTACAAAATTGATTTGTAAAGTGATTATTGTCTCTACATATAAATTTATATCCAAGCCATCTCACATCAAATGTGAAATATTTTAACACAGATTTTAAATATTCATACACTTTTTTCAAAAAAAATGATTCTTCTCAATAATATCTATGTTCTTTCTGTTTTTGGTACAACATCTACGTTCTAATTCAATGGTTGATTGAACATAACGAAAAAAAATTGAGACACATTAATACACTATAAGCAATTGAAAGAAAAAATTGAGGAAATACATTGATTAAAATAAAGTTTGCAATTAGAAGAATAAATAGAAGGTACAATAATAAACATCTATTGAAAAAAAGAGTTCAAACCCTGTTTTGTACTCATCGTTGTCTTTCTGTTCTAGAAGGTAAGGCAATTGGTTTCTTCCGGGTTTTGCATTGGGTACTTATTATTGGGCTTGGGCTTTTCTAAATAGTGTTAATAAACTCTTCTTTTGATCACATTATTCTCTTTTGAGTCATGCTAACGAGTGCTCCCGAGACACTCTTTAAGTATACTATTTAAAGAAATATTTTATTTAAAAAGTTATCCAGCACAATTTCTAATGCGTTGACTTTACAGATTTCTATAAATATTCTATAAAAGTTTACTATTTAAAAACTTAAAGAGTGATCCGGGACACTATTTAGCATTTGCCTTCTCTTTTTTCATTCTACATGATAACATTTTTTTATTTTATTTTATGCTCCTTCAATATTTCCCCTCGTGATAAGAAATACTTCTACTTTTTTTTTTAAGCAGCTAAAATAATAATATATTGATAAATATTCATTCTCGCACAAGAAGTGTAGTGTAAAAAAATAGATAAAGAAATTATAAAAAATCACGAGACAAAAGACATAAGTTTCAACTAAACAATATATAGGACACTCTTCTTTTTTAATAGGTTTTGAAATGTCAGTAGTATCTTCTCTACTTATTATTGCTACATACTTTCACCTCCTTCTTTTGTGTAGACGTGTACTTCTTTGTCTACTAGTTCTCCCTCTTGGGCTCGTGCCATAACTCAAAATTGTTGATATGCAATAAATTAAACTTTTCATTACGGATTTTCTGATTTCTACTTAATGATCATGATTCTTATGAAATAAGTTGGACATGTCATAAGCGATTATGTATATTTAAAATTTTCACTCAATGTAATTGATTATTTCAAAAAAAGAAATCATTTCAAATATTTATATATACATATACAATCACTCATATAATAATACAAAGTATATTCTTCAAAATAATAATAATACAAGTACAGTATAAATAGACCGTAACAAACTTGCATGTCACAAAAGCAATATCACATATTGTTTTAGTATGAATATGTGGTTCATACTTCTGTGTCTTTATTAAGACTTTTATTCTTTTTTTTCTTCTTCATGTAACAAAAGAAAAGAGAAGACTAAACCCTCTTCATTTACCAAAAAAAAAAGAGAAGACTAACAAAATGTATTAATATGTGATGAAAACTTATTTCCAATAACTAAAATTTTACTCCTTTAATTTAAATCGGGTCTTGTCTTGTGCCTTTTTACAACAAATTTTTGTTTACAAATTTTGTGTTGAAATATATAATATTATGGAAATAATATTTCTCAAAATCAAGATTCAAACATTTGTTCATCTATATATATATTGTGGCCTCTCCCTAACTCTTTCCTTAGAACTCCATACTTCATATTTTTTTTTACCAATTTACCAATAAAGAAAAAGAATCCAACTTAAAATCTACCACTTTTTCATTTTCATTTCTTATTTAAAAAAGAAAAACGGAAAGAAAAAAAAAGTAAACATAATACATAAATAAAGAAATAAAAAGCAAAGAGAGAAAGAAAGTGGGATATATACTTTCTTTCCATTCCATGAACCAATTTAACCAAGCGGCTAGAAACACATATATGATTGCCACGTAGCAATCCCATAAAATGAAGGTTCCACATTGACGTGTGGCATTGTGTGTCATGGGTCTCTTTGATCCCTCCATAAATACCCCATTCTATTCCTATCCCTTGTTCCTCTCATTCACTTCTCACAACACTACTTCCCCCTCTTCTTTTTCTCTCTTTGCCATACCCTTCAATTCCCTAATCTTCATCAATCATTTCTTCCATATCCTTTGATTCCTTACCAATTTTCCAAACTATATATCTTATCTTTTTGTCCCCTAACTTGAAAGATACATATTTTTCCTTAAAAACAAAAAATAACGTAACAAAAGTAATTAACAATGCCAACAACATCAACAACAACAACGTTTGGTGGTGTAGAAACTTCAAACACAAACTCATCCAACACTCTCAAACATAGCCCCCGAGCATCTCGTGACCCAATCACTCTTAAGGTACAACTATACATTTAATATTACAACAAACTATATAATAAAATCAAATAATCTTTAATTTTTATTTCATTATGAGTCACAAATTTGACTCACTTGACCTCTACTTACCAATTTGTCTCTTTCATTATTTGTTTAAAAATCATTAAATTAAATCCATAATTAAAATTATAATGAAATTAATAGTTTCATTACATTACATTAATTTATATGTTCATGCAACGCAGTTTATGGACGTGGGATACAGATTGAAGATAGAGAGCAACGAAAAAACAAAAGGAGGGTGCATCGAGAATTTGTTTACACCGCTAGAATTACCATCACCGTCTGATCAAAGATCAACGCAAGAGCGAATCATACTTAACAGTGTAACTGGAATAGCTTACCCAGGAGAGATCCTAGCCATTCTTGGTCCATCAGGAAGCGGAAAATCAACGCTTCTAAACTCACTTGCAGGAAGATTACATGGAAACGGACTCACAGGAACAATTCTCGCTAACACATCAAAACTCAACAGAAACGTTCTCCGTCGAACCGGGTTCGTTACACAAGACGATATTCTCTATCCTCATTTAACCGTCCGCGAGACGCTGATTTTTTGCTCTATGCTTCGTCTCCCGCGAAAGCTTTCGCGCGAGACAAAAATAGCAGCAGCAGAATCAGCCATCGCGGAGCTTGGTTTAACAAAGTGCGAGAATACTATTATTGGTAACAGTTTTATCCGCGGTGTTTCTGGTGGAGAGAGGAAGAGAGTGAGTATTGCTCATGAGATGTTAGTGGATCCGGCGCTTTTGATATTGGATGAGCCGACATCTGGATTGGATTCGACGGCGGCGTATCGGATTGTTTCGACGTTGGGATCGTTGGCGAGGAAGGGGAAGACGGTGGTGACTTCGGTGCACCAGCCATCGAGTCGTGTATACCAGATGTTTGATAAAGTGATAGTGCTATCAGAAGGTCAGTGTTTGTATTACGGCAAAGGAACCGACGCTATGAAGTATTTTGAGTCGGTTGGATTCGCGCCATCCTTTCCGGTGAATCCGGCGGATTTTCTGCTTGATCTCGCTAACGGTACGTCATATTCATTGTTTCTGTTTCCCTTTTGTCAGATTATTACTATTATCATTTATCATTATTATTATTTTATTATTATTATATTGAATTCATTGGATATTATAAACTCAATTTTTATTGAACTTGTTAAGTTAGACTATGTAATAGATTTATTGTTTTTAGTTAATAGAATTAAGTTAAATATTATGTTTTGGTTTAATTTTATGAAATTAAAACTGCGAACCTAACCAAACTGTATGGTTTAGTAGAGAAATAATTCGTGCAGTTTTTTTTGCAATTTTTAGTTTAGATTGGTTCGATTTGTGTAGTTTTACTTTTAGATTGGTTAGGATATAATTATCTAACTTCAATATGTTACACCGTCGGTGTAATTTATTTTTATATATATCATGTTAAGAAAGTGGGGTGGATGAGGTTGAATGTGTTAAATTATTTTACAGTGCTAATATATATTATTTTTTTTCTCTATTATTACACTTTAAATAGATAATTTGATTTTTTTCTTAAAAAAATAAATTGGTTTTTTGATATATCTTTATCAAAATCAAAATAATGGACATGGACCCATAATAATATTGTAAAATCATATGTCACGTACTGTAGGTGTTTGTTGATTTGTTTTAGAAATTAGGAGTAATATATAATAAAATATTCAATAATAAATTTGTGACAAAAGTTTTGAATAGTGCTAATTTGGACGAATTTATATTTGTTAATTAAGCTTAGTTATGTTTTGTCAAAAAACAAAACAAGTGGGTGGAGTATAGATCATAGATGTATAATGGTATGATTAGACGGATTAATAAACGGTTTGTTATTAGATTATATAAGTGTAAAATTGTTTTTTTTTTTTGGTAAAGTGTAAAATTGTTTTTACTTTTTGTACAAAAATTGTTTTACTACTACTATTTTCTCTTAAAGATATTATTATGTTGGACAACATACTGTGGCATGGCAGGCACTATTTAATGTAATTCTACGTTGCTATAATTGCCACCCATGGATACAATATCTCATGATATATTACATATGGTCCACACTCCACAACTGCACTGGGTTTTGATTTGCCACTATGATCTTTAATGTGGTCTTTCTTAGACTTAGTAGTATATACTTAATTATAATAAGTAAGATACCTTGTAGGAGTAGTTTGTAACCCAAGCCTAGTTGATCACTTGCACCCTACGTGATATTTTGCTGCAAGATGTTTGCATTATATGTAGCCTAGTTAATAGTTAAATATGTGTTTTATTCAATAAAATTTGAAATATTAATATTAATAGATTGAACACATCTGAATTTAAATCTAAAATTTTGCAATCGTTTCAACTAAAAATGAAGTAGTAATGGATTTTGATTTTTGCATCACTTGAAATGATTTACTATTATTTTACCAATTGTGTCCATATTTTTTGAAACAGTTTCCATAGGCTTTACTATTTCTTGCCTTCTACATAGCCAGTTAGAATTTCTTCTTCTGGGACCAGCATGATTTGACTCCATATATATGCTACCACCAGTTTTTCCTCTCTTTCAGCCAATTTTTTCCTGTACAATTTGTTCTTGGCCAACCCAAAATCTTAGCCACTGCCTCCTCCAGTGAGGCATGGATTTTTTTTCTTTCCATGAAGCTAAGTAGCACTTTTTAGGTAAGAAAGTTAAGTGCATATAAACCTAAGAATATAGATTTCCATAGAAAGATATGCTGTGAAACAGAGAATATAATTGTGTTTAAAATTTATATATTTTTTTCTAAAGATATATATGAAAATAATGTAAACAGAAAAAAAAAAAAACTTTTTCTCACCAAATAATACTGTATCATAAAGAAAGCAATATAGTTTTCAATTTTCCAATCAAATCGAGCTTGGTGCAAAATATCATGTGGGTCCAGAAATATATTCCAAAACTAGAAGAAAAATAATTGAAAGGCATATGGTGCACTTGTGCAAGCATGGCCCCTTCTTACTAGAGCCATCAACTGTGTCTTTTTCTACAGAAATAGTTTGATCTAACATCCAAAATCAAAATCACTTTTGTTTCTACGTCCAAAATAGTATTCATATTGACTTCTTTTGTAACAGGGGAAGATAGATAAGCCAATACAAATCATTTAAGCTCACACCAAGACAACATAAATTATTACATAGAAACTTGGTACATATTTTAGTACACATTGTTATCACAATGCATAAACCGTAGTACTTTGATTTCAAACTTATATATTTTTGTATTTACTTTTCTTTTAGACCAAGAAAGCTATACGCTTCTCTTTCTCTGTTTATTATGGCATGATCAAACATATTAAGTCAATAATGTTATATTCCATGTGATGTGAGCTAATTAGTAGAAATTCTCTGGACAATATATATACAACCCTTTAGCGTTTGTGGAAGGAGTGATGTAATGAGATATTAGATTTAGACTAGTGTAGCATTGTGGACCAATGCTAAATATTTTATGGTCAAAGTAGAACGTGCATATGGTTTAAAGTTGGTAATGCTTGAGTAGTGGATTAGACTTTCGTTGTAGTTAACTGGTCTCTCCTACTATATGTACTATGGTTTTGATAGATTGGTTGATATATCACTAAAATATATTTAGCTTGGACCAGAAATAATTAATAAATAATCCATGATATTTAACTGTGTGGTAAGGTAAGTGCTCTTTGACTAGGTATTTTTATCTTATATGGAGTTCATCATCTTTGGCACTGAAAGATATCTCTTAACTTTTTTTCATTGATTCTCTTGGGTCCATTTGAATATTATGTTAGAGGTGATGACGACATTGATAGCGTGAGAAATCATAAATTTGCTGTAAAAGAAATTAAAAGAGGAAAGAGCACCTAAGAAAAGTGGGAATGGATATTTTTATATTAATTTTGGCATATGCTTTATTTTTTGTATAATTGTTTAAATTTTTAGTTAACTTCATATATTAGAAAAGAAAGATGCAAATAAAACTTTATATGTAGTAGTAGTAAAATTAGTATTAAAACATAACAATATTTGCTTTTGTTGGGAAAGTGACACACATGACATGACACACACAATCACTGTCTGGTTTGTAATTTTTACGGGGCAGGTTAAGCTTTTAGATGTATAAGAAGTATTAAAGTTGAGTTTGGAGTCATAAGTTCATAACCAACGTGTTTAATTGTGTTTTTCCAACGTTGGATTTGGTGTGACCTGCAACATTGATTTATTTTGACAAGTTTTCATTAACAATTTTATAATACATTTCATTTTTATTTCAATATTAAAAAAAGAAAGATAGTAGTAGTAAAAGAGTTGAAGAATAATATTGTTAAATTTTCTTTGGAATTAATGATTGATCAACACAAAATCATGGTCATAAGGTTTGTTCCTTATATTCATCATTACACTTAGAAAAAACTTGACCTACACTTCTTTTGACAATGATCTGGCTTCTGGCCCATCATTTTCCATACTTTGTTTCTTTTCCTACTTTCTTCCACCTTTTTTTGAGAATCTCTCTCATTATAGGATCTGTTAAAGAGCAACACGTGTTGGGTTTCTTTTCCATCCTCACATAAACAATTCTCCCCAAAAGTGAGTCTGATGGCATAAAGGCTTATAATGAATAAAAGCAAATTAATGGATATATTTTGATATTGATATATTAATGCAAATGAAAGTAGGAGCTGTTTGGCCCAATTAGCAGTGTTAGCCACCAATTAATATTAGTGGAGGCACACCATAACATTAACACATAAGTCAGCTTTTACAACTTCCACTATCATATTTTAGCATGTTTATGCCCTTAGCCTGCCCCTTAATTAGAATATTAATCAAATAATCAAGTACTGGTTTTTGTTTGATTAGTTTAATCACATTTTGTTTAGTTTTTGGTCCATGTTTTGACCTATATATATATTCTGTACTAGGACTAGCTATGTTTTTGTACAAATAGATTCGGCTATTTATATGCTATACTATGTGTTTTAGTGGGCCATTTGCCTTATGATGCTACAGCTATCACTTTCTATAATTTATTTTGTTGCATATAATTGGTTTGTTGATAAAGATTTTTCATATATAAAGCTTTAATCTCACTTTTTTTGTAGATAATCTTTCTCTTTTTTTCTATCTGACGTGGTCCCTTATCTCTTTCATTTCAATTTTGATAGTTGAAAGGTTAAATACGAAATTGAATTCCACTTGTTTTGAAATTCAATGCAATCAGAACTCTTAAATCAAAGCTATGAATTACGGACGCTCTTCGGTTTAGGCATGTTCCAATGTCAGGCATGTATCGTGTCTGCCACTGACATGATATCTATGTCGACGTGTCAGTATCCGTGTCGTATTCAATGTCCGTGCTTCATAGATCCTAAGACATATTTCTTGCTATTTTTCTGTTTGGCCACTGTTTAGTAGTATTTTCTCTGACTCATTTACTAGACAATACATATTGTGATATATTCAAGTAAAAAAGACAATTACATCACATAATTGAATTGTAATAATAGAATGAACATGTTGTTGTTTAAGGGTGGTGATATTAATCAAGCTTAACTTTGGATTATGTAGGTGTTTGCCATGTAGATGGTGTAGGTGAAAAAGATAGACCAAGCATAAAGCAAAATCTAATTCATTCATACAACACAGTACTTGGTCCAAAGGTAAAAGCTCTTTGCATGGACACAACCAATGTTTCAACAAAAGACTCTCACAATTTAACAAACACCTCTTCAAAAGAACGTAGATATAATGACAGATTTAGCATCTTTGATTGGTTTTACCAATTCAACATTCTGCTCCAAAGAAGTCTCAAAGAAAGAAAATATGAATCATTCAACACACTAAGAGTTTTTCAAGTTGTTGCTGCAGCATTATTAGCTGGTTTAATGTGGTGGCATTCTGACTATAAAAACATTCAAGATAGACTTGGATTACTCTTCTTCATTTCAATCTTTTGGGGTGTATTCCCATCTTTCAATTCTGTATTTGCATTCCCTCAAGAACGTGCAATCTTTGTTAAAGAAAGAGCTTCTGGTATGTACACATTATCATCCTATTTCATGGCTAGAATTGTTGGTGACTTACCAATGGAGCTTCTTCTTCCTACACTTTTCCTTATCATTACCTATTGGATGGGTGGATTGAAGCCTGATTTATTGTCATTTCTCATGACTTTGTTAGTTGTTCTTGGATTCGTGCTCGTGTCGCAGGGTCTCGGACTTGCTTTAGGTGCTGCAATTATGGATGCTAAACAAGCTTCCACTGTTGCAGCAGTGACAATGTTAGCATTTGTATTAACAGGTGGATATTATGTTCATAAGGTGCCATCTTGTGTTGCTTGGATCAAATATATATCCACAACATTCTATAGTTATCGGCTTTTGACTAGAATTCAATATGGTGATGGCAAACAAATTGCAAATCTATTGGGTTGCAATCATAATGGTATTACTAGTGATGGGGCTAGTTGCAAATTTCTTGATGAAGATGTGGTGGGTCAGATTAGTACAATGGGAAGCATTGGAGTGTTGTTTTTCATGTTTGTGTTTTACAGATTAGTGGCTTACCTTGCTTTGAGGCGCATCAAGAGTTGAAAATTTGAAATTGAAGTAATAGTTCTTCATTGCATAGTCCTTTTGGAAATTACTATGAAAACTGATGATGTTTTGAATTGAATGAAATGAATCAATGTGTTGGCTTCTAGTGCAAGCAACCATGAAGTTCTTAATTTCCACTAGAGTGGCTAGTTGATTTGTGCTAACTGTAATTGAAGAATGAGAAAATTTCTGTAAAGTTGTTAGATATAGTTAACATCAAAATTGAAGTGATGAAAGAAGGGTTTGAATTCAAATTCTGCAAGTTTCATTCTGTACTCAGAATATTCAGGGAAGAAATAAAGAGATTTCTTTCAAATGCAATATATAATCCTTATGCTATTCCTTTTTAATTTTCTGTCTGCAATTTCTTTTCCTTAACCAGATTACAATTACATACCAATATACCATTGCTTATAAAAAAATACCAATATACCATTAATTATAGTTCTTTGTTGTTGCTATAGACGAAGTATTGATCACCACTTAAAATTTACGCACACACAACCGCGAAATTTTGAGTTTGTACCCGAGTAAATATGTTTAGCCTAACAATATCAATTTTGAGTTCGTACCCAAGTGAATATGTTTAGCCTAACAATATCAATATTTAATTTGTGCCATAAAAAAAGTATACTATCAGACTATAAGTTTATAAGGAAGTGCAGCAACAGCAAGTCCCACATGTATAACAGTTTAAGCACTATACCTTCCTCCAGCCTCATTCACAAATCACAAGTCAATATGTGTGTATGGTATTTGTGAAAATGTGGGGTTATGATTAACAAATTGCTTCATTCGTTTATATTCTAAGCAAGTCTTTGAGCTCAACCATTTATTGGACCTGCTAGTGCTAGGTCCATTTGGTTTAATATGGACATTTTTTTTCCTTTTCATTAATCTGAATTTCCTTATTCTTATTGAAAAGAACTTTTCGCGCCCCAGTAGTCTTGCACGCCCGCTGCATTTTCATTTTTACCCTTTCGCTGTGTAGGCAGCGAGTGTGTGAAATAGTAAAAACTGATAAAAAATAGTTCGCTGTCTATATAGCGAATTGAGTTCACTATTTAAGATGCGAACCTTATAAAAACCAAATTAAGAGATTGTGCATATAAATACAAATTATACGAGATTTCAATTTATAATAATTGGTTAATGATTAAAAAATAAAAAATAAAGCGATTTCAATTTATAGAACTATATCGTGTATGTCATTGGTCGATACTATGTCACAATCGTTTTAATGGCAATCAAAATATGATCTTGAATAATAGTTAAATTTTGATAAGGTTCATTAATTAAAGTGCATACTAAAATTGCTACCTAGACAACAAATTGATTTTGAGTTCACTACATAAATAGCGAATTGTATTTTTTCAAAATATTTTCATGCACAAATGATGTTTTTGCTACCTAGACCTATGGTACGTGCATCATTAGCATGTTTCTTCTCACAATAATCTTCATTAACATTTTTTTTGAAAGTTCATTAACATTAAGCGGAGGAATGGGAATGAATATGTTGTCCATTTTATCACGGTTCTTTCATCTCACTTCCTCACTCTTAACGGTGTGTAACTTCTTCCTGTTACTGCCATCATCATCAACAATAGTTATATATATGTCTCATCAAGCACACTAGAATTCCAAAAATTGCTACTAGCTAGCTTCCATACTTACATTGAAATTGACTTGAACACTAAAGTCTAATATGCCAATACCCCCACCCTACCTATATAATATGTCACACCAATCCTTCACGCATTTACAAACTTTCATTTTTGTGTAGAGTGTAGACCATTGTGGTTAGCGACTTAGCCCACTCAACATAATCATTTTGATTTTGAATACAGTCTTAAAACTTTGGTTTTTTTAGAGTTATATACGTAGATTAAGAAATAATAAAGATTGATAAATTAATTTTTTTTTATCCTTACTTTATTAAGAAAGAGAAAATTTATTTAATAATTTTTTTAATTTTTATAAAGGTACAAATGGTAAAACATAATTAATGATTAATTGTGTCTTGATTTCTTAAAAGAACTAAAATTTTGAGACAAAAGCTAAAAGGACCAAAGATTTTGAACGAAATGATGAGATGGTAAGAGATATTTTCCCGCTTAAGTAGAGGTCATGAAATCGAAATCAGTCATGAAAATACAACAGTGTTAAAAGTTTTGCCGCCCGTTGTGGTCCTACTCAGCTCGAGAAGTTAGCATGGACGGTTTTACCATACGGGCAGTTAGGGCTGCAGCCCGGGCTCGGTCAAAATTTTTTGGTATTTTAGGTGTTAATTTAGGGTAAAATTAATATTTTTAAAGATTAATTTATGATAAAATTAAATTTTTTTGTTTAAAATTGAAAATTTTCATTACAAAACAAAATTTTTGGTGTTTTAAGAGTTAGTTTAGAGTAAAATTGAGGTTTTTAAAGATTAATTTAAGACAAAACTGAAAATTTTCATTGCAAAACTAAATTTTTTGTTTAAGTTTAATATTTTACCCGAGTTTTATAAAGTTTTTAGCTCCGCCACTGTAAGTTAGTATCTGCAGTTGCACGCAGAGGACCCTTTTCAAATAAAAAAGAATGAGTATTGAATGTGTTTGGAAAATATCAAAATTACCGTGTAAAATTATGGGGCATCCAAAGCTACATATTTGAACTTGTAAGAATCCTAATGCGAGAGTTTTAAATTCGTTTTAAATTCTGGTGACATTTGCTCTTTGTACCGCTAAATTTTGTGTTTCTTGAAAAACAATTACAACTGTGTACACAAATTTTTTTTACAACTGTTTCAAACATTCATACTAAATCTTTCTTTTTCGAAACTTCTAAGAATGATGTATGGGGGTGTAATTGTTGACAAAAAAAAGTTTTTACAATATGTCAGAATGAAGGGCATCTTGGATAGTTCATATGTTTTGGGGAGGTAGGAGTATTATAAATGAGGGTATGAAGTTAAATTATGTCATTTCAGGATGAAAAGACTTAAAACTCCATGGCTCATGATTTCAGTTTGGGTTGTCCGAAGCCCAAAGTCAAATAAACAAAGAGCAAAAAGTGTCCAAAAATACTAAAATATAAGATTTCATGCCCCGTACTTCTGGTACACCCCCTTGAATTTTAAAGATATCTTGCTTTGAGCGTGAAAAAAATATGAAATTTTGAAAAATTTATCGTTTACCTTTTAAAGTGCAAACTATGTAACTCATGTTCGCCTTATAGAATTCGAATTAGTACAAATTTTTGGATTTTACATGTTCACCTTCTAGAAAATAAAACATGTTTTTACTGGGACAATGTTTATATTTTTAAATAATTTACTACATTACGCTTTTTAGATATTGATACTGCTCAAAATTCATGAGTTGATGTGAAGTCGGACATGAAATCTAAAACTGTGGATCATCCTGATGATTGAATTGTTGCAATGACTTCAGCAGAAGCATCCACAACTTTAGGTGTTGTAACGCTCCAAATTATCTTTTGTATTTTCATTCATTATTAATTTAGGACTATTTGATCTATTTTATAATTACTACTTTTGAGGATGTTACGGATGTAATATCTAACTTCACATTAGCAGAAGAATCACAAAGAGCATTAATATTTAAAAAACTTAAATAACTTAAGAAAACAAAATTATCTAAGTAAAAATATATTACAGGTTCTAGCATATAACATAGGTTTCATCTTTTATAAGGTGATTGTGTAAAATTCTGAAATATCAAGATTTTACACATACACCTTTAAAAACGTAAACAATGTTTTACAATTTTATTTTAGAATTTTACATGTTCATCTTTTAAAAAGTGAACAATGTTTTTCAAAAAAATTGAAGGTGGAGGGGATAAGGAACCAGCGAGCCACATCTTTAGTACATTTGAGTCCTAAAGCTCAAATTCTAAAATAAGAACTGGGTATTTTGATAATTTTACAAGGGGTGCAAAAATAAAATCTCTTAATATATGCTGGCAGATATGATTTAGTGGATTTTGTTTGGTAAGAAAGTTAAAAAAAAGGAAAAACAAAGTTAAAAGAAAAACTATTTACGAAAAAATAAGATCCCTATTGCGTCATTCCGAATAAAGATCATGAAGATTTTTCGGAACTGTTTGATTTAGTGTATTGATAAGCCCAAACATTTTGCTGATTATTTAATTTAATTATAAGTTTTTAGTCTTTGACCAAATTTAAATTTTTAATAAAAATAGAAAATTAACTAAAAAATATTTTATTTAAATTTTGAACAAAAAAATATTTTTTGATCATCTAATTGTTTAAATATATGTACAATAAATGCACAATAACGAATTGAAAAATACTAGATTGCAACTCACATGAGATAAGAATTTTAAGTATATAATGATTTAGCACATGCCCCCCTAATCCATTGTCCACTCTATTTCATTGATCAATCTCTTTTGTTTTACAGACAGTGACTAATTTCTTGATAAACATCATCATCACTCTACTTCATCCTTATAAACCATTAAAGAATTTTATATATTTTTCAATCAATTTTTTTGATAAACCAAGGTGTTTTTGACATATAACTACACATACTAACTCTTCTGCACCTGTTAAGAATCGAATTCATGATCAAATAATTAAAGAACTCGAGTATCTATCACTTGTACATATTTTTCAGAGTCAATTTGAACAAAAGGAGTACTTTTGTGTATATTTATCTAGTTTTGTTCACCTTTTCATTCACATTCCAAAATTACAACTGATTTTTTAATTTTTTTGTGTGGGAGTGCCGAGTGGTACATATTGTTTTCTTAGCTAGGCTAGGAAGGTACATTATTGTTTGAGTTAACTGAAATATTAATATTAAACCCTACCATATAAACTAAAGTATTTGAATACTTACAAGTCCCAAACTTTTGACTTCATCTATGGGACAAGCTAAAATTTTACAAAAGTGAAACACTTGACCCTTAACATCATCAAACATAGTATAGTACAGCATTTGTAGTTCCATGTGCATATTTTTATGAAATTAATTGCATATTCTTCCAAACATAACTAGAAACAATCAATTTTTGACCAAAAACCAATTAAATCTGAACATGTAGGTGCTTAGTATAAGTACATAGTAGCTGCATTTCCTCTCGTTTGGCCAGCCACCACCATATGTGATTGTTTCCTAACCACCTTGGATTAATACCTCTATTTAAAACAATATTGATTTCTCACTTTTATCATTATTGATTTTATCATGTTTTGTCCCCTTCTCCTCTCCCTTCATGAATACTATGGGGTCGTTTTTTTTGTTACACTAAATATTTTGTTACCTTTTCACCCCAATTCATTAAAAGAAAAATCAACATATGAAAGTAAAATAGAACACATGCTCAATGATGGGAGAAGTTCGGTAGAGTGTCAGGAGCGTCAACAGATTCATAATCGATAAGAGATTAGGATACTACATTGTCCACGTAAATTTTAAGACATTGAGAATACGTGACAACTCAATATTTAATCAATTTATAGATGATATGCAATTAATAACTTGCACTTGAATCAAACAATTTACCCAAGTGCGAGTCTCTCACATATCCTAGATTTGCATCGTCATTATCAACTACATAAGACATCTTCTAACTATACATTGCTATTGCTAGGACGACTTTCAATGTATCAGAATCTCACTTTTGTTCTCCCACCAAACAAAACTATAACTCTTGACACCATATTTCCACTCAAAACCTTAAGAAATTGAGAATATGAGTCATTTCTCTTATACATCAAACTAATATTGAAGTCATTTATAATTGATGTGAGACTAATCACCAAGGGCGTTAGTTGAGACAAATATAAACTATTAAGGCATGTTTTTTGATTAACTAATTTAACCTTATTAATTGCATAAACACTTCAATTGTATGCCTATATATTTTATGAAATATTTCATAAATTATTTTTAGGTTGTTTATGTAAATTCTTTAAAATTCTTATGAAAATATGTTATACTTTATATAAAAATGATTTGACTTTATTTTATTGAACCGTATATACAAACGTCACATAGTTTAATTGGTAGTTATGAGAGACATTATTAAATGAAACAATTTGAATTAATCCCAAATTTTCCACGTCTAAATATTTAACGTGACGTCACATAGTTTAATTGGTCGTTATGAGAGACATTATTAAGGAAACAATTTGAATTAATCCTAAATTTTCCACGTCTAAATATTTAACGTGTCCGAGTCTAGCCAGTAAATTACTAGACAAAACAAAATTGTTTATACCAACAAGTCCTTCCTACCTAGATCTAAATACTTGAGGGATAGTATGAAGTTCAACCAAAAAATATTAGAGTAGGACTTGTGCTCTTGTCTTTCTCTATGTCCTGTTGTCTTTAGCTTTATATATTAAAATGTGAAGAAGAAAAAAGGCATAATATAGAGAACAAAAACCAAGTGATCTATCTACCAACCAAACACTCATATTTTCTCTCTTCCTCACATCCTACAATCAAAAAATGGACTCTTCACCAAATCTCACTCATCATTCTAAAGATGTTCCAAAACAATGTGAAACCCTCCTTACCGGTAAGTATCCGTCTTCACGCCGGACGGCTTCTTTCTCCTCTTGTTCATCATCACTCTCACCTTCATCTTCTTCTCTTGAATCATTCTATTTTCATGATGATCCTCTTCTTAGTCCTGCCTCTCCACTTAGATTCTCAGGTGTTCCATTTTCTTGGGAACAATTACCTGGAATTCCCAAGAAACATAGTTCCAACAAGAATCACAAATCATCCATGAAACTCTTACCATTACCACCTCCTACAATTACTAACACACACTCTTCTAAAAAGCTCAATCATGATATTGATACAAAGATTTGGAAGAAGAATTCAATTCAAAGTAGCTTTCAAAGGGATGATCCTTTCTTTGTTGCAATGGTTAAATGCTCAAAGGATAATGATGATGATGATGATCATGAAGAAATTACTAGTGGCAATTTATGGAATGGTGGAGCTAAGGTTTCAAGAAGTATAAGTGATCGTTTTGGATTTATTAGCCTTTATGGTTCTTGCAAAAGAACTTGTGCAGTTTCTGAATCTTTAGTTCTTCTTCCAACTTCAAGAAGAAGCACTTATCAAAAAGTTAATGGAAGGTCCCTTTGAGATTAATTTTCCAATGAGTGATCAAAAAATGTACTTGTGTTCATGCATGTTCTTACTAGAAAAAGGTAATTTGTTACTTTTTTTATTTTTAACTTTTTAATTAAACCATGATCTTTGTTACTATATGTTACTAAATTATGGTATGTAAAGACAAGTATTATGTCATTGGAAACCTAAGATATTAATATTGTAATATATTATTACAAGTATAGGAAGAAGTGTTTGTCTTCATTATAATTTTTTAATAATTTTGTTTTTTTGGATTTTTGTGGAATTAGACATCTAAAGGCTAAATCTCTGAATACAATATATGCTCTTTGCTGTATGTCATGAGATGCATCATATTATGAGTGAAATTTACATGATCCCATGTGGAAATAATGTATAGGACCACGGTGGACAGAGACTGCCAAATTATTGATTTGACTTTTCTGTTTTTTATTTTCTATACATTTTTATTTTTAAATTAATTAGATTCCCTAAGATTTTAAGTGATGGCTTTGTTATGGTAGTGTATGATGATGTATTGATGTTTGATAAGAATAAGTTGTTGAGCTACAAATCCTAAAACATAGTATAAACCAAACAAAAACACATAGGCTTGAGTTTGAGTTATAGACTATGCGCTAAGTATGTGTTTGGATTAACGATGAATCTAACAGAAGAATTATGGTGTATTATCATAGTTTTGTTAATAATTGTATTTTTAGTTTTAACGAAATTACATTTGCAAAATGATATTATGAGGTGTTATCGTAATTTCACCAAATTCAATGTCAATTTAAATATCGACTAAAATTAATAAATTTTGTTAGTTGTAATTTTCATAACAAATCTTGATAAAATGCCTCTAGAATAAATAAGTGTTTCACATGTTTTTTTAAAGATTAGTGGTGAATCAAATCATAACACTCATTATGTACCAAAAAATCATAACACTCATTGAATATCTCCCTCTTTTCAGCTACACAAAGGGCTCTGAACTTTTCTTTTTCCATTTTTTCCCTTTACTAAGAATTTCCAAGATATTAATGTTGAATCAAGTGCTTTTCACCACTATTAATTAGTATGCTGATGAAAAAATATTTACTAGACAAAATTGGTTTGTACACATTGCAGTACACAGATTAAAATTCACGTGTTCCATTTGGTTTTCCATTTGTGACATTTTTTTACCTTGTACGTTCTAAAGAAGCAAAAGTAGAATATATATTTTCTATTGGATGAATATAATAGTACATCTATCTTACATTTATTGCCTAAAATTATACTCTCAAGTAAATTTATTGACTTCGTGTGTATTATGTCGGATGATTAATGAATTTTAGTTAGAGTCAATTTTTAAATAGTGTATGTAATTATAAATCCAATTTTTAACCAAAATCACTATTGATTAGTTCAAACAATTTATTTGAGACAAAAAGTAATTGTATTTTTTTAGTTTAGTGATTGGAATTTCATGTTTTTAAGGTGAACTATTGGATTTAAACTCAGTTTAAATTTATCTTAATTGACAAAAATACACATTATTTTATGAGTACTATCTCTATTTTTTTATGAATGATAAGTCACTTTTTAAATTTATTGAATAATTTGATATATCTGATATATAATACATACAAAATATAACAAATTATTCTAAAAATTAATTTATCTCTTATAAAAAATAATGAAGATGATAGTCACGACTCACGACAAGTGTGGAGGCACCCAACTCAACTATCATCATAATGATTTAGACAAACTTAGAACTAAAGTTATGTAAGTGGGTCCTTCTTGTTTTCCTTCACATGATCACAATATATTCAATGCATTTCCAATAACAGATCTACTAACGACTATTAAATCCATTTTGAGGGGAAGGATATAAATATGATCATTATTTTAATGTTTGATGCCTCTATGCTCGTGTAAAATTCTTAGCCAAAAAACCATTTTATCTTTGTTCACTTTGGCTGTGAAGCATGTAATGAAAGCTACATCACCATATATCTTTTTGTCATATTTTGATAGTGGATGTATTATGAGTGATAGTGAATTATTTTATTTAGTGGTATCATAACCTATGCTCAAAAGGGCATTTATAAAAAGACCAATAATTTAAGTCAATGAAACTACAATGTTAGGTTGATATTTTGTATAGAAATTGATGTAAGCTATAGTGTCACTACTCACTAGTGTACTTATTTTTTTAAAATGAAATAGTTATATCCATAAACAATAGAAATACGACTTAGATAATTGGTGTTTGGTACAACAATGTCTTGAAAAAGAGACAAAAGTCACCGATCAGATGCTGTTCATATATAGAAGTGCAGAAATGTGAATCTAAATTGCACATACAGAAAAAAAATACTATATGATGTTGAAGAAAAATAATAGTAGTCTACAAAATTGTACATAGTAGAGAGAGATGTGTCAACTAAATATTTCAAATCAATTTATTTCATGTACACATGTATAATGTTGGGAAATACTACTATAAAAATCTTAGATGAACTATTATAAAAAGAATCATTCCAAAAAAAAATAAAAAAGATGGTACACATAAACATTTAACACTGATTTGACAACTCTTCTATATATCGATTAAAAGACATCAATGTTGTTTATTCACCATCTCAAATAATTTTATAATTGTTGTATATGTTTTAAAATCATATTTAGGAAGTGGGTTGTATCATGTATGGCATTCGTCGCGGCCGACTCATACTATTTTATTTTTTAATTAGAAAGTTTTTTTTGGTCGAGACCAGATATCCGCCGCCGAACGCAGTGACTAATCTCTCGTTAGTATATTGGAGGTGGGTGGAATAGTTGGCCCAAGAATTTAAAACTGTTCCATGCTCAAAGTGAGGATCAAATCATCGACCCTTGGTTAAGGAAGGATGAGTCACAAGCACTCAACTACACCCTTTGAATTCTTTTTAATTAGAAAGTTAAAATAAAGAAAAAAGAAAAATAATTATGATAAAAGAAGTTTTTATTGCATCGTTTTTAAGGAAATCACAAACCTGTTTTAGAGGAGAAACATGAATTAAGAAGTCGACATTTGAGGAGACTTCAAGTTTCACGAAAAAATTTGCATATTAATTTTCCTCTCTAAGAGTAAGGATCAAATTAAAACTTTTTCTATGGCGAGTGAAATCCGTCAAGTGAATGATAATTGATTGATGAAGTGGGAAATTGGAGATTGCTCTTGGTGAACAAATGAGAACAATTTCTTATGCCACTTTTACAACTCTCTTGTTCTTAAGAAATTGTGAGAAAATTGTTGAAATTAAGATTTGTTCTTAGAGAACTCTTGAAGCTAATTTTCTGTAACATACTATTTAATTTGTATCTCTTGTAAATACACATTTATAGTAAAGTGTGTTAAATGTGCTTGGATCTCAATCATAAAAGTTAAGTTATAGGATGTGGTTGCCTTCACATATTTATACATTCAACAACTCATAGAAACACAATATATTCAACATCGCCATCATACCTAGCATGAACAGGGTCAACAACAACACATTTAAGTTTAACAAACTAAAATTCTTAATTCTTCTCAAACATAGGTCGATTTGAGCCGAACTAGATAAACAATTTAAATATATTTGTTCCTCTTTTCTTGTTATCTTGTATTGTGCTTTGGTTACGTTGAGTGGATTTGTTTTTAAACAATATATATAGGATTTGTTCTAAATAAATGTTATTATTGCTTGGACAGTTATCTTGTTGATCACCATACTCCACTCTTTATTTTTGTTGCCCCATTCTTTGTTTTGTTTGTAGTATTGGTACGTAGTAATCATTTTATATATATGCGGTGCAATATATATAAACAACTCATTTTGTTCAAATTAAACACACGCAACATAACAAGTCAAAGCTTGATTTCACGAAATGAAGAAGAAGAAAAACTACAAGAAGCTTCCTATACCGATTTGTTAAGAACATATATCGCATGTGTTTGTTACATTAATCTCAGTATTCATATACTGGTCGGGAACGAACGTGAGAAGAAAGACACTTGTAATATATTCATCTCAAACTTTATCCTTAGTTATGTTGCATAAACGTACAATTATATTGTAGGAAAACCATTACTTTAACTTCATGATAATGTTTTTCATTTCTTTCCCATAACCCCATTAATATCACAACTTCCCAACTGTAAGTTGGAGAACAAGATGGACCCTACAGATCTTTAACTTTAAGCTACCCCAGTTCGTGCGCCTTAGAGCTAATTGCCTATAAATGCATCAAAAGGTGTTGAAACATAATAATTGATTTAAAAGATTTTTTGATCTAATTTAGAAAGAAAAAAACATATTAATTCAGTAGTTTAGTAGTGATTGACGCTGAACTTTATAGAGAGAACTACAACTAGATCTTCTCAACTAAGTTTAAGAGAAGACTAGCTAGAACCACTTGCTAGAGTTCGTTATGAACTGGATTAATCGACACAGTGTTAGTCGGATACTAGTAAATAAAAAAACACATAATTTTTGTATTAATTAATTTCATCAACGTGATAATATATATGTTGCTACAATAGTCTTCCACGCCGACACAATATTATTAGCCATAGCATCTTTTTGCTTGCTTGGTGTTGAAGACTCCTTATTAATCACGAATATTGGCACGGGTTCTCCTTTTATTTCTACATCCTTTCTGAGATACAACCCCAAAATTAGGATCTAATTCTACCATATGCATGCTCAGAGGGAGAGCTCAGACTATTGATTGTCAGCTCTGCCTGATTTTTTTGTACATTGACATATGACATAAGGCTATTAAAAATTAAGAATTTGGGTATCAAACTTTAAATACGGTGTCTGATCTAATAATTTTGTTATTTTATCGATTGAGCTAAGATTTATTGATTGTTTAATATATATATATATATATATATATATATATATATATATATATATATATATCATTGAATAAAAGTTGGAAAAATTATATTTATAATTGAGCATATAAATTTTAACTTGAAGTTTTTCAGCTTCTATCAAACATTGTACATAAATTCGAATATTTCTCAAAAGAACATGAGGATAAATGTATATTGGGATTCTTGTTTGTATTTGCAATTGCAGCATACAAATATACCACTTATATTCCAAATTTGTAATCAGAATCATCAAAACTATATCTTCCATTGCAACTAGTGTCATGTTTGAAATGTGATCGAGAAGTTTTTTTTTAAACAATTGATCAAGAAGTCTATATATGTTTAGGGGTCAGTTTTGAAGAAACGATATGATTTTGATCACTAAATGAAGGAATAAGTAAGGGAAAATGAAGAAGGAGCAAGAAAATAATGAGTTTTGATTTAGAAGATTAAAAAAAAACATTGAAGATCAAATTGTCCCCAAATATTACCAACAACATGTGATAAAACAAGTTGTGTCCCTTAACTAGTTCTAAGTTTGATCTCTAGACGATATGTATAGAAAAATATTTGTTAGAAAATATTAATTTTTTAAAATGAATCTTAGTTATTTTAAAGGTGACAACTTGTGTATTCCTTTAAGATTTAAAGGTATTTATCCCCGACCACTCATTAATGTTTTAATCGATATAAATTTTTATAAAATAGACCGTTGAATTGAAAGTTTATATTATATAGATCATTTGTGTAAAATTTTAGACAAATCAAATCATTTGATATGTTATTGAGACACACAAAATTAATAGTTTGTGTGATTTTTTAAACGCCGTTGATTTTGATGTATCTCAATAACATCATATCAAATGGTTTTAGATTTGTCTGAAATTTTACACAAATGGTCCATATGATATAAACTTTCAATCCAACAATGTATTTTATAAAAATTTATATCGGTTAAAATTTTATTGAGTAATTGGAAGTAAATACCCTCAAATATTGAAGATGGTAGATTAGAAAAAACCTATTTCAAATGATTAACCTCTTGAAATTAAACGCATATCATACCTTACATGATAGGTGGAACACCATATAAGCATGTCATGTTACAAAAACATCCAAAAAAATAAAATTGATTATGTAAAATCAATCTTTAGAGGTAATTTGATAAAATTACACGAGTAAAACAAAATAAAGCATCATTTGTATTTTATAGAGTCCATCCAAGTAACTTTCGATTGATGAGATAAGCCTTTTCACAAAAATAGCATTCAGTACTTTGCAATTGGTTAGTTTTTGGCTTCTCATGCTTTAATGAAGATTCCCATACACATATTACATAAGTGTATGATACCCAACTGCACAATGCACATATGATGAAATAGAATCAAAGGCAAAGCTAAGAAATCAAAATAGCATCATCACATGAATGAAAACTATTGATAATATTACACCAGCAGCAAATCAATCAATACTAATGAAGATGGCAATTGGTATTTGTAACCTCTTCTTGGCAATTGATTTTGTTGCTGGTTAATATTATCAACATGTTTCATTTATGTGCAAAAAGTTTTCCAACTGTGTTATAGTATTCATTTGTCTGCTCTTATTTTATAGAGAAACAGAGAAGGGGATTAAAGATTCATTTATATATTGTTACTATTGTAGCATTTTATTTTACCAACAAGCGAAAGCACAAATAGAAACAAAGGTATAGGTTCTATTTCCACCAACCTTTGTATCATTCTTCTGAATAATAATGAACTCAAGAGAAGCTAGTTGATTAAAGGTATAGCTGAGTTTATTTATTGATTATTTTTTTTTGTTTGAACTGGAAATCTTCTGCATACAATTGTAGAAACTAATTCTTCATAGATTTTCAGAGATGGTTTGGATCCATTAAATTATAAAATATTTCTTACTATCTCATCCGAGTGTTTTTGAGTTATTGACTATATATTTGAACCGTATGAAATAGTAAAAAATATACTGTATTAAATTAAACTAATATGTAATAATAAATATTTGAACCAATATTACATTTAATCATATCCAAAAGTATTCAGTTTTTTTTTTATCGAGACTAAAATATCTACCGTCGAATGCAATGATTGTTTCTCTCGTTGGATTAGAGTCATCTCAATGGATAGAACAATCAACCTAGAGATTTAAAACTGCTCTGTACTCAAGACGAAGGTCGAACCCTCGATCTTTAGTTAAGGGAGAATGAGTCTCAACCGCTCAACCACCCCTAAATTAGATTAAAGTATTAAGTTTTATGCATGTGCTTTTTTTATTTTTTTTTACATTGATTTGTGATTTTAATTTGGGTCTGTTAACTATGTTAATTTAAATCATTTAAATTTAAAATAATTTTCTATAATTTAATTTGTGATTTATTTTTTATATAACCATAAAAAAATTATATTTAACCTATTAATTTTTGACACAATCTTAAAAGTTAAAATTATGAATTATTTTTTACTAAATTAAAGGATTTGATTTGAATCCTAATTGTTGAGTCTTGAGTACCACGTATTCCAGCACTTTATAAACCCTTTAAACCCTAACCCTTTCTCTCATTCATTCTTCACCTTTCCTTTCTGTTAGCGCAGCTTTCTCTTTCAAAGGTATAATTCTCTCCCTTTTCGTTACCAATTCACGTTTTCTTCTAATCGTTATCACCGATTCATATGCTATTCGCTCAAATTACTATACATTTGTGATCATATTATGATAATCATTATGTGTTTTATGTGCTTGTTTAATTTTTATTCTGAATCCAAATGATATGAATGATATATAATAATGATTTATGTTTTTGAATGAATGGCTTGTTTTGTAATTTTGAATCCATATGCTATGATTGATTTCGATATTCGACATTTTTATCGAGTCTGTTATGAGTTGTGACACTTATGCATATAACATAAACAGCGTAGTCGTAGTCGTAGTAACAGACATGTGAATATCGATTGTAAAATTCATGATGTGTTTTATGTGCCTGTTTAATTCTAATTCTGAATCCATGAATGATAATAGTTATTGTTTTTGAATGAATCACTTGTTGTTATGAGTTTCATAGAGTCTGTTATGAGTTTTGACACTTATACCTATAATATGAACAGAGTAGTCATAGTCTTAAACATGTGAATATATAGATGCTATCTCTTTGAATTGTGTACTGTCTGTGTTTGTTTTCGGATTATGTTCTTCCGCCTGCACGAGGCCGATTTATATTGTATTGTTGATGTTGTCATGATTGTGTATTTGTTTTTTATTTGGTCAAGAGTGTTATTGTACACACACACACACACTTGATTTATAATGGATCTACACATGTGTTTGCTTTTGGATTATGTTGCTCATGCTTAAATATTTTGTTCCATGCCTGATTTATATTGAATCAATGTATTGTTGATGTTGTCATGATTGTGTATTTTTTTTAATTTATTGTTGAATACTGAGATTTGTTTTATCTGTGTCTGGCAGATCTTTTGTGATTTTAAGCTAAGGACTAATGGGTAAGGAAAAGGTTCATATCAACATTGTGGTCATTGGCCATGTCGATTCTGGGAAATCAACCACCACTGGTCATTTGATCTACAAGCTTGGTGGTATTGACAAGCGTGTCATCGAGAGGTTTGAGAAAGAAGCTGCTGAGATGAACAAGCGTTCATTCAAGTATGCTTGGGTTCTTGACAAACTTAAGGCTGAGCGTGAAAGAGGTATCACAATTGACATTGCATTGTGGAAGTTTGAGACTACTAAGTACTACTGCACTGTCATTGATGCTCCCGGACACAGGGATTTCATTAAGAACATGATTACTGGAACTTCCCAAGCTGATTGTGCTGTTCTCATCATTGATTCCACAACTGGTGGTTTTGAAGCTGGTATTTCCAAGGATGGACAGACCCGTGAGCATGCTCTTCTTGCTTTCACTCTTGGTGTGAAGCAAATGATCTGCTGCTGCAACAAGGTATTTGATTTTTAAGTTTGAAGCTGCACATTTGATTATTTTTATAATTAACTTATGCAAGTACTAATTTTTTGTTTATACTTGAACAGATGGATGCCACTACACCCAAGTACTCAAAGGGTAGGTATGATGAAATTGTGAAGGAAGTTTCATCCTATTTGAAGAAGGTTGGCTATAACCCAGATAAAATTCCTTTTGTTCCAATCTCTGGTTTTGAGGGAGATAACATGATTGAGCGCTCTACAAATCTTGACTGGTACAAGGGTCCAACCCTTCTTGAGGCCCTTGACCAAATCAATGAGCCTAAGAGGCCATCAGACAAGCCCCTCCGATTACCACTTCAGGATGTCTACAAGATCGGAGGAATTGGAACTGTGCCTGTGGGACGTGTTGAGACCGGTGTCTTGAAACCCGGAATGGTGGTGACTTTTGCACCAACTGGACTGGCTACTGAAGTCAAGTCTGTTGAGATGCACCATGAAGCTCTCCAAGAGGCCCTTCCGGGTGACAATGTGGGATTTAATGTTAAGAATGTTGCTGTTAAGGATCTCAAGCGTGGTTATGTTGCCTCAAACTCCAAGGATGATCCAGCCAAGGAGGCTGCTAGCTTTACATCTCAAGTGATCATCATGAATCACCCTGGCCAGATTGGAAATGGTTATGCCCCTGTTCTTGACTGCCACACCTCCCACATTGCTGTCAAGTTTGCTGAACTTGTTACCAAGATCGACAGGCGTTCTGGTAAGGAAATCGAAAAAGAGCCCAAATTTTTGAAGAATGGTGATGCTGGTATTATTAAGATGATTCCCACCAAGCCCATGGTTGTTGAGACTTTCTCTGAATATCCCCCACTTGGCCGTTTTGCTGTCAGAGACATGCGTCAAACTGTGGCTGTTGGAGTCATCAAGGCTGTGGAGAAGAAGGATGCTACAGTTAAGGCCACTAAGTCAGCACTGAAGAAGAAGTGAACCGTGCGGGATTATCTTTCTACTAGGGAAGTCTATTATTACAATAACTGGTCTTTGATCCTTAATATTTCTATTTTTTGTCTTTTTATCTTGTTTTTCAGAATATGTGTGAACTCTGCACCGTCATCTCCCAGCTGTTCGCAGAACTGGGTTCTTGATCGACGGTGGCAGGATTATTTCTGTTTTGTTTTTTATGCTTTAACTACTCTATCTGGTGCTATGAACACTTTAATTTTGTAAGCAGGAAGTTTCAGGACCTGCTGAATTATATTTGAATATCAACTCTTTTTATTTGTGTTTATATCTTGTGTGTTAAGTTATTTATCTAGCTGTCAGCTGGTAGACCGCATGGCTTTCAACCATGTGGTCGTGGGTTCGATTCCCACAGACGGCAGTATGCATTGAAATATTTTTTCAAGCCGATCACACTTTGAGTTAAGGCTTTGCTGTTTATGATAGCTATTGATATGTCCGAATGTTTTAGGATTTTTTGAATCTCATTCGTACAAATGTGCTATTCGTGCACCACCTGCATAATGCTCCGATTAAATTCTGGTTTTCCAAATTGTCATTTGTTGGGTAGGAACCCCTGGTTTAAGGCACATATATTTGTCAAGTAATGCTTTAATTCTACAATTACCCACCTATTATCACATTCATTTAAATGTATTTTTCAGCAACACTAAAAAGAACTCTTTCTATAAGGATAAAAGATCTTTACATATCCAAATCTATTTAAAAAATTATTATAATACTGAATATGACCTTGTCAATATAATTTTTCTATAACTTCTTTTTCATCTCACTCTAATTCTTCTTCTCTCACAAATATATGAAAATATGTCTAAATATTTCTATAACTCCTTTTTCATCTTTACAATTTTATGATTTGTCTCTGTCCAATTTTTGGCTGCTTCCATTCTATGTTACCTTGTTGGGGGGATTAGTATTAAGTTTATAGCTTCCAAAACCTCTCATGTGCTTTAGTTTATTACTTTATTTAATTGGTTGAGTATTTTATTTAGGCTAATCTCTTTAGCTGTATTGTGATTTCGGCATGTGAGCATTCATTCTTAGTTGTAGATGCATGAACAAATTCAAAAAATCACTTAAAGCGAAAATCACAGGGATGAAATATTTGTGTTTCAATCTAACATTTCATCGAATTTAGTAACATTTATAGTTGTTTGAGAGATAGAGTTGCAAAGATTTAAATTGAGAGATGAAAATGAGTTTTTGAAATTATGATAAATTTTTAAATATATTTGTGTGTCACCGAATTTTTTTCAAATGTTATTACTTATTAGGGGGATTAAATTCGTACCTAATGACACAATAACCTAATCAAATCCATAAGTCATCCTAATTGATTGTTTTTTACTATGTTTAATCACAAGCCATCCTAATAACTCATTATTCATTAACTTAATCTCAAATCAAACTCCAACGATGTTCCAGCCAAGGAGGCTGCTAACTTTACATCTCAAGTGATCATCATTGTTTAGATTGTGAAAGTATATGTACCGTGTGCCATTCGTGTATCACTCGCATAATTCTCCGATCATTTGTTATTCTTATTCTCTAAAGAGAAAGGATGCATGATATGATGTTAGAGTCATCAAAGAAATTTATAAATATCTGTACTCTCTGCCTCTGAACTTCTTCCCTTTCCAAATTGTTTTGTTCTTGTAAGTACCTTCATTTTACCACAAATACTCATTGTCATTTATACAATTGGAATTTTGGTCCGAGTCTCCCTTTTATATGAGAGTTACATTGTAATGAACAAAATACTATGGCCACATTTTCCCTTCATCGAACAATGACTATAAGGCATAGACTTCATACTTGACAGTTGACATATATCTTCTGGCTAAATTGTTCTTTTGGTCTCTTAACTTATATTTTGGTTTCATTTTAGTCCATTAACTAATTTTTGTTCCGCTTTGATCCCTTAAATGTACTTCCATTAGTCATGTTGGTCCTCTCGGGTAGTTTTCTAAAAATAATTAGTATGTACAGATGTCATTGAGGACCCAAGGAAATTACCCCTTCCTTTTAGCACCAAATTTCTCCCTCATCTCCATCACATTGTAGAACAGAAAACAATCCCAAGACCAATTTGAGTTTTTTGAATCTGGGTTTGAAGGTTAGCTTGAAAGACTAGACCAGTGATGAATCAGGGTTTGAATGTTAGAGAAGAGTGACTGTAATTAGACATGAATGAACCAAAACATTAAAAAGTATTTTGAATACACAAAAATGAAAATAAAAGCTTGATACTACTCTCCAATTCATTCATTCCTATACATAAGTTTTCTTCTCTACAAGCTAAGTACTCTTTCTCTGCTACTTTCATTTCACCACCAGAATATACATAAAAGGAATGGTCTTGTGGGAGTACAATGAGTGGTGGGTGGCAAAGGCTCTCCATGTGCCGTGGGCAGGTGTCGGAGGAATAAGTAATTTTTTTTCCATAGATGAAGAAAATGAAGAACAATAACTTTTTAGAAGAATGAGGATTTAGTTTTCATTCAATCCAAGAATGACACATGTGCATGAGTTAACGTTTTTTTCACAAAACTAATGGAAGAGACTAATATGATTAACGGAAGTACATTTCGGGGACCACAACAGAACAAAAACTAATTAGGGGATCGAAATGAAACCAAAAAAGAAGTTAAAAGACCAAAAGAGCAGTTTAGCCATATCTTTTTTATCCAATCCACGATCCTTGTATAATGCGCATCGTAGTAGTTTATGCTAGGAATGTTTGCTGACACAATGAGCAACACCCCTCTAGAACAATCACTCATCTCTCTCTTTCTCTCTGCTCTTCCAAGTATTAAATCCTAGTACTAAGCTGCTAAAGATGGCCTTTATAACATGGACAACAATGAATTTTATCAGAAAAGTATAAGGTTTTTTTTTATTGAGAAAAGTAAGGTTAAAACCAAATAAATCTTATCAGAAATTTAGAGTTATTCCTTCAATTCTGAGTATCATTTGAACAAACCTCAAAATGAATACTTTCATTATAACCACAAACCAAAGAATTGATAATGAAAGGTTTGATAAAAGATGTTAACACAAGTTATAAGCCATAAACAATAACAACGAATTAAAAATCCAAAAAGAAACACCAAAGTACAAAGGTGCTACTGAGATTAAAAAGCACTTAAATGTAACTAAATTAAAAATAAAAATAAAAACCAAAGCATGTTCATTATCCAAAAGAAACTTATCTAACTACAATCATTGTGAGAATGAAAATTGAACAAAAAGAAATGATGAAATTGGAAGAATAAGGAGTACTAATAAGTACTCATATCTATTTATCTATCGTTTCTAAAAAAAGCAGCAACCTTCTCAGAAATAGATGTTGACCTGCCAAATAAAATATTCAAATTAGAAACTTTAGAAAATATAATATCATTAAGATTTTGGTCCTTAATTTGCAGTTTGTAAGAATTGAATTCTAAACTTCAACATTTATCAGAAGTAATTTTTAGGAGGGATGCAAAATCCATTACAATTTGCAAGCAAGAAAGACCTTTCATTACATGAAGCACATATTTGAAATACTACTATAAATTAAGATGTTAAACAAAATAGACATATCAATGAAACTGTTACATCTCCTCAACTACATAAACTATCATCTAATAACTTGTTAAGTAAGTAAGTGCCAAAAGGGGAGAAAAATAAACTCCTTCAAAACTAATTTTTAAAGTAATATTGATTCAAACTAACTTCATTGCTACCTTAAACAAGGACAGAGGCAAAATATAAACTTGATGTATCACCAGTACTAATAAAATAAATTTGCATAGCACATTGAATGACTAAATATAAAGGAAAATGGACGCGGATTCAAACTCACAAATCTTCACTTAGTTACACTTAAAGTGTGTAATTGTCACCTAAAAATCCACTAAAACAAAAACAAAAATATAAGGTATATAGATATAGGTTCATACCTTGTAACTTTCTTCTTCTTCCGAATAATGTTGGGAGAAAAAATGTCGAACTCAAGAGAAGCTAGACTGGCTTTAGCTCCGGCATTTAAAGCAGGTTTCATCTCTGACAGAATCTCCATAATACTCACCTCAACATCGGTAATCTCCTTCTCGAATACGCCTTTAATCATTTCTGAGTTTTGAAGGTATTCCGCAAAAGCTTGATCACATCCTTCCTCCATAGAACAATTCATCAACTGTGCCTTCTTTACTTGAAGCTCCCTAATCATCTGTTGTTTCTCCTCTTTAATACACTCCAAACGATCGTTGAATATTTCCTTCAAATTCTTCTCATTCGCTTCGAGTTCATTAGCATATCTCTTATTGTCACGTACCAATCCTTCCATTTTATCCAACCATGCAGCTCCAACAAAATAGCCTTTGAGTTCTTTAATCAAAAATGAAAATATATCCACATGCTTTTCAATCATCGAAAGCGGAGTATTCTGAGATATTTTCTCAAGAAACTGATTAAGATATCCAAATGCTAATAATTGAGGAATATTATTATGGAAATATCGCGATGCAATATCCGGTTGAATGCGAATATTTCTATCGTCGTAGTCAGCGGATATAAACTTGACAATATTGTCTATCTGTTTTGGAGTGAAAGGATGATCAAATTCATCGCTTATGTTTCGGAGTTCGCCGTAGATTTTCTCCTCGGCTTCTTTGATGTTGTTACTAGCAGTAGTAGTAGCAGCCATTGTAATTGAATTAGTAACATCAGTATAGGTAGGAGGCATTGTTGTTGAATGTTTTGTAACAACATTACTAGACGTAGTAGCCATTGTTGAATTGGAAACAGAAGAAGAACCAAGGAGATTAGAGATTCGGTTTTTTGTTATTTGTTTTTTGAGACGGTTGTTTGGTATTTTCATGCTGAATGAATTGTATGTTGCTGAAGGGAGATCGCCGTAAATGTATGATTTAGGGTTTCGGTGAGGTTGGGTGTGGTCACTCTTTAGAAATGAAATGAGGAAAGAAACAAGTGTGTATTATATAATAAATAAATATTTTGTTTTTTTTTTTGTACATCGGAAGAAAATAAATATTTTGTTTAAGACAGTGAAAATTATTTTTTATAATTACTATAATTTAATCTATTTTAATGAAAAGTAATTTTTATTACTAAATATAATTGACTTAGTAAAAATTATAAAACATTTTTTATTTTATTTTTATAAAAAAAAATTAAATATAATTTATTGAAATTTAAATAAATAACAATGTCATGTGTAATAGTTATGTGATGTCTATGTTTAATATGGAGTGAGGGGATCAAAAGTTAAAAAAGTGAAATAGGGGGTCAAAAAGTTGAATTTTAAAATAGAAAGAGCAAAAAATTAATTTTTAAAACTTTGTTAGATTAAATTTTTGTTCAAACTCAATAAAATTTCTGACTCTTGCCACTTATTACCCTTTATATATAAACTATTTAATTTACAATTAAATCCCTCTTCATTTAATTAAATAATCAAAATTTTCACATGTCGTCTCAATATAGTTTGGAAATTTGGTGAGTTTATGAGTGTGTATATATATATAAAGCTGTCTAAAGAGCAATTTTCTCCTGACCCAAAAAAAGAGCAATTTTCAAATGTGGAACAAATAAATGTTGGTGATATGTGTGTGTGTGTGGTTTTACTGTTGGACCAAGTCCATGTAATTGTGAGTAATACAAAGGCAACTCAAATTGAAAATAACACCGTAGCCGCAGGGGTCTGTCAATTAGGAATTTAGGATCGTGAAGGATTTAAAAAAAAAAAAGCTATGACTAAAAAAAGTCCTGGTCATATTAATTTTGTACAACAATGGGACCTCGTTATTGTAAGTTAAATTTGCACAACAATAGATACAATGGGACCTGGTTATTATATCTACTGAATCAAGAGTCTAACATACAAGGTCCTATTGAACAAATGAATCAAGAATACAAGGTCCCATAAGAGGCAGCACAAGAGGAGTAAGAATAAAGTACCCAACATCTTTTATGGCAGCAATGGAGTTAATTTATGTACCGACATTTATTCTTACTCCTCTTGTGCCGCCTCGTTGCTCCACAAGGGTCTGAGAGAGTTTTGGTGTGTGGTGGCTACGTCTCATCCCATTTTTATAGTGTCATGATGATCTGTAGTTTGAGAAGGTTTGGGTGTTTTGTGGTTCAACCCACATATGGCGCCGCGCCATAAGTGCAACTAGATGAAGATGTTCCATTTGATTCTCTACTCCAAACTAGTTTATCTTCACCTTTGTCTGCAAGTTGGACATCTAAAACACCAACAGAACGACTAACATTACTAGAAACAAAAGGAATTACCTCATGCAAACTCCACTACACTACCTATTAGCATTCACATAAGCATTCACCGGTTTCCCTATAGTGGGGGAACCAACACAATAGCATAATCCACTAGTCTCTCAATATTAGGGAACCTGATCTAGAATCCAAAAGTCAGGGAACACCAAAGGAGTCCCAGCCTCCCTTAATCATACTAGTATGATTCACATCACGAGTCCTATGCAAACCAATCCCTCCCATAGCATTCGGTTTACACGTTACTAAGCGAACCTTCCTCGCCTCATCTGAGTCTCACCAAAGAAAGTCTATACATCTCTTATCCACTGCATCACAAATAGATCAATGAAGATAAACTATATTGCATAACATAATTTGGGAGAGCTTGAATAACTAATCTAGCCGGTGTGAGACAACCAGCAAAAGAGAGTGATTTTGAATTCCAGTTACTCAACCTCTCATCAACCTTGTCAATGATAAACGAGAAGAGGTAAAAAAAAAGCACTTAAATGTTGCTATACAAAAATAAACCAAAACATGTTCACCATCCAAAAGAAACTCATTAAATGTTGCTATACAAAAATAAACCAAAACATGTTCACCATCCAAAAGAAACTCATCAAAGTACAATCACTGTGAGACTAACAATTTGAACAAAAAAATTGATGAAAGTGGAAGAATATCGGGTACTGAGTACCTAACATTCTATTTTTTGACTGATTATCTAACAGTCTAAGTAACTACTAATTCCACTTTTTATTCCAATCTTTGCTTGCTTCATTTATTTTACATAAGGGTTCACCCCAGCTAAACACCTTGCCAGAAGAAGCGGATGTTGAAGTGGATGTTGATGCGGATTTTGACCTACAAAATAAGATATATTTGAAGTTAGAAACATCAGAAAATATAATATCATTAAGATTTTAGTTTTAAACTTGCAGTGTGTAGGAATTGAATTCTAAAAATTTCAACAAAATCAATACTTAGCAGAAGTTACTGTTAAGAAGGAATGCAAAATCCATTACAATTTGCAAGCAAAAAAGACCTTTCATTACATGGAGCACATATTTGAAATATAAATTAAAATGTTAGAGATACAGAAACAGAAACAAGATATACACATCAATGAAACAGTTCCACCTCAAGTCTCAACCACAGAACTATTATCTAATAACTTGTTAAATAAGTACAATGCCACTCATACCAGATGATCACTAAGGCTTGAAATGAAGGGAAAACAAAAAGGGTGAGTTACAATGCAAGAAAATTTGAATAAATGAATCAAGAATCTAACATACAAGCAATTATATCGGTTTCACTATCAATTTCTAAACTTTTAAGATTTAACCCAAAAAAATTAGACTCTATCAAGAACAGGGGAGAAAAAGAAACTCCTATAAAAGCAATTAGGCCTCAAAATATCTGAATCAAACCTGAAAAATGTCACAAAATTTTAAAAGTAATATTGATTCAATTTCCATTGCTACCTAAACAGAGCCATAGACAAAATATAATCTTCATGTATTAGCATATTTAGTGACTATATATAAAGGAAAATTGCATGTGTTAATTATTTCATTAGATTCCGAAACCTGCAACATATAAACCAGCATCTTTATGTAGAGCATTCATCGTGAATACGGAACAATATGAATATGATTGCTGACAAAAATACCACAAATGATAAAGCTAATTTCACTATATTGCTTAAGATTCATTTAATGCAATACTATAGTACTAGTATATTATTTTACCAGCAAGCAACAAGAACAAATAAAGACAAATGTAAAGATTTTACCGCAATTCCCCACTTGTCGACACTGTGATTCTTGCGCCACAAGCAATTTGATACAAAACAAAATAAAAGGCAATAGTTCTACGTACCTTATAGCTTTCTCTTCCTCATTTTTATCCCAAATAATGTTGCGAGAAAAAATGTCGAACTCGAGAGAACCTAGCTTCTCCTTCGCTTGAAACCCTAAAACAGGCATAATCTCAGAACGAACCACTTTCACCGTGTCCTCAACATCACGATACTCCTGATCGAATATACATTTAATAACATCCGAACAAACAAGATACTCAATCAAAGCTTCATCAGATATCTCCTCTTCCTCCAACGGAGGAAAATTCGATAAAGAAATCTTCACTTGAAGATCAGCAAGACACTGTTTCTTTTCATCTTCAATAGCTTTCAAACGATCTTTAAACAATTCTTTCACATATTTCTCACCGAATTCTCTTTGCTTAAGAAAATACTCATTCTCTTTCACAATCACATTCTCAAATTTTTCTAACCATAAAGCTCCATCAAAGTATCCTTTGAGTTCATTAACCAAGAACGAAAAAATTTCGAGATGATTTTCAACGATTGAAAGAGGTGTATTCTGACGTAATAACTCAAGCATTTGATTGAGATATCCATAGCCTAAGAATTTAGGAATACGACCGAGGTGTTGAACGAGGATATCGAAGCGAATACGGAGGCGTCTGTCGTTGTAATCGGCGGCGATGAAGTTGGCGATGGTGTCGATTTGTGTTTGAGTGAAAGGTGAATCGAATTCATCGGTAATGGCTTTGAGTTCGGTGTGGATTAACTCTTTAACTTCGGTAGTAGCCATTGTTGTTGTGTTGCAGAGAGAGAGAGAGAGAGAGAATAGGGATTAGGTAAAGTCTTGGTCAATTGAAGGTTTGATTACGGCAAAACTGAGGAAAACGGTTATGTATAGTATGTTGTTGATTGCGTCAATCTCAAGTATATAGGAAATTACGTCTTACTTAAATTGGATTGGGCTCATTTTAGTCGTTTCTAATTCTACCGTTATTGAGAATCATTACTTAGATATGTTACTGAGTGTCATCAAATTTACTGGTTTATGAATTTTTATTAAATACAGTTAATTTTGATAGATTTTTCAAGAATATATTAAATGATTTTGAATTTCTGTAAAATTTTGACGTAGATATTATTATTATTCAATTTAAAATTACATGAAGAAGTTAATATAGTATCAAAATTTAAGATTTGAACACAAATAATAAATTATAATATAAAAAATGAAATGATTTTTCTAAGCGGTTTGGATTTGCGGGTTTATAGGTTTAGAATCATAAATCTGCTACCCGAATCAAAACGCTTCGAGTTTGAACGGGTTGATTCGGATTGGACCTGCGTCCTGCACTACACTTGAATGTATTCAAATAAAATAAACCAAAGCATGTTCACTATCCAAAAGAAACTCATCAAAGTACGATCACTGTGAGACTAACAATTTGTTCAAAGTGGAAGAATATAGTACTAATAAGTATCTAACATTCTATTTTTTGACTGATGTATCTAACAGTCTAAGTAACTACTAATTCCACTTTTCATTCCAATCTTTGCTTGTTTCATTTATTTTACATATGGATTCATTCCAGCTAAACCACTTGCCGTAAGAAGCGGATGTTGACCTACAAAATAAGATATATTTGAAGTTAGAAACATCAGAAAATATAATATCATTGACATTAAGATTTTGGTTTTAAAGTTGCATTTTGTAGGAATTGAATTCTAAAAATTTCAACAAAATCAATACTTAGCAGAAGTTACTATTAAGAAGGAATGCAAAATCCATTACAATTTGCAAGCAAAAAAAAACAAGACCTTTCATTACATGGAGAACATATATAGAAAACAGAAACAAGATAGATACATCAATGAAACAGTTAAATCTCAAGTCTCAACTACAGAAACTATTATCTAATAAGGTGTTAAATAAGTACAATTTCACTCATACCAGATGAACACTGAGGCTTGAAATGAAGGGAAAAGGGTGGATTAGCATGCAAGAAAATTTGAATAAATGAATCAAGAGTCTCAATATACAAGCAATTATATTGGTTTTCCCTATCTAGAACACGCGAAAAAAAGTACGTCCTTCAAAAGCAATTAAGCCTCATAATATCTGAATCAAACCTTAAGAATGTCACAAAATTTAACAGTAATATTGATTCAAATTCCATTGCTACCTAAACAGAGCCATGACAAAATATATAATATAATCTTTATGTAGTATAGTAGCATATTTAGTGAGTGTACATAAAGGAAAATTTCATTAGATCCTGAAACCTGCAACATATAAACCAGCATCTTTATGTAGAACATTCATCATGAATAAGGAACAATATTAATATGATTGCTGACAAAAATACCACAAATAATAAAGCTAATTTCACTGTGGCTTAAAGATTCATTCAATGTGATACTATAGTACTAGTATTTTATTTTACCAACAAGAACAAATAAAGACAAATGTAAAGATTTTACCACAATTCGATCCCCACTTCTCTACACTGTGTTTCTTGCGCCACAAGCAATTTGATACAAAATACAATAAAGGTATAGATTCTGCGTACCTTATAGCTTCCGCTTTCTTCTGAATAATGTTGCGAGAAAAAACGTTGATCCAGAGAGATTCCAGCTTGTCTTTCGCTTCATACCCTAGATAAGGCTTAACCTCCGCACGAACCTCCCTCATCATATCCTCAACATCACGAAACTCCTGATCGAATATACATTTAATAACATCGGAGCAAACAAGATACTCAATCAAAGCATCATCAGATATCTCTTCTCCCTCCAACAGAGGAAAATCCGATAAAGCATTCTTCACTTGAAGATCAGCAAGACACTTTCTCCTTTCCTCTTCAATAGCTTTCAAACGATCTTTAAACAATTCTTTCACATACTTCTCACTCACATTCAATTTCTCAGCAAAAACCTCATTCTCTTTCACAATCACATTCTCGAATTTTTCCAACCATAACGCTCCATCAAAGTATCCTTTGAGTTCACGAATCAACAATGAAAATAATTGAATATGATTTTCAACGATTGAAAGAGGAGTATTCTGACCTAGTAAGTCAAGCATTTGATTGAGATATCCATAGCCTAAGAATTTAGGAATATGATCGAGATGTTGAACTGCGATATCAAAGCGAATACGGAGGCGTCTGTCGTTGTAATCGGTGGCGATGAAGTTGACAATGTTGTCGATTTGTGTTTGAGTGAAAGGTGAATCGTATTCATCGGTAATGGTTTTGAGTTCGTTGCGGATTAACTCTTCAACTTCGTTGCGGCTCAAAGTAGGAGTAGTAGAAGAAGTAGTAGCCATTGTTGTGTTGCAGAGAAAGAAAAAATGGTGGTTAGGTTAGGTATAGTGAGGAAAACGGTTATTTATATTGTTGATTGCGTCGCAAGAATTACGTCTTACTTAAGAGTTAAGACATCCATCTTAGGCTAGTTAATACTCTTTAGTCCTTAGTTCCGTTTTGTTGTTGGTTTAGAATAGTAACATAAAAAAGTGTATTTTTAATTATATCATTCCATTATACCCTAATTTTAATTAACCAATAAATTCCTTTTTTTTTTTGCCCAAACTTTCTCTTTCTAAAAGATAGGAATAAAACAAAAACAATACAAAGATTACATGAAAAATTTTAGTAAAAAAAATAGATACATAACAAGATGGCCAATGCTAAAAAGATTATATAAAATTTAACCAATAAAAAAATTTAGGAAGTTCCCTCCGTTTTACTTGTCATTTTAGAAAACAATATTTGTTCCTTTTTACTTGTCGTTTTGGCAATTAGGTTATATTTTGCCTATTATACTCTCTTCCTATTTTATTTTATTGACTAAATTTTATATAATTATTTCAAAAAAATAAAAATTTGTATACTTTTGTTTTGTTGGAGCAATATAATCTTTTTATTGTATATAAATTTTGTTTGTTTTTAAATAAAGTTTGTTACAATTTTTTTAGAAATTATATTTGTGAAAAAGTATGAATTTATTGGTTGATTAAATATATGATATTTATTTTAAAAAAAAAGACATAATATGAAAATAAGGTTCAAAAATATACTCTTCTATTTTAGTCTTTTTTTGTTTCTAAAACGATAAGTAAAAAGGAATGGAGGTAGTATATGTTATAATAGACAAAATATAATCTTAAATTATTAAAATAATTAAAAAAAATTATTTTATATTTTAAATCGACAAATAAAAAGGAACCGAGAGAGTATATATTTATAATAAAAAAAAATGAACTTTTTTGTAGTGAATATTTGTTAATTAATCACATAAGTTAAATTTGTTTTGGTCAAAACAAAAAGACTTAGTCAGTGCTATTTTAGTAAGACTTAGTCTATACTATTTTAGTAGTAAGAACAAAGAAATAAGTTGAGAATCCAAGTTTTGCACCAAAATAAAAGTTGAGAATCCAAGTTGAAATTTGTGACCAGTTGACGGGAACAAAATTTATACAAAATTTATTTAATCAGTTTCTCATAGAAAATATTTTTAAGAGATATCTTATTTGTGATTTTTATTAACCAATATTTAACTTATTGAATATTAAAACCTTAATAACAGGAACACAAAAAAAAGACTTATAGATTCACTTTGATGAGACACAACTTGTTATCTTTGTAATGGTTGCTTGGAACATAGAAAAAACACAATATAAAGTTTTGGGAGAATCATTACAAGACTACTGAACAGGTTGTATCCCAAGCCCAAAGTCTATTAAGTGTGTGGCAACTTGCAAAACAACACCGACCCATCCAACAAGCTATGAACACACACCAGCAACAACAGCAAAATAGATGGAATGCCCCACCAACATGGTACTTGAAGTGCAACATAGATGCAGCCTTATTCAATCCTAGCAATCAAGTCAGCATAGGAGCTTGCATTAGAGATAAATTGCATTACAGATAAAAAGAGGCAATTTGTAGCAGCAAAAACAAACTTTATTGAGGCTATAATGTCACCGGCTGAAGGAGAAATTTGAAGTCTCCAACAAGAATTGATGTGGATGGTGATGCTAAGATATCACAAAGTAATTTTTGAAATGAATTGCTAAATAGTGGTAGATGATGTACACAATAAAAGACAAAATATATCTGAGTATGGTTCACTTATTAATGATTGTAGAACCTTACTCTCAAATCATAGCGATTTTATAGTTGCTCTCATTAGACGTCAAGCAAACGGAAGTGCTCATACTCTTGCATGAGCAACTCTCTCCCATGCTTCTCGCACTACTTTTGATATTATTCTGAGTTATAATACAAATATTATTATGAATGAAATGCCACAAATTTATTTGCGTAAAAAAAAAAAACAAAGACTTATAATTCCATGTTCTCTCCCTACGTCTCTAAAATCAATTATAGAAAAGTCAACTTTCTCCAAAACATTAAAATATCTTGCTAATGAAGTTTAACAAAGTAAAATAAAATATACTAAAATCAACGGTAAAGCTAAATCCCACCAAAAACTTGCACATGTATTATTGACACTCAAGTGTTGCAATTAGATGATAAGATATAGGTAACTCCGAGAGTATCTATCACATATTCTCATCATTCAATTGGACAAACACATTAGACAAAATACAAATAACTCTTCTGACTTCAATCTTTCTATAATACCAGTCCAACATTTCTCTTGTTAGCAGCAGTTAACTATACTTCGAAAAATCAAGGCTATAATAATAATAAACATCAATATTCAAAGCACAAAACAACACACTGGTGAGTGGTGACTACTGTACTCAACCTCACCAACCTGAAAAATGTAAGAACCTTAACCATCACATGTAATGAAAACTAACATCACAAAAGATGTTACAATGTACACCAGATGCCAACAAGGAAGTCATTTGCCAGAGAGATACGGAACGGAGGTACGCAATGCCGAGGCGTTTACATGGAAATAGATTGACAGTCATCATTTGGCTTTTGCTACTCTTTTTTGTTCAATGACTTGGCAATCATGGGTTCAATCGCACAGACATCTCAATCATATGATTTAATCAAATTGACAGTTCAACAGTCCGGAAGGGAGTTGGCAGACGCAAATGGCGAGAAGGTTGAGGCTGACTCACTGTAACGGAGTGGATGTTGCTGATGACTGGATGAACCAAGGAAACCAACTGAACCATTGTTTGGACTTGGAATGTGTGAAGACATGTATCTTGAGTTAAGAGATGACAAAGATGGATAACCGTAGGAACGCGGTGAATTCATGTGCGAAGCTAGAGATCTTTGGGAGGCATTCCTAAGATCTACGGAACTACGGCTTACACTTAGGGAGGGAGATTGGCGGTAAGACCTTAGAGATGGCTGCATGTAAGGGGTACTAGCTAAAGAGTGATTACGAGAAGCAGATGGCGATTGTGAAGCAATTTGTATCGCGGAAGAAGAAGCAAATGATGACCTCATAGAAGACACGAAAGAGGATGCCACAGATGAAGGCGTTGATGACAGCAGAGGTGTGGATTCTGAAGGTGGCGGATCAGCCAGACCCGTTCTTGCATCACGCTTGCAAACTGGGCAAAAGGTTCTCCATGAAGTAAGCCAAGAATCCACACAGGCAGCATGAAACTCTGTCAATAAGTCACCAGGAAAAAAAATTGAATTAGAATAATCTGTAACAATATGCACAAAATATAAACACAATATACTAGTAACTCAAACGGATAGACTAATCTATCTTTGAAACAACAGATCAATAGCCCCTGAACATATAGCAAATTCAAAACAAAGGAAAGCAAGAAGAAACTAGGAAGGCCTTATTTCATCAAGGGTTAAAGGTGATGGATGCCACTGATGATACTGGGATAACTCTCATTGTTAAATGACAGGTGCAGAAAACACCGCAGTTCAAACAATTACATGGAACATAAGTGTAAGTAGGTCTCAAGCAAACCTGTTTATGTTCAACAAGTAATAATAATTCATTTTATGCACTAATGCCATCTCAGAAAAAAAATATTAAAAAATAAATTTATTGTATACTTTTTTAATAAAACAAAGAGATATAGCCATAAATCCTGGGAAAATAGCCATAACCTGCCTCATGACAAAGACATTCTCATTTGCCAGATAATGATAACTAGCATTTACATTAGAAGTTAACACCATGTGGAAGGCATTCCTAAGTCTCAACACAGGAAAAACAGCTGATAGAATAAATGAATAATCAAATGCACACAGTACATAAATGTTATTCGAAGATAGATCAAATCAACAGCACACTGAATTTGAAAAGGAAATAACATTTGGCATTGGAAGACTTACTATGACAGCAGGGTAGAATTCTGAGCTTCTCTCCAGCACAGTAGTCTTCAAGGCAGATAGCACATGTTCTTGATGTACAGTTATCTTCCAAAGCATAAGTAAAAATCAAACTTGGCATTGCTTTCACTAGGCGACTACTCATACCATGAAATTCACGAACATGAGAAGAAGTTCGGGGCCTTTCTCTTCTTATGCGATGCCTGCGGACGAAGAAACAAGTGGCCAGCACTGCCGACATAGCTAGCAGGGAAATAAACGAAATCGCCATGATAGACCATGCTGAGTTTTCAAATGTTGGAATGAGCCACGTTTCCACATTAGTCAAACCAGTGTATCTTTGTAGTATTTCACCTGAAGCTTTCGATACAAATACTGCATGTATTCTTATACCGGCAGAATTTCCTGCCACTAAAATTCAAAAACAATGAATCAGAAATCATCAAATACAACCCAGGTGTGCGCGCATATGCGTATATATCAAAAGAAAACAAGAAATCAATTCAACAAGAAACAATAGCTTTTATTTCACTATATAATTTACATGACTACCAAGTGTCAAATTTATACCCTCACATTGTATATGGATTGTCACCCCTGAAGTTTGTCCAGAATGTTGTTCAATCATTGACAACATCCCAATCTCGAAAAATATAAAGAATATCACTTCTAGGGAGAAAAACAGACAATTCTCTCGCTCTCTAACAATTCCATTTAACATAAGATACCAACCAACAAATCTAGACCTCATTCTCAAAAGAATTTTTCATGATCAAAATATATGAAACTACTAAGGCACTTAGGCAGTAGAAATGCAAGATTACTTCATAGAGTTACACGATCAAAACAAAATATATGAAACTGTTTTTAGAAGGTTCAGAAGATGAAAGTGAGTGTCTAGTTTAATTTTTTTTTTAAAAATACTTTCAAAGGATATTGTTTGCTTGCTATATACAGTTGCAAGGTAAAAATGATTCAGCTGTTAAGAAATCTTGAAAAAATATAATCAATATGCACCACATACAAAGCTTCAACCCTGATATATGCCTTCCAAGAGACATCTTATTAATGAAATTAATTACCAACTTCTATATAAGAAGTTATACTTTCATTTTAGCGTTACAATAATCATAATCACTGTAAAATCTACAGCTACAATTTCAAGATAATGAATCTCTAGTCTGTACAAAACATTTTGCCACAACCAGTGACTGTACCATACAACTCCTATTAGCATTCATGATGTGTCAAAAAATAAGGTTGATGACAATTGCAAGTTTGAAGAGAAAGATAAAGAACAAAATATTGCTACGTGAAAGAATTGGTCATTACTTGCAACTAGGATGCCACCATCTTCATTGTCATAGACAATTGCAGCTTTGTAGCCAGCCTTTTGTGCCATCCTAACCTTATCCTCAAAGCTACACCCTCCTCTAATCATCAAAACAAAAGGTGAACTATCATTCGGAAGTTGTTTAGCATTATTTGTAAGTTCTGTACATGCGTCAAGCGGCTCTGCCAAGAATAAGACTCCATATTCTCCAGACCCCTTAACCGACGGAGCTGAAATCAAAAGCCATTCTTATCAACAAAACAAGACGAATGAAATTATCATCAACACTACCATCATATGCAATACAATAATATTAGAACAACAACACCAAATGTTATTTGGTCCAGTGGTGATTGATGCTAGGCTTGGTAGGGCGGGGTTGGAACCACTTGATGCCAGAACTAACCCCCGAACTAGATTAAACAAGTGGTAAAAACCAAAAAAAAAAAAAAACACAACACCAAATTTACATTCTTCATCACCATTCACCATCACACTCAAAACAAACATATTAGAACAATAAACATCACATCAAACTTGTAATTGTTTCGCTTTATCGTTTTTCCACAAAGGAAACACAAATTAGGTAATACAAAATCAAAGAATTTAACTTTACAAAGGCAAGTATCTGTTATAAGTACATGAGACTAGTTCCATGCTTTGCATGGCTCAACCATTTGTTGACATATTCCAGAATCATTTCAAATCTCTCTCTCTCTCTCTCTCTCTAATCTCTTTCTCTCTCTCTTCTTTTTCTTTATTGGATTTGACTTTCTAACATGACAAAGGCACTAACAAAGTTGAAATTTTCAACACTCACAACAAGTACCATAAAACCAAAATCATATTCAAACTTAACAAAACTAGCTGAAATCAAAACACACTGTATCAAAAATTGAGAAGGTAAAAAAAAAACGCAGAAAACTCACAGAAATTAGCTTCAATATCATCGAATGAAAGAGTGATGTTATTCCCAATAAGCACGACCTTAGCAGCCGCCATAGCAAAGAAACTCAACAGAGAGAAGAAAAAGAAGCAGAGATTCGAGATACCCATGAGAGCAATTGATTCAAAAAGCACGAAAGAAAAGATTTTGTGTTGAAAATGATGGAAGGAGAAATTGGGAATTTAGAGAGAAATTAGGGTTTGGAAAACACTGCAAAAAAAGAGAGAAACATCAGCTTCCATGTCAAACAAAAAGGGGGAAATTGAATGTTCTGTTGGTGTATTCCTTTGATGCTTTCTTTTGTTTCTGTTTCTCTACAAATTGATTGCAAATAATATTATGACAGCAAAATGGGAAATATAATAACAAAAATATACTTATATTAATACCTAAACACAATATGTCATGTCTTCTACAGTTGCTATCTGATTGGTACAAGCATCAAATATCAGAGATAATTATATTGTTGTTATCTCTGTCAAAACAAAATTTTAATAATAATTTGTCAAAATCAAGGGAAGATTCATAATTTGTCAAAAACATATTATTAATTACAGTAAAAACTCTATAAATTAATAGAGTCGGGACCAGAGAAATTTATTAATTTAGAGAGTTATTAATTTATCGATAAATTAATAATTATTAATTTAAAGAGTTTTTAATAACTTGTAAATCAATAATGACTTTAGTAATATGCATTGGATATCAATAATAACTTTAGTAATATGCATTGGAAATCAATAATGACTTTTGATGTAAACAAGATCAACAAATGGGTTCAATGTATTCTTAAGAAAGTTTGTCATATATAAATTACATGAATGTGATAGAGTATTAACATCATATCTCACAAGATGGTTTCTCATCTAAAAGGTGTTGCAAAATCAACTATGTCATATCAAATACGTAAGGAGTTCTATGAATTATTAATTTATGATTTTCTTGGGACCGAAAATTACAAAGGGATCTCTCGAAAAATTATTATCTTATTTTTTTATCGAATTTTTTAATTTTTTACACTGGCCCAAGTCGGGACCGAACAATTTTATTATTTTAGAGAGTTTATTAATTTACCGAGTATTAATTTAAAGAGATTCTACTGTAATTATATTTTCAGGTAAAAACATAGTTTTTTTGTTCCTTTTTACTTGTCGTATTAGAGGAAAAAAATTGTTCATTTTTATTTATTGTTTTGGCAATTTAGATTATATTTTATCTATTATACTCTTCTTCTTATTCTATTTTATTGATTAAACTTTGTATAATTTCTTTTGTTGAAACAATATAATTTTTTTATTGTATACAAATTTTTTGAACACCGGTTTCTTGTAACAAATTTTGTTTGTTTTTAAATAAAGTTTGTTACAATTTTTATGGAAATAGACAAAGTTTGTTACAATTTTTATGGAAATAGACAATGTTAGCATAATAGGAAAATAAGGTGCAAAAATACACTCTTTTATTTTGTTTTTTTTTTCTTTCTAAAATAACAAGTAAAAAGAAACGGAGAGAGTATAATATAATGAGTAAATGAAATATGCATTAATAATATAAAATAATTTTACACTATCATCAAATAACATACTCTGTGTTTATGTGAATTTAGTTTGGTTGAGAGAAATATCATATTTTATATACAGATGTCGATAGAATACATCACATCAAATACAAATACATATTCAACATCGCTAAGAATGTAAAGGACAATATGCTTATTTATTTTAAAGGTGAAATTTTTAGCTACTATATAATGCTTGCAAAACAAAAGTATTCCGCTATATCAAACTTCGTCCATTTTTTAATATGATACAAAAATTTAAATCAATCTTCTTCTTTTTTGAAAAAAAAAATGAAATCTATATAACAAAAAAAAAACAATTGAGATGTCGCCCCGGAACAAGGTGTAACGAGATATTCATCAAAAATTTACAAGATATACAAAAAAACTAACATGACATATCCGTTAAACTCTTAGGGCCTGTTTGGTGTGCAGGTTATAGAAACAATATATGTTAAAGTTTTGCAATTTTGTTTTAATTCGTTGTTTGGTGCACCAATAAAAAAAGATAAATTTAACTTACCATTAAGTCTATCCAATTACTCTTTGTTATTTTATTCCTTATTTTCGCCTGAGTTATCCAATTACTCTATTTTATTTTTCTTATCAGTGTGCACCAAACACATGATATGATATGTGTTAATCTTGTCACTATCATATCATATTAATATTATTTAGGGTCAAGATATGATAAGAAGTGAATAATAATACGATATGATAGTGACAAGATTAGCACATATCATGTCATGTGTTTGGTGCACACATGATAAGAAAAATAAAAAAGAATAATTGGATAACCTAGCCGAAAATAAGGATTAAAATAACAAAGTGTAATTGGATAGACTTAATGGTAAGTTAAGTTTATCCTTTTCTATTGGTGCACCAAACAACGGATTAAAACAAGATTGGAAAACTTTAACATATTTTGTTTTCTAACCTACGCACCAAACGGGCCCTTAGCTTCTTATCATATCTTGTCGCTATCTATCCGGCGCACCAAACGGGCCCAATATTATTTGAATCTTCCTAAAAAAAATATTATTTGAGTCAAAATAAGAAGAATATAAAACAATAATTATATCTTGTAGAAGAAACAAATAAATAAACATTATAATTGATCAAAAATATTCCTATATTTTATTTAATGGTATTTATCTCATATTTTTTTATTGCATGTATATGTACTGTGTTGATTTTCTTGTAAAAATATGTATTTTGTTAATTTTAATGAAATTGATATTGTCCTTATAAACTAATGACATTCTTTACCAAAAAATAAAATCAATCCCTATGAAATGAAAAATAAGTAAAAACTAAAAAGTAATTAAAAGTCAAATCAATTTTGATACAAAATTTGGAGTATACTATCATGCATTTAATTTATGTTTTTGCTTTTTATTTTTACAGATGTTTTTTCCAGGGTTGCCATGGTACGGGTACGGTACTGGTACCCGGTACTGGTACGGATACGGGGTACGACATTTTTAAAAAAACTAAGGTACGGGTATGTTAGTATAATTTTTTTTTAATATAATTATATAAATAAAATAATAAAAACATACTTTTAAAACACTTGATTAAACATAAAAAGTACCACACTTTAAAAGAAATTAAAATTGTTCAAAAACATCAAAACAATCATATCAAATTAAAAAAAAAATTGCTCAAAAAAATATTATTTTACAGTTTCTTGCAACTCTAGGTTAATACTCTTTTTATAAGCAAATAAAAGATATTTTTCTGACAAAATATTTCTAAAAAAAAATGAAAAAAAAAACAATTTTTTTAATTTTAATAACCGTTGGAGTACCCGGTAAGTACCCAACGAGTACCCAGACCAAAAAATAAAAATAACAAAAGGGTTCGGTGTCGGTGCGTACCCACTGAGTACCGGGTGCATACCGATACCCGGTACCGGTACTCTCCTTAAAACGGAGTACCCGTGCATCACTGGTTTTTTCTTATAATATTGTTGTATTGTTTGTGTCTCACGCCACTGGAGGAGCAGTTTTAGACTGGTGGTGGTCACCGCCGCCGGAGTATGGATCACTCTATAGACTTTTCTAAATAAATTTTGTTAATTGTTTATATTCATTCATTTAAATAGTTATCCGTCCAAAAAATAATTTATCATATAAATAAAATAAATTGTAGAGGGTGTGGTTGAGCGGTTGAGAAGGTTCAATACTCATTTTTACAATTTTAAATCTCTAAATCGACTATTCATCTTTTGAGATATCTCTAATCTAACGAAAAATTAATCACTACATTCGGCAGTAGATACACGATTTCGACAAAAAGAATATAAAAAAGAAGAAAATTACAATGGAGTTATGATGGAAACATATGTAGTAATGTGGTCACTTGAACTTTTGGGAGAGGGACCAGAAGAGAAGAACATTTGAGACATATATCTGTGTCAGTATGGCGATGTGGTGTACCAGATAGACTCCTACAACATTACATGTATAATAATAAAAATAATAGGTATCATAAAAAAGATGTATGATAATATAATAATAATATTAATAATGAACAACATGAATTACATTTTATTTTATTTTACAAAATGTGAAAAACATTTAAAAGGGGATAGTCATCAGTCTAAAATAGAAAAAACATTAAGGCTATGAATTACATTTTTAAAGTAATATGTATAATGAAATTAAAATAATTTTGACTGACTTTTAAAGAAATTTAAAAGGACTTGTATTGACTGAAATATAAAGAGTTAAACAATTGAGATTTGACTGAAATAAAAATTCCATCCACACCTACAAGAATAATGTTTAAAATTTCATTATCTGATTTAATAATTTCAATATTTTTAACAGTTAAGTTAGAATTTGTAGATTTTTAAGTAAACTTTTCGTATTATTTTTGTATTATTTCTTATATATATACAAGTTGTTGAAAGACATACCCACACCACATAAAGACCAATTAAGTGATGAGTGGTGTGTCCCTCATGTGTTTGTGGTTTATGCTTATTTTGTCCCTATTTTGATTGTAACATTCTGTGTTAATTTGGATATTATAAAAAATAATTGTATTGTAGGAGACTCATCAAAAAGACTTTGTATTTTATTTTTGGTTGAATTAAAGACCCTCAAATAGCTCATGAACATGTGAGAATACTTCTATGGACAGATAATAAATAACTCAAGAAACTTCAAGTCAAAGAAGATTCAAACTAACACCAACACACCAAAATTACTTGGTCTTATCCAAATCAGTCTGGTGAGCTGTACCAGTTGATAAGTTTATCATGTTTTTCTCTACTATAATGAAATGTTAATATAAAGACACTAGATTTAAAATGTGAAAGACTAATTTGATATAATTCAACAATTTAATTTTGGAGACCAAATTGAGTATTTACTTTTTCTTTTTATCAGGTAGTCTAATGGTTAAAAATCCACTCCACAAAGCTGAATAAATGGGCATACCAGATTCGAATCTCGGTTCCTATACAAATGTACAATGTATTTTATTAATTGAGCTAGACTCATTAGTACAAATTGAGTATTTACTTAATATACTACTTATTATTAATCTTATAATGGAGCAGGAATAATCCACAACAACAACTTAAATTAATTATTATATCTAGGAATGATGTAGACAATAATTGAAACAACACTTTCATTTCATCAATGCCACATTTAAAGTGACAAATAAGCCTTTCTATCATGTCAAGAAAAAATAACTAGTGAAAACGTGCAAATAACAATACAAGTTAAGTTTAGACAGTACTCAAAATTTATGAGAAATACAAAGACTCTAAAATATTTACACATACCAAAAGGCATGGTAATTCTAAAGCCAGCTATAATTCAGTGATAATCATTGTATAAGTCATAATTAATTTAATCTTCTTTGTCACCTTCTTTATACTCTTTGCTTTCACCTTCTGTTGTAGAGCTACTTGGTTGATTAACCTTATCTTGTTTTGGTACTCTTTGATATTCAGCATCATCATCATCTCCTTTACTACCTATGGTTTGAATAAGCATTAGCACTGCAATCACAAAAACAATAATATACACCATTCTAATGTCAAAAGATCTATGGAAAAATTGCATCAGTGATGGTCCAGTTAATGATTTCTTTATGGTTTTTCCTTCTCTGTATCCTTCTAGAAATTTAGTGATTTGAGTTCCTTGATTCTCTCCCTCAATGCTTTCTGAACCAACAACCTGAAAGTTAATGTAAAAATTGGTATTAGCTTACCACATTATGCAAAGAAAAGTAAGTTCAGATAACAAATAGCACAGCCATTTTCGGCAGTTTAGTAATGGTATCGAATTTATCAGCAAATTCTTCCATCAACTGACCGTAAGATAATCATCTTGTTTATCCCAAACGACCATTTTTGGTAGTTTAGTAGTGGTATCGAATTTATCAGCAAATTCTTCCAGCTGTTTAACTCCAACATAACCAAATATTAAGTCACGATTTGCAGATGCAGCAGCCTTCAATAACTTAACCAGTTCTTTGGAACTTTCTTCACTTTCATCGTCTACAATAGTCAAAACTATTTTCCTACCATCAGCTTTCATCAACCTAAGTGTGTCGTAGGATACAGGCACAGCTAAAGGAATGAGATTCTGTTTTATAAAGTCTTCCAAAAATTCATCTGCTTAGAAGTAAGAAACAAAAGCATTCTAGATTAGTAACAGACATTCAAGCTCATATCTAAGTTAGAAGTAAGAAAAAATGTAGTATTTGGGTTCTCAACCCCTACAAAACCGGCTTTTAAGGCGATAATTACTCACTACTTACAAACACATTTTCAGGTCTTATCGCATCAATTGTGGGACTCTTAACACAAGGGAAAGTCAACTGTACCAACAAAAAAAAATAGGCAAAGACAAGGGAAAGTCGGTTATCTAGAAGTTATTTGAGTGGTTATTGGGAGGGAAAGACCAATCTCTTGAAATATTGGAGGAAACCGTTCTTTCTTTCATAATTTCATTGCAATCTTTCTGTTAATAATTGTACTGTTGTGTCTCTGATTGAGAACCATTCTCCAAAGAAGTTATCAATAAAATTATAGTATTATTCATATACAAGTTTGTTTGGTACCAATTTCTATTAGAGTCTTAGCAGTATATAAATCAGTCTTGGGATTCTACCTAGTAGATATAGCGATTATGAGAATTGCTTTTTGACATTGAAATTGGTGCCTCTTCAACCAAGTGGTTGGGATTTGACCCATCATCCATGTCAACCCCATTTTTGGATTGAAGTTAAACCTAAGCATACCGTGCGTAAATACGCATTTGCAAAGTTTGAATTGCCTGTGATCGAGGCCGTCCAAAGGGACGTTGTACAAGGTGGCGCACTGGATAAATAAAAACCATTTTCTTAGGCCTATATAATAAATTAAGCTGTTAATGATGTGCAAGGAGCAAAGCCTTTGTTAGTTTACCATTGAAGGAATAAGAATTAACTGTCCTTATTCCTTATACAGTAAGTAGTTAGTGAGTTAGTTACTCTTGCATTTATCTTTCTGTTGGTTGTTGGGCTATTTGTTAGTGTCCTTATTTAAGCTGTGCAGGATTTCTATATGCCTATATATAAAGGTTCCTGTTTACCTTGGAAGGGATCTTAGCTTTTGCTTCGTTATTGACTGGAAATTTCCAGTGAGGTATTTGACATATTCAATTTATTCAATTTCCAGGATTTCTAACAATTGGTATTTGACATATTCAAGAAGGTTTCAGCAAATCAAGCACGTCTACCAAAATGAGCTTAATTCATTTGTTCTTTAAAAAAATAGAAACAAATCAAACACCACTTAACTATCAAAGTAGCATATGAATATGAAGTTTGAAAAATGTATATAAGTGAGATGTACTAACTACTAAGTCCTAATTAGTGTATAAAATAATTGTCAAGTCTCCTTGATTATGTATGAAATAAACTAACCGTCAAAGGGGCCGTAAAATGTATTCCGCTCATTGTACAGTGGATTGAGGGAAACCAATGCAGGAATCTTATCAAAGTCATATGTTACCATGAGATCCTCTGAAAAATCCTTTGCCACAGAAAACCATGCATTTTTCTTATACTTTAAGCCAAACTTTTCTATAATCGAACCCTCCAACCCAAAACCTATAAATACTGGGAAAAAAGTGCCAGCTTCTTCAACAAAACTATTCACAGCAGAATCTGAATCGAGAACAGAAACATCAGAAGCAGCAAATTTCTTTAGATAACGAACAAGCACATCAGCTTTTCTTGGTCCACGGTATTCTGTAGGGATGCCATGGTTAAACAGCAAAACAGTTGGATAGGCACTGCATCACAAAATGTCCAAAAAAAGCAACACTTATATTAAGTTACGAAGGTAAAAAAAAACAAAATTGTTCGAACAAACAATATATTATCGATCCAAAGAAAACATACTCAACATCATATTTCCTTGCAAGGCTAGTATGTTTGTCAGCATCTACTTTTGCTATGACTATTGGTTCCTTCAAGTTTGCAAGTACAGGCGCGGCTGCATCTAACTGTAAAAGGCAGAAAACCTCAACTTCATTCCTCATTCAAAACAAAACAAAATTGAAACTCACAATAATCTCTTATATCAGGTAAAACTAAACACTAATGGTCATCTAATATCATAACTTACAAGTCTATTTCTATCTGAGTAATAACCTTAGAAAAAGTTCAATTTTTAGAAGAACAAAACTAATTATGAAGCACGGACACGCCTAGGATTAGGCATGTCTCGTGTCTGACACCGACACACACCGACTACATTGAATTTTATCACTTTTTCAAATTTTTAGCCGTGTCGACGTGTCAGTGTCCGTGTCGTAGTCGGTGTCCGTGTCCGAGCTTCATAAATAAACTAATCAAAGCCACCAAACATTTGCATTATGCTTGATGATCATGCATACTACTCTAACTCCAAAAGTACATCATCAATCATATCCCACAAAAAAAAACTCATCAAAACCAAAACATGAGTACCCAGTTAAAAATAAACGAACCCCATGTTTAGTAACCAAGCAAAATCAAATGATACATAAAAAAAATCTAATTTTTTAAGTGGGTTTGAATAAAAATCAAATTTTTAGAAAAACCCATGAAGAGAAAGAGTACCTCAGGAGAGAGACGCTTGCAGTGACCACACCAAGGAGCGTAGAAGTCAACCAAGATGTGATCGAAAGAGGAAATAGCGGAATCGAAGTTGGATTCATCGAGTATCAAAACCTTTCCATCTGCGACTAATGGTTCAGCACCGCAAAATTGGATCAAAGAAACAATACAGAAAACAATCCAAATCCTCATATCTTCTTTCTTCTGTTTTCGATCCAAACATAAAACAGAGTCTTGTTCTTCAAGTGTGTTGTTTTGTTTTGTTTGATTTTTGAGTGAAAGTGTATACTATGATTCGTCAATCACATAAGCTCTAATTTTTATTATTTTTATTTTTATGGTACAAAAAAATTAAATTAAAAAAAGCGTACTTTTGTATTTTATCTTTTTTTTGGTATGTATTTTGTATTTTATCTTTCTATTAATTTTTTTTTAATATATATCTTAATTTTAATAAACTAATAAATTCTTATTTTTTTGAACATAATTTTTCTTTTCAAAAAATAAAAACAAAATAAAAAACAATAAAAAAATTATATAAAATTTAGTCAATAAAAAAATTAGAAAAAAGGTATAATAGACAAAATATAACCTTAAATTGTTAAAACGACAAATAATTAAAAATAAATACTATTTGCCTAATTGGGAAAACAAAATAAAATTATTAATTAAGAAAGCACTTATTAAGAAAACAAAATAAATTATATTCCAACTTGTGTAGTCAACCTCTGTAAAATATAAAATTTGTTGTTTTCAATGTACAATGATGCTTAATGGACATGTTGAATGCCTCTTTCAACAATGAAAAATGCTCCAATGTTCATGTTGAAACTCATTTGGAGGAGAGAAAAGATGAAGCAAATCAACTATGTTGGTTGGAGAATGATGTTTTGGCAAAAGCGCATGAATTGTATGCATGTGGGAAGTAGTATATTTAATCATGATGATGCATGTGACTCAAACTCTGTAGGATATGCTTGTCCTATAGGCAGGAAGACAAAAAAAAAAGGGTAAACAGAAAGCTGCCACGGAGGTGGTGGACAAAGAATGGGATGAATACAAACAATTCAAGGAGAAAGAGTTTGAACAATTGAAAATGATAGTATCCAATTAACAAGAGCATAACCAATTGATGAAAGAAAAGACTGAGGCTAAGAAAATGAAATTGTATCAGAAGTTAAGTTCCGATGAGCATCTCGATGACCAGAAGAAAGCGTTGTTGGAAAAGTTGGCCCAAGAACTGTTTGATAATTAATTTCAAACAAATATTTGTCTGTAGTGTTTGCTTTAATTATTTGTCTGTAGTGTTTGTTTTAATTATTGTGATTGAATAAGTCAGTGTAGTATTTGCTTTAATTATTGTGATTGAATATGTCAGTGTAATGTTTGCTTTAAGTATTTGTACTACATGTTTGCTTTAATTATTGTGTTCATCCTTATCTGATAATTAACTCTATACAATAACTTATTTCAAATCTGTCAATGATCCACCCAATTCGAATATGTAAGTGTTACACTTTAATTATTGTGCCCACTATCCAACTTGCTTTAATTATTGTACCCACCACCCAATCTTTATCTGATAATGAACTCTATACAATAACTTATTTCAAATTTGTAAGTGGTGAGGTAGATAAAATAGTGAGGTATGGTGTTGAATGAAAAATTATTAAAAAAAGTAAAAATTCAATGAGTGTTGAAGTATTAGGTGGAAGAAAGAGAAATCGATACGAAGTGTCAGAAGTTGAAAATGTGGATGTTAAAGATAGCTACCATTGTACATGGTCTTGTACATAGATGCACAATTCTCAACTCAATACATTTTTTATCAAGAAAAAATACTTTCAGGAGAAACAAATTCAAAAAACTAGTATAAGGGTAAAAAATGTATCAGATTATTCACCCCATCTTTACAGCGAGCTGATATATTTTCTTATTTTACACATATAAAGAAAATAATATAAATAAAACAAAAACTATTTATAATTTTAATAAATTAAGTAATTAATTTATTAAAATTTACAGTTACAATCATACAATGTATGTAAAGTGGAAAATATTAACTTGAGAGTATTTATGGTTGAAAAATAAGTAATTAATTGCATTGAAACAAGTATTTATGGTTGGAAAATATTAACTTAAGTCGTTTAAAATTACATTATATAGATGTACAAATGACTAACTGATTCCTGAATCCTGGTTAGAAAATCTATATCTTCAAGTTCCAATTAAGTTATGAACAATTGATCAATCACTTAGCAAGAATATAAGAGCATTATAGTTTACCTACTTTCTTTTTTAAATGAAATGAGTAAATAAACACAAAGTACCCTTAAATGAAAACAGGTCATGATATCTATTCTAATCCTTTCTTGTGCAACAGTATTGAAAAGTGAATACATTATGCTTCTCCAAGATGCAAATTTACACTCCAAGTGTGTTAAGTTGCGAGTGGCGCAATGTCAAGCAAGACTTCCTCACTCCAAGGCATCTTTGCTCTCAATCCATGACATTGTAAGGAATAGACGAATGATCAAACTATCAAGGCAAACCTCACTCCAACTTTACTCGCTTGGAATTGGCTTCTCTCAACCAATCAAGGCATTCCTCTGCAGTTCCGGATGGATAGGCAAGTTGCCAAGCCATTGTTTTATCCAGCTGCAAGTGAAAATGAAACAAAATATGAAAACCTTAAATTTGAAGGAAGTTTGAACACCACTGTGAGAGATGATGTAGCAGTAAGCAGAATAACTTACCCACTCCTTAACAACTGGTCCACCTTTAAGCTGTAGAACACTCATAACATCTTTTCCATTGATCAATGGTTTTTCTTCCCATACTTTCTCAAGGCCTGTTAATCGATAAATAATTAGCAGCAAAGCAATGACTTTGAAATCACCAGCACACATAAAACACATCTCTTGTCAAACCCGCTAATATTTGTGTCACTGTCACATAATAAAAAATCACTTTTTTTCTTTTGCCTTATTTTAATATCACCTAGTGACAAAATGTTGTTATTATTGTTTTACTTTGGTTTTTTTTTTTCTTTCTATTTCTAATTTATTTAGTCCTAAACTACACGTATTACCAAAAGAACATAATACATAAACATTTAAATAAAAATGAACTGTCCCTAAATAAGGCCAACAGAACAAGGAGAAGATGCAGTAAAATTTGAGAAACTGGTACAAACATATAACTTCTACAAAAGTCTCACCTAATTTGGTTATAGAATTCTCCACGGCATTAAACAGATCTCTTCGTTTTTCCAACTGTGAGTGCTCATCCTCAGAGTCACTAATGTTAATCGGATGTAATATAATGGATATCAACAGTGCAACTCGCCAAAAATCTTTAAGCTGTCTTAAGAGAAACCCTAAAATAATATATAAATCTCAGCCATATCAGAAACAATTCATACTGCACAATAGCTAAGCAACTTCTAATTCTAATGGAAACAGACACAGAAGAGCAGTAATGGATCACAGTACATCACTCAAATTTAATCCTCATAATATCAGGAAGTTCCATTTATTTCTGTCTTTTATTTATGCAAATTAGTTAAGCGGTATAAAAAACATTTGATTAATTGACAGGTGTGGTATTGCTTGTACCTTGACAAAAGTAAAAATTTAGCGTTGGAAAAATATGACAGCAAAATGAAATAAGGGAGGTGTGGCATGTGGCTACTTTCCACTAGAAAGCCAGCAAATTAATTGAAACTACAACATGTAGAATAATGATAAAGTACGGTCTATAGCACCATATGTCAATATGAAAAGTCTACAACTGAAAATTACGGTCAACGATAGCTTAACTACAAGACACAGTGCAATGCTAATATAATACCAAGGTAAGAATGCAAGAATACTTCACCTGTTATTACCCTGGATCTAGAAGAAACAGGAACATCAATCAAGTCTCTTGTCCAATCAAGATCAACGGCTTGGATATCCTCACCAGATGTGAGATGAGGAATCAACGATAATAATTTATACGTTGATCGATGTAAGTCAAGCACCTGGATTTTTACAGTAAACAACATAAATATCAACCAAAGTATTGATCAAATTATATACATTCTGCGTTTTAACGCGTTATAACGTATCTGTTCAAATTATACTAAGGCTCAAAGGAAACTGACCGTTTCTGCATCCTTAGCTTTTCGCTTGAGGGACTCACGAATGATACGATTGGCAACAGGAATCTATAATTTAAAATCACATATTAATTAGGCTATTGAACTAACATGCCATTAAACATAATAACCAGTTAACCACAAGATTACACATGGCACACAGAAGTTTGCGCTCTCTAGTCTAGAATGCAATTGAGCCAAGAGCCCAAGAAAAAACAATATAATTGAATGGGAAATAGAGGTCTCAGTGAAGCAAAATTGTTTTACTTTGCATCATATCTTAACAAGTTGAAAATCTAAATTTAGACATGTTGTGTTAGATGTTCCATCTCGAAGCACAAAGCTCAAACTTATCCACTTGCACTTTAATATTGCAAAGTCATGAATAGTAATACTTAGAAAAAGGAGGTGGGTACCTTCTTGGCCTTCTTTTCATTATAAGTGGTATTTCTAAGTGGTAGAAACAAAGCAGCATAAAGTGCGAGCCTTCTTTGTTCAGCCTAAATAAACAGAAACTGAGTATCAGCCAACACATAATAGTCAAACAAGCCTATAGAGGCACATTAATAACAGTACAACTTCATACTTTAAGAATTAAAGTAGAAAAGGAATATTAAGTAAAAATGAAAGCTTAACCCATTACTTACTGTAAAGGTTGACTCTCCAAGTAAATGGATAAGGTTCGAAGCATTATCCAAGTAAGAAATGCAAAGCCTAGAAAAAGTGAAAGAATTACTTGGTCAGCATGACCAACAAAATATATGTAAGATATGGAATTTAGGTAGGAAAGGAAGAAACATAGAATGAATTCTCTAAATAATATCAGATTGATAAGAGGTAGAACTTAATCCAATCACATGGCCCACTTTATCCAAATAATAAGAGCAACCATAAACTATTAGAGAAACTCTTGCTATGTGCAGAAGATGTGAATATGATTATCATTCATTAATAATCGGATTTTCAATCATTCTGCACCTTTTAGCACATTAAAAATGAAACATCAATGAATTTATCTACAACATATACCTATCACATCCATCTGAAATGACAGGTTCATATTCAGCAGGAAGAGTAAAGACAGTCCAGAATAGTGTCAGCTCACAAATATAAGTCATTGCTTTGACAGGTTGATTTCCAGATATCATTAGATCAATCTACAGACAAAGAAATAAGCATAAGAACATAAATGGCTAAACTTTCGGTACAAACAAAAAGTATGAAATTTTTTGTTATAATAAGTCTCAATAAAAGTTATCCCTAGGGAAGAATTAGAATGCACCTCTGTTCCAATGCGCTCTCTGCTAATTTTAGCAGCTAGAGCATTTTTCACATCATCACATGCAGCAGCCCCTTTCAGATCTTCATCTAGAGTAAAATCAAATCTAGCACCTACAAGTAATAAATTGTGTCTCTTCAGTATGCAGGAAAATAAGTTCAAACTTTATGTGAAGCATAGGCCAAAAGGTTCACTTATATAAAAACACAGAAGTCATGAAAAATTTAAAATACCAAACCGAATGGCTCGAAGAACTCGTAATGGATCATCAATAAAGGTGGTCTTTGGAGGTAAAGGAGTCACTATCTTTCCAGACTTAAGGTCGGAGATTCCTGCAGAGTGCCAAAGAAGTTAATAGATGAACAAATAGGTAGCTCTTAAAATACTTGTTTAGGTAATAAAATCCACTATGACCTCTTTTAGTGAAATCTTCAACTGCGTCCGTGTTGATATTATAGAATAAACTGTCACACACAAATAAATTGTTTAATGAAACTATCATCTAAAATGTGCAAAAGAATGTGAATATTAAAGCACACTTAAGTACAACAACAAAAAATGGCTTTTTCCATTTTGGCAAGGTGAACTGCATGATTAGACAACACTATAGTATCCTATCATGTAAGAAAAATCATTTCAACTTAAATCTTGCTTAATGTTTTGACCTATAATTTTCTAAATCTCCCAAATAACTGGACTAATCTCCATACTACATCTTATCTATTCAGGGCTTCAACAAGCCTTCTCTGCTCATGCCTCAATCAAGTAAGATGAGATTCAGACATCTTTTCCGTATTCACAATTGGTGTTACCCCAAAATTTTCTCCTAAGCCAGCATATATTAAAAAATAAAAATGGTTGGCCGGTCAGCATATTTCTTAAATCTTAATTGTAACGCTCCATGCACACAAACACATGAAATGTTAACCACATTTATGATTTTTAATTTCACCTAGTTTCGTATCTATTTCTTCATTAAATGTAACAAGACCTTAAACAAGAGTACAGAAAGATACCTGTTAATTGTTAAATCCCTCCTATATGCATCCTCTTCAGCTGTGCCAAATGTTTGCTGTTAGACATGAAGTAAACTTAACTCTGTTGAATTTGACAAGGATATAGGAAAACAAGAGCTGACCAAATATGCCAAATGAAAGCGAGAGTACAGAATACTGAGTTTAAAATTAAATACCCACAAAAATTAGATAATAATAAATACAGGCTATCTTTAAAGAAAACAGAGAAATATCTTATATGACTAAAATGAGTAGAGTGGTAAGGAGGCTGAGGTTTTGATCCCTACTCCCAGCATAATACTAACAATTACAAACAATATTAACATTGGCAGTACCTTAGAAGGAATGCGACTATTCTCAGCATATTCTTCGCTACGTAGGTTGACAAAATCAATCCACATATCAAACAAGCGCATCCTGGCTGTTTCCAAATGTTTGGACTGGTCAGGGTTGCTGCAAGAAGAAGAATTAGACAATGTTGTACTAAAAAATGTTAAAAATGCAACCAATACATACAAATTATATCAATGTGATTTCTAATTGCAAAGTCATATGAAAAATAAAGTATGCCCAGTGCACTAATTAAAGGGATAGTAAGAAGTAAAAGTTAAACTGAACAATAAAACCCAAACATCATCCAGAAGATGTCTGCCCCAAAAACCACAAAAAATAAAAATATACCGGATTCATCAAAAGAATAACATTATTCCATTCATAATCTTCATTGATCAAAATTACACCTTTACGGCTTTACTATAAACAAATTTTGGAAACCCAAGACGAGTATACTAGTAAGTAGTAACCATCAAAACCAAAAATTTACTATACGTCAAAAAAAAAAAATTACTACTAGTTCATTAACAGCAATGACATATGCATAAACTCAATTCCTAACTCACAATCCAATCAAACTCAACAATATTTATCAAATTCAAAATTTGAATATTACACACTCAATTTTCTTTCTCATAAATTTTAATATTGACATTGATGCTTCCTTCCTTTTTCTTTTATTATGGACATCAAAACATAAAGTTTCTTTCTACATTCTATTAGGTATTTTGCTAGGGCAAGTAAAATAGACCAATTTAACAAATTACAACATGAGAAAGAGTGAACAACAATGTTGAAAAATTGAATGAGCAAAAATACAAAATCAAAAGGTAGTACCTTTCAATAACACAAACACCTTGCGCGTCTTCGCCAATGGAAAGCAAGTACTCTCTAACCTTATCCACAAACTCAGTACCCATCATATTATCAAGAGCTATATCAATATCATAGCAATCTTTTCCCAAAAGCTACACACAAAATCAAAAAACCAAATAATCAAACAATGAATTAGGGTTAGAAATTATTCAAACAGTTGGAGTGCATGCATGCAAACCTTGTCACGAACCCAACCGCCGGCGACTCGGAGCTGAGTTTGGAGTTGGAAGTGACGGAGAGTAGCGAGAAGTCTATCGAAGATGCTTTTCTCGATAGTGGTGAGTTCGATTGTGTCGCGAACATTGTATGTTGTTGACATTGGTGCGCATGTACAGCTTCGAAACGACGGCGTAAAGGTTCGTTTAAGGGTTTTGGCGGGATGGTGAGAGTGAAGAGGAGGAAGAAGAACGGTTTGTATGAGTGAGTGATAACTCGGACTGAGTCTGGGAATCGCCAATAGGGAAGTTTTGAAAATGAGTCTCATGGGTTTACGATTTATTTATTGCATTGGATTTGCGTAGCCATTGTTGGATGAGATTCTTGGTTGAACCATGTTGGGTTGCGGTTTGTGGGTCGGGTTTCTATTTATTATTTTTTGCGAATAAGGTATGCTCCGACATAACTGCAGAGAATAATCTCTCGAGTCTTCTAGAATTCAACTAGGCGGCAATCTCGCCTTGAGAGTCTTAACGCTATTGCATGCCTAAGTCAGGGATCGAACTCAGAATCTTAGTTAAGTTAGAAGAGACTCATATCATCTCATCTAAGCGCTTTTGGGTGAGTTTCTAGCTTCTAAAAACAAAAGAAAAGGATCAAAAAACAAATGTATAATAAAGTAGATTTAAATATGGTTTTAGTCTCATCCCTGTAAACTTAACTATGTTGATAGAAATATTGTATGTAATATCGCGGCATATAGCCGTCAAGCTCGTCGCTTTGCATAAACATGAATACATATTGTCCCTTTGCAAGTTGACATGTTCAAGTGTTTTTTTAAAAAATATGCTTCATCAACAACAATTAACTACAATGCTATGTCATCCACAATTTGTCATTGGAAAAATGTAAAGTAGAAACAAATGGAATGACCCTATAAAGCAGTGTGCCTCTATACAAAGTTATAAACTCAATCTTTCTATATCTGTCAAGCAGGTCATCAATTCACCCTTGTTAGCTTCTTGCATTTCTTCCACCTTTTCTGCTAACAGCCTCACATAACCGGCATGGCAATGTGTCGAGGCTCACGGCTCGTGTTTTCGCATAGTTACCCATTACACCACACCTTCTCCATGCATGGTATTCTGCATAGGCTACTGGGTCGTTAGCTACGGCCTTCACATATGAAGCTAGTTCTTCCACTGATTTGAATTTTCTACCATCTATTATTGAATGTGGAGGAACAAAATCCATGACGTTTGGTGCACCAAAATATATAGGAACTGCACCCGAGTCCAACGCGTAATATAACTTCTCTGTCACGTAACTCTCGGTGAAAGTGTTCTCGATTGCAAGAACAAACTTGTAGTGAGACATGGCACAATGTAAATGATCCCACCATTTTGGTTTAGCATTTGGATCGTTATCACACTCGGGAAAGAATGAAAGAGCCATGTCTAGACCACCAACATTGTTTAGGCACTTGCCAAAAGAATGATGTGGCAGCAAGCTAAGAAGTTTCTTGGCAAGCTCATTCCTTTGAGAAAGACACCGCGATGAAGACCAATAGACGAGGATATCCTATAAATGATAAATCAGGTTAGGTCAATATCAGTCCCTCTTTCTTTATCAGTCATTTAACATCCTGTTAATGAATTATTACTTACACTGTTTTTAGTGTTCGAGATGTGATAGTTTCGACCGTTGTGAAACAGAGCACCGGCATAGGTTGACTGTACATCATCTTCAGCATGGTAACTAATGTATATATCCTCTCGACCAGATCTCCTACGGCCAGCTTCGAGATCCATATATGCACGAAGCGGTTCTCCCACACGTCTCTGAAATGAAAAAGAAATCATAACAAAGTGAGCCAAATCTAATACTGTAACACATATTAGCGGCTAAAAAATCTTGAAAATCTAACATGCCGTCTAAGAGAAGCATTTGAAAAGGATAGACTATAAGTTTATAACAGCTTGTTTGAGAACAAAACTGAGTAGATTGTGAGATTTGGAATAACGTAAAACAAAAGGTATTTATAGAGTTCTTCTACTGAAATGTCCAAACATTCTTGAAGAATATATCAAAGATGAGAAAAATAATTATTCAAGTTAACAAACTCAGTACTTCCTGATGGTTGATATAGTAAGAATGTTACTAACCACGTTTAAACACCTAAACGCTCAAACTAATAGTAATACATATCTTGAGCTGTATGATGTGGTTCAGATATATACTGCACTAATACTACAAAATGAACTTTTTCATGTTTCATATATATTGTGTTTGCTTATAGTTTGTATAATGACCGGTCAGAATTACGATCTGTGAATAAGTAATTAGATAATGACCGGTCCAAAAGGAATCTTAGCTGTAATCAGATTCTCTGACAATAAAAAATAGAAACTACCAACAAATAAAAAAAAAATGGACCCAACCACAGCCAAAATGGCCATATATCTCATAACCTTTTGAAATGAACAAAGGGACATCATCACCAACAGAACTTTCTGTCATTTGTGATTGGTTAAACTGTAAAAGTAATCAAGAAATTTGTCTTTCTACGAAGCCATGGAAATGATATTACAGTAGAGATGTAAACATGAAGGAACAAGAGTAAAAATTGTCGCCTTTTGGCCAAAGAAATCCCTGAAATAAAAATGGACTCTGTTGATATACTCCACTTATTTTACCTCTATCACGAATTCACAAATAAAACACACTCCACCACACAGTCAGAAAATCTTTCTAGAATTACTACGATTAATCAGGATGAAGAAATGCTACAACAAATTCTACCCTAGCATATATTCCTGGCTATGAAATCACTATACCAGTTATCTGCAATCTGCATTACATGCTAATGCAAGATTATTGAAAGTCCAATAAAAAGCACTCTAGCACAATTTCTTAAGCTTTTTACTTAAAATATCTTACGCAAGATCCATTAATCCGATCTTCACACAAAGAACATCCCATAGTTATAGGTAAAACTGCCTGTAAAATCTGAAAAATCTATTGAAATGAAACTCTAACTATCTACTGTTTCATCCATGCAAAAAATCAATTGCAAAGCAATGATCATAAATCAAACTCTCAGTAATGGAAGAACCATTAAACCAATCTTCACACAAAGATCATCCAATAGTTCCGGATAAAATTGCCCGTGAAAGCCGAAATCTACTGAAATGAAACTCTAACTATTGTTTCATCCATGCAAACTTATACCATAACATAAGTGATCAATTTCCAAATATGAAAAGAATCAATTACAAAGCAATAATGATAAATCAAACTCTCAATAATGGCATAGCAAAGAAGCCATTCACATCATTCACATACAAAGCACATTCAATTATATAAACAAACCTTTCATCACCATTGCAGTAAAATCAAGCATATCAAAATATTGCTCATGAATAAAATGAACAAACACATCCAACATTTCCACTTAATCAAACCAAACTAATGAAACATTTCAACCATAAAAAAACTACCTGAATCGGAGGCGTAGACGTTTCGAACATCAAAGCATCAGGCTTATCAGCAAGAACATTAGACTTAGTCCACAAACAACTCAACCCACAACGACAAGAATACAAATTATCCAAATTATCAGGAATCCAAGTCCACCCTTTAACCAAAACACTAACATGATTAAGTTCAAAACCCTTACAGTCAAAATCACCACCAAATTCTTGTAAAGAAACAATCTTTGAGTGATTTAACAAAACCCCATTTGTTTTTTCTCTGAATTTAACACAACCCACTTGCAAATCCCATTTCCTGAATGAAGAAACCAGATCGGTGAAGGGCTCTAATGATGAATTTGTAGAAGGGAGAGTGAAGGATTCATGGATGGGTGAGAGAGAGGGTGAAACTGAAGGGAATTGGAAGAAACCGGAGAAGAAGAGAAGGAAGAAAGTGAAGGTTAACATGATGGTGATGGTGATTGTGTTGATGGGTTTTGGTGGCACTACAAGCATGCTGGTGGTGGTGGAGGAGGAGGGAGGAACAATGTTTGGTGTGGTTTTTCTATGTCTCTCTTTTAGAGAGAGAAAGTAGAGAGAGAGTGGACATTGGAATGGTGAAGTGAGAAAAACATGGAAATGTTTGTCTTTGGTCTAACGTTTTCATTTTGGTAGATTTTGGACTCAGTCTCACTCTCCCCTGCCTAACCCTATAGACTAGTACATGGAAGGATGTCAATTTGTATCTGATAACGGATTATCCGTGGGGATTATCTGTACGGAGATCCGAAGTCGCGGATTTTTTTCCCCGTGGGGATGGGGATGGGGGGAGAAATTCCCCCGTAGATAATTTGGGGCGGGGAATGGGGAAGGTCCCTCCGCCACCGCGGATTCCCCGACCCCGACTATATTATCTAAATTATATATATAATATATAATTATATAACTTTATATATTTTTTTAATAAAAAATAATACTTAATACGTTATAAAGATAACGATTATGTATAGTGACAACAAGTTCAATTGAATATTTATTTTTTTTACAAAAAGAAATAGTAAAAAGTGTTTTTGCAGTTTTTTGTTATTGATGCAAAATGTACTTTTATTTTAAAAAAATGAAAGATACAAAATATGTATTGTTTTTTACAAAGAAAAAAGAAGAAAAAACAAGGTACTAGTGTCGTGCTTTTGATTAAAATGTATAGCAATTTTGTTAATTTTTTATGTCCGTGGAGCTCTGTGGATACTGTGGGGATCCGTGGGGATGGGGATGGAGGAAGAAATCTCCCCGCGGGGATGGGGATGGAGGAAGAAATGTCCCCGAAGCGAGAGTGGGGCAAGGCGTGGTAAAGTATCCTCCGGTCAATCCCCGCCCCGTTGACATCCCTACATGGAACTTGGAAGTCCAAAATGTTGCAAGGGTATAGGGTCTTGACTTGTCAAGTGAATTTGAACTCGAATTTCTATAAATAAAATATCGGGTTTAGTCTGTGAATGAAAAATATGTGATTGAGATCAAATATTTTCATTAGATGTATCCGTTATATTTTTTTATATGAGTAAAGTTATGGTGTTTATGCACACCATAACAACTTGATTATGAAAGAATAGGTTGAATTTTATAAATAAATTGATAAATTCATTTAAGGTTATTTTTGTCGATTTTTGTTAATAGCGGCTATGACGTGACATTTTAAATCAAAATATGTTATCTTATGGATGATGATAAAATGTATGAAATAAATGTGGCATCTAAGTTTTGTTGACATGTTATTGTTGTGAGATTTGTATGGAAACTCAAGTTAACATAAATGACTATTATAAGTAATGTGTTTATTATTCAATCTTAAAATTTAGAGACTATTTGGATTGGTTCTTTCTAGTGAGTCTTTTATTGGAGAATGTCATGAACAACATCTAATTCATTACAACAATAATAAATTAGCGGTTGAGATTCCACTGTACCATTATTTCAATGGAGAGAATTATCTCATGTGCTAATAACAATTTTAAGGATTAATCCGTCTATCAACTTGTGATTAGTGCTAATAACACTTACTCTCTAATTGAGTAAAAATTCATATAGATCTCATGATTCACATTTCTTTCAACCAATGAAAAAATAAGTGCATGAGAGAGTCTTACTAGCTCCCCTTGTAACTACATATATTTAGTTATTTGTCAATTTGTACAAATGGCCTTTTTCATAAGTGTGGATGGATCAGCCAAATGTGCTAATGCTACATCTTTAAGCAACCATGAATCAGCCATATCAATATCATCATATGTTTGTGTGGCAGATAATCTGTTAGTTGGGATAGTTAGTTAGAGGGTCATTATGATAAAAGAACCATAGTAATCACATATACTAATAGGATTTAGAAGGTAGAGTGTCTTTATATGCATTCTTAGGGGTATTTGAAGCATATAGGATGGTGGATTGAGAAATTTTCTAAAAATTGTAGTAATACTATACCCATAAAACTCAAGAATCTTGATGCTATTTATCTAAACTACCCAAACTTTAGACCAAGCTTCTCAATGCATTTTCAGCCAGGCCAATTTGTTTGACCAAATTTACTTTTGGGCCTAGCCATATCCAACATTAATTTGGATTTTTGATACCTAAATACACCCCCACATTTCTAAAAGTTTATCCCTCCATAAATTTTAATTATGATTATACCCTTTGACCAACACCACTAAATCAATTCAAAAGGATTTTGATCATAGAACAATTAATGGTAGAAATGACATATGATGTGAAGTAGCATGATCCTGTCTCTTTATGTAGTATTATATGAGACATGCTTAGCAATATAGCATGGACACATGTTTACTCGTGTTCAACTTAATTCTCCGTAGCTCTATCTATGGCTTCTCCATTATCAATGATTGTGTATTCGTGTAATCTGTATCATTATTGTGGAACAACATTAATCGATCTCTCTTCTTCTGTCAACATTGTTGTTGAATTGTTTGACGCGTTATCAAAAGTATTATCCTCCGTCTCAAATATAAACAAAAATTAATATATTCAGTCTAAAGTTTGAATCAAATACGTTATTTATTTCACAACGCCACCAAAAATAAATACGCGGATGAGATTCTTTTACACCGCAAGTAATCTTAAATGAGATAACTTGCAAAATAGATCTTTTGCCACCGACTTTATGGTACAAACAACCACAGACTATTAGATTAAAAGCGAAAGTCGACCGCAAAAGATCTTAGTCCGATATTTCAATATTCTTAAAAAGCTATTGATCCCTACATGATTTTGTAAAATATTGCAGGAATGCGGGCTAAGTACAATCTCTTATTTAATGAGAAACTAATTCCATATCGGTTAATAAAAAATTAAGCTTGTACAAGTGCAACTTGGTTAAAGTATATTCATTCTTTCTCAGATTCTGATTGTGATGAGCAGAATTTATCAATTGGTGGGCAAAATTTTGGCACTAGTCATAGCAACTAAAGAAATACAACTGGTTCAAAAAGAAAAAGAAAGGTAAAGAAATACAATTGGTTTGAACTATACTTTGAATAATAATGTCCCAAATAATTGACAGTAGTAAAGTTCACATTATTATTATTCTGATAGTTGCTCAAAAATATAAGTGAGTTGTGCACAACTTTGTAGCCATAAAATAGAAGTAATTATTATTTATAAAATTTAATGTGGTGTATATGTTTTTATTTTGATATATTTGCTCTAGTCAACAACATATATACAAAGTGCGGAGATCCGAGTTCGAACTAAAACATCCACATAAAATGTTCTCATAATCAAACCACTTCGCGCTAAATCAACAATTACTAATTGTGCTATCAAAAGAGTAAAGAAGAAAATGGCAAGTGAGTGGGAAAATATGGAAAAGTAGTTAAGTCCAACTCAGAATTTTCCACTCCCAACAACTATTACTAATTGATTAACCACCCATGTGTGCTTCTTTCGTCACTACATTCTTAGGAGCACCCAAATGGTACCATGTTTCACATTAATAAACAAACTTAACAAAGCTATGTGTCCTGCTATAACAGGCTTATTGTATCAAATTTAAATTTACAATATATTAATTAAAATGATTATGTGCATGGTTTTATTTTATAAAAAAGGTATTCGACCGCGATCTAGATCCTGATATTAAGGTTTTTGATATTTCTACGACTGCAGTTAAGTCTGCGCTAGTCGTATTTGACTATGATTATCCTAACATCGAGTTTCAAAGCAATTGCTACCTCAACCGTGATTTATAAAACCTTGCATATATGATCACAATCAACAAGTCACATTAATGTTGAAACATGTGAAATGAAGTTACTAATTAACTGGACTCAACTATTCAGATAAGTGGATTATGTGAGTGTGATTGTGATTGTCTTACCTTAAACTGCCCCTAAGGTATTGGAGAATATAAATCAAAAGGGTATGTAAGATGAAACACATGCATATAGTGTTAGTATCTTTTCCAGCATTAACCACTTTTCACTTCTCTTTTGATTGCTTTTATGTTTGCAAAAGTGTTTGTTGGTTTCACTTTTAACTGTTTTATCTTTTTTTGGTTTCCTTTAAGAAAAGAAATGGATAAATGGAAAGAACTTTCTTGGCGAGTTTCATGGAAAAGCTACATTGTTGTTTGGAAATTGCAGATCAAAAGTGGAATGCATTGGTTACTGTCACCTTATCAAAATAGTGGCCTCAAGTTATAGATAAGTAAAATGATAGTAGTATCTTGTATTGCAAGAAAGCACTTATATAAGAAAAATGGTTTATTTATTAACAGTGAAAGAATCAAATCTGAAAAGGATAATTGTAAACAAGAGTGTTGAAGAAAAAAGGAAAAAGAAAAGAAATTTGTGTGTGCAGTAACTGGGTATCAACTGAATTCTCTCCAACTACCATCAACAGAAAATAACTGATTAACTTATAAATAGTTGAGTGAAATACACATAACTTAACACCCCTTTTAAGCTGAAATGTGAATGTTGAGCATTTCAAATTTTACATGAACTCAAGAAGTTTCTGAAATGGACCAATGCAACTGTTTGGTGCATATATTCTGTTTTGGACTTGGCCGAGGTCCACTCCGTTGATCGACAAGATCACTGAGATACATACTTAAGGGACGCACTGACGGCAAATTCATTGATCCTCTCATCGCCGCGTGATAGAGATTGCTGATCCAGAAATCGTGCCAGACTCCACTCAACGGACAACGAGTTTCCACCCCATATTTCCCCGAGCTCGTACAAGGACACCTCATAGCAGAAAGATATATTCATTTATAATCAGAAAACCTCTTACTCGCCTCCTCCGTTGCACTTCATCAACTCTGGTCATCGATCTAAGTCCAACTCGGATCATATTCTATTTGATCCTGAGTTGAAATTGGCAACAAATGGAGGCTGCTGCTTCAATCTTTTCAAAACACCACAGATTGTTTGGAATTGGAGGATATTGATCAAAATTTTATTATGATGGTTGTAATTAAATATTCTCATATTTTACCATAAATAATTATTCATGCTTATATGCCATAGTTATAAATACATTCATTATTTATTTTTTGAAAAAAACTAAATTATACAGTATTTGATATGATCAAAACATCTTTTATTAGTCTTTTTCAATTGGAACAAAAACACAGGTAAGCAATGGAATGAAATTCCTAGTTGGGTCCAAATAAATATATCGAAATAAAGAAACTAAAGTCATCAATTTTGTATCAAACTATTCTTGGTCTTTTTGTTTTTTCTGGTTTGGGACCAAAACTCCACTTATATCAGTACATCACCCTCACAGGAAAATTAATAATTGAGTTGAACACAGCTTCATAGCCATAAAATAGTAGTGTACAAATTATTTATATATTTAACGACAAAATAAACGTAATCCTTTATTTAACAATGATTCAAGGAAATAAGAGAGATTATTATTACAAATTACAATTATCTTATCTTAGTATAGTAATAGAGAATAAATAAGACAATGTAAAGTAGGAAACAAGTGTAGTCCAATTAAGAACTTTCTCCCCTTAAGTATTATTAATGGATTAAACATGCATATAGGCAATGTTTACTTCATCACTACATTATCATTTGAGCATCCAAAATGTAACAAAGATCACATAAATAAAGAAAGGGCTGAATCCTGCTAGAACAGGATTTGTGTACAGAGCCTCTCATCAAACTTTACAATTAAAAATGACTACTGATTATTAGTCATTCATGCCACAAAAATGGCAATTCTAGAGCATTTTGTTGGAATCTAAAAGCCTTCTACACAACGGCTTCAAATTAAAATTAAAAAGAAAAACATTCTGGTTTTTTTTTCTTCTTCCATATTAAACACGGGGACAAAAAAGATAGACACATGCACAAAATGTTTCACTGTTTAATGAAAGCCTCCTCCGGTAGCGCCTACGGACTTGGCCAAATCTGGCGGTGGAGATGGCAGTAAGATTACAGATAGTATGCCACTTGCTAGAGCCGCGACGGCACCTACCACAAAAGCTGGCAGGTTACCACCTCCAAACAGAGCATCCCATGGTCCACTCAGAACAGAGACAATCATCTACACATGAATATGTTCACACACTTAGTCAATAATTTAATTCATATATTATTTAATATAATATAAAGTGAAGTGATCAACTAGTAAAAATATGAAGTTTATTTAATTCCAACCTGTGGTATGACAATTGCAAGATTGAGAACTCCTAGTGATAGCCCTGAAAAAAATTGAACAAAAAGCAAAAGGTTAATCACTTTTGTTTATTATTATCTAAATCAAGTTTAACTGACTTTGTTTAATTAAGTAGTACATGTTTGGTATCATTGTAAATTTGTCGAAATTATGGTAACACAATCATTTATCGAAGCTACAAAGTGTAGTTTTTACAAAATCACATGATTCCGCTAAACTCAGTGTGATCCAAACATGCACCAAAAGTGGATTATGGCTTGTGATTGTGTCTTACCTTGGCCTGCTCCTGAGGTGGCTGAGAATATAGATGCTAGAGCAAAGGGTATGCTGTAAGTGATCTGAACAAATAATACAAGATGAAAAGGTTAATTTTTTGCATATAAAATAGTAGTATGATATCTCTATCAATTGAGCTAAAGTAACATATACCCTTTCGATAATATCTTTATTATTTTATTGTAAAGATTAAACAAGAATATGGTATATAAGCTACTAGTCTAACTACATCATCTCATCTACACCTTTTATTCCAAAATTAATCTAATAATTCATGATTGTTTTTTTCCTATTTAATCATTATTATAACTAAATTGACAGTTCGTAATTCATAATCAAAAGGAATCACAAAAAAAACACTTAAAAAATTGAAAACATGTTTAATTTTGACAGAATTTCACAACAAGTTGTTAATTGTCTTTTCTACTTCAAACAAAAAGCAACAGTCCATCAAAATATTTATTTTTAACTAAAATCCAAACTAAATTTGTCTAAACCAAACAAATCAATTCTATTCACTGAATTGTACCACAAAAAAACTAATATCAGAATCTTTTGAAGATCATAAAATTCACATACCATAAAAAGTAAAAAAAAGTAAAATATTTCAGTGTAAAAATCAATTTTAAAATCAAAAGTTAAATTTACCGCGAGAGGAATTCCGAGGATTGAAAAGAGCGTCAACGCGCCGGCCTGAATACCGGCAGAAGGCGGAAGAGGATCCTGACTACCATCAACATAATGTCTGTTATGTTGAGCCAATTTAGTAACCAAAACCGTCATAGCCAAACAAATCGCAAGAACGAAATTAACTATTCCCCACAACCTCTTCACTCCTCCAACTCCACGCGCCAACACATCAACACCCAATGACGTCACACCCAAAACGACTGAGTTTAACATAAGTCCTAATGCACCCGCACGCACACCCTTATCATACGCTTTACCTTCCCCAACCGTTCCTCCATAAACCTCTTTTCCCATCCAATCAGTATCAAACAACAAAAACGGAAACCACGCAATCCAATTCAGACACGTCACTAGTAAAAGAATCCACATAGGTCTCTTTAGTTCGCGAAAAGCACCGGATAATTCCCCAAAACATGGCATACCACCGCGTGCGTCACTTCCGTCTTCTGTTACGACGGTTTTCTCCGCCGTGATTGCTGTTTCTTTCACGTAAATCAACGCCGCGGTTGCTAAAACGGTTAACAACGCGATTGATAGGAAGAAACAGCTTTTCAAATTCGCACAGTAAACATCACACGCTTTCGTTTTCGTGAACGGAAACATGTGGTAGAGTTTACTGTAAGAACCGGCGGCGTAACCGAGAATATTTCCAACCGCCATAAAAAACGAGAAAAACGCGTTCGCGTTTCTCGTTTTGCGTTGGTTACCGGCGCAGAGATCGCCGAGAAGTGCACGGCAAGGCCCTTGTAGCATATTGTTTGCGACGTCGAGAATCCAGAATCCGACGACGAAGATTCCGATTGCACGAGGACGGATTTTGATTTCGAGATTATCTCCGAACATGTGACCGAGATCAGCCGCGTAACCGATTAAGAAAACGGCGATAGCGACCGCGACTGATCCGGCTGCGATGAACGGACGACGGCGACCGAAGCGCGAAGTGCATCGGTCGCTGTGGTAACCGACAATCGGTTGGACTAGCATACCGGAAATTGGACCGCAGAGCCAAATGTAAGCGGCCCAAGTATGAGGGATTCCTAGTAACTGAACATAGGGAGTTAAAAGAGAGAGTTGAAGTGCCCAACCGAATTGAACACCGGCGGCGATGGATGCAACCACCATGATTTTACGGAGGGGACTGGGTTCAAGTGGTGGAGTAGTTTCAACATGAAGAGAAGAAGGTTTAGTAAGATTATTATTATTATTATTATTGTTGATTTGTTTGGTGGAAGAGAGAGGCTCCATAGTGAGTGTGTGACAATGAGGGAGGGTTATAGTTTATGTTTGCGTTTTGAGATTTTGTGTTGGTGATGAAGTTTATTTATAATGGAATGGAGGGAGAGTTGTTGAATTGGTTGCATGTAATGTAATGGGAGAATCTCTTTGTGATGTGAGAGAGAGAAAAATTGGATAATTATTATGGATGAGGTAAATGTTGGGGTTGAAATTGATTTAAGTAGTGGGGCTTATCTATTTAGGTAAGTAAATAAAATAAAATTGGATTATATGGTTTATAGCTGTTTGATTAAGGTCGAACAATTATGATTTAAAAATTATATTTATTTAAACCGTTTGATTTTCATCGAATGATTATAAAACAACTATACCGAAAAGTTGACTACATCTAATCTAATTATGGAAGAAAAAGAATTAAAGTGAGAGTGCGTGGACTTGTGTAGTGATGTGGGGAGGGTTATTTAATGCTTGTTTCCTAGTTTGAGAGTGTCATGTAAATTCCACTTGTCTTAATATTTTGAGGCTGGTATTTTTAACTTCATTAAAATATTAATGCAATTACTACTACTTTTAATTTCTTCTTCATTACTACAACTTCTTTTTTCTACAATGGAACCATGAGTTAGGGAGATTCTTGCACTTGCACATCATGCAAGGAAATGGATTAAGATAAGCTGATAAGGGTAGAAACTCGAGATTACCTACTACAAGTAGTAGTACTACTTTTGGAAGAGTAACTGCTTGGTAATTGGGGGCAGATAGATAAGGATAATGTGTTGTAGTAATGCAATGCAATGCAATTCAATGAATGGATTTATGAATTTGTGAATTCAAGGGTGATTTAAAATTTTCAAACTGTCGATTTAATGATATTAGGTAAGCAAATATAGCAATCAATGTTCCTTATCCATGTTGACTTCAATAAATGAATAAAATAATATTTTATCCGTCTCAAAATATAAATATAAGAGAAAATTAATTAAAAAATTGATGTATTTTAACTAAATTTTTAACTAGATATATCAATTTTTTTTGACCAATTTTTTCTTATATTTTGAGACCGAGAGAGTAGTTTCTCCCTAAAGCATTTGTATTTTTTGAGTGTTGCAATATAATCCTTCTGATTTTAATTATAAGCAAATGTTACTTTTTAGATATATTAAATAACTAATGTATCTTTAGTCAAAAAAAAAACTAATGTATCTACTTTATATTAAAACTAAATATATTTGTCAAATGACCGATTATCATAAAAGTTTAAACTGTTAGGAAAGACATGTCAGATGACCGATTATCCTAAAAGTTTAAGCTATTAGGAAAGACCACATCAATGATTTTATATTATTTCTAACAATATTAATTATTATATTCAACGAAATAAAAAGTCAGATGGAGTATTGCGATCAATTGATCCTGGACCTCCCGCTACTCAATTTATATATCCTCAACTCTTACCACTTGAGCTATCTTACGGGATAGTTTAAGTGTTTTTTTGAATATTGAGTTATTAGTTGTTTTTCTTTTGCATTTTAACTTGCCTAGTTGATTAGTAGAGTTTAATATTATATGTTATCTCAGTTTAAATTAATTTTGTATTAATATCAAATAAAATTTAAACATTTTTTTATATCATGTAATTAAGGTGGATGTGGGTGATTTGAGAGAAATAAACAATTGTTATTAGATGAAGATTATGGTGTCTTAGTAAAATTCTTCAAAAATAATTAATATTTTTGTTAAAATAATTTTGAAATTTAAATTAATTAGAGTTAAATATGTTTTTAATCGCTATATATTGAATATGATTGGTTAATTATATCTATAAAAATAAATTACAATACCTTTTGTTTATATTTTAGATAGGAGAGAGCAAAAATCAATTCATCCTTACAATTGTGAATTTTTTTTCTTGATGAAAATAATTATGACATGCTATGCCTTGATTCTATTTAACAAACCATGAACCATACCACACTAATGACTTATAGATAATACAGGTTTTTTTTTTGTCAAAAAAATATAGGGGTGTTTTCTTTTTCCATTATTATTACTATATGAATTATAAAATAAAATAAATTTACACTCCTACACACTAACCATGTAAAATAATTTCATCCATGCATTTAGTTCAATGTCAAAGCTTATGTATCAATTGCGGGGATATATGATCACGTCAATAGGGGTGTGAAAATGAACTTTATAATTGGCAGTTTAGTCTGCAAAGATTAGAGATGGATAATGATATTTGAACACCTTTAAATTAATTCAACATTTTATTTTTATCTATCTCTAATTTTTTTTTGAGTTTAATTATTGTCCACTGACAGTGTAAATTTTTTTTACACATGCATCCAATCAAAACACAACAAATTACCACTTTTATAGGTTAGTTATTAAAATATCTCCATAAATACTTACATGACATGATTTAATTAGACGCACGTGTAAAATAATTTTACACTATCAGTATATATAAATTAATTTTTTTTATCAAATCAATGATAGTATTGTACAAGTTGAATTCATTGCTTGCTGTTCAAAAACAAAAGTTGAATTCAACTCCCTTCTCCAAACAAAATGATTTTTGGATTTACTTAAACAACTTGGTGTTTAAAATAAAATAAAATTGACCATGCAAATATGCAATGCATTCATATACAAATTGTGCTGTAAATATCAACTTCCATATAAATCATAAATATTTGCATTTGTACATGATACAATGTGAAGAACATTAAATTACTTTGATAATTTGATTGTCTTCTCATTCACCATTCATGACAATTGCAATAAAATGGTTTTTTGAGAATCTTTAATTTATGAAAAATGAGTATTAACTAATTAATGCTTCAGTTAAAAAAAATTAAATATAGTGTCTTCATGAGTTTACCTAAATTGATAAAGACATTATTATCAAAAATAAATAAATTGATAAAAACATCATACATTATGTGCAGGAACTTGAGTCGAATTCTAATACGCCTATTTATTCATCTTTAATTAAGAGATAAAATTTTAACCACTAATTTGTCTGACAAAAATAAACAAATTAAAGGAGATATTCACGGTGTCAAAATATGCAGGAATGCTCCAACTATCTCCCATCTTCTCTTTGCAGATGACTGCTTCCTCTTCTTTCGTGCGACCTTGAATGAGGCTTTGGCTATGAAAAGCATTCTCAACACTTATGCTATAGCTTCTGGACAAGTCATCAACTTACAAAAATCTGAATTTTTTTGCAGCCGAAATGTTAGTGATGAAACTCGAGAAGACATTGCCACTAGACTAGAGGTCAGACAAGTTCTAGGCACTGGAAAATATCTTGGTTTACCCTCCATGATTGGTAGAAGTCGCAAATCAACTTTCAAATTCATTAAGGATAGAATTTGGAAAAAAATTAATTCTTGGAGTAGTAGACAATTATCTCAGGCTGGAAGGGAAATTATGATAAAGTCTGTTCTTCAATCTATCCCGTCCTACATTATGAGCATTTTTCTTATTCCAAAAACTTTAATTGCTGATATAGAAAAGATGCTAAACTCGTTCTGGTGGGGGAAGAAAAATTCTCGTGGACTGCATTGGTTATCATGGGAACGGTTATCGGTTCCAAAAACGTTCGGTGGAATGGGGTTTAAGAGTCTACAAGCATTCAATTTTGCTATGCTTGGTAAACAAGCTTGGAAATTAGTAACCAACCCGGATACTCTTGTCACTAAATTACTCAAAGCTAAATACTTTTCAGATAATGATTTCTTTCATTCAAGACTTGGGCATAATCCTAGTTATGTTTGGAGGAGTATTTGGAGTGCCAAGTTTGTTGTCCAAGGAGGGAGCAAATGGAACGTCGGCACCGGTGATGGTATTAATGTATGGAACCAAAATTGGCTTAGAAGTGGTGGCTCTTTAGTTCCACCGCAATATATGTCATCAACGTTAGAACACTTGAAGGTAAGTCATCTGATACGAATGGATGTGAAGGCTTGGAACCACAATCTAATCCTAAGTCTTTTTGATAATGATACGGCTCGGAAAATACTGGATACCCCTTTATACAGTTCGGTTCGAAACGACGATTTGGTGTGGCATTTGGAAAAAGACGGCGAGTACTCGGTTCGCAGTGCATACAAACTTTGTGTTAATGCAACAGGTATCATTGAGCGGCACGGAATTGAAGGAATTTGGCGTCAAATTCGGGGCATCAAAATTCCTCCCAAAGTTAAAAATATGCTTTGGCGCATTGCTCGTAATTGCTTGCCAACACGGGTAAGACTAGCTGAAAGGGGAGTGCCATGTACCACTCAGTGTGCATGCTGTAATAACGAAGGTGAGGATAGTAATCATATTTTATTTTTCTGTCAAAGAAGTGTTCCATGTTGGCAAAAATGTGGAATATGGGATACCATTGAAGCTTGCATTGATCCGGTAAATTCTATCACAACAAATCTTTTTTCGGTTATACAAAAGCTTGATAAACCACAACTGGAGTTCTTTAGTGTCATGCTATGGAGCATCTGGAAGCAAAGAAACAATCAAGTGTGGGAGAATGTCACGGAACAGAGTCAAACAGTTTGGGACCGAGCACATAATTTGCTTCTGAGTTGAAGGAATGCTCAACATATTCGGAACACCACCACAACATTTCAACAGGAACCTCTAGTGATGTCCTGGACAAAGCCGCCCACGGGCCGGTATAAATGTAATATCGATGCTTCTTTCTCAAGCTCTAATAATAAAGTCGGGATTGATATCTGCATCAGGGACGATCATGGGAGTTTCGTGATAGCGAAGACGGAGTGGATTGAGCCTATCCTTGATGTTGAGATTGGTGAAGCGCTGGGTTTGCTAAAAGCCCTCAACTGGGTTAATGACTTGAAGCTCCTTCATACGGATTTTGAGATTGATTGCAAAGGGGTTGTGGATAGTCTACATAGTAAAAAAGCTTATGCTTCCGAACTCGGTGCTATCCTTAAAGATTGTAGACACCTGTTAGCTACTAGTTTAGTGAACTGTCATGTGAAGTTCATTAGGAGACAAGCCAATGAGGTCGCTCATAACCTTGCTAAAGTAGCCCCATTTTTAGCTAGTTTCCATATTTTTATTGATATTCCTACATGTATCCAGAATACTATTTTGAATGAAATGAGATAAGTTTTTGCCTTTCAAAAAAAAACAAACAAATTAAATATAGTAAAATTTTCTCAAAAGTTGTATATATATTTAACATTTTAAGAAAGTCAAAAACATTTTTTTTAATGAAAGTTATATTTTTTTGTTTTTTTTACTATGTCCCAAAAACATTACTTGTAGCTAGTATTAGTATTACCGGTTCCCTCAATTTATTACTAGCAGTGTTTATACCGATCCTTATCTATCTTAAAGCTTTTACCGTAAAATAATGTTACTTATCTTATCCATTGACACATGATTTAACAACCCAGACAAGCACGATTACGCGGTTTGAAATCAACTTAGTACCTGAAAACGGTTAAAGTGCACACGTTAAATCCTTTTAATTTTTTTTTCAAAAAAGATAAACAAAGAGAATGGATTATGTGCATGTTTCCCTCCTAATATTTTGATGGAAAAAGAAAAGAAATTTGATTCAAAAATAAAAATAAAGAATCAGATTCGGGTAGTAATAAAATGAGAAAGTTTGGATAAGAAAAGACGGTAGTAAATCCACCGTCACCTTTGACTAATGGACCCCACCAACCGTCTAGAATGAAAGAAAGAAAAAAGAAAGAAACTGTGTCAAATTAGACGACGACGTATTAGCGTGATTGCGTCAGCATTATTATGCATGGACGATAGTATAATACAAGTATTTTTTTTTCTTTCTTATATATGAGATATGAGACCGGAAGTAGTAAGTTACATATACGAAGATGTAAAACAATTTTTGTAGGTTATTGTTTATTGAGAAAATGTAAGAGAAAAAAAATTATATGTAATTTTCATTTAATTTTATGAGAAAAAAGCAAAAATATATTCTTGATAATTATTTTTTTTTATATTTTGAGACAAAATAGATAGTTTTTTTTTCTAATATTTTATGACAGAGAGAGTATTTATTCATATATATAAAATTATTTTTTATAAAAACAATTGTAATACATTGAAGTTTTTTGACAAGCTAACATGTTTGAAGTTTTTTGACAAGCTAACATGTGAAACCAAATTTTTTAAAAGTCAGACCTCAAACTTAAAAATCAAGTTTATGACAGATTACAAGCCAAATATAGATTTTGAGTATTTTGACAGATCAGGTTCAGACTTGACAAAATCTAGTTCAACCTAGTTTATTTTCGCTCCTACCTAAAATATTACCAAGTCATTTCTCCCGTGTCCGAAAGTTATTAAAAAAAGTTATTCTATAAAATATTATTAATGTATATGCAAGATTGAATGAGTGTTAGTATTAACCCATATTTTAGTTAAGTCAAAATATGATATTATTCTTAAATAATTTAAACTAACGTTTATTTATCAAAATTCAGTGTAAACAACTAGTCATCCAGTGCAGAATTTGCCGATATCTTGCATGCATCCGATTTGTACTGGGGCAGATCTTATAAGGAGTCGTCCAGTGCAGCGACATCTCTCAAATTTATTTTAAATTTCATGAGTATATGTATATTGTGTCAAAAAAATGTATACCATGTATTAGAAATTTTATAATATAGTATAGGTTTCCGTAAATAAAGAGTAGAATTAGTGGTTGGAATGTTTTATATCCATTTTTACTTATGTGTCCAGGTTTGACACTTGAAAGTTTCATTTTTTTTCATTTTTTTTTCATAGACAAAATGGAAGTATCTATTATGTACCTTGTGTCCCACAAAACCAAAATGCAACACCACTAAATCATCAAATAAATGATTTTTTTACAAACAAATGATATATTTAAATGAAATATTAATAAATTATAATTTTTTTTACAAAAAAAAAATATTATACACACTCGGTGGTAGAAATTGATAGGGTGAAACAATTCTAGAATTTAATTTGATACACACACCTTAAAATTTATGTGCAACTTTCATCATCGTTATTATTTTCTTCTTATTCAAGTTATTTGCAATAAACCTTCAAGTTCAACACAAAATCTAACATGTTGTCATAAACATATTTTTGAATAACAGAGGTTTGTTTGTTTGTGTCATATTTAGTTCCACTATATGAAGTAGAAAAGCAGCCAAATGGCAAGAAATATATACAGAAAACATGAACGGGAAAGACAATAACCGAATCAAGAGGGGCCAAGCAAACCATGCGAGGTCATTGTTTGAGAGAGACATGCATGGAGAATGTTATTGTGATCAATAGTGATGGTATCGTACGTGCCTTTTCTAGCTATAGTTGAACTACTCATTCAAAATTGGCATGTTTTTTGACTATACAAAACTCTTGTTTCAAGTGGGACTACTAATAGTGCAATATATACAATCGCACAATCTCTTTCCCTTTTTCTCTTTCCTTCTTAATTTCATCTCATCTTAATATTCTTCAATTCATACTTTTAACCAATTCTTCAATTCATTGTTTTATGGACCTAATGATATTTTAATTGAGTAATGGTAAACTCCTTTTAATGATAGTAATAATACACTGATTTTTTTTAAATACGAGTTTAAGAGATATACATTGTCACTATATATACTTTAATTTTACACTGACATTCGAATAGAACTGATTTAAAATTGTATTTCATATAAAAAAAATTGATTGAAGTGATGAAATAAATTATTAATAGTTGACGGTGTAAACGTATTTTACACTAACAATACATATTTTTTTCTCTTTAAATATTACTACCTCCGTACCAAAATATATGTCGTTTTGACCAAATCACACAAATTAAGAAATGTAATCATTGTTGTATGGAAAAGGTAAATTATGGGTTAGTTTACAAGATTATCCCTCATTAATGATATGTGAGAGATAAATTATAGAATTGAAAGAAGAAAGAGAAATAATTAATTAAGGGTATAAGAGGAAAAATAGCATTAAATGCTTCATTGGTAATGTAAAACGACATATATTGTGGTACAAATTTTTTTCTCAAAACGACATATATTTTGGTACAGAGGGAGTAATGATTAATAAATAATAATCAAGAATTGCAAAAGAAAGATTCCATTTTACTTGATAGTTTCTTATAACTTACGGATACATTTTTATGGTTGACTTGGTTTCACAATGGTCTTTCCTTCCTCGTTTTTTATCACTAATTAGTCCATAAGAGTTGGTAAGAAGAGACTTAAAAGAGTATGATAAATATTAAATATTGTGTTAATATTTGGTCGTTTTGTAGTAATTGGTTGATGAGATATATGTAAATATAACTCTCTCTCTCTCTCTCTTTATATATATATATATATATATATATATATATATATATAGGGACATATATTTGATGTATTTGATGTACGATAGGATTAAAGTTCGAATCCTCATAAAATAATATTTGATTGATGAGAAACGTTATTTTCAACTTAAGATATTCTTATTTTTGACGTATTTAGAGGATTTAGTCTACAATTCTCTTATTGATGAAAATGTTATTGAAATGATTTGCGTATGGAGGGTATATTTTATTTTATTTTATTTTAACCCTCTATTTCTTAAAAGAGAGTTTAGTAGTCTCCATATTTTCAATTGCGAAATAAAAAAAATCTGATAAAAAACATTGTTCCATCCAAATTTCGATAAAAAATTCTTTCGAAGTCCATCATTTGGTGAAACTATATGAGAGTATTTCTTAAGTCTTATACTTCTTGTTACTGCATTTATTTACCCCAAAAATAGTCTATTTTTAAATTTTAGCAAGCAAACTCATACATACGTACTTTTGAAATAAAAACAAAAGAAGTGGAAGAAGAATATTTGTATTATTGTATATAAATATAAACTATCATAGAATACAACACTTTATGCTAAATGATAAGATTTTAGACATGTAAGTGGAAATCCAAAACGAAAATGACATGAAAAGATTAAAGACGAGATCCGATGAAGAAGGAACTTAATTCATATTCGCCATGATCTGCAATTCATTGTTCTTTCTATTCAATATACAAAAAAATTCTTTCACATTTCTTAACCTTTGTCTTCTTTATCGCACACAAACATGGACTAAAATAATTTAAACAAGATATATTATAAATATGATAAAAAAGAATAATAATTTTTTTATTTGTTCTGTTCTTTTTATCATCGGAGGCATATGTGTTTGAATTAATTAACAATTAACAATAATATATATGTGTCTACTTTCGTCAAAAAAATAAATAATATATATATGTCTGGTAAATACAACTTGACTAATAGTTTCATAAAGTTGATATGCAGATGTTTCATTTCGATGTTTAATTTGATGTATGAATTTAGTAACTAAACTATTTAAAAATAATATATATGAAGTAATAATTTTTTTTATGAAAATTATATGTATGTATATGCTGAATTTGATCATTTTTTTTATTGCTGAATTTGATCATTGATATCACAAGCTCCTGATTCCCATTAAATTATTGTAGAATCTTTTTTGTGGTCATATCATTGGCTGCTTATTAGATTTCCTTTTTTATTACAAATTTCAGAATGACTTGAAAAGATCAAAGAAAAAGAGGTTGAAAATACTAATTCATTGATCATTGGTTTACACTATTGAAAAAAACTAACATATGAGTACATTATAAACAACTTAATTAATATAGTAAATATTCTTCTAAAAAATTGTACAAATTACTTTTTTATCTTTTAAAACCATACTTTATTTAGTTTGCCTCCCACGTGTAGATATTTTATTTTTGACTAACACATGTAGATTTTATTATTTTTAGGAAATTTTGAATAAAACATTATATTTACTCCTTTTTGGAAAAACGATAACAAGTACCCTTAAACATTGTTTAACAAACTAAAAGATGTATTCTTTTACATAAAAAATAATATAATTATAACTTTGACTTGTACCAATATTTTTATCTTCAAAATATCTTTTAGTGGATTGCTCATCATGCTCTTAGGTTATATGTTAGTATGATCTTTTTAGAATGAGCGCCTACAAATTGATTTTTTTTTAATATGTATGTGGTGTGAAATTGGTCCAATATTAACTTGACGTTATGGACTAAAAATAATAATTTTTAAATTTATTGGGATTAAAACAAAATAATGTTATAATTAACTAAGTCATTAGACTTAAGTGGTTATTATGATTCACCAAATAAAGAATTTTGGAAGAACCAGTTCAAATCCTGGATGGAACAATTTCTTGGCTAGATCACTTTACTTATCTCGCGGCTGAACTCTGGACTACTAGGTCCCCTTTCCTTAGAAACCAGAAGATAAAAAAAAATGTTATAATTATAAGAACTAAAATTATATTTAAATACTTATTTTATGATAAAAAAAATTCTTCTAAAAATTATTGTAAGGATATACTCTTAAATTTTTTTTAGAGATTCGTATTTAGATGCACCATCTATCTTATCTCACAATAAAAAACATTTTTTCTAATCTATATTTTTTCTATAAACCAAATTTATTTAAAAATTGAAAAATAAATTATAAAAACACAATTATAAGACAGTCCAGTTTGGCCTATCTAAACTCACCAAAGTTCAATTTTAAAATAATAACAATCGCTATCCCTCCTTATTTGGCTAATTAATTACAAAAAGCTATCTTGCAATATTCTTTTCTTACAAAAGAATCACAACATTATTGTTAAAAACATGTACTTTAAGACAAATAAGCAAATTAAATTTTAGTTACATATACCTGTCACGGGTGATGTTTTCTTAGAATTCCATGTTCTAACCGCAACCTTGAGCCACGAGACATATTACATATGTACATCACTATTAGGTCCACAGTTGAAATTCGATGAAGCTTGGATTCTCTTTGGTTACATTTTGATACTGACTTGCCCACTTTATTTTGCATATAAAACTAATAATTATGGACACCTTGACTTTATTCTTATGCATTAGGCTGTAATGTAACAACTTTGGATTCACGGTTCTCTTTTAATGTAGTGGTAAATAAATTTGATTAATTTCCACAAGCTAGCTAACATGACTATATGTCTATATACATAGAAGGAAGAATGACTTGTCCAAATACTTGTGATATGAGATACAAAAGACATGTGGGAAGGTAAGGTTATGATATTTTCGTAATGAATTGTATCTCTTAAGTTGTTTTAAAAGAATAATATCGTTGTCGAAAGTTCTACAGAATAACTTTAAGTTATTTATTTTAGAAATGTGATTATATTTACAAATTTATAGGTTTTAAAATTTGAATATGTTCCGGTACACTTAAAAGTCTCACATTGTTTGAAAATTGAGGCGAAAGATAGTTTATAAACAACATATATATTTTTCAATTTAACAAGGCGTCTTTTATAAATTAAAAGACAAATTTATGAGGACTTACTTCGCACGCGACTCAAAACGGAAAATACCTCAAAAATGCAGTGTGGCGTACTTAAGAGTGAAATGTATAACATGACCTAAGCTTGACGTGAATCAAATTGTATTTACTTAAAACTTATTACTAAACTCTTTTCGAGTTCAAGAATTTGAGAGACCAATATATTTGTGAATTTCAAAATGTGAAAATCAACTAGTGAAAATAAGTTGAATAAAAGTGAAACATTTTATTTTTGGTCAGATAATTTAGTGACTAAAATTTCAATAATTAAAAGTGAATAAGTAGATGTACCAGAGTTCGAACATGAATCTCTACACATTTTGTGCAATGTCCCGTCACGAGGACGCAACATTTTAATTTTGTTAAAATACAATTTTTTGTGAATGTTTTGTAACAGCTGCTTTACCTGCTTACATCTTGTTATTATGACAGTAAATTTGGAATAGATGCTTATTGAAAAAAAAAGTAGTTTAACACTAGTTTAAGTTTAATGATGATTATATATACTTGCATGAAAGTGACATACTTCAATGGACGTAAGAGTGAAGCAATTAAGGCATTAACTATAAGTTCACCAGTAAACTAAAGACTATTATATGTTGACATACAAGTCAAATATCTTTCTAAGTTACATTGCTCTTAAGTCTAAACCTTAGTTTAGGTTCACTTATATTGAGAGACAAAATATTGTGCGGAAGCAGTTTTTTTTTTTTTTGATAAGCTTGTGCGGAAGCAGTTGATATAGCAAATCCAATCTAATCACTCAATGGGACCCACAATGGAGTTTTGGACAAAGAATTCACCGTAGAGATTAGAGAAGCAAGCATATGTGCCTAGTTAGGCTTAAATATTGACATAAAAAGTATGGCCCACTCTTCCAATGCCAAAAAACTCCAAGTTGTTGGTTGAAAACCGGTTCATAGATTCTATATTCTCTGAAACAGAATACCAATAAAATGATTGAGCTACAAAAATATATAAAAATAATCAACCATAATTATGCGAGTTTTTTTTTTAAAATATATTCAAGTGTAAAAAATATTTATCATGACTAATAAAATTTAGTTGATAGTTACATGAACATTAATATTACAAATTTTAGGTTTAATTTTGTACTTCTTCATATTTGAGTTGGAAGAGGTGATGACAAACGGTTCAGAAACAAAATTTTCGATATTATAATAAATTATATTAACTTTGAATTTTTAGTATCGACCACCAAATCGACTCTAATAGTGTCAATTTAGCATGACCCACACTAATACAATACTGTAATTCATGCTAGATTTTTATTACCATTACAACTCTATAATCTCTTTGACCTTGTCTATTCAAAATGTTCTAATAATAAAGAACTGTATTCAGTTGAGAGTGTATTAAAGTCAATACTCCATTCGATTATTATTATTATAAGCAAAAAAAATACTTCAAATTGCCACAACTTTCATGTATGTTTATCCATTCCTCGATGAAGTGTTTTGAGTATTGATCTTTCACCTAGTTTGACATTGTCAACTCCCTGAATTCAAACATCCCCTTTTTTTAAGGTCACCAAATTTTTTTTGCACCGTCTTCCTTTAATAATAGCATAAAAGAAACGAGTATTAGAATCTCCTTCTTGAACCCACCGTGTTCTAGATTTTTGGTGAAAGATGCTTTCTTTGACAAGAATTTGTTCCCAAAACTTCTTAACTAACTCCTTGAAATTAAAATCTTGTAAAACACTATTCCCATTTGTAATCAAATTTTCTACCTCATTCAACTATTTACAATTTTGTCAATATTAAAATCAACGATACCAAAAACCTCACGATTCTACACCTTCAGACTTTCCTTCAGCATTTTCAACTTTTCTCCTAGAACAAATTTTTTTTCACCTTAACCTTCTTTTCAAATACAACATGATTTAGCAATTAGTATACACTATGATTGTAATCATTAGTTGAAGATATGTCACTTTTTACTTATATCTACTATGAACCTTTACCTTTTCATATTTATTTTTTAATTTGGAGAAGAGACCCAAAGGGCTAATTGACTACATACATTAAATTACATGTTGAGTCTAGAAGAAATTGAATAGAGAAAGAAGTAAATTTAAGTGAGCCAACTAAGACATTAGTCACATTTCCACTTGGAAGTTTTGAGAAATTGTAATTAATAACCCATTACACATGCGCATGTTTAAAAAAACCTCGTGGGACCGTAATCAAAATCTATTTTTCTTCTTAGAAAAAGTGAAAAGAAGGAATTGAAAGTTTGAAACTCAGGCTTGAAGGATTTTGATTACATAAAGGGTCAATAAGAGGACCCACGTCATAGGCTTTTGAGTCTGCTCATACGTGGCCAGGGCCAACAATGAAGGACTTTTAAGAATTTGTGGTGGATTTATTATTCACGTGTTACAAAATCACTATTCAAAATCAAAAGTGCAACTACTATTATTACTAATTGTTAGTGTAAATAATAGTTAGCTTAATAATAGTAGTATTTCTGAAAATATATGTGAAGAAGGTTGGTGGGTGGGTGCAATTAGTAGTAGTTACTAAATCCACATTGTAATATTTCAAAAGTAAGAAAGAGTGTAGAAACCTTATATCTATAACACAATAAAAAAGTAAATTAATCACAATTAGTTGGCATAAGTTATAAATATTCTATATTACTTAGTGCACCCCTAAATTTCTAATGCGCTTCCGACTAGATTGTTTAGTACATTTCTAAATTTCTGGCGCACCCTCAATTTGGGAGATGCGCTAGAAATTTAGGAGGTGCACTAAACTATTTTTATTATTTATACATGGTAAATAGGGAAAAATCTTATGCACCATAACCACTCTCAAATTAGTTACTGATTTTGTGAGACACTTTTAAATAGATAAATAATTTTATAAATATTTTAGAAAGATTTTTGACTTTGGTAAATTCAATCCATACTAGTCCTATTATATATATCTTGTGAATTATCTAAAAAGAAAATATGCCCTAAAGCTAAAAAATATGCGAATCCGATCCCAATGGATATATTATTGGTAATTAATAAATACTAGTAGCAACATTACTTTAAAATAAATGTAAGAAAACACGATAAGATTGAATATCTTTTTCTATATTGAAGTACAGTTCTTAAACAATCATTAGAAAAGCTTCAAACAATTCTTAAACTGTACTCTTTATCAATTTGAGTTAAAGCGTATCTAATGTCATAATTGAATTTTTTTTCTCTAAAAAACACACATATATCTTGATAAGATAATGTAATAAGTTAGTCAAAAAAAAAAAGAGATAATGTAATAAGCTACACCCAATTAAGAAACAGCCAAATAGTAAGAACAAATGATAACATTCAAATTGCTAGTTAAAGGAAAAATTAAAATTGTAACTTGTGTTGTCCGTGAAATAGGTTAAATGCATTTTTAGTCAAACCTTATCCATTTTACATTTTGGAAGGAACATTTTGATTTGAAGGTGTCAATATTGGTTATTTTGACATTCATCATAATAAATTTTATGTACTTTTTTTTGGACTAATTTTGTTTTTAATCAAATTGGTAGTTTACATTGTAATCAAACACAAATTTAACATTACTAAGATAAAAGGAATAAAATTACAAACGAACTCACAATAGCTAAATTAATAGCATACAAAGATTGAAAGATACTCCAAAGTGATCCAAAATATCTATGCTCAAAGACTCAAAGTTCAATATACTCCAAAGTATCAATTCCTCTTTAACTTAAACAAATTAAAGACATTGTTAGGTAAGATATTCATATCAACTGTTTAGGACATAACACAAAGATGTATGATCCATAACAGTGTACATGTAATGTAGGTAGTCAAAGCTACAAAATCCAAATGTACATAGTTACGTGGAGATTAAGGTCTCTCTCTCCCGAAGGGTCTTGGAGGAGAGAGTTGTTATTGTTAATATACCGAAAGCTGTTGATATATCATAGAGACAGTTATATGTTATTTTCAAGCTGAATCCTCAATATGGCAATCTCCAAACACTCCTCGTCATCACTGATTTGGATATGTATCATGTTGTTTCCTTTTATGCCATCATCAATTTATAAATGTTCCTTATAATCCTCCTCAACGTACCATCACTATCTCTTCACAACTTTGCTATGGATTGGTCGGTGGTGAGAGTTAATGCGGATAAGGGATAATTTCACACAATTTCTGTTTTCATGTTTTTCTTTGATTAGGTAGTCGACTCTATATACATATACATCATATATGACCTTATAATATTGCACGTAATATATAGGAATTTGGATTTGAACCTCAATATATTCAGTATTTATTCACTTTTAAAAAGGTGAAATTTTAACTACTAAACTATTTAGCCAAAAAAATATATATATTTATAAGTAGAACCGTTTTTGCAGTTTAACCTGATTTTATAAAAACGAGTTTGATTGAATTCAAAATTTTAAGATATGTTATCAGAGATTATTAAAGATTTGTTTGATCACTTATTATGACCTAACAATATGTTTATAAGATGATTTTGAACAATTCTCGTATTATAAGTTAGTTTTATATGATTGAGTTAGCCTGATTTAAGACTTTTGGATAATGTGTGCGGAAAATGCAAGTTTTTCTTTGTTCTCAATGAGTCAATTTATGTTGAGTGACCATATAAGAACAATATATACTGTTTGAGATAATGTAATTTACTTCTCATAACACGTACGTTTTGGACTTTTGAACAACAAACAAGTGAGTGTGGTGTGTTGAATATTTGTTTCACAAACTTTCCCTTTTTTGAATGTAGTAGTAGGTATATGTGGTTTTGAAAAATAGGGTCGGATAATTAATCATATATAGAAAACATATTGTCGGTAGAGATTAGTTCATCATCACTTTATTCATAATGAAAATATTTTCAATTGAATTGGTTTGGAAAAGATCATCATTACCATTATTTTCAATTAATATTTCTATTTGAAAATAAGAAATTATTTATTCTTTTGGATGATGCCTTTAATTGATGCACCAAACGGGGAATTTAAGCTATAAGAGTGTATATATGTAGTACCTAGATATGACATGCTCTTTTCCCTGGGTAAGATAGGGACAGAGCAATTAATATAGGAATTCAATTCCAGGTATATTATAGACTATAGTATAGTATAGTATATATGGTGAGAAAAGACTCCAAGAATATCTTACAAAGATGAGGGATAATTCTAAATAATGGGAATAATGATTTTTTTTTTTGTTACTATAGGTGTTACTATAGGAACACCTAATTGTCAAGTTCTATCTAAAATCTTCACAATCATTATAAATCAACTTCTTTGTGTATATACTCCTTTGATAAAACTATAAATCAATTGAGATTCATTCAACTATGCCCTTAATCGTCCATCGCGTCAATTTTCAGCCGGCTTCGTCAGTATATATAGTAATCATTATTCATTAAACTCTAATTTACATATGATTTTTTTTTTACACTCTAATTTACATATGATGAAAAAATAAATATTTATTTACAAACATAGTTTTCAATTTTTCAGGGAAGAGTCATAATCTTAAAATCTCCCAATACCGATTCGATTTAATAAATACATCTTTACAAATTACAAATTAAAAAAGGAGGGTATAATACAAGACTGGAATATAGAATTTTTTAGCTAAAATTTAAGGAATTTTTCGTATATTTCTGTATGTGTACCCGTATCGATTCGACGTATCGTATTTGTGTAGTTGTATTTATCAAGTTGGGCCTCATATAGATGATGGAATGGATTACAGGGAATAGTCTTTTCGGATAAAGGCTTTGCTTTGCCCAATTGATCTAAATTGGACACTCTCAATGTCCCATTGACTTATATATTGGAACATTTCATGCGTATTAAAAAATATAAATACAAGAGATAGAATAATGTTGTTACATATATATAATTATTATGAAAAATTCTAACATGCACAAGTTGTATATGTGATGTATGGTGTACAAGTTGGTTGGTTTTATTATAATGAATACAAATTTTATAAAATCTATTATTTGATTAAAAGTTTATATCATATATATTATATGTGCAAAGATATAATATATATCAAATGATTTGGTTTAATTAATAATATTTTTCCGTTCAAAAAAAAATATATATATTATATGTGTAAAATTTTAAATAAATTGAAAATCATTTGATATGTTATTGAGATCCATCAAGATTAATGATTTATTATAAATTTTATTTCCTTGTTTTTTTGTCTAGGTTTTATTTCCCTGTTTTAAAATGATTGTAAAAAAATGTTTTAGAATAATTGGTCTATTTTATTTTTATAACAAGTTTTTTAATTGTATCTTTTAATTAATATTATTTTCATCACTCTTAATATGATGCCTCCATTTTGGTTATTTGTAAACTTAAATAAAAATATGCAGTAAAATTAATATATGATATATATAAAGACTTTAATATTGGTTCCATGAAAACAAGGGTTCTAAATGAATATGTTTTGTACGGTGTAAATTAATTGGAATCGATTATATTATTTTTCCATGTCATACTGTTAAAGTGGGAAGTAGAGTGGTTTGGCAGAATACACGTTTTTTATTTGATGATTGTGTAAAATAATTTTACACCATCAATGCAACATGTCATATTTTCTCATATAGAGTTTATTGAATATAATATATTTTTATAACAGAAAAAAGGATTTTAATGAATATACTCAATCAGTATAAAATTGACACTGACATCCAATAAGAATCGATCATTTTTCCATATATCATACCATTAAAGTGAAATTAGTGGAGTGATTTAACAAAATACATTTATATTGAATTTTTTTGGTTACAATACATCTATATTGAATGTTAAAGTAAAATAATTGTAGACCATCACCCGTGCATATCTTATTTTTTTCATATATAAAAACAGTATATATTAAAGAACTTTAGTACAAGTATTATTTTATTTTTTCTATATATACTTTTTTTAATATGTATTATTTTTGTCTCAAAATATAAGAGAAATATTTGTCAACCAAAAGTAATATATTTAATTTAGTAAATTTTTTTAATTAAATACGTCAAGTTTCTTAGGGAGTATAAAATTATTAAATGAGTCTATTATTTTGAGACAAAGAGCATATAAAATATAAATGCCAATTGATTTCAATTTGTGATGCGAACAAATTGTTAATAATGAAGACACACATACACATGAATATAGACAGATTCTCTACGTACGTAGTTTCATTTTTTTGACATGAAATTCTTGAGCACAAGTAGTATACTAGTAGTATATTGATATGAAATTAATCGTATGAATATATATCATATGATTGAATGCATGCATTGGAATCTCTTACACGTTAGCAGGCATGATAGAAATATATATTATATGAATATGAATGTTAATTAATTTGGAATCAGGTTCTTATGATGGTTGCAGTGGGCACGTCCCATATATGGTTGCTTAATTGTCTTGTCTTCAATACGAAGACTAAAATTGGAATTCAATGCTTTGATTTGATTTCTTAGCATGTAAGGTAAGGTTATATTTTTGGTTGGTACTATATGCATCACTTATCTGTTAGCTTATGTTGGGAAAGGAATTAATTCAAAACACATTTGGATATTTCATACTCCTTCCGTCCCAAAATGTAAGCAAATTTGACTTTTTAGGTACATTTGACTATTGATGTATTTGGTTCATAATATGAGCTAGATACATCAATAGTCAAATGTACCTAAAAGGTCAAATTTGCTTACATTTTGGGACGGAGGGAGTATATCATACGGTCCTAATTCAACACAACATTAGGTATTGTTGTTGGGAATATGTACAATGTCACTTCAACGCTAAGCTAACACGTTATTGATGTATAGTAATTAAATGAGATTAAAAATTATGATAAACATGCCTTAAATAATATTGAGGTTGATGAGTAAAAAGGACACAAATCTTATCCTATAAATATAAATGGAAAATTGTGATAACTTTGGATATAAGAGTAAATATATACACCTTAATAATTTGAAATGAGATAGTGAGAATTTTCTTTGTATATAAGAGAATGTGTCTTTTATCCGTTATGGGAGGAGAAATATCTTGTCGAATTGCAAATTGTAAATTGCAATTTGTTGAGGTATTATAATTGTATAGATAGAGAATAAAGAATAGTGGCTGGACCGGTTGGATGAGTGGGCTGGCTAAAGATTATTTGAAAGGCTAAGATCAAAGATTAAGGAACAATTGGGAGTGATGTGAAATGAAATCTATGTGAAGTGACTAACATCGAATAATATGTGTATATATATGCATGGTCCATTAGGGAATTTATATAGAAATCATATGTTGACATAAAAAAATTTGATGTTAAATACGGTATTATTTGATTTATATATGTATTTTTTAAAATATGTGTAAGTTGTAGAAGATAAAAAATAGAAAAGAGATAGAAATAGACACACGTATAGTTAATTTTGTCTATGTAAAATAGCAAGTTGATTTGGGAAGCTAGCTAGTTTGAACTTTGTAAATTAAAATAAACTAAGTTACTAACTTAGTCGGATATGAAAGGTAAAAGTTTAGTAAAGTTAAACACTTCAGTAGAATTATCATTTACCAAAGACGTGTGGATTTACATTTGAGGTGCTAGTTAGACTATATAATAATCATTACTCGTTTAAAGACATAGGTCAAGTAAAAGAATACTACTCCCTCCGTCTCAAAATTATTGTCCTTTTAGAGTTATGCACGTGAATTAAGAAACAAAAAATATTGATAAGTTAAGTCTCTTTTGTAAGTATACAAATGATAAATTAACATTAGTTTAGCATTGATTTCCAAAAAAGACAATAATTTTAGGACAAAACTAAAAAGTTAAAACGGCAATAGTTTTAGAACGGAGATAATATTATTTGAAGTAAAAATAAGAAAATATATTTTAATTCTTTAATCAATGATTTATCTCGAACTCAACTGCATGCTAAGGCCCCTTCTCTAGAATTACAATAATACTTAATACATATTTTAATTTTATATTCTTTTTTATTTCACTCTCTGGTTCTTATGAAAAAGATGTCTTAATAGTCTATAGTTCGAAACGAGTTGTTGCATCAGGTGGTTCTAATCCTCTCCCAAACACATATGCAGAGGAACGAATCAAGTATTGGTTAACATTCTCTTTCATTTAACTCTAAATTAATGTACTAACAGATCTTGATATGTGTATCAAGTAATATTCTTTCTACATCCTATTAGGACCCCCTTTCCTAAGAACTAGAAGGTATGAAAGCAAAAAAAAAAATATCTCTACGTCCTTGGTATATTTTTTTTTCTCTCATAAAAAATTCACTCTCATTCATTCTTTTTCTTTCTCTCTTACACATATTTTTTAATCTCTTTTCTTGACCATCTTGTAGAGGCTGGAGGATCCAATTTGCTGATTAAGACTTGAGAGTTATCAACCTTAATTATTAAGCTCCATCAACTAATGACATCCGTAACTTTTGTTTGGCCATCCTTTGGAAAATAAGTGTCATGATTTGTATACAATGGGATGGGATTACCCATTCTAGCTTCCTTAATTAACATGGCATATCACAACTTGACTTTCTATTTTAAAAGTTATACTTTCCTCCTTTGTAAAGATATGCTATAATACTTATCTTCTCTTTCTTTAATTTAAATGAGTTTGGTTAAGGGAAGGGGATAATTTAATGGAGGGATGGTGATAAATATATTTTGTTTAATGGTTGTAAGATTTTATAAAAGGTAGACCATTTCATATATTTTGGTAGTTTAAAATATTTGCTCACAAAATCTTGTACAGCATATTAAAAATAAAATTATTGATGCATATTAAAACCCTGGTAATTCTTTTTTCACCATTTGATTCTATGAGAAGGGATCATAGTAGTCTAAAATTTAGGATAAACATGACATCAAGTGGTTTCAATTACAACTTAACCAAGTAACGTTTGGTGGTAGATTGATTAATTTTAAAAAAAGTATGTTGTTCATTAATTAAGTTGGTCGTGAACAGTTCAAGTTCATTTTCTTTATTAGAATTGATTATTTTTTAATATTTTTTTTGGATTATATGGAATATAATTTATCACCACTCCCTCCCTACACCTCTCACACCTCCCCAATTTTCAAAAATACTAACTTCATTTTACAAAATTGGATTCTAGGATTTGAAACCCTCTTGTGTCAACATAAAATTTTAGAATTTTACACATTTGAATTCTAGAATCCAAAACCTATCTTTATTAAGATAGTTTTATTTTCTTAAGCTATTTATGTTGTTTCAGATATAAACTAGTTTGAAACCCGTGCGATGACGCACGGGCGTCGCGCTGCGCGCGACTTATAAAATTATAACCTTTCTATAAAATCCCATTGACATCTTATTTGGAGAATGGATTAATAAATCAAGTTATGGACTTGTTTATAAAAAACAACATCCAAAATTTCTAATCTTTAACAAAGTAGTAAAAGCATAAAATTATATATCCCATGCTAAATTGATGAAATTATATGACCAAATATAAAGAAGTCCACAACACATACATTCAACACTATAAAACACATTCCATTAACTTTGTTATATATTAGAATTTCATATTGCTACAAAAGATCATTCAAATACGAAGCACTTAAAATAAGTTCATTACACATAAATCACCCTTGTCCAAAACACATTCATTGCAAATTAACTAATTAGAAGGGCATTACTAATAAGATGATTAAATGTGCATTATCGTTGCATCCTATAATAACTACAAAATGTCCTCCATTAACCACCATTCCTTCATCATTACCTATTGATTTATTAACGATCTTCACGGCGAACTAACCTCACATAGAGACTATTCGGTGGATTTTGCAACGTGAAGATGAGAAGATCACCAGGCTTAGGGTTATGGTACTCCACAAACTCATACCATGCTTCTCCTATGTACCTCTCCTTCTTGTTCCTCCTAGCTGTCTTGATGTAAGCAGAACGGTTGAAACGGGAAGTCTCAGACTTAATACGTATTTTTGTAATCCCAATAAGCTCTGCTGAAACGTGCGGCTTAGGAAAATGCTATTAACATAACAAACATAGTAAAAAGAAAAAGAATTAGTTGCTTGAATTTGCACTGCAAAGTGAAACCACAAATATTTACCATCATTTAGGCTTTTTAAATTTGTTAAAAAAAATTACCAGGACTTGTTTTTTCTTCCTGCTGGCCACTGCTTTGGTAACATCCATTAACCATGTGGTTGGCATAAGTTGCTGAGCTAGTGTTTCATCTTCACTGTCACTGCTTATGATGACTGGGTTGAGTTGGTTATCATTTCCATTGAAGACAGTTGCTCCGTGCACAACATTTCCAAAAACATATAAAACCCTCAATGTCTTATCTAACCTTGAAACCAAATAATTGCACTCTTAATACTACTTCATGTTAACAGTCCTAACATAAACAGATACTCTTACTGTGTTACTACTTGTATAATTTTATGCATCACCATAAAAGTACATATATCAGTGATGATACTTGGCCTAAAATACAAAATCATATATACGTTATTATCTCATTTGTCATGCATTTAGCATTGAAGTAAGTAGTATTAATGGAGTTGAATACAGGGTACTTTTTTTTGACATATAAGGACCATATCTTTGTAAACTTAATCTACAATTAATTTGCTAAACCGTTAAACAGTATACTGACTTTGCCTGCCAAATATCTGGTCTGAAGTAAAGTAATCCTAATGTCATTTATGTTTTGTTTATATGATTTCTATGTGTAAACGGTACTGTAACAGATACATTGTACATCCAGATTTAACTACATCTAAAACAGGGTAACAATGACAATCTTTAGACCTTCAAATTGTAGATCTTTCCACTAATGCGAAGCCAAACCTAAAGTTTGAATTCAAGAATTCAAACATGTAAAAATTTTGTGTTGAAACTATGTGGGACTTCTTTTTTGTGAACATGAGAGATCAAAAGGGAATGAAAGTATACTAAATAACCTAAGCGGTTGCCATTGAAGTGAAATGCAACTAAACATGGGAGTACATAAGATACACAAATTTAGTTGATCAATGGTTAGAGGAAATGGATTGTCTTGTGTAATTTCACATGAGAAGATAGAGAGAAATACAAAAGAAAAAGTAATTGAAATGATCCATTCTCGAAGCAGAAATCTTTGATATGAAAGTCCCATGCCATGAGAAGTCCATTCCATGCCAAACATGTAATCTTCTAACTCAACCATAAGAACACCAGGTCGGATACCGAGCTTTCAAAAAAAACCATAAGAACACCACATTCTCCTAAGTTACAAGAAAAACCTTCCCCTCCTACCAAGATATCTATCGACACTACATTTAATTGGATATAAGATTATCGAATTTCAAAGTTCCCCATAGCTTGATTTCAAAGTTTTTTCCGTTTCAATATTATCGAATTTCCACTTTCAAACAATTCTATAATTTGTTACACATAAAACTGTAACAAAAGTTTGAGTATCAAAGATTAAGCAAAGATAAAATATTTATATGACCATTTGATCTGTACATATACATCTAATGAAAACTGTGACCCTCTTTGTCCCCATGCCACAATACATATCACATTCACTCTTGACCACAAAGCAACAAACATTTTTCATGGCTCATAAGAAACAAAGGGAAACACTCAACTTGAAGGCAACAAAATTCATTCAATTATAGCAGTAATCCTTGACTTGAAGATCAAGACATGCCCCCAAACTTATGAACTTCCAATGTTATCCACCCTATCAATGACATCCAAAGCCTTCATTCGGTCAATATCAAAGTCGATGACAGGAACAGAAGGTAACTTCCTTGTAGAGAATATATCGTTTTTACTTTCGCTGATTGGCGAATGATTACTACTCTTACTTAGCCTATGGTGTTTGCTCAACCTAGTCTTGGCAGTTTCAAATTCCTGGCTTTTACTTATGCCTGGAGTTAGTTTCCGCTTACCAACATCTCGAAGCATTTGTTGATCTTCGATTGTTAACAACGGAGAAGTAGAGCAGCCTTTTTGCGCAAACAACTGCACCGTCTTCTGGTTAGGAGAACGAATCGGAGATTTGACTGGGGATCTTATTCCTCCATTAACAACTCTTACTTGACTGACTAGGTGATGTAGCCAGACAACCAGTTCAAGTATATACGCTTCTGTTTTATCTTTATCGGCATGGTGTAGCGTTTCGATCCTCAACAAGTCCGACTGGCCCGCAGGTTTACGGTTGACATCAGACCTATACAAACATGACTTAGAAAAACATGTGTATAAGGAAAATATGGAGGAAAGAAAAATCTAAAAGTATGTCATCTTACCCTGTATTTGCCCATTCTCCAACCCATCCAAAGCCATGATGAGCTCTGAATTAATGCAGTTGAAAAATAGAATTAAATTTTGGAATAGAATGTATAGATGTTAATAGTAGTTAAATAATAAAATAGAACACATGAAAGCCAATAGTAACATGGATAAAGCAACTCTAAATGTAAAATGGTCCATAAACAAAAGCAACCTGAATTGCTCTTTATGAGCAGTAGGGTGATGCATTATGAAAAGCAAAATTTAAAAAAATATGTTTTTCATGCACCATATGTAATACTAGGAATTTTTGGAATTGCTGAGTCAGAGCTATATGAAATATACTTCGTTGTGTTGGCAGCAATAGGAACAAGCCACTGCAAAGTTTTCTCCATTTCAGCTTTGATTTGTGGAACAGTAAGCTGCAAAAAAGTTTCCATCATTTCAGATATGATTTAAAAAATTCGTCATATTCAAAACAGGCAGTGCAGTGTAGTACAAGCTCAGTATAATCGCTTAAGCAGAAAAGAAGTTCAACAAATTCATCAAAAAAAAGGGGTTAACCATTAGGAAAGTCATTAACAAGTATTAAATGAACTTAGTAATAAAACTTTGTCGTCAATAAAACAGGAAAGAAACGTGTCAATTAAAATCTAGTACATCTTCGTACTAATTCAAATCTTGCTTGGAAGAAAGTGTAACCTTGAAAAAAGATAAAAATGACATTCAGATTTAATCTTTTAAATGAAAAATACAAAGGGGGCGCGTGTTAACTGGTAACTATTTGAAGCTATTAGTGAATTTAGAGCATGCATATCCAGCTAAAAAAGTAGGACAGAACTAGCATACACACCTCTTCTTTAACCTGAAACGACTGTAACCTTGAGCGCAATGCTGATTTTACATTAGGCGGTAGCCCTTGATATAAAGCATCCCTAGTATTTGGAGGCACAGAACCTGATCGAGACACCTGATTAAATTAAAATGTCAACACTCATGGCTACCTTCACAAATGTTTTTTAGTAATAGTTTCACCTAGAATAAATAAATGAATCCATGAAGCTATATAATCAAAATGATTTTATAACGAGGCAGGAAAACGTAGGATGGTGACAACACAGTATTAAGCGTGTTTGTGATAGTTGTTAACATTTATTATTAACTGGATATAGAAGAATGAAGAAACCACGACTATCGCAAGACCATGTTCTTTATATAATTGAAGTTAAACCTTTAACTAACCAGAGTATCAATTTGAGTGATAATGTTTGCGTAATGCAAAGCAAGACCAGCAGCCCCCAACTTTTTATGGTTGCCTTGAGAATCTTTCACTTGCTTATCCGTAGTATCTGTGAGATTAAACAGGAAAACACGTATAAAAGACACATCTTATTTAACGCAGCATCTAAACAACCACAAAGGAGGGTCTATCTCTTGTCAGGAATTCTTGAAGCATACCAGCACTACCAAATGCTTCATTTATCTCCAAATATAGAAAATGAACAATATCTGTAAGCTTTTCCATCACCTGAAAATAAAACAATTAGATATTATATTTGTATGATAAGAAAATTGCTTATGAAAAAGAGGCTGAAAAGATCTAGAGAAAATTTTATTCCAGGAACAAAAGGGAAAGCACAAGTGAGGGAAATGATATAGGCTGTTGCAGGAATTTTTAGATAAAAGGAGGAAACCAGGAAACAAATAATAACAATAAGATATAGAAATTAATCCTAAGAAATAATCTAAGATATGCTGAGATTGAAAACGGAACCTAGGAGATAAACTAAGATGCTATTTTATTTTCTAACATAGATAAATGCAAATAAAACAACAACAAAAAGTAAACATAACTTAAAGAATACTTTCCAAATGCCAATTACCTACAGTACAAGACCAAGACCAAAATTTCATCATAAATTCCTAAATTAAAATTAAAACTTCTATTATATTGAACACTCATATGAGTACTCGTAAAACTATAAAATAAAAAACTGTTGCCGTCTTACCTCTTCCAAAATCTTGGACCACAGTGATTTTTTCTTCAAATTTCTTACATGCTTCTTTTGACTCTTCAGTTCTGCTTTTAAAATTGCAAGGCTGTCTCCTACATATTTAACATTTTACAAATATTAATCACCTAAAGAATACTCATTGTAGTACAGATAGACTAACATGGTCATAATTTTTTTCCTAAATTGTAAATGTTTAGTCAGATTTCTGAACATCTGGAAAAGAAAATATTATGTTCCAGTGATGAGTTACAACGTAGTAGTGAACTTATAAAGATAAATAGCTAATGGAATTCAGAGAGTTGTGGGATAAACTGAAATATATTTGTATTTCTGTAAATGCAGGTCAACATTTACCTCTCTGTGTGGCATTTGAATTATCCTCTTCTTGAAGCTTGCGTCGATAATCTTGATCAAACCTGTCTAAGGCATGTAATTCATGATATAATTCCTGCACTCCAAAAAAAATGTTAAACTACTTCAGGACTAGTCTTAATGAAACCATTGGTGCATATATAAAAATAAAAAAAAAACCACTTTTTGTAGAATTTATGATATTAAAATATGCGCATAAATATGAAGATAGTCAAGATGTATAGAGCCGAGTTCAGCACACAAATTTGAGGAAGAAGATATGCATATGCAGAGTTCCTTATAACAGGTTTACTCACAGCAGTAAATTGAACAAAGCTCATTAATTGTTGCATCACCATTTCTGCCTCCTCTTTCAATTGCCTTTGCGGTGAAAGTTCTGAACCTAACCTAAAAACCAATAAAGCAAACCATAACCAACACATCATAAGATGTTACAAGGAAAAATAAAGTTAAGCTTAAATCAATTCAACTACAATTACTTCTCAAAATATCGTTCCAGGTTGTGCCACTGAGGATCTTTGCATCGATTTCCAAAACGCACAACTTCGCCAGAAAATATTTTCAATTCTTCTCTGTCAAAATAGTACAAGATAGTGATATTGCAGATAGTAACTGAAGAAAATATAAACTACAGCTCAAAGTAGAAGGCTCCTAAGTTGATAACAAAATAAATTATGATTAATTTACCTCTTGTCTGCTGCAGCAATTCTCAGGAGTTCATTCATATCTGTAGATACCAAATTTTGCACTCCTTCAGACGGTAAAACCACCTCTTTTAAATGCTTAATGTTCTCTTTTGAAAGAGATTGCATTAGATTTGCACCCTTAACTATTGTGTTTGCAACTTCGAAGGCCAAAATTGAAATTTTATTTCCTTTTGTTGTTACTCCCGATGTAAAACCACTGCTAAGATTCAAATTTGTCATACTACTACCTAGTGTGTCCAAAACATCTACTGCCTTGCCAAGCCCAGCTGTACCAGCTCTGCCCAATAGTGAACTCACTTCTGATACCTGTAATACACCAAAAGAGAAGATGAAAACAGAATCTAATCATTTTTTGTTACATAGAAGGCCTTGACCTGAAAAGGGGGAATGATCTAAAACATGACATTAAACACATATTGATCTCTAAAACACATGTTTAGTACCACGTGAAGTATTAGCTTGTTAGCAAAAGGGCATTTAATCAATAAAAGTAAAAACAAAACACACACATAGAACTTGAAGAACAAACTCTACCCTCCTTGACTGAATGGTTGTCTCTACGTCATTAAAGCTTAGACCACCAACTTTCCAGAGAACTAGCCGCACTATATATATTACCGGTGGGGTGGGGGGTGCTAAAGAATGAAAATATTTAAGGAACTAGTCACAGAGTGGAAAGATAAGATATCCACTAAGTTTGCAAAAGTCCAACATCAAAAACCCCAAAAATAAGATATTAGGTTTCATGAAAAAGGAGGCCGAAAACATAAATCTGTATCAAATGAATTTCGATAACTGTGATTGCAGTCTAGAAACTCTACCAATATATTTTAACCATAAACAACAAACACTAGCAAAAATATAATGTAGTTTATTCCTCCCATTCAAGGAAAACTGTGCATTCCAAAGCTTCGAAAAATGTCGAGCATAAAATCAAATGATTACAATCTCTACATCTGAAACAAATCATTTACATTATTTTCATTAAATAATATCTTAGTTCAAACAGATATCACTATTCCCGTGGATGATCTTTCATAAACAATAATTAAAACCATGTTCTAATAAACTCCTTAGTGACCTTTCGGTCTCATCATTGTCTGATTCTTATTAGATCTTGTAAGTAAAACCTGATCTAAACACATCAAGGCGCCTGTGTTAATGTGGTCTCATACAAGGGTTAACACGTCTAACGAATTTAAATAGTTCATATTGCCACTTAATGAGCTTAATACCAACAACCTGTCGTCGACTCTTATGCCCCACACAGCTCTTGCTTCTTATTGTTGTAAACGGTGGCATTTGGGTTCAAATGACAAGGAAGCTACTTCACGCAGGAATAGTTATTTTAAGGTCTAGATCCTAAACTTCGACCTAAAAGCATAAGCTTTTGGGAGTTGAACTTCAACAGAATGAAGTACATAAACTTCTAAAGGTGTCTGATAGACTTCACCGAAGCTCTCTGTCCATGGCTTTTTCAAGATTTTCCTTTTGAATATGCCTACAGTTTCTTACATTCTAGATTTCATCCTTTTATAGTTTTCCCTTTTTTAATGATATCTTATCCTCCATCAGTTGTAATTTCCCTTTTTCGCTCTTTATCTAAACTACTTTTTCTATTGAAAACATTGCTTTATTTTTACCGATAAACAATTTTTCAACCAGAGTCATCTACTTACACATAGTGCTCATAATCATACACTTCTACACTATAAAACAAGCTAATTCAAAAACACGAAAAAACAGAAAGATCAAACATGAATATGGTAACTTAACTTAACAGTTTTTCTAGACTTGTGCGATAACGTCCGAGGCAGGCGAGGAATCCCATCATTAATATCTTCCGCACCCGGTCCATACGGAACCTTTTCCAATCCAGTAAAAGAAAACGACTCTCGTTGATGCTTATCCAACTCATCAGCAAGAGGATGCAAAGTTGAATTACTATTTATATTAGCAGAAATAGACTGATAAGTCATTCCAGGTTCATTATTAACAACATGGCCATTAGGAGAATGTCTTGAACTTTCACCAGCTACATTATCTACAGCTACTCCATCTACAGTTGCTTTCCATGATCTTGAACAAATGCCACCCATATTAAGTGTTCAATTACTAATCTGTGTACACAATTTTCATGTAACAACTTGAACAAAACCTCACTTCAATTCATCTTCATCTTCATTCACAAGTTCACAAGTGAAAGAAGCAACACAAAAACACAAGTTTCAATTCACAGGAATGTTATGATGAATGCTCAAATTTTGATTATACCAATTCTGATCACTTTTACAGCTCCAGTCCATCAACTCTTATCAACTCACCAAATCTGAATTTACAAAAAAAAAAAAAAAAAACATAAACCTTAAAATCAACAAATCATAAAATGACAAAAAATTAATAAACCCCTAAAAAAATTGAAAATTAAATACCACATGAAAGTGGAAAATTAGAGAGACCCATTAACTAATTTAGATTAAAGATACAGTCTTTAAGAAAAGAAACTGAAATGAATGAAACCCAGAAGAGTTAAGATAGATGATGATACCATACCAGTAGCAGAGATCTGTGAGGAGGTGCATTTGAAAGGGATCGATGAGGAAATTGCAGAGAGTGATTGAGAGAATGCAGGTTTGGAAGGAGAAGAAGAAGAAGTGATTTTAGACGCAAACGCAAAAGCTGAGAAGCAGAATCTGAGAAGAGCAGAAACGCCCCCACTACTCACTCACACACAACACAACAATCAACGCTGTTTTGACTTTTTGACTGTGGTAAATTTGGATTGATTCTTCCCAAAATCAACCCATGAAAATCTTGCATTGGTTTTTGTCTTTTTTATAGTATCTTTCTTTTGGAATGACAAAAATCACCTTTGTAGTCAAAATTATTTTAAACAATGTTGTCCTAGGTAAAAAAGTTGTTTAAAATGTATCGAAGTTATAGTTCAACTAATAAAAGATGTTGAAATTATTAATTTGAATTTTTATAATTGGAGTTCGGACACTAGCTCTTTTATTTCAGGTCACTACCATCATCACACGCCACACTTGTCAACGCATCTGCAATAGAGTTAGCTTCACAATACGTTTGCTTAATAATAACTTCTCAACCTAAAGTCAAAACTTTTGGATATGTTTAACTAGACTCCTTCCATCTAATAATCTACTAGATGATGTCAAAAAAATTATACAATTAAAAATCTATATGATTTGACTCAACTCACTTAATTCAACCAACCTAACCCGTAATTATTGGATTAGGTGGTATGGTAAACTTAGTTTCCATTTTAATCAACTTGTTTTTCTTGAATTTAATTTCGATTTCGATATTTTAAAACTCGCTCATAAATGTCTGACCTAGCAATTTTGACAAAAAATTTCAGTTGAACTAAGACTTCTGAATTAATGTGCGTAAGTTTTATCATTGAACTCTTTAGAAAAATGGATGGACTTTGAAGAAAAAAAAATGAATGATGAAAGGAAATTGGAATGAGGGGTTAATCCATCAACATTAATGAGTGTTTATTTTTCTCCATTGAATACAAAGTCAATCTAATTTGCAGAAAGTCAAAACTTGTATTAGATGAGTATTTCAGAGGAATTAAATAAATTATTCAAATCAATTTCTTGATTGTCAAATAATTTTCATTATACTCCTAACTCTTTTAAAATTAAAAACATGTCAATCATGATGATCCAATAACCATTCCTTACAAAATAAGGTAAAATCATATTTGTTCAATCTCCTTTTTCTAGCACTTCATTTCTTTAATGCATGTTTGATATTACGGTGAATGTGTCAGAATTATGGTGATCCACCATAATTTCTAGAAGTTATAAGTTGTAGGTTTTGCAAAATTACAGTCGGTCACCACAATTCCGACACTTCCAATAGTACAGTTTATTAAGTTGTCCAATTGTGGTCATTAGTTTTGTTTAGGAATCATTGTGATCTATTAGATTTTAACAAATACTTGGGGGAAATATAGCACCATCTTATACTCCATAAGGGTATTTATGTCATAATAACCAAACATTTACTTTCGTTTTCAAACAACATCCAATGACAACAACAACTCAACTTGTTTTTAGCACAAGACAATTTGCAGTTTGAAGAAAACAATGCAATTCATTAATGAGAACAAGATTGGTTTTTTTGACTTTTTTCCTTCTCATACAATGTGTGTGTGTGATGTGATTTCAAATTGAACCAACCCACACTTCTCTGCAGAAGTAATTATTGGGAAGTGAGAACAAGATTTTCTCCATTCTCACTCGGTACACATCCATAACAAGCAAATTTGGATATAGTAATAACAGGATGAGCACAAACAAAGCAGCTCAGTAGTATAATGCACGTCACGTTTTATCATACTTCAACTAGTCTTTCAACGTACTTGAATAGCACTAGTCGTTATGAAACTTTTTCAGGAGAAAAATTTGTGAAACTTCAAGGAAATTTCTTGAGGTATATGATGAGAAAACAAAAACAAAAAAAACAGATAAAAACTATTTCACAAATATATTTTTATGTTATTTCTCAATTATTTGCATTGAACAAGAACATGGAGAAAGTATCTCCCAAATCTATATTCCCATGTGAAGTTTCCCTTGTTTGGTAGTAGCTAATCCCAAATATTCAAATTTCATATTATTCTTACTACTTCTATTCAATCATGAGGGAAAGTCCAGTTAAAAACTAGCCAGTATATATAATTAACACTTATCTGGGAAATTTCGTAACTTGGCACCTAGTCTATGTGTCCAATAATGATTCAGTAGCTCTGTAACAACCAAGGCCTAGATTTTTAGGATCACAGTGAATACGAATGTCGCTACAGCACTTGATCGCAATAACTAAGTAAAGGCTAAACTGACCATTTCTTGTCCAACATCACATCCCATCTTCTATTCTTTTGGGAGGATAATAAGATGGTAATGGACTTTAGATTATTAAGGTCATTAGTGTTTTTCTGTTCCCCAATAGAATTGTAGAAATACAATGAAAAGGATGTTCATATTTGTTAGCTTTCACCTGCCTGTAATTATACATGAATGCTCGAGAATAAACCGAGTTCACTAAAAATCATAAGATCTACATAATGTTGATGCTTCAAAATCAGCTGCTGGGAAACATAAGCATTGCAGGACCCAACTAGAAAATGGAAGAATTGAAAGTTGGCTTCAGAATGAGGCAAGCAGCTTAACATCCTTTGATTTAGCACTGGATTTACATCACACAAGACAAAAATGCACAAGTTAATGAACGAACAATTTTAACAACAGTATAACAGAATTAATGGAAACAGATGTACAAAACCTATCCTTAATGAAAATATTTCAGGATCTGAGCAGTTTGTAACATCTGCAAATCTACAAAGGGAACAGAAGTGAAGGACTTACCCTTCTACCCATATTACTGTTGAGATACAAGGTCTTCCAGTTCATCTATGATAGCTTCATAGCAATAAATGTATTGATCCTGATAGTTGCAGAAAGAGACACCAATAAGTTCAAAGAGAATTTATATACAAGGAAATGTCAAATTACAACAATTGCCGTAGTTAGGACTATGGTGGGTCTTATTTGTGCCTTGACTTTGATGTTTTTCTAATTTGGATGTAAATCTGAGCTTCTTTCGTTCAATCTAGATTTACCTTATCCCTTCTTTAGATAAGGATTGACCACCCTTATCATTAATTGACCAGCAATCATACCACAGATAATTAAATAAACCTATAGAGGGTAACCAGGACTTGGATTGTTGAAGGACCAAACTGCAATCCTTGTTCCAATTGATTGACAAACGCGCTAATTCACCATTCTTTACTTAAATTGAGGTTATCTGAGTATTAGAGTAGGTGAGTCTGATTGCATAGGAACTTCCTATCTGATTAGGAACACAACTTATATGAGAGATTAGGATTATCTTAGATATTAGCACGGGTGAAGTTAGTTTTCCTGAGTCATTCATAATTGAATTCTAGCTTGTCATTTCTTGAATCCTAGGGTTTTCTTTATTTTGCTTTCCTTACTTTTTTACTTTCTTGGCATTAAGTATTTCAACCAGTCTTTTTCCATTTGTTTGAATAAATAAAGATGCAATTTGAACAGCACAAGTTATGGTGCATAAGCCATGCTTTATCATGCTTATGCACCGTGCATAAATACCCCATATTGCTTAGTGCAGCCCCCCAATTTCTAGTGGACCCCCCAACCAGATTACTCAGGGCACCCCCAAATTTCTAGCACTGCACTAAGCAATTTTCATTATTTATGCACGGTGCATAAGAAAAAAGCTTATGCACCATAACCACTCCCCAATCCCAATTGAACTAGTACTTGTCAACAATTCCTATATAACGATATGTGGGATCTCTTACACCTGTATATTACTTTTCAGTGAATGAATTCTCCCATAGATGCTTGTGCTCAAACAGATAGGGTACCTTATCATTCCAGTTCTTAGATTTCAAAACCTCTTGGACCACAATGATTTACCACAATCAAAAGGGTCTTCTACCACATTGATTTCAAAACTAATTGTCAACATATTTAATACCGCAATCAACTTTCTTAATTCTCATGATTTACCAAAAAAGGTCGTATATTTAGGGACATAAGTAGTATTAAATTAGGAAATTCAACTACCTGGGTCTGAACCATTCCAATACGCTGGGACCTGAACACAGATACTGTGTTAGCAATATCTACAGCAGACATATCACCAGCAAGTATTCTCTGAACTGTGTTGTGAATTGTGCAGTATGTTCCGGTTCTACCAATACCTGCACTGAGTGAGAGAATTTGTCTCAGCCAAATATGCATGTTACTTATTGTCATCATTGACATAAAATGAGTAAACTAAGAAAGAGTGGGAAGAACCTGCAGTGCACCACTATTGGGCCAAGGTTTGGTGGTAAATGGTACAATCTTTTAAAAATTTCACGCACAGCCAAAGTATCATTTGGAACTCCATGGTCAGGCCACTCAGGATACTGAATATGCAAAACAGATAATGGTGTATCTTCTACCTGCAACAATATCAATTAAAAAAATTATGACCCAAATTGTTTACATCTTGATGGTGGAGAGAAACTTTGAGCCCCTTCCAAAATCAAAACAAAAACTTCTGATGATTTTCTTTTTCTTTCGATAAAAAAGGAAAACAATTATAGACAAAATAAGATATCTTCCAAAAAGCAAAGTCCCAACTTTGGTGTCAATGCTATGCATAGTTATTATTTATAATTAGAAATAACCGCTTTGAAGGGTTTCATTTCATCCAAATTAATAGAAACATGGAAGGGCATGGATTGATAGCACAACAAGAATAAACAAAGGGTGTGAATTGGATGAAATAACAAAACTTTGAAGAAGGAGGGGCCTCTCACCAAATCAATCACCTCTCCATCAGAAAAATATCACTCATGCTAATTTGTAAAGAAAGATATATAACCTAGCCAGAAAAATTATCATAAACGGAAAACCATCTGACCTCTTTATGGTTCACCTCCAAATGGCGCAACACAAGTGAAGTTTCAGTAGTTTTCGTCCATTTACATGCAAGCGAGATATTACCAAATTCTCTAGGTCTATCCTCTGATTGAAAATAATCTCCACACTTCACCATCTATAAAATCAATCAGACATAAAAACTTATTAATAAAATAAGAAGTAAAATACAAATCAATCTCAAAGAGAAGGAAACAAGTGAGAATCACCCTGTAATTATCGACCAACCGAGTAAGCATCACAATTGCAGGGCAGTTATATTGCATAATCATTTCCCAGAAATCCTCATAAGTGTGTGGCAATGGGCCTTGTGTGGCTATAAATTCAGATACAGTTCCAGTTGAAGAGGTCTACAGTACATAAATCGAGGGTCAGACAATAACCCCAAAGCCACTTCAAATCGCTTTTTAAGACATTACAATACAAAGACAGCAATTAAATTTATACCGAGACAAAGCTTGCATTGATATACCCCAGTGCTTCAGACCTATAATCTGAACTCGAATTAAGAACCACCCTGTTCTTGTCAACTGAAACAAAGAACCACAAAGAAAATTCAATTTCCCCAAATACATACAATACAATTAAATACAAGTGCATGTTTGAATTGACTTATTTGAGCTTATCTACTGCATAAGTGAAGGGACCGGGATTCGAATCCCGGTCATGGACGTCCCGCCTAGCAATTTCAACATTTTCTACCGGTTGAGATATGACTTCTAGATACTATATAAGTGTACTTGTGAGTTGTGAGACTGTTTGAAAGAGCTTATATGGAAACAGCTGATGACATTTCTATAAACTATTTTCAGCTTATTTCAATAAGCTCTCAAGGATAGCTAATAAAAAAACTGATAGTAACTTACATCAAAACATATTGAAATTATAGAAGAATAACTTAAGCGCTTAAGCTATAAACCGATCATAAGTGCTTAATTAAGACGCCTATTCGAATAACATAAAAATGAATGCATGTTAAATATTGGTAAGTAGTGAAATATCTTACATGGTATGACGTCTTTGTATCGATTTTTACCGATATTGACAGATTTAAGAGCAACGTTGCATCTTCTCGTTGTTTCACTCAGCGTTATCCTATTAGACTGAAATCACAACAAAACATAGTTCAATTTTGAATCAAATACTTATACATATGAATTATGATATGAAAATGAAGAAATGAATAGGGAATAGTGTGAACCTGCAAGTGAGCGAACTCTTTGGAGATGATGTTAGAGTTGAGAAGCTTCTCTTTCAACAGTGCGAGTGCTTTGGTGCAGTATTTGACCTGATCGGAAGTAAGAGGGATTCGGGAAGGGAAATCGGGAGAGAAAGTTAAATTGTGGTGGCGAGAAGAAGAAGAGGTGGTGGAGGAAGGAGTTGCGGGATTTCCGGCCATGGCGGATCTCCGGCGAGGATGAGAGCGGGTGGAAACGCGGTTCCCCAGTTTCAGGTGTTGAGTGGGGTTTGGTTTGAATTCAATAATTTGGATTCTCAGTTTTCACTCACTTTTCCATTCCCTGGAATGAGTGAGTGCCTTTTTGAGCTAAAGCTTCGCTTTTCAGTTTTCCTCTTATGCGAATCACATGCTTGTTGTCGTATTCTTTTGGGGTCATCAGTGATTTTAATACTACTTCTGTTCTAATATATAAGATCATTTTTTATTAACGCTTTGTTTGGTTGGAGAGAAATTGAGAAGAGAGAAATTGAAACACAGAAATCAATGCATGTATTTGGACTACTTTTTAATTTAAATACATGCATTGATTTTCGGGTTTCAATTTCTCTCTTCTCAATTTCTCTCCAACCAAGCAAGGCCTAAATGACACTGTATCTTGCTTTGACAGTATTTTTTCCATAATTTATATATGTAAATATTAGCATATAAGATCTTGTTTGATCCGTCTTGATGAGTATTTTCAAGATATCAAATTTTTATAATTTTTACTAATGCACAATTAAAGATATTAGTGATCAAAATTGTGCATTGGCGAATCTGCAGTGGTCAAAATGAGTCTTATAATTTAGAACGGAGCTAGTATCAATTACTACTGAATTAACTACTCTCTCTGTACCAAAAAATAATGAATTTTTTTTATCTTTTATTATAAGACGGATGGAGTATGTTTTACTATAAATAATTGAATTTTAAACTAAATAGTTAGAATTTTAGCAAAAAATTATATTAAATAGTTAGAAATCCAAGTCTATTTTTGTAACAAAAAAAAAATCTAAGTATTTTGTAACTAAAAAATAGAAATCCAAGTATTTAACATTTTTTTCCTTCCAATTTTTTTGTGTGTATAAATAAGAATAATTAGAGTTTTTTAGATGAACAAATATTCCTTACTATCAAATCAAATAATAATTTATTTTTTTACTAAAAAAGAAATTCACATTCAAATTAATACATAGATTATTACAAATTCAGAATTGCTAAAAACTAAAAAAAGATGAATCTGCAAATAATGTCGCAGCACCTAAGTTAATAGCATACACCAGCATCTTTAATCTTTAATCTTTAATCTTTAATACTATAAATTGAGAACTTTTTTCTAAGATCATTCTTACACGTGGCATCTTTCTAGCATTCCTTTCATATGAGCAATTGCATAATAATTGATATCACTAACAAATGCATTTAAATAATTTCATTTATGTCATAATAATGGTAATAATGATAATTGATACTAATTGATTTTTGTTTTAATTGAAGAATTCAAATGTAACATTGGCCTTTAAATATTGCTATTTTGTATGCTTAGTGTTCAATTCTCCGTCTTGCTCTTTCACTGCATTGTGCATTCATATATTTTTTAATCTCATTGCTGACAACTATATCTTTTATTTTGTTTTACCATTCCTTTATACGATTTTTTCTTCTTCTATATTTATTGATGTTGGACATTCAAATTTTATGTAGGTTTGCAAACCTTTGAAAAGAAATCGCTATCAATGATCATCAGATTTTTTTTAAGGTTTGTCATTTTTCTCAACCATCTTTAATGTTATATTTATATCTATACGTATAGTATTTTTTCTTTCTATTTTTTTCTTTATGCATATGTGTTAATAAGTAATGTGAATTTTTATTCACACATTATCGACTAAGCAAAAAAAGTATTTTGACTTTTTTTTTAAGTGGTTTTAATTGATATAGATTGAGGAAACAAAATCAAAACAATATCTTGCAGGAGAATAGTTTTTGATGGAAGAATCATCAAGGAGAAGGCAAAGAGTGTTGGTGTTAAGCCCTAGAGGCCAAGACTTTTAGTATTTGTATTGAATTAATTATTAAATATATAAAGTTCTATTTATTAATAATATATAAGGCATTTCTTTCATTGTGTTTGTAAAAGTTCAAAGTAATGAAATCCCTAGAATAGATAGTCCGTTTAATATTAAGTATGACTTAATCATGAGACTAAATTAAACATAAGGACGCTATTCTTAAAGTATCCGTAGTCAAGCTTTAAGGTGAAATAGGGATAACCTTAAAACATAAAGACTATTATGAAGATAGACTGATGATCGCATCTCATGGATCATAGGATAAGGAGTTATCAAGTCTTGACATAAGTATACAATATTAGGAGTAATATTTATACTGGATTGACCCGCCATAAGAGTGCTACATGCTAAGTTATGCAAAGTGTCATAAGTCACTCTTATAATGATAAAGGTATAAACCGACCTTAGACCTGAAACCACCCTTGTACCCTAGATGTGGAGTTGAGTACTTTGTTGCTGATCTAACGTTGTCCGTAACAGGATAGCCATAAAGGCAGTTAATGGGTACTTCACAAAACATGCTATGGGGCAGCGGTGTCATGGGCCCAATATTGAACTGGACAAAGATGACATCAAGTATGCTTTGTGTTCAATATAGACATAAGGGGCAAAAGGGTAATTATACACACATATCATAGTTAAGGTTATGTTTAGATCACATGTAATTTCTCATGACTTAGGTAGCAATGATGTGTTGCTAGATACCGCTCATTGTTTATTATATTGAAAGGAAATTTAATATAATTGCCAACGTCATGGAAATCTACAGGGTCACACACATAAGGACAGTCTAATATTGAGATAAATTAAGGGACACCGTAAGGTACGGTAGGTATGCAAAGTGATAAGGGTATCACGGTAATTAAACAAACGAGACACACCGTAGCATACGGTGGGCGCGCGCGCACATGAGCATGTACACTCATGTGGGGCGCGCGCGCCCTAGGATATCTCTTAGGAGATTTTTTGTTTGTTTGTTTTATTTTTGTCCAAGATAAAAGATTTGTCTTGTTACACAAGACAGATATATCTATATATAGAGAACTCTTGGCAAAAGAAAAAAACCACCCCAAAAAGCATAAGATATATTTTAGAGTTGGAAACCCTAAAATAATCCTTCTCTCAATATTCTTGAAAACCTTCATACTCAAGGGCTAGCACTCTTTTGAAGGTGACCGTTCGTGTGGACTAAGTAGAGGCGTTGTTCTTCGTCATCAACGCTCGTGATCGAATCTTGTTCGTGGCTTTAAGGGTTCTACTCTACAAGAGGTAACAAACCCTAAACACATAACATGCTCATTCGTAAGGATCAAACAAAGGAAAATTTTGAAATTCCGCTGCTTTACCGTTACTATTTTCCTTCAAAGAGAACATACGAAAAAGAGTTCAATGAGATAGAAAGATTTGGAAAAAATAATTTTGTGCATTTAGAAATTTTAATGTGTACTGTACACTCTTACCCAATGGCCATTTTTTATTTCTCTCATCTCTTCACAATATATATATATATATATATATATATATATTCACAATTAGTCATTAAAGATTATATTTTTATCAAGATAATTTTTTTCTAAAATAAATTATTACAGGGGCTTAAATAATAGAATATAGAATATTTCTATAATTAATAAATAAAATTTTCCTAATAAAAACATTAAACGAGTAAAAAGAGGAAACAAATTATAGATTAAGAAACATTCCTATAATAATCCCGATCAAATAAATTAAAGATACGTACTTTCTCAATCATAAAAAAAACTTAGATTAATTATATTTTTTAGCCTTTATCTTAAATTGCATTTTTGTACAACATTCAATAGCCATATTTTTTTCCGATTACCTATAAATAAATTAAATACCTATAAAAATTAAATAATAGTAATACTATATTAATAATAAAATAAAAAATGGGTGCCTTAAATAAGAAAAAAATTGTGTAAAAAAAAAGTAAAAAATTTAACTGTCGATTAAATAAAAGAGAGTGTTTTAAAGAATATTCCGTTTATTTATTCAAAATAACAATAAATAAATGCATTGAATGGAAATTAAAAGTTATTAGTAAATATCTTTTTAAGGTAACAACTTTTATATCAAAAAAAAATGTGACAGCTTCAAGAAAATTTCACACATCTTAATTTTTAGACTAAATTGCAGTTTTAGTCTCTCAAGTTTTATAATTATGCAATTTTGGCCTTTTAAATTTTAAATGTGCGATTTTAACGCTCCATATTTTTTAATTGTGCAATTTCATAACCATTGGCCTTGACTATCTTGACTAAATATTTAAAAGGTGTTTTTTTAAAAGGTATTAGCATTATTATTTTTTGTCAAAAAATAAAAAAGGAGATAGAAAGTCTTAATATAGCAATGAAATATTAGAGTTTTTTCAATTAAAATTGTCACACTAAAATGCTAAGAAAGACAACCAAATAGAAGAACGAGGAAAACGAAGCTTTAAAAATGATTGAAGGAGTCGAGCAATATAGGCATCTGATGACTTATGGAGAAGAACTGATGAGAAGTAATTCTAGAGACACAATTATATTGGTTAAATTCGCCCTTTTGAAATTCGATACCCATAATTGCACAATTAAAAAATGTGGGCGTTAAATCGCAAATTTGAAATCTGAGGGTCCAAAATTGCACGATTGAGAAACTTAGAAGGCCAAAACTACAATTTAGCCTAATCTTTAATACTTCCTCCGGTCCTTATTATAAAAAGAAATTTTCTTTTTAGATTCATGAAATATTTTATGTATTTGGACTATATTATGAACTAGATACATCAAACATTCTATAAATTTAAAAAATAAATTTCTTCTTATAATAAGGACCAGGGAGTACTATAATTTGGCAAATATTTGAAAACTTATTTCTATACTCATGTAATTTTAAGAGCATCTCCCATGTTTTCTTGAATCTTAATTTGATCATAAATGACTTAGATTAACAAATTTCAAAATTTAAAATTAAAATATTAACCACAGAAGGAAATGTTTGTAATATGGGATCAAGTTTATCATTATTCATTTACAATGCAATAATTATTATTAAAAAAAAGTTTCTATGATTTTTTTTTGACAAAAATAAAATGGTATTCATTCATTCAAATTAATAAAATATATCAAATATAAGCACATTTAATATCGCTACAAACATTAAACATGAATCTGCAAACAAACTCACAACATACAAGTTAATAGCATACAATGACAAAATGTCTACTATAAATAATATGATAAAACTAAAATCATTAGAGGATCATGTCTCCGGATCTACAACGTTGATGCCCAAATTATGAATTGAATATGTAATTGGTTGAAGTCGATATTCCAAAAGGGGCAAATGAACACCGCAATAATACGGGAAATCAACAAGTGCCGCACAAGATGACGAACAACACAACATCGCACAAAAAAATAATACAACGTCGTACAAGACCAAGAACAAAAATGATTTTTACGAAGTAATTTAAAAAAGGATTTTTATGAAGTAATTTAAAATGGCTTATTATTTTAGAATTTCATACAAAAAAGTGTAAAACAATGATGAAATTTTCAAATTGAGTTTTTATGAGAATTTGTAACAAACAAAACTCATTTATAATTTGTTATTTATTAATTATATAAAGGGGTTACTAACATTGACTATGTGGTTCAAAGTTAGCAACTATGATCCATGTAAAAAATACAAGGGGTTAGAGGGGGGGCGCGGAGAAGAGGGTGGGGGCGCGCGTGGAAGAATTGGGGGGGGGGCGCGGAGCAATTAATATTGGTCATAGTTACTAATTTTGACCTACATAGGTTAAGGTTAACAATCCCCTTATAATTATATACTGGTGACAACTTGTGTACCCCCATAAGATTTGGGGGTATATACCCTCAACCACTATAAAAAGTTTTAATCGATATAATGATTTATAAAATACACCGTTAGATTGAAGTTTTATATCATATAGATCATTTGTATAAAATTTCAGACAAATCTAGAATCATTTGATATGTTATTGAGACACACAAATATTAACGGTGTTTAAGATATCACAGAAACTGTTAATTTTGATGCGTCTCAATAACATATCAAATGATTTTAAATTTGTCTGAAATTTTACACAAATGATCTATATGATATAAACTTTTAATCCAACGATGTATTTTATAAAAATTTATATCGGTTAATTTTTTTTAAGTGATTGGGGGTATATACCCCTAAATCTTGAGGGGATAGACAAAAAAAAGTCATAAATAAATTAAAAGAAAAGAAAAGATATACATTAAAATTTAGACTTTTAAAATATTTGACTATACATCTTTTATAAAAAAATTAACCAGTGCATAAGATAGGTTGCACACGTACCAAAAAAAAAAGTTGCACTAGTTAGCATTTTCATTTTTTAAATGATTAAGTCAACATTAAAATTTAAACGGTATAGTGATTAAGCTAATATGTGAAATCCACATTCATATTCTCCCATGAAAATTTTCTTCCAGTCAATTTTTTTTTGTCTACTTGTACTTCAATGATTAAAATAACAAATGAAAGGCATAAATAAACACTTGTTTTTTGTCTTCACCTTCTCACTTCCAAGAGAAGGAAGCTCTATTAATTTAGAATTTAAAACGAGTTCTAATATTAAATCATTTCAATCTTCCTCCTAAACGTAGTTGTAGAAATTAAACTATAGTTCTCTCTATCAAGTTACCACTCCATTAACTAAAATTTAGTTGATCACTTTATTTACTCAAGTGAAAATGCCACATGACACGATCACGCCCCTATTCTCTTACCCTCACTCTCCTCTATGGACTTAGCAGTTAAGACCCAATTTCATAATCCATTTGATTTCAGAGATTAACTTGAGCCCAAGTTATTAAAGTCTTAACGTGTAAATCCAGTCATTATATTTCTTGTTATATTTATTTTAATGGCAAAATGGACGGAGAGATTAACATGATTAGTATGTACTGTGTGTCTGTTAGTTACTTTTATGGGTCTTGTTAATTAGTGCCCTCAAGACACTAGATAAGATTACTAAAAAAAAATATTTATATTGAAAACTGTGTTTTATTAGTTTAAAAAAGTTGAATGCACAAGTTTCAAGAGTTTAATTACCATTTTTACTTCCTTAACGATTGCCCTAAGAGCAATGTTTATCATTTTCCTACTTTTATTAATCAATATGATATGATTAGACCAGCTAATTTCACTTTCATTTTCCCCACTCACTCACTCACTCACATGTGATGAGATCATCATAAATTAATTTACTTTATTGATTTACTAGTAATTCAAATCAAAGTTGAAACTATAGAGTAGAAAATATTTGATGCTCATCACAAAATCGGAACCATAGTGAGCTTCGCAGTAACAACAACAGTGGCCCAGTTCCTTTTTCCGAACACAACACAACACATATACATATCATCATCGAATCTTGTCCCACACACTTTTTCTGCTCTTCTCTGCTCTGAAACGAGGTTTGTGTCTCTGACTCATTTACATTTTGGACCATTTATCTTTTCCTGCTTCATGTTGATTCAACTGATGAAACCCCTTTTCACTGTGATTTCGTCTTAGATTAGAAGATCTCTTCATTGTTGACCTTATGACTCATGTCTGTCATATATATCTTGATTTGTGGATACAGTTGTTTTTTTAGATCCATGACTTCAAACCTTATGATGATTGATGGGTTTATGGTAAAGTTTCTATTTTTGGGTGTTATTCATGTGTGGTACTAATATTTTACCTTATGTTTGAGGCTTTTTGTGGAAAATATTTCAAGTTAGGACTTTTGTGAATTAGGTAAAAAAAAAATAGGATTAAAAGAATAAACAATAGTATAGATTAATTTTGACTCAGAAAACCAAACTTTTTTAGAATGATTAACCTTCTTCCTACTTTTATTGTGCAAAGTTCAAACTGTTTTGCATGTAACCTATCTATGGTTGCTTAAGATTGAAGTTCTCTAGAATGCTCCTTATGGAATAGCTGCAACAGAAAATTTATTCTTTAAGGGTATGTTTAGAAGATTGTGAAGAGGAAAATTATAATGAAAATTTGTGTTTTTTCTAGTTGTCCTGCAAAAACAGTCGCACGAAAACAGCATTGATCATCCAGATTGGTTAGAGTAGGTATGCTTTTTATGGTAGATCTTGTTTGGGAGCATTTAAGCATGTGGTTCTCAATAGAGATGTCTAATACCCAATTGACAATATGGTCATAAGAACAAGATGTTTTGTGGCATAAGGAAAGCTTACATATGTTATACTCTTTTGATTTCTTAGATTCACTTTAGCTTAGCAAATTAACCCTTTTAAGCAAGATGGTTGGATGTTGTTATGTTGATCTTTATTATCCTTCCCAATATAAATTTGCTGCGGTCAGCACGTCAGGGGCCATTCGATTGAGATAAGATGGTCCAAATTTCAAGCTTGGTATTTCGGTCTTTTAGAATAATCAAAATATGCATTGAATCTAGACCGTTTAATTGCTATCCAACGGCCACTAATGTGTTGGCTACGTTAATGCGTGAAATTGTGTTAACAAATCCAAATCCATATATGCTATATCTCAGGTTTTTTGTCAGATTGTACAGCAAATGATGTGAAAATCAAGGCTGTTTTTTTAGTTGATCAAAACTTTTCTGAAGAAATCTAATTTCTAAAATGAATTGCAGGGGAAGACTGTGACAGCCACAATGAGTCTAGCATGTCTTGTGTGCCATAGTGTAGAAAATCCATCACCATCGCACTCTTTCAGAAGATCTGTTTCAAATTCAGATAACGAAGGAAGATGTTATGCTATTGCAAATTGCTTAACACGGAAGTTATCTGTTCAACCCCCTACACTACACTCTTTTCTCGCACCATCATCTTCCAAGGTCACACCTCAACCTACTATCTCGAGTAACAGTGAGATAACCGGTCCTCCACGGCTGGTAAGAAGTCGTGCTGTGAGAAGGGACATAGTACAAGATTGGAATTTTGATGTTGTATCCGCTTAGTCAGCAACATGCTGGAGAAAGACCAAGGACTTCTCTTTTTAGTTTTGTGGGAGAAATTTCTTGTGACATAGTTTAGACTTTAGAGTATGACATTTGCTGTCTTGTGCTGCTTTAAATTTTGTTATGAGTTCAACTGAACTCTCTCTAGTTTTCTTGTATATCAACAAATTTAATGCATGGCAATGTTTCAGTTTGTATTGTTCTTAATACATCTACAGAAAATTGGTTTTAACACATCATTGGGATTATTTCCCACAGTAATTTATAGTACTCTTCCATGGTATCCATGTTGGAGAAGTTATATTACTACCTACTTTTGACAGATATGTTGATGCATTTAAGTTTTAGAAAAACCAATTTAACCATATAATTTAATGGATCATTAGTTTTTAACCCCATGCATTGTAATGGATAACTGGTTCTTAGAGTTGTCAAATAAGACCCAAACACTTATCTTGGTTTTTCTTTTTAAACAGCCGATGTGTAGTTAATAGTAGTAATTAGTATTGTTAGTTTTTGCTTTCATCCTCTCCTCTAGTTCTTAGAGAAAGTGACTTTAGTTATCCAGAGTTTGAGATGAGTTCCGACTTTAAGTGGTTCCAATTCCTTCCCAAACGTAGTTACAGGAGATCGAACAGTAGTCCTCTCTACAAAGTAGGGTGTCAATCATCATTGGACCAACTATCGTTAGTGTTAACATGTTAAGAGAAAAAATTGTATTTTAAAAAAAATTCTTGAATGTTTTTAAGGGCACATGTTAACATACTAATACTAGTATTCTATAAAATAAAATAGACAATTTTAGAGAAAGAAAACAACTCTATTTTATTTTTAAGGACTAAAATAAAAATTCTTACTACTATTTAAAAAAAATAATGGTGCCTGATGCAAATGCAACCATTATTTCAGAATTGGAAATACTGAAAACACGTCACAGAACAGAACAAAAACAGAGTGAAGAAACAGAGCAATGCCTCAAATTCTGAAAAACAACAACAACAATGCCCCTTTCTCTATACCCACACTCTTTCTCTTCTTCACTCTCATCTCCATTCTCTCTCTTTCATTCTTCTTCTTCTTCTCTTCTTCCTCATCCACCACCACAACCACCACACACCCTTCTCTTTTTCTTCAAACCTCCACCTCTTCCGGTATCAATGTCTACGTCTCCGACCTTCCCAGATCCCTTAACTACGGCCTCCTTAACCGCTACTGGTCAACGGATTCCGATTCACGAGTCGGTAGTGACTCGGACCGTGAAATTCGATCCACAAATTTGGGTAAAACCCTAGAATTTCCACCGTATCCAGAGAACCCAATTATCAAACAGTACAGTGCTGAGTATTGGATCATGGGGGATCTTATTACACCTCCTCATTTGCGAACTGGGTCGTTTGCAAAAAGGGTTTTTGATGAACGTGATGCTGATGTGATCTTTGTTCCTTTTTTTGCTACTATTAGTGCTGAATTGCAATTGGGTGTGGCTAAAGGTGTTTTCAGGAAGAAGGTTGGGAATGAGGATTATCAGAGGCAAAGAGAGGTTATTGATTTTGTGAAGAAAACTAAAGCTTGGAATCGTTCTGGTGGTCGAGATCATGTGTTTGTTCTTACTGGTATGAGTTCATTGCTTTAAAGTTGTAATCTTGTTTTGTTATTGTAAAGGTTCTGAATTGTTGTCAGTTAAGAATGTTCAAGGTGTTGAATTAAGGGTCCTGTTTGGATAAACACTTACTTAAGCAGTTTATAGCATGAACTCTTGTAATATAAGTGCTTATGTTTAAGCTATTTCTATAACAGAATAAAATACTAAAGTTTAATTATTGTCATATAAGCTATAAGCTGTTTTCATAAGATATCCCAAAGAGTTTATAGAAATATGTTGACATGTCATTAGTTGTTTCCATAACCTCTCCCAAATAGTCTTAAAAGTGTGTTGCCAGTAGATAAACTCAAATAAGTCAATTTAAACTGAATCTTAAGCATTGTTTTCATATGCTGTGTATTATTATGGATTGATTTGTGTTGATCATGAGTGTGTTGAGAACAATAAGAGATTAGGTTAATGCATGTATAGAAATGTAAAAGGAGAGAATTATGTGGAGTGCTGTTACCAGCTTTAGCTTATGAGTTAGTTTTTGGAATTGTCAGGTTATGTTAAAACTGAAGCGTTGTTTGGCAGACCCAGTTGCAATGTGGCATGTTAAAGATGAGATTGCCCCGGCTATTCTCCTTGTTGTGGATTTTGGTGGGTGGTATAGACTTGACTCAAAATCATCCAACTGTAGCTCATCTGACATGATTCAACACACTCAAGTTTCTGTAATTAAAGACGTGATTGTGCCGTACACACATCTTCTACCCAGTTTAAACTTGCTCGAAAACAAGGAGCGACACAACCTTCTTTATTTTAAAGGAGCCAAACATAGGCACCGGGTTAGTATTTTTTCTTTTTGGACTAGCCTTGCATGCTTTTTTTTTTCCTCGTGGAACTTTACTCTAGCATCTTTCATGACTTATAATTGGACACTTAGGTTAGACTACTCTTTGGCTTTTTCAATATAATGTTTGCTTATTATCGCCTCATAGCAATATGAGCATTAGAGTTTCACTTTTCATCATACCATTTCACACTTGCCAGGAAGTTATAACCATATCAGTCATCTGGACAAATATGCTTCTCAACTATTTTATGGCATTTTGATTTACTACAAAATCTGTTTTGGGAAGCATGTAATGGTGTTAACGTTATAATTGTGAGTTTTGGCAAGTAGCTCTCAACATTTCCCGCCACACATGATACCTTACTTTTTAACATCAAAGTTACTTTTGTGTGAATGAACTGTTTAGAAACCTATACGAATTCATCTCGGATATTCACTACTGCTTTAATAACTAAGTTAGTAATATATTGAGGACTGGTTTGACCTTGAAATCTGCTTAATGGAAAAATGTCTAATTTTGCAATCAAGTTTTAGCTACCACTTTTTCATGTTAAAGACCGTGAATGTACAATGTTTAATTGTAAAGTAGATGCTAATAATTTATGTATATATTCATCCAACAGAAGTTTGATTATGTTTATGTTGGTCTTTCTATTCGGTGAAAGCCAATGCTTTATCCGTCCCATGATCATCTCATTGAATATTTTTTCGAATTACAGGGAGGCATAGTTAGAGAAAAGTTGTGGGATTTATTGACCAATGAGCCTGGTGTGATAATGGAGGAGGGCTTCCCTAATGCGACTGGACGAGAGCAATCAATACTAGGGATGAGAACATCAGAGTTTTGCCTACATCCAGCCGGGGACACACCCACTTCATGCCGACTTTTTGATGCCATTCAGAGTCTTTGTATACCTGTTATTGTCAGTGACAACATTGAGCTCCCATTTGAAGGTTTGGTGGACTATACAGAATTTTCAGTTTTTGTAGCAGTTGGTGATGCACTTAAACCAAGCTGGCTAGTCAATCATCTTGAAAGGTTTTCGAAAAAACAGAAAGACATGTTCCGACAAAACATGGCTCATGTACAACCCATGTTTGTCTATGATAATGGTCATCCAGGTGGTATTGGCCCTATACCTTTGGATGGTGCAGTGAATCATATATGGAAGAAAGTACACCAAAAACTGCCAATGATAAAAGAAGCCATAATTCGAGAGAAAAGAAAACCACCTGGTGTGTTGGTTCCACGACGATGTCAATGTACTTAAGTAGCGGATATATGTGTTAATATCTGGTTCAGAGTTTGCATCACACTGGTTTCTTTGTTGGATGTGGTATAGGATAAATTAGCTGCCACTGACTGTGATTAGTGTTACTCGGTATTTCATTTTCATTACATTCTAGTTGCACCTGAATTGGTCTGTTTCTATTATTCTCTTTGTATTGTAACTTATATAAATTAATTAAATTGAAATATTGTTTGAAAAGTTTGTGAATGATTACTATTTTTATTCTCACCTATCAATCTCTTCAAAATACTCTTTCCGAGTGAAGGTTTTGATTCAATTTCTCAAAATTTCAACCGACTTAGTTGTATGCCCTGCTAATTTTTTTTACTCTTTGTACATTAATTAAAATATTATGGATACTTAAGGGTAGCCAGTTGTAAACTTGAACTTTAATGGTACACACAAAATGTTAACTTGGTTTTAATGGTTTCTTCTACTGACAAATCCCAATTCGTAAAGATTATGATACAAGTTTTCACAAATCTCTGATAAGAGGTGAGATTCCAGATATCTGATTCTGCATGGTCTATGCATAAACAAAAATATGTTTCAATGTCTAGAGTACATGGGATCTAATTGCGGCAAAAAAGGATAGCCAATCCCTCTTCTCTTCGAAGGAAACACTACAAAAACAATGCTTACTACAAAACCAACTGCAAGGGGTAGAGTGTTGGTCACCTTTCTAGACATTCCTGGATAGTAACATTTCACAACATCATAATGCAGACCTGCAAAAACAAGAAAAGAGAGCAAGGATAGTAATGCATGGAAAAAATCAGTCCATGTAAGTCTGTAATCTAATGGCACACAAGGTTTCTTTTTGCCACCACAGAAAGTCCATATCCCTCTAAATGTTGCCACCCCATAGTACAACCTCCCAGTGGCCGTTTTGAAGCTGTCGGTGAATGTGAAGAAGACACAGGACATTGCCAACATAAGTAGGAAGATTCCTGTCAACCAGCGATTCAGAATGTTGCATTCGCCATCGTTGGTTAGGACAGGTGCAAAAATGCTGAAGGCAAGGGTTGTGACTGTTGGTAAGAGAACATTAAGCCTAGCTGTACCACTCAGTATTGCATTGATAACATAGAAGTAGTGAGATTCATCCATGTTATCATAATCTTCAAGATCATAATAATCATCCTCATTATGTTCAAAGTGAACAACCATGTCTTGGCTGGTTGAGCTATTCATCTTGACAAATAGCTATCAAAATTCCGAAAAATGAGTACTTTTAGATGCAAGTGTGCTAGGTGTTTTTTATTTGGGTTTCTTCCTTTGGAATGGACATTCTTGTTGAGTTGTAGGAATATATACTTTTCCTTCTACAGAAACAACTTCCCACCAGATTTTGCTTTCAACTTGGACAACTTTGATGCTTTCAATGTGTTCAGGAAGGAATTTTCAACATGAGCAATTAAGCATCAAATTGCACGAGTCATGACAGTGGTTGTGTGTACAAATGTGTCATTTTCCTTAATATTTTATTTAAATTCTATATTAAAAATAATAGAACATTTTTAAATGTATTAGCTATATTTAGAATCAATAAAAAATTTCATGTTTTTAATGTTTTTTTTTTACGAATATATTCATTCATTCCAATTGGTAAAACATACTTAAAGCACAAATTCAACGTCCCTAAATTTAAAAAGGATAAATCAAAACTATAATTTTTTTTAGTAGATCCAAAACTATGTACAGAGTACAGACAACACAGACACTATAGATTTTCTATTTATTTTCTAAAACATTTTCATACATATTTACTCTTAAATAGATAATTATAGATCAAGTAAAAGAGTCAAAAGAACAAATCTTAATCACTGGATCTTACTACAACAAATGAGGAAGATCAAAACATGAAATCATGTGACTCAATTCAATATCTCTAACTCCTTCCACTTGATCTAATCAAACATTTTTCCATCAAAATTCCAACTCTTATACCTTTTCTTATGTAAGTAACACTATTCTTTGAAAGTAATAACAACGTGACAAGAAAGGAGGAACCAACTTAAAGCATTTAACTTTTACTCTATCAACTGTAATTTCTATTGATGCAAAATATACCTACACATTGTTCCCTTTGAATTTACAAAAAAATTGCTCATCTCATGTTGGACAGGATGAGCATGTATGTAAATGATAACATCCCTAGAAATTCTCTAAAATTGTAGAATAGCAGGGTAAAGGTTTTTAAACAATATTTGACTGTCTATATGCTATGCTAAAATAGTAGCATAATCGCATTAGTTCCCGATTTGTATAATTTTTTGAGACATGAAAAAGATATAGGCAGAGAAACCCTTTGGGACCCTGTTGGTGCTAGGGTTTTTGTTGGGAAGGTTCATCCCCTGAGCAATAAAGTTTGCAAGAAATAGAGGACTTATGAGAACACCAGTGATCTGGTACACTCAAAAAATATGTTGACATAAACTTTCTGAACCTCTTCTTGTATTCTTTCGGAGAGATTACAGTTGGCAACAGATTCTTCGGCACAAGTGAAGACTTCATCCATGTCTCGAGCTGCTTGTCCCAGGTATACTGCCTTAGATAATCAATGATCCCGCAAACAAGCTCACGCTTCTGAGAATCAACTCCAACAAGTAGGGAATAATCCATCACATTGATTGACTGCATATTCGAGCAAATAGTGAAATGAAACTATTAGAGGGCCATGAAAACATATTTGAGGAAAAACAAATTGAATAGCATGTTTCAATGAGAAAGGTTAGGCTCAAAGGTAGAATGCTTTTAGCTGACTTACATTGAGAAAAGATGTGTCATTCCAAACAGCCCGCTGAAGAACTCGCTTTGCTTTATGACTGACATATAATGGGGAAGAGTTCATGTCATTCACAAAGTTCTGATCTAAGAGAACATCTTCAGCACCAACAGCAGCAGAAGTGTACCGGTTAAAAAGGGCACCTTTAAGATCATACTGGCGTACAATATTTCGATTGTAGGAAAGATTTTCCATCACCACGAGTTCACATTTAACCTCTTTTCCACTTTTAATGTGTCTTTTAGTAACCTGCATAGATATTGAAATGCTCAATATCAAGAGAAAATTGGCAAATGACAGAAAAAGAAATGTATAAAACAGTATACAAACCTGATATATCCCCAAGATTTTTGCAAGACATGTTTGGCTCCCAGACTCGAATGACTCTCTCATGTGTTTGAAATACAAAGAGGAGAACCCCAAAAATGCTTCAAGTTCCGTCTTCTTGATTTCCTTTATGATGAACCTGTCATCAAGCGTTTTTGCAAAAAAAGACTTGCTTTTCCCACCTTTAGCGTCCCATTTCATACAACGGCTTAAAGAAGCGATATAATCAATCTCAGATTGACAACACCAATTTCTAAGTGCACGGAACTGCTTAAAATAATGACAAATCACAGAATATCTTTCCCTCCCAAGTGATTTTGCATAACCCAGATGAATTTCTCTGCTATGGTTTTCTGTAGCAAGAAATGCTTGTGACTCTTCTGAAGGCGTGCTTCCTGTAGAATGCGCATCTGAATCTTGAGAGCTATTCGAAAAATCTGTAGATTTTGAAGTTATTCCACTTTCTCTCACATCGGCTTCATCAATATCTGTCCCCTCAGATGAATCTTTCAACAGGGCCAGCGCACTAGCAATTATGCTCGAGAATTCACCTTCAAAATCAGACACAACATGATTTTCTGTCTTGAGAGGAATGTGCAACCTTGAACCTTCCTCAGTGATCAATTGATTGGCTGTGGGCACATGTTCTGTAACTGAGATGCAAATTGGAAAGAAAAGTTTCTGAAATTCCCTTATGCCCATCTGCCGAGTATCAGAAAATGGCTTCCAGAACCATTCATTAGAATCTGGCACGACCGAAACAGGTGAATGCAGTGAAGCACTTTTGTTGAATACCTTTAAATCAGCAATTGGACGACTAGGTTTAATATTGGTATCAACTGGAATGTTTTCATGTACTTGAAAATGATCATTTGCAGAAGGAAATTGAGTGAAAACATCTGAACTCAATTCCAACTTTTGGTCAGAAGATCTCTTCATTCCCAAACCATCAACAGTTTGCATTTTCACATTCTGAGGGATATCAAAAGTATTAGATGGATCATGCTGTTCATTGGACTCTCGAGGAGATCCACTTATAGGGATTTCCTTTATTGAGGTCTCATTTACTTCCCCAGATGCTTCCGACATATTTTTTACATGGCCATCTTCATTTGCATCGCAATCTTCCCTAACATTACCCATTGATGCATGTTCTCTACCAGCAATACCTTCCACCTTTGAATAACTATACTCCTGCACAACCTTCTCAAGAGAGCGTAAGGATTTCAAACGTTGACTCCACACAACAGACTCAAGCAGAAGATCCCACATCAATCGGTTAAGACAGAGAAGTTTGAAGGCAGCCCGGTCTGGATCACCTTTTTTATCAACAACCATCTTGATGTTAACCTGTTCATATAAAACAAGTCAAATGAAGACGACATAGTATTCATACCAATTGCACTATGAAAAACTTTTATTGGGAGAACACACCAGAAATCACAAGAAGTGAAAATTAATGAATGTATCACTAGCTAGTTGCAATAAATTAAATTTTGATTGGAACTGAAACTTCTAATTAGAGCTTTAGTAATATCAAATCTTAAACTTATACAGTACTAACTCTATCACAAAGTTTGTCACTTTCATTCAATGCATTAGTACAGTTAAAAGTTATTATAATAAGCTACTAGGGTTTAGTCTAGAGTATATAAATATGAGGGTCGCTACACATTGTAGTGTACCCCATTACAGTATTCTCATGTTTTTTCTCTTTCAGCTCACCGTCTTTTTCTTCCTACAAGTACACCTAGTAAGTTTGGACATATCACATTAAACATATAAAAAGAATCCAGATTTAAAAGTTATAGCTAGGAAAGAAATACTTAGGGCTTGGAGATTTGAGGAGAATCAAGTTTAGAATGAAAATTGATTTACATAAAATGTCAAAATCTGTACTAACAGAAACCTAACCTCAAACTCTTCTCGCTCTTGCTTTAACATCTTCTCAACCTCAGAGAACTCTCTTGCTGATCCTTGGTTAGATCTTGATCTATCAAATTGTATTGTCTTCAAACAGTTTGCCAATTCTGCGAATAGTGCTATGCCTTTCATGTGCACCTTAAAATACAGAAAAGAAAAGGTAATTATTATGTAGGGATTGCATGAGAATTACGAAAACAGTTATGCACAACTCAAGAATCAAGAAATATGATAGGATCCATGATCATAAAAGTCCAATTGAAGGGGGAGTAATGTTAGATTATTATTATTATTATTATTATTATTATTATTATTATAGCAGTTATGGCAGTTATCGTGTAAGTTATTATCTAGTAAGTAGTTATTAAGGTAGTTATCTATTGTTTGTGAATAAAAAGAGAAACCGTAGGCTGTTGTTGTATTATGGAGAATTATTCAGGAACAAATCTTAGGATTTAGCCAGAGAGAGGGTTTCATCTCTTCTCTGAGGAGCATTCGCTCTAGGATTATAGGGATTTAATCTCTGTAATAGTTCTTTTCAATCATTAATAATAATTTTCTTTTCTCTATTAATTCGGGTTCTTATCAAATGGTCCGACCTACCGGATTCGACGAAGAGCCAGTGGTGTCAGCAACGTTGGTTCCTAGATTTGATGGAACAACAGATGGTTATTGGTGGATGATCCAACTAGATCGGTATTTGGAAGCCAATACTTGGCTTTGTGAAGAAATAAAGGTAGGATGGGTGACTGCATTTGCGTTAAGCGGAGATGCTTTCACCTGGTGGTTATCGTGGAAGCAAGGAAACAAGAATATCACATGGGAGACTTTTGAAAGGGCTTTTATTAAAAAATTCATTCCAGATTTATGGGCGATGATGGAAGCCGCAGAAGATGAGGAACAAAGAAATCATGGATACGTTTCGAATGAGACAGTAGAGAACGATGAAACAATTCAAGAGGTGAACATAGAAACTGGTGATGATTCAAAGGCGGAGAAAAAGACAAAATCTGGATCGCCGCTGAATTCAACCAATTTAGAGCAATCATCGGAGCCATCAAATCGGAAATTGCAGAGTCACCGGAAAAGGGGAACAGAGGATATGTTTGATGAGGCAGTGAGTGCGGTGCGAAGAAGGAAGGAGCAGGAGATTGTGTTCAAAGCACCATCGTTGCCGGAACCGTCGCAAGATTGTTCACCAGTTGTGGTTTTCCAACCGCCAAGGAAACAGTCAGATGCTGAGTCACGAGTTTTGACTCCACTACCACCACCAAAGCCACCGGACAACAAATCGCCGCCAACCACCATCAGGATCGTCGTTGGGAAACCGTTAGTAGATATTTCCGTCGAAGGCTCTCATTGGTTGAAGAAACTTGCAAATCTGAGAAAGAGAGACCAAGGGACAATCTTGTCAGATGACCGATTATCCCAAAAGCTTAAGCTGTTAGGAAAGGCCACATCGACGGTTTTATATTATTTCTAACACGCCCCCTCACGCAAGAGCCCATTGGGCTTGAAGCGTGGATAATGCATAGGCCCACCAACCATATGCTTAATATTCCACTTTTAATTAGAAAGTGAGGGGAGCGGGAATCGAACTCTAGACCTTTTTAGTCATAGAGGCTCTGATACCATGTCAGATGACCGATTATCCCAAAAGCTTAAGCTGTTAGGAAAGGCCACATCGACGGTTTTATATTATTTCTAACAAATCTCAACAATTTGTAATTGTTATTTGATCCTTGAAGGGGAACATAGTTTTAATTCCACCAATATGGGATCAATAGAGTTACTTTATGTGACAGCAACAAGTTTGAGAAATGATTTGAAGGCTTCTTTTTCTTATTCACCTAAGTTGGCAAATCAAGTTATGTTAAGTTGTAGGAAGAGGATTGCCACACCGAATTGTCAAAACAGCAAAAGGGAAGTGACATCACTGATGTCTACTTTTCAATTTGAGGATAGGATAATAGAGGATATATGGAAGGCATTGATAGGAATGTATGGCAAAAAGGGAGAATGTGAGTATGCTTTTGAAATGATATTCTTAAACTCATCGGTGTTGATCCGACAATGGGATCCGAAGAAATTAAAGGCCTTGATGTCAATGGTTGTTTATGAATTCTGCTTGAAAAATTCCATTGCAATCTATGGGTTGCTTAATTGGGTATATGGCAGAGGCAACTGTTGTGTCAAAATCATTTGGGTGCTACTTATGTTGGTATATGATAGAGGGAAACTTTGGACTTCAAATATTTGGGTGCAATTGATGTCTAGCCTCAGTGTCTTCAATGGCTTGATTCCTATGTGTTTCTCAAGAGAGTTGAAGGGTCCCCTAACAGGAAGAAGAGTAATCACAACCACTACCAACCTTGAGGACAAGGTTGTTTTCAAGGGGGTGGCAATGATAGGATCCATGATCATAAAAGTCCAATTGAAGGGGGAGTAATGTTAGATTATTATTATTATTATTATTATTATTATTATTATTATTATTATTATTATTATTATTATTATTATTATTATAGCAGTTATGGCAGTTATCGTGTAAGTTATTATCTAGTAAGTAGTTATTAAGGTAGTTATCTATTGTTTGTGAATAAAAAGAGAAACCGTAGGCTGTTGTTGTATTATGGAGAATTATTCAGGAACAAATCTTAGGATTTAGCCAGAGAGAGGGTTTCATCTCTTCTCTGAGGAGCATTCGCTCTAGGATTATAGGGATTTAATCTCTGTAATAGTTCTTTTCAATCATTAATAATAATTTTCTTTTCTCTATTAATTCGGGTTCTTATCAAAATATGTACATGAAAATGTCTGAATATAGAACATACATTCTCAGTCTCTTTCAAAAGCCACTCTTGTTTCATTGCACCACTGAACTCTAGCTTTTGAGGAGGCATAAACACAGTATAAGTAGTAACAGGAGAATATCTGAACATTGCAACCATGCGACCTAATCTGAATGATAAGAAAAAATACAGTGAGACATAATATTATCAGATGAAACATAAACGTGCAAGGTTAACTGTTAGGAATCTTTCTATTGATATAAGAAAGAATACCCAAACTGGGCAGATTTTATTGAAAGATTGAGAAAGAAAGGGTAAAGATACACTGAGGAAGATACTCTCCACTACTGGTGATTCCCACTTTCCCAGCAACTAAGCAAAAAGGATCCTTCTAATAGGGAGAGGAAAGTCTCTATATAGACATCTATACTAGCTCCTAAAACAGAAAACAAACTGACAGACAGCTAACAAACAAACCCAACTAACTAACAAACTTCTATACTAGCTCTTAACTACTTTAATCTCCCTTAATGTCAAATAAAGGAAAGAAAATTAAGGAAATATTTCAACAGTAGCTAAAATTTAAAACCATTTCTCTTACTGTCAAATATTAAGATGAATGTGTCAAATAACGTAAACATGAAATAAATGTATAGCAGATTTTACTATAAAAAGTTGCATGTAGATAATAATACCCAAAGAAGTAGAGAAAATCTGTATCAAGAGAATGGCCGCAGCTCAGTTTTCTGCTAGATGAATAATGACAAAGGCTAAGCTCCAAATATTTTCCAAATGATAGACTACGAGCAGTGGTGGATATCAACACTCTCTTTGTAGAACAAGACTTGCATTTTCCACAGCGGCTCCACATCCAAATTCTCCCTTCCGCCTCCCTAGCTAAAACACTTCCTGGTGGCAATTGCTTCACTTGTATAGTAAGCTGTTTGTTGTGATGAGCATAAAAATAAAGGTGAGCTTCCGGCAATTTTTGACAGGTGTCACAAAGTCTTGTCTGTATATATAGCAACAACGACAATCAGTTAGAACATAAAAGTTAAGTCGCATTTTGCAGAGAAAATAAACCCAAAAGCACGCAAAAAGATAATTTGCATCAAATTATATAGCACTACAAACAATACTGACATACTTGCTAACTCAAATAGTACATTCATGAGATGAAGTTATTTAGAAATATGCGCTGTCATACTGTAGAAAATAAAGGGAAAAATACTTTCATATTTTATTACTACAGTCTTGGACTGTTTATACTTTATATAGGAAAAGGAATTACGATGGTAACAATGACTAAAAATGACAGGATAAATAAATACAAATAAAGAGAATAAACTAAAGTTAGGGGAAATAAACTAAATCAGAGAGAATAAAATATGATTTCTCCCAAGTTTTCTACGCATGATTACTATATTAGTCAACTAGATTAAGCAAAAAAGTATGGAAGAAAAAAGGCAGTGAAAACCTGATTGAGTAGGTTATCCTGCAGAAACTTTCCAAGTGGGATGTCGAAATTCTTGTAGAACATAATATGGGAAAAATGACTTTGCTGACACACAGTTCCACTTAAGGCATTACGGCTAGACATCAAGACCAAAATACTCTGAGAATCCAACACTGCATTGATACCATATTTACTTTGGAGTTCTTTCCTATCATTATCAACATTACTTATACCTTCGTTGGAATCAAGGTACACAGGTGAAGACTGGGTTTGTCCATAGTTAAGTAAATTTACTTTATCCGAATAAATTTTTGCTTCAATCCCGGTATTTTCATCTGCCTTCGGAGAGTCTACAATAGAAACAGAATTTTTTACCTGATCATCTGATTTCCTTTCATTGAAGCCAAAGTATGTTGATAGAGACTGGTAAGGAGCAGAAGTTGCAAAGGGAAAACTGTCCCCTATAACCTCCTTCAGAGAAGATGAAATTGCTGAGAAACCAGAAAAGACAGCTGGATTATATGGTTCGAGAGAAAAGACATCTTCAGATTCTATGGCGCTTTTTTCATGAAGTCCACTGCATATGGGAATATCAGTAGTTACTTTTCCATTTTCATCAGAATGCTCAAGAGACGTAGGAACACTTGAAATAATAGATGCTGAATCGTTGGATTCTTGATTGATTGGCGAGATATCTGCCACATTAACTCGAGGAATGGTAGAGAACATTGCTTTCTGATCAACAAGAAAGGAGGTTTCAAGGATTAAGTTATATGCCACGATAACTGCACACCGCATGACACATTTGATTCTCTTCAGTTCATCACTGTGTGTTCCTTTCAGCAAAATCTGTGATTGTAGGAAAAGATGTTAATATCATCCCAAACTTTAGATGAATAATCACTCTCTGAAAGAAATACGATAAACTATAACTTCATATTCAGATGATGCAAGAAAGATAATAGTGACAAAAATCAATAATACATGACATCCCGACAGACAGTAGATAAAAAATAGCCTGAAGTTAAAATTGTTAAAAATTTCAATGTACCAAAGTCAGAGCCAATATTCCTCAGTCCTTGGGCATTAATGGTAAACTGATGCTTTTAAGCATCTATTCATTGAAAAACAAAATTGTCTAAAACATGCTATATACTCCCTTCATTCCTTTTTGGTTGTCATTTTAAGGTTATTTACATATACAAAGAAAACCAATAAAATTTGTTACTTTTGATGGAATAATTTCCCTCTCTGCATTAAATAGTTAAGGGTATTATTGACAAACCAATAGTTAATTCTACATTGAACTTTGAAAACGATAGTTGAAAAGGAAAGGAGGGAGTGGTATACAACATCCATATGATATCAGTTTAGGCTTTGACTAATGTGCAAACATATAATAGTCTTGCACCATGCACAGGTGTGTTTTTCACTATTGGATCAATAAGTCTCTCATCATATCTCATTTGATCTAATGGTGAGATATATTGATCCAATAGTGAAAACTAACTTGTGCAGGATGCAAGCCATATCTCACTCGTGCACCCTAGAATTGGTCATCAGTTTATTTGTTTTCAAAGAAAAACTACCATCAGTATATTTGTAAAACAATGAAAGTTCATAACTTTACTATCTTAAGAGTCATAATGTATTCAATATTCATATCTAGTATCTACATTGGTGCTTCAAAGCATGCTAATTTCAACAAGGATAAGACTTAGAACACATAAGCCAAAAAGACAGTATTTTTTAAATATACATGAATGTATGCTTTCAAATGTATGCCAATAAAAACAATACAAATTTGCATTGTCACAGAAGATGAAAAATCCATCTCATTAGTTTGAACGACTGAGTTAGGACAAATTACAAAATGGAGGTTCCAAGCTACAAGTAAAGGCATACCGTACAGCCCAAACGTGTAGGACATCCTTCAATGAACATCAAGGTTTTGGGGGGCCTCTTTCCTCCTTCACCAGTACCATCATGTTCCTCCCGAAATTTCTCAAAATAAATTGAGTCACACTGTCTAAGTTGTTGGCTGTTCAAATCATCACATGAAAGAATTGGAGAACCAGTGCAACGTGCAACTCTTTCCAGTCGATGAAGCTTCATATCGAGTACCAGTGTCATCCTCTTTTCCAGAATTGCCTCTTGTATATCACGAGAAACGGTTTTCTCCACTAATATAACATTTGGCTGACATAGTTCTATAAGATCCATTTTAGATTTCAGATAGTCTTTCTCCTGTTGGAAAGCAAATAATCAGCAAAAGAATATTATGTAAATAATGCCATATTCAAACTAATTAAATTACCTGGTCCATGGAGTCAAATGAGGACAGTGCATTCATAGAATGGCCAACCGTGTCCCTAATCAATAGCAACCTTGGATTTTTGTACTTAGTTGGCATATGCTTGTGAGTGGCGTGTTTCTTGAAGACAGAACCTTTGAATAGTTGGCTGATACAAAATATTTTCTTTATGATTTTCCGTCATGAGACATAAATTGCAATCTAAATGTTTATATACTCAGTTTCCATTGAAATAGCAAAAAACATTGCAGGCAAATAGTGGAAGCCGCATAGAGGTTGAAATACGTCAATTATATATACAAAAGGCATGCTGCACGCAAATGAAAAGGGAATGGAGGCAAAGCATAGCTTGTAATATTGAAATGTTTTCGTAATGCGGTGAACATAAGAGTAATATTGACTGACTATTCAGTTTTTCTATTTTAAAAAAAAGGTCATGTTTGGCACACATGCAAACATTTCAGTTTATTATTTTCAAAAACCTTTAAATTCTCTCTTTTTTCTGTTATTATGTGTTACCAAAATCAAGAATTATGGCCACGTCTACCCTAATAGTGAAACTAGGATGGCATCATGGTTTTTATAGCAGATTCATCAAAATCGTGGCCGCTATTTGACAACAATGTGTTTATGGAAAAAGAAAAACTACCATGAGTTCACAGAAGTATGTTAAGAATACACATACTTAAATAGCAAAGAAAAACTACAAGATAGCTGTGATTTATGCAGTTATGTAAGGAAAGTTTTCTTAAATAGCAAAGAGAAGAAAACACATTGATAATCACATAATACTATATGACAATTTCAGAAAATCACTAACCAATTGCCAAAAAGACTATGTAATTTAAATGAAAATTATCATGTGTCGACAAGTTAGTATAAGCACACACAAACAGTTGAAGGAACTATTTTTACCTTTGGCTGGGAGAACCAACTGCAATGCATTTCACTTTAACAAATCCATCAGGATTCATTGCATTGCCTCCAATAGAATCAAGCTTCAAAAACACAGCCGCTTCCCAAGATAAATGTGTAATGATGTCCACCCAACTCTTATCACCTTCATTGGAAGAGGAAACTTCCAATGATTTAAGAAGCTGACCTACAAGGTCCTTAAATTTCCCATTCATTACTTTTTCCAATTCTCTCCGTCTTTCCTCTCTAAACCTATAGCCCACACATAATTCATCCTTAGAACTACTCATAGATGTTGGCTCGCCCAAGTCTGCAATTGGAATGTCCTGATCTTCATCATCGTCATCACAAATCACACTATTTTCCATATCATCCAGCGGGTTTTCTGGCTCAGGTGGTTCCCAAGTTTGGATATCCAGATTATCTGGAAAAGAATATTCATTTTCTTCAGTACACAATGCAGTTGGGTTTTCAGAATCATCGGCTTTAGCTTCTTGACAGCTATCTCCTTCTACAATCTCTATGTCTCTCACAGTATAGCCCTCAATCTTATTACTTCTTTCTCCGGTATTGTTTTCCATCAAATTCTGTAATTTCGCGTTCGACTTAGAGTCAAAATCTTCCATAACCCCTTTGACTATACTGTCTTCTTGGCTATTCCTAATTAATTAAAACAAAAGAAGCATCTGAGCATGGTTAAATTAAGCATTATATTCACAATCACACCTCGGTTGGATAAAATTACCTATCAAATGAGTTCACATCAACCGAAAACTCGCCTGAAAGATCAGATATTAGAGAAGATTGGATTATAAAACGACAATTTTACAATATAAACTAACGTCATCAGCTTAATAAAAATGAAAGACAGAGGGATAGTAGTAGCTTACTGGAACTGGACACACAGCTGTCAGAACTTGACAGCGATGTAGTTGGACTGATATACGGTGTCACATATGGACTTGTACAAGTTGTACTATTCAATTTCACAGTTTCTTGCTCTAGCTTCTCTCCGCAAGATTTACAAGGTTTTAAAGGAACTTTCTCATTCAACTTTAAACTACTCTCATTTCCATGTTCCGTCAAGCTTGCACCGCAATAATAGCACATACGACACATTGATCCAAAGCTTATCCAGAAACTTTATTAGAAAGATGCCTGATATTGATCACTTTTCTGGTACAAGAAAAAGTATATTGGTATTCAATGAGTTTTGAAATTCTCTTTCTTTTATAGAATTAATCTATTATAACTCTCTTTGTCAATATGATCATAATATTCCTATTCCACCGTACAGACTAACTACACACACGCGCAGGTACAGATAGTAAAATAAAATTTAACTTCAGTTTACTTTCCTTTCTAACGAAAGTAACATATATATCAAAAACTACATATCGAAGTCAAAATGTTTGCGTGGCTAAAAAAGAACTACTGCGCATATAAAGTATGAAATACGGAGAAGGAAACACGCCATCTACCTGAATAGAAGCCAAAAGTCACAATAGCACGCAATGTGAAACATATACTCATTTATAAATATAGGCAAATCATTATCTATGCTAATTATTTAATTTTATACAAAATATTTACGCCAATAGATGGGGGACTCTTCGTATAATAAGAAGGTCTTGCTTTTGTCGGATTATCCTAAAACGATAGATAAAATTAAGAATTGCACCTAAAACAGATAAACGGCTTTCCTTTTTCTGTTGATTGAAGCAATAAACATGTTAAAACCACAAAAAAAGTCAGCAGTCAATTGTATCAAAAGAAACTCGAGCAAAGATAACTTGGTTTCGAAGGATTATGTAGAAAATAAAATCCAATAACATAGACACAGGATCAAAAGAATCAGTCCAAAAGTACAAACAACTAAGCAGACCAAGATTCATTATCCACTAAGAATTTAAAACACAAGACAGTATACATTATACAACTCAACCATGTGCAAAAATTGCAGATTGAAAATTAGTTCAAAATTTGTTTTTTACTAAAACCACATGAAAATAAGTGAATTTAGATGCACATTTTCTCATGCCAACAAGGTAACAGCAAATTAAATTAATAAAACCTAAAATTAACTAAGACACGATTGAGTACCAAGTTCAACGTCAATCACTATTGGACCAACTATCGTTTCGTTGAGTACCCAATATCTTGAATTACAAAATTCAAAATGCCAAACTCTCTAAAAAGCTAAACATGCTTCAAAACAGTGCATAAATGGATCAAAGTTGAAATCTTGAAGACATAGTAAAAATAAAAAAATATACAACACTGATTGATTCACAAAATTCAGATTAACCCCTCAATCAAATCTTCAATTTCCAACATTAAAACATCAATAATATTCACTATCATATCAATATTCATCATAAAAATGTCATTTTCAGCCACAAAGAAAGCTTAAAACAAGAACAAACAATTCAAGATTCAAAAAAATTAATTCAAAAATAAAAAAAATACAAACCTTAACTTCAAAGAAAATCCAAGAACGCACCAAATGATGATTATGAGTTCCAAAGCATAAAGAAAGGGTTTTTCTTTATCCTAAGTCGAAAAAATGAGTAATATTTTGAGAAAAAAGCAAAGAATTTGGTATGAGAAAAAAAGTTGAAAAACGGAATTAAGAAAAGGGAAAAGGAACAAAGGTTGAAGCTTTATAGAGGAAAGAAAAGAGGGAAAGCAATAGAAAGATGAAATATGAAGAGAAGAATGGAAGAAGAATTGTTGAAATGAAAGAATGAAGAAAAAATGAGTAGAAAGAAAGAACTGTTACAGAAGAACAAATAGAAGAAAAGAAAATAAAAAACACAATTTTACCCGCGTGGACCCCAGTTTCCTATGTCAATTTTTCTTTTTTCATAATTTAAGTGCATTTTTTTTTTAATACTTTTAGTAAAAAAAAAAAATAAACTTACTATTTTCAGTAAAAAAAAATGATTTTTTAGTCAAAAAAAAATTTATCACTCATAGTCAAAAACAAAAAGAATAATTGATTAGTCAAAAAAAAAAAATAGTGTCTTATTAAATTAAAAAAAGTATTAGTAATTCAAATTTTTATTATTTTTCATAATTAGTTGGTTCGATGTGCTAGATACTGATAGTGAAAAAATATATTATTTCTAGTCAAAATATTATTTTTTTTGTAAACAAAAAAAAATCTTATTATTATTATTATTTTGATAATTTATTAATTTTTTAGATGAACTCAAAATCTAACTATTAATAAAAACTCTTTCTATTCATTAATAAGTAATTGATAAAGGCATCATTTTTTTTTTGGTTTGAAAGCTAAAAATAAAAAATGCATCATATTATATACGTAGGAGGTCTATATTCAAATTCGGATGAAAACAATATTTTAACAATATAAGTGGTATTTCCGCCAAAAAAAAATGTTAGTGGTATTGTTTAATTTGAGTTTGTCCTGCATGTTTTTTATTTTTTCATGTTTTTTATTTTGTTACATTTTTTATCAATTTTATGGAGGATTTTTTTTTGTCGAGATCAGGGTATCGTGTGATTATTCCCCTCGTGAGATTGAAGGCACCTCAAAAGGGTGGGATAATTGACTCAGATATTTAAAGTTATTTCATACCTAAGAAGATGATTGAACTTTCAACTTTTAATTAAAAAAGAATGAACCTCAACCGATCAACCACATTCTATAAATTTATGGAGTTTTTTTTATAAAAAGAAGAGAGAATAATTATAATTAATAGTAATATATTTTGACTAGAAAAAACAATTACTTAGTCATTACTTATACGAGGGTGGGGGTGGCATGTTACACTTACATGCCCTGATGCGCACACACTAACGCTATTCTCTTAGATTTTGGGATAATCTAAATCTTTGTCAAATACGTACTTTTTTGCATGGGTAATCTAATCTTAATATATAATTTTTGTTAGAAAAAAATGCTAATTAGTGCTCTAAGATATTTTTTGACTATAGTGTTCCAAAGATAATTGGAATTTGTATTAATTTACTCTCTTATTTTTTATAAAATATGTAATTTTTAATGCAATTTTTTCTTATTAATAAGTCCCTTCAATTATAGATCTTCTACTTCAAGATCTCTTATGCTTTGAGTCAATTCCGTGCACCCCATAATCTGGAAAGAAAAAATAATTAAAAAAAAACAATTTAATATACAAATATTATTTCCATGATTTTATCTTTGTTGATTGGTATTGACACAATTGTTATGATTTAAGTAAATGAGGAGAATTTAGTCAAAAAGAAAAAAACAAATGAGGAGAGTCCAACCCAAAAGACTAGTTCAAAATAATACAAAATTATTATTTTAAACTTTTTAACATATACAAATTGCACATGATAGAAAAATTATTTTTAATAGGGTTTTCTATCATATGCAAATTTGCACATATTAAGAAGTTTAAAATAGTAATTTTATATTAAAACTTGTGTATTTTATATTAAATTATAATTTTTTTAATATGATTTTTTAATATAATTATTGTTTTCGATTAAAACAATAATAATAAAAAATAATATTTTGTTTACAAAATAATAATAAGATCTTTTTTGTTTACAAAAAACAATAGTAAAAGATATGTAAATAATTATTGTTTTTGATTAAAACGTTACCACTTTTAGTTACTTTAACATGTATAATATTAAAAAAAAATATGACATATCTTAGACAAACTTTTTTTAATATGGTGTAAAACTTTAAATCATTTTTATTAAATAAGGATATGAAATTAAATTACATTATATATATATTATACATAATATTGAAACTTAATTTTTTGATGCATAAGAAAAGTTGAACAAGACAAAAAAAAAAGAGAAAAATTACACCATAAAGGTAATTCTCATTGAGTCAGCCAACAGAGAAGCTGATAGAGGCGCTGGACACTAATTCTAAAGGATCGAGTTACCATCCAAATTTGCATTATGTTTTGCTAACCAATCCGCACAACTATTACCTTCCTTCGATGAATGATGAAAAGACAAAAGCTAAGGATAATCTATATAAGATCGATAACAGGTGCATAAAGGTGAGTTGTAGGGACTCATTTCTTAATCAATTTTAAAGCTCACTGACAATTAGATTCACATTCAACGTGTCGATAACCAAGACTCCAAGCATTTTCAAGATCGTGGAAGATAGCCTGCAACTCTTTATTGATATTGGTAGTAATTCTACAAATGTCTAAGAAGCCCAATAACCAATTGCCATAGAGTAACGAATTAAGCCACCAAAACTATAACGTCCTAAATTACCAAGAAACTTACCATCGACATTTAATTATATTTAACTGTTGCACCTAATGGGGGTTTCCAAGAAACCAAACGTGGTTCCTTCTAATTGTGAGCCAAACCAAAACTCCTCAAAGTTGTATCGTGATGCGTATTAATAAGTTTCAAAACTTTCCAATCTTGCCAGGATGTGTCAGAAAATGACTCTTCATTTATGAGCTTTTCAAGTGAACCAACAATACAAACTTTCTAAATGAACCAACAAGAGATAAAAAAGAGTGGACTATTTTTCTCAGAAGCAAAGTGAACAATCCAATCATAACAACTAGATATTAAAAAGGTTAGAGAACTTGAAAACTGCAATACATTCTAAATTTTATTTGCTTTCGGACAATCCTTCAAAGTGTGTAAAATTGTCTCCTCTGCCGCCCGACATCTCAGACAAAAAATCTTATTTTTTTAGCAACTTGTAACTTCCAAATTCACGGTCAATTGGAGTCATAAGGTAGCTTTTTTTGAATACATCAGAAATATAAATTGCTCATGTAAAAGATCGAATCCTGAACTTCCCTCTACCCAACTCATATATCCCCAACTCTTACCACTTGAGTTATCTTACGGAGAAAGTCATAAGATAACCTTTTAAATTTATTTTATATCTCAATTGAATTTTTATTTTAAATCTGATCCAAAATATATTGCGGTGTGATGCAAATAATAAACGCCCATAATCGTACACAATAAATTTTCAAGATACTGTATGAAATACTAGTAGGATTTTCTCATTTTAAAATCAAAGTTAAAAGCAATTGACGCGGGAACTTGAAATTGTTCCACGTGTCATTCATGCATTGGAACTATATCCAAGAATTTATAGGAGCCGCCAATTTTATTATCTTGCTTCAATGATCACTCAAGATTACATCATATTGATTTTCCGGCATGCCACGTGGCATTAAAAAGACTATTATAACCCTTGAATTATTGTGAAGAGTTTGTGAAGATAATGGTTTAACATTATGAGGTGGAATATTGTGATTGGGTGTGAGAGTTTTACGATTATATAATGGAAACTAATTATTGAACCCTATAATTGGGATTTTGATTTTGTTGTTGTGACCTCCAGCCACTCCGTATTTGTCACCTAATTTAACATCCTTTTCCAAGTTTCCTTTGACAAAAATAAACATACCTTATAAATTATGACCTTCTTAGAAATAAAATATTTAAAAGACAGTAGTCTATTTTTGTAAAAAAAAAATGAAGATACGTCTATTTCTCCATAAAAGAAGTTCATCCTCATTTAAAATTTTGGGTCGAAAAGTATTCTACTACATAAAACAATGCAGAGTTTAATGATTATATAGTTTAACTTGTACTCATAGTGATTTTTTTTTTTACATATTTTCATTTATTTTTTTTATCTAAATATAGATAAAAAGTTTGACTAGACACAATGTGAATTTTCTCCTTCCAATTTTTTACATGTAGGAATTATTATAAATCGAATTTCTAACTACTTATTTAAATAATTTAAAATTTTACTACTTAAATTAATTTATTTTTGATGCATATGTATTTTCATAGATCTAATGTCTCAAAGGAACACACGAACAGGCAATGCTAAGTATGCAATGATGGTGCATGCTTTGAATTACTCTATTTATTATTGATTTCGCATGACTACTACTCCTACTACTTTATCATATAGTATTTTTTACAAGAAGAAAACCTATGCATTTCATTAATCAAAATATTATGAATACAATGAGGTATATATCAATTCATAATTTTGATGACTAATCTTAGAGAGTAGGTCAACTTATGATCCTACTTTAGAGTCAATGAGTTATATATAATCTTTAATTTGAGACATATTGTGAAAGCTTGTCAAAGGTGCTTAAAATAAAGAGCTTTTATCATATACTACTACTATACATATATATATCGCTTGTAACATTGGCAAAAAAATAGAGGGTTGCGTGCGTGTTAACCTATAATGCTTTAGCTTTTGAGGATATATATGATCTAGATTGAGGAGATTTTGATGTAATTTTTTATTAAAAAAGGATGTTTGAACATTAATTTTTTTAGCCAAAATTAAACTAGACTATTCCCTTCTCTTTATATGTATGTGTAAACTATAAAATAACCTTAAACTATATAACTATGAAACTTATTCGCAAAAAAAATAATTTAAATAACATGACAACATAATATTATATGCACATGTAAAATAAATTTATTCCGATCAAGACATATATAGCAATTAAACTCATTTATAAATGGGATATATGTGATTGTCTTTTATATACTTTTTGAAAGACAAAAAGTATATATTATAGATGGAATCCCCAACAGCAGAATATATAAGAGCATACGGAATCAGACCAAATTAAATGACCAGCTTCCTTCCTTGCTTGATCAGCCAAACATTGAAGAATTCAAAGAATGAAGATGACAATGCCAAACGGATCAAATATATACTAATTAATTAATAATACCGAAAAAGTTGGTGACGATAACGTAGAATTTGGGCAGGGGAATCTCTAATCTTGGAAAACTATATCCTAATTTCAAACAACAATTATACTATATAGTATTATTGTTAGTATGATACATTACATTTACGTGTAACGTATACTAGCTTGAAAAACATATAGCATGACATACTACGTACGAATGATTAACATTATATTTTATTGCCATTAATTGTATATTTATTTATTATAATTATATAATAATATATTAATATAAAGAACCTAAAACTTCAAAGTATCTCTTATTAAGTCACCTTTTTGTTAGGTGCTCTATTGAGACAATTTATTACCCTTTCGTGTCTCTTATTCCGTCTCACGCACGCGTTTCTTGAAATTTCAAAATTATTCCGTTAGAGTTTTAGGGTTCAAGCATTGAAAAAAAATAAATTATAATAAAAATAAGGATTGACTCATATATAGAGCTCGAACAATACAAATATGTTTGAAGTTCTAAGAATAGAACTTGTTTGTTACATGAACTAATCTAGATTGAATACATAAATTTTTCATTAACATAGTACATCAAAATAAAGATTAACATAAACATAAAATAAAAAATCTGTTATAAACACAAATAAGATTAAGGAAGAGCTAAATTAATTATTTTATCTCCCTTGAGTTCAACCATGCACCCCAAGATATTTTTCGATTATGAAAAATATCTCAAGATTCGATTGAGAAAATGAAAGGTAGATTTTTAGCATATAACATGATTGTTTACATTGAAAATAAATTGGTGCAATCATATGAGTCTACTTTTTATAATTATTTTTTAGTCTATTATTGATAATTTTAAATTATTCGGAGTGAGAATAAAATATTATTTTAAAGTATATATACCGTTTAATTTTTTAATATCAATTTGTCGTGACAAATGTGATATATAGATCATGTTTAACTTATAGTTTATTTTAGTGTCTCGTCCATTTTTTTAAAAAAGTAAACAAAATAGTGTGTATTAAAAAAAGTAAATAAAATATAAATCTTAAAAGAGGCCTAATATTTGGCAATCAATATTTAGTTCCAAAATCCGTTTAAAATGTATTAGTCTCAACTCAAAAAAATAAATAGTAATAAATTAATGTCCAGAGATTAATTCATAACGGAATCAATTTATCTTTTTGATGTAAAAAAATCAAAAATTAATTTTTTTAATACTATTCAACAAGCAATGTAGTTGACGAGTTCACAAATAGAAAAAAAAAAAAAGACAAAAAATAAGATGCCCCTGCCCTTGACACCATGAGAAAACATACTTCCTAATGAAATTTATATTCTTTGTTGTCCTCACCAATCAATAAATATAATCGGGTATATACCTAATGTAAGAATCATGTTAATATTGATAAAATCTTCCAAACACAATTGTGATGGTGTAGTTAAATGTCAAATGTGCAAGTGGGAAATTTAAAACATGCAACTTGATATTTGTTGGTATCGGATTGAGCAATTAATATGCAACTTGATAGTTGGTAGTAATATTTTAATGACATAATTTGCCAATTTCAAAGCACATTGCCCGCCATTTGTTATGTCAAACAAACATTTAAACTTTAAATAGCCATGCGACTTTATCTACGGCTCATTGTCTATTGTCTTGTCACTTTCAATCTCTTTATGGCAATCTAGAAACTAATAAGATTGAGTTACCATGCTAATTGACTGGAAATAAAACAATAAAAAGTTAAAACTTGAAATACTTCTTACTTGGAATGGAGGGTTCATCCTCGCCTATAACTAGTAATTAACTAATGTCTTGTATCAACAATAAAATTATCGAGGTGATAAGAGATTTTAGTCCTTCAATAAATTGTAGATGTCTGATCATTGACACATAAGTATGGAGAAAATTTGATTGAAAAAAAATAAACTCATTTTATATGTCCCACTCCCTCCCACATGCTCTCAAAAAGAGATTAATTACCACTAAATAACGGTAAAAACATCATTATAATTATTATTGTGAAATTTTTATTGACAATGAAAATCAAGACAAGATTCATGAAATGGTATTTTCTCTTTATATTTAGTTTCTTTAGACAATTTTAGCAAATTTTGCGCCGGTGCATGATAACCTATATACAGGTCATCTTTGTACGTGAGAAATGAAATTTTATTTGTAACTTCAGATTCAAATTATACAAGAGGACTGAATATTATTATTTTTCTTCTTGATTACAATTTACAAGAAAATAAATACTCCACTGGTTTGAAATCTAACATCACTTATCAGCTTAATGTTAATATATACACCACCACCACTACCACCAAAAAAAGCTTAATATTAGTTTTCATGGGCTTCTAAACATCTGTGGGCTATTCATCATTAAATCCATGAAAATTCTCTTCTCCCCCTCTTTTATCCTTCTGAAAATTACATTTTTGCCCACGCGAAAAATGTTCAGGACTTATTTCCAGACCTTTTTTGCTGTAAAATTTAATACTAGTATTTGAAGTAGAAATTTTTTAGAAAATACGTTCTAAACTTTTTCGCATGGGCAAAAAAAGCAATTTCAAGGTGACTATGTTAACTTCATACTAATTTGACAAAAAAATAAATAAATATAGATTGCTCATAATGTACGTATCCCTGTCTACATATAACACTAAGGCTTTGCTTTCAAGAAATACCCCTATATATATGCGTCCTTTAACATAAAAAACAAAAGGCTTTGCTTAACAAAATCCTTTAACATCAAAAACACGCGCTGTATGATCTACAGAAGCCGAGACAAGGTACTCGCGATTAGCAGACAAAGAAAGAGATTGAATGTTATCATAGTGTCCTCTGAATGTTTTGACACATTCACCAGACCGACTGTCCCATAATCTCACTAATCCATCATCAGAACCGGTAGCCACATACGATGTGCCAAGCCATGTTAAACATGTCGCTCCATGCTGCGCGCACAATGGAAAATTTTCATTCATCAGACATAAAATAAATAAGTCACAATTCTAAATAAAAGTATAATTGCGGACAGAGTTCATTTAAGTTTCTAATGCAAGCTAATGTCACTTGCACATAGCAAGTTTCCAACATACCTCGTGCTCACAAGTGCTTCGAGCTAAGGAGTGCTCTATATCCCATATGATCATTTTATCCATGCCTCCAATTGCAGCCCAGGAACCACTGTCATACAGTTTTAAGGAACAAAGTTACTGATGGCTCGTTAAATTAGGAGTACAGATGAAAACAAAATTGCAGTTATTGAAATGTTGAAATAATGTAGATGAATTAAATTCAAAGCATGAGGAAGAGATGCCCGTAATTTTCACTTATGAAAACTATTCATATTTAAGGTTTAGGTAACTTTACAGTCTATTATTCCTTGGGAATGAGACGGAATTACTTTTGATATTTGTGTTATAGTGATTTATGAGTCGTGACACTTGATTGAGTATCATATTTAACGAACCTTATGTTTTTCAAACATTGACGAACGCTGATTTTATGTTGCTTGTCACTGACAAGACTATTTTCACTTATGACAGTAATTCTATAATGTTGGACAGATTTACTTTTCTTATTTATCTCTTCAGTATGTTGCTGTCCTTCGAGGCTCAAGCAATCTTTGAATAAATAAAACTTCGAAAATACACATGCATGATCGGACAAGCATAGATAGACATGAAAATATGCACGAAAGGCACATACACACAGTGACACAGGTTATGAACAGTTTGCTAATCTTAAAGTTAAAACATACCTTGGTGCGAACTCAACACACTCGATGGACCTTGAATGAGAAGGCAGGGTACTAACAACCTGTCAACAGGATACATCCTTTTTTAGAAACCAGGCAGAAAGCTAAATTTATATGCTCAAACCCCTTACAACTAAATAAAGTTGCAGCATGCAGAGACAAATAGAACAATTAGTACATGGATATGTGATGAAAATTTGGAGCCTTAGGGGCTCTTGCAAGTCTTGCTCCAATACTACATAGGCCACGTTATAAAAGAACATTACTTAATAATAATTATTATATTCTCGGGCAAGATAAAAATGAGCATTATCCTAGAAAGTCTTTATTATGAATAAAAATACAGAAAAAAGGCATCACACGGACTTGAACTCGACTATTTGATGTTTAAAAGCTTCCATTGTCCACTGCGACAGACGCAACACATGTGCTCTGATACGCCAAATATGTGTATATATATACGATAACTGAGGGGAGCCATGACACCTTTCTTCCCCAATGGCAATGAAGATCCACCCTTATCTTAACCTTTCAAAACTATTAGTAAAATTAATGTCATTTTTTAGAATTTGGCTTGGGAATAACTAACCCCTACAAATTAGCTTGTGAGGTTGAAGGATGCTACAAGTTATAAACACAAATTTCAAGCAATCTGTGTGGGACTCTCAAGGCCAGGATTGAACATTTGGAGTGTGACTTGAGTTGCCTTATAGCTGATAGTGAATGACCCAATGAATCTTGGATAGACTCGGATACCATCGTCATGTTTTGGGTTTGGGCCTATCTCATCCTTACAAAATCAACTTGTAAGGTGAGGGATGTCTCTCACTTATAAACATATTTTTTAGGTAATATCTCATCTCTCATATAATATGGGACTCTCAAAAGTCTTCTGAATCAAATTTTAGAAACATGACTCTAGACACACACAAAAGGATTCTCAAAATAGTGAGACATCATACCAAAAAAACAAATGCACAAAAAATACTAGTTGATTATATAAAATAGCACATTAAATATCAATTAATGCAATGAAAATACATACTCTTCCTGTAGTGATGTTCACAATACGAACAGATCCATCCACGGAACCAGTAAGAGCAATAGTTGAAGCTGGATTTATTGCTAAACATGTTAATCCCTCGGTGTGGTATGGATGGCCTAGAAAAGTAAAAGGTTAAAAAAATATATATACGAAAATGAAGGTGTTGAAAATATATTATGTTCTATGCATTTAATGTACAGGCATGTATAGGCATATCATATCCTGTAAATAGAGTTGGTATATCATATACAGCAAAGACACTATAATAAAGTGAAATTTACATTACCGCGCACAACATGAATGCGTTCTCCACTATTTGGGTTCCATATTCTCAAGGTTCCATCATCAGAACCAGTACATATTATTCTTCCTAAGTTACCAAGTGAAAGGAAATAAAAATGGTAAAAATGCATAATGTAAATCATAACAGTGAGGTAAACGAGCCAATATGTAGATAGATTAGTACCATCAGGAGTAAAATCACCACAGGTCACTTTACTAGCATGACCATCAAATGACATAAGGAGGACCAAATTATTAATATCCCACATCCAAACTGAGGGAGATTTTTCAAAACCAGCCATGAGTATGTTTTCTTTTGGATGCCATCTGAGCCACTGAAAGATTTAACGAAACCGATTTAGAAACTACTTCAAGCATATAAGGCAAGAAAATTTATTTAACAATCTTACTTCAACGCCCCCTTTAGGAACCTCAAATTGACCCTTCAGATTTCCAGATACATCCCAGATTTTAATACTTTCATCAAGACCTCCTGTTGCTAGAAATGTTCCATCGTGGTTAAAACCTATACGAGATACAGAATCTGTATGACCTGCACAAAGTTAATAGCAAAATAACTTGTAAATTGCAAGAAACAGTCTTGACTATACCAATTATCACATCACTTCACACTTACACTCAATATTAAAAATTGGCCCATCAATAGCTATGTATATCATGCAAATACACAATCATACGGGTTGGAACAGCGAAGGCGTTCTATGTAGGAGATCCAAAGTTCGGTCTCTACTACCTACAAAAATTTCTCCCGCGCCCTAACAAACTAACCACTAATATTTGCCTTTCATCAGAAGGAAAAAAAATATACCTTGAAGCTCATAAGCCCACTCTCCATTATTGATTTTCCAGAGAAATCCTCTTTCATCACGACCTCCTGTTGCAACCAGTGCCGGATCTGTTGGGCTGCAGGCAACCGTATATAATTCCCCTACACAAGAATTAATTCAAGAAAGCAATCAAAATATATTATTAATTCCTTATAACACTTTACACATATATGATGTCTGTGACTTCAAAATTTGATAAGGAAAACAGACAAGGATTATCAAATCCCTTGATTAAGTGCCACTATATATGCCAAGCTAATTTCAACCCAATTAAATGCTCAGTAAGAACCAGCACAGCACAAGAAGAAAACATAAATAGAAAGAGTAGAAACCATACCAGTATGACCAGTGAATATGTGATCAGAATCATCATCTGTAATATTTAAGAATAACATTACTATCAAATATATTAATATAACACTGGAAGAAAAAAACTGATTTCTCAACTCTAATATTCATTAGGGGATGTATACTTATAACTTATAAGTATATCACAACACAAAGTAAAGGTTACTAGCTTTAAGATTGCTGATTAAAGATATTAAGATGAAGTTCATAACAATGCGGGAATCACCAGGAGGGCTACCTGGAGGACTGCCTGGATCTTCGTCATCTGCATCAGGAAGAAATTCATCGTCGGATGAAAGTTGACGGATGATATCATTGTCATCGATGAAAACATCATTGTTGTCTTCTAGATCACTATCAGTGTCATGATCATGTGGATCAGTCATTGTAGTATTGCTTTAACTATCCACCAAAAAATTTCAACTCTCTAAAGTACCTATGTATGGGACAAACAAAGTAAGATAAATTTATGAAAATCACGAGAATAGTGAATTCAGTTATTATGTGGAATTTCGAAAACTACGTATTAAACAAGAGAACGCACTTGTGAATGGCGGCAGTGGCGCCATTGTCAAGTTTTTAAGGTGTTAAATAACGGTCTATAATAAACAAGACAAACGGTTGATATTTATTATAGGTGTCCGTATACGATATTTGCAAGGAGGGTCTCGTATATTTTTTATTTTATTTAGAGGGCTAATGCTCCTTTTTCAATACTCCCTTTTTAATTGGTTGAAACATAATGATCTCCCACATAAACCAAATTATAGCCACTTAGTTGGTGGTGATTGACGTTAAAATTGATAGAGAGAATCACAGTTCAATCATCTGCAACTGAGTTTGGGAGAGGACGTGAACCATCGGATTAGTAGGCCCAATGAACTGGATATAGACAGTGAGAATAAAAAATAGTCACATAAAATGGGGAGGTCTATGTGAGTTTTATCTAATTAAAAAGTGTTAGAGAGAATGTTCAAAAAGAAAATATTGCTAGCAGTTCTCTATTTTTTTTTTCTATATATTTGGATCTGATATTGTCCAAGTTATAGAAAGCTACCGGAAAATATCTAAGACCATGTGCATTGGTCTGTTTATTGTATGTTGAATCACTATTGGGTCAGAAAAAAGCAGGAGAGAGAAGCAAAAAAATGGGTTCAGTGTTGATCAGAACAAACAATTGTAAATCTGACATAAAGGACACGCGGCAGCATTCCTTTGGCTGATCCTGGGCGCGTGCAGCACACGCGGGGACAGCGTGCGTCGCCCAGCAGGGGACGCGGAGAGAGAAAATTCGCGGGACAAGTGGCAGTTCCTGATTGGCTTGCGCGATTTTCATTGTATATTTATCTTTTAACTCAATTATTTCATTGCAAATTAATTTTTTATTTTTTTATTTTTTCACCAAAATTCGTAATTTTTTTTCTCTATAAATAGAGACTTGGTTCATTTGATTTGGACACAGGAAAAAAAATCAAATTTTTCACTAACTTAATCATATTATTAGTGTTTATTAGTGTTAATTATGAAGTTTAAAATTTTTTTTAGTAAAATGAATCACAATAATCATTTAAATAATTTTTTTTATGTGTTTATTATTTTAATTTAATTTTAATCGATAATTATAATTTTATTTAATTATAAAAACAAAAATTTAAATTTAAAAAAGAATATGAAATAAAAAGTGATGGGATAGAGAAAATGGTGGGGTAGAGAAAGTGGTGGGGTAGGGTGTTTAATGAAAAAACTATTGGAGAGAGGGTTTTGTGAATGTGTGTTGAATGATGATGTGAAGTGTAAAAAGTGAAAAAGTGGGTGTTGAATATGACACACCAATGTACATGGTCTAATGGAAAGACAAGAAACATTTATTTCTACCCAAAAAATATTTATTCGAAATACTACAAAATAAACTAGTGTGTGGTACATTTTAAAATACACGCACTAACGTATTGGCTTGGTGAATATGATAGGTGCAGCTGTGCAAGTACAAATTTAAGGTTTGAACTTATGCCTTTGGAGTACATTTTGATTCTAGTTTTTCAAATTCAACTTACTTTATTATAGCAATCATGTGATGCCTTTCTTTATATACTGTATTTTCAAAGTTTGCTAACTGTAAATATTAATTTTGGCAAGTTACATTCATATAGTAACACTGATGAATTGGTATAAGTAGCAAAAACTGCAACTTGAACTTGTTACTCTGTAAGTGGTAGCAAAGACAAAAATCATGAACTCCATGAGCATCAAGATCTAACATTTTCTAACATTATAGCTTCAAATTTTCTAACAGCGTCTTAAAGTAAAAATCTCATCACTATAACAACCAATCAGAAGTTCACACCCCGATCTCCAATGCATTTTTATCGTTATCATAATTTGATAGCAACACGCGGGAGCACAGAAAATATTGTAGATTGAACAAGCATGAAACAAAGGTGTACAAAAAATATTCATCTAAGTAAACCATCACTTCATCAAACAACATTAAATGATACAACAAATTTCAATTTGACAAAGCGACCCCTATGCACAAATGTAAATGAATATAATATAATTATAATGCAGTACACTTACAAGAGCTGTGATTAGGATATGGTACTTGAAGGAACCAAAGAAAAAGAAAGAAAAATGTGAGAAAACTTTTTTAGTTAAAAAATGTCACAAATAATTGCACTCATTTTTCTTTTCATTACTACTGTGACTGGGTCACCTTGGACCAGATAATTCAACTGCATGTAGATTTTCGGTAGAGTCAACAATCCAATCAGAATTGGGATGAGGCGCAAGTTCCACTTCCTGGCGTAGAACTTCCCCTTTTTGCCACTCGTCCCATCTTTCTGCCAAGCCGTCACCTTCAAGCATTCTAACCACTTCTGACATCTTCGGCCGGTCCATAGGCGAACCTTGCGTGCAGAGTAGTGCAACCTGGATTAACTGTTCTACCTCAGCTTCTATGTAGTTGGTTTGAAGATCAGGATCAACCAACATTTCAAGCTTTTTCTCTTTCAGAAGTCCTTTTACCTATGAACATGTTCAAGGGTCTCATGAAATGAAATTCAACTGAAAAGGTAGTAAACTATAAAATAAATGAAAATCAGAAGGATATTCATTTTGTACAAAACATACCCAATCAAGCAGCATAACATCATCATCATTGGCAAGCCGAGCAAGGTCAAAAGCTCGTTGTCCAGTGATAAGCTCAAGAAGCATGATACCGTAACCGAAAACATCAGTTTTCTCTGAAGATTTTCCGGTAGATAGGTACTCGGGAGCTATATGCCCGATTGTACCCCGAACAGCAGTTGTCACATGGGTGTCCTTGTAATCCATAAGTTTTGCCAATCCAAAATCCCCAACAACAGCCTCAAACTCCTCATCCAACAATATGTTAGCAGCTTTCACGTCGCGATGAATGATCTTTGGGTCACAATGGTCGTGCAAATATGAAAGACCCCTTGCTGACCCCAAAGCTATTCTTTTCCTTGTCGGCCAATCTAGTGGTTCTTGATGTGGAGGACGCTCTACAATAATACAAACACAGATATAAGCAATCAAATGTCAACGACTCTTTGTTGCAAAGAATCAGAATAAGCAGCTTGACACAAGACTCGAGTCTAATGGCTTCCCCTAGAAACTTATAAAGGATAATAGAGATCTACCTCTTAAACAGGAGGCAACACTTCCATTGGCCATGTAGGGATAAACGAGTAATCTTTCTGTTGGTGTCATACAAAACCCGCGTAAACGGAGGAGATTTCTATGAACAGCCATGCTGATCATCTCCACTTCAGTCTGAAACTGAAGCTCCCCACCCGGTGTCCGTTCCTCTTTCAATCTTTTGACAGCAACCAGTGAACCGTCTGCCAACCGTCCTTTGTACACCTTACCAAACCCTCCTCTTCCAAGAATGTTCTTATTGCTGAAAGTGTCTGTTGCAACTTGCAATTCTCTTAGTGAGAACCTCTTAAGCTGTCCAAGATGAACTTCAGGATCCTCTTCGGCTGCAAACGAATGGAACATAGTTAAATTCTATCCATGTAAGGAATTCAACCATATGTAGTAGTCATTCAACAAGGATCGCTCACCGGGAACATCGAAGAAAAATTCTTGTGGTTTCCTTCGACGCCACCATGCAAATGCAATTGCAGGTGCAGCAAATAATAGAGCAGCCCCGCCGGCAACTCCTCCAGCTATTGCTCCAGTTGCACTTCCACTTCCTGCCATTGGGTATACATGTCCAATACGAAATATAGATTAGTCGGGCTAAGAAATCACCTTAACAATTAAAAGGAGTAATTGCAGCAGAAAGAAGATTACCTGGGGCAGAAATTGGTGGTGGGGGGACAAAAGGTGGAGGCGGAGAAAACGGAGGAGAACCTGGACAAGGGTGTCCAGTGACTGGTCCACATAGATTCAAGTTGTTTGCAAAACTGCAAGTAGAAACAATGCCGATTCAGAAAAGTTTTATATGCAGAACCAATGAATGAAAGAATAGGAGAGATTTTAGTAGGAACCTGATCGGAGTGAATAATGAAAAGGAGCCATTATCGGGAACCACGCCTGAGAGCTGGTTATTAGACAAATCCCTGAATTTGATGAATAAAACGAGATAAATGTTAGTTACTATTGCATACAAATAATAAAAAATAAATTAAGTGCACATTTTGAGATTATGAACTCACAGAACTTGGAGAGCTGTAATATTAGTCAGTGACATTGGAATAGGACCCATCAAACTGTTGTTATTAAGCCGCCTATCCTTAGACAGACATTCCAGGAAAATAGTATTAATATGTATCTTGATGGCGTTTCTTTATTTTTCATAAACACATAAACAGAGATCATATATAACAGAAAATATTTAGTGGGGAAAAAATATGTCCATAGCAAAAGTATCGAACAAACCATCAACAATAGGTACACTTACAGGAAACGCAATTTTGACAACTTGCCCAATGAATCCGGTATAGGGCCAGTGAACCGATTTAAGTACAGATCCAAGCTCACCAAGTTAGTAAGATTCCCCAGGTCACTTGGAATAGGACCAGTGATGTTATTGCTGTAAAGCTCCCTATCATACATATGAAAAAATATAGTATATTTAAATCAATGTTTTGTAAAATCAGCAGCTAATAAAACATATACTAATATTTTATATAATTAAATCAGTGAAGTCGCTATAAACTCATTAATTCAATGGAGTCGCAGACAAATGAACATCACCAACTAGTAGTTCAAAAGAAACGTGTTCAACTCTTTATTATCGCAAACAACTCATTAACCAAGCCCTTCGACAACTAAATTAAAAAAGGAAAAAGCATTGAAACATCAAAGTATAAGGAACAACATACAGATACTGCAAATTCTTGAGTTGACCAAGCTGTGGAACAAGTGTGCCAGACAAAGCAGCATTTCCAAGATCACTGAGATCAAGCAAAAGGAACATTAGAATATTGATCTTCTATCAAAAGCAGTTCAAACAGCATGAGCATATATGTAACAATATCAAGGAACAAACAGCTTACACTCTAATGACACTATTATCATTGTTGCAGGTTACATGAAACCAAGTACAAGGATTAACAAGTGTAGGATCCCAACTCTGCAGAACATTGTTAGGATCTTGCAAATTTGTCCTCAAGTTATGTAACGCATCACCTGTTTCATAACACAAAAATATATAATCAGGTCCTAAAAATATTAGAATCCACTAAGAGTATCAGATCCACACCAATTATCATCTCCAATTACAAACTTAAATGATAAAGCAGTTAGAAATTGCACCAAAGAAGAAAAAAATGTATCACAATATCATTCTTTCTTAGCTAAATAAATATCAAAAAGGTGCGGCAAATTCCATCAATGACACTGTTACTGCAACTATGAACAATCACCAATAATCATCTCATTGCTTTGTTAGGATTTCAGAAAACATAACACATATGCAAAACACATGACAACATAACAAACAAGAAGGCATTTCCCTCAAAACCACTACTTGTTATCCCTCAAACAAGAAGGCATTTCCCCCAAAATCTTTCAATACTTGTTATCCCAAAAATAGATAAATAAATAACAATGAAGGTTCAATCTCATAAGTTCTACAACATTCCGACTACAAATCCACAAGCAAAGATAACTAAAACACCAAAAAACACATCAAACATAGCTTGAACACACAACCCTTTTGACAGAACCATGAATCAAGAAGTCAAAACAACCTCATTTACCAAACACATTAAAATCAAAAACTCACAAGCAAACAAACAAACAAAAAAACAAAAATTTATTAACTTTGCATTAAAAAAAACCATAAAATTGACACAAACCTTCCATGTTAGCAGAAACCAACCATAGTGGATGAAGCAACAAAAACAAAAAACTCCAAATGAAACCCAAAGCACAAAACTTTCTCTCCATTGTTGATTTATATTAAGTAGTAAATAGCCTCAGATCCAAATAACAACTCACACTACAATAAACCATGACAACAAACCCTCTCCTCCACAATAAATCGAAATGAGCATAAACCCTAATCCCCAAATCAAATCTTCAACATTTGAACCCACCACACTATACCCAGAACCCGATCTCGTCAAAATACACCTTTTTTGAACTGACCCAGAAACATAAACCAAAAAAAAATTAAACTTTTTCTCGAAACAAAAAGTATCACAGCATTTTTTTTCCCACTGTCAATTACTACTAGTATTATTATTATATAATAAAAAAAATATATAAAAAAAAAATTAAAAAAAAAATAAAAAATGTTTCTTTCTCCGTTTCTTTCACTATAGTATATACTAGTGTATAGATATAGATAGATTATGAATAGAATAGCACACAGGTACACTAGAACTATAGTACTACACTTTCAGCTGGTGAGAGTGTAAATTGTTATCTTTTGTGATGGTGAGAGTGCAGAGAGAGAGAGAGAGAGAGAGAATATAGAGAGAGAAGGAAGTGGAAGTGCCCGAACGGTGGTGACCGCTGCCCGAAGAAACGCAGTCAAAAACGCATTGGCGCTATAACGTGGAAAGTGACGTGACTGGAAAGGGGAGGGGGGGCAAAACCCCGTTTTTTTGGTCAAAGTTAGGTGGGGTCCAATGTTACTTTCTTTTTGGGGGTCATGACATGTAGCATACCATTGAGTGAGTAGTAGTAGTATTAACATATGCTTGCTTGCTACTTGCTTCTTCTCCCTTCTTTATTTAATGAAAATGATAAACTCTACATTTATTTATTAAAATTGTCATATTAATATACTTCCTCCTCCTTACCAAAATATATTATCTCCGTCCCAAAATATATGATTTATTTTGACGACTATAAGTTCGTTAATGCACAATTTTGATCACTAATATTTTCAATTGTACATTAGTAAAAATTATAAAAATTTGATATCTTGAAAAAATTAAACAAGATCTTATATTTACTTCTATAAATTTTGAAGAAAAAATACTGTCAAAACAAGATAAGTGAATAATGTCATTTAATCAAAAATAGATCTTATATATTAATATAGTTCGGAAGTTCTAACTCAACTGTCATAAAATATGGTTCACGTAAGTTTAGTTCAGTTGATAAGAATATCACATATTATATGTAGAGACCGGAATTTGAATTTTGTTACACCTACTTGTTAAATTCTAGCTACTTGACAAAAAAATGTCATAAAATATTAAAATTACTAAATTAGACGTTCATGATCAGAGTTACTCTGATTTCTCCACTTTATGTTCATCTTAAAGTATAAATTTTAGTCACAAAAAATTAGAAAAAACCTAAAATTGTTGCGACAATTTATATTTTTGGATAGGTTATTTTTTTTTATTGGTTGTTAGATAGGTTGTTTTTTGTTAAGAGTATCATGAAAAAAAAATGAGAGAGCATTTGTGAAATTTATCAATTAGTGCAGTACTTCAATTAGTGCCGTTAATGAAAGAGCATTTGTGAAATTTATCATTCTTATGTGTCGTAATTTTTATTGTTAAAAGTGATAAAGCATGTTTGAGATTGTTTGCCATGCGTATCCGTCTCTCTTTTGGTAAATCATATACCTTTATTATTATGCAAAATTATACTACATGATTGGTTGGACTATAGAACATGATGCACTCCCAATGGAGGAAATTGTGTATTGACCAGAATAAAAGGGCTAACTAGGAAAGGATGCATGTAATTGAAAGCCTATGAATTTAGGATTACTGTGAGCCCACATTTTGCATAGTGCTTGTGTTTAATTATGAGCAGCATTGTTTACAATGTTATTGGTGTATAGTTTACACTTTACAGGTTTTTAACTTTGTGATAATATATGTTATTGATTAATGTATTTATCAAATATCATCAACTAATTTTACTCTAGTGTTATAAGTATCACATTAAGATCTAACTAATGTACAAAAGATACTAGTACTAACTAATACATCAAATTTATAGTTTTAGTGTGACAATCAATTGTCTTTCAAACACATTATTGATTGTGAGGTTTAGTGGAATATCAAATTTATAGTTTTATAAGTGTGCATTGAATATCTTCCAAAACTTAAAAATATTAATTACTATAGTTGAAACTTGAAAGAAATGATGAATGATGATAACCAATATTTTTCAAGCTATGTATGGATATAACATTCTTTCTTTTTTTTGATAAAATAAATATAATATTTTTTTTGATAAATATAATATTCTTATCTACCTACAATATTGTGTTTGAGTATGAATATGATAACGGGCAATGAATTTAATGCCTACATGAAAAAATTGTGGTTGATGAATACGAGCAAAAAAAATTGTCGTTGAATATATATCAATATGGTAATGGATTTACCCAAGAGCATTTGGATGAGATGGTAAAAGATCTCTTCTAACTTAACCAGAGGTTATGAAATTGAAATCAGCTCTGAAAATGTAGCAGTGTTAAATTCTCTTAAGTGAGAGTTTTGATGACCACCCTTAGTGGTTCTACCCGGTTTGAGGCATTAGTCTCTGAAGTTGTGCGCAGACGATACCCGGTTCAAACTAAAAAATACGATAATAGGTTTGAATTTATTGTGCACTTGTGAAAATTCTTGCTGATAAATATGAGAAAAAATTGTCGTTGACAGATATACTGCGTGCCAAAATTGTCATTGGTGAATCTAATGCAGGCATGCATTTGTTGTTGATGAATATGAGCAATTTTCTCGGGGTCAGATTATTGCTTTGGGAGGGAAAGCTTTCAAAATGTTGCTATTGAATCTTATTTGATTGTTTGTTATTAATTGACGTCGGCAAATATAATGTGTACATGCAAATTTTGTCGATGGTGAATCTAATGTGAACGTGCAAAAAATTGTCGCCGATGAATACATGCAATTTTCACGGGGTCAGATTATTGCTTTGAGAAGAAAGGCTTTCAATAGGTTACTCTTGATCTTATTTGATTGGCATTAATAATTTGTTAAAGGTAGTTGTTCATTCGATCGGTTGCTCACCTTTGATCGTGTGCATTAATAAGGCTTCATTCGCAAAAGACGCTTGTATTCTTAGTCTCGTGTGCATCCCAATGTCAATCAAATAGCGGATTTTCGGCCTAGTTTGATGAATCTCATGTAAATAATCGTAAAATCTTTGGCATCTTTTAAACTTTCATGATTAGGTCAAATATCGTCTTAACTAGTTTGTCGTGTTGCTTTCAATTTTCTTTGATGATATAGCCCTTAATTGTATGTCACCCAAAAAGCGTGTTTTGTGTGTGTGCGCGAGCACGGGTGCGTCTATATGGTAATAATGTTTTAATGCTTCTGCAAATTTATTTGCACCATCAATTTCAATATACATATTAGATCTAAACATACTTTCACTCCCTTTTGTTTTTTGTAATCATGATTTTAGTCTCCAATATTTAAAATCGAGAATATATATAGTCTCTATTTTAAAAATATCTTAAAAAAATTCTACCACTTAACTTATAGTTTATTTGTACTCCAATGATATTATTTACCATGTCATTAAATTATAAGAAGAGAGATGATAAGAGATCTCTTCCAGTTTAATCAAAGGTTATAAGATCGAAATCATTCTTAGAAATGCAGTAATGTTAAATTTTTTTAAAGAAGAATTTTGCCACCTTTTTGTGATTCTACTTAATTCGAGAGATTAGTCTCTATAATTATGCGTAGAGGTTACCTGTTTCAAACTGAAAATATAAGAGAAATAAAAGATAGGAAAGAGATAAATCAGTGAAGAAAAAAAAAAGAGTGAGAAAGAAGTAATTGAAGTATAGGATCCAAAAATGAATACATATATGAAGTGTATCGTGTATGGGGTTGGGGTGTACCGTGCACATAAACATTCCTTCTATACGTGTATGCATATATGATATAGCTGCTAAATGCTACTAATAACGTCTCTTCATGCCATTATTGCCATATGTGTATTTCAAGCCTCTTTCTTTCGGTCTAAAAAGCCTAAAACATAGGACTATATACCAAAATTTATTTATCAATATGTCAATTTGTGTCACCCACGTTAACAAGAATGTTTAGGAGTAAACTAAGCAGTATTCATTATCTTGTACTCTTCAACATTGTTTAAGTGCTTAAATTGTGGAGAGTTCTCATTTTACAACTTTTTAATCATATATTTTTCAAATTGGCCAACCAGCACTTTCTTTTTGACTACTACTTTCTAGAGATCAATCATGATCTTTTCGTGTCAAGGAGGAGGTACTATATATACACCTTGTTTGTGACCCAAAGTTTTATTGTGGGGGCACTAGCACTAATAGTAAGCCCATTACGTTACTTGCAAGATAAATGCATTCCAAGAGCATATACGGCGCCTCATTTAAGTGCTTAAAATAAATGAGTTTCGTATAAGCCATTTTGATCAGTTTAGTCTTGAAATATTTGGATAGCTTCTATGAGGTTTTAAGATAACTTTTGGATAATTCTCTTTTGTTATATTTCTCTTCACTCTTCTTCTAACTCTCCTTATTGGTTTTGTCACAAAAGAATAGAAAATATAATGGTTGTTCTAAAATTGTTCCTCAAATTAATTATATAAATATCATTTCTAACTTTAATAGTATATATACCAGTATTCAAAATTTACAAAATTATGACCTATAAATAATTCTACACCATTCAATTTAACATGGCTCATTTATTTAAATCCAATTTTTAAGCAGAGTGAGCTGCCCAAAAAATTGAAAAGATGAGCGCTACAAATGTTTTTAATGGTTTCTCAAACATTCACTATTTAATGTTTTTTAGGCAAAGATCAAATCTACATTAGAATGAGAGTGAAAGGAATAAAGAAAATTAATTTACTCTACTTCGAGGGTAGAGAAGCCTCCTAAAAAGAAAATAACAAAAATACTAAAAACTAACATTTTTCATTCATTTTGATTTTGATTGGTAATTATTACATTGAGAGTTCCACTATATATAACCTAGAATATGACATATTCTTTAGCATATTCACCCTAAAACCTTATCTAGAACATTCTAGAAATATAGTGACTCATTACCTAAAAATGGACTTAGACTTATAAAATCTACTATTGAACTCATCCTAAACTATTCATTACAGAGAGAGATTCGGATGCTACGTGGTTATAGGATTGCATGGTTGAAGGATAACTTATAAGGATCAATTAATGCTACTTATACTAAAAATGTGCATATTTTTTTTGGGAGTCAACAAATAAAAATTTCATAGTTAAATGTGAGTTATATTTGGATGGATGACCTTATGTTGACTTGGAGAATGTGATAAGATGAATAATTACAAATGAATTGTTAAATTAAATGTAAAATTGATATATGAGAATTCAATTAGAGTTATTATTTTTGGTACAATCAAGAGAAAGGAAAAGATAAAAGAAGACTAATTCTAAGGTTAAACATTGATATTTTAGAGTTAGTTATATTACGAAAAATGTTAACATGTGCCTTAAGAACACATACTATTAATAAATTTGGTAAATAAATATTCTTCTTAAAAATTGTACATTTAACTTTTTAATAATAATCAACTACTATATTTTTCAATACATAAATTCTATTTTTAGATTTCTTAATACAAGACACACGTTAACAAAACTTTTTTTCTTTTTCATTGTTAAAAAAAGTATTTTTTTCCTATTTGTATTTTAATTTTTTTATATATGGTGTCTCCACTAGTAGATTATCCTTTTTAAATAGCCAGCAAAAAGTTGCTTAAAGTGAACAAAATACTATAATTTATTAATCGTGCATGATTAAGAAAATGTAAAAAGCCACATACTAGCATCAAATATTATTTTTTAAATATAAAGAGGAGTGGATGATAAATGTTTGATATACGGTGCCTCCAACCATGAGGACAAACATTAAACTTGAAGTTTATGGTGTTTTCAGAAAGAGACATATTCCTAGTTACATATTACATGGATCTATCTATCTCTCACTCAACACCAACCGATTCAATTAAATTCCAAATCAAATAGTGATAACAATAATATCCTAACCCACTTGTTTTTGGACTTTTATGTAAGTGGTTGATTTGGTAGAGGGGTACTTTCTCAGTTCCACGTGTGTGTATTTTTCTTTATATTTAATTTTAGTTTCAATTGGAATTTCATGCATTGCAAATAAATAATGTTGTGTGTAGAAGAAAAAACTAAATGGGGTCTCATTCACCAGATATTTTTTGAGGGGCCTAGGGAAAAACTAAATGTCTTTTCTTTTTGGTTGATGGGGATTAGACTGATGTTTTCTATATCACTATACACCTAAATTATCACTACTATATATAGGTACATTTTACAAAATATATATTTTTTTAACCTTTTTCAAATTAAATATTTTTATCTTTTTAATTTTTCACCTTCTTAGCATTTTTTTTTTGGATTTTTAAAAATATGTTTTGCTCATAACATAAATTGGAGTTTTCTAAAACATAACTATATTCTTGCAAACCGAAATATAAAACATATAAATATTATAGTTGTCAATTTATATAGACCTTTAAATTGAAAATAGTTAACTACACCGTGAATTCAAACACAATTCAATATTTAAGTAGAGAATTCAGACACAATTTGTACTTTAATTAGTGAATTTTATCAAGATTTAACCATTATTCAATACTATATTTTGATTGACATTAGAGTGATTGTGACATAATATCAACAAATCACACACACATTGTATAATTCTTTATAAATTAAAAGTATAATTACATTTGCTATACATAAAGGTTTAGCGGCGCAGGTTGTTTCTCGTCTACCTTTTATTCATGTGTTATTATTTTACATAATTCTATAAAGTAAATTATGTGAAAAAAAATTACATTTATGCCAAAAATTGATGAGGGTGCGAAAAACAACTTTCTTAAAATTTAGCCTCTATCCACATATTCATGGGCCAAAAAACTTTCAATGCTAAAGAGATCCCTTCTAAATAAGCCCAAAAAATTAAAGCTGATGCATACGACTTAACTTTTTTGTCCAAAACTTTTCTCCAACAATATTTTATTATTATTATTTTTTGTTTAATAGTATTATTATTACTATTATTATTATTATTATTATTTTGAAAACAAAAAAAAAAATCAAAATTTTCCTTAAATTTTTTCTTTTTCCCAAAAAAAGTATGGCTAACAAAAAAAATGATATATTGGACTGGGTACAACAATTTCTTTTTGGAGTAGGGTACAACAAAATTGTTTTTTTTTTTGACTAAAAAACTATAATTAAGGGACTTAGTAGAATGTGGGCTTGAGTGCATACTCATGTCATGAATTTATACACTCTTTCGTCGTTTTTTTTTTCTTTCATGTTTTTCATTCTAACTTAATTTTAGTCATTCATTTAACTTTTTTTCTCTATTTTTCGTTATATTCTTTTTGTGGGTTAATCAACTGCGGATTAAAAAAAGGAAAGAGGTTCAACAAAAGAAGTAGAAGACCAAATCTTATATTCATCATGTACAAATAAGGGTGTTGGAACACTTATTTAATATTTCGGGGGTGAATTTGAACTCACAATTCTCCACTTAGTTATACTCAAAAAAAAATCTCAACAATAAACATTAGATGTAAACTATGATATGATCAATTTTAAATGAACAAACATATGTTTTGATTTTGTTTCTTTTTTCATGTTTTCAGTATATGTTTTATTGTGAGAACAAATTAAGAAGAGGAAAAAATGTGTTTTGAGTATGAAAGAAAAAAATATAAGATATCATATTTTATGCTAATTAACAACAAAAAAATCAACAAAAATTAGTCAATATTAACCATAGTGTAAGATATTTGAGTTTGGTGTATAGATAGTTGGAAAATTTAGTACTCATTATATAATCAAATGCAAGGTGAAGTGAAATCACGTGGACATTGATCAAACATACACTTCCAAATAATATAATCCTTCCTCATCCAAGACAAATCTCAGTAAGAAGTAGTATAATAGAAAAGGAGATTAGGTGTAATAAAGACAAAAAAATTAAAATATTGTCATTGGGTTGGTATTGTTATTAACAGAAGTGTGGTTAAAGGCTTATCTTTTAAAATGATTTGTTTTCTTCTTTCTTTTTTATTTCTCATAAATCTTTCATCGAAATAATCTTATTCTAATGTTAAGAAATTCTACATCGATTGTGAGATGATTTAAATGTATGTTTATAATAAAAGTAATCTTCACTTTATAAATTAATTTTGTAAAATTGAATTAGAGTCAATTTTCAATTCTAAGATATTAACTTTGATTATTTTTTGGCAAAAACTTGAACATTATATTGATAACCCATTTGGGTATATTGATTTTGGAGTATGTTATTTATAAAGTCTCAAGTTCAATTCACGCTGTGCCAATTTTGATGAGTTATTCTATAAATAAGTTCCTAGAAGTGGACGGTGAAATTGCACCCCTATAATTAGTCGAAAAATTAAATCGGTTATCGAGTTTCAAGAAAAAAATTAACATTGACTCGTTATGTTATAATATAAATCTAATTTTTTTTGCTATTCCTTTTATTTTTGTCAGATGGTCTAGTGGTTAAAAATGCATCCCTTAAAAGTGAAATAAGTAGTTCGAACTCGGATCCCTGCACTTTCATACAATATATTCAACCAATTGAGCTAGCTCATATGACACTTTTTTTGCTATTTCTATATAAGCATATAAATCCATTAGTAAATAAATCACAAAATTAATCTCTGTTTTTATTTTTTTTAGTACATTAGAAATATAAATTTTTTCAGCTAAATATCGAACTCTGGATCTCTTCATATCAAATTCAGTTATATGTTCTTCAACTTTTACCACTTGAACAATCCTACTAAATTAATTAATTGAAAAAAAAGAAGAAGAAGGGTAGTTACCATGTGACATCTTGGTTTAAGTAGTAGGTGGCATTGCTTTAATAACTTCAATTCTTTGTGTTTGGCAGCATTAATTGAGACTATGAAGTGCTACCTGCAGAATACAGTCAATCACACTTGCTGCATTTTTTTTAAATAAGAGATTCTAGCGGTCCAATATCGTAATCTGGGTTTATGTAGTAATTCAGAAAATAAAATGTGACAAAACCAACACATACCTAGACAATGGTAATTCCATTCAAGTAAACTTAATTTCTTTATGTTGGTAAAGTAAAGTACACATTTTGTACCAAAAAAAAGTAAAGTAATACAATAAGTGATTAATAGGAAATGCTAAGAATTTCTCATGAAGGAATTAAACATGATAAAATCATGTAATCAATCTTTTAAAATTATTATTTTTAATATGAAAATTATTATTTTTCTTTCCTTGATAAAGTCGGTTGATATATTAGAAGAGTAGATAACATATCACCTTAGAAAAACATATAAGTTTAATTTCTGAAATTACTCGCCAACCTAAATCCGACCTTGTAAAAAATTTAGAGATTAATTCCGCGATTGAAAAGACCTACACTGAAACACATATTAAGTCAAATTCTTAATTATTACGGTCAGTTAAATAAAAAGAGGTTTGATTCTGTTTTCATTTTTTATTTATAAAAGTTGATTTCATTCTAATGACTTTGATTTCTTCTTTCACTAAATTACCTTTTAAAATAGAAAATTCTTAATGACATTCTTACCAACAATAAATATTTAAATATATTAACATCATATAGATATTTTGCACATTTTGCTATTAATGATAAAATCTCAATAAAAAAAGCTATACTATATTCAAACTCAAAATCCTAAACAAAGAAATTTTGGAAAACCTCATTTAATTTATATATATAAGCTAGCTATAGTATCTGTGTAGCAAAAGAAACAGAAACAAGCACTAATAAAAATCAGTAAAATCATGAAGCACACAAAAGAGATTAATTGTGAAACTATGGAGAAATCATCAGCTAAGAAAGAAGAGAAAACAATGATTTTCTATGTTTGTCATCCATGCTACTGTTTTGAAGAAGTACTCAGAACTTTTTTGAAGTGTTTTGGTATTGAGTCTACTCAAAAAGAAGATGAAAACTTATCAACATCACTTCTCAAACCTTATGCATGTGCATCTGATTCTATGATAGCCTCAGAATATAATTACTCTTCAAGTAGCAATCAGAAAAGCTCACAAGGTGTTGTGGATCCACCATCCACATCTGCTCAAACACTTGTATGTATTTTTATTTTTTTTATAGTTTTTTTTCTCCGTAGTGAAAACTAAAAACACTCATTTTTTCTGTGATACTACTATAATATTAATCAAAGTTAATATATCTGATCAATCGCATATTCACATATATGCATCAAATTTTGTTAAGCAATTAATCAGATACATTAATTTTTATTGATGTGACATTTTCTTATATGTAAGATCGGAGGTATATATTTAGTGACCAAAATATATTTGAACAGTTTTGTATGTAACGATCTTATATACTGTGTGCAGAATGTAAGTTCAATATCAATGGGAAGGGGTGGTCCTCGAAGGTCTCCACCTACCCAAGGTTCACCACCTCAACATAATTAATATAACTTTTCAAGTGTAATTACTAGTAAGCTTCAACCATTGCTCTAACTCATTTCATTCTTTCTATTTATTTATTTTTTAAATATCCTTATTAGATACTACTAACTTGTTAGATACTCATATAATTTAGTTGATTTTCGATACTTCACGGATAAAATTCATTCAAAATTTTAATCTATTTAACATAAAAACATGACATTGAATTTTGTCTATAAAAATATTGATATTCGACTGAACCTGGAGTATTCACACCTTCTTATTAATTTAATTTAACTATGATATTAACTTTTTTGCAGGCTCAATTAGGTGTGGTAGTACTCTACAAGGTCTTACTCTATATATGGCCAGGATTTCAGAATAAATTTGAATATGATGCATGCAGTTTTTTCCTCTTAATTGATTGTTCTAATTAAAGTAGTGTAGATAATTAAACATTTGCTGGTACCATGGCTTTGCCTCTTTAATATTTTCTTATATTATCATGTGGATTTTTTTTTTTATAAGCATTATCATGTGGATTTAATATTATCGGTTTTTTAATAAGATAAAAATTGAACTAAATTAAATGGAGTAATTCAACCCATTACACACAATCATTAGATATTGCCTTCCGAGCTTAATTAACCAGATGAGTTCAAATTTAGTTTTGAGAATACAACGATGTTAAATTTTCTTGAAAATAAGTTTTATTATCCTTTTGAGAATACAACGATGTTATTCATATATAAAATTTAGGAGATAGGAATTATAAAACTAATGACTACCGACCAAATGATACAATATAAATTTAGAAAAATTATTGATATTTGATGCTATATAAAAATTTGCAAGATAGAAGCAAAAACAAGAGATTCATCATCACCATCAAAACTAACATTCATCTCGGATACTCTTATCCAACTCTAACGTTGGTGGTGGGGGTGCATGAAGTAATAAATGATAGAGGAGGTTGTTGTGGATGAGACACAAAAGGGTAATGAAAATTACTTCTAGCATTATCAAATAACAATGTCACAAATCTTAATAGATGAAATATAATAGGCTATTGCAGCTTCAGAAGTGTCAAATGTGCTAATTTCAGCTGCGCATGCATTTTTTTTCCATAGTCTTTTTGCTATACCAAGATACATTGTTGATCTCCTTGAGGTTCATCTCATTAGGTTATATTGTAAATATTAAGCATATAGTTTATTGATTGGTAAAAAATAAAAACTAGTATAATACAAGTTCCATTAAGCTAAAGAACATTTGTTGTAAAAAATATTAAGCTAAAGGACAACATAACATAGTGTTGATATGATTTTAAACAAATCTTTGATTAGTTTGGATCTGTTTTCTTATAATGTATGAAACTAGAAAAAATAATTTAGTATTCAATTGCGAAAATAAAAAAAAATGGAGCTCAGATATTATTTTTTTCATCCAATATTTCAGGAAAGCTGATGTTACCCAACATCATGAATTTAATTCATCACCGCTCCAATATTGCACCAGCCGGGAATCGAACCCGGGTCTGTACCGTGGCAGGGTACTATTCTACCACTAGACCACTGGTGCTTGATGCTATAAGCTACAAAATTATGATATATATAATGGCGCGCAACATCATCAATGTCTATTCGTTTGTGACTGTGAATAATATCCATTGTAAAATGTTGTTCTACAATTCGTTCGATAACTATTTTGTCAATTAACCATGTACCATACAAAATATTACAACCATTTCATAATCATCATCATATAATAACATATATATTTCACCTTTTTAATAAACACTCAATTTTAATTTAATTAAACTTCTAATGCATGGGCTTGGTGAATGGATTTTATAATTTGGTGTTCTTATAATTTTTTGGTTTTAAACAAAATAAATTTAAAATTAAGCACAATATGATCCAAATAAAGGCTAAAGCAAACTATGAGACTAAACATGTTTTTATGACATTTTTTCCTTACAAAAATCAAAACCTCCGTATTCTAAAAAACAAAGGTTCTACTAATATCTCATATCACAGTCTCTATGTAACATGAGTATATACTATATAGGGAAAACTTTTACTTAGATTGCAGGAAACTCCCATAAAATTCTTTGTTACCTTGATTCTCCTCTCCTTAAACCCTAACTCTCCTCTTGTTTAAGGTTTTTACCAAAATTACTTATTTATATCAAGTCACTAATCCTCATTTTTTTTTTCTTCTTAAAACTACTTATTTATATCAAGTCACTTTCTATGGGATTGGTTCTACCAAAATTTTTAATTTTTTTTTAAATATTTGTTTCTATTTACCAAACTAATCAACATACCAAAAAATCTTATTAGATTTTATTAAAAAAAATCCTTAAGCAACTTAATTTATTGAAAAAAATGTGAATAAAAAGTGTTTGTAAGGAAGGAATTAATTAGTTACTTTAAATCTTTAATAATGCACAAGGATTTTTTTTTGTTGTTGAATATTTTTAGTATATTATATTAAACATCGATCGAGCAAGACGCATTTTTTATTTGTAGATAATATGCTTTACACAATAAAATCTTGAATTTTTTTCTTCCACCCATACAATTTTATCTGCACCACTACAAACTACTCAATATTTCAATTTTCCCATTTTATATTTAATTTTTTACACTTCATTTTTTCACCTTTCTTTTCTGGTCAATTTAATGGACTTTCAAATATTGTCAACTTAAGATTTTTTTTCGTCAAAAAAAAAAACAAAAAATTTTTTTAAAACAAAAAAATTTATATGAACAAGGTCATTTTTGTCATTATGATTAAGTTTTAAATAAATTTGGACTTAAGTGGATATTTACTAGGAAAAAAAATCTAAAGTGAATCTAAAGGAACCGATTAATTAATTAATGACCAAAATTGCTTACAATTAAGAATCGGACCAAAACCTCACATTTGTGGTCCAAGTCCAGTAAAGTTTATAGTATAAAACAGTGTTTGACCTGACCTTGACCCATTGTTGCTTTCACTGCTTCTTGCCGCTGCTTCATAGAGGTTCTCTTCTTCCCTTTTCTATTTTCATTCGTCTCTCTTTTATTTTTTTATTTTAGTTTTGTTGAAACTTGAAGCTGGTGAATGTATATCATAAAAACCGGATCTAAAGACAAATGTATAATTTAACTAGGATTTGGAAGTGGTTACATTTGATAGCATGCCTTTATAGTACAATGTTAAATTGTTTGTTTGTTTTTTGCTACTACCAACAAGGTTGCAGGTTGGTCGGTTAATTTTCCAATGATGGGAAAATGTTAAAATAAATAAAATAATAATAATGATATAACCCTACCCAACTTTCCAACAAGTATAAACTTTTCCTTTGTTTTTTCTCGTGAGGTCAATTGGTAAGACATATTGTACACAAATGTTATTTTAGACATCGTTAAATCTAAGCCGTCAATTCTTTAAATAATTATTTCAATGGTAGGACTGCATTTTTTCCATCATGGGAAAGTTACCCTACCACCCAGGGTTGCCACGGTACGAGTACGGTACCGGTATGGGGTACGACATTTTTAAAAAAACTAAGGTATGGGTATGTTAGTATAATTTTTTTTAATATAATTATATAAATAAAATAATAAAAACATACTTTTAAAACACTTGATTAAACATAAAAAGTACCACACTTTAAAAGTAATTAAAATTGTTCAAAAACATCAAAACAATCATATTAAATTAAAAAACAAATTGCTCAAAAAAATATTATTTTACAGTTTCTTGCAACTCTATGTTAATACTCTTTTTATAAGCAAATAAAAGATATTTTTCTGACAAAATATTTTCTAAAAAAATATAAAAAAAAACAATTTTTTTAATTTTAATAGTTGTTGGAGTATCCGGTAAGTACTCAACGAGTACCCAGACTAAAAAATAAAAAAATAAAAAATGGTGCGGCGTCGGTGCGTACTCACTGAGTACCGGGTGCGTACCGGTATCCTGTACGTACCCGTGCATCACTGCTACCACCCCACCATAGCCGTAGCCTTTAACATGGATTTAGAAGTGGTTTATTACTACATGGTTTTTGAAATTTGCAGATATTCAAGGCAATGGCAAATTGGAAAGAAAGTATGATTTTTGCATTGAACATGGGAAAACTTATACACAAGAACAATAAGAACAAATGGCATATGATTAAGGCAGATCCGCGGTTTGGTGCATGCCGTATGATTAGTTCCAGTGCAAATATGCAGCATCAACAACCGGGGCTGAATCCGCCAAACAATCCAAAAGTTGACGTTCCATTCCGTGATTTCACTCAAGATGACCTAAAGGATCAAAAAGACCGTTTCTCGATCATTTCTCATAAACGATTGGTGACTGAAAAATTGTGGGACACATCGTGTGACCTTGAAAATATTGCTCATGAGCTATCCATGTCGAAAGACATCAGTCCGCAAGACATGTTAACGAAGCTTGATACTATTATTGTAATGGTAAGGATGATGATTAGTTCTAGCAATATTGTTGAGGATGATGATTCTGTCGTTGAGCTTAAGGATAAGCTCAATGACGATGCTTTCATCAGTCGGGAATTAATGTTGATTGACAAATTGTCTGAAGCATCGAATGCCTTTTTCAAAATTTATCATAAGCTATTGATCATTCGGAAAGACATATTGACGAAGCCGGTGCAAGACACGTTGGCGGAGCTTGATGCTATTAGTAAAATGATATGGAAAACGACCCACAAAATTGGTTTTAAGTTCATTTGTGACAAGGGTGATGATTGTATTTGTGCTGAAGATGATGATATTTAGTTTGTTCTCTTGCTATAAACTCTTTTAATTGCTAGACAATGTTGAATTTGGTCTTCTTTTTTTTGATGTCATTATATGTTAAACAATACTATCCACTTCTTTTGAAATATATTTGTATTGTGAGGCCTTTGCAACACTTAATAGAAGAAGTTCGAATGTAATTCTCATTTACTTATTGAATGTGTTGTCCCTATGATTCTGAAGTTGGTTCATATTTCATACAAGTCTCTTTGAACTAGTTTCTTTCTTTCTTTTTCTTTTTTGTACAAAGTTTCTTACTAAGATAATGTAAAAGAAAAATGCTTGTATGCACGAGTCGTGCAATGGGACAACATCATGTGGAGAGACAATTTCATCTCATTGACCATTGTTGTTCTTTTTTTTTGCAAAATATGATGATGTCGTGCTCTCGTGCTATCTAGCACGATAGCACTACTGAATGTAAAATGATTAAGTTCCTTTTTCATATGATCTATAAATACTCTTTTTTGGCAGAAAACGATCTATGAATACTCTTGTAAGTCTTTTTATACCTAAAATTTTCTTCAGTGAATCTCAGACTTACCTTCAGTGATAATGATCCCGTTTGTTTTAAATAAAAAATTAAAAGAAAATATTTTTCTTTTTTTTACTTGTGGTTGTTTCATATATTTCTAAAATTCATTTTTTTCTTCAAAATGAAAACTATTTTCAATAGTTTTTTTTCAATTTTTTTACATCACATAAAATCACATAATATGCAAAGTGAAATCCATGGAAAAAAAAATATATTTTTTGTAATTATAAACAAACGAAAAGTAACTTTAGAAAGTAAAAATCATTTTTTTAAAACTAAAACAAACAAACTCAATATAAAATCAAACCACTAACATCTTCAATAAAACACATTTTTGTCCAACACACATGTATTTTGATACTATACTAGTGAAATAGGTACTGCAGAAAGAGGAATAAGCTTCTTCAAAGTGATTCCATATTGCTCCCTCATATCAAGCATTTCAGGAGTAACACCTTCAGGAAGCTCCCATTCAAAAGAATGCAACAAAACAGCCAACATCAAAACAATCATCCTATTAGCAAGTGGAATACCAGGACAAATTCTCCTCCCAGCGCCAAAAGGTAAATACTCGAAATCTCTCCCTTTAAAATCAACCTTAGAATCAAGAAACCTTTCGGGCCGAAATAACAACGGATCATCCCAAAATTCGGGGTTTCTACCAATAGACCAAGCATTTATCAAAACTTGGTTTCCTTTGTGAATTGTGTAACCATTGATTTCAACATCATTTGATGCAATATAAGGTAAGAGAAGTGGTACTGGTGGGTGTAGCCTAAGTGTTTCTTTGACTATTGATTGGATGTAAGGAAGTGTTGGAATGTCTGATTCTTTAACTTGGTTTGATTTTCCAATTACTTGAATAACTTCATTTCTTGCTTTTTTCATTATTAATGGATTGTGGAGAAGTTCAGCCATTGCCCATTCTGTTGTTGATCCTGATGTGTCACTTCCCGCTATAAATAAATCCTGTTTAATTGTTTCGAACCAAAATTATACACATATTTAATTTCAAAGATCTAGTTAATTTCTAAAGAAAAAAGAACTAGTGTACAATGTACATGTCTCATAAAAAATCAACAACAGAGATATAGCACTAGCAACAAGACAAAAACTAAACTAAACATGTAAAATGCGTAAATATGTAAATGTCACATACTTTTATTCAACTATGACATTAGATTCAAGTGATTTACGAGCTTAATTAAAGAACGGATAATTTAAGAATTTGAATTTAATTTTAGAGTAGAACAATTTTTAATCAACTTTTTTATTTACTTTGTGGCTGATCTAAATTACTACTTCTCTAAGAATCAAAAGATTAGTAACGAATCCCACGTTGATTCCTACTAATAAAAAATAGTCAACGTAACAAATTACATGTACCCTACTGAACTGTCTTTTCCAAATTCCACCACAGAAATATGAAGTTGAAAACAAGTAACTACGAATAAATACTGATCTAAGTCTACTATTTATCTTTGAAATTAATTTTTTTTTCAAACAAGTTGAAATTAACACTCAATTGATTGAAATTTAAAAACATAGTAATGGTTGTGGACCATCCACGTAAACATTTATTGGATCATCAATATCCTGGCTCCCACATCAATTAAAAGAACTGCATATAAAATATTGTAGGGTAGATAAACTACTCCTAAATAAACCAGAAGAAATGATAGTGACTCCTATCAATAATATATCGACACAATATGTATTGTGTTTAAAAACACATGATATGTCACATTTATTAACTGATATGACAACATATTTTTGAATGCATGAGTAAAATAATTTTACACTACGGCGCATAAGAATCAATGACTTACTTACCAGAATCAATGGCTTGATGCTTTCAACACTAAAAACGGAGCTTTCATCTTGTTGACAATGATCAAGCAACACATCCAAAAAATCACCACCACCACTGCCACCACTCAAATTCTCTCTATCTTCAACACGTTTCCGAATCATACGATCAAAAATCTCATGCAATCTTTCATAAGAAACCTTAACATGTCTCTTCACACCTTGCAAATCAAATCTCTTCAACACCGGAAAATAATCAGAAACATTCACCTTCCCAGCATCTTCCATAATTCTCCACACAAGCTCTTTAAACTCACCGGCACTCTCGAATTCCGAGTCAACAATGTCCTCAGAAAACACCGTGTTAGAAACCAAGTTCAACATGGTGGCGAAAGCGAGTTCACCTATATCAACGGTTGTTTTTTCAGCAGCTTTTTTATGAAGGTGTTGAACTAGTTGCTGAATTTTCCGGTCACGGAGGTGTTGGAGAAGGTCGAGACGTTGAGAAGTAAATATTTGAGTTGTGCATATGCGACGACGGTTGCGCCACCGTGGATCGGCAGGAGCCCAGGCGAGTGTGTCGTTGACGTTTGGTTGAGCGGCGACTGATTCAGGGATGGGGCGGTTGGAGAAGGATTGGTCGTTTTTTTGGAGGATTTCTTGGGCGGTTGTTGGGGAGGAGGCGACGGTGACGGTGACGGAGCCGAAACGGAGAGACATAATGGGGCCATAGATTTTGGATAGAGAAGAGAGGGAAGAGTGAGGTTCTGGGCCTAGTTGATGGAGGTTTCCGATTATAGGTAAACCGGTTGGACCGGGCGGTTTGTTTTTTTTATGGTTTAGAAAGAACCGGATTATGATAAAGGATAGAGTGGCTAATAATAGCAAGATGTTGTGAACCTCCATCACTGATTAATTATCTATGAAATTAATTCTCTTGAGCTTGAAATAAAAATTATAAGGTTATGCTTATGGTTTTGTTGGTTTAGTTTAGCTATATTTCTAGTTATGACTTTATAATGAATGAATATATATAACTATATATAAGTAAGATACAAGTTTCAAATCTAGTTAGTAATTTTCAAATATAGTGTCGTGTGTATGTGTCTTTTATTAGGTCCATCCTCCACCGACTCCTGTATGTGTCAACAAGTGTGGTTAGGGGGGGAACTGGGAAGTGGGAACTGGGAACTGGGAAGGGACCATCCCAGCGACAAGGTTCTAGATGTTACCCAAAAGAGTCCTAATACTAGTAATTTACAATTTTAAGACACAATTTTGTCCAAATAACTTAAAGGTTTTGATTCAGATAATCTAATTTGCAATCATGTTTTAAATTATTGTGCATGAATTTGGAAGAGTGTAAACATGCAACTAAACAAAAATAATTGTTGTTCTGCACTATTTATATAATATAATTTATTTATTTTAACCGTATTTTTTTACTAATATGTAAATGTCAATATTAACATATGAAAATTGAGAAATTTCATTTGTCTCGATGAATATTTTTAGAATATACAATTTTTAAAGATGGATAATTAAAGATATTAATGATTAAAATTGTACATTGACAAGCGTAAACTGGTCAACTGTGACAATTATTTTAAGACCGGTGGAGTATATGACAAATGCATTGATATAATATTCGAAGTGAACCTAAAGACAATGACTAGAGTTGATTGAATGCAACAAAGGAAAACATTGCTACTCCGCGTATACTTTGAAGGACATTCAATATGAGGGTTTTAGGAGAGCCTAGAGTTTAACTAGAGTTGAGAATGTAATTTTAATTAAGGTTGGAGACTTTTTATAGGTGACATGTAAGGAACGATGAACTCCATAACAGATATTATGTTGCTATGTTCTCATGTTCTCGACATAATTAGTTGATCACAGTCTAATTACTTAGTATTAGATAGAAGGCAATGATTTGATCATAGAGTTAGGCGATGATTCTCGGATTGGGTCTTGGCCAGTCCGGAACATAATGCACCGGATAAAAACCTACTTATACAGCATCCAAAGACAATTAACTAGACACAACTCGACAATTTTAAAACACTTTAATAAGCATCTAGTCATGCAGAAATGAACAAGCTCACAAATACATGCAATGAAATTTTTATTTGGAATGATCAACATTTTATCAGATAAACCAAAGATGTCAATTGAGCAAGAGTACACAACGAGAAGATACAAACATGTACTACAGAACATACTCCTTGTTTCACTCCTCAATCTGAACAGGCTCAAAACCCCTATGAATTGAAGCCTTAACAGCATCCAAAACAAGCTGTGTTTTCCTACTAATAATCGCCCACTTCTTCTCCGGTTTCGCCTTTCTAAACTTAATTTCTCCAACCAAACGCGCAAATTCTGTAACCAAAAGAGCTTCCTGAGGAAGATCAGTTTTAACAGTACACTTAACCGGTTCTTTAGCCCAACAAGTAACAAGATCATCAAAGGTACTTTCTGTACTAACATAAAAAGATGCTTCTTTCTCTTCATAAGGAATAATAAAATCATGAGCATGAAGAGTTCCTTTTGTTCCAATAGCTGATATATCCATTGTCAAGTTTGCCAAGAAAGAACAATGAAATGTAGCTACTCTACCATCTTCCCAATATAGTGATGCACCACAATCCAATATAACTCCATCCTTGTTAAGCACCGGTTCACGTGAAGCTATTACAGTTTTAGGTAGTTCATAATTGGAAGCTAAGAGACTTGCGCGAATGCAATACCAACCTGCATCACCTAGAGAACCATGTGCATCAAGATCCGGCTTCACACGAACGTCTTTCTCTAGATATTCCGAATCCGCAGCAAATGTAAAACAGGAGCGAATCTACATTACTCAAAAAAACAACCACAGTAAACCACCAAATCAGTCTCTAACTTTATAAGACACTCTCAGATACAAATCTACGGAATGTTGAATATTTACTGCTGTCATGTCATGTACATCTTATATTTTAACTATTTACCGTCAATCATATAATATATTTAACCACTTACTATCGATTAAAAGAAGAATGAGAGCGAAAAACTACCGATTTGAGTTGGCCAAAACGGTTTGGATCATTGAAAACTTGAGCCATTGCAGCTGTCCTTGGATTATGAACCCACATAGTATTATCCATGAACTGCACACCATTAGCTTCACAGGCCGACGTGATTTCATCGAACTCAGCAACGTTGAGGGCAACAGGCTTTTCGAGGAGCAAGTGTTTCTTATGCTGGGCCGCGAGAACGGCCCAGCGAAGGTGCAGGCTTGTGGGAAGAGGCATGTATACAGCGTCTATATCTGGATCTTCCAGTAGAGCTTCGTAGCTTCCGTATATCTTTGCTGTTAGTGGGTAGCCGTTGTCGGCAGCGAAAGTGGTGGCTTTGTCGTGTGAGCGGCTGGCGACGGCGGAGATGGTGGCGTTAGGGGATAGGGTGATGGCGCGGGAAACTTTTCTGGCTATGTTGGCACAGCCTACTACTCCGATTTGGATAAGTGCATCTGACATTTTGGTCGGTCAACGAGAGAGGGAGTGAGCTGAGGAGTGGAAGTGTGGAACTATGTAGTTGTTGGTTGGTCTCATTCCAATCTCAACAACATCATTGTTTTATCTATTTTAAAGGAAACATCATTATCTTTGGTTTTTTAGTTTTAATTGGTGGTAAACTTGTAATTTAGCAATGATAGACGGAGATGGGTAACTCAACTGGTAAAGCTGACAAGTTGAGCTAAGAGTTAATGAGCTACTGGAGGTTTAGGGTTCAAATGCTGGCAAAGGAGATTGTAATATATTATTTACTAACAACTAACATTGCCTATAAGAAAAAAAAAAGCAATGATAGACAAAAATTAACCACATAAAACAAAGTTTATAATTGAATTAAAACTTAAAAGTTAATACTGATGTAAGGAGTCACTTATAAATTCACGTGTAATTAATATTGATGTAAGGATTAAGATTTGGTGCAACTTGATAATAATAATAATTGAATTTGGATGAATACTAATATGAGATTTTGATTCAATAATAACAATTTTTTTTTTTGACAGAATTGATTCAATAACAATAGAAAATTATAAAAAAGTAAAAAGTAGAGATAGAGGATGAATGCATAAATGTTTAAAGTCATTACTATACTGATGAGTATTTAAGGGAGAGAGTAAAGACTTCATCAATTTTCTTCATATTTATTCTTGTTTATCATTTTCTTATTTAAATAGAATCCAAATTTCTTAAATTTAGTATCACTAGCCACATGTTCATTTGTTTCAACCAATTATAGTATGTCAAGTGTAGTTTCTCATGTGCTATTTCGGATGATAATAGTTGATTGATCATTGAATAAATTATGAAAAATATTAACATTTACAAATAAATATTCCTCTTAAAATTTATATATTTAACCTTTTTAAACGTTAAATTTTGAGTGGAGATAAGTTGATTTATTTCGCTTAATAATTTATTATTCATGATTATTTTTTACTAATATAATCGTTTAATTAAATGTTCTTGTTGAATAGATCAATTCTACAAATTTTTATGAAATTTTAAAACTATTTTAAACATGATTAAATAATTTCAAAGGAACATATAATAAACTTTTAAATATCATTATTTAGATTATATAGTTACGAATTTCAAATTTATATAAAAATGTGTGTATTTGATCATTAATATATAATGGTAATAATTAATAATTTGATTGGTAAAATTCATCGTGAATAATAAATTATTTAAGTGGAATAACTCATCTCAGAATTACTCATGAGTCAACGAATCTCACAAATTTTTATTAAATATAAATTTATATACAAGTTCCAAAAGATTTTTACTACTTAATCCTTAACTATGATAAGAAGAAAAAAATATCCATAAATATCTACTTTTTTATTACTATAAGAAATTATTTACTATCTTTAATTAATGTAAATATGATTTGATACATTACATGTACTACGATAAGGTTCCCTCCTTATGTGGTTATTGCCTTGGTGACAATGGCGACACAATCTTATCTTGTCAATCTAAACTCCTTCCATGCAGAAATCGCAGGTAACTAACTATTCAAACTTTCTACTACTCTCTATGTTATATCAAACCCACCTTCACTTCACTCATTCTGTTCTTTCCATTTTTCCATTCTTGTAGGACGGAATCATTCAATACTCAAGCCTGCAAGTTTTGGCTTTGGCGTTTGTGTAAGTCTTTTTATCTTGAAGCTAAGTTTACCAATACCCATTTGAGTATTTTTTTGCTTTTGTTTTTTCAATATATGTTCATGTGTGCTTTTCTAAATATAACTTGGAAATAGTTAATTAATGATGGTCTTGATGATTAAAAAAAGAAGGAATGCAATTTTTTTATGATAGAAATTTTAGATTAGATTTAAAATGGAATTTATGTATAACCTACCGATTATAGAATTCTCGACTTGAATTCAAGTCACAACAGGTTCAACCATGTGTGTCAGTCGCGATTTGTAGTTTCTTAGGACTTAGTTTTAGAAGGCTAGATGTTAGAATATCCACCCATTGTCATTTAATGGAAGGTTGTGGTGGTTTTCTATGGCTAGTGGCGATTATGTTTAATGCTAGTGGGTTCGAGATTTCATGATTCCTATCATCCTTTCCCGTGTACTTTTGTAGGACAAGGCTGTTTTCTCGGCATCTTTTCAGAATTCAGAGAGCTCACTTTTTAAGCTATTCAATCTGATATCTACTTTTGACATCTTCATCTTGTCCTGATGAACTTTTCTTGAGTGGCTTTTTTGCTTATACTTAGAAGTTGACAGTTTTCCATTAAGTTTGTTTAAACAAATATTGACCCTTGAAACATATGCATTTTGCTCCGCACTGCAAATTATCATGTTATTGTTATATCAACTTATCTCAGCTTTGTTTGGCATTTTAATTGTTTCAGAAAAGCTTGAATCATCCTACGAGAAGAAATGTCAACGAAAATTCACGAATCATGCGATGTTATTCATGTTACACAGAAGTTGGAGCTTCTGCCGGTGCAACATTCTCAATGTTGAACGCAGCTACTACACAGAAATGTCTTGATTTGGAAGTGCACTTGAATAGCCTCAAGCTTAACATACCAGAAACTTTACACACTTCCACAGATTTCATGACAGGGTTGATTCTTGCTGATATTGATCCTGCTACTGCAAAATTAGCTATTCCATTTATAGGTCCCTTCCTCTCAGCATTTGGTTTTCTCTTTATTGTGAGAATAGTCATGTCATGGTATCCAAAACTACCTGTCGGGAAGTTTCCATATGTATTAGCCTATGCTCCTACTGAACCACTTCTTGTTCCTACTCGCAAAGTGATTCCACCTCTTGCTGGTGTGGATGTTACTCCAGTCGTTTGGTTTGGATTGCTTAGTTTTCTTAACGAAATATTAGTAGGTCCGCAAGGATTACTTGTTCTTCTTTCCCAACAAGTTAATTAGTTTACGCATTTCGTGTGTTTGTGAATGACAGTTTTCTGTCCTGTCATTCTTTTTGAATGTATACAAAGTTAATACCGATGTCTAACACACAATATGCGAATCATTTCATTTTACACTTGTACTCCTCATAGATCTATCTTGTTGGTTGGAGGCTAGGTAACTAGTAACGATTCCCCCTTCCATGTAAATTTTGGTAGAAGTCCTAATACCTATTTGGAAACGCGGTGCAGTGTGCTAAAGCTCGAGTTGGAGATTCTGCAGTAACTTTGGGACGCAGTTGCTACACACTGGTCTAAAGTTTGAAGTTGCAGAATTTCCCGTAATTTACTGTGGTGAAAACACATGTGCTTAAGCATAATGGAACTGATTGGGTTTGAACGTTTGGTATTGGGTTTGAGGATTATGGAACTGGGAATAGGTGATAAGGACCGTGTGCCTCTGTCATGCCAATGTAAAGGAAGAGGACTGAAGCAAATATATTTTGGTTTGTAATTAAAGAAACAAAAATTGAAATGTTCAATTTGAGATTAGATTCCATTGTGTGGTATCTGTTCTTATAAAAAAAAAAGATTAAGTTGTGTTTAGCATGTTGAGTGTCATCTAACTTTAATTAGTCTCAGCATTATAGCGCAAACATAGTGCACAAGACTACTACATATATTCAACCCAAGTATACGGTTATAAGTTCAAATATACATCAAAGAGATCAGCACACAACACAAGAATGAGGACTGCAAAACTTTAATCAGCATAATTATTATAATTATATTATGATTATTGTACAGCATATCTCTTCTAATGATTTCATACACGCTCATTTGGAGCTGCTCACCGCAACAATAAACGTTTGAACTTGTAACTAGAAAATGAATTGCTAAAAAAAGTTAAATACTGGTAAAAAAGAATATCCATATTCTGAACCTAATCTACATCAAATGCTAATGTACAAGCGGCAGACTTGGTTTCTGTAAAACCATCTTCAGGAAATTGATTTGGCAAAATGAACCGCCTTCGCCTGAAATATAGCTGCTGCCTTTTGAATTGTGAAGGCGTTGCTGTGTTTTATGAGTGCTGCATCTGATCTCGCTTAAGAGCTTGTTGGAGCTGAATGACCTGTTGTTGCTGCTCCGGTGGCAGGGAACTCAATTGTTCTGGTGTTAGGTTCAGCACTTGTTGCAATAAAGCAGACTCCACATCAGATGGAAGCTGTGACTGAGCAAAAAAACAAGAATGATGATTTTATATATATCCAGTATCACAAGTTACAGCAATCAAATAAGATTGTGGTAAAACTAATCAAAATAACAGCATTAGACGGGAGTGAATCCTCTCATGTTGTAAAATAAACATGAAGGGGTCATGTTTTAAATCTGCACTATTCAATCCTCCCATTTCCCATTTTAAACACACTAACTCTCATTCAACATATTAGATGAGGTGTTCGGATTCAACATGAGAAAAAATTACATGAGAGAACTCATTCCCGCATGAGAAAATTATTCACTGTCATTTTCCATTTATGAATCACCAAGTTAATCGACATACCTGTGAAGATTGTTGATCAGAATGCCGCACTTCTGCTTTCGGAACTGCAGGTACAGGTAATGAACTACTTCCAAGCATATGGGATGATCCATTGGAGACATGCACATCTGAAGCCCCAACAGAGAGAGAGGATCCCCTTCCATCGTTCAATTTAGTGAGCTTTGATGGTCGAGTAAAAGATTCTGGAGTATCCTGAACCATGCCTGTATTATTTACCCCCGAAGACATGTTTGAATATTTACTATTGCTCTTGGCCCAATTCTCAAGAGCTTTGGAAGGTCTATCACCTTCCTTGCTAAATAACTGAGAAATACCAGATGACGTGGAGGGACCAGCCTGTTTAATAAATGAAGTTAGGAACTTTACTTTTAAAATATAATCAAACAAAAAAAAGTTGAAACCAGCTTAACAGACGTGTAGAATGAAGAGAAGATCAGCCTTTACATGTAGTAGATACTCTCAATCATTACTTGAAATTTTTTATTCTTAAACATTGGTAAGAGTGTGTGGAGCTAAGCTTATGGTACATTCTAATCTCAACTTAATGTTTTACTCGTAGTTTAGTTTCTTCAAAAATCCTCACATCTGGGCAACATATAAAGACAAAATAACACAGGCAAAAATTCGTACCTGAAAGCTTGCATCTGGACGAACCATTTGAATATTATGCGAGACAGTTGAGCTTACAACATGTACTGGATGCTGTATGAACGAGGCATGCATTTGCTGGTTCAAAGCAGCTGAATTTGCTGGTTGAATTGGAGGCCTAACAGGCAAATTGCCCAAAGGCGGGGGACGTACAGAAGGATGCATTAAATTAGACTGTCCTGTTCCATGCTGTACAAAATGGTTGTTTGGGTGATGTTGAAGGGGTATTCGAGGCTGCATCGGAGGCCTTGGATTTGCAGTTAATTGATTAGGAACCAAAGGGTTATGAGGTAGAGTGCTGACTTGGCCTTCTTGAATATAAGGTGTCAAGCCAGACTGCAATTTGTTCTGTCCATAAGAAGGTAGACCAGCCACAGTTTGAATCAATGTTTGCTGAGTCTGACCAAGGTGGCCTTCATTCGTTAATGATTGTGAGGTTTGATCTGAAACTTGTCTAAGGTTTGGCATTTGTAACTGCAACAGTTAATAAAAATAAAGTTAAAAATGCAAACTTGATAGAGATAGTTTAAAATTATGTTCATACTGTTGAACTCATGCAATATCCCCACAAAAGGATACCAAATCCTAACAATGAAGTTTTATTAAAATATAGTGACGGGTGGTGCCTACATAACCCCTCTAAGTGGGGCTGCCCCTGCCTCTAATCTTATTGACCTATGCATGCATATATATATTCTTCTTCACAGGCAGTATTAAAAATACGCAATATAAAAATAATGGTTAACTCTTGTTTCAAACTGTCTTAGAATATGCAAATGCTAATCCACAAATTAACAGGTTCAGTTAACAAAGATGGGAAGACCCTAAATCAAATCTTAAGTCATGGATGACAAAATATTGCCACAAAATTGGAATCAAGAAAAAAGGTAGCGAAACAAACCATTTGAGGGGTGACCATCCCTAGCATTATCTGAGCCTGCAAGTACAACAAATTATGAATAATTAATGGTCAGAAATTATTCAAAACATTAAACTCTAGATAAAGATCCGATGGAACTAAATCATATAATAGTATATGAAAGGTTAGAACTTAGAAGCAAAGACTGAAAATGACATCCCACACAACACAATGAACATCCATTCATTTTCTTTAGACAAAAAAAATGCTGAAATGTTTGCACAAACCCCAATGCCCCAACCCATCATGTCCCATAAAATAACAAGTTGTATGGGCAAGGCATCTTAGTTGGAAACATCTCACAATGCTTTCCAACCAAATGCTCTACATCCCAGAAAGAAAAAGAAACAATAAAGGGCTTATTTAGCTTATCACATTCTGAGATTTGGCACTACAGGAAACCTATTTCAAACATAGATGAATGCTCAAGCAAATCAAGTGAATGGTAACACGATTGAGACACCAATTGTTGCAAACCATACATAGATCCCAGAACAATTGTGTGTGGTCAAGGCATAACATATAAATCCTAGAAGAAAGCAACCTTTAGCTCTAAAACGTGCAAGAATATGTAAATAGAGACAAGTTTATTATCAAAGAATGTCTTGCTTGCATAAATGCACAAAGGAATTGATATGGGAGAAACGTTTATACCTGAAAAAGAGCCTTGGGCAACTGTGGCCTTGAAAGCAACAGCTGTCGAGACATCTCCTTGTTGTTTGTAGCCATTCCCTGCCATCATAACACGAACAAATGAGTCAAGCAAGAAAAGGTTATCTATGAAAAAGAAGTTAGCTTTGCCCAGTATTTACCTTAAGCTCAGAGATTATCTCAATCAGCTGACTCCTGGACATTTTGGCCAGATGCAAAGTTAAAGGATCATTTGCCAATGCTGACTGATTCTGCAAACCATTTTGATTTAACTGGATGCCGGTCTGAGCGCCACCTAGAGCTGCAGTCATAACAGCTGCAGCTGTGATGGCAATATGAAGACCAATAGGTTGGTGTTGAGCTGCTAGAGCAGATTCACCTTGGACAGCCGGGATGCCTACTTGTTTCTGAGGGTCTATAACAATAAAGAAAAAGGAGATAATGAAAACACGGGACAAAAAAATAGTGATTAAATGAACAACGTAATTTATCACAGCATATAAGAATAGAGAGATCATAAAGAACTTACCAACATTTGGTGTCATTCCTGGTCCCCCACGACCCTGCAGTAAAAGAAAAATAAACATTTTAACCAAAAAATGTTATGTCGGATAGTGGGATGACCACTACTGTGAAGACAAAAAAAACCATGTACAAAGTAACCATAAATTCCAACAACATACATAAATACTCAAAAACAAAAATGTCAACAACACATAAATACTGAAAAACAAGGACGTTATTTTCGTAACGCCTTCCAGTGACTGTCGGTAGCTCAGTTTAATTGATCAAAAATGCATTTAAAAATAAAAGCCATTGACCAAAGTGCAATCAATGTAATATTTATTTGAATATGTTTGGAAAACCATATCTAATTATAAATACTACCTCCGTCTCATAAAGAGTGTCTTATTTTAGTTGTGCGCAGTTTATGAGAGGGAGGGAGTAGTAAATACAGTCGCGATAACATGTGTCGCATAATACATGACCTTTAGGGATGGTGTACTACGAATAGTTAGGATTGGACTGCTCTTAAGTTGATTCGCTACACTTTCTTTAGGGTTTGTTCGGGATGGGTTTTAGGATGGGCACAGAGGGTAGAAAAACGGTTATTTATTTAATACAGTTTCCTTGCTTCAGAGCGTTACAAAACAACAAAAACCATTCCACAATTTTAAATAACATTTCAAAATCCTCCTCATTCTTTTTATTAGAGTTCTCCCAAATTGGGGGACATTTGGCATTCAAACAAGGCGGGACGGGAGTTTTACATCTCGTTCTTCTTCCCCTCCCCTCCATTGCCCCCAAAACTGAACCTTCCCTTTTCTTTTCCTCCCAACTTCTAATTTCTAAACAAAGTCTAAAAGAAAAACACAACAAATATTTACGAAAGTAATGTTGTTCCTACTTCAAAAGGTTCCGACAACATACCTGATCTTTATTTCTATCAGTCCCTTTATCATTTTCAGCAAAGTCAACACGTAATTGACGTCCGTTAATTTCATAGCCCTGAAGATTTCGACGAGCACTCAAAGCTGTTTCTTCATCCTTATACTCACAGAACCCATAACCCTTCGGTTTCCCAGTTTCTCTATCAATAACTAATCTGTAAATAAAAGCAAATCAACACACTTAATCCCAAAAATAAAAATCAAATTTTTCTCCCAAAACATAACCTACCCACAACTACAAACACATAAAAAACACTTTTTTAAACATTAACAAATCAAATTAATGTGAATTTCAGTGAAACAAAAAAACCCATTACTAGTACATTAACAAATCAAATCAAATTGTCTTTTTTCAAAATTGAAACTTTACCTGAAAGAAACAACAGGACCAACCTCCTGGCAGATTTCAATAAGCTGTTCTTCTGTTGCATCATACGGTATGTTCCCAACTGAAACAATTATCGAAATTTCGAAACCCAATAAAAAAAAGTGATAAAATTCAAAAAAAAAAAAACGAAAAAACAAAGAAGAGAAAGGAACAAACCGAAAACACAGCGATGTTGGGACTGAGAGGAAGCCATTGAAATCTCAAGCAGAGAAGAAGAAGGTGAAGCGTTGTTGCTCCATCTTCTTCCTCCTTACTACACTCTCTGTTTCGATCTTTGTCGAAGGGTTTATTTTATTTTATTTTATTATTATTTTTATTTATTGTTATTTCTCATTCTCATCGCATGCTTTGTTCTATTTATATGAATAATAATAATAATATCAGTGATGATCTTAACTGTATAGAACAAAATAAAATCTTTTAAACAAAAAACTTATCTTTTTTATGTAAAAAAATCTTTTAGGCAAAAAAGAAATCTTTTTTCTATAAAAAAATCTTTCAGGCAAAAAAAGTCAGTATTGTGATTTATTTTAGACAAAAATAAATCTTTTTTAGATAAGAAAAACTATTTTATACAAAAATATATCATTATTTTGATTTTTAACCACCAAATTTTTATAAAAAAAAATGTAAGATGAACCAATGATATGTCAAAAAAAAAAAAAGAATGATCTATTATTGAAAAAATAAATAAGAATGACTTTGTTTTAAAATTACATAATTTTTTTTGTGCATAATTACAAAAATTTTATATTAAAATAAATATATTAAAATAAATAATATCAACATGTAAATACATAAGCTATAACAATGTTCCTGTAGGATAGCTCAAGTGGTAAGAGTTAAGGAGCATGTTAGGTAGGGGAAGGTTCATGGTTTAATTTTTGGCGGGATCAATTTATTTTTTTGATGTACCAAACAAAAAACTATAATTATTATAATGGGTGGTTTGTTTCAGCTTAAAAAAAAAATGTTAATATGTGCCCTTAAAGCACTCTTTAGAATACTAATAAAAGAAATTAGTCTCGGAACTAGTGCATTTCATATTTTTTAAAGTTAAACGTTGTTTTTTTCAAAATAAAATTACTAAATAGAATATCCTTAAAATGTGCCCTTAAGGCACATGTTAACATGACCCTTTTTATATTTGTTTTTTTAAAATTAAAATATTAATTTGGACATCATATAACATAAACACACATTATTGAAGATTAAAACATAGTCAAAATCTCAATTTTTTTAAAAAGTAGTATTTTAAAAATGATTTTTATGAGAATTTATTTGAAATAGTTTCAAAATTCAGTGATTTTTTGAAATTTTGATATCCAAATTTTTTTTCTCGATAAAATGATAAAATATCTAAAATAACATTTTAAGAATAACTATTCAAATCGAATTTTCATTTGAAACTTTTATAAAAAAAAATCTTTGTAATTTTTTTTTACACAAAATTAAAAAGCTGAAACAAAGGGCCCAATAAGTAATAAATAAATTCCTTTTTTTTCTTTTGACAAGAATATAAATTCCTTTTCAAAAATACTTTTTGGTCAATTTTATAATTTATTCTCAATTTTATTTTTTTGATAATAAACTATCCGTAGCATTCTTTTTATTAGTGTTTGGTCAAAGCATTATAATGGTAAGAATATAATATCTTTTTATCTTTTTAAAATTACTCTATTGTTTTATAAGTACATGCATTTTAAGCTCATTTTGCATAAATAAATAATAAAAAATTTAGATTTTTTGACTAATAATCATGTTAGTTAATAAACAAAATTTGAATATAATAGTTAATCTTTTGGGACTCAATTTTACCAAGTATATGAAAATTTCAAATAAATATTACGAAAAAAAAGTAAAATAAATTTTTGTCGTTAAAAATATACTAGTAAATTTTGATTTTAGCTTTTAAAAAGTTGAACCATTTTCTCTTTCTAAAAGGTTGATTGTTTTGTTGACTTCATAGACTAAATATTTGTTAGACGAGTGTTTGTGTTGAGTTAGTTTTAAAAATTTAATTTTAGAATCATGTGATTTGATACCAAGTTGAACTATGTTAATTTCCAACTTGAATCAAATTGAGCTAAAGACATATGTTAACGGTTTTTTTTTTGGTTTGAACATATGTTAACGTTTTATTATAAGTGTTACCTTATTCTAATCCTATGTTTTGCTTGAATTTCAAAGTACCATTTGATCCTTTCAAAGTACTACTTTGGTTGGATTTTTTCCAGCATAATATGTTTGTTTAGTTGTTTTTTTCTCTCCTAATCCAATTATTTATAAATATGAAATATTCTTTTCCACAACAAAGTTAACTTATATCAAAAATAAAAAGTTACTTAATGTAGTAGTATTCCTCCACAATTCAGCTTTGAACAGAAACTAATTTTTCATGCATTGACTAAGATATATATATAAATCAAAACACAATATTAATATACATAGTAGTAATTTATAGCAATATACATGGGATTTGAACATTTTTTCTTCTTCTTGTGCTTAATTATTTGAACAAGTCACACTATTTGATATTTAGAGTTGACAAAAAAATTAAAAAGTGCCACGTAAATGGCAATCCTTGAAGTTGAAGAGATTACTCCATCAATAGCCCACCTTATTCATTAGCATAGTATATTGTCTCTAGAGTGTACAACACATCAAAAGATTCTTCTTGCTCCTCTGTCTGAATAAAAAAAAATAAAAACATACAATATTTAAAATAAAAAATTGCTCAAAAATACAATATTAAAAACAAGTTTCAGTGTAAGATTTGATTAAGTCAAAAAAATGTATAACAATGTCCATATTTTGTCATTTAAATCGTTATAAACTAATTGGTATTTTTTTTGACAAATAAACTAATTGAACTTATACTAAATATCATAGTAATTAATGTTAAAATATAATTATTTAATTTATTTATATTATAAGAATTGAAAACACAAGAAGCATAATAAATCAAAAATATGTGCAAAAATTATTTCATATTTAAGTCTACAATGAATTATACCAAATTAGATTAAAAAGTATACAAAAATTAAAAATTATACAAAACTTAACTAGTATAATTTATACACCATTGATATATATATAAAATTATTTTACACATGCGTTAAATGATGTGTTGACATATTATTTAATATATTTAATAACATGTAAAATAATGTGACAATACATCATTAAATACACGTGTAAATAATTTTACACCAATCTAGACCAACAAGATAAATTTTACACCAACAATATATAAGAAAAAGTATTACTATTTTATTAATTTATTTGTTTTAGTATATCATACTATACTTCTAAAACAAACATCAATCAAAAACAAAATCTTATTCATCCAATGACTTATCATAGGTTTTTTTTTCACTAGAAACAATTTTTGGGTCACATGATCATATAAGAATATCTCCATATATAATTGCACTTGTAATTGCGTGCCAACTTCCATAATATATTTTTCATTTCAACTAGAAACAAAAAATAAAATTTTAATTTTTTTTTTTACTACAGCATTAAAAATATTAACTTTAACCACTACTACAATATCAATCATAATGTTTTTTTACTCAAAACCAGTCACATCTAAGACTATACAATTATAGATAAAACCATTTAGTGTAACAATTGTTCATTGACTTGAATCATAAATTTTACATTAGCTAACATACCTTAAATTTTACATTAGCTAACATACGTAGTCAATCTGATAAATATTGATTAAAATAGAGTGGAAAAATAATGCAATTCAAACTTCAAAAGTGTTTGACTTAGGGCTTGCTTTTTATGAGAACTTACTAAAAAATAATGTTAATTTGAACTCCTTGTTATAAATTAAAGATTTTTAACAAAACAAAAATCACTTTTACTTAAATGATATCACTTAAATGAATTTTTATAAGAAACTACTCAAAAGTCAAAATAGCTCATCATTTTAATTATTTTTTGAAATTTATCATCCCAAAAAAATTGTAACAAAATGATAAAGTACTAAAAACTTTTTTTTACAAGAAGCTATTAGACCATTTCCCACTTGAAGCTTTTTTAAAAATGTCCTCTGAAAAAATTATAACAAATGGACCTTAATTACAGCCCCAAAACAAAATGAGGCAAGTTTTGTTAAGTTTTTGCAATAAAACTAACAATATAAGGGGGGTTATTCAATTAGAATTTCGATGGATTTTAAAAGACTTTTTACGATAAAAAAGTCTTGTGCTATTCAATCAAGACTTTTATAAAAAGTAAGCAAAAAACTTAACAAATCTCTCAAAATCTCACAGAATCAATATAATCCCACAAAGTCTTTTAAAATCTTCCAGACTTTTTTTATCATAAAAAAGTCTTTTAAAATCCATTAAAATCCCAATTGAATAACCCCCCTAATTTTTTTTTTTTTTACTAATACAATATAATTTTACATTACAAGGACATTCATTCAATGATTACCGTCTAAATGGAGCAAAACTAATTTCTTTCTCCCATATGCACTGTCTTGATTGTCTTTCAAGTAACCCTCATTTGGATTGTTGCCATAATAAGAGTCTTTCACTCATTACTTACACATCAATTATTTAGGACACATCATTTTTATATAGTAAGAAACAGTAATACTAATGACAACAACAATATAATACTAATGCTGAAGAAGTTACTACCAATAAAATAGATGATTACAAATATAGCATCTATGTACACATTTCACAAATTTTGATCTTAACCATGTACAAGCAAAGATATTCAAAACATTATAATACACGGGATCCAAACACGCAAACAAAAATAAGGTTATCTCACATTTACTAATCTAGATTTTTGCGAATTATGTTTCCGATTCCAAAACAAGAATACTCTTTGAGTTAATATATACAACGAATAAAATATTTTTATTTTCATAACATGTTAGAAGAGTACTGCTTTCAGTAATTCTGAGGAGATCTCAGACAAAACATATACTATATAGCAGCAAAACTTTGGATTTACATAATCAAGGGGAGACGCTTCTCCCTAATAGTCTTAAATTTCCAATAGATATCCACAATAAAGCACATAAAGCAATAAGAATAGGGAAGAAAAGGAATGAGACACCCTTTCTGCCTCCTCTCTTCATAGTAGTAGTATCAATACCTGCAGCGATGTTGGTGGGCTTAATCTTCACCCTGCTGAAGCTAGACATTCGATTCAAAGCCCGATTCACTAAAGGATTTTCAGCTGCTGATGCTGGAGTGGTTGGTATTGAGTCAACAAAGGCCCAGAGGGCAGAGGAGAATCTACTTGTACTTGTAGTTGTAGTTACATCTTCCACAGTGCTTCGATTTTCAGTGCTTTCAGTAGGAAAGCTGACAGAGTCACACACAATACCTAAACATGACCAAAAACTATGACGTATTAGGGATATCCTATGACATTTTCTAAGCAGGAGAGCCACTTGAAACTGGCTCAAATCTCATATTCCAAACAGGAATAGAATGTCATAAATTTTAATTTTTAATAAAGCTCTCAGAATATCAAAAAAATTTAAACTCCATAAAGGTTTTTCTGCCACGCGTAAGATGGCGTGCCAACCAGGAGCAATAAACTCTGAAGAGCTCAGCAGAAATCAGATGGGAAGCTCGAATCTCCATCGAAATCAAAGAAAGTAAAATCATTATTTGGCACTTGAGCAACATTGTTTCTTGTGCTGATGACTATACCTGGATTTGTTAGAGAGAAAGAACCAGCGTAGTCTTCTGTTTGACTCCGTGTGTTTCTTTCAACATGCATCCAGTATTCATCAACAGTTTGATTGGTGACTTCTGGATTGGACAAGTGGTAACTTTGATTTTCAATACTGCTGCCAACATTGTTCATATGTGCATGTGAAACTGTTGCATCGGTAATAGGCTCCAGGCCACAAAGAAACATGTCTGCATCTTGGTACAGATCAAATTCACTTAAACCATCTTCAAACTGGAAGTTATCAATGAGATCGATGTTAAACTTTTCCGTATTTGAAAATGCAGGTTCAGTATCAGTGAGATCATTAATTTCCAAGAAGCCATCCTCGTAAAAGACAAGCCCCTCCTCACTTTGAATGTTGGGAGCAGAAGTGACCTCAGATGTTTCAGAATTATGCAAATGAGAAGTAACTGAGTGATTGAAGTCGAACTCGAGCTGCGCATCATTATGCTGACTGCTAGGTTGCAATTTTCCACTTGGCTCGGGAAATATCATGGCCTCAGAGAATTGACCAACGACCATACTTCGTGTTTCTTCAGCAACAACCTATATGATGCATGGAAAACATCTGTTAGCGCTTATAGAAAATAATACGTGTAGAAGTTAAGCAAGACTGATCAATCATTACTCTTTTTTTTCACATAACTCAAACAACAAGTACAGATTTTCACATATTTTAACTAAATAAGAAAATTTTCATCCACCCAAACTCCTTAAAAAGCTGCAATCATTTTTTGTCCAATGGGCGTCAACTTATAAACATAAAATCAAAACTAGAGATAACAGGAAATTGAAACGAATGATTACATAAATACACCGACAAACAAAAAGAAATAAAGAAGGCAGAAAGAACTAAATAAGAATTTTAACTTCAGGCAGATCACACACCTGAGGAAAGTCGACATAATCATTAACATTTTGTTGGTCAAGGACAGACTGAACATCTAAAATCTCCTTAAACATTTCATCATCAAACAACGGCTGTAGCTGATCATCAAAAGCGTTAAGAACAGGTAACGGCTGAGGCTGATCAGTAAAAGTGTTGATAACAGCATTTGGAGCCTCCAGCTGAGCTGAATTAACATTAAAATCTACAACACTGTCATCTGCCCAATCTTCTTCTCTAAATGGTGCACCATATTGTTCACCGTTCTTAGGACCGGGTCCACTTTTCTTGAACACCTTGTAAAGTGCATAATAGTCCTGATAAAAAAATTATATCAAAATCTTAAGAGTCAGTAAACAACACTATTTCTGTAATCAAAACGACTAATAGAAAAAATAGTTTAAAAGCAAAATAGTGAGTTGAAAGTGATACCTTAACATCAATGCATCTCTTAAACTCCTCTTCATCCATGGTGTATTCATGCATAACCCAATCAGTTCGCTCACCATTAGGGGCTCTGCCAATATAGAAAACCAGTGTCTTTTTAACTCCAACTGACCGAGAATTAAATATCACATTTCGATCTTTTCCTGTTGCTTTCCAGTATCCATGTCTAGTTGCTCGGTTAGACCTTCCACCATTAGGATACTTCCTATCTCTGTGACAGAAAAAGAACCATTGCCTATCTCCAGTTTTCAGGAAAGATTGTTCTGCAAAATATTACAAAAGGTATGAGCAAACAAACCAAAAGATATAAAAAGTGTACAAGTTTTATCAATCAAACCGAAGCAATACTACAATACAACCACAAAAGCATAGAACAATAGAATAGAACTCCAAAAAAAAACCATTATTTAAAAGGGATAACTTATAAAAGCACAGATTGAAATGTCAATTTGTCTAAAATACACATCCACCAATATCAACAAAGAGAACCCAACATACCCACAAAATATATATAAAGTTGATTGTGTCAATGAACCCCTTCAAATAGGAAGGGGTAAAGGGTAATCCAGGTCAAAGCTAACAAAAAGAAATTCCTGCAGACACTCTACAAAACACTAAACAGATCCACAACACTACCGGTCGAATAAACACCAATCATAACACGAATTACTCTAATCAACTAAACAAAAGAACCAAAATAACAAACCAAATCGTTGTCGAAACAAACCTAAGTCAACTCTTGGGGCTCTAACCTGAAAAACACATTCAAAGTATCAAATAAGCATATGTCACATGCCATATCCTAAACTGCTAAGTCCTCTACCTAATAGTTACAACAAGGAAATCTAAACAGTCATATGACTCATATACAAATAGACAATTTCTAACCGATGAAACAACCATAAATAAACAAAACATAAACAAAACAAACAAACAAACAAACAAACAAACCCTTAAAGAAGTAAACTAATGTCAACGCAGAACAATCATCAACAAAAAAACACAAAAGGGTAATCAAGTAGTAAGAGTTAAGATTAAGATCAAATACCAGGCAAATCCTCAGGATCCCACTTGTACACATCGGTTTCAGAAATCACGTTGAACTTCAACTTCTTCCCACAAATCTTCCTTTTAAGATAGTACATCACCAACTCCTCATCTGTAGGATGGAAGCGAAAACCGGGCATGGATGACATCACCTCACTGAAACAATCAGCAGAAGCAGATTCCGAAACCGCACCCATCTCGATTTGAAGATAAATAAGAACAACCCTCGATTACCCAACACCGAAAAATTAAACTTTTACAATCAAAACCAAAAACCCACAAAAAAAATAATCGATTCAAGCCTTTGGGTATTTGGAATCGGCGATGGATTTACAAAATTGAAAAAAAAAACACAAACCCTAATTAGAGAAATCAAAATTCTAACCCCCACAAGAGAGAACAGTAAAAAAATCAAAACTTTTTTTGAATAACCACAACTAAATAAGACGATCGAACCTCTGGGTATGAGGAATCGAGGATTAGGTTAAGGAACCAAAAACCCCCAAATTGAAAGAGCGAAAAAACAAATGAAAAAAAATGAGAAATTGGGGGTTGTAAAGAGAAAGATTAGGGTAGTGTTATGGTCAAAGAAGGAAGCTAGGGGAATTGGTTGGAACCTTCGTTTGAAGGAAGAATGATTCAGTGTTTAGAGTGAGGTAGTGAGTGTTGGTATCATGTGATTGCGTGGGCTTCAAGCTTTTGGATCATGAAGTGTTGGAGTGTGATTGGTTGGGTGTAATGCGTTTAAGGATTGGGGTACATGTAAGATTGGGTGTATGTGATTGGTTTAGGTTGTGTTGTGTGTGAATATGAACACTAATGCTTTTGATTCGGATCTTACTTTATTCTTGGCAATGAATGAGTTTAGCAATTTTTTCTATGAGTAAAAAGTACTTTATTCTTGGATTGAATTTTGTAAAATTTATCATTTAATAGAAAATTTATGTGTTTCTTTATGATAACTCAAGTGTTAAGAATTGGTAAACATATAGATTAGATAGGGGGAGTTCAGAGTTCAATCTTCGACGAGAGTAATTTATTATATCCGATGTAAAAAAATAAGAAAATGTATGTTATATAATTTGTCCGTATCAAATTTTAAAAAATAAAAAATCTGATATGTTATTGAGACATGTCAATTTCAATAGTTTATGAATTTTTATTGAATATAGTTAATCATAATAAGTTTCAATAACATATCAAATGATTTTAATAAAAAAAATTGCATGGGAATCCATTCAATCGGGGTTAAAGTACATATTCAATCCATTCTCACTACCAATTGAACCACAACTCAATCCAATTGGGCCACAGCTCAATTGGTAGTGGAAATAAATTGAACATGTACTTTAACCCCGATACATGGTTTGATTCTCACGGAAGCCAAAATCTGTATAGAGGGAGAATAGAGAAGTTCGTGAGATGGCAGCCAGGTTATCGACTATATATGAGTGTGGTCTGAGCTGTTACATAGGGGATGAGATTTGAACTTCGGACGTTCCATTTATTCATCTTAAGGGTGCGTTTGATCTGCTAAAAAACAGAGTACTGGACAGGACAACTTTTTGTACCCTATTTGATGTAAAAACTGGTTATGAGACTGAACAAAATAGGTAGCAAGGGACATGACAAAATCATGAATTTTTGTCATTCACTAAACCACATGACAACTTTTTGTCCATATTACAACTATAAAAAATACGAAAAATACCCTTTTTATTTTCAATTATGAAAAAATTATCTCCCTATCTCTCTTCGATACAATTTTATCCTGTCCTGTACCATCTTATTTTGTCCTGTACTATCTTGTTTTGTCCTGTACTGTTTTGTCCTGTAATTACTATTTTGCGAATCAAACGTACCCTAAGAGTGAAATTTTTAGCAAATAGACTACTCGACCAAAATAAATAATATGTTGCGTGAAAGAAAGATAAGACAATATTTATATATTAAACTTTTTTGAAAGGCATGAATTTTTTTCTAACATATATATAGTTATCGCATATAAAATTTTATTAACTATTCTGTCACGATTATTTCTGCAAAATGACTCATTTTATATAAATTAAAAGGTATTATGTGTTATTAATTAGATTGTGAATATTTTTACGTTAATTATAAAAATTATTTTTTTTATGTTATTTGTAATTTTAATTAATTAAAGATATGATTCTTTTTTAAAAAAAATTACACATTTTTATTAAAGTTTTATTTTTAATTTTTGAACAGACCTCTGGTTGGCTTTGCGTAATGGGTTTGTACCAGCAAATGAGTTCCATCATCATTAAATATTTATTAAAATAATTCAAATTTGTTTGTGTTTTTGTTTTTTATTTTTGCTATTAGTTTACTACCTCTGTACCAAAATATATGTCATTTTGACCATATCACACAAATTAAGAAATGTAATCATTGTTGTATGGAAAAGATAAATTATGAGTTAGTTTACAAAATTATCCATCATTAATCGTATGTGAGAGATAAATTATAAAATTGAAAGAAGAAAGAGAAATAATTAATTAAGGGTATAAGAGGAAAAAAACATTAAATGCTTCATTGGTAATATAAAACAAGATATATTGTGGGGATCGAACCGTGACTTATATTTTTACTAGCTTTTAACTTATTTGATAACGTAGTTTATATTTTTTAGTTTATTATTTTTTCTTCCAACTTTACCCAATTATTTTATTTAAAACTAATTAAATATTAAATAAACACATCTTTTATTTTACTTTATTTCTTATCTATAAATTAATCAAACATATAATTTTATCAAACATTTCAATTAATTTATCAATCATAAATCATCAATTATAAATTATCAACCATAAAATATAAACTACTCAAGCAGAGCTGTGCTAGTACGTAGTACCGTAATGTACTTCATACTCACTCATACTCATTGTACGTTTTTCGCACAAAAATAAATAAAGTGTGCTTTTTCACAGCATTTAATAAAGTTTGTTAACCAACTTCTCTCCTGTCGTACTTTTTAACTTCATTTACTATTGCACAGTAGTGCGGTAACTACTACTAAGATATTATGCTCCCTCCGTCTCAGTTGTTCCTACCTACTACTTCTACTTCCGTTTTAAAATAAATGTTATAGTCGACTATTTTGTAATATCTACGTAGTCTATTTTGACCATATTTTTTTATTAATAAATATATAAATTTGAATATTACTAGTATGTAAGATAGTTTTTGCTTTGTCTCGATGAATATTTTTAAAATATACAATTTTTATAATTTTTAAAAATAATTAAAGATATTTACAATTAAAGTTGTGCGTTGACAAATATGAACTGTCAATTGTGACATTTATTTTAGAAGGGAATCCGTTAATTTTTTTTGACTAATAATCCTAATAGTTGTACTACTCAATTACAAAATATAAAATAAAGTTTGTCAAATAAAATTAATGTATCTAAACCAAATTCTCAACCAAATATATTACATTTTGTTGAATATTTTTCTCTTATATTTTGAGACAAATGGAACACTAATTTTTTGATTTTTACCACCAGTTTAATCTGGTTCGGAGATCAGTTCTGGTTTCACAGCCCCTCCCAATCGCAGTTGCGGAAATCGAACCGTAGTCCTCCCTGCCAAATTCAGCGTCAATCACAACTAAACCAACTAACAATTGGTGGAGTATGATATATTACAGACAAAAAATAAATAAAAATACGGACAATTGTAACTATTTTCAAACGGCAGAGATTGAAGGAGAGTGTGATCCCAATAATGAGATTACAACACGTGTCCATCACGGGTTTTTATTCCAACGAAGAAACAAAAAACATGACATGGATGTGGGACCAATATTTGAACCACACTTCCTTGTCTCCCAAACACGTTTGAGGGAAAAAGGCACGAGACGTGAGAGAGAGTGAAAGAGAATATTATTAGGGTAATAACCCAATAATTCAACTTCGAAATAAAAATTTAAACTTTTCAAGATTTTGGAATCTCACAACTGTCACCACTGTTTATCCATTAGGATTCATTAGAGCTCTAGATCTAATCTACAAATCTGCTTTTTCTAGCTCAAAAAAGGGTTTTCATCATCTGGGGTAAGTCATTATACCATAATCTCTTTTGGGTTTCTTCTACATTACTGTAAAGTTCCATTCTTTGAGTTTATTTAGTTTCTGATAATTTGTTAAAGTTACAAAATTTTGAAGTTTTAAGGTTCTGGGAACTATGTGTTTGGTTGTTTTTGATTTGGTTTCTTTTGGGTTTCTTACAAAGTTTAAGAATTATTATGTAGTTGCAAACTAATGGTGGAAGCTGTGTTTGTGTTTTTCAGTTATTTTTCTTTCTTATTCTGTGTGCTGAACCTGAACTCAACAATCTTTAACTATTTTGATTTTTTCTTTTTGCAGGGTTTTGAAGGAACTTGTTAAAGTTGAGATCTTCAGCTGTAATGCAGCTTTGACTTACTGCTTTTGATTTTTTGGGTTGGGTTGTTTTTGCTTAAAATTGAGCTGTTTATATTTGTAAGCTTATATAATGGTTTTCTGGGAAGAATATGTGAGTGATGAAGTGATGGGGACCTTTGCACCTATTGTGGTTTATTGGATATATGCTGGATTTTATCACTTGCTTCCGCCTTTAGATAATTATCGGTTGCATACTAGGAAAGACGAGGAAAAGAAGAATTTCGTGCCTTTTAAAGCGGTTGTGAAAGGTGTTTTGCTTCAGCAGCTTATTCAGGCAATTGTTGCACTTATCTTGGTCAGTCAATTCTACATCTTAGTTAATCTCTAGTAGTAATATTTGTTCATATTTGCAGTTAATAGAGTTTATTGTTGAAAATCTTATTATGTTTTGTAGTTAAAAGCGTTCTGTTTTGCTTGATTGCTTTTATGCGCTTTTGTAGTAATAAGCATTTGTAAAATGGAACTTTTGTTCTGTCTCTATTTGATTGGTTTTTTCCATGAGTCTTGGTGGTGCTTTATTGTACACTAACACCCAATTGAGAGCTAAGAGCAATAGAAAAGAAGTGCTGTTGTGACTGTTCTAATGCAGTGCGACTGCAGAGTGATTTATAGTTCATCAAAGTATTGTGGTTTTAGTCGCTTTCTCATATTCTGATAGACACAATCTTTTGAGTGTACTGTTAAAGCTAAATGGATTAATAAACACACTGTTAAGATTTCGGTTATAGTCATTTCCCACCATGTAATAGTTTGATTTATTTGCCTCATAACAATAAACTTTTACTAAAATTCTGTATAATCTGTCTTCCTTTTGCATGAATTTGCATAGCCTCAAGTTGGAATTCTATATTCTGCAATCTGCATCCATTCACTGGAAGTTATGTTCACTCTAGCCTAAACTTTGACACGAACTTATTTATCACTGTCTTGCCCATGATAAAAAAGAATAGTATATTAGGAAGAAAGGAGAGAAATTACATCTTGATTATGGAGGCAAAGATAGGAAACTCTTCTTAAATGGTAGAAGCAAGCCAAAATAGCTTAAAATAGAACAAACCTGTCCAAATTAGAAATTCCCTTGAAACTGCCATTTTAGTAGAGTTCTAAATAGAAGTCATTTTAATACAATTATACATAACAGGTGTAGGGGAGGTAAACATTTCAACCATAGACCATAGTACTGCAACACAATACCATAAAATATGGGGATTCTACTTGTTTTTAAACTTGATACTCGGATAGTCAGTAATAAACTAGGCATGATTTGTTGAGTTATATACTCTAAATTTATTTAGTTAATGCTGGATTCCGTGCTTATCTTTGAACTTTATTGGAAATGAAATGTATTTATACTTGAATACTTGAAACTAATACATTTTACAAAACATTTTTAAATTCACAACTTTGGTTCCCCTAATTGACCACTATGTCGTCAAGTGAACAGGGTCAATCTATTATTTACTAAAATTTAAATTTTAAATGGACCCTAAATTTTGATCTAGCTATAACTCAGAAGTTCTATACTTTTGTTGCCTGTGTGTTAAGCAGTTGTAGATCTATATTTGTGTCAGTTGAGGTGATAGCATTTCATTGTTATCTAACACGTGAGATTTTTTGTGTTTGGTTTGGCTAACTGATGAACCCACCAAGAAGTTAGTTATATAACTGGTCTCTCTCCATTTAAGAGCCACAGCCTAGTGAATCGAAAATCTGTATACATAGGAGCAGTTATATTAATAGACCTGGTTACTGCCTATAGTACTGAATTGAACGCTTTGAAGTTTTCAGATGCTGCCATGAAATGAAATTTACCATTTTCATGTTATAAACCAAATAATGTCTTGTAGATATATTATCTTGCTGTAGTCGAATGACTCATAATATGCTTGGTACAATTCTGCAGTTGACGACAACATCAAATGCATCAGGGGTTACAGTGCAGCCTTCTATCACCAAACAAATTATTCAGATAGTTATTGCGATGTTTGTGATGGATACATGGCAGTACTTTGTGCATCGGTACATGCATCAGAACAAGTTTTTATACCGCCATATCCACTCCCAACATCATAGACTGGTTGTACCTTATGCCATAGGAGCCCTATACAATCACCCTATTGAGGGTCTTCTACTTGACACCGTCGGTGGAGCCATCTCATTTCTTGTCTCGGGGATGACTTCCAGGACAGCTGTTGTATTCTTCTGCTTTGCTGTTGTGAAAACCGTCGACGATCACTGTGGACTGTGGTTGCCCGGCAATATATTCCATTTATTTTTCCAGAATAACACGGCGTATCATGACATTCATCATCAACTACAAGGGCTGAAATACAATTATTCTCAACCGTTCTTTCCTATATGGGACAAACTTCTTGGGACATACATGCCTTTCAATCTTGTAAAGCGAGCCGAAGGGGGTTTTGAGGCAAGGCCGGCAAAGGACTAAGTTACATTGTAATTGTTATGGCGCCGTTTTTCCATGGAACCAGAGGCTTTACTGCAGACACTTCTCGAGTTAATTGGAGCTCAACTGGATTTCTTGGTGGCTTGACAATGTTTTAAGATCATCATTTTAATATAATAGGTTTTGCCAACCCACCTTCTGTAGCATAACAATGATGTGGTGATTAATGAGATTTTCATTTTTATGATGTACTTACAAAAATATTTTTTTAAGGTGTAATTTGCTAGTAAAAGAGTATCATGTTTTTTAGCTACCATAGTTATTATTTCCATTACTACTTGTATTTCATTTAATAAGTTCGAGTGTGGATTATAGTATCATGTACTATAAACTTTTTTCCTTAATCTTAAACCATATGGATATGGATTGGAATGAAAATGACTTCAATCCGTTACATTTGAATAGTTTATATTTACCATTTTTAAGCAAGCTAGATTGTTGCATGAAACAAAATAGAAACTAATAATCCAACAATAGATGCTTAGGGTCAGGCATTCCCACAAGCTATTTTTGAGTTACATTGTTCTGCTGAATCATCATTCCAGTATCAACAACAAAACAACAAACATGGTGCTATATTACTATCCACTACAGAACACAGCAGTTTATTACAAATTTATGTACCAAACTAAAACAAACTATAAAAGTTCTACGAATTAATAGTGTAAAATTCAAAATTAAAATCAAATCTTTTCCTTTCCTTGATCTTAATCTTCTTCTTCATTTTCTCCTACATCATTATTTTCATCTTCATCTTCAACTCCTTCACCCTTACATTCTAAGATTCTTTCCGTATCAAACTCAAATGTCACATAGGACCTCATGCCCCTCTGGGCAGGATACTCCTAATTAAAAATGAAAAAAATATTAAATTAATTTGTTAAATATATTAATATTAATTATATAATTAAAATCAAATATATACAATAGCTTACTAAGATGCTTACTTTTTTTATTCCAAGCCATATCTCACAATTTACACATTGTAAATCGAAGTATGAAACCACTTTATTGTTGCTCAACTTCATTGCTTTCACATCTCCATAAAACACATTCACTCTGTAGCAATTTATAATATAATTATATTACTGAAAGAGTTAAAATCAATTGCATTTGGAAGTTAAAAACCTTACACTTTTGAAAAACTACATCCAACTACGCGAGAATCATTGTAAACCTAAAAGAAAACAGAAAAAAATGTTAATTATTCATCAGAATAAGTTCACATATAACTAATCAAATATTAAATTTCATGATTTATACCCATGAAAGCCTATCCTCTTCAAGTGCCAACGGCGTTCTACAAAAAACACAGCAAAAGAAATCGCCTTCACCAACTTCTTGAAGGAACAATCTCCCCATTATCTCTTCACAAGAAAAAACTAACAAATTAAAGATTGCATGTAAAAAATAAATACAAAAAATGAAGATATTTTTTAGTTATTTCTACAGATTAAACACTACAAAGTAAGTACATAATGATAATACCAAAGATTGATCAAGAACCCCTTATAATCTTCTTGAAATGTAGAATAACGTTCACAAAAAACACTTATTTGAGTGAGGGAAGAAGAGAAAGAGAGAAAATGAGATATTTTTCTGTTATTCTACATGTTAAACACTACAAATTACAAAGTAAATACTCTATTTGATAATGTAAAAACCTGTGTATTGGAATATTGAAGAACCGCACTTAGAATCTTCTTACAATGTGGTGAATATGAATTGAAAAGAAAATACTTCGATAGGATTTGTGAGATGACAAATACATGCAAGCTTATATATATATAATAGACTAGGAATCAAAACCGTTATAACTGTAACTAACTCAATTATAGGTTACAATATTTATTTTAAGGTGACTTTTTACATCATGTTGACTTGTATTTCATTTTAAGGTGCAATTTGCTAGTAAAAGAGTATCATGTTTTTTAGCTACCATAGTTATTATTTCCATTACTACTTGTATTTCATTTAATAAGTTCGAGTGTGGATTATAGTATCATGTACTATAACCTTTTTTCCTTAATCTTAAACCATATGGATATGGATTGGAATGAAAATGACTTCAATCCGTTACATTTGAATAGTTTATATTTACCATTTGTTAAGCAAGCTAGATTGTTGCATGAAACAAAATAGAAACTAATAATCCAACAATAAATGCTTAGGGTCAGACATTCCCACAAGCTATTTTTGAGTTACATTGTTCTGCTGAATCATCATTCCAGTATCAACAACAAAACAACAAACATGGTGCTATATTACTATCCACTACAGAACACAGCAGTTTATTACAAATTTATGTACCAAACTAAAACAAACTATAAAAGTTCTACGAATTAATAGTGTAAAATTCAAAATTAAAATCAAATCTTTTCCTTTCCTTGATCTTAATCTTCTTCTTCATTTTCTCCTACATCATTATTTTCATCTTCATCTTCAACTCCTTCACCCTTACATTCTAAGATTCTTTCCGTATCAAACTCAAATGTCACATAGGACCTCATGCCCCTTTGGGCAGGATACTCCTAATTAAAAATGAAAAAAATATTAAATTAATTTGTTAAATATATTAATATTAATTATATAATTAAAATCAAATATATACAATAGCTTACTAAGATGCTTACTTTTTTTATTCCAAGCCATATCTCACAATTTACACATTGTAAATCGAAGTATGAAACCACTTTATTGTTGCTCAACTTCATTGCTTTCACATCTCCATAAAACACATTCACTCTGTAGCAATTTATAATATAATTATATTACTGAAAGAGTTAAAATCAATTGCATTTGGAAGTTAAAAACCTTACACTTTTGAAAAACTACATCCAACTACGCGAGAATCATTGTAAACCTAAAAGAAAACAGAAAAAAATGTTAATTATTCATCAGAATAAGTTCACATATAACTAATCAAATATTAAATTTCATGATTTATACCCATGAAAGCCTATCCTCTTCAAGTGCCAACGGCGTTCTACAAAAAACACAGCAAAAGAAATCGCCTTCACCAACTTCTTGAAGGAACAATCTCCCCATTATCTCTTCACAAGAAAAAACTAACAAATTAAAGATTGCATGTAAAAAATAAATACAAAAAATGAAGATATTTTTTAGTTATTTCTACAGATTAAACACTACAAAGTAAGTACATAATGATAATACCAAAGATTGATCAAGAACCCCTTATAATCTTCTTGAAATGTAGAATAAAGTTCACAAAAAACACTTATTTGAGTGAGGGAAGAAGAGAAAGAGAGAAAATGAGATATTTTTCTGTTATTCTACATGTTAAACACTACAAATTACAAAGTAAATACTCTATTTGATAATGTAAAAACCTGTGTATTGGAATATTGAAGAACCGCACTTAGAATCTTCTTACAATGTGGTGAATATGAATTGAAAAGAAAATACTTCGATAGGATTTGTGAGATGACAAATACATGCAAGCTTATATATATATAATAGACTAGGAATCAAAACCGTTATAACTGTAACTAACTCAATTATAGGTTACAATATTTATTTTAAGGTGACTTTTTACATCATGTTGACTTGTATTTCATTTTAAGGTGCAATTTGCTAGTAAAAGAGTATCATGTTTTTTAGCTACCATAGTTATTATTTCCATTACTACTTGTATTTCATTTAATAAGTTCGAGTGTGGATTATAGTATCATGTACTATAACCTTTTTTCCTTAATCTTAAACCATATGGATATGGATTGGAATGAAAATGACTTCAATCCGTTACATTTGAATAGTTTATATTTACCATTTGTTAAGCAAGCTAGATTGTTGCATGAAACAAAATAGAAACTAATAATCCAACAATAGATGCTTAGGGTCAGGCATTCCCACAAGCTATTTTTGAGTTACATTGTTCTGCTGAATGATCATTCCAGTATCAACAACAAAACAACAAACATGGTGCTATATTACTATCCACTACAGAACACAACAGTTTATTACAAATTTATGTACCAAACTAAAACAAACTATAAATGTTCTATGAATTAATAGTGTAAAATTCAAAATTAAAATCAAATCTTTTCCTTTCCTTGATCTTAATCTTCTTCTTCATTTTCTCCTACATCATTATTTTCATCTTCATCTTCAACTCCTTCACCCTAACATTCTAAGATTCTTTCCGTATCAAACTCAAATGTCACATAGGACCTCATGCCCCTCTGGGCAGGATACTCCTAATTAAAAATGAAAAAAATATTAAACTAATTTGTTAAATATATTAATATTAATTATATAATTAAAATCAAATATATACACTAGCTTACTAAGATGCTTACTTTTTTTATTCCAAGCCATATCTCACAATTTACACATTGTAAATCGAAGTATGAAACCACTTTATTGTTGCTCAACTTCATTGCTTTCACATCTCCATAAAACACATTCACTCTGTAGCAATTTATAATATAATTATATTACTGAAAGAGTTAAAATCAATTGCATTTGGAAGTTAAAAACCTTACACTTTTGAAAAACTACATCCAACTACGCGAGAATCATTGTAAACCTAAAAGAAAACAGAAAAAAATGTTAATTATTCATCAGAATAAGTTCACATATAACTAATCAAATATTAAATTTCATGATTTATACCCATGAAAGCCTATCCTCTTCAAGTGCCAACGGCGTTCTACAAAAAACACAGCAAAAGAAATCGCCTTCACCAACTTCTTGAAGGAACAATCTCCCCATTATCTCTTCACAAGAAAAAACTAACAAATTAAAGATTGCATGTAAAAAATAAATACAAAAAATGAAGATATTTTTTAGTTATTTCTACAGATTAAACACTACAAAGTAAGTACATAATGATAATACCAAAGATTGATCAAGAACCCCTTATAATCTTCTTGAAATGTAGAATAACGTTCACAAAAAACACTTATTTGAGTGAGGGAAGAAGAGAAAGAGAGAAAATGAGATATTTTTCTGTTATTCTACATGTTAAACACTACAAACTACAAAGTAAATACTCTATTTGATAATGTAAAAACCTGTGTATTGGAATATTGAAGAACCGCACTTAGAATCTTCTTACAATGTGGTGAATATGAATTGAAAAGAAAATACTTCGATAGGATTTGTGAGATGACAAATACATGCAACCTTATATATATATAATAGACTAGGAATCAAAACCGTTATAACTGTAACTAACTCAATTATAGGTTACAATATTTATTTTAAGGTGACTTTTTACATCATGTTGACTTGTATTTCATTTTAAGGTGCAATTTGCTAGTAAAAGAGTATCATGTTTTTTAGCTACCATAGTTATTATTTCCATTACTACTTGTATTTCATTTAATAAGTTCGAGTGTGGATTATAGTATCATGTACTATAACCTTTTTTCCTTAATCTTAAACCATATGGATATGGATTGGAATGAAAATGACTTCAATCCGTTACATTTGAATAGTTTATATTTACCATTTGTTAAGCAAGCTAGATTGTAGCATGAAACAAAATAGAAACTAATAATCCAACAATAGATGCTTAGGGTCAGGCATTCCCACAAGCTATTTTTGAGTTACATTGTTCTGCTGAATGATCATTCCAGTATCAACAACAAAACAACAAACATGGTGCTATATTACTATCCACTACAGAACACAACAGTTTATTACAAATTTATGTACCAAACTAAAACAAACTATAAATGTTCTATGAATTAATAGTGTAAAATTCAAAATTAAAATCAAATCTTTTCCTTTCCTTGATCTTAATCTTCTTCTTCGTTTTCTCCTACATCATTATTTTCATCTTCATCTTCAACTCCTTCACCCTAACATTCTAAGATTCTTTCCGTATCAAACTCAAATGTCACATAGGACCTCATGCCCCTCTGGGCAGGATACTCCTAATTAAAAATGAAAAAAATATTAAATTAATTTGTTAAATATATTAATATTAATTATATAATTAAAATCAAATATATACAATAGCTTACTAAGATGCTTACTTTTTTTATTCCAAGCCATATCTCACAATTTACACATTGTAAATCGAAGTATGAAACCACTTTATTGTTGCTCAACTTCATTGCTTTCACATCTCCATAAAACACATTCACTCTGTAGCAATTTATAATATAATTATATTACTGAAAGAGTTAAAATCAATTGCATTTGGAAGTTAAAAACCTTACACTTTTGAAAAACTACATCCAACTACGCGAGAATCATTGTAAACCTAAAAGAAAACAGAAAAAAATGTTAATTATTCATCAGAATAAGTTCACATATAACTAATCAAATATTAAATTTCATGATTTATACCCATGAAAGCCTATCCTCTTCAAGTGCCAACGGCGTTCTACAAAAAACACAGCAAAAGAAATCGCCTTCACCAACTTCTTGAAGGAACAATCTCCCCATTATCTCTTCATAAGAAAAAACTAACAAATTAAAGATTGCATGTAAAAAATAAATACAGAAAATGAAGATATTTTTTAGTTATTTCTACAGATTAAACACTACAAAGTAAGTACATAATGATAATACCAAAGATTGATCAAGAACCCCTTATAATCTTCTTGAAATGTAGAATAACGTTCACAAAAAAACACTTATTTGAGTGAGGGAAGAAGAGAAAGAGAGAAAATGAGATATTTTTCTGTTATTCTACATGTTAAACACTACAAACTACAAAGTAAATACTCTATTTGATAATGTAAAAACCTGTGTATTGGAATATTGAAGAACCGCACTTAGAATCTTCTTACAATGTGGTGAATATGAATTGAAAAGAAAATACTTCGATAGGATTTGTGAGATGACAAATACATGCAAGCTTATATATATATAATAGACTAGGAATCAAAACCGTTATAACTGTAACTAACTCAATTATAGGTTACAATATTTATTTTAAGGTGACTTTTTACATCATGTTGACTTGTATTTCATTTTAAGGTGCAATTTGCTAGTAAAAGAGTATCATGTTTTTTAGCTACCATAGTTATTATTTCCATTACTACTTGTATTTCATTTAATAAGTTCGAGTGTGGATTATAGTATCATGTACTATAACCTTTTTTCCTTAATCTTAAACCATATGGATATGGATTGGAATGAAAATGACTTCAATCCGTTACATTTGAATAGTTTATATTTACCATTTGTTAAGCAAGCTAGATTGTTGCATGAAACAAAATAGAAACTAATAATCCAACAATAGATGCTTAGGGTCAGGCATTCCCACAAGCTATTTTTGAGTTACATTGTTCTGCTGAATCATCATTCCAGTATCAACAACAAAACAACAAACATGGTGCTATATTACTATCCACTACAGAACACAGCAGTTTATTACAAATTTATGTACCAAACTAAAACAAACTATAAAAGTTCTACGAATTAATAGTGTAAAATTCAAAATTAAAATCAAATCTTTTCCTTTCCTTGATCTTAATCTTCTTCTTCATTTTCTCCTACATCATTATTTTCATCTTCATCTTCAACTCCTTCACCCTAACATTCTAAGATTCTTTCCGTATCAAACTCAAATGTCACATAGGACCTCATGCCCCTCTGGGCAGGATACTCCTAATTAAAAATGAAAAAAATATTAAATTAATTTGTTAAATATATTAATATTAATTATATAATTAAAATCAAATATATACAATAGCTTACTAAGATGCTTACTTTTTTTATTCCAAGCCATATCTCACAATTTACACATTGTAAATCGAAGTATGAAACCACTTTATTGTTGCTCAACTTCATTGCTTTCACATCTCCATAAAACACATTCACTCTGTAGCAATTTATAATATAATTATATTACTGAAAGAGTTAAAATCAATTGCATTTGGAAGTTAAAAACCTTACACTTTTGAAAAACTACATCCAACTACGCGAGAATCATTGTAAACCTAAAAGAAAACAGAAAAAAATGTTAATTATTCATCAGAATAAGTTCACATATAACTAATCAAATATTAAATTTCATGATTTATACCCATGAAAGCCTATCCTCTTCAAGTGCCAACGGCGTTCTACAAAAAACACAGCAAAAGAAATCGCCTTCACCAACTTCTTGAAGGAACAATCTCCCCATTATCTCTTCACAAGAAAAAACTAACAAATTAAAGATTGCATGTAAAAAATAAATACAAAAAATGAAGATATTTTTTAGTTATTTCTACAGATTAAACACTACAAAGTAAGTACATAATGATAATACCAAAGATTGATCAAGAACCCCTTATAATCTTCTTGAAATGTAGAATAACGTTCACAAAAAACACTTATTTGAGTGAGGGAAGAAGAGAAAGAGAGAAAATGAGATATTTTTCTGTTATTCTACATGTTAAACACTACAATTTACAAAGTAAATACTCTATTTGATAATGTAAAAACCTGTGTATTGGAATATTGAAGAACCGCACTTAGAATCTTCTTACAATGTGGTGAATATGAATTGAAAAGAAAATACTTCGATAGGATTTGTGAGATGACAAATACATGCAAGCTTATATATATATAATAGACTAGGAATCAAAACCGTTATAACTGTAACTAACTCAATTATAGGTTACAATATTTATTTTAAGGTGACTTTTTACATCATGTTGACTTGTATTTCATTTTAAGGTGCAATTTGCTAGTAAAAGAGTATCATGTTTTTTAGCTACCATAGTTATTATTTCCATTACTACTTGTATTTCATTTAATAAGTTCGAGTGTGGATTATAGTATCATGTACTATAACCTTTTTTCCTTAATCTTAAACCATATGGATATGGATTGGAATGAAAATGACTTCAATCCGTTACATTTGAATAGTTTATATTTACCATTTGTTAAGCAAGCTAGATTGTTGCATGAAACAAAATAGAAACTAATAATCCAACAATAAATGCTTAGGGTCAGGCATTCCCACAAGCTATTTTTGAGTTACATTGTTCTGCTGAATGATCATTCCAGTATCAACAACAAAACAACAAACATGGTGCTATATTACTATCCACTACAGAACACAACAGTTTATTACAAATTTATGTACCAAACTAAAACAAACTATAAATGTTCTATGAATTAATAGTGTAAAATTCAAAATTAAAATCAAATCTTTTCCTTTCCTTGATCTTAATCTTCTTCTTCATTTTCTCCTACATCATTATTTTCATCTTCATCTTCAACTCCTTCACCCTAACATTCTAAGATTCTTTCCGTATCAAACTCAAATGTCACATAGGACCTCATGCCCCTCTGGGCAGGATACTCCTAATTAAAAATGAAAAAAATATTAAATTAATTTGTTAAATATATTAATATTAATTATATAATTAAAATCAAATATATACAATAGCTTACTAAGATGCTTACTTTTTTTATTCCAAGCCATATCTCACAATTTACACATTGTAAATCGAAGTATGAAACCACTTTATTGTTGCTCAACTTCATTGCTTTCACATCTCCATAAAACACATTCACTCTGTAGCAATTTATAATATAATTATATTACTGAAAGAGTTAAAATCAATTGCATTTGGAAGTTAAAAACCTTACACTTTTGAAAAACTACATCCAACTACGCGAGAATCATTGTAAACCTAAAAGAAAACAGAAAAAAATGTTAATTATTCATCAGAATAAGTTCACATATAACTAATCAAATATTAAATTTCATGATTTATACCCATGAAAGCCTATCCTCTTCAAGTGCCAACGGCGTTCTACAAAAAACACAGCAAAAGAAATCGCCTTCACCAACTTCTTGAAGGAACAATCTCCCCATTATCTCTTCACAAGAAAAAACTAACAAATTAAAGATTGCATGTAAAAAATAAATACAGAAAATGAAGATATTTTTTAGTTATTTCTACAGATTAAACACTACAAAGTAAGTACATAATGATAATACCAAAGATTGATCAAGAACCCCTTATAATCTTCTTGAAATGTAGAATAACGTTCACAAAAAACACTTATTTGAGTGAGGGAAGAAGAGAAAGAGAGAAAATGAGATATTTTTCTGTTATTCTACATGTTAAACACTACAAACTACAAAGTAAATACTCTATTTGATAATGTAAAAACCTGTGTATTGGAATATTGAAGAACCGCACTTAGAATCTTCTTACAATGTGGTGAATATGAATTGAAAAGAAAATACTTCGATAGGATTTGTGAGATGACAAATACATGCAAGCTTATATATATATAATAGACTAGGAATCAAAACCGTTATAACTGTAACTAACTCAATTATAGGTTACAATATTTATTTTAAGGTGACTTTTTACATCATGTTGACTTGTATTTCATTTTAAGGTGCAATTTGCTAGTAAAAGAGTATCATGTTTTTTAGCTACCATAGTTATTATTTCCATTACTACTTGTATTTCATTTAATAAGTTCGAGTGTGGATTATAGTATCATGTACTATAACCTTTTTTCCTTAATCTTAAACCATATGGATATGGATTGGAATGAAAATGACTTCAATCCGTTACATTTGAATAGTTTATATTTACCATTTGTTAAGCAAGCTAGATTGTTGCATGAAACAAAATAGAAACTAATAATCCAACAATAGATGCTTAGGGTCAGGCATTCCCACAAGCTATTTTTGAGTTACATTGTTCTGCTGAATGATCATTCCAGTATCAACAACAAAACAACAAACATGGTGCTATATTACTATCCACTATAGAACACAGCAGTTTATTACAAATTTATGTACCAAACTAAAACAAACTATAAAAGTTCTATGAATTAATAGTGTAAAATTCAAAATTAAAATCAAATCTTTTCCTTTCCTTGATCTTAATCTTCTTCTTCATTTTCTCCTACATCATTATTTTCATCTTCATCTTCAACTCCTTCACCCTTACATTCTAAGATTCTTTCCGTATCAAACTCAAATGTCACATAGGACCTCATGCCCCTCTGGGCAGGATACTCCTAATTAAAAATGAAAAAAATATTAAATTAATTTGTTAAATATATTAATATTAATTATATAATTAAAATCAAATATATACAATAGCTTACTAAGATGCTTACTTTTTTTATTCCAAGCCATATCTCACAATTTACACATTGTAAATCGAAGTATGAAACCACTTTATTGTTGCTCAACTTCATTGCTTTCACATCTCCATAAAACACATTCACTCTGTAGCAATTTATAATATAATTATATTACTGAAAGAGTTAAAATCAATTGCATTTGGAAGTTAAAAACCTTACACTTTTGAAAAACTACATCCAACTACGCGAGAATCATTGTAAACCTAAAAGAAAACAGAAAAAAATGTTAATTATTCATCAGAATAAGTTCACATATAACTAATCAAATATTAAATTTCATGATTTATACCCATGAAAGCCTATCCTCTTCAAGTGCCAACGGCGTTCTACAAAAAACACAGCAAAAGAAATCGCCTTCACCAACTTCTTGAAGGAACAATCTCCCCATTATCTCTTCACAAGAAAAAACTAACAAATTAAAGATTGCATGTAAAAAATAAATACAGAAAATGAAGATATTTTTTAGTTATTTCTACAGATTAAACACTACAAAGTAAGTACATAATGATAATACCAAAGATTGATCAAGAACCCCTTATAATCTTCTTGAAATGTAGAATAACGTTCACAAAAAACACTTATTTGAGTGAGGGAAGAAGAGAAAGAGAGAAAATGAGATATTTTTCTGTTATTCTACATGTTAAACACTACAAACTACAAAGTAAATACTCTATTTGATAATGTAAAAACCTGTGTATTGGAATATTGAAGAACCGCACTTAGAATCTTCTTACAATGTGGTGAATATGAATTGAAAAGAAAATACTTCGATAGGATTTGTGAGATGACAAATACATGCAAGCTTATATATATATAATAGACTAGGAATCAAAACCGTTATAACTGTAACTAACTCAATTATAGGTTACAATATTTATTTTAAGGTGACTTTTTACATCATGTTGACTTGTATTTCATTTTAAGGTGCAATTTGCTAGTAAAAGAGTATCATGTTTTTTAGCTACCATAGTTATTATTTCCATTACTACTTGTATTTCATTTAATAAGTTCGAGTGTGGATTATAGTATCATGTACTATAACCTTTTTTCCTTAATCTTAAACCATATGGATATGGATTGGAATGAAAATGACTTCAATCCGTTACATTTGAATAGTTTATATTTACCATTTGTTAAGCAAGCTAGATTGTTGCATGAAACAAAATAGAAACTAATAATCCAACAATAAATGCTTAGGGTCAGGCATTCCCACAAGCTATTTTTGAGTTACATTGTTCTGCTGAATGATCATTCCAGTATCAACAACAAAACAACAAACATGGTGCTATATTACTATCCACTACAGAACACAACTGTTTATTACAAATTTATGTACCAAACTAAAACAAACTATAAATGTTCTATGAATTAATAGTGTAAAATTCAAAATTAAAATCAAATCTTTTCCTTTCCTTGATCTTAATCTTCTTCTTCATTTTCTCGTACATCATTATTTTCATCTTCATCTTCAACTCCTTCACCCTAACATTCTAAGATTCTTTCCGTATCAAACTCAAATGTCACATAGGACCTCATGCCCCTCTGGGCAGGATACTCCTAATTAAAAATGAAAAAAATATTAAATTAATTTGTTAAATATATTAATATTAATTATATAATTAAAATCAAATATATACAACAGCTTACTAAGATGCTTACTTTTTTTATTCCAAGCCATATCTCACAATTTACACATTGTAAATCGAAGTATGAAACCACTTTATTGTTGCTCAACTTCATTGCTTTCACATCTCCATAAAACACATTCACTCTGTAGCAATTTATAATATAATTATATTACTGAAAGAGTTAAAATCAATTGCATTTGGAAGTTAAAAACCTTACACTTTTGAAAAACTACATCCAACTACGCGAGAATCATTGTAAACCTAAAAGAAAACAGAAAAAAATGTTAATTATTCATCAGAATAAGTTCACATATAACTAATCAAATATTAAATTTCATGATTTATACCCATGAAAGCCTATCCTCTTCAAGTGCCAACGGCGTTCTACAAAAAACACAGCAAAAGAAATCGCCTTCACCAACTTCTTGAAGGAACAATCTCCCCATTATCTCTTCACAAGAAAAAACTAACAAATTAAAGATTGCATGTAAAAAATAAATACAGAAAATGAAGATATTTTTTAGTTATTTCTACAGATTAAACACTACAAAGTAAGTACATAATGATAATACCAAAGATTGATCAAGAACCCCTTATAATCTTCTTGAAATGTAGAATAACGTTCACAAAAAACACTTATTTGAGTGAGGGAAGAAGAGAAAGAGAGAAAATGAGATATTTTTCTGTTATTCTACATGTTAAACACTACAAACTACAAAGTAAATACTCTATTTGATAATGTAAAAACCTGTGTATTGGAATATTGAAGAACCGCACTTAGAATCTTCTTACAATGTGGTGAATATGAATTGAAAAGAAAATACTTCGATAGGATTTGTGAGATGACAAATACATGCAAGCTTATATATATATAATAGACTAGGAATCAAAACCGTTATAACTGTAACTAACTCAATTATAGGTTACAATATTTATTTTAAGGTGACTTTTTACATCATGTTGACTTGTATTTCATTTTAAGGTGCAATTTGCTAGTAAAAGAGTATCATGTTTTTTAGCTACCATAGTTATTATTTCCATTACTACTTGTATTTCATTTAATAAGTTCGAGTGTGGATTATAGTATCATGTACTATAACCTTTTTTCCTTAATCTTAAACCATATGGATATGGATTGGAATGAAAATGACTTCAATCCGTTACATTTGTATAGTTTATATTTACCATTTGTTAAGCAAGCTAGATTGTTGCATGAAACAAAATAGAAACTAATAATCCAACAATAGATGCTTAGGGTCAGGCATTCCCACAAGCTATTTTTGAGTTACATTGTTCTGCTGAATCATCATTCCAGTATCAACAACAAAACAACAAACATGGTGCTATATTACTATCCACTACAGAACACAGCAGTTTATTACAAATTTATGTACCAAACTAAAACAAACTATAAAAGTTCTATGAATTAATAGTGTAAAATTCAAAATTAAAATCAAATCTTTTCCTTTCCTTGATCTTAATCTTCTTCTTCATTTTCTCGTACATCATTATTTTCATCTTCATCTTCAACTCCTTCACCCTAACATTCTAAGATTCTTTCCGTATCAAACTCAAATGTCACATAGGACCTCATGCCCCTCTGGGCAGGATACTCCTAATTAAAAATGAAAAAAATATTAAATTAATTTGTTAAATATATTAATATTAATTATATAATTAAAATCAAATATATACAATAGCTTACTAAGATGCTTACTTTTTTTATTCCAAGCCATATCTCACAATTTACACATTGTAAATCGAAGTATGAAACCACTTTATTGTTGCTCAACTTCATTGCTTTCACATCTCCATAAAACACATTCACTCTGTAGCAATTTATAATATAATTATATTACTGAAAGAGTTAAAATCAATTGCATTTGGAAGTTAAAAACCTTACACTTTTGAAAAACTACATCCAACTACGCGAGAATCATTGTAAACCTAAAAGAAAACAGAAAAAAATGTTAATTATTCATCAGAATAAGTTCACATATAACTAATCAAATATTAAATTTCATGATTTATACCCATGAAAGCCTATCCTCTTCAAGTGCCAACGGCGTTCTACAAAAAACACAGCAAAAGAAATCGCCTTCACCAACTTCTTGAAGGAACAATCTCCCCATTATCTCTTCACAAGAAAAAACTAACAAATTAAAGATTGCATGTAAAAAATAAATACAGAAAATGAAGATATTTTTTAGTTATTTCTACAGATTAAACACTACAAAGTAAGTACATAATGATAATACCAAAGATTGATCAAGAACCCCTTATAATCTTCTTGAAATGTAGAATAACGTTCACAAAAAACACTTATTTGAGTGAGGGAAGAAGAGAAAGAGAGAAAATGAGATATTTTTCTGTTATTCTACATGTTAAACACTACAAACTACAAAGTAAATACTCTATTTGATAATGTAAAAACCTGTGTATTGGAATATTGAAGAACCGCACTTAGAATCTTCTTACAATGTGGTGAATATGAATTGAAAAGAAAATACTTCGATAGGATTTGTGAGATGACAAATACATGCAAGCTTATATATATATATAATAGACTAGGAATCAAAACCGTTATAACTGTAACTAACTCAATTATAGGTTACAATATTTATTTTAAGGTGACTTTTTACATCATGTTGACTTGTATTTCATTTTAAGGTGCAATTTGCTAGTAAAAGAGTATCATGTTTTTTAGCTACCATAGTTATTATTTCCATTACTACTTGTATTTCATTTAATAAGTTCGAGTGTGGATTATAGTATCATGTACTATAACCTTTTTTCCTTAATCTTAAACCATATGGATATGGATTGGAATGAAAATGACTTCAATCCGTTACATTTGAATAGTTTATATTTACCATTTGTTAAGCAAGCTAGATTGTTGCATGAAACAAAATAGAAACTAATAATCCAACAATAGATGCTTAGGGTCAGGCATTCCCACAAGCTATTTTTGAGTTACATTGTTCTGCTGAATGATCATTCCAGTATCAACAACAAAACAACAAACATGGTGCTATATTACTATCCACTACAGAACACAGCAGTTTATTACAAATTTATGTACCAAACTAAAACAAACTATAAAAGTTCTATGAATTAATAGTGTAAAATTCAAAATTAAAATCAAATCTTTTCCTTTCCTTGATCTTAATCTTCTTCTTCATTTTCTCCTACATCATTATTTTCATCTTCATCTTCAACTCCTTCACCCTTACATTCTAAGATTCTTTCCGTATCAAACTCAAATGTCACATAGGACCTCATGCCCCTCTGGGCAGGATACTCCTAATTAAAAATGAAAAAAATATGAAATTAATTTGTTAAATATATTAATATTAATTATATAATTAAAATCAAATATATACAATAGCTTACTAAGATGCTTACTTTTTTTATTCCAAGCCATATCTCACAATTTACACATTGTAAATCGAAGTATGAAACCACTTTATTGTTGCTCAACTTCATTGCTTTCACATCTCCATAAAACACATTCACTCTGTAGCAATTTATAATATAATTATATTACTGAAAGAGTTAAAATCAATTGCATTTGGAAGTTAAAAACCTTACACTTTTGAAAAACTACATCCAACTACGCGAGAATCATTGTAAACCTAAAAGAAAACAGAAAAAAATGTTAATTATTCATCAGAATAAGTTCACATATAACTAATCAAATATTAAATTTCATGATTTATACCCATGAAAGCCTATCCTCTTCAAGTGCCAACGGCGTTCTACAAAAAACACAGCAAAATAAATCGCCTTCACCAACTTCTTGAAGGAACAATCTCCCCATTATCTCTTCACAAGAAAAAACTAACAAATTAAAGATTGCATGTAAAAAATAAATACAGAAAATGAAGATATTTTTTAGTTATTTCTACAGATTAAACACTACAAAGTAAGTACATAATGATAATACCAAAGATTGATCAAGAACCCCTTATAATCTTCTTGAAATGTAGAATAACGTTCACAAAAAACACTTATTTGAGTGAGGGAAGAAGAGAAAGAGAGAAAATGAGATATTTTTCTGTTATTCTACATGTTAAACACTACAAACTACAAAGTAAATACTCTATTTGATAATGTAAAAACCTGTGTATTGGAATATTGAAGAACCGCACTTAGAATCTTCTTACAATGTGGTGAATATGAATTGAAAAGAAAATACTTCGATAGGATTTGTGAGATGACAAATACATGCAAGCTTATATATATATAATAGACTAGGAATCAAAACCGTTATAACTGTAACTAACTCAATTATAGGTTACAATATTTATTTTAAGGTGACTTTTTACATCATGTTGACTTGTATTTCATTTTAAGGTGCAATTTGCTAGTAAAAGAGTATCATGTTTTTTAGCTACCATAGTTATTATTTCCATTACTACTTGCATTTCATTTAATAAGTTCGAGTGTGGATTATAGTATCATGTACTATAACCTTTTTTCCTTAATCTTAAACCATATGGATATGGATTGGAATGAAAATGACTTCAATCCGTTACATTTGAATAGTTTATATTTACCATTTGTTAAGCAAGCTAGATTGTTGCATGAAACAAAATAGAAACTAATAATCCAACAATAGATGCTTAGGGTCAGGCATTCCCACAAGCTATTTTTGAGTTACATTGTTCTGCTGAATCATCATTCCAGTATCAACAACAAAACAACAAACATGGTGCTATATTACTATCCACTACAGAACACAGCAGTTTATTACAAATTTATGTACCAAACTAAAACAAACTATAAAAGTTCTATGAATTAATAGTGTAAAATTCAAAATTAAAATCAAATCTTTTCCTTTCCTTGATCTTAATCTTCTTCTTCATTTTCTCCTACATCATTATTTTCATCTTCATCTTCAACTCCTTCACCCTTACATTCTAAGATTCTTTCCGTATCAAACTCAAATGTCACATAGGACCTCATGCCCCTCTGGGCAGGATACTCCTAATTAAAAATGAAAAAAATATTAAATTAATTTGTTAAATATATTAATATTAATTATATAATTAAAATCAAATATATACAATAGCTTACTAAGATGCTTACTTTTTTTATTCCAAGCCATATCTCACAATTTACACATTGTAAATCGAAGTATGAAACCACTTTATTGTTGCTCAACTTCATTGCTTTCACATCTCCATAAAACACATTCACTCTGTAGCAATTTATAATATAATTATATTACTGAAAGAGTTAAAATCAATTGCATTTGGAAGTTAAAAACCTTACACTTTTGAAAAACTACATCCAACTACGCGAGAATCATTGTAAACCTAAAAGAAAACAGAAAAAAATGTTAATTATTCATCAGAATAAGTTCACATATAACTAATCAAATATTAAATTTCATGATTTATACCCATGAAAGCCTATCCTCTTCAAGTGCCAACGGCGTTCTACAAAAAACACAGCAAAAGAAATCGCCTTCACCAACTTCTTGAAGGAACAATCTCCCTATTATCTCTTCACAAGAAAAAACTAACAAATTAAAGATTGCATGTAAAAAATAAATACAGAAAATGAAGATATTTTTAGTTATTTCTACAGATTAAACACTACAAAGTAAGTACATAATGATAATACCAAAGATTGATCAAGAACCCCTTATAATCTTCTTGAAATGTAGAATAAAGTTCACAAAAAACACTTATTTGAGTGAGGGAAGAAGAGAAAGAGAGAAAATGAGATATTTTTCTGTTATTCTACATGTTAAACACTACAAACTACAAAGTAAATACTCTATTTGATAATGTAAAAACCTGTGTATTGGAATATTGAAGAACCGCACTTAGAATCTTCTTACAATGTGGTGAATATGAATTGAAAAGAAAATACTTCGATAGGATTTGTGAGATGACAAATACATGCAAGCTTATATATATATAATAGACTAGGAATCAAAACCGTTATAACTGTAACTAACTCAATTATAGGTTACAATATTTATTTTAAGGTGACTTTTTACATCATGTTGACTTGTATTTCATTTTAAGGTGCAATTTGCTAGTAAAAGAGTATCATGTTTTTTAGCTACCATAGTTATTATTTCCATTACTACTTGTATTTCATTTAATAAGTTCGAGTGTGGATTATAGTATCATGTACTATAACCTTTTTTCCTTAATCTTAAACCATATGGATATGGATTGGAATGAAAATGACTTCAATCCGTTACATTTGAATAGTTTATATTTACCATTTGTTAAGCAAGCTAGATTGTTGCATGAAACAAAATAGAAACTAATAATCCAACAATAGATGCTTAGGGTCAGGCATTCCCACAAGCTATTTTTGAGTTACATTGTTCTGCTGAATGATCATTCCAGTATCAACAACAAAACAACAAACATGGTGCTATATTACTATCCACTACAGAACACAACAGTTTATTACAAATTTATGTACCAAACTAAAACAAACTATAAAAGTTCTATGAATTAATAGTGTAAAATTCAAAATTAAAATCAAATCTTTTCCTTTCCTTGATCTTAATCTTCTTCTTCATTTTCTCCTACATCATTATTTTCATCTTCATCTTCAACTCCTTCACCCTTACATTCTAAGATTCTTTCCGTATCAAACTCAAATGTCACATAGGACCTCATGCCCCTCTGGGCAGGATACTCCTAATTAAAAATGAAAAAAATATTAAATTAATTTGTTAAATATATTAATATTAATTATATAATTAAAATCAAATATATACAATAGCTTACTAAGATGCTTACTTTTTTTATTCCAAGCCATATCTCACAATTTACACATTGTAAATCGAAGTATGAAACCACTTTATTGTTGCTCAACTTCATTGCTTTCACATCTCCATAAAACACATTCACTCTGTAGCAATTTATAATATAATTATATTACTGAAAGAGTTAAAATCAATTGCATTTGGAAGTTAAAAACCTTACACTTTTGAAAAACTACATCCAACTACGCGAGAATCATTGTAAACCTAAAAGAAAACAGAAAAAAATGTTAATTATTCATCAGAATAAGTTCACATATAACTAATCAAATATTAAATTTCATGATTTATACCCATGAAAGCCTATCCTCTTCAAGTGCCAACGGCGTTCTACAAAAAACACAGCAAAAGAAATCGCCTTCACCAACTTCTTGAAGGAACAATCTCCCTATTATCTCTTCACAAGAAAAAAACTAACAAATTAAAGATTGCATGTAAAAAATAAATACAGAAAATGAAGATATTTTTAGTTATTTCTACAGATTAAACACTACAAAGTAAGTACATAATGATAATACCAAAGATTGATCAAGAACCCCTTATAATCTTCTTGAAATGTAGAATAACGTTCACAAAAAACACTTATTTGAGTGAGGGAAGAAGAGAAAGAGAGAAAATGAGATATTTTTCTGTTATTCTACATGTTAAACACTACAAATTACAAAGTAAATACTCTATTTGATAATGTAAAAACCTGTGTATTGGAATATTGAAGAACCGCACTTAGAATCTTCTTACAATGTGGTGAATATGAATTGAAAAGAAAATACTTCGATAGGATTTGTGAGATGACAAATACATGCAAGCTTATATATATATAATAGACTAGGAATCAAAACCGTTATAACTGTAACTAACTCAATTATAGGTTACAATATTTATTTTAAGGTGACTTTTTACATCATGTTGACTTGTATTTCATTTTAAGGTGCAATTTGCTAGTAAAAGAGTATCATGTTTTTTAGCTACCATAGTTATTATTTCCATTACTACTTGTATTTCATTTAATAAGTTCGAGTGTGGATTATAGTATCATGTACTATAACCTTTTTTCCTTAATCTTAAACCATATGGATATGGATTGGAATGAAAATGACTTCAATCCGTTACATTTGAATAGTTTATATTTACCATTTGTTAAGCAAGCTAGATTGTTGCATGAAACAAAATAGAAACTAATAATCCAACAATAGATGCTTAGGGTCAGGCATTCCCACAAGCTATTTTTGAGTTACATTGTTCTGCTGAATCATCATTCCAGTATCAACAACAAAACAACAAACATGGTGCTATATTACTATCCACTACAGAACACAGCAGTTTATTACAAATTTATGTACCAAACTAAAACAAACTATAAAAGTTCTATGAATTAATAGTGTAAAATTCAAAATTAAAATCAAATCTTTTCCTTTCCTTGATCTTAATCTTCTTCTTCATTTTCTCTTACATCATTATTTTCATCTTCATCTTCAACTCCTTCACCCTTACATTCTAAGATTCTTTCCGTATCAAACTCAAATGTCACATAGGACCTCATGCCCCTCTGGGCAGGATACTCCTAATTAAAAATGAAAAAAATATTAAATTAATTTGTTAAATATATTAATATTAATTATATAATTAAAATCAAATATATACAATAGCTTACTAAGATGCTTACTTTTTTTATTCCAAGCCATATCTCACAATTTACACATTGTAAATCGAAGTATGAAACCACTTTATTGTTGCTCAACTTCATTGCTTTCACATCTCCATAAAACACATTCACTCTGTAGCAATTTATAATATAATTATATTACTGAAAGAGTTAAAATCAATTGCATTTGGAAGTTAAAAACCTTACACTTTTGAAAAACTACATCCAACTATGCGAGAATCATTGTAAACCTAAAAGAAAACAGAAAAAAATGTTAATTATTCATCAGAATAAGTTCACATATAACTAATCAAATATTAAATTTCATGATTTATACCCATGAAAGCCTATCCTCTTCAAGTGCCAACGACGTTCTACAAAAAACACAGCAAAAGAAATCGCCTTCACCAACTTCTTGAAGGAACAATCTCCCTATTATCTCTTCACAAGAAAAAACTAACAAATTAAAGATTGCATGTAAAAAATAAATACAGAAAATGAAGATATTTTTAGTTATTTCTACAGATTAAACACTACAAAGTAAGTACATAATGATAATACCAAAGATTGATCAAGAACCCCTTATAATCTTCTTGAAATGTAGAATAACGTTCACAAAAAACACTTATTTGAGTGAGGGAAGAAGAGAAAGAGAGAAAATGAGATATTTTTCTGTTATTCTACATGTTAAACACTACAAACTACAAAGTAAATACTCTATTTGATAATGTAAAAACCTGTGTATTGGAATATTGAAGAACCGCACTTAGAATCTTCTTACAATGTGGTGAATATGAATTGAAAAGAAAATACTTCGATAGGATTTGTGAGATGACAAATACATGCAAGCTTATATATATATAATAGACTAGGAATCAAAACCGTTATAACTGTAACTAACTCAATTATAGGTTACAATATTTATTTTAAGGTGACTTTTTACATCATGTTGACTTGTATTTCATTTTAAGGTGCAATTTGCTAGTAAAAGAGTATCATGTTTTTTAGCTACCATAGTTATTATTTCCATTACTACTTGTATTTCATTTAATAAGTTCGAGTGTGGATTATAGTATCATGTACTATAACCTTTTTTCCTTAATCTTAAACCATATGGATATGGATTGGAATGAAAATGACTTCAATCCGTTACATTTGAATAGTTTATATTTACCATTTGTTAAGCAAGCTAGATTGTTGCATGAAACAAAATAGAAACTAATAATCCAACAATAGATGCTTAGGGTCAGGCATTCCCACAAGCTATTTTTGAGTTACATTGTTCTGCTGAATCATCATTCCAGTATCAACAACAAAACAACAAACATGGTGCTATATTACTATCCACTACAGAACACAGCAGTTTATTACAAATTTATGTACCAAACTAAAACAAACTATAAAAGTTCTATGAATTAATAGTGTAAAATTCAAAATTAAAATCAAATCTTTTCCTTTCCTTGATCTTAATCTTCTTCTTCATTTTCTCTTACATCATTATTTTCATCTTCATCTTCAACTCCTTCACCCTAACATTCTAAGATTCTTTCCGTATCAAACTCAAATGTCACATAGGACCTCATGCCCCTCTGGGCAGGATACTCCTAATTAAAAATGAAAAAAATATTAAATTAATTTGTTAAATATATTAATATTAATTATATAATTAAAATCAAATATATACAATAGCTTACTAAGATGCTTACTTTTTTTATTCCAAGCCATATCTCACAATTTACACATTGTAAATCGAAGTATGAAACCACTTTATTGTTGCTCAACTTCATTGCTTTCACATCTCCATAAAACACATTCACTCTGTAGCAATTTATAATATAATTATATTACTGAAAGAGTTAAAATCAATTGCATTTGGAAGTTAAAAACCTTACACTTTTGAAAAACTACATCCAACTATGCGAGAATCATTGTAAACCTAAAAGAAAACAGAAAAAAATGTTAATTATTCATCAGAATAAGTTCACATATAACTAATCAAATATTAAATTTCATGATTTATACCCATGAAAGCCTATCCTCTTGAAGTGCCAACGGCGTTCTACAAAAAACACAGCAAAAGAAATCGCCTTCACCAACTTCTTGAAGGAACAATCTCCCCATTATCTCTTCACAAGAAAAAACTAACAAATTAAAGATTGCATGTAAAAAATAACTACAGAAAATGAAGATATTTTTTAGTTATTTCTACAGATTAAACACTACAAAGTAAGTACATAATGATAATACCAAAGATTGATCAAGAACCCCTTATAATCTTCTTGAAATGTAGAATAACGTTCACAAAAAACACTTATTTGAGTGAGGGAAGAAGAGAAAGAGAGAAAATGAGATATTTTTCTGTTATTCTACATGTTAAACACTACAAACTACAAAGTAAATACTCTATTTGATAATGTAAAAACCTGTGTATTGGAATATTGAAGAACCGCACTTAGAATCTTCTTACAATGTGGTGAATATGAATTGAAAAGAAAATACTTCGATAGGATTTGTGAGATGACAAATACATGCAAGCTTATATATATATAATAGACTAGGAATCAAAACCGTTATAACTGTAACTAACTCAATTATAGGTTACAATATTTATTTTAAGGTGACTTTTTACATCATGTTGACTTGTATTTCATTTTAAGGTGCAATTTGCTAGTAAAAGAGTATCATGTTTTTTAGCTACCATAGTTATTATTTCCATTACTACTTGTATTTCATTTAATAAGTTCGAGTGTGGATTATAGTATCATGTACTATAACCTTTTTTCCTTAATCTTAAACCATATGGATATGGATTGGAATGAAAATGACTTCAATCCGTTACATTTGAATAGTTTATATTTACCATTTGTTAAGCAAGCTAGATTGTTGCATGAAACAAAATAGAAACTAATAATCCAACAACAGATGCTTAGGGTCAGGCATTCCCACAAGCTATTTTTGAGTTACATTGTTCTGCTGAATCATCATTCCAGTATTAACAACAAAACAACAAACATGGTGCTATATTACAATCCACTACAGAACACAACAATTTATTACAAATTTATGTACCAAACTAAAACAAACTATAAAAGTTCTATGAATTAATAGTGTAAAATTCAAAATTAAAATCAAATCTTTTCCTTTCCTTGATCTTAATCTTCTTCTTCATTTTCTCTTACATCATTATTTTCATCTTCATCTTCAACTCCTTCACCCTTACATTATAAGATTCTTTCCGTATCAAACTCAAATGTCACATAGGACCTCATGCCCCTCTGGGCAGGATACTCCTAATTAAAAATGAAAAAAATATTAAATTAATTTGTTAAATATATTAATATTAATTATATAATTAAAATCAAATATATACAATAGCTTACTAAGATGCTTACTTTTTTTATTCCAAGCCATATCTCACAATTTACACATTGTAAATCGAAGTATGAAACCACTTTATTGTTGCTCAACTTCATTGCTTTCACATCTCCATAAAACACATTCACTCTGTAGCAATTTATAATATAATTATATTACTGAAAGAGTTAAAATCAATTGCATTTGGAAGTTAAAAACCTTACACTTTTGAAAAACTACATCCAACTACGCGAGAATCATTGTAAACCTAAAAGAAAACAGAAAAAAATGTTAATTATTCATCAGAATAAGTTCACATATAACTAATCAAATATTAAATTTCATGATTTATACCCATGAAAGCCTATCCTCTTCAAGTGCCAACGGCGTTCTACAAAAAACACAGCAAAAGAAATCGCCTTCACCAACTTCTTGAAGGAACAATCTCCCCATTATCTCTTCACAAGAAAAAACTAACAAATTAAAGATTGCATGTAAAAAATAAATACAGAAAATGAAGATATTTTTTAGTTATTTCTACAGATTAAACACTACAAAGTAAGTACATAATGATAATACCAAAGATTGATCAAGAACCCCTTATAATCTTCTTGAAATGTAGAATAACATTCACAAAAAACACTTATTTGAGTGAGGGAAGAAGAGAAAGAGAGAAAATGAGATATTTTTCTGTTATTCGACATGTTAAACACTACAAACTACAAAGTAAATACTCTATTTGATAATGTAAAAACCTGTGTATTGGAATATTGAAGAACCGCACTTAGAATCTTCTTACAATGTGGTGAATATGAATTGAAAAGAAAATACTTCGATAGGATTTGTGAGATGACAAATACATGCAAGCTTATATATATAATAGACTAGGAATCAAAACCGTTATAACTGTAACTAACTCAATTATAGGTTACAATATTTATTTTAAGGTGACTTTTTACATCATGTTGACTTGTATTTCATTTTAAGGTGCAATTTGCTAGTAAAAGAGTATCATGTTTTTTAGCTACCATAGTTATTATTTCCATTACTACTTGTATTTCATTTAATAAGTTCGAGTGTGGATTATAATATCATGTACTATAACCTTTTTTCCTTAATCTTAAACCATATGGATATGGATTGGAATGAAAATGACTTCAATCCGTTACATTTGAATAGTTTATATTTACCATTTGTTAAGCAAGCTAGATTGTTGCATGAAACAAAATAGAAACTAATAATCCAACAATAGATGCTTAGGGTCAGGCATTCCCACAAGCTATTTTTGAGTTACATTGTTCTGCTGAATCATCATTCCAGTATCAACAACAAAACAACAAACATGGTGCTATATTACTATCCACTACAGAACACAGCAGTTTATTACAAATTTATGTACCAAACTAAAACAAACTATAAAAGTTCTACGAATTAATAGTGTAAAATTCAAAATTAAAATCAAATCTTTTCCTTTCCTTGATCTTAATCTTCTTCTTCATTTTCTCCTACATCATTATTTTCATCTTCATCTTCAACTCCTTCACCCTTACATTCTAAGATTCTTTCCGTATCAAACTCAAATGTCACATAGGACCTCATGCCCCTCTGGGCAGGATACTCCTAATTAAAAATGAAAAAAATATTAAATTAATTTGTTAAATATATTAATATTAATTATATAATTAAAATCAAATATATACAATAGCTTACTAAGATGCTTACTTTTTTTATTCCAAGCCATATCTCACAATTTACACATTGTAAATCGAAGTATGAAACCACTTTATTGTTGCTCAACTTCATTGCTTTCACATCTCCATAAAACACATTCACTCTGTAGCAATTTATAATATAATTATATTACTGAAAGAGTTAAAATCAATTGCATTTGGAAGTTAAAAACCTTACACTTTTGAAAAACTACATCCAACTATGCGAGAATCATTGTAAACCTAAAAGAAAACAGAAAAAAATGTTAATTATTCATCAGAATAAGTTCACATATAACTAATCAAATATTAAATTTCATGATTTATACCCATGAAAGCCTATCCTCTTCAAGTGCCAACGGCGTTCTACAAAAAACACAGCAAAAGAAATCGCCTTCACCAACTTCTTGAAGGAACAATCTCCCCATTATCTCTTCATAAGAAAAAACTAACAAATTAAAGATTGCATGTAAAAAATAAATACAGAAAATGAAGATATTTTTTAGTTATTTCTACAGATTAAACACTACAAAGTAAGTACATAATGATAATACCAAAGATTGATCAAGAACCCCTTATAATCTTCTTGAAATGTAGAATAACGTTCACAAAAAACACTTATTTGAGTGAGGGAAGAAGAGAAAGAGAGAAAATGAGATATTTTTCTGTTATTCTACATGTTAAACACTACAAACTACAAAGTAAATACTCTATTTGATAATGTAAAAACCTGTGTATTGGAATATTGAAGAACCGCACTTAGAATCTTCTTACAATGTGGTGAATATGAATTGAAAAGAAAATACTTCGATAGGATTTGTGAGATGACAAATACATGCAAGCTTATATATATATAATAGACTAGGAATCAAAACCGTTATAACTGTAACTAACTCAATTATAGGTTACAATATTTATTTTAAGGTGACTTTTTACATCATGTTGACTTGTATTTCATTTTAAGGTGCAATTTGCTAGTAAAAGAGTATCATGTTTTTTAGCTACCATAGTTATTATTTCCATTACTACTTGTATTTCATTTAATAAGTTCGAGTGTGGATTATAGTATCATGTACTATAACCTTTTTTCCTTAATCTTAAACCATATGGATATGGATTGGAATGAAAATGACTTCAATCCGTTACATTTGAATAGTTTATATTTACCATTTGTTAAGCAAGCTAGATTGTTGCATGAAACAAAATAGAAACTAATAATCCAACAATAGATGCTTAGGGTCAGGCATTCCCACAAGCTATTTTTGAGTTACATTGTTCTGCTGAATCATCATTCCAGTATCAACAACAAAACAACAAACATGGTGCTATATTACTATCCACTACAGAACACAGCAGTTTATTACAAATTTATGTACCAAACTAAAACAAACTATAAAAGTTCTATGAATTAATAGTGTAAAATTCAAAATTAAAATCAAATCTTTTCCTTTCCTTGATCTTAATCTTCTTCTTCATTTTCTCTTACATCATTATTTTCATCTTCATCTTCAACTCCTTCACCCTAACATTCTAAGATTCTTTCCGTATCAAACTCAAATGTCACATAGGACCTCATGCCCCTCTGGGCAGGATACTCCTAATTAAAAATGAAAAAAATATTAAATTAATTTGTTAAATATATTAATATTAATTATATAATTAAAATCAAATATATACAATAGCTTACTAAGATGCTTACTTTTTTTATTCCAAGCCATATCTCACAATTTACACATTGTAAATCGAAGTATGAAACCACTTTATTGTTGCTCAACTTCATTGCTTTCACATCTCCATAAAACACATTCACTCTGTAGCAATTTATAATATAATTATATTACTGAAAGAGTTAAAATCAATTGCATTTGGAAGTTAAAAACCTTACACTTTTGAAAAACTACATCCAACTATGCGAGAATCATTGTAAACCTAAAAGAAAACAGAAAAAAATGTTAATTATTCATCAGAATAAGTTCACATATAACTAATCAAATATTAAATTTCATGATTTATACCCATGAAAGCCTATCCTCTTGAAGTGCCAACGGCGTTCTACAAAAAACACAGCAAAAGAAATCGCCTTCACCAACTTCTTGAAGGAACAATCTCCCCATTATCTCTTCACAAGAAAAAACTAACAAATTAAAGATTGCATGTAAAAAATAAATACAGAAAATGAAGATATTTTTTAGTTATTTCTACAGATTAAACACTACAAAGTAAGTACATAATGATAATACCAAAGATTGATCAAGAACCCCTTATAATCTTCTTGAAATGTAGAATAACGTTCACAAAAAACACTTATTTGAGTGAGGGAAGAAGAGAAAGAGAGAAAATGAGATATTTTTCTGTTATTCTACATGTTAAACACTACAAACTACAAAGTAAATACTCTATTTGATAATGTAAAAACCTGTGTATTGGAATATTGAAGAACCGCACTTAGAATCTTCTTACAATGTGGTGAATATGAATTGAAAAGAAAATACTTCGATAGGATTTGTGAGATGACAAATACATGCAAGCTTATATATATATAATAGACTAGGAATCAAAACCGTTATAACTGTAACTAACTCAATTATAGGTTACAATATTTATTTTAAGGTGACTTTTTACATCATGTTGACTTGTATTTCATTTTAAGGTGCAATTTGCTAGTAAAAGAGTATCATGTTTTTTAGCTACCATAGTTATTATTTCCATTACTACTTGTATTTCATTTAATAAGTTCGAGTGTGGATTATAGTATCATGTACTATAACCTTTTTTCCTTAATCTTAAACCATATGGATATGGATTGGAATGAAAATGACTTCAATCCGTTACATTTGAATAGTTTATATTTACCATTTGTTAAGCAAGCTAGATTGTTGCATGAAACAAAATAGAAACTAATAATCCAACAATAGATGCTTAGGGTCAGGCATTCCCACAAGCTATTTTTGAGTTACATTGTTCTGCTGAATCATCATTCCAGTATCAACAACAAAACAACAAACATGGTGCTATATTACTATCCACTACAGAACACAGCAGTTTATTACAAATTTATGTACCAAACTAAAACAAACTATAAAAGTTCTATGAATTAATAGTGTAAAATTCAAAATTAAAATCAAATCTTTTCCTTTCCTTGATCTTAATCTTCTTCTTCATTTTCTCTTACATCATTATTTTCATCTTCATCTTCAACTCCTTCACCCTAACATTCTAAGATTCTTTCCGTATCAAACTCAAATGTCACATAGGACCTCATGCCCCTCTGGGCAGGATACTCCTAATTAAAAATGAAAAAAATATTAAATTAATTTGTTAAATATATTAATATTAATTATATAATTAAAATCAAATATATACAATAGCTTACTAAGATGCTTACTTTTTTTATTCCAAGCCATATCTCACAATTTACACATTGTAAATCGAAGTATGAAACCACTTTATTGTTGCTCAACTTCATTGCTTTCACATCTCCATAAAACACATTCACTCTGTAGCAATTTATAATATAATTATATTACTGAAAGAGTTAAAATCAATTGCATTTGGAAGTTAAAAACCTTACACTTTTGAAAAACTACATCCAACTACGCGAGAATCATTGTAAACCTAAAAGAAAACAGAAAAAAATGTTAATTATTCATCAGAATAAGTTCACATATAACTAATCAAATATTAAATTTCATGATTTATACCCATGAAAGCCTATCCTCTTCAAGTGCCAACGGCGTTCTACAAAAAACACAGCAAAAGAAATCGCCTTCACCAACTTCTTGAAGGAACAATCTCCCTATTATCTCTTCACAAGAAAAAACTAACAAATTAAAAATTGCATGTAAAAAATAAATACAGAAAATGAAGATATTTTTAGTTATTTCTACAGATTAAACACTACAAAGTAAGTACATAATGATAATACCAAAGATTGATCAAGAACCCCTTATAATCTTCTTGAAATGTAGAATAACGTTCACAAAAAACACTTATTTGAGTGAGGGAAGAAGAGAAAGAGAGAAAATGAGATATTTTTCTGTTATTCTACATGTTAAACACTACAAACTACAAAGTAAATACTCTATTTGATAATGTAAAAACCTGTGTATTGGAATATTGAAGAACCGCACTTAGAATCTTCTTACAATGTGGTGAATATGAATTGAAAAGAAAATACTTCGATAGGATTTGTGAGATGACAAATACATGCAAGCTTATATATATATAATAGACTAGGAATCAAAACCGTTATAACTGTAACTAACTCAATTATAGGTTACAATATTTATTTTAAGGTGACTTTTTACATCATGTTGACTTGTATTTCATTTTAAGGTGCAATTTGCTAGTAAAAGAGTATCATGTTTTTTAGCTACCATAGTTATTATTTCCATTACTACTTGTATTTCATTTAATAAGTTCGAGTGTGGATTATAGTATCATGTACTATAACCTTTTTTCCTTAATCTTAAACCATATGGATATGGATTGGAATGAAAATGACTTCAATCCGTTACATTTGAATAGTTTATATTTACCATTTGTTAAGCAAGCTAGATTGTTGCATGAAACAAAATAGAAACTAATAATCCAACAACAGATGCTTAGGGTCAGGCATTCCCACAAGCTATTTTTGAGTTACATTGTTCTGCTGAATCATCATTCCAGTATTAACAACAAAACAACAAACATGGTGCTATATTACAATCCACTACAGAACACAACAATTTATTACAAATTTATGTACCAAACTAAAACAAACTATAAAAGTTCTATGAATTAATAGTGTAAAATTCAAAATTAAAATCAAATCTTTTCCTTTCCTTGATCTTAATCTTCTTCTTCATTTTCTCTTACATCATTATTTTCATCTTCATCTTCAACTCCTTCACCCTTACATTATAAGATTCTTTCCGTATCAAACTCAAATGTCACATAGGACCTCATGCCCCTCTGGGCAGGATACTCCTAATTAAAAATGAAAAAAATATTAAATTAATTTGTTAAATATATTAATATTAATTATATAATTAAAATCAAATATATACAATAGCTTACTAAGATGCTTACTTTTTTTATTCCAAGCCATATCTCACAATTTACACATTGTAAATCGAAGTATGAAACCACTTTATTGTTGCTCAACTTCATTGCTTTCACATCTCCATAAAACACATTCACTCTGTAGCAATTTATAATATAATTATATTACTGAAAGAGTTAAAATCAATTGCATTTGGAAGTTAAAAACCTTACACTTTTGAAAAACTACATCCAACTACGCGAGAATCATTGTAAACCTAAAAGAAAACAGAAAAAAATGTTAATTATTCATCAGAATAAGTTCACATATAACTAATCAAATATTAAATTTCATGATTTATACCCATGAAAGCCTATCCTCTTCAAGTGCCAACGGCGTTCTACAAAAAACACAGCAAAAGAAATCGCCTTCACCAACTTCTTGAAGGAACAATCTCCCCATTATCTCTTCACAAGAAAAAACTAACAAATTAAAGATTGCATGTAAAAAATAAATACAGAAAATGAAGATATTTTTTAGTTATTTCTACAGATTAAACACTACAAAGTAAGTACATAATGATAATACCAAAGATTGATCAAGAACCCCTTATAATCTTCTTGAAATGTAGAATAACATTCACAAAAAACACTTATTTGAGTGAGGGAAGAAGAGAAAGAGAGAAAATGAGATATTTTTCTGTTATTCGACATGTTAAACACTACAAACTACAAAGTAAATACTCTATTTGATAATGTAAAAACCTGTGTATTGGAATATTGAAGAACCGCACTTAGAATCTTCTTACAATGTGGTGAATATGAATTGAAAAGAAAATACTTCGATAGGATTTGTGAGATGACAAATACATGCAAGCTTATATATATATAATAGACTAGGAATCAAAACCGTTATAACTGTAACTAACTCAATTATAGGTTACAATATTTATTTTAAGGTGACTTTTTACATCATGTTGACTTGTATTTCATTTTAAGGTGCAATTTGCTAGTAAAAGAGTATCATGTTTTTTAGCTACCATAGTTATTATTTCCATTACTACTTGTATTTCATTTAATAAGTTCGAGTGTGGATTATAATATCATGTACTATAACCTTTTTTCCTTAATCTTAAACCATATGGATATGGATTGGAATGAAAATGACTTCAATCCGTTACATTTGAATAGTTTATATTTACCATTTGTTAAGCAAGCTAGATTGTTGCATGAAACAAAATAGAAACTAATAATCCAACAATAGATGCTTAGGGTCAGGCATTCCCACAAGCTATTTTTGAGTTACATTGTTCTGCTGAATCATCATTCCAGTATCAACAACAAAACAACAAACATGGTGCTATATTACTATCCACTACAGAACACAGCAGTTTATTACAAATTTATGTACCAAACTAAAACAAACTATAAAAGTTCTACGAATTAATAGTGTAAAATTCAAAATTAAAATCAAATCTTTTCCTTTCCTTGATCTTAATCTTCTTCTTCATTTTCTCCTACATCATTATTTTCATCTTCATCTTCAACTCCTTCACCCTTACATTCTAAGATTCTTTCCGTATCAAACTCAAATGTCACATAGGACCTCATGCCCCTCTGGGCAGGATACTCCTAATTAAAAATGAAAAAAATATTAAATTAATTTGTTAAATATATTAATATTAATTATATAATTAAAATCAAATATATACAATAGCTTACTAAGATGCTTACTTTTTTTATTCCAAGCCATATCTCACAATTTACACATTGTAAATCGAAGTATGAAACCACTTTATTGTTGCTCAACTTCATTGCTTTCACATCTCCATAAAACACATTCACTCTGTAGCAATTTATAATATAATTATATTACTGAAAGAGTTAAAATCAATTGCATTTGGAAGTTAAAAACCTTACACTTTTGAAAAACTACATCCAACTACGCGAGAATCATTGTAAACCTAAAAGAAAACAGAAAAAAATGTTAATTATTCATCAGAATAAGTTCACATATAACTAATCAAATATTAAATTTCATGATTTATACCCATGAAAGCCTATCCTCTTCAAGTGCCAACGGCGTTCTACAAAAAACACAGCAAAAGAAATCGCCTTCACCAACTTCTTGAAGGAACAATCTCCCCATTATCTCTTCATAAGAAAAAACTAACAAATTAAAGATTGCATGTAAAAAATAAATACAGAAAATGAAGATATTTTTTAGTTATTTCTACAGATTAAACACTACAAAGTAAGTACATAATGATAATACCAAAGATTGATCAAGAACCCCTTATAATCTTCTTGAAATGTAGAATAACGTTCACAAAAAACACTTATTTGAGTGAGGGAAGAAGAGAAAGAGAGAAAATGAGATATTTTTCTGTTATTCTACATGTTAAACACTACAAACTACAAAGTAAATACTCTATTTGATAATGTAAAAACCTGTGTATTGGAATATTGAAGAACCGCACTTAGAATCTTCTTACAATGTGGTGAATATGAATTGAAAAGAAAATACTTCGATAGGATTTGTGAGATGACAAATACATGCAAGCTTATATATATATAATAGACTAGGAATCAAAACCGTTATAACTGTAACTAACTCAATTATAGGTTACAATATTTATTTTAAGGTGACTTTTTACATCATGTTGACTTGTATTTCATTTTAAGGTGCAATTTGCTAGTAAAAGAGTATCATGTTTTTTAGCTACCATAGTTATTATTTCCATTACTACTTGTATTTCATTTAATAAGTTCGAGTGTGGATTATAATATCATGTACTATAACCTTTTTTCCTTAATCTTAAACCATATGGATATGGATTGGAATGAAAATGACTTCAATCCGTTACATTTGAATAGTTTATATTTACCATTTGTTAAGCAAGCTAGATTGTTGCATGAAACAAAATAGAAACTAATAATCCAACAATAGATGCTTAGGGTCAGGCATTCCCACAAGCTATTTTTGAGTTACATTGTTCTGCTGAATGATCATTCCAGTATCAACAACAAAACAACAAACATGGTGCTATATTACTATCCACTACAGAACACAGCAGTTTATTACAAATTTATGTACCAAACTAAAACAAACTATAAAAGTTCTATGAATTAATAGTGTAAAATTCAAAATTAAAATCAAATCTTTTCCTTTCCTTGATCTTAATCTTCTTCTTCATTTTCTCTTACATCATTATTTTCATCTTCATCTTCAACTCCTTCACCCTTACATTATAAGATTCTTTCCGTATCAAACTCAAATGTCACATAGGACCTCATGCCCCTCTGGGCAGGATACTCCTAATTAAAAATGAAAAAAATATTAAATTAATTTGTTAAATATATTAATATTAATTATATAATTAAAATCAAATATATACAATAGCTTACTAAGATGCTTACTTTTTTTATTCCAAGCCATATCTCACAATTTACACATTGTAAATCGAAGTATGAAACCACTTTATTGTTGCTCAACTTCATTGCTTTCACATCTCCATAAAACACATTCACTCTGTAGCAATTTATAATATAATTATATTACTGAAAGAGTTAAAATCAATTGCATTTGGAAGTTAAAAACCTTACACTTTTGAAAAACTACATCCAACTACGCGAGAATCATTGTAAACCTAAAAGAAAACAGAAAAAAATGTTAATTATTCATCAGAATAAGTTCACATATAACTAATCAAATATTAAATTTCATGATTTATACCCATGAAAGCCTATCCTCTTCAAGTGCCAACGGCGTTCTACAAAAAACACAGCAAAATAAATCTCCTTCACCAACTTCTTGAAGGAACAATCTCCCCATTATCTCTTCACAAGAAAAAACTAACAAATTAAAGATTGCATGTAAAAAATAAATACAGAAAATGAAGATATTTTTTAGTTATTTCTACAGATTAAACACTACAAAGTAAGTACATAATGATAATACCAAAGATTGATCAAGAACCCCTTATAATCTTCTTGAAATGTAGAATAACATTCACAAAAAACACTTATTTGAGTGAGGGAAGAAGAGAAAGAGAGAAAATGAGATATTTTTCTGTTATTCGACATGTTAAACACTACAAACTACAAAGTAAATACTCTATTTGATAATGTAAAAACCTGTGTATTGGAATATTGAAGAACCGCACTTAGAATCTTCTTACAATGTGGTGAATATGAATTGAAAAGAAAATACTTCGATAGGATTTGTGAGATGACAAATACATGCAAGCTTATATATATATAATAGACTAGGAATCAAAACCGTTATAACTGTAACTAACTCAATTATAGGTTACAATATTTATTTTAAGGTGACTTTTTACATCATGTTGACTTGTATTTCATTTTAAGGTGCAATTTGCTAGTAAAAGAGTATCATGTTTTTTAGCTACCATAGTTATTATTTCCATTACTACTTGTATTTCATTTAATAAGTTCGAGTGTGGATTATAATATCATGTACTATAACCTTTTTTCCTTAATCTTAAACCATATGGATATGGATTGGAATGAAAATGACTTCAATCCGTTACATTTGAATAGTTTATATTTACCATTTGTTAAGCAAGCTAGATTGTTGCATGAAACAAAATAGAAACTAATAATCCAACAATAGATGCTTAGGGTCAGGCATTCCCACAAGCTATTTTTGAGTTACATTGTTCTGCTGAATGATCATTCCAGTATCAACAACAAAACAACAAACATGGTGCTATATTACTATCCACTACAGAACACAGCAGTTTATTACAAATTTATGTACCAAACTAAAACAAACTATAAATGTTCTATGAATTAATAATGTAAAATTCAAAATTAAAATCAAATCTTTTCCTTTCCTTGATCTTAATCTTCTTCTTCATTTTCTCCTACATCATTATTTTCATCTTCATCTTCAACTCCTTCACCCTAACATTCTAAGATTCTTTCCGTATCAAACTCAAATGTCACATAGGACCTCATGCCCCTCTGGGCAGGATACTCCTAATTAAAAATGAAAAAAATATTAAATTAATTTGTTAAATATATTAATATTAATTATATAATTAAAATCAAATATATACAATAGCTTACTAAGATGCTTACTTTTTTTATTCCAAGCCATATCTCACAATTTACACATTGTAAATCGAAGTATGAAACCACTTTATTGTTGCTCAACTTCATTGCTTTCACATCTCCATAAAACACATTCACTCTGTAGCAATTTATAATATAATTATATTACTGAAAGAGTTAAAATCAATTGCATTTGGAAGTTAAAAACCTTACACTTTTGAAAAACTACATCCAACTATGCGAGAATCATTGTAAACCTAAAAGAAAACAGAAAAAAATGTTAATTATTCATCAGAATAAGTTCACATATAACTAATCAAATATTAAATTTCATGATTTATACCCATGAAAGCCTATCCTCTTCAAGTGCCAACGGCGTTCTACAAAAAACACAGCAAAAGAAATCGCCTTCACCAACTTCTTGAAGGAACAATCTCCCTATTATCTCTTCACAAGAAAAAATTAACAAATTAAAGATTGCATGTAAAAAATAAATACAGAAAATGAAGATATTTTTAGTTATTTCTACAGATTAAACACTACAAAGTAAGTACATAATGATAATACCAAAGATTGATCAAGAACCCCTTATAATCTTCTTGAAATGTAGAATAACATTCACAAAAAACACTTATTTGAGTGAGGGAAGAAGAGAAAGAGAGAAAATGAGATATTTTTCTGTTATTCGACATGTTAAACACTACAAACTACAAAGTAAATACTCTATTTGATAATGTAAAAACCTGTGTATTGGAATATTGAAGAACCGCACTTAGAATCTTCTTACAATGTGGTGAATATGAATTGAAAAGAAAATACTTCGATAGGATTTGTGAGATGACAAATACATGCAAGCTTATATATATATAATAGACTAGGAATCAAAACCGTTATAACTGTAACTAACTCAATTATAGGTTACAATATTTATTTTAAGGTGACTTTTTACATCATGTTGACTTGTATTTCATTTTAAGGTGCAATTTGCTAGTAAAAGAGTATCATGTTTTTTAGCTACCATAGTTATTATTTCCATTACTACTTGTATTTCATTTAATAAGTTCGAGTGTGGATTATAATATCATGTACTATAACCTTTTTTCCTTAATCTTAAACCATATGGATATGGATTGGAATGAAAATGACTTCAATCCGTTACATTTGAATAGTTTATATTTACCATTTGTTAAGCAAGCTAGATTGTTGCATGAAACAAAATAGAAACTAATAATCCAACAATAGATGCTTAGGGTCAGGCATTCCCACAAGCTATTTTTGAGTTACATTGTTCTGCTGAATGATCATTCCAGTATCAACAACAAAACAACAAACATGGTGCTATATTACTATCCACTACAGAACACAGCAGTTTATTACAAATTTATGTACCAAACTAAAACAAACTATAAATGTTCTATGAATTAATAATGTAAAATTCAAAATTAAAATCAAATCTTTTCCTTTCCTTGATCTTAATCTTCTTCTTCATTTTCTCCTACATCATTATTTTCATCTTCATCTTCAACTCCTTCACCCTAACATTCTAAGATTCTTTCCGTATCAAACTCAAATGTCACATAGGACCTCATGCCCCTCTGGGCAGGATACTCCTAATTAAAAATGAAAAAAATATTAAATTAATTTGTTAAATATATTAATATTAATTATATAATTAAAATCAAATATATACAATAGCTTACTAAGATGCTTACTTTTTTTATTCCAAGCCATATCTCACAATTTACACATTGTAAATCGAAGTATGAAACCACTTTATTGTTGCTCAACTTCATTGCTTTCACATCTCCATAAAACACATTCACTCTGTAGCAATTTATAATATAATTATATTACTGAAAGAGTTAAAATCAATTGCATTTGGAAGTTAAAAACCTTACACTTTTGAAAAACTACATCCAACTATGCGAGAATCATTGTAAACCTAAAAGAAAACAGAAAAAAATGTTAATTATTCATCAGAATAAGTTCACATATAACTAATCAAATATTAAATTTCATGATTTATACCCATGAAAGCCTATCCTCTTCAAGTGCCAACGGCGTTCTACAAAAAACACAGCAAAAGAAATCGCCTTCACCAACTTCTTGAAGGAACAATCTCCCTATTATCTCTTCACAAGAAAAAACTAACAAATTAAAGATTGCATGTAAAAAATAAATACAGAAAATGAAGATATTTTTAGTTATTTCTACAGATTAAACACTACAAAGTAAGTACATAATGATAATACCAAAGATTGATCAAGAACCCCTTATAATCTTCTTGAAATGTAGAATAACATTCACAAAAAACACTTATTTGAGTGAGGGAAGAAGAGAAAGAGAGAAAATGAGATATTTTTCTGTTATTCTACATGTTAAACACTACAAACTACAAAGTAAATACTCTATTTGATAATGTAAAAACCTGTGTATTGGAATATTGAAGAACCGCACTTAGAATCTTCTTACAATGTGGTGAATATGAATTGAAAAGAAAATACTTCGATAGGATTTGTGAGATGACAAATACATGCAAGCTTATATATATATAATAGACTAGGAATCAAAACCGTTATAACTGTAACTAACTCAATTATAGGTTACAATATTTATTTTAAGGTGACTTTTTACATCATGTTGACTTGTATTTCATTTTAAGGTGCAATTTGCTAGTAAAAGAGTATCATGTTTTTTAGCTACCATAGTTATTATTTCCATTACTACTTGTATTTCATTTAATAAGTTCGAGTGTGGATTATAGTATCATGTACTATAACCTTTTTTCCTTAATCTTAAACCATATGGATATGGATTGGAATGAAAATGACTTCAATCCGTTACATTTGAATAGTTTATATTTACCATTTGTTAAGCAAGCTAGATTGTTGCATGAAACAAAATAGAAACTAATAATCCAACAATAGATGCTTAGGGTCAGGCATTCCCACAAGCTATTTTTGAGTTACATTGTTCTGCTGAATGATCATTCCAGTATCAACAACAAAACAACAAACATGGTGCTATATTACTATCCACTACAGAACACAGCAGTTTATTACAAATTTATGTACCAAACTAAAACAAACTATAAAAGTTCTATGAATTAATAGTGTAAAATTCAAAATTAAAATCAAATCTTTTCCTTTCCTTGATCTTAATCTTCTTCTTCATTTTCTCCTACATCATTATTTTCATCTTCATCTTCAACTCCTTCACCCTTACATTCTAAGATTCTTTCCGTATCAAACTCAAATGTCACATAGGACCTCATGCCCCTCTGGGCAGGATACTCCTAATTAAAAATGAAAAAAATATTAAATTAATTTGTTAAATATATTAATATTAATTATATAATTAAAATCAAATATATACAATAGCTTACTAAGATGCTTACTTTTTTTATTCCAAGCCATATCTCACAATTTACACATTGTAAATCGAAGTATGAAACCACTTTATTGTTGCTCAACTTCATTGCTTTCACATCTCCATAAAACACATTCACTCTGTAGCAATTTATAATATAATTATATTACTGAAAGAGTTAAAATCAATTGCATTTGGAAGTTAAAAACCTTACACTTTTGAAAAACTACATCCAACTACGCGAGAATCATTGTAAACCTAAAAGAAAACAGAAAAAAATGTTAATTATTCATCAGAATAAGTTCACATATAACTAATCAAATATTAAATTTCATGATTTATACCCATGAAAGCCTATCCTCTTCAAGTGCCAACGGCGTTCTACAAAAAACACAGCAAAAGAAATCGCCTTCACCAACTTCTTGAAGGAACAATCTCCCTATTATCTCTTCACAAGAAAAAAACTAACAAATTAAAGATTGCATGTAAAAAATAAATACAGAAAATGAAGATATTTTTTAGTTATTTCTACAGATTAAACACTACAAAGTAAGTACATAATGATAATACCAAAGATTGATCAAGAACCCCTTATAATCTTCTTGAAATGTAGAATAACATTCACAAAAAACACTTATTTGAGTGAGGGAAGAAGAGAAAGAGAGAAAATGAGATATTTTTCTGTTATTCGACATGTTAAACACTACAAACTACAAAGTAAATACTCTATTTGATAATGTAAAAACCTGTGTATTGGAATATTGAAGAACCGCACTTAGAATCTTCTTACAATGTGGTGAATATGAATTGAAAAGAAAATACTTCGATAGGATTTGTGAGATGACAAATACATGCAAGCTTATATATATATAATAGACTAGGAATCAAAACCGTTATAACTGTAACTAACTCAATTATAGGTTACAATATTTATTTTAAGGTGACTTTTTACATCATGTTGACTTGTATTTCATTTTAAGGTGCAATTTGCTAGTAAAAGAGTATCATGTTTTTTAGCTACCATAGTTATTATTTCCATTACTACTTGTATTTCATTTAATAAGTTCGAGTGTGGATTATAATATCATGTACTATAACCTTTTTTCCTTAATCTTAAACCATATGGATATGGATTGGAATGAAAATGACTTCAATCCGTTACATTTGAATAGTTTATATTTACCATTTGTTAAGCAAGCTAGATTGTTGCATGAAACAAAATAGAAACTAATAATCCAACAATAGATGCTTAGGGTCAGGCATTCCCACAAGCTATTTTTGAGTTACATTGTTCTGCTGAATGATCATTCCAGTATCAACAACAAAACAACAAACATGGTGCTATATTACTATCCACTACAGAACACAGCAGTTTATTACAAATTTATGTACCAAACTAAAACAAACTATAAATGTTCTATGAATTAATAATGTAAAATTCAAAATTAAAATCAAATCTTTTCCTTTCCTTGATCTTAATCTTCTTCTTCATTTTCTCCTACATCATTATTTTCATCTTCATCTTCAACTCCTTCACCCTAACATTCTAAGATTCTTTCCGTATCAAACTCAAATGTCACATAGGACCTCATGCCCCTCTGGGCAGGATACTCCTAATTAAAAATGAAAAAAATATTAAATTAATTTGTTAAATATATTAATATTAATTATATAATTAAAATCAAATATATACAATAGCTTACTAAGATGCTTACTTTTTTTATTCCAAGCCATATCTCACAATTTACACATTGTAAATCGAAGTATGAAACCACTTTATTGTTGCTCAACTTCATTGCTTTCACATCTCCATAAAACACATTCACTCTGTAGCAATTTATAATATAATTATATTACTGAAAGAGTTAAAATCAATTGCATTTGGAAGTTAAAAACCTTACACTTTTGAAAAACTACATCCAACTATGCGAGAATCATTGTAAACCTAAAAGAAAACAGAAAAAAATGTTAATTATTCATCAGAATAAGTTCACATATAACTAATCAAATATTAAATTTCATGATTTATACCCATGAAAGCCTATCCTCTTCAAGTGCCAACGGCGTTCTACAAAAAACACAGCAAAAGAAATCGCCTTCACCAACTTCTTGAAGGAACAATCTCCCTATTATCTCTTCACAAGAAAAAACTAACAAATTAAAGATTGCATGTAAAAAATAAATACAGAAAATGAAGATATTTTTAGTTATTTCTACAGATTAAACACTACAAAGTAAGTACATAATGATAATACCAAAGATTGATCAAGAACCCCTTATAATCTTCTTGAAATGTAGAATAACATTCACAAAAAACACTTATTTGAGTGAGGGAAGAAGAGAAAGAGAGAAAATGAGATATTTTTCTGTTATTCTACATGTTAAACACTACAAACTACAAAGTAAATACTCTATTTGATAATGTAAAAACCTGTGTATTGGAATATTGAAGAACCGCACTTAGAATCTTCTTACAATGTGGTGAATATGAATTGAAAAGAAAATACTTCGATAGGATTTGTGAGATGACAAATACATGCAAGCTTATATATATATAATAGACTAGGAATCAAAACCGTTATAACTGTAACTAACTCAATTATAGGTTACAATATTTATTTTAAGGTGACTTTTTACATCATGTTGACTTGTATTTCATTTTAAGGTGCAATTTGCTAGTAAAAGAGTATCATGTTTTTTAGCTACCATAGTTATTATTTCCATTACTACTTGTATTTCATTTAATAAGTTCGAGTGTGGATTATAGTATCATGTACTATAACCTTTTTTCCTTAATCTTAAACCATATGGATATGGATTGGAATGAAAATGACTTCAATCCGTTACATTTGAATAGTTTATATTTACCATTTGTTAAGCAAGCTAGATTGTTGCATGAAACAAAATAGAAACTAATAATCCAACAATAGATGCTTAGGGTCAGGCATTCCCACAAGCTATTTTTGAGTTACATTGTTCTGCTGAATGATCATTCCAGTATCAACAACAAAACAACAAACATGGTGCTATATTACTATCCACTACAGAACACAGCAGTTTATTACAAATTTATGTACCAAACTAAAACAAACTATAAAAGTTCTATGAATTAATAGTGTAAAATTCAAAATTAAAATCAAATCTTTTCCTTTCCTTGATCTTAATCTTCTTCTTCATTTTCTCCTACATCATTATTTTCATCTTCATCTTCAACTCCTTCACCCTTACATTCTAAGATTCTTTCCGTATCAAACTCAAATGTCACATAGGACCTCATGCCCCTCTGGGCAGGATACTCCTAATTAAAAATGAAAAAAATATTAAATTAATTTGTTAAATATATTAATATTAATTATATAATTAAAATCAAATATATACAATAGCTTACTAAGATGCTTACTTTTTTTATTCCAAGCCATATCTCACAATTTACACATTGTAAATCGAAGTATGAAACCACTTTATTGTTGCTCAACTTCATTGCTTTCACATCTCCATAAAACACATTCACTCTGTAGCAATTTATAATATAATTATATTACTGAAAGAGTTAAAATCAATTGCATTTGGAAGTTAAAAACCTTACACTTTTGAAAAACTACATCCAACTACGCGAGAATCATTGTAAACCTAAAAGAAAACAGAAAAAAATGTTAATTATTCATCAGAATAAGTTCACATATAACTAATCAAATATTAAATTTCATGATTTATACCCATGAAAGCCTATCCTCTTCAAGTGCCAACGGCGTTCTACAAAAAACACAGCAAAAGAAATCGCCTTCACCAACTTCTTGAAGGAACAATCTCCCCATTATCTCTTCACAAGAAAAAACTAACAAATTAAAGATTGCATGTAAAAAATAAATACAGAAAATGAAGATATTTTTTAGTTATTTCTACAGATTAAACACTACAAAGTAAGTACATAATGATAATACCAAAGATTGATCAAGAACCCCTTATAATCTTCTTGAAATGTAGAATAACGTTCACAAAAAACACTTATTTGAGTGAGGGAAGAAGAGAAAGAGAGAAAATGAGATATTTTTCTGTTATTCGACATGTTAAACACTACAAACTACAAAGTAAATACTCTATTTGATAATGTAAAAACCTGTGTATTGGAATATTGAAGAACCGCACTTAGAATCTTCTTACAATGTGGTGAATATGAATTGAAAAGAAAATACTTCGATAGGATTTGTGAGATGACAAATACATGCAAGCTTATATATATATAATAGACTAGGAATCAAAACCGTTATAACTGTAACTAACTCAATTATAGGTTACAATATTTATTTTAAGGTGACTTTTTACATCATGTTGACTTGTATTTCATTTTAAGGTGCAATTTGCTAGTAAAAGAGTATCATGTTTTTTAGCTACCATAGTTATTATTTCCATTACTACTTGTATTTCATTTAATTAGTTCGAGTGTGGATTATAGTATCATGTACTATAACCTTTTTTCCTTAATCTTAAACCATATGGATATGGATTGGAATGAAAATGACTTCAATCCGTTACATTTGAATAGTTTATATTTACCATTTGTTAAGCAAGCTAGATTGTTGCATGAAACAAAATAGAAACTAATAATCCAACAATAGATGCTTAGGGTCAGGCATTCCCACAAGCTATTTTTGAGTTACATTGTTCTGCTGAATCATCATTCCAGTATCAACAACAAAACAACAAACATGGTGCTATATTACTATCCACTACAGAACACAGCAGTTTATTACAAATTTATGTACCAAACTAAAACAAACTATAAAAGTTCTATGAATTAATAGTGTAAAATTCAAAATTAAAATCAAATCTTTTCCTTTCCTTGATCTTAATCTTCTTCTTCATTTTCTCCTACATCATTATTTTCATCTTCATCTTCAACTCCTTCACCCTTACATTCTAAGATTCTTTCCGTATCAAACTCAAATGTCACATAGGACCTCATGCCCCTCTGGGCAGGATACTCCTAATTAAAAATGAAAAAAATATTAAATTAATTTGTTAAATATATTAATATTAATTATATAATTAAAATCAAATATATACAATAGCTTACTAAGATGCTTACTTTTTTTATTCCAAGCCATATCTCACAATTTACACATTGTAAATCGAAGTATGAAACCACTTTATTGTTGCTCAACTTCATTGCTTTCACATCTCCATAAAACACATTCACTCTGTAGCAATTTATAATATAATTATATTACTGAAAGAGTTAAAATCAATTGCATTTGGAAGTTAAAAACCTTACACTTTTGAAAAACTACATCCAACTACGCGAGAATCATTGTAAACCTAAAAGAAAAAAGAAAAAAATGTTAATTATTCATCAGAATAAGTTCACATATAACTAATCAAATATTAAATTTCATGATTTATACCCATGAAAGCCTATCCTCTTCAAGTGCCAACGGCGTTCTACAAAAAACACAGCAAAAGAAATCGCCTTCACCAACTTCTTGAAGGAACAATCTCCCCATTATCTCTTCATAAGAAAAAACTAACAAATTAAAGATTGCATGTAAAAAATAAATACAGAAAATGAAGATATTTTTTAGTTATTTCTACAGATTAAACACTACAAAGTAAGTACATAATGATAATACCAAAGATTGATCAAGAACCCCTTATAATCTTCTTGAAATGTAGAATAACGTTCACAAAAAACACTTATTTGAGTGAAGGAAGAAGAGAAAGAGAGAAAATGAGATATTTTTCTGTTATTCTACATGTTAAACACTACAAACTACAAAGTAAATACTCTATTTGATAATGTAAAAACCTGTGTATTGGAATATTGAAGAACCGCACTTAGAATCTTCTTACAATGTGGTGAATATGAATTGAAAAGAAAATACTTCGATAGGATTTGTGAGATGACAAATACATGCAAGCTTATATATATATAATAGACTAGGAATCAAAACCGTTATAACTGTAACTAACTCAATTATAGGTTACAATATTTATTTTAAGGTGACTTTTTACATCATGTTGACTTGTATTTCATTTTAAGGTGCAATTTGCTAGTAAAAGAGTATCATGTTTTTTAGCTACCATAGTTATTATTTCCATTACTACTTGTATTTCATTTAATAAGTTCGAGTGTGGATTATAGTATCATGTACTATAACCTTTTTTCCTTAATCTTAAACCATATGGATATGGATTGGAATGAAAATGACTTCAATCCGTTACATTTGAATAGTTTATATTTACCATTTGTTAAGCAAGCTAGATTGTTGCATGAAACAAAATAGAAACTAATAATCCAACAATAGATGCTTAGGGTCAGGCATTCCCACAAGCTATTTTTGAGTTACATTGTTCTGCTGAATCATCATTCCAGTATCAACAACAAAACAACAAACATGGTGCTATATTACTATCCACTACAGAACACAGCAGTTTATTACAAATTTATGTACCAAACTAAAACAAACTATAAAAGTTCTATGAATTAATAGTGTAAAATTCAAAATTAAAATCAAATCTTTTCCTTTCCTTGATCTTAATCTTCTTCTTCATTTTCTCCTACATCATTATTTTCATCTTCATCTTCAACTCCTTCACCCTTACATTCTAAGATTCTTTCCGTATCAAACTCAAATGTCACATAGGACCTCATGCCCCTCTGGGCAGGATACTCCTAATTAAAAATGAAAAAAATATTAAATTAATTTGTTAAATATATTAATATTAATTATATAATTAAAATCAAATATATACAATAGCTTACTAAGATGCTTACTTTTTTTATTCCAAGCCATATCTCACAATTTACCCATTGTAAATCGAAGTATGAAACCACTTTATTGTTGCTCAACTTCATTGCTTTCACATCTCCATAAAACACATTCACTCTGTAGCAATTTATAATATAATTATATTACTGAAAGAGTTAAAATCAATTGCATTTGGAAGTTAAAAACCTTACACTTTTGAAAAACTACATCCAACTACGCGAGAATCATTGTAAACCTAAAAGAAAACAGAAAAAAATGTTAATTATTCATCAGAATAAGTTCACATATAACTAATCAAATATTAAATTTCATGATTTATACCCATGAAAGCCTATCCTCTTCAAGTGCCAACGGCGTTCTACAAAAAACACAGCAAAAGAAATCGCTTTCACCAACTTCTTGAAGGAACAATCTCCCTATTATCTCTTCACAAGAAAAAACTAACAAATTAAAAATTGCATGTAAAAAATAAATACAGAAAATGAAGATATTTTTAGTTATTTCTACAGATTAAACACTACAAAGTAAGTACATAATGATAATACCAAAGATTGATCAAGAACCCCTTATAATCTTCTTGAAATGTAGAATAACGTTCACAAAAAACACTTATTTGAGTGAGGGAAGAAGAGAAAGAGAGAAAATGAGATATTTTTCTGTTATTCTACATGTTAAACACTACAAATTACAAAGTAAATACTCTATTTGATAATGTAAAAACCTGTGTATTGGAATATTGAAGAACCGCACTTAGAATCTTCTTACAATGTGGTGAATATGAATTGAAAAGAAAATACTTCGATAGGATTTGTGAGATGACAAATACATGCAAGCTTATATATATATAATAGACTAGGAATCAAAACCGTTATAACTGTAACTAACTCAATTATAGGTTACAATATTTATTTTAAGGTGACTTTTTACATCATGTTGACTTGTATTTCATTTTAAGGTGCAATTTGCTAGTAAAAGAGTATCATGTTTTTTAGCTACCATAGTTATTATTTCCATTACTACTTGTATTTCATTTAATAAGTTCGAGTGTGGATTATAGTATCATGTACTATAACCTTTTTTCCTTAATCTTAAACCATATGGATATGGATTGGAATGAAAATGACTTCAATCCGTTACATTTGAATAGTTTATATTTACCATTTGTTAAGCAAGCTAGATTGTTGCATGAAACAAAATAGAAACTAATAATCCAACAATAGATGCTTAGGGTCAGGCATTCCCACAAGCTATTTTTGAGTTACATTGTTCTGCTGAATCATCATTCCAGTATCAACAACAAAACAACAAACATGGTGCTATATTACTATCCACTACAGAACACAGCAGTTTATTACAAATTTATGTACCAAACTAAAACAAACTATAAAAGTTCTATGAATTAATAGTGTAAAATTCAAAATTAAAATCAAATCTTTTCCTTTCCTTGATCTTAATCTTCTTCTTCATTTTCTCCTACATCATTATTTTCATCTTCATCTTCAACTCCTTCACCCTTACATTCTAAGATTCTTTCCGTATCAAACTCAAATGTCACATAGGACCTCATGCCCCTCTGGGCAGGATACTCCTAATTAAAAATGAAAAAAATATTAAATTAATTTGTTAAATATATTAATATTAATTATATAATTAAAATCAAATATATACAATAGCTTACTAAGATGCTTACTTTTTTTATTCCAAGCCATATCTCACAATTTACCCATTGTAAATCGAAGTATGAAACCACTTTATTGTTGCTCAACTTCATTGCTTTCACATCTCCATAAAACACATTCACTCTGTAGCAATTTATAATATAATTATATTACTGAAAGAGTTAAAATCAATTGCATTTGGAAGTTAAAAACCTTACACTTTTGAAAAACTACATCCAACTACGCGAGAATCATTGTAAACCTAAAAGAAAACAGAAAAAAATGTTAATTATTCATCAGAATAAGTTCACATATAACTAATCAAATATTAAATTTCATGATTTATACCCATGAAAGCCTATCCTCTTCAAGTGCCAACGGCGTTCTACAAAAAACACAGCAAAAGAAATCGCTTTCACCAACTTCTTGAAGGAACAATCTCCCTATTATCTCTTCACAAGAAAAAACTAACAAATTAAAAATTGCATGTAAAAAATAAATACAGAAAATGAAGATATTTTTAGTTATTTCTACAGATTAAACACTACAAAGTAAGTACATAATGATAATACCAAAGATTGATCAAGAACCCCTTATAATCTTCTTGAAATGTAGAATAACGTTCACAAAAAACACTTATTTGAGTGAGGGAAGAAGAGAAAGAGAGAAAATGAGATATTTTTCTGTTATTCTACATGTTAAACACTACAAACTACAAAGTAAATACTCTATTTGATAATGTAAAAACCTGTGTATTGGAATATTGAAGAACCGCACTTAGAATCTTCTTACAATGTGGTGAATATGAATTGAAAAGAAAATACTTCGATAGGATTTGTGAGATGACAAATACATGCAAGCTTATATATATATAATAGACTAGGAATCAAAACCGTTATAACTGTAACTAACTCAATTATAGGTTACAATATTTATTTTAAGGTGACTTTTTACATCATGTTGACTTGTATTTCATTTTAAGGTGCAATTTGCTAGTAAAAGAGTATCATGTTTTTTAGCTACCATAGTTATTATTTCCATTACTACTTGTATTTCATTTAATAAGTTCGAGTGTGGATTATAGTATCATGTACTATAACCTTTTTTCCTTAATCTTAAACCATATGGATATGGATTGGAATGAAAATGACTTCAATCCGTTACATTTGAATAGTTTATATTTACCATTTGTTAAGCAAGCTAGATTGTTGCATGAAACAAAATAGAAACTAATAATCCAACAATAGATGCTTAGGGTCAGGCATTCCCACAAGCTATTTTTGAGTTACATTGTTCTGCTGAATCATCATTCCAGTATCAACAACAAAACAACAAACATGGTGCTATATTACTATCCACTACAGAACACAGCAGTTTATTACAAATTTATGTACCAAACTAAAACAAACTATAAAAGTTCTATGAATTAATAGTGTAAAATTCAAAATTAAAATCAAATCTTTTCCTTTCCTTGATCTTAATCTTCTTCTTCATTTTCTCCTACATCATTATTTTCATCTTCATCTTCAACTCCTTCACCCTTACATTCTAAGATTCTTTCCGTATCAAACTCAAATGTCACATAGGACCTCATGCCCCTCTGGGCAGGATACTCCTAATTAAAAATGAAAAAAATATTAAATTAATTTGTTAAATATATTAATATTAATTATATAATTAAAATCAAATATATACAATAGCTTACTAAGATGCTTACTTTTTTTATTCCAAGCCATATCTCACAATTTACACATTGTAAATCGAAGTATGAAACCACTTTATTGTTGCTCAACTTCATTGCTTTCACATCTCCATAAAACACATTCACTCTGTAGCAATTTATAATATAATTATATTACTGAAAGAGTTAAAATCAATTGCATTTGGAAGTTAAAAACCTTACACTTTTGAAAAACTACATCCAACTACGCGAGAATCATTGTAAACCTAAAAGAAAACAGAAAAAAATGTTAATTATTCATCAGAATAAGTTCACATATAACTAATCAAATATTAAATTTCATGATTTATACCCATGAAAGCCTATCCTCTTCAAGTGCCAACGGCGTTCTACAAAAAACACAGCAAAAGAAATCGCCTTCACCAACTTCTTGAAGGAACAATCTCCCTATTATCTCTTCACAAGAAAAAACTAACAAATTAAAAATTGCATGTAAAAAATAAATACAGAAAATGAAGATATTTTTAGTTATTTCTACAGATTAAACACTACAAAGTAAGTACATAATGATAATACCAAAGATTGATCAAGAACCCCTTATAATCTTCTTGAAATGTAGAATAACGTTCACAAAAAACACTTATTTGAGTGAGGGAAGAAGAGAAAGAGAGAAAATGAGATATTTTTCTGTTATTCTACATGTTAAACACTACAAACTACAAAGTAAATACTCTATTTGATAATGTAAAAACCTGTGTATTGGAATATTGAAGAACCGCACTTAGAATCTTCTTACAATGTGGTGAATATGAATTGAAAAGAAAATACTTCGATAGGATTTGTGAGATGACAAATACATGCAAGCTTATATATATATAATAGACTAGGAATCAAAACCGTTATAACTGTAACTAACTCAATTATAGGTTACAATATTTATTTTAAGGTGACTTTTTACATCATGTTGACTTGTATTTCATTTTAAGGTGCAATTTGCTAGTAAAAGAGTATCATGTTTTTTAGCTACCATAGTTATTATTTCCATTACTACTTGTATTTCATTTAATAAGTTCGAGTGTGGATTATAGTATCATGTACTATAACCTTTTTTCCTTAATCTTAAACCATATGGATATGGATTGGAATGAAAATGACTTCAATCCGTTACATTTGAATAGTTTATATTTACCATTTGTTAAGCAAGCTAGATTGTTGCATGAAACAAAATAGAAACTAATAATCCAACAATAGATGCTTAGGGTCAGGCATTCCCACAAGCTATTTTTGAGTTACATTGTTCTGCTGAATCATCATTCCAGTATCAACAACAAAACAACAAACATGGTGCTATATTACTATCCACTACAGAACACAGCAGTTTATTACAAATTTATGTACCAAACTAAAACAAACTATAAAAGTTCTATGAATTAATAGTGTAAAATTCAAAATTAAAATCAAATCTTTTCCTTTCCTTGATCTTAATCTTCTTCTTCATTTTCTCTTACATCATTATTTTCATCTTCATCTTCAACTCCTTCACCCTTACATTCTAAGATTCTTTCCGTATCAAACTCAAATGTCACATAGGACCTCATGCCCCTCTGGGCAGGATACTCCTAATTAAAAATGAAAAAAATATTAAATTAATTTGTTAAATATATTAATATTAATTATATAATTAAAATCAAATATATACAATAGCTTACTAAGATGCTTACTTTTTTTATTCCAAGCCATATCTCACAATTTACACATTGTAAATCGAAGTATGAAACCACTTTATTGTTGCTCAACTTCATTGCTTTCACATCTCCATAAAACACATTCACTCTGTAGCAATTTATAATATAATTATATTACTGAAAGAGTTAAAATCAATTGCATTTGGAAGTTAAAAACCTTACACTTTTGAAAAACTACATCCAACTACGCGAGAATCATTGTAAACCTAAAAGAAAACAGAAAAAAATGTTAATTATTCATCAGAATAAGTTCACATATAACTAATCAAATATTAAATTTCATGATTTATACCCATGAAAGCCTATCCTCTTCAAGTGCCAACGGCGTTCTACAAAAAACACAGCAAAAGAAATCGCCTTCACCAACTTCTTGAAGGAACAATCTCCCTATTATCTCTTCACAAGAAAAAACTAACAAATTAAAAATTGCATGTAAAAAATAAATACAGAAAATGAAGATATTTTTAGTTATTTCTACAGATTAAACACTACAAAGTAAGTACATAATGATAATACCAAAGATTGATCAAGAACCCCTTATAATCTTCTTGAAATGTAGAATAACGTTCACAAAAAACACTTATTTGAGTGAGGGAAGAAGAGAAAGAGAGAAAATGAGATATTTTTCTGTTATTCTACATGTTAAACACTACAAACTACAAAGTAAATACTCTATTTGATAATGTAAAAACCTGTGTATTGGAATATTGAAGAACCGCACTTAGAATCTTCTTACAATGTGGTGAATATGAATTGAAAAGAAAATACTTCGATAGGATTTGTGAGATGACAAATACATGCAAGCTTATATATATATAATAGACTAGGAATCAAAACCGTTATAACTGTAACTAACTCAATTATAGGTTACAATATTTATTTTAAGGTGACTTTTTACATCATGTTGACTTGTATTTCATTTTAAGGTGCAATTTGCTAGTAAAAGAGTATCATGTTTTTTAGCTACCATAGTTATTATTTCCATTACTACTTGTATTTCATTTAATAAGTTCGAGTGTGGATTATAGTATCATGTACTATAACCTTTTTTCCTTAATCTTAAACCATATGGATATGGATTGGAATGAAAATGACTTCAATCCGTTACATTTGAATAGTTTATATTTACCATTTGTTAAGCAAGCTAGATTGTTGCATGAAACAAAATAGAAACTAATAATCCAACAATAGATGCTTAGGGTCAGGCATTCCCACAAGCTATTTTTGAGTTACATTGTTCTGCTGAATCATCATTCCAGTATCAACAACAAAACAACAAACATGGTGCTATATTACTATCCACTACAGAACACAGCAGTTTATTACAAATTTATGTACCAAACTAAAACAAACTATAAAAGTTCTATGAATTAATAGTGTAAAATTCAAAATTAAAATCAAATCTTTTCCTTTCCTTGATCTTAATCTTCTTCTTCATTTTCTCTTACATCATTATTTTCATCTTCATCTTCAACTCCTTCACCCTAACATTCTAAGATTCTTTCCGTATCAAACTCAAATGTCACATAGGACCTCATGCCCCTCTGGGCAGGATACTCCTAATTAAAAATGAAAAAAATATTAAATTAATTTGTTAAATATATTAATATTAATTATATAATTAAAATCAAATATATACAATAGCTTACTAAGATGCTTACTTTTTTTATTCCAAGCCATATCTCACAATTTACACATTGTAAATCGAAGTATGAAACCACTTTATTGTTGCTCAACTTCATTGCTTTCACATCTCCATAAAACACATTCACTCTGTAGCAATTTATAATATAATTATATTACTGAAAGAGTTAAAATCAATTGCATTTGGAAGTTAAAAACCTTACACTTTTGAAAAACTACATCCAACTACGCGAGAATCATTGTAAACCTAAAAGAAAACAGAAAAAAATGTTAATTATTCATCAGAATAAGTTCACATATAACTAATCAAATATTAAATTTCATGATTTATACCCATGAAAGCCTATCCTCTTCAAGTGCCAACGGCGTTCTACAAAAAACACAGCAAAAGAAATCGCCTTCACCAACTTCTTGAAGGAACAATCTCCCTATTATCTCTTCACAAGAAAAAACTAACAAATTAAAAATTGCATGTAAAAAATAAATACAGAAAATGAAGATATTTTTAGTTATTTCTACAGATTAAACACTACAAAGTAAGTACATAATGATAATACCAAAGATTGATCAAGAACCCCTTATAATCTTCTTGAAATGTAGAATAACGTTCACAAAAAACACTTATTTGAGTGAGGGAAGAAGAGAAAGAGAGAAAATGAGATATTTTTCTGTTATTCTACATGTTAAACACTACAAACTACAAAGTAAATACTCTATTTGATAATGTAAAAACCTGTGTATTGGAATATTGAAGAACCGCACTTAGAATCTTCTTACAATGTGGTGAATATGAATTGAAAAGAAAATACTTCGATAGGATTTGTGAGATGACAAATACATGCAAGCTTATATATATATAATAGACTAGGAATCAAAACCGTTATAACTGTAACTAACTCAATTATAGGTTACAATATTTATTTTAAGGTGACTTTTTACATCATGTTGACTTGTATTTCATTTTAAGGTGCAATTTGCTAGTAAAAGAGTATCATGTTTTTTAGCTACCATAGTTATTATTTCCATTACTACTTGTATTTCATTTAATAAGTTCGAGTGTGGATTATAGTATCATGTACTATAACCTTTTTTCCTTAATCTTAAACCATATGGATATGGATTGGAATGAAAATGACTTCAATCCGTTACATTTGAATAGTTTATATTTACCATTTGTTAAGCAAGCTAGATTGTTGCATGAAACAAAATAGAAACTAATAATCCAACAATAGATGCTTAGGGTCAGGCATTCCCACAAGCTATTTTTGAGTTACATTGTTCTGCTGAATCATCATTCCAGTATCAACAACAAAACAACAAACATGGTGCTATATTACTATCCACTACAGAACACAGCAGTTTATTACAAATTTATGTACCAAACTAAAACAAACTATAAAAGTTCTATGAATTAATAGTGTAAAATTCAAAATTAAAATCAAATCTTTTCCTTTCCTTGATCTTAATCTTCTTCTTCATTTTCTCTTACATCATTATTTTCATCTTCATCTTCAACTCCTTCACCCTAACATTCTAAGATTCTTTCCGTATCAAACTCAAATGTCACATAGGACCTCATGCCCCTCTGGGCAGGATACTCCTAATTAAAAATGAAAAAAATATTAAATTAATTTGTTAAATATATTAATATTAATTATATAATTAAAATCAAATATATACAATAGCTTACTAAGATGCTTACTTTTTTTATTCCAAGCCATATCTCACAATTTACACATTGTAAATCGAAGTATGAAACCACTTTATTGTTGCTCAACTTCATTGCTTTCACATCTCCATAAAACACATTCACTCTGTAGCAATTTATAATATAATTATATTACTGAAAGAGTTAAAATCAATTGCATTTGGAAGTTAAAAACCTTACACTTTTGAAAAATTACATCCAACTACGCGAAAATCATTGTAAACCTAAAAGAAAACAGAAAAAAATGTTAATTATTCATCAGAATAAGTTCACATATAACTAATCAAATATTAAATTTCATGATTTATACCCATGAAAGCCTATCCTCTTCAAGTGCCAACGGCGTTCTACAAAAAACACAGCAAAAGAAATCGCCTTCACCAACTTCTTGAAGGAACAATCTCCCTATTATCTCTTCACAAGAAAAAACTAACAAATTAAAAATTGCATGTAAAAAATAAATACAGAAAATGAAGATATTTTTAGTTATTTCTACAGATTAAACACTACAAAGTAAGTACATAATGATAATACCAAAGATTGATCAAGAACCCCTTATAATCTTCTTGAAATGTAGAATAACGTTCACAAAAAACACTTATTTGAGTGAGGGAAGAAGAGAAAGAGAGAAAATGAGATATTTTTCTGTTATTCTACATGTTAAACACTACAAACTACAAAGTAAATACTCTATTTGATAATGTAAAAACCTGTGTATTGGAATATTGAAGAACCGCACTTAGAATCTTCTTACAATGTGGTGAATATGAATTGAAAAGAAAATACTTCGATAGGATTTGTGAGATGACAAATACATGCAAGCTTATATATATATAATAGACTAGGAATCAAAACCGTTATAACTGTAACTAACTCAATTATAGGTTACAATATTTATTTTAAGGTGACTTTTTACATCATGTTGACTTGTATTTCATTTTAAGGTGCAATTTGCTAGTAAAAGAGTATCATGTTTTTTAGCTACCATAGTTATTATTTCCATTACTACTTGTATTTCATTTAATAAGTTCGAGTGTGGATTATAGTATCATGTACTATAACCTTTTTTCCTTAATCTTAAACCATATGGATATGGATTGGAATGAAAATGACTTCAATCCGTTACATTTGAATAGTTTATATTTACCATTTGTTAAGCAAGCTAGATTGTTGCATGAAACAAAATAGAAACTAATAATCCAACAATAGATGCTTAGGGTCAGGCATTCCCACAAGCTATTTTTGAGTTACATTGTTCTGCTGAATCATCATTCCAGTATCAACAACAAAACAACAAACATGGTGCTATATTACTATCCACTACAGAACACAGCAGTTTATTACAAATTTATGTACCAAACTAAAACAAACTATAAAAGTTCTATGAATTAATAGTGTAAAATTCAAAATTAAAATCAAATCTTTTCCTTTCCTTGATCTTAATCTTCTTCTTCATTTTCTCCTACATCATTATTTTCATCTTCATCTTCAACTCCTTCACCCTAACATTCTAAGATTCTTTCCGTATGAAACTCAAATGTCACATAGGACCTCATGCCCCTCTGGGCAGGATACTCCTAATTAAAAATGAAAAAAATATTAAATTAATTTGTTAAATATATTAATATTAATTATATAATTAAAATCAAATATATACAATAGCTTACTAAGATGCTTACTTTTTTTATTCCAAGCCATATCTCACAATTTACACATTGTAAATCGAAGTATGAAACCACTTTATTGTTGCTCAACTTCATTGCTTTCACATCTCCATAAAACACATTCACTCTGTAGCAATTTATAATATAATTATATTACTGAAAGAGTTAAAATCAATTGCATTTGGAAGTTAAAAACCTTACACTTTTGAAAAACTACATCCAACTACGCGAGAATCATTGTAAACCTAAAAGAAAACAGAAAAAAATGTTAATTATTCATCAGAATAAGTTCACATATAACTAATCAAATATTAAATTTCATGATTTATACCCATGAAAGCCTATCCTCTTCAAGTGCCAACGGCGTTCTACAAAAAACACAGCAAAAGAAATCGCCTTCACCAACTTCTTGAAGGAACAATCTCCCCATTATCTCTTCACAAGAAAAAACTAACAAATTAAAGATTGCATGTAAAAAATAAATACAAAAAATGAAGATATTTTTTAGTTATTTCTATAGATTAAACACTACAAAGTAAGTACATAATGATAATACCAAAGATTGATCAAGAACCCCTTATAATCTTCTTGAAATGTAGAATAACGTTCACAAAAAACACTTATTTGAGTGAGGGAAGAAGAGAAAGAGAGAAAATGAGATATTTTTCTGTTATTCTACATGTTAAACACTACAATTTACAAAGTAAATACTCTATTTGATAATGTAAAAACCTGTGTATTGGAATATTGAAGAACCGCACTTAGAATCTTCTTACAATGTGGTGAATATGAATTGAAAAGAAAATACTTCGATAGGATTTGTGAGATGACAAATACATGCAAGCTTATATATATATAATAGACTAGGAATCAAAACCGTTATAACTGTAACTAACTCAATTATAGGTTACAATATTTATTTTAAGGTGACTTTTTACATCATGTTGACTTGTATTTCATTTTAAGGTGCAATTTGCTAGTAAAAGAGTATCATGTTTTTTAGCTACCATAGTTATTATTTCCATTACTACTTGTATTTCATTTAATAAGTTCGAGTGTGGATTATAGTATCATGTACTATAACCTTTTTTCCTTAATCTTAAACCATATGGATATGGATTGGAATGAAAATGACTTCAATCCGTTACATTTGAATAGTTTATATTTACCATTTGTTAAGCAAGCTAGATTGTTGCATGAAACAAAATAGAAACTAATAATCCAACAATAAATGCTTAGGGTCAGGCATTCCCACAAGCTATTTTTGAGTTACATTGTTCTGCTGAATGATCATTCCAGTATCAACAACAAAACAACAAACATGGTGCTATATTACTATCCACTACAGAACACAACAGTTTATTACAAATTTATGTACCAAACTAAAACAAACTATAAATGTTCTATGAATTAATAGTGTAAAATTCAAAATTAAAATCAAATCTTTTCCTTTCCTTGATCTTAATCTTCTTCTTCATTTTCTCCTACATCATTATTTTCATCTTCATCTTCAACTCCTTCACCCTAACATTCTAAGATTCTTTCCGTATCAAACTCAAATGTCACATAGGACCTCATGCCCCTCTGGGCAGGATACTCCTAATTAAAAATGAAAAAAATATTAAATTAATTTGTTAAATATATTAATATTAATTATATAATTAAAATCAAATATATACAATAGCTTACTAAGATGCTTACTTTTTTTATTCCAAGCCATATCTCACAATTTACACATTGTAAATCGAAGTATGAAACCACTTTATTGTTGCTCAACTTCATTGCTTTCACATCTCCATAAAACACATTCACTCTGTAGCAATTTATAATATAATTATATTACTGAAAGAGTTAAAATCAATTGCATTTGGAAGTTAAAAACCTTACACTTTTGAAAAACTACATCCAACTACGCGAGAATCATTGTAAACCTAAAAGAAAACAGAAAAAAATGTTAATTGTTCATCAGAATAAGTTCACATATAACTAATCAAATATTAAATTTCATGATTTATACCCATGAAAGCCTATCCTCTTCAAGTGCCAACGGCGTTCTACAAAAAACACAGCAAAAGAAATCGCCTTCACCAACTTCTTGAAGGAACAATCTCCCCATTATCTCTTCACAAGAAAAAACTAACAAATTAAAGATTGCATGTAAAAAATAAATACAGAAAATGAAGATATTTTTTAGTTATTTCTACAGATTAAACACTACAAAGTAAGTACATAATGATAATACCAAAGATTGATCAAGAACCCCTTATAATCTTCTTGAAATGTAGAATAACGTTCACAAAAAACACTTATTTGAGTGAGGGAAGAAGAGAAAGAGAGAAAATGAGATATTTTTCTGTTATTCTACATGTTAAACACTACAAACTACAAAGTAAATACTCTATTTGATAATGTAAAAACCTGTGTATTGGAATATTGAAGAACCGCACTTAGAATCTTCTTACAATGTGGTGAATATGAATTGAAAAGAAAATACTTCGATAGGATTTGTGAGATGACAAATACATGCAAGCTTATATATATATAATAGACTAGGAATCAAAACCGTTATAACTGTAACTAACTCAATTATAGGTTACAATATTTATTTTAAGGTGACTTTTTACATCATGTTGACTTGTATTTCATTTTAAGGTGCAATTTGCTAGTAAAAGAGTATCATGTTTTTTAGCTACCATAGTTATTATTTCCATTACTACTTGTATTTCATTTAATAAGTTCGAGTGTGGATTATAGTATCATGTACTATAACCTTTTTTCCTTAATCTTAAACCATATGGATATGGATTGGAATGAAAATGACTTCAATCCGTTACATTTGAATAGTTTATATTTACCATTTGTTAAGCAAGCTAGATTGTTGCATGAAACAAAATAGAAACTAATAATCCAACAATAGATGCTTAGGGTCAGGCATTCCCACAAGCTATTTTTGAGTTACATTGTTCTGCTGAATGATCATTCCAGTATCAACAACAAAACAACAAACATGGTGCTATATTACTATCCACTACAGAACACAGCAGTTTATTACAAATTTATGTACCAAACTAAAACAAACTATAAAAGTTCTATGAATTAATAGTGTAAAATTCAAAATTAAAATCAAATCTTTTCCTTTCCTTGATCTTAATCTTCTTCTTCATTTTCTCCTACATCATTATTTTCATCTTCATCTTCAACTCCTTCACCCTTACATTCTAAGATTCTTTCCGTATCAAACTCAAATGTCACATAGGACCTCATGCCCCTCTGGGCAGGATACTCCTAATTAAAAATGAAAAAAATATTAAATTAATTTGTTAAATATATTAATATTAATTATATAATTAAAATCAAATATATACAATAGCTTACTAAGATGCTTACTTTTTTTATTCCAAGCCATATCTCACAATTTACACATTGTAAATCGAAGTATGAAACCACTTTATTGTTGCTCAACTTCATTGCTTTCACATCTCCATAAAACACATTCACTCTGTAGCAATTTATAATATAATTATATTACTGAAAGAGTTAAAATCAATTGCATTTGGAAGTTAAAAACCTTACACTTTTGAAAAACTACATCCAACTACGCGAGAATCATTGTAAACCTAAAAGAAAACAGAAAAAAATGTTAATTATTCATCAGAATAAGTTCACATATAACTAATCAAATATTAAATTTCATGATTTATACCCATGAAAGCCTATCCTCTTCAAGTGCCAACGGCGTTCTACAAAAAACACAGCAAAAGAAATCGCCTTCACCAACTTCTTGAAGGAACAATCTCCCCATTATCTCTTCACAAGAAAAAACTAACAAATTAAAGATTGCATGTAAAAAATAAATACAGAAAATGAAGATATTTTTTAGTTATTTCTACAGATTAAACACTACAAAGTAAGTACATAATGATAATACCAAAGATTGATCAAGAACCCCTTATAATCTTCTTGAAATGTAGAATAACGTTCACAAAAAACACTTATTTGAGTGAGGGAAGAAGAGAAAGAGAGAAAATGAGATATTTTTCTGTTATTCTACATGTTAAACACTACAAACTACAAAGTAAATACTCTATTTGATAATGTAAAAACCTGTGTATTGGAATATTGAAGAACCGCACTTAGAATCTTCTTACAATGTGGTGAATATGAATTGAAAAGAAAATACTTCGATAGGATTTGTGAGATGACAAATACATGCAAGCTTATATATATATAATAGACTAGGAATCAAAACCGTTATAACTGTAACTAACTCAATTATAGGTTACAATATTTATTTTAAGGTGACTTTTTACATCATGTTGACTTGTATTTCATTTTAAGGTGCAATTTGCTAGTAAAAGAGTATCATGTTTTTTAGCTACCATAGTTATTATTTCCATTACTACTTGTATTTCATTTAATAAGTTCGAGTGTGGATTATAGTATCATGTACTATAACCTTTTTTCCTTAATCTTAAACCATATGGATATGGATTGGAATGAAAATGACTTCAATCCGTTACATTTGAATAGTTTATATTTACCATTTGTTAAGCAAGCTAGATTGTTGCATGAAACAAAATAGAAACTAATAATCCAACAATAAATGCTTAGGGTCAGGCATTCCCACAAGCTATTTTTGAGTTACATTGTTCTGCTGAATGATCATTCCAGTATCAACAACAAAACAACAAACATGGTGCTATATTACTATCCACTACAGAACACAACTGTTTATTACAAATTTATGTACCAAACTAAAACAAACTATAAATGTTCTATGAATTAATAGTGTAAAATTCAAAATTAAAATCAAATCTTTTCCTTTCCTTGATCTTAATCTTCTTCTTCATTTTCTCCTACATCATTATTTTCATCTTCATCTTCAACTCCTTCACCCTAACATTCTAAGATTCTTTCCGTATCAAACTCAAATGTCACATAGGACCTCATGCCCCTCTGGGCAGGATACTCCTAATTAAAAATGAAAAAAATATTAAATTAATTTGTTAAATATATTAATATTAATTATATAATTAAAATCAAATATATACAATAGCTTACTAAGATGCTTACTTTTTTTATTCCAAGCCATATCTCACAATTTACACATTGTAAATCGAAGTATGAAACCACTTTATTGTTGCTCAACTTCATTGCTTTCACATCTCCATAAAACACATTCACTCTGTAGCAATTTATAATATAATTATATTACTGAAAGAGTTAAAATCAATTGCATTTGGAAGTTAAAAACCTTACACTTTTGAAAAACTACATCCAACTACGCGAGAATCATTGTAAACCTAAAAGAAAACAGAAAAAAATGTTAATTATTCATCAGAATAAGTTCACATATAACTAATCAAATATTAAATTTCATGATTTATACCCATGAAAGCCTATCCTCTTCAAGTGCCAACGGCGTTCTACAAAAAACACAGCAAAAGAAATCGCCTTCACCAACTTCTTGAAGGAACAATCTCCCCATTATCTCTTCACAAGAAAAAACTAACAAATTAAAGATTGCATGTAAAAAATAAATACAGAAAATGAAGATATTTTTTAGTTATTTCTACAGATTAAACACTACAAAGTAAGTACATAATGATAATACCAAAGATTGATCAAGAACCCCTTATAATCTTCTTGAAATGTAGAATAACGTTCACAAAAAACACTTATTTGAGTGAGGGAAGAAGAGAAAGAGAGAAAATGAGATATTTTTCTGTTATTCTACATGTTAAACACTACAAACTACAAAGTAAATACTCTATTTGATAATGTAAAAACCTGTGTATTGGAATATTGAAGAACCGCACTTAGAATCTTCTTACAATGTGGTGAATATGAATTGAAAAGAAAATACTTCGATAGGATTTGTGAGATGACAAATACATGCAAGCTTATATATATATAATAGACTAGGAATCAAAACCGTTATAACTGTAACTAACTCAATTATAGGTTACAATATTTATTTTAAGGTGACTTTTTACATCATGTTGACTTGTATTTCATTTTAAGGTGCAATTTGCTAGTAAAAGAGTATCATGTTTTTTAGCTACCATAGTTATTATTTCCATTACTACTTGTATTTCATTTAATAAGTTCGAGTGTGGATTATAGTATCATGTACTATAACCTTTTTTCCTTAATCTTAAACCATATGGATATGGATTGGAATGAAAATGACTTCAATCCGTTACATTTGAATAGTTTATATTTACCATTTGTTAAGCAAGCTAGATTGTTGCATGAAACAAAATAGAAACTAATAATCCAACAATAGATGCTTAGGGTCAGGCATTCCCACAAGCTATTTTTGAGTTACATTGTTCTGCTGAATCATCATTCCAGTATCATAAACAAAACAACAAACATGGTGCTATATTACTATCCACTACAGAACACAGCAGTTTATTACAAATTTATGTACCAAACTAAAACAAACTATAAAAGTTCTATGAATTAATAGTGTAAAATTCAAAATTAAAATCAAATCTTTTCCTTTCCTTGATCTTAATCTTCTTCTTCATTTTCTCTTACATCATTATTTTCATCTTCATCTTCAACTCCTTCACCCTAACATTCTAAGATTCTTTCCGTATCAAACTCAAATGTCACATAGGACCTCATGCCCCTCTGGGCAGGATACTCCTAATTAAAAATGAAAAAAATATTAAATTAATTTGTTAAATATATTAATATTAATTATATAATTAAAATCAAATATATACAATAGCTTACTAAGATGCTTACTTTTTTTATTCCAAGCCATATCTCACAATTTACACATTGTAAATCGAAGTATGAAACCACTTTATTGTTGCTCAACTTCATTGCTTTCACATCTCCATAAAACACATTCACTCTGTAGCAATTTATAATATAATTATATTACTGAAAGAGTTAAAATCAATTGCATTTGGAAGTTAAAAACCTTACACTTTTGAAAAACTACATCCAACTACGCGAGAATCATTGTAAACCTAAAAGAAAACAGAAAAAAATGTTAATTATTCATCAGAATAAGTTCACATATAACTAATCAAATATTAAATTTCATGATTTATACCCATGAAAGCCTATCCTCTTCAAGTGCCAACGGCGTTCTACAAAAAACACAGCAAAAGAAATCGCCTTCACCAACTTCTTGAAGGAACAATCTCCCCATTATCTCTTCACAAGAAAAAACTAACAAATTAAAGATTGCATGTAAAAAATAAATACAGAAAATGAAGATATTTTTTAGTTATTTCTACAGATTAAACACTACAAAGTAAGTACATAATGATAATACCAAAGATTGATCAAGAACCCCTTATAATCTTCTTGAAATGTAGAATAACGTTCACAAAAAACACTTATTTGAGTGAGGGAAGAAGAGAAAGAGAGAAAATGAGATATTTTTCTGTTATTCTACATGTTAAACACTACAAACTACAAAGTAAATACTCTATTTGATAATGTAAAAACCTGTGTATTGGAATATTGAAGAACCGCACTTAGAATCTTCTTACAATGTGGTGAATATGAATTGAAAAGAAAATACTTCGATAGGATTTTTGAGATGACAAATACATGCAAGCTTATATATATATAATAGACTAGGAATCAAAACCGTTATAACTGTAACTAACTCAATTATAGGTTACAATATTTATTTTAAGGTGACTTTTTACATCATGTTGACTTGTATTTCATTTTAAGGTGCAATTTGCTAGTAAAAGAGTATCATGTTTTTTAGCTACCATAGTTATTATTTCCATTACTACTTGTATTTCATTTAATAAGTTCGAGTGTGGATTATAGTATCATGTACTATAACCTTTTTTCCTTAATCTTAAACCATATGGATATGGATTGGAATGAAAATGACTTCAATCCGTTACATTTGAATAGTTTATATTTACCATTTGTTAAGCAAGCTAGATTGTTGCATGAAACAAAATAGAAACTAATAATCCAACAATAGATGCTTAGGGTCAGGCATTCCCACAAGCTATTTTTGAGTTACATTGTTCTGCTGAATGATCATTCCAGTATCAACAACAAAACAACAAACATGGTGCTATATTACTATCCACTACAGAACACAGCAGTTTATTACAAATTTATGTACCAAACTAAAACAAACTATAAAAGTTCTATGAATTAATAGTGTAAAATTCAAAATTAAAATCAAATCTTTTCCTTTCCTTGATCTTAATCTTCTTCTTCATTTTCTCCTACATCATTATTTTCATCTTCATCTTCAACTCCTTCACCCTTACATTCTAAGATTCTTTCCGTATCAAACTCAAATGTCACATAGGACCTCATGCCCCTCTGGGCAGGATACTCCTAATTAAAAATGAAAAAAATATGAAATTAATTTGTTAAATATATTAATATTAATTATATAATTAAAATCAAATATATACAATAGCTTACTAAGATGCTTACTTTTTTTATTCCAAGCCATATCTCACAATTTACACATTGTAAATCGAAGTATGAAACCACTTTATTGTTGCTCAACTTCATTGCTTTCACATCTCCATAAAACACATTCACTCTGTAGCAATTTATAATATAATTATATTACTGAAAGAGTTAAAATCAATTGCATTTGGAAGTTAAAAACCTTACACTTTTGAAAAACTACATCCAACTACGCGAGAATCATTGTAAACCTAAAAGAAAACAGAAAAAAATGTTAATTATTCATCAGAATAAGTTCACATATAACTAATCAAATATTAAATTTCATGATTTATACCCATGAAAGCCTATCCTCTTCAAGTGCCAACGGCGTTCTACAAAAAACACAGCAAAATAAATCGCCTTCACCAACTTCTTGAAGGAACAATCTCCCCATTATCTCTTCACAAGAAAAAACTAACAAATTAAAGATTGCATGTAAAAAATAAATACAGAAAATGAAGATATTTTTTAGTTATTTCTACAGATTAAACACTACAAAGTAAGTACATAATGATAATACCAAAGATTGATCAAGAACCCCTTATAATCTTCTTGAAATGTAGAATAACGTTCACAAAAAACACTTATTTGAGTGAGGGAAGAAGAGAAAGAGAGAAAATGAGATATTTTTCTGTTATTCTACATGTTAAACACTACAAACTACAAAGTAAATACTCTATTTGATAATGTAAAAACCTGTGTATTGGAATATTGAAGAACCGCACTTAGAATCTTCTTACAATGTGGTGAATATGAATTGAAAAGAAAATACTTCGATAGGATTTGTGAGATGACAAATACATGCAAGCTTATATATATATAATAGACTAGGAATCAAAACCGTTATAACTGTAACTAACTCAATTATAGGTTACAATATTTATTTTAAGGTGACTTTTTACATCATGTTGACTTGTATTTCATTTTAAGGTGCAATTTGCTAGTAAAAGAGTATCATGTTTTTTAGCTACCATAGTTATTATTTCCATTACTACTTGCATTTCATTTAATAAGTTCGAGTGTGGATTATAGTATCATGTACTATAACCTTTTTTCCTTAATCTTAAACCATATGGATATGGATTGGAATGAAAATGACTTCAATCCGTTACATTTGAATAGTTTATATTTACCATTTGTTAAGCAAGCTAGATTGTTGCATGAAACAAAATAGAAACTAATAATCCAACAATAGATGCTTAGGGTCAGGCATTCCCACAAGCTATTTTTGAGTTACATTGTTCTGCTGAATCATCATTCCAGTATCAACAACAAAACAACAAACATGGTGCTATATTACTATCCACTACAGAACACAGCAGTTTATTACAAATTTATGTACCAAACTAAAACAAACTATAAAAGTTCTATGAATTAATAGTGTAAAATTCAAAATTAAAATCAAATCTTTTCCTTTCCTTGATCTTAATCTTCTTCTTCATTTTCTCCTACATCATTATTTTCATCTTCATCTTCAACTCCTTCACCCTTACATTCTAAGATTCTTTCCGTATCAAACTCAAATGTCACATAGGACCTCATGCCCCTCTGGGCAGGATACTCCTAATTAAAAATGAAAAAAATATTAAATTAATTTGTTAAATATATTAATATTAATTATATAATTAAAATCAAATATATACAATAGCTTACTAAGATGCTTACTTTTTTTATTCCAAGCCATATCTCACAATTTACACATTGTAAATCGAAGTATGAAACCACTTTATTGTTGCTCAACTTCATTGCTTTCACATCTCCATAAAACACATTCACTCTGTAGCAATTTATAATATAATTATATTACTGAAAGAGTTAAAATCAATTGCATTTGGAAGTTAAAAACCTTACACTTTTGAAAAACTACATCCAACTACGCGAGAATCATTGTAAACCTAAAAGAAAACAGAAAAAAATGTTAATTATTCATCAGAATAAGTTCACATATAACTAATCAAATATTAAATTTCATGATTTATACCCATGAAAGCCTATCCTCTTCAAGTGCCAACGGCGTTCTACAAAAAACACAGCAAAAGAAATCGCCTTCACCAACTTCTTGAAGGAACAATCTCCCTATTATCTCTTCACAAGAAAAAAACTAACAAATTAAAGATTGCATGTAAAAAATAAATACAGAAAATGAAGATATTTTTAGTTATTTCTACAGATTAAACACTACAAAGTAAGTACATAATGATAATACCAAAGATTGATCAAGAACCCCTTATAATCTTCTTGAAATGTAGAATAACGTTCACAAAAAACACTTATTTGAGTGAGGGAAGAAGAGAAAGAGAGAAAATGAGATATTTTTCTGTTATTCTACATGTTAAACACTACAAACTACAAAGTAAATACTCTATTTGATAATGTAAAAACCTGTGTATTGGAATATTGAAGAACCGCACTTAGAATCTTCTTACAATGTGGTGAATATGAATTGAAAAGAAAATACTTCGATAGGATTTGTGAGATGACAAATACATGCAAGCTTATATATATATAATAGACTAGGAATCAAAACCGTTATAACTGTAACTAACTCAATTATAGGTTACAATATTTATTTTAAGGTGACTTTTTACATCATGTTGACTTGTATTTCATTTTAAGGTGCAATTTGCTAGTAAAAGAGTATCATGTTTTTTAGCTACCATAGTTATTATTTCCATTACTACTTGTATTTCATTTAATAAGTTCGAGTGTGGATTATAGTATCATGTACTATAACCTTTTTTCCTTAATCTTAAACCATATGGATATGGATTGGAATGAAAATGACTTCAATCCGTTACATTTGAATAGTTTATATTTACCATTTGTTAAGCAAGCTAGATTGTTGCATGAAACAAAATAGAAACTAATAATCCAACAATAGATGCTTAGGGTCAGGCATTCCCACAAGCTATTTTTGAGTTACATTGTTCTGCTGAATGATCATTCCAGTATCAACAACAAAACAACAAACATGGTGCTATATTACTATCCACTACAGAACACAGCAGTTTATTACAAATTTATGTACCAAACTAAAACAAACTATAAAAGTTCTATGAATTAATAGTGTAAAATTCAAAATTAAAATCAAATCTTTTCCTTTCCTTGATCTTAATCTTCTTCTTCATTTTCTCCTACATCATTATTTTCATCTTCATCTTCAACTCCTTCACCCTTACATTCTAAGATTCTTTCCGTATCAAACTCAAATGTCACATAGGACCTCATGCCCCTCTGGGCAGGATACTCCTAATTAAAAATGAAAAAAATATGAAATTAATTTGTTAAATATATTAATATTAATTATATAATTAAAATCAAATATATACAATAGCTTACTAAGATGCTTACTTTTTTTATTCCAAGCCATATCTCACAATTTACACATTGTAAATCGAAGTATGAAACCACTTTATTGTTGCTCAACTTCATTGCTTTCACATCTCCATAAAACACATTCACTCTGTAGCAATTTATAATATAATTATATTACTGAAAGAGTTAAAATCAATTGCATTTGGAAGTTAAAAACCTTACACTTTTGAAAAACTACATCCAACTACGCGAGAATCATTGTAAACCTAAAAGAAAACAGAAAAAAATGTTAATTATTCATCAGAATAAGTTCACATATAACTAATCAAATATTAAATTTCATGATTTATACCCATGAAAGCCTATCCTCTTCAAGTGCCAACGGCGTTCTACAAAAAACACAGCAAAATAAATCGCCTTCACCAACTTCTTGAAGGAACAATCTCCCCATTATCTCTTCACAAGAAAAAACTAACAAATTAAAGATTGCATGTAAAAAATAAATACAGAAAATGAAGATATTTTTTAGTTATTTCTACAGATTAAACACTACAAAGTAAGTACATAATGATAATACCAAAGATTGATCAAGAACCCCTTATAATCTTCTTGAAATGTAGAATAACGTTCACAAAAAACACTTATTTGAGTGAGGGAAGAAGAGAAAGAGAGAAAATGAGATATTTTTCTGTTATTCTACATGTTAAACACTACAAACTACAAAGTAAATACTCTATTTGATAATGTAAAAACCTGTGTATTGGAATATTGAAGAACCGCACTTAGAATCTTCTTACAATGTGGTGAATATGAATTGAAAAGAAAATACTTCGATAGGATTTGTGAGATGACAAATACATGCAAGCTTATATATATATAATAGACTAGGAATCAAAACCGTTATAACTGTAACTAACTCAATTATAGGTTACAATATTTATTTTAAGGTGACTTTTTACATCATGTTGACTTGTATTTCATTTTAAGGTGCAATTTGCTAGTAAAAGAGTATCATGTTTTTTAGCTACCATAGTTATTATTTCCATTACTACTTGCATTTCATTTAATAAGTTCGAGTGTGGATTATAGTATCATGTACTATAACCTTTTTTCCTTAATCTTAAACCATATGGATATGGATTGGAATGAAAATGACTTCAATCCGTTACATTTGAATAGTTTATATTTACCATTTGTTAAGCAAGCTAGATTGTTGCATGAAACAAAATAGAAACTAATAATCCAACAATAGATGCTTAGGGTCAGGCATTCCCACAAGCTATTTTTGAGTTACATTGTTCTGCTGAATCATCATTCCAGTATCAACAACAAAACAACAAACATGGTGCTATATTACTATCCACTACAGAACACAGCAGTTTATTACAAATTTATGTACCAAACTAAAACAAACTATAAAAGTTCTATGAATTAATAGTGTAAAATTCAAAATTAAAATCAAATCTTTTCCTTTCCTTGATCTTAATCTTCTTCTTCATTTTCTCCTACATCATTATTTTCATCTTCATCTTCAACTCCTTCACCCTTACATTCTAAGATTCTTTCCGTATCAAACTCAAATGTCACATAGGACCTCATGCCCCTCTGGGCAGGATACTCCTAATTAAAAATGAAAAAAATATTAAATTAATTTGTTAAATATATTAATATTAATTATATAATTAAAATCAAATATATACAATAGCTTACTAAGATGCTTACTTTTTTTATTCCAAGCCATATCTCACAATTTACACATTGTAAATCGAAGTATGAAACCACTTTATTGTTGCTCAACTTCATTGCTTTCACATCTCCATAAAACACATTCACTCTGTAGCAATTTATAATATAATTATATTACTGAAAGAGTTAAAATCAATTGCATTTGGAAGTTAAAAACCTTACACTTTTGAAAAACTACATCCAACTACGCGAGAATCATTGTAAACCTAAAAGAAAACAGAAAAAAATGTTAATTATTCATCAGAATAAGTTCACATATAACTAATCAAATATTAAATTTCATGATTTATACCCATGAAAGCCTATCCTCTTCAAGTGCCAACGGCGTTCTACAAAAAACACAGCAAAAGAAATCGCCTTCACCAACTTCTTGAAGGAACAATCTCCCTATTATCTCTTCACAAGAAAAAAACTAACAAATTAAAGATTGCATGTAAAAAATAAATACAGAAAATGAAGATATTTTTAGTTATTTCTACAGATTAAACACTACAAAGTAAGTACATAATGATAATACCAAAGATTGATCAAGAACCCCTTATAATCTTCTTGAAATGTAGAATAACGTTCACAAAAAACACTTATTTGAGTGAGGGAAGAAGAGAAAGAGAGAAAATGAGATATTTTTCTGTTATTCTACATGTTAAACACTACAAATTACAAAGTAAATACTCTATTTGATAATGTAAAAACCTGTGTATTGGAATATTGAAGAACCGCACTTAGAATCTTCTTACAATGTGGTGAATATGAATTGAAAAGAAAATACTTCGATAGGATTTGTGAGATGACAAATACATGCAAGCTTATATATATATAATAGACTAGGAATCAAAACCGTTATAACTGTAACTAACTCAATTATAGGTTACAATATTTATTTTAAGGTGACTTTTTACATCATGTTGACTTGTATTTCATTTTAAGGTGCAATTTGCTAGTAAAAGAGTATCATGTTTTTTAGCTACCATAGTTATTATTTCCATTACTACTTGTATTTCATTTAATAAGTTCGAGTGTGGATTATAGTATCATGTACTATAACCTTTTTTCCTTAATCTTAAACCATATGGATATGGATTGGAATGAAAATGACTTCAATCCGTTACATTTGAATAGTTTATATTTACCATTTGTTAAGCAAGCTAGATTGTTGCATGAAACAAAATAGAAACTAATAATCCAACAATAGATGCTTAGGGTCAGGCATTCCCACAAGCTATTTTTGAGTTACATTGTTCTGCTGAATCATCATTCCAGTATCAACAACAAAACAACAAACATGGTGCTATATTACTATCCACTACAGAACACAGCAGTTTATTACAAATTTATGTACCAAACTAAAACAAACTATAAAAGTTCTATGAATTAATAGTGTAAAATTCAAAATTAAAATCAAATCTTTTCCTTTCCTTGATCTTAATCTTCTTCTTCATTTTCTCTTACATCATTATTTTCATCTTCATCTTCAACTCCTTCACCCTTACATTCTAAGATTCTTTCCGTATCAAACTCAAATGTCACATAGGACCTCATGCCCCTCTAGGCAGGATACTCCTAATTAAAAATGAAAAAAATATTAAATTAATTTGTTAAATATATTAATATTAATTATATAATTAAAATCAAATATATACAATAGCTTACTAAGATGCTTACTTTTTTTATTCCAAGCCATATCTCACAATTTACACATTGTAAATCGAAGTATGAAACCACTTTATTGTTGCTCAACTTCATTGCTTTCACATCTCCATAAAACACATTCACTCTGTAGCAATTTATAATATAATTATATTACTGAAAGAGTTAAAATCAATTGCATTTGGAAGTTAAAAACCTTACACTTTTGAAAAACTACATCCAACTACGCGAGAATCATTGTAAACCTAAAAGAAAACAGAAAAAAATGTTAATTATTCATCAGAATAAGTTCACATATAACTAATCAAATATTAAATTTCATGATTTATACCCATGAAAGCCTATCCTCTTCAAGTGCCAACGGCGTTCTACAAAAAACACAGCAAAAGAAATCGCCTTCACCAACTTCTTGAAGGAACAATCTCCCCATTATCTCTTCACAAGAAAAAACTAACAAATTAAAGATTGCATGTAAAAAATAAATACAGAAAATGAAGATATTTTTTAGTTATTTCTACAGATTAAACACTACAAAGTAAGTACATAATGATAATACCAAAGATTGATCAAGAACCCCTTATAATCTTCTTGAAATGTAGAATAACGTTCACAAAAAACACTTATTTGAGTGAGGGAAGAAGAGAAAGAGAGAAAATGAGATATTTTTCTGTTATTCTACATGTTAAACACTACAAACTACAAAGTAAATACTCTATTTGATAATGTAAAAACCTGTGTATTGGAATATTGAAGAACCGCACTTAGAATCTTCTTACAATGTGGTGAATATGAATTGAAAAGAAAATACTTCGATAGGATTTGTGAGATGACAAATACATGCAAGCTTATATATATATAATAGACTAGGAATCAAAACCGTTATAACTGTAACTAACTCAATTATAGGTTACAATATTTATTTTAAGGTGACTTTTTACATCATGTTGACTTGTATTTCATTTTAAGGTGCAATTTGCTAGTAAAAGAGTATCATGTTTTTTAGCTACCATAGTTATTATTTCCATTACTACTTGTATTTCATTTAATAAGTTCGAGTGTGGATTATAGTATCATGTACTATAACCTTTTTTCCTTAATCTTAAACCATATGGATATGGATTGGAATGAAAATGACTTCAATCCGTTACATTTGAATAGTTTATATTTACCATTTGTTAAGCAAGCTAGATTGTTGCATGAAACAAAATAGAAACTAATAATCCAACAATAGATGCTTAGGGTCAGGCATTCCCACAAGCTATTTTTGAGTTACATTGTTCTGCTGAATGATCATTCCAGTATCAACAACAAAACAACAAACATGGTGCTATATTACTATCCACTACAGAACACAACAGTTTATTACAAATTTATGTACCAAACTAAAACAAACTATAAAAGTTCTATGAATTAATAGTGTAAAATTCAAAATTAAAATCAAATCTTTTCCTTTCCTTGATCTTAATCTTCTTCTTCATTTTCTCTTACATCATTATTTTCATCTTCATCTTCAACTCCTTCACCCTTACATTCTAAGATTCTTTCCGTATCAAACTCAAATGTCACATAGGACCGCATGCCCCTCTGGGCAGGATACTCCTAATTAAAAATGAAAAAAATATTAAATTAATTTGTTAAATATATTAATATTAATTATATAATTAAAATCAAATATATACAATAGCTTACTAAGATGCTTACTTTTTTTATTCCAAGCCATATCTCACAATTTACACATTGTAAATCGAAGTATGAAACCACTTTATTGTTGCTCAACTTCATTGCTTTCACATCTCCATAAAACACATTCACTCTGTAGCAATTTATAATATAATTATATTACTGAAAGAGTTAAAATCAATTGCATTTGGAAGTTAAAAACCTTACACTTTTGAAAAACTACATCCAACTACGCGAGAATCATTGTAAACCTAAAAGAAAACAGAAAAAAATGTTAATTATTCATCAGAATAAGTTCACATATAACTAATCAAATATTAAATTTCATGATTTATACCCATGAAAGCCTATCCTCTTCAAGTGCCAACGGCGTTCTACAAAAAACACAGCAAAAGAAATCGCCTTCACCAACTTCTTGAAGGAACAATCTCCCCATTATCTCTTCACAAGAAAAAACTAACAAATTAAAGATTGCATGTAAAAAATAAATACAGAAAATGAAGATATTTTTTAGTTATTTCTACAGATTAAACACTACAAAGTAAGTACATAATGATAATACCAAAGATTGATCAAGAACCCCTTATAATCTTCTTGAAATGTAGAATAACGTTCACAAAAAACACTTATTTGAGTGAGGGAAGAAGAGAAAGAGAGAAAATGAGATATTTTTCTGTTATTCTACATGTTAAACACTACAAACTACAAAGTAAATACTCTATTTGATAATGTAAAAACCTGTGTATTGGAATATTGAAGAACCGCACTTAGAATCTTCTTACAATGTGGTGAATATGAATTGAAAAGAAAATACTTCGATAGGATTTGTGAGATGACAAATACATGCAAGCTTATATATATATAATAGACTAGGAATCAAAACCGTTATAACTGTAACTAACTCAATTATAGGTTACAATATTTATTTTAAGGTGACTTTTTACATCATGTTGACTTGTATTTCATTTTAAGGTGCAATTTGCTAGTAAAAGAGTATCATGTTTTTTAGCTACCATAGTTATTATTTCCATTACTACTTGTATTTCATTTAATAAGTTCGAGTGTGGATTATAGTATCATGTACTATAACCTTTTTTCCTTAATCTTAAACCATATGGATATGGATTGGAATGAAAATGACTTCAATCCGTTACATTTGAATAGTTTATATTTACCATTTGTTAAGCAAGCTAGATTGTTGCATGAAACAAAATAGAAACTAATAATCCAACAATAGATGCTTAGGGTCAGGCATTCCCACAAGCTATTTTTGAGTTACATTGTTCTGCTGAATGATCATTCCAGTATCAACAACAAAACAACAAACATGGTGCTATATTACTATCCACTACAGAACACAACAGTTTATTACAAATTTATGTACCAAACTAAAACAAACTATAAAAGTTCTATGAATTAATAGTGTAAAATTCAAAATTAAAATCAAATCTTTTCCTTTCCTTGATCTTAATCTTCTTCTTCATTTTCTCTTACATCATTATTTTCATCTTCATCTTCAACTCCTTCACCCTTACATTCTAAGATTCTTTCCGTATCAAACTCAAATGTCACATAGGACCGCATGCCCCTCTGGGCAGGATACTCCTAATTAAAAATGAAAAAAATATTAAATTAATTTGTTAAATATATTAATATTAATTATATAATTAAAATCAAATATATACAATAGCTTACTAAGATGCTTACTTTTTTTATTCCAAGCCATATCTCACAATTTACACATTGTAAATCGAAGTATGAAACCACTTTATTGTTGCTCAACTTCATTGCTTTCACATCTCCATAAAACACATTCACTCTGTAGCAATTTATAATATAATTATATTACTGAAAGAGTTAAAATCAATTGCATTTGGAAGTTAAAAACCTTACACTTTTGAAAAACTACATCCAACTACGCGAGAATCATTGTAAACCTAAAAGAAAACAGAAAAAAATGTTAATTATTCATCAGAATAAGTTCACATATAACTAATCAAATATTAAATTTCATGATTTATACCCATGAAAGCCTATCCTCTTCAAGTGCCAACGGCGTTCTACAAAAAACACAGCAAAAGAAATCGCCTTCACCAACTTCTTGAAGGAACAATCTCCCCATTATCTCTTCACAAGAAAAAACTAACAAATTAAAGATTGCATGTAAAAAATAAATACAGAAAATGAAGATATTTTTTAGTTATTTCTACAGATTAAACACTACAAAGTAAGTACATAATGATAATACCAAAGATTGATCAAGAACCCCTTATAATCTTCTTGAAATGTAGAATAACGTTCACAAAAAACACTTATTTGAGTGAGGGAAGAAGAGAAAGAGAGAAAATGAGATATTTTTCTGTTATTCTACATGTTAAACACTACAAACTACAAAGTAAATACTCTATTTGATAATGTAAAAACCTGTGTATTGGAATATTGAAGAACCGCACTTAGAATCTTCTTACAATGTGGTGAATATGAATTGAAAAGAAAATACTTCGATAGGATTTGTGAGATGACAAATACATGCAAGCTTATATATATATAATAGACTAGGAATCAAAACCGTTATAACTGTAACTAACTCAATTATAGGTTACAATATTTATTTTAAGGTGACTTTTTACATCATGTTGACTTGTATTTCATTTTAAGGTGCAATTTGCTAGTAAAAGAGTATCATGTTTTTTAGCTACCATAGTTATTATTTCCATTACTACTTGTATTTCATTTAATAAGTTCGAGTGTGGATTATAGTATCATGTACTATAACCTTTTTTCCTTAATCTTAAACCATATGGATATGGATTGGAATGAAAATGACTTCAATCCGTTACATTTGAATAGTTTATATTTACCATTTGTTAAGCAAGCTAGATTGTTGCATGAAACAAAATAGAAACTAATAATCCAACAATAGATGCTTAGGGTCAGGCATTCCCACAAGCTATTTTTGAGTTACATTGTTCTGCTGAATGATCATTCCAGTATCAACAACAAAACAACAAACATGGTGCTATATTACTATCCACTACAGAACACAACAGTTTATTACAAATTTATGTACCAAACTAAAACAAACTATAAAAGTTCTATGAATTAATAGTGTAAAATTCAAAATTAAAATCAAATCTTTTCCTTTCCTTGATCTTAATCTTCTTCTTCATTTTCTCTTACATCATTATTTTCATCTTCATCTTCAACTCCTTCACCCTTACATTCTAAGATTCTTTCCGTATCAAACTCAAATGTCACATAGGACCGCATGCCCCTCTGGGCAGGATACTCCTAATTAAAAATGAAAAAAATATTAAATTAATTTGTTAAATATATTAATATTAATTATATAATTAAAATCAAATATATACAATAGCTTACTAAGATGCTTACTTTTTTTATTCCAAGCCATATCTCACAATTTACACATTGTAAATCGAAGTATGAAACCACTTTATTGTTGCTCAACTTCATTGCTTTCACATCTCCATAAAACACATTCACTCTGTAGCAATTTATAATATAATTATATTACTGAAAGAGTTAAAATCAATTGCATTTGGAAGTTAAAAACCTTACACTTTTGAAAAACTACATCCAACTATGCGAGAATCATTGTAAACCTAAAAGAAAACAGAAAATAATGTTAATTATTCATCAGAATAAGTTCACATATAACTAATCAAATATTAAATTTCATGATTTATACCCATGAAAGCCTATCCTCTTGAAGTGCCAACGACGTTCTACAAAAAACACAGCAAAAGAAATCGCCTTCACCAACTTCTTGAAGGAACAATCTCCCTATTATCTCTTCACAAGAAAAAACTAACAAATTAAAGATTGCATGTAAAAAATAAATACAGAAAATGAAGATATTTTTAGTTATTTCTACAGATTAAACACTACAAAGTAAGTACATAATGATAATACCAAAGATTGATCAAGAACCCCTTATAATCTTCTTGAAATGTAGAATAACGTTCACAAAAAACACTTATTTGAGTGAGGGAAGAAGAGAAAGAGAGAAAATGAGATATTTTTCTGTTATTCTACATGTTAAACACTACAAACTACAAAGTAAATACTCTATTTGATAATGTAAAAACCTGTGTATTGGAATATTGAAGAACCGCACTTAGAATCTTCTTACAATGTGGTGAATATGAATTGAAAAGAAAATACTTCGATAGGATTTGTGAGATGACAAATACATGCAAGCTTATATATATATAATAGACTAGGAATCAAAACCGTTATAACTGTAACTAACTCAATTATAGGTTACAATATTTATTTTAAGGTGACTTTTTACATCATGTTGACTTGTATTTCATTTTAAGGTGCAATTTGCTAGTAAAAGAGTATCATGTTTTTTAGCTACCATAGTTATTATTTCCATTACTACTTGTATTTCATTTAATAAGTTCGAGTGTGGATTATAGTATCATGTACTATAACCTTTTTTCCTTAATCTTAAACCATATGGATATGGATTGGAATGAAAATGACTTCAATCCGTTACATTTGAATAGTTTATATTTACCATTTGTTAAGCAAGCTAGATTGTTGCATGAAACAAAATAGAAACTAATAATCCAACAATAGATGCTTAGGGTCAGGCATTCCCACAAGCTATTTTTGAGTTACATTGTTCTGCTGAATCATCATTCCAGTATCAACAACAAAACAACAAACATGGTGCTATATTACTATCCACTACAGAACACAGCAGTTTATTACAAATTTATGTACCAAACTAAAACAAACTATAAAAGTTCTATGAATTAATAGTGTAAAATTCAAAATTAAAATCAAATCTTTTCCTTTCCTTGATCTTAATCTTCTTCTTCATTTTCTCTTACATCATTATTTTCATCTTCATCTTCAACTCCTTCACCCTTACATTCTAAGATTCTTTCCGTATCAAACTCAAATGTCACATAGGACCTCATGCCCCTCTGGGCAGGATACTCCTAATTAAAAATGAAAAAAATATTAAATTAATTTGTTAAATATATTAATATTAATTATATAATTAAAATCAAATATATACAATAGCTTACTAAGATGCTTACTTTTTTTATTCCAAGCCATATCTCACAATTTACACATTGTAAATCGAAGTATGAAACCACTTTATTGTTGCTCAACTTCATTGCTTTCACATCTCCATAAAACACATTCACTCTGTAGCAATTTATAATATAATTATATTACTGAAAGAGTTAAAATCAATTGCATTTGGAAGTTAAAAACCTTACACTTTTGAAAAACTACATCCAACTATGCGAGAATCATTGTAAACCTAAAAGAAAACAGAAAAAAATGTTAATTATTCATCAGAATAAGTTCACATATAACTAATCAAATATTAAATTTCATGATTTATACCCATGAAAGCCTATCCTCTTCAAGTGCCAACGACGTTCTACAAAAAACACAGCAAAAGAAATCGCCTTCACCAACTTCTTGAAGGAACAATCTCCCTATTATCTCTTCACAAGAAAAAACTAACAAATTAAAGATTGCATGTAAAAAATAAATACAGAAAATGAAGATATTTTTAGTTATTTCTACAGATTAAACACTACAAAGTAAGTACATAATGATAATACCAAAGATTGATCAAGAACCCCTTATAATCTTCTTGAAATGTAGAATAACGTTCACAAAAAACACTTATTTGAGTGAGGGAAGAAGAGAAAGAGAGAAAATGAGATATTTTTCTGTTATTCTACATGTTAAACACTACAAACTACAAAGTAAATACTCTATTTGATAATGTAAAAACCTGTGTATTGGAATATTGAAGAACCGCACTTAGAATCTTCTTACAATGTGGTGAATATGAATTGAAAAGAAAATACTTCGATAGGATTTGTGAGATGACAAATACATGCAAGCTTATATATATATAATAGACTAGGAATCAAAACCGTTATAACTGTAACTAACTCAATTATAGGTTACAATATTTATTTTAAGGTGACTTTTTACATCATGTTGACTTGTATTTCATTTTAAGGTGCAATTTGCTAGTAAAAGAGTATCATGTTTTTTAGCTACCATAGTTATTATTTCCATTACTACTTGTATTTCATTTAATAAGTTCGAGTGTGGATTATAGTATCATGTACTATAACCTTTTTTCCTTAATCTTAAACCATATGGATATGGATTGGAATGAAAATGACTTCAATCCGTTACATTTGAATAGTTTATATTTACCATTTGTTAAGCAAGCTAGATTGTTGCATGAAACAAAATAGAAACTAATAATCCAACAATAGATGCTTAGGGTCAGGCATTCCCACAAGCTATTTTTGAGTTACATTGTTCTGCTGAATCATCATTCCAGTATCAACAACAAAACAACAAACATGGTGCTATATTACTATCCACTACAGAACACAGCAGTTTATTACAAATTTATGTACCAAACTAAAACAAACTATAAAAGTTCTATGAATTAATAGTGTAAAATTCAAAATTAAAATCAAATCTTTTCCTTTCCTTGATCTTAATCTTCTTCTTCATTTTCTCTTACATCATTATTTTCATCTTCATCTTCAACTCCTTCACCCTAACATTCTAAGATTCTTTCCGTATCAAACTCAAATGTCACATAGGACCTCATGCCCCTCTGGGCAGGATACTCCTAATTAAAAATGAAAAAAATATTAAATTAATTTGTTAAATATATTAATATTAATTATATAATTAAAATCAAATATATACAATAGCTTACTAAGATGCTTACTTTTTTTATTCCAAGCCATATCTCACAATTTACACATTGTAAATCGAAGTATGAAACCACTTTATTGTTGCTCAACTTCATTGCTTTCACATCTCCATAAAACACATTCACTCTGTAGCAATTTATAATATAATTATATTACTGAAAGAGTTAAAATCAATTGCATTTGGAAGTTAAAAACCTTACACTTTTGAAAAACTACATCCAACTACGCGAGAATCATTGTAAACCTAAAAGAAAACAGAAAAAAATGTTAATTATTCATCAGAATAAGTTCACATATAACTAATCAAATATTAAATTTCATGATTTATACCCATGAAAGCCTATCCTCTTCAAGTGCCAACGGCGTTCTACAAAAAACACAGCAAAAGAAATCGCCTTCACCAACTTCTTGAAGGAACAATCTCCCCATTATCTCTTCACAAGAAAAAACTAACAAATTAAAGATTGCATGTAAAAAATAAATACAGAAAATGAAGATATTTTTTAGTTATTTCTACAGATTAAACACTACAAAGTAAGTACATAATGATAATACCAAAGATTGATCAAGAACCCCTTATAATCTTCTTGAAATGTAGAATAACGTTCACAAAAAACACTTATTTGAGTGAGGGAAGAAGAGAAAGAGAGAAAATGAGATATTTTTCTGTTATTCTAGATGTTAAACACTACAAACTACAAAGTAAATACTCTATTTGATAATGTAAAAACCTGTGTATTGGAATATTGAAGAACCGCACTTAGAATCTTCTTACAATGTGGTGAATATGAATTGAAAAGAAAATACTTCGATAGGATTTGTGAGATGACAAATACATGCAAGCTTATATATATATAATAGACTAGGAATCAAAACCGTTATAACTGTAACTAACTCAATTATAGGTTACAATATTTATTTTAAGGTGACTTTTTACATCATGTTGACTTGTATTTCATTTTAAGGTGCAATTTGCTAGTAAAAGAGTATCATGTTTTTTAGCTACCATAGTTATTATTTCCATTACTACTTGTATTTCATTTAATAAGTTCGAGTGTGGATTATAGTATCATGTACTATAACCTTTTTTCCTTAATCTTAAACCATATGGATATGGATTGGAATGAAAATGACTTCAATCCGTTACATTTGAATAGTTTATATTTACCATTTGTTAAGCAAGCTAGATTGTTGCATGAAACAAAATAGAAACTAATAATCCAACAATAGATGCTTAGGGTCAGGCATTCCCACAAGCTATTTTTGAGTTACATTGTTCTGCTGAATGATCATTCCAGTATCAACAACAAAACAACAAACATGGTGCTATATTACTATCCACTACAGAACACAACAGTTTATTACAAATTTATGTACCAAACTAAAACAAACTATAAAAGTTCTATGAATTAATAGTGTAAAATTCAAAATTAAAATCAAATCTTTTCCTTTCCTTGATCTTAATCTTCTTCTTCATTTTCTCTTACATCATTATTTTCATCTTCATCTTCAACTCCTTCACCCTTACATTCTAAGATTCTTTCCGTATCAAACTCAAATGTCACATAGGACCTCATGCCCCTCTGGGCAGGATACTCCTAATTAAAAATGAAAAAAATATTAAATTAATTTGTTAAATATATTAATATTAATTATATAATTAAAATCAAATATATACAATAGCTTACTAAGATGCTTACTTTTTTTATTCCAAGCCATATCTCACAATTTACACATTGTAAATCGAAGTATGAAACCACTTTATTGTTGCTCAACTTCATTGCTTTCACATCTCCATAAAACACATTCACTCTGTAGCAATTTATAATATAATTATATTACTGAAAGAGTTAAAATCAATTGCATTTGGAAGTTAAAAACCTTACACTTTTGAAAAACTACATCCAACTATGCGAGAATCATTGTAAACCTAAAAGAAAACAGAAAAAAATGTTAATTATTCATCAGAATAAGTTCACATATAACTAATCAAATATTAAATTTCATGATTTATACCCATGAAAGCCTATCCTCTTCAAGTGCCAACGACGTTCTACAAAAAACACAGCAAAAGAAATCGCCTTCACCAACTTCTTGAAGGAACAATCTCCCTATTATCTCTTCACAAGAAAAAACTAACAAATTAAAGATTGCATGTAAAAAATAAATACAGAAAATGAAGATATTTTTAGTTATTTCTACAGATTAAACACTACAAAGTAAGTACATAATGATAATACCAAAGATTGATCAAGAACCCCTTATAATCTTCTTGAAATGTAGAATAACGTTCACAAAAAACACTTATTTGAGTGAGGGAAGAAGAGAAAGAGAGAAAATGAGATATTTTTCTGTTATTCTACATGTTAAACACTACAAACTACAAAGTAAATACTCTATTTGATAATGTAAAAACCTGTGTATTGGAATATTGAAGAACCGCACTTAGAATCTTCTTACAATGTGGTGAATATGAATTGAAAAGAAAATACTTCGATAGGATTTGTGAGATGACAAATACATGCAAGCTTATATATATATAATAGACTAGGAATCAAAACCGTTATAACTGTAACTAACTCAATTATAGGTTACAATATTTATTTTAAGGTGACTTTTTACATCATGTTGACTTGTATTTCATTTTAAGGTGCAATTTGCTAGTAAAAGAGTATCATGTTTTTTAGCTACCATAGTTATTATTTCCATTACTACTTGTATTTCATTTAATAAGTTCGAGTGTGGATTATAGTATCATGTACTATAACCTTTTTTCCTTAATCTTAAACCATATGGATATGGATTGGAATGAAAATGACTTCAATCCGTTACATTTGAATAGTTTATATTTACCATTTGTTAAGCAAGCTAGATTGTTGCATGAAACAAAATAGAAACTAATAATCCAACAATAGATGCTTAGGGTCAGGCATTCCCACAAGCTATTTTTGAGTTACATTGTTCTGCTGAATCATCATTCCAGTATCAACAACAAAACAACAAACATGGTGCTATATTACTATCCACTACAGAACACAGCAGTTTATTACAAATTTATGTACCAAACTAAAACAAACTATAAAAGTTCTATGAATTAATAGTGTAAAATTCAAAATTAAAATCAAATCTTTTCCTTTCCTTGATCTTAATCTTCTTCTTCATTTTCTCTTACATCATTATTTTCATCTTCATCTTCAACTCCTTCACCCTAACATTCTAAGATTCTTTCCGTATCAAACTCAAATGTCACATAGGACCTCATGCCCCTCTGGGCAGGATACTCCTAATTAAAAATGAAAAAAATATTAAATTAATTTGTTAAATATATTAATATTAATTATATAATTAAAATCAAATATATACAATAGCTTACTAAGATGCTTACTTTTTTTATTCCAAGCCATATCTCACAATTTACACATTGTAAATCGAAGTATGAAACCACTTTATTGTTGCTCAACTTCATTGCTTTCACATCTCCATAAAACACATTCACTCTGTAGCAATTTATAATATAATTATATTACTGAAAGAGTTAAAATCAATTGCATTTGGAAGTTAAAAACCTTACACTTTTGAAAAACTACATCCAACTACGCGAGAATCATTGTAAACCTAAAAGAAAACAGAAAAAAATGTTAATTATTCATCAGAATAAGTTCACATATAACTAATCAAATATTAAATTTCATGATTTATACCCATGAAAGCCTATCCTCTTCAAGTGCCAACGGCGTTCTACAAAAAACACAGCAAAAGAAATCGCCTTCACCAACTTCTTGAAGGAACAATCTCCCCATTATCTCTTCACAAGAAAAAACTAACAAATTAAAGATTGCATGTAAAAAATAAATACAGAAAATGAAGATATTTTTTAGTTATTTCTACAGATTAAACACTACAAAGTAAGTACATAATGATAATACCAAAGATTGATCAAGAACCCCTTATAATCTTCTTGAAATGTAGAATAACGTTCACAAAAAACACTTATTTGAGTGAGGGAAGAAGAGAAAGAGAGAAAATGAGATATTTTTCTGTTATTCTACATGTTAAACACTACAAACTACAAAGTAAATACTCTATTTGATAATGTAAAAACCTGTGTATTGGAATATTGAAGAACCGCACTTAGAATCTTCTTACAATGTGGTGAATATGAATTGAAAAGAAAATACTTCGATAGGATTTGTGAGATGACAAATACATGCAAGCTTATATATATATAATAGACTAGGAATCAAAACCGTTATAACTGTAACTAACTCAATTATAGGTTACAATATTTATTTTAAGGTGACTTTTTACATCATGTTGACTTGTATTTCATTTTAAGGTGCAATTTGCTAGTAAAAGAGTATCATGTTTTTTAGCTACCATAGTTATTATTTCCATTACTACTTGTATTTCATTTAATAAGTTCGAGTGTGGATTATAGTATCATGTACTATAACCTTTTTTCCTTAATCTTAAACCATATGGATATGGATTGGAATGAAAATGACTTCAATCCGTTACATTTGAATAGTTTATATTTACCATTTGTTAAGCAAGCTAGATTGTTGCATGAAACAAAATAGAAACTAATAATCCAACAATAGATGCTTAGGGTCAGGCATTCCCACAAGCTATTTTTGAGTTACATTGTTCTGCTGAATGATCATTCCAGTATCAACAACAAAACAACAAACATGGTGCTATATTACTATCCACTACAGAACACAACAGTTTATTACAAATTTATGTACCAAACTAAAACAAACTATAAAAGTTCTATGAATTAATAGTGTAAAATTCAAAATTAAAATCAAATCTTTTCCTTTCCTTGATCTTAATCTTCTTCTTCATTTTCTCTTACATCATTATTTTCATCTTCATCTTCAACTCCTTCACCCTTACATTCTAAGATTCTTTCCGTATCAAACTCAAATGTCACATAGGACCTCATGCCCCTCTGGGCAGGATACTCCTAATTAAAAATGAAAAAAATATTAAATTAATTTGTTAAATATATTAATATTAATTATATAATTAAAATCAAATATATACAATAGCTTACTAAGATGCTTACTTTTTTTATTCCAAGCCATATCTCACAATTTACACATTGTAAATCGAAGTATGAAACCACTTTATTGTTGCTCAACTTCATTGCTTTCACATCTCCATAAAACACATTCACTCTGTAGCAATTTATAATATAATTATATTACTGAAAGAGTTAAAATCAATTGCATTTGGAAGTTAAAAACCTTACACTTTTGAAAAACTACATCCAACTATGCGAGAATCATTGTAAACCTAAAAGAAAACAGAAAAAAATGTTAATTATTCATCAGAATAAGTTCACATATAACTAATCAAATATTAAATTTCATGATTTATACCCATGAAAGCCTATCCTCTTCAAGTGCCAACGACGTTCTACAAAAAACACAGCAAAAGAAATCGCCTTCACCAACTTCTTGAAGGAACAATCTCCCTATTATCTCTTCACAAGAAAAAACTAACAAATTAAAGATTGCATGTAAAAAATAAATACAGAAAATGAAGATATTTTTAGTTATTTCTACAGATTAAACACTACAAAGTAAGTACATAATGATAATACCAAAGATTGATCAAGAACCCCTTATAATCTTCTTGAAATGTAGAATAACGTTCACAAAAAACACTTATTTGAGTGAGGGAAGAAGAGAAAGAGAGAAAATGAGATATTTTTCTGTTATTCTACATGTTAAACACTACAAACTACAAAGTAAATACTCTATTTGATAATGTAAAAACCTGTGTATTGGAATATTGAAGAACCGCACTTAGAATCTTCTTACAATGTGGTGAATATGAATTGAAAAGAAAATACTTCGATAGGATTTGTGAGATGACAAATACATGCAAGCTTATATATATATAATAGACTAGGAATCAAAACCGTTATAACTGTAACTAACTCAATTATAGGTTACAATATTTATTTTAAGGTGACTTTTTACATCATGTTGACTTGTATTTCATTTTAAGGTGCAATTTGCTAGTAAAAGAGTATCATGTTTTTTAGCTACCATAGTTATTATTTCCATTACTACTTGTATTTCATTTAATAAGTTCGAGTGTGGATTATAGTATCATGTACTATAACCTTTTTTCCTTAATCTTAAACCATATGGATATGGATTGGAATGAAAATGACTTCAATCCGTTACATTTGAATAGTTTATATTTACCATTTGTTAAGCAAGCTAGATTGTTGCATGAAACAAAATAGAAACTAATAATCCAACAATAGATGCTTAGGGTCAGGCATTCCCACAAGCTATTTTTGAGTTACATTGTTCTGCTGAATCATCATTCCAGTATCAACAACAAAACAACAAACATGGTGCTATATTACTATCCACTACAGAACACAGCAGTTTATTACAAATTTATGTACCAAACTAAAACAAACTATAAAAGTTCTATGAATTAATAGTGTAAAATTCAAAATTAAAATCAAATCTTTTCCTTTCCTTGATCTTAATCTTCTTCTTCATTTTCTCTTACATCATTATTTTCATCTTCATCTTCAACTCCTTCACCCTTACATTCTAAGATTCTTTCCGTATCAAACTCAAATGTCACATAGGACCTCATGCCCCTCTGGGCAGGATACTCCTAATTAAAAATGAAAAAAATATTAAATTAATTTGTTAAATATATTAATATTAATTATATAATTAAAATCAAATATATACAATAGCTGACTAAGATGCTTACTTTTTTTATTCCAAGCCATATCTCACAATTTACACATTGTAAATCGAAGTATGAAACCACTTTATTGTTGCTCAACTTCATTGCTTTCACATCTCCATAAAACACATTCACTCTGTAGCAATTTATAATATAATTATATTACTGAAAGAGTTAAAATCAATTGCATTTGGAAGTTAAAAACCTTACACTTTTGAAAAACTACATCCAACTATGCGAGAATCATTGTAAACCTAAAAGAAAACAGAAAAAAATGTTAATTATTCATCAGAATAAGTTCACATATAACTAATCAAATATTAAATTTCATGATTTATACCCATGAAAGCCTATCCTCTTGAAGTGCCAACGACGTTCTACAAAAAACACAGCAAAAGAAATCGCCTTCACCAACTTCTTGAAGGAACAATCTCCCTATTATCTCTTCACAAGAAAAAACTAACAAATTAAAGATTGCATGTAAAAAATAAATACAGAAAATGAAGATATTTTTAGTTATTTCTACAGATTAAACACTACAAAGTAAGTACATAATGATAATACCAAAGATTGATCAAGAACCCCTTATAATCTTCTTGAAATGTAGAATAACGTTCACAAAAAACACTTATTTGAGTGAGGGAAGAAGAGAAAGAGAGAAAATGAGATATTTTTCTGTTATTCTACATGTTAAACACTACAAACTACAAAGTAAATACTCTATTTGATAATGTAAAAACCTGTGTATTGGAATATTGAAGAACCGCACTTAGAATCTTCTTACAATGTGGTGAATATGAATTGAAAAGAAAATACTTCGATAGGATTTGTGAGATGACAAATACATGCAAGCTTATATATATATAATAGACTAGGAATCAAAACCGTTATAACTGTAACTAACTCAATTATAGGTTACAATATTTATTTTAAGGTGACTTTTTACATCATGTTGACTTGTATTTCATTTTAAGGTGCAATTTGCTAGTAAAAGAGTATCATGTTTTTTAGCTACCATAGTTATTATTTCCATTACTACTTGTATTTCATTTAATAAGTTCGAGTGTGGATTATAGTATCATGTACTATAACCTTTTTTCCTTAATCTTAAACCATATGGATATGGATTGGAATGAAAATGACTTCAATCCGTTACATTTGAATAGTTTATATTTACCATTTGTTAAGCAAGCTAGATTGTTGCATGAAACAAAATAGAAACTAATAATCCAACAATAGATGCTTAGGGTCAGGCATTCCCACAAGCTATTTTTGAGTTACATTGTTCTGCTGAATCATCATTCCAGTATCAACAACAAAACAACAAACATGGTGCTATATTACTATCCACTACAGAACACAGCAGTTTATTACAAATTTATGTACCAAACTAAAACAAACTATAAAAGTTCTATGAATTAATAGTGTAAAATTCAAAATTAAAATCAAATCTTTTCCTTTCCTTGATCTTAATCTTCTTCTTCATTTTCTCTTACATCATTATTTTCATCTTCATCTTCAACTCCTTCACCCTTACATTCTAAGATTCTTTCCGTATCAAACTCAAATGTCACATAGGACCTCATGCCCCTCTGGGCAGGATACTCCTAATTAAAAATGAAAAAAATATTAAATTAATTTGTTAAATATATTAATATTAATTATATAATTAAAATCAAATATATACAATAGCTTACTAAGATGCTTACTTTTTTTATTCCAAGCCATATCTCACAATTTACACATTGTAAATCGAAGTATGAAACCACTTTATTGTTGCTCAACTTCATTGCTTTCACATCTCCATAAAACACATTCACTCTGTAGCAATTTATAATATAATTATATTACTGAAAGAGTTAAAATCAATTGCATTTGGAAGTTAAAAACCTTACACTTTTGAAAAACTACATCCAACTATGCGAGAATCATTGTAAACCTAAAAGAAAACAGAAAAAAATGTTAATTATTCATCAGAATAAGTTCACATATAACTAATCAAATATTAAATTTCATGATTTATACCCATGAAAGCCTATCCTCTTCAAGTGCCAACGACGTTCTACAAAAAACACAGCAAAAGAAATCGCCTTCACCAACTTCTTGAAGGAACAATCTCCCTATTATCTCTTCACAAGAAAAAACTAACAAATTAAAGATTGCATGTAAAAAATAAATACAGAAAATGAAGATATTTTTAGTTATTTCTACAGATTAAACACTACAAAGTAAGTACATAATGATAATACCAAAGATTGATCAAGAACCCCTTATAATCTTCTTGAAATGTAGAATAACGTTCACAAAAAACACTTATTTGAGTGAGGGAAGAAGAGAAAGAGAGAAAATGAGATATTTTTCTGTTATTCTACATGTTAAACACTACAAACTACAAAGTAAATACTCTATTTGATAATGTAAAAACCTGTGTATTGGAATATTGAAGAACCGCACTTAGAATCTTCTTACAATGTGGTGAATATGAATTGAAAAGAAAATACTTCGATAGGATTTGTGAGATGACAAATACATGCAAGCTTATATATATATAATAGACTAGGAATCAAAACCGTTATAACTGTAACTAACTCAATTATAGGTTACAATATTTATTTTAAGGTGACTTTTTACATCATGTTGACTTGTATTTCATTTTAAGGTGCAATTTGCTAGTAAAAGAGTATCATGTTTTTTAGCTACCATAGTTATTATTTCCATTACTACTTGTATTTCATTTAATAAGTTCGAGTGTGGATTATAGTATCATGTACTATAACCTTTTTTCCTTAATCTTAAACCATATGGATATGGATTGGAATGAAAATGACTTCAATCCGTTACATTTGAATAGTTTATATTTACCATTTGTTAAGCAAGCTAGATTGTTGCATGAAACAAAATAGAAACTAATAATCCAACAATAGATGCTTAGGGTCAGGCATTCCCACAAGCTATTTTTGAGTTACATTGTTCTGCTGAATCATCATTCCAGTATCAACAACAAAACAACAAACATGGTGCTATATTACTATCCACTACAGAACACAGCAGTTTATTACAAATTTATGTACCAAACTAAAACAAACTATAAAAGTTCTATGAATTAATAGTGTAAAATTCAAAATTAAAATCAAATCTTTTCCTTTCCTTTATCTTAATCTTCTTCTTCATTTTCTCTTACATCATTATTTTCATCTTCATCTTCAACTCCTTCACCCTAACATTCTAAGATTCTTTCCGTATCAAACTCAAATGTCACATAGGACCTCATGCCCCTCTGGGCAGGATACTCCTAATTAAAAATGAAAAAAATATTAAATTAATTTGTTAAATATATTAATATTAATTATATAATTAAAATCAAATATATACAATAGCTTACTAAGATGCTTACTTTTTTTATTCCAAGCCATATCTCACAATTTACACATTGTAAATCGAAGTATGAAACCACTTTATTGTTGCTCAACTTCATTGCTTTCACATCTCCATAAAACACATTCACTCTGTAGCAATTTATAATATAATTATATTACTGAAAGAGTTAAAATCAATTGCATTTGGAAGTTAAAAACCTTACACTTTTGAAAAACTACATCCAACTATGCGAGAATCATTGTAAACCTAAAAGAAAACAGAAAAAAATGTTAATTATTCATCAGAATAAGTTCACATATAACTAATCAAATATTAAATTTCATGATTTATACCCATGAAAGCCTATCCTCTTGAAGTGCCAACGGCGTTCTACAAAAAACACAGCAAAAGAAATCGCCTTCACCAACTTCTTGAAGGAACAATCTCCCCATTATCTCTTCACAAGAAAAAACTAACAAATTAAAGATTGCATGTAAAAAATAAATACAGAAAATGAAGATATTTTTTAGTTATTTCTACAGATTAAACACTACAAAGTAAGTACATAATGATAATACCAAAGATTGATCAAGAACCCCTTATAATCTTCTTGAAATGTAGAATAACGTTCACAAAAAACACTTATTTGAGTGAGGGAAGAAGAGAAAGAGAGAAAATGAGATATTTTTCTGTTATTCTACATGTTAAACACTACAAACTACAAAGTAAATACTCTATTTGATAATGTAAAAACCTGTGTATTGGAATATTGAAGAACCGCACTTAGAATCTTCTTACAATGTGGTGAATATGAATTGAAAAGAAAATACTTCGATAGGATTTGTGAGATGACAAATACATGCAAGCTTATATATATATAATAGACTAGGAATCAAAACCGTTATAACTGTAACTAACTCAATTATAGGTTACAATATTTATTTTAAGGTGACTTTTTACATCATGTTGACTTGTATTTCATTTTAAGGTGCAATTTGCTAGTAAAAGAGTATCATGTTTTTTAGCTACCATAGTTATTATTTCCATTACTACTTGTATTTCATTTAATAAGTTCGAGTGTGGATTATAGTATCATGTACTATAACCTTTTTTCCTTAATCTTAAACCATATGGATATGGATTGGAATGAAAATGACTTCAATCCGTTACATTTGAATAGTTTATATTTACCATTTGTTAAGCAAGCTAGATTGTTGCATGAAACAAAATAGAAACTAATAATCCAACAATAGATGCTTAGGGTCAGGCATTCCCACAAGCTATTTTTGAGTTACATTGTTCTGCTGAATCATCATTCCAGTATCAACAACAAAACAACAAACATGGTGCTATATTACTATCCACTACAGAACACAGCAGTTTATTACAAATTTATGTACCAAACTAAAACAAACTATAAAAGTTCTATGAATTAATAGTGTAAAATTCAAAATTAAAATCAAATCTTTTCCTTTCCTTGATCTTAATCTTCTTCTTCATTTTCTCTTACATCATTATTTTCATCTTCATCTTCAACTCCTTCACCCTAACATTCTAAGATTCTTTCCGTATCAAACTCAAATGTCACATAGGACCTCATGCCCCTCTGGGCAGGATACTCCTAATTAAAAATGAAAAAAATATTAAATTAATTTGTTAAATATATTAATATTAATTATATAATTAAAATCAAATATATACAATAGCTTACTAAGATGCTTACTTTTTTTATTCCAAGCCATATCTCACAATTTACACATTGTAAATCGAAGTATGAAACCACTTTATTGTTGCTCAACTTCATTGCTTTCACATCTCCATAAAACACATTCACTCTGTAGCAATTTATAATATAATTATATTACTGAAAGAGTTAAAATCAATTGCATTTGGAAGTTAAAAACCTTACACTTTTGAAAAACTACATCCAACTATGCGAGAATCATTGTAAACCTAAAAGAAAACAGAAAAAAATGTTAATTATTCATCAGAATAAGTTCACATATAACTAATCAAATATTAAATTTCATGATTTATACCCATGAAAGCCTATCCTCTTGAAGTGCCAACGGCGTTCTACAAAAAACACAGCAAAAGAAATCGCCTTCACCAACTTCTTGAAGGAACAATCTCCCCATTATCTCTTCACAAGAAAAAACTAACAAATTAAAGATTGCATGTAAAAAATAAATACAGAAAATGAAGATATTTTTTAGTTATTTCTACAGATTAAACACTACAAAGTAAGTACATAATGATAATACCAAAGATTGATCAAGAACCCCTTATAATCTTCTTGAAATGTAGAATAACGTTCACAAAAAACACTTATTTGAGTGAGGGAAGAAGAGAAAGAGAGAAAATGAGATATTTTTCTGTTATTCTACATGTTAAACACTACAAACTACAAAGTAAATACTCTATTTGATAATGTAAAAACCTGTGTATTGGAATATTGAAGAACCGCACTTAGAATCTTCTTACAATGTGGTGAATATGAATTGAAAAGAAAATACTTCGATAGGATTTGTGAGATGACAAATACATGCAAGCTTATATATATATAATAGACTAGGAATCAAAACCGTTATAACTGTAACTAACTCAATTATAGGTTACAATATTTATTTTAAGGTGACTTTTTACATCATGTTGACTTGTATTTCATTTTAAGGTGCAATTTGCTAGTAAAAGAGTATCATGTTTTTTAGCTACCATAGTTATTATTTCCATTACTACTTGTATTTCATTTAATAAGTTCGAGTGTGGATTATAGTATCATGTACTATAACCTTTTTTCCTTAATCTTAAACCATATGGATATGGATTGGAATGAAAATGACTTCAATCCGTTACATTTGAATAGTTTATATTTACCATTTGTTAAGCAAGCTAGATTGTTGCATGAAACAAAATAGAAACTAATAATCCAACAATAGATGCTTAGGGTCAGGCATTCCCACAAGCTATTTTTGAGTTACATTGTTCTGCTGAATCATCATTCCAGTATCAACAACAAAACAACAAACATGGTGCTATATTACTATCCACTACAGAACACAGCAGTTTATTACAAATTTATGTACCAAACTAAAACAAACTATAAAAGTTCTATGAATTAATAGTGTAAAATTCAAAATTAAAATCAAATCTTTTCCTTTCCTTGATCTTAATCTTCTTCTTCATTTTCTCTTACATCATTATTTTCATCTTCATCTTCAACTCCTTCACCCTTACATTATAAGATTCTTTCCGTATCAAACTCAAATGTCACATAGGACCTCATGCCCCTCTGGGCAGGATACTCCTAATTAAAAATGAAAAAAATATTAAATTAATTTGTTAAATATATTAATATTAATTATATAATTAAAATCAAATATATACAATAGCTTACTAAGATGCTTACTTTTTTTATTCCAAGCCATATCTCACAATTTACACATTGTAAATCGAAGTATGAAACCACTTTATTGTTGCTCAACTTCATTGCTTTCACATCTCCATGAAACACATTCACTCTGTAGCAATTTATAATATAATTATATTACTGAAAGAGTTAAAATCAATTGCATTTGGAAGTTAAAAACCTTACACTTTTGAAAAACTACATCCAACTACGCGAGAATCATTGTAAACCTAAAAGAAAACAGAAAAAAATGTTAATTATTCATCAGAATAAGTTCACATATAACTAATCAAATATTAAATTTCATGATTTATACCCATGAAAGCCTATCCTCTTCAAGTGCCAACGGCGTTCTACAAAAAACACAGCAAAAGAAATCGCCTTCACCAACTTCTTGAAGGAACAATCTCCCCATTATCTCTTCACAAGAAAAAACTAACAAATTAAAGATTGCATGTAAAAAATAAATACAGAAAATGAAGATATTTTTTAGTTATTTCTACAGATTAAACACTACAAAGTAAGTACATAATGATAATACCAAAGATTGATCAAGAACCCCTTATAATCTTCTTGAAATGTAGAATAACATTCACAAAAAACACTTATTTGAGTGAGGGAAGAAGAGAAAGAGAGAAAATGAGATATTTTTCTGTTATTCTACATGTTAAACACTACAAACTACAAAGTAAATACTCTATTTGATAATGTAAAAACCTGTGTATTGGAATATTGAAGAACCGCACTTAGAATCTTCTTACAATGTGGTGAATATGAATTGAAAAGAAAATACTTCGATAGGATTTGTGAGATGACAAATACATGCAAGCTTATATATATATAATAGACTAGGAATCAAAACCGTTATAACTGTAACTAACTCAATTATAGGTTACAATATTTATTTTAAGGTGACTTTTTACATCATGTTGACTTGTATTTCATTTTAAGGTGCAATTTGCTAGTAAAAGAGTATCATGTTTTTTAGCTACCATAGTTATTATTTCCATTACTACTTGTATTTCATTTAATAAGTTCGAGTGTGGATTATAGTATCATGTACTATAACCTTTTTTCCTTAATCTTAAACCATATGGATATGGATTGGAATGAAAATGACTTCAATCCGTTACATTTGAATAGTTTATATTTACCATTTGTTAAGCAAGCTAGATTGTTGCATGAAACAAAATAGAAACTAATAATCCAACAATAGATGCTTAGGGTCAGGCATTCCCACAAGCTATTTTTGAGTTACATTGTTCTGCTGAATCATCATTCCAGTATCAACAACAAAACAACAAACATGGTGCTATATTACTATCCACTACAGAACACAGCAGTTTATTACAAATTTATGTACCAAACTAAAACAAACTATAAAAGTTCTATGAATTAATAGTGTAAAATTCAAAATTAAAATCAAATCTTTTCCTTTCCTTGATCTTAATCTTCTTCTTCATTTTCTCTTACATCATTATTTTCATCTTCATCTTCAACTCCTTCACCCTTACATTATAAGATTCTTTCCGTATCAAACTCAAATGTCACATAGGACCTCATGCCCCTCTGGGCAGGATACTCCTAATTAAAAATGAAAAAAATATTAAATTAATTTGTTAAATATATTAATATTAATTATATAATTAAAATCAAATATATACAATAGCTTACTAAGATGCTTACTTTTTTTATTCCAAGCCATATCTCACAATTTACACATTGTAAATCGAAGTATGAAACCACTTTATTGTTGCTCAACTTCATTGCTTTCACATCTCCATGAAACACATTCACTCTGTAGCAATTTATAATATAATTATATTACTGAAAGAGTTAAAATCAATTGCATTTGGAAGTTAAAAACCTTACACTTTTGAAAAACTACATCCAACTACGCGAGAATCATTGTAAACCTAAAAGAAAACAGAAAAAAATGTTAATTATTCATCAGAATAAGTTCACATATAACTAATCAAATATTAAATTTCATGATTTATACCCATGAAAGCCTATCCTCTTCAAGTGCCAACGGCGTTCTACAAAAAACACAGCAAAAGAAATCGCCTTCACCAACTTCTTGAAGGAACAATCTCCCCATTATCTCTTCACAAGAAAAAACTAACAAATTAAAGATTGCATGTAAAAAATAAATACAGAAAATGAAGATATTTTTTAGTTATTTCTACAGATTAAACACTACAAAGTAAGTACATAATGATAATACCAAAGATTGATCAAGAACCCCTTATAATCTTCTTGAAATGTAGAATAACATTCACAAAAAACACTTATTTGAGTGAGGGAAGAAGAGAAAGAGAGAAAATGAGATATTTTTCTGTTATTCTACATGTTAAACACTACAAACTACAAAGTAAATACTCTATTTGATAATGTAAAAACCTGTGTATTGGAATATTGAAGAACCGCACTTAGAATCTTCTTACAATGTGGTGAATATGAATTGAAAAGAAAATACTTCGATAGGATTTGTGAGATGACAAATACATGCAAGCTTATATATATATAATAGACTAGGAATCAAAACCGTTATAACTGTAACTAACTCAATTATAGGTTACAATATTTATTTTAAGGTGACTTTTTACATCATGTTGACTTGTATTTCATTTTAAGGTGCAATTTGCTAGTAAAAGAGTATCATGTTTTTTAGCTACCATAGTTATTATTTCCATTACTACTTGTATTTCATTTAATAAGTTCGAGTGTGGATTATAGTATCATGTACTATAACCTTTTTTCCTTAATCTTAAACCATATGGATATGGATTGGAATGAAAATGACTTCAATCCGTTACATTTGAATAGTTTATATTTACCATTTGTTAAGCAAGCTAGATTGTTGCATGAAACAAAATAGAAACTAATAATCCAACAACAGATGCTTAGGGTCAGGCATTCCCACAAGCTATTTTTGAGTTACATTGTTCTGCTGAATCATCATTCCAGTATCAACAACAAAACAACAAACATGGTGCTATATTACAATCCACTACAGAACACAACAATTTATTACAAATTTATGTACCAAACTAAAACAAACTATAAAAGTTCTATGAATTAATAGTGTAAAATTCAAAATTAAAATCAAATCTTTTCCTTTCCTTGATCTTAATCTTCTTCTTCATTTTCTCTTACATCATTATTTTCATCTTCATCTTCACCTCCTTCACCCTTACATTATAAGATTCTTTCCGTATCAAACTCAAATGTCACATAGGACCTCATGCCCCTCTGGGCAGGATACTCCTAATTAAAAATGAAAAAAATATTAAATTAATTTGTTAAATATATTAATATTAATTATATAATTAAAATCAAATATATACAATAGCTTACTAAGATGCTTACTTTTTTTATTCCAAGCCATATCTCACAATTTACACATTGTAAATCGAAGTATGAAACCACTTTATTGTTGCTCAACTTCATTGCTTTCACATCTCCATGAAACACATTCACTCTGTAGCAATTTATAATATAATTATATTACTGAAAGAGTTAAAATCAATTGCATTTGGAAGTTAAAAACCTTACACTTTTGAAAAACTACATCCAACTACGCGAGAATCATTGTAAACCTAAAAGAAAACAGAAAAAAATGTTAATTATTCATCAGAATAAGTTCACATATAACTAATCAAATATTAAATTTCATGATTTATACCCATGAAAGCCTATCCTCTTCAAGTGCCAACGGCGTTCTACAAAAAACACAGCAAAAGAAATCGCCTTCACCAACTTCTTGAAGGAACAATCTCCCCATTATCTCTTCACAAGAAAAAACTAACAAATTAAAGATTGCATGTAAAAAATAAATACAGAAAATGAAGATATTTTTTAGTTATTTCTACAGATTAAACACTACAAAGTAAGTACATAATGATAATACCAAAGATTGATCAAGAACCCCTTATAATCTTCTTGAAATGTAGAATAACATTCACAAAAAACACTTATTTGAGTGAGGGAAGAAGAGAAAGAGAGAAAATGAGATATTTTTCTGTTATTCGACATGTTAAACACTACAAACTACAAAGTAAATACTCTATTTGATAATGTAAAAACCTGTGTATTGGAATATTGAAGAACCGCACTTAGAATCTTCTTACAATGTGGTGAATATGAATTGAAAAGAAAATACTTCGATAGGATTTGTGAGATGACAAATACATGCAAGCTTATATATATATAATAGACTAGGAATCAAAACCGTTATAACTGTAACTAACTCAATTATAGGTTACAATATTTATTTTAAGGTGACTTTTTACATCATGTTGACTTGTATTTCATTTTAAGGTGCAATTTGCTAGTAAAAGAGTATCATGTTTTTTAGCTACCATAGTTATTATTTCCATTACTACTTGTATTTCATTTAATAAGTTCGAGTGTGGATTATAATATCATGTACTATAACCTTTTTTCCTTAATCTTAAACCATATGGATATGGATTGGAATGAAAATGACTTCAATCCGTTACATTTGAATAGTTTATATTTACCATTTGTTAAGCAAGCTAGATTGTTGCATGAAACAAAATAGAAACTAATAATCCAACAATAGATGCTTAGGGTCAGGCATTCCCACAAGCTATTTTTGAGTTACATTGTTCTGCTGAATCATCATTCCAGTATCAACAACAAAACAACAAACATGGTGCTATATTACTATCCACTACAGAACACAGCAGTTTATTACAAATTTATGTACCAAACTAAAACAAACTATAAAAGTTCTACGAATTAATAGTGTAAAATTCAAAATTAAAATCAAATCTTTTCCTTTCCTTGATCTTAATCTTCTTCTTCATTTTCTCCTACATCATTATTTTCATCTTCATCTTCAACTCCTTCACCCTTACATTCTAAGATTCTTTCCGTATCAAACTCAAATGTCACATAGGACCTCATGCCCCTCTGGGCAGGATACTCCTAATTAAAAATGAAAAAAATATTAAATTAATTTGTTAAATATATTAATATTAATTATATAATTAAAATCAAATATATACAATAGCTTACTAAGATGCTTACTTTTTTTATTCCAAGCCATATCTCACAATTTACACATTGTAAATCGAAGTATGAAACCACTTTATTGTTGCTCAACTTCATTGCTTTCACATCTCCATAAAACACATTCACTCTGTAGCAATTTATAATATAATTATATTACTGAAAGAGTTAAAATCAATTGCATTTGGAAGTTAAAAACCTTACACTTTTGAAAAACTACATCCAACTACGCGAGAATCATTGTAAACCTAAAAGAAAACAGAAAAAAATGTTAATTATTCATCAGAATAAGTTCACATATAACTAATCAAATATTAAATTTCATGATTTATACCCATGAAAGCCTATCCTCTTCAAGTGCCAACGGCGTTCTACAAAAAACACAGCAAAAGAAATCGCCTTCACCAACTTCTTGAAGGAACAATCTCCCCATTATCTCTTCATAAGAAAAAACTAACAAATTAAAGATTGCATGTAAAAAATAAATACAGAAAATGAAGATATTTTTTAGTTATTTCTACAGATTAAACACTACAAAGTAAGTACATAATGATAATACCAAAGATTGATCAAGAACCCCTTATAATCTTCTTGAAATGTAGAATAACGTTCACAAAAAACACTTATTTGAGTGAGGGAAGAAGAGAAAGAGAGAAAATGAGATATTTTTCTGTTATTCTACATGTTAAACACTACAAACTACAAAGTAAATACTCTATTTGATAATGTAAAAACCTGTGTATTGGAATATTGAAGAACCGCACTTAGAATCTTCTTACAATGTGGTGAATATGAATTGAAAAGAAAATACTTCGATAGGATTTGTGAGATGACAAATACATGCAAGCTTATATATATATAATAGACTAGGAATCAAAACCGTTATAACTGTAACTAACTCAATTATAGGTTACAATATTTATTTTAAGGTGACTTTTTACATCATGTTGACTTGTATTTCATTTTAAGGTGCAATTTGCTAGTAAAAGAGTATCATGTTTTTTAGCTACCATAGTTATTATTTCCATTACTACTTGTATTTCATTTAATAAGTTCGAGTGTGGATTATAGTATCATGTACTATAACCTTTTTTCCTTAATCTTAAACCATATGGATATGGATTGGAATGAAAATGACTTCAATCCGTTACATTTGAATAGTTTATATTTACCATTTGTTAAGCAAGCTAGATTGTTGCATGAAACAAAATAGAAACTAATAATCCAACAATAGATGCTTAGGGTCAGGCATTCCCACAAGCTATTTTTGAGTTACATTGTTCTGCTGAATCATCATTCCAGTATCAACAACAAAACAACAAACATGGTGCTATATTACTATCCACTACAGAACACAGCAGTTTATTACAAATTTATGTACCAAACTAAAACAAACTATAAAAGTTCTATGAATTAATAGTGTAAAATTCAAAATTAAAATCAAATCTTTTCCTTTCCTTGATCTTAATCTTCTTCTTCATTTTCTCTTACATCATTATTTTCATCTTCATCTTCAACTCCTTCACCCTAACATTCTAAGATTCTTTCCGTATCAAACTCAAATGTCACATAGGACCTCATGCCCCTCTGGGCAGGATACTCCTAATTAAAAATGAAAAAAATATTAAATTAATTTGTTAAATATATTAATATTAATTATATAATTAAAATCAAATATATACAATAGCTTACTAAGATGCTTACTTTTTTTATTCCAAGCCATATCTCACAATTTACACATTGTAAATCGAAGTATGAAACCACTTTATTGTTGCTCAACTTCATTGCTTTCACATCTCCATAAAACACATTCACTCTGTAGCAATTTATAATATAATTATATTACTGAAAGAGTTAAAATCAATTGCATTTGGAAGTTAAAAACCTTACACTTTTGAAAAACTACATCCAACTATGCGAGAATCATTGTAAACCTAAAAGAAAACAGAAAAAAATGTTAATTATTCATCAGAATAAGTTCACATATAACTAATCAAATATTAAATTTCATGATTTATACCCATGAAAGCCTATCCTCTTGAAGTGCCAACGGCGTTCTACAAAAAACACAGCAAAAGAAATCGCCTTCACCAACTTCTTGAAGGAACAATCTCCCCATTATCTCTTCACAAGAAAAAACTAACAAATTAAAGATTGCATGTAAAAAATAAATACAGAAAATGAAGATATTTTTTAGTTATTTCTACAGATTAAACACTACAAAGTAAGTACATAATGATAATACCAAAGATTGATCAAGAACCCCTTATAATCTTCTTGAAATGTAGAATAACGTTCACAAAAAACACTTATTTGAGTGAGGGAAGAAGAGAAAGAGAGAAAATGAGATATTTTTCTGTTATTCTACATGTTAAACACTACAAACTACAAAGTAAATACTCTATTTGATAATGTAAAAACCTGTGTATTGGAATATTGAAGAACCGCACTTAGAATCTTCTTACAATGTGGTGAATATGAATTGAAAAGAAAATACTTCGATAGGATTTGTGAGATGACAAATACATGCAAGCTTATATATATATAATAGACTAGGAATCAAAACCGTTATAACTGTAACTAACTCAATTATAGGTTACAATATTTATTTTAAGGTGACTTTTTACATCATGTTGACTTGTATTTCATTTTAAGGTGCAATTTGCTAGTAAAAGAGTATCATGTTTTTTAGCTACCATAGTTATTATTTCCATTACTACTTGTATTTCATTTAATAAGTTCGAGTGTGGATTATAGTATCATGTACTATAACCTTTTTTCCTTAATCTTAAACCATATGGATATGGATTGGAATGAAAATGACTTCAATCCGTTACATTTGAATAGTTTATATTTACCATTTGTTAAGCAAGCTAGATTGTTGCATGAAACAAAATAGAAACTAATAATCCAACAATAGATGCTTAGGGTCAGGCATTCCCACAAGCTATTTTTGAGTTACATTGTTCTGCTGAATCATCATTCCAGTATCAACAACAAAACAACAAACATGGTGCTATATTACTATCCACTACAGAACACAGCAGTTTATTACAAATTTATGTACCAAACTAAAACAAACTATAAAAGTTCTATGAATTAATAGTGTAAAATTCAAAATTAAAATCAAATCTTTTCCTTTCCTTGATCTTAATCTTCTTCTTCATTTTCTCTTACATCATTATTTTCATCTTCATCTTCAACTCCTTCACCCTAACATTCTAAGATTCTTTCCGTATCAAACTCAAATGTCACATAGGACCTCATGCCCCTCTGGGCAGGATACTCCTAATTAAAAATGAAAAAAATATTAAATTAATTTGTTAAATATATTAATATTAATTATATAATTAAAATCAAATATATACAATAGCTTACTAAGATGCTTACTTTTTTTATTCCAAGCCATATCTCACAATTTACACATTGTAAATCGAAGTATGAAACCACTTTATTGTTGCTCAACTTCATTGCTTTCACATCTCCATAAAACACATTCACTCTGTAGCAATTTATAATATAATTATATTACTGAAAGAGTTAAAATCAATTGCATTTGGAAGTTAAAAACCTTACACTTTTGAAAAACTACATCCAACTACGCGAGAATCATTGTAAACCTAAAAGAAAACAGAAAAAAATGTTAATTATTCATCAGAATAAGTTCACATATAACTAATCAAATATTAAATTTCATGATTTATACCCATGAAAGCCTATCCTCTTCAAGTGCCAACGGCGTTCTACAAAAAACACAGCAAAAGAAATCGCCTTCACCAACTTCTTGAAGGAACAATCTCCCTATTATCTCTTCACAAGAAAAAACTAACAAATTAAAAATTGCATGTAAAAAATAAATACAGAAAATGAAGATATTTTTAGTTATTTCTACAGATTAAACACTACAAAGTAAGTACATAATGATAATACCAAAGATTGATCAAGAACCCCTTATAATCTTCTTGAAATGTAGAATAACGTTCACAAAAAACACTTATTTGAGTGAGGGAAGAAGAGAAAGAGAGAAAATGAGATATTTTTCTGTTATTCTACATGTTAAACACTACAAACTACAAAGTAAATACTCTATTTGATAATGTAAAAACCTGTGTATTGGAATATTGAAGAACCGCACTTAGAATCTTCTTACAATGTGGTGAATATGAATTGAAAAGAAAATACTTCGATAGGATTTGTGAGATGACAAATACATGCAAGCTTATATATATATAATAGACTAGGAATCAAAACCGTTATAACTGTAACTAACTCAATTATAGGTTACAATATTTATTTTAAGGTGACTTTTTACATCATGTTGACTTGTATTTCATTTTAAGGTGCAATTTGCTAGTAAAAGAGTATCATGTTTTTTAGCTACCATAGTTATTATTTCCATTACTACTTGTATTTCATTTAATAAGTTCGAGTGTGGATTATAGTATCATGTACTATAACCTTTTTTCCTTAATCTTAAACCATATGGATATGGATTGGAATGAAAATGACTTCAATCCGTTACATTTGAATAGTTTATATTTACCATTTGTTAAGCAAGCTAGATTGTTGCATGAAACAAAATAGAAACTAATAATCCAACAACAGATGCTTAGGGTCAGGCATTCCCACAAGCTATTTTTGAGTTACATTGTTCTGCTGAATCATCATTCCAGTATTAACAACAAAACAACAAACATGGTGCTATATTACAATCCACTACAGAACACAACAATTTATTACAAATTTATGTACCAAACTAAAACAAACTATAAAAGTTCTATAAATTAATAGTGTAAAATTCAAAATTAAAATCAAATCTTTTCCTTTCCTTGATCTTAATCTTCTTCTTCATTTTCTCTTACATCATTATTTTCATCTTCATCTTCAACTCCTTCACCCTTACATTATAAGATTCTTTCCGTATCAAACTCAAATGTCACATAGGACCTCATGCCCCTCTGGGCAGGATACTCCTAATTAAAAATGAAAAAAATATTAAATTAATTTGTTAAATATATTAATATTAATTATATAATTAAAATCAAATATATACAATAGCTTACTAAGATGCTTACTTTTTTTATTCCAAGCCATATCTCACAATTTACACATTGTAAATCGAAGTATGAAACCACTTTATTGTTGCTCAACTTCATTGCTTTCACATCTCCATAAAACACATTCACTCTGTAGCAATTTATAATATAATTATATTACTGAAAGAGTTAAAATCAATTGCATTTGGAAGTTAAAAACCTTACACTTTTGAAAAACTACATCCAACTACGCGAGAATCATTGTAAACCTAAAAGAAAACAGAAAAAAATGTTAATTATTCATCAGAATAAGTTCACATATAACTAATCAAATATTAAATTTCATGATTTATACCCATGAAAGCCTATCCTCTTCAAGTGCCAACGGCGTTCTACAAAAAACACAGCAAAAGAAATCGCCTTCACCAACTTCTTGAAGGAACAATCTCCCCATTATCTCTTCACAAGAAAAAACTAACAAATTAAAGATTGCATGTAAAAAATAAATACAGAAAATGAAGATATTTTTTAGTTATTTCTACAGATTAAACACTACAAAGTAAGTACATAATGATAATACCAAAGATTGATCAAGAACCCCTTATAATCTTCTTGAAATGTAGAATAACATTCACAAAAAACACTTATTTGAGTGAGGGAAGAAGAGAAAGAGAGAAAATGAGATATTTTTCTGTTATTCGACATGTTAAACACTACAAACTACAAAGTAAATACTCTATTTGATAATGTAAAAACCTGTGTATTGGAATATTGAAGAACCGCACTTAGAATCTTCTTACAATGTGGTGAATATGAATTGAAAAGAAAATACTTCGATAGGATTTGTGAGATGACAAATACATGCAAGCTTATATATATATAATAGACTAGGAATCAAAACCGTTATAACTGTAACTAACTCAATTATAGGTTACAATATTTATTTTAAGGTGACTTTTTACATCATGTTGACTTGTATTTCATTTTAAGGTGCAATTTGCTAGTAAAAGAGTATCATGTTTTTTAGCTACCATAGTTATTATTTCCATTACTACTTGTATTTCATTTAATAAGTTCGAGTGTGGATTATAATATCATGTACTATAACCTTTTTTCCTTAATCTTAAACCATATGGATATGGATTGGAATGAAAATGACTTCAATCCGTTACATTTGAATAGTTTATATTTACCATTTGTTAAGCAAGCTAGATTGTTGCATGAAACAAAATAGAAACTAATAATCCAACAATAGATGCTTAGGGTCAGGCATTCCCACAAGCTATTTTTGAGTTACATTGTTCTGCTGAATGATCATTCCAGTATCAACAACAAAACAACAAACATGGTGCTATATTACTATCCACTACAGAACACAGCAGTTTATTACAAATTTATGTACCAAACTAAAACAAACTATAAAAGTTCTATGAATTAATAGTGTAAAATTCAAAATTAAAATCAAATCTTTTCCTTTCCTTGATCTTAATCTTCTTCTTCATTTTCTCTTACATCATTATTTTCATCTTCATCTTCAACTCCTTCACCCTTACATTATAAGATTCTTTCCATATCAAACTCAAATGTCACATAGGACCTCATGCCCCTCTGGGCAGGATACTCCTAATTAAAAATGAAAAAAATATTAAATTAATTTGTTAAATATATTAATATTAATTATATAATTAAAATCAAATATATACAATAGCTTACTAAGATGCTTACTTTTTTTATTCCAAGCCATATCTCACAATTTACACATTGTAAATCGAAGTATGAAACCACTTTATTGTTGCTCAACTTCATTGCTTTCACATCTCCATAAAACACATTCACTCTGTAGCAATTTATAATATAATTATATTACTGAAAGAGTTAAAATCAATTGCATTTGGAAGTTAAAAACCTTACACTTTTGAAAAACTACATCCAACTACGCGAGAATCATTGTAAACCTAAAAGAAAACAGAAAAAAATGTTAATTATTCATCAGAATAAGTTCACATATAACTAATCAAATATTAAATTTCATGATTTATACCCATGAAAGCCTATCCTCTTCAAGTGCCAACGGCGTTCTACAAAAAACACAGCAAAAGAAATCTCCTTCACCAACTTCTTGAAGGAACAATCTCCCCATTATCTCTTCACAAGAAAAAACTAACAAATTAAAGATTGCATGTAAAAAATAAATACAGAAAATGAAGATATTTTTTAGTTATTTCTACAGATTAAACACTACAAAGTAAGTACATAATGATAATACCAAAGATTGATCAAGAACCCCTTATAATCTTCTTGAAATGTAGAATAACATTCACAAAAAACACTTATTTGAGTGAGGGAAGAAGAGAAAGAGAGAAAATGAGATATTTTTCTGTTATTCGACATGTTAAACACTACAAACTACAAAGTAAATACTCTATTTGATAATGTAAAAACCTGTGTATTGGAATATTGAAGAACCGCACTTAGAATCTTCTTACAATGTGGTGAATATGAATTGAAAAGAAAATACTTCGATAGGATTTGTGAGATGACAAATACATGCAAGCTTATATATATATAATAGACTAGGAATCAAAACCGTTATAACTGTAACTAACTCAATTATAGGTTACAATATTTATTTTAAGGTGACTTTTTACATCATGTTGACTTGTATTTCATTTTAAGGAGCAATTTGCTAGTAAAAGAGTATCATGTTTTTTAGCTACCATAGTTATTATTTCCATTACTACTTGTATTTCATTTAATAAGTTCGAGTGTGGATTATAATATCATGTACTATAACCTTTTTTCCTTAATCTTAAACCATATGGATATGGATTGGAATGAAAATGACTTCAATCCGTTACATTTGAATAGTTTATATTTACCATTTGTTAAGCAAGCTAGATTGTTGCATGAAACAAAATAGAAACTAATAATCCAACAATAGATGCTTAGGGTCAGGCATTCCCACAAGCTATTTTTGAGTTACATTGTTCTGCTGAATCATCATTCCAGTATCAACAACAAAACAACAAACATGGTGCTATATTACTATCCACTACAGAACACAGCAGTTTATTACAAATTTATGTACCAAACTAAAACAAACTATAAAAGTTCTACGAATTAATAGTGTAAAATTCAAAATTAAAATCAAATCTTTTCCTTTCCTTGATCTTAATCTTCTTCTTCATTTTCTCCTACATCATTATTTTCATCTTCATCTTCAACTCCTTCACCCTTACATTCTAAGATTCTTTCCGTATCAAACTCAAATGTCACATAGGACCTCATGCCCCTCTGGGCAGGATACTCCTAATTAAAAATGAAAAAAATATTAAATTAATTTGTTAAATATATTAATATTAATTATATAATTAAAATCAAATATATACAATAGCTTACTAAGATGCTTACTTTTTTTATTCCAAGCCATATCTCACAATTTACACATTGTAAATCGAAGTATGAAACCACTTTATTGTTGCTCAACTTCATTGCTTTCACATCTCCATAAAACACATTCACTCTGTAGCAATTTATAATATAATTATATTACTGAAAGAGTTAAAATCAATTGCATTTGGAAGTTAAAAACCTTACACTTTTGAAAAACTACATCCAACTACGCGAGAATCATTGTAAACCTAAAAGAAAACAGAAAAAAATGTTAATTATTCATCAGAATAAGTTCACATATAACTAATCAAATATTAAATTTCATGATTTATACCCATGAAAGCCTATCCTCTTCAAGTGCCAACGGCGTTCTACAAAAAACACAGCAAAAGAAATCGCCTTCACCAACTTCTTGAAGGAACAATCTCCCCATTATCTCTTCATAAGAAAAAACTAACAAATTAAAGATTGCATGTAAAAAATAAATACAGAAAATGAAGATATTTTTTAGTTATTTCTACAGATTAAACACTACAAAGTAAGTACATAATGATAATACCAAAGATTGATCAAGAACCCCTTATAATCTTCTTGAAATGTAGAATAACGTTCACAAAAAACACTTATTTGAGTGAGGGAAGAAGAGAAAGAGAGAAAATGAGATATTTTTCTGTTATTCTACATGTTAAACACTACAAACTACAAAGTAAATACTCTATTTGATAATGTAAAAACCTGTGTATTGGAATATTGAAGAACCGCACTTAGAATCTTCTTACAATGTGGTGAATATGAATTGAAAAGAAAATACTTCGATAGGATTTGTGAGATGACAAATACATGCAAGCTTATATATATATAATAGACTAGGAATCAAAACCGTTATAACTGTAACTAACTCAATTATACGTTACAATATTTATTTTAAGGTGACTTTTTACATCATGTTGACTTGTATTTCATTTTAAGGTGCAATTTGCTAGTAAAAGAGTATCATGTTTTTTAGCTACCATAGTTATTATTTCCATTACTACTTGTATTTCATTTAATAAGTTCGAGTGTGGATTATAGTATCATGTACTATAACCTTTTTTCCTTAATCTTAAACCATATGGATATGGATTGGAATGAAAATGACTTCAATCCGTTACATTTGAATAGTTTATATTTACCATTTGTTAAGCAAGCTAGATTGTTGCATGAAACAAAATAGAAACTAATAATCCAACAATAGATGCTTAGGGTCAGGCATTCCCACAAGCTATTTTTGAGTTACATTGTTCTGCTGAATCATCATTCCAGTATTAACAACAAAACAACAAACATGGTGCTATATTACTATCCACTACAGAACACAACAGTTTATTACAAATTTATGTACCAAACTAAAACAAACTATAAAAGTTCTATGAATTAATAGTGTAAAATTCAAAATTAAAATCAAATCTTTTCCTTTCCTTGATCTTAATCTTCTTCTTCATTTTCTCTTACATCATTATTTTCATCTTCATCTTCAACTCCTTCACCCTTACATTATAAGATTCTTTCCGTATCAAACTCAAATGTCACATAGGACCTCATGCCCCTCTGGGCAGGATACTCCTAATTAAAAATGAAAAAAATATTAAATTAATTTGTTAAATATATTAATATTAATTATATAATTAAAATCAAATATATACAATAGCTTACTAAGATGCTTACTTTTTTTATTCCAAGCCATATCTCACAATTTACACATTGTAAATCGAAGTATGAAACCACTTTATTGTTGCTCAACTTCATTGCTTTCACATCTCCATAAAACACATTCACTCTGTAGCAATTTATAATATAATTATATTACTGAAAGAGTTAAAATCAATTGCATTTGGAAGTTAAAAACCTTACACTTTTGAAAAACTACATCCAACTACGCGAGAATCATTGTAAACCTAAAAGAAAACAGAAAAAAATGTTAATTATTCATCAGAATAAGTTCACATATAACTAATCAAATATTAAATTTCATGATTTATACCCATGAAAGCCTATCCTCTTCAAGTGCCAACGGCGTTCTACAAAAAACACAGCAAAAGAAATCTCCTTCACCAACTTCTTGAAGGAACAATCTCCCCATTATCTCTTCACAAGAAAAAACTAACAAATTAAAGATTGCATGTAAAAAATAAATACAGAAAATGAAGATATTTTTTAGTTATTTCTACAGATTAAACACTACAAAGTAAGTACATAATGATAATACCAAAGATTGATCAAGAACCCCTTATAATCTTCTTGAAATGTAGAATAACATTCACAAAAAACACTTATTTGAGTGAGGGAAGAAGAGAAAGAGAGAAAATGAGATATTTTTCTGTTATTCGACATGTTAAACACTACAAACTACAAAGTAAATACTCTATTTGATAATGTAAAAACCTGTGTATTGGAATATTGAAGAACCGCACTTAGAATCTTCTTACAATGTGGTGAATATGAATTGAAAAGAAAATACTTCGATAGGATTTGTGAGATGACAAATACATGCAAGCTTATATATATATAATAGACTAGGAATCAAAACCGTTATAACTGTAACTAACTCAATTATAGGTTACAATATTTATTTTAAGGTGACTTTTTACATCATGTTGACTTGTATTTCATTTTAAGGTGCAATTTGCTAGTAAAAGAGTATCATGTTTTTTAGCTACCATAGTTATTATTTCCATTACTACTTGTATTTCATTTAATAAGTTCGAGTGTGGATTATAATATCATGTACTATAACCTTTTTTCCTTAATCTTAAACCATATGGATATGGATTGGAATGAAAATGACTTCAATCCGTTACATTTGAATAGTTTATATTTACCATTTGTTAAGCAAGCTAGATTGTTGCATGAAACAAAATAGAAACTAATAATCCAACAATAGATGCTTAGGGTCAGGCATTCCCACAAGCTATTTTTGAGTTACATTGTTCTGCTGAATGATCATTCCAGTATCAACAACAAAACAACAAACATGGTGCTATATTACTATCCACTACAGAACACAGCAGTTTATTACAAATTTATGTACCAAACTAAAACAAACTATAAAAGTTCTATGAATTAATAGTGTAAAATTCAAAATTAAAATCAAATCTTTTCCTTTCCTTGATCTTAATCTTCTTCTTCATTTTCTCTTACATCATTATTTTCATCTTCATCTTCAACTCCTTCACCCTTACATTATAAGATTCTTTCCATATCAAACTCAAATGTCACATAGGACCTCATGCCCCTCTGGGCAGGATACTCCTAATTAAAAATGAAAAAAATATTAAATTAATTTGTTAAATATATTAATATTAATTATATAATTAAAATCAAATATATACAATAGCTTACTAAGATGCTTACTTTTTTTATTCCAAGCCATATCTCACAATTTACACATTGTAAATCGAAGTATGAAACCACTTTATTGTTGCTCAACTTCATTGCTTTCACATCTCCATAAAACACATTCACTCTGTAGCAATTTATAATATAATTATATTACTGAAAGAGTTAAAATCAATTGCATTTGGAAGTTAAAAACCTTACACTTTTGAAAAACTACATCCAACTACGCGAGAATCATTGTAAACCTAAAAGAAAACAGAAAAAAATGTTAATTATTCATCAGAATAAGTTCACATATAACTAATCAAATATTAAATTTCATGATTTATACCCATGAAAGCCTATCCTCTTCAAGTGCCAACGGCGTTCTACAAAAAACACAGCAAAAGAAATCTCCTTCACCAACTTCTTGAAGGAACAATCTCCCCATTATCTCTTCACAAGAAAAAACTAACAAATTAAAGATTGCATGTAAAAAATAAATACAGAAAATGAAGATATTTTTTAGTTATTTCTACAGATTAAACACTACAAAGTAAGTACATAATGATAATACCAAAGATTGATCAAGAACCCCTTATAATCTTCTTGAAATGTAGAATAACATTCACAAAAAACACTTATTTGAGTGAGGGAAGAAGAGAAAGAGAGAAAATGAGATATTTTTCTGTTATTCGACATGTTAAACACTACAAACTACAAAGTAAATACTCTATTTGATAATGTAAAAACCTGTGTATTGGAATATTGAAGAACCGCACTTAGAATCTTCTTACAATGTGGTGAATATGAATTGAAAAGAAAATACTTCGATAGGATTTGTGAGATGACAAATACATGCAAGCTTATATATATATAATAGACTAGGAATCAAAACCGTTATAACTGTAACTAACTCAATTATAGGTTACAATATTTATTTTAAGGTGACTTTTTACATCATGTTGACTTGTATTTCATTTTAAGGTGCAATTTGCTAGTAAAAGAGTATCATGTTTTTTAGCTACCATAGTTATTATTTCCATTACTACTTGTATTTCATTTAATAAGTTCGAGTGTGGATTATAATATCATGTACTATAACCTTTTTTCCTTAATCTTAAACCATATGGATATGGATTGGAATGAAAATGACTTCAATCCGTTACATTTGAATAGTTTATATTTACCATTTGTTAAGCAAGCTAGATTGTTGCATGAAACAAAATAGAAACTAATAATCCAACAATAGATGCTTAGGGTCAGGCATTCCCACAAGCTATTTTTGAGTTACATTGTTCTGCTGAATGATCATTCCAGTATCAACAACAAAACAACAAACATGGTGCTATATTACTATCCACTACAGAACACAGCAGTTTATTACAAATTTATGTACCAAACTAAAACAAACTATAAATGTTCTATGAATTAATAATGTAAAATTCAAAATTAAAATCAAATCTTTTCCTTTCCTTGATCTTAATCTTCTTCTTCATTTTCTCCTACATCATTATTTTCATCTTCATCTTCAACTCCTTCACCCTAACATTCTAAGATTCTTTCCGTATCAAACTCAAATGTCACATAGGACCTCATGCCCCTCTGGGCAGGATACTCCTAATTAAAAATGAAAAAAATATTAAATTAATTTGTTAAATATATTAATATTAATTATATAATTAAAATCAAATATATACAATAGCTTACTAAGATGCTTACTTTTTTTATTCCAAGCCATATCTCACAATTTACACATTGTAAATCGAAGTATGAAACCACTTTATTGTTGCTCAACTTCATTGCTTTCACATCTCCATAAAACACATTCACTCTGTAGCAATTTATAATATAATTATATTACTGAAAGAGTTAAAATCAATTGCATTTGGAAGTTAAAAACCTTACACTTTTGAAAAACTACATCCAACTATGCGAGAATCATTGTAAACCTAAAAGAAAACAGAAAAAAATGTTAATTATTCATCAGAATAAGTTCACATATAACTAATCAAATATTAAATTTCATGATTTATACCCATGAAAGCCTATCCTCTTCAAGTGCCAACGGCGTTCTACAAAAAACACAGCAAAAGAAATCGCCTTCACCAACTTCTTGAAGGAACAATCTCCCTATTATCTCTTCACAAGAAAAAACTAACAAATTAAAGATTGCATGTAAAAAATAAATACAGAAAATGAAGATATTTTTAGTTATTTCTACAGATTAAACACTACAAAGTAAGTACATAATGATAATACCAAAGATTGATCAAGAACCCCTTATAATCTTCTTGAAATGTAGAATAACATTCACAAAAAACACTTATTTGAGTGAGGGAAGAAGAGAAAGAGAGAAAATGAGATATTTTTCTGTTATTCTACATGTTAAACACTACAAACTACAAAGTAAATACTCTATTTGATAATGTAAAAACCTGTGTATTGGAATATTGAAGAACCGCACTTAGAATCTTCTTACAATGTGGTGAATATGAATTGAAAAGAAAATACTTCGATAGGATTTGTGAGATGACAAATACATGCAAGCTTATATATATATAATAGACTAGGAATCAAAACCGTTATAACTGTAACTAACTCAATTATAGGTTACAATATTTATTTTAAGGTGACTTTTTACATCATGTTGACTTGTATTTCATTTTAAGGTGCAATTTGCTAGTAAAAGAGTATCATGTTTTTTAGCTACCATAGTTATTATTTCCATTACTACTTGTATTTCATTTAATTAGTTCGAGTGTGGATTATAGTATCATGTACTATAACCTTTTTTCCTTAATCTTAAACCATATGGATATGGATTGGAATGAAAATGACTTCAATCCGTTACATTTGAATAGTTTATATTTACCATTTGTTAAGCAAGCTAGATTGTTGCATGAAACAAAATAGAAACTAATAATCCAACAATAGATGCTTAGGGTCAGGCATTCCCACAAGCTATTTTTGAGTTACATTGTTCTGCTGAATCATCATTCCAGTATCAACAACAAAACAACAAACATGGTGCTATATTACTATCCACTACAGAACACAGCAGTTTATTACAAATTTATGTACCAAACTAAAACAAACTATAAAAGTTCTATGAATTAATAGTGTAAAATTCAAAATTAAAATCAAATCTTTTCCTTTCCTTGATCTTAATCTTCTTCTTCATTTTCTCCTACATCATTATTTTCATCTTCATCTTCAACTCCTTCACCCTTACATTCTAAGATTCTTTCCGTATCAAACTCAAATGTCACATAGGACCTCATGCCCCTCTGGGCAGGATACTCCTAATTAAAAATGAAAAAAATATTAAATTAATTTGTTAAATATATTAATATTAATTATATAATTAAAATCAAATATATACAATAGCTTACTAAGATGCTTACTTTTTTTATTCCAAGCCATATCTCACAATTTACACATTGTAAATCGAAGTATGAAACCACTTTATTGTTGCTCAACTTCATTGCTTTCACATCTCCATAAAACACATTCACTCTGTAGCAATTTATAATATAATTATATTACTGAAAGAGTTAAAATCAATTGCATTTGGAAGTTAAAAACCTTACACTTTTGAAAAACTACATCCAACTACGCGAGAATCATTGTAAACCTAAAAGAAAAAAGAAAAAAATGTTAATTATTCATCAGAATAAGTTCACATATAACTAATCAAATATTAAATTTCATGATTTATACCCATGAAAGCCTATCCTCTTCAAGTGCCAACGGCGTTCTACAAAAAACACAGCAAAAGAAATCGCCTTCACCAACTTCTTGAAGGAACAATCTCCCCATTATCTCTTCATAAGAAAAAACTAACAAATTAAAGATTGCATGTAAAAAATAAATACAGAAAATGAAGATATTTTTTAGTTATTTCTACAGATTAAACACTACAAAGTAAGTACATAATGATAATACCAAAGATTGATCAAGAACCCCTTATAATCTTCTTGAAATGTAGAATAACGTTCACAAAAAACACTTATTTGAGTGAAGGAAGAAGAGAAAGAGAGAAAATGAGATATTTTTCTGTTATTCTACATGTTAAACACTACAAACTACAAAGTAAATACTCTATTTGATAATGTAAAAACCTGTGTATTGGAATATTGAAGAACCGCACTTAGAATCTTCTTACAATGTGGTGAATATGAATTGAAAAGAAAATACTTCGATAGGATTTGTGAGATGACAAATACATGCAAGCTTATATATATATAATAGACTAGGAATCAAAACCGTTATAACTGTAACTAACTCAATTATAGGTTACAATATTTATTTTAAGGTGACTTTTTACATCATGTTGACTTGTATTTCATTTTAAGGTGCAATTTGCTAGTAAAAGAGTATCATGTTTTTTAGCTACCATAGTTATTATTTCCATTACTACTTGTATTTCATTTAATAAGTTCGAGTGTGGATTATAGTATCATGTACTATAACCTTTTTTCCTTAATCTTAAACCATATGGATATGGATTGGAATGAAAATGACTTCAATCCGTTACATTTGAATAGTTTATATTTACCATTTGTTAAGCAAGCTAGATTGTTGCATGAAACAAAATAGAAACTAATAATCCAACAATAGATGCTTAGGGTCAGGCATTCCCACAAGCTATTTTTGAGTTACATTGTTCTGCTGAATCATCATTCCAGTATCAACAACAAAACAACAAACATGGTGCTATATTACTATCCACTACAGAACACAGCAGTTTATTACAAATTTATGTACCAAACTAAAACAAACTATAAAAGTTCTATGAATTAATAGTGTAAAATTCAAAATTAAAATCAAATCTTTTCCTTTCCTTGATCTTAATCTTCTTCTTCATTTTCTCCTACATCATTATTTTCATCTTCATCTTCAACTCCTTCACCCTTACATTCTAAGATTCTTTCCGTATCAAACTCAAATGTCACATAGGACCTCATGCCCCTCTGGGCAGGATACTCCTAATTAAAAATGAAAAAAATATTAAATTAATTTGTTAAATATATTAATATTAATTATATAATTAAAATCAAATATATACAATAGCTTACTAAGATGCTTACTTTTTTTATTCCAAGCCATATCTCACAATTTACACATTGTAAATCGAAGTATGAAACCACTTTATTGTTGCTCAACTTCATTGCTTTCACATCTCCATAAAACACATTCACTCTGTAGCAATTTATAATATAATTATATTACTGAAAGAGTTAAAATCAATTGCATTTGGAAGATAAAAACCTTACACTTTTGAAAAACTACATCCAACTACGCGAGAATCATTGTAAACCTAAAAGAAAACAGAAAAAAATGTTAATTATTCATCAGAATAAGTTCACATATAACTAATCAAATATTAAATTTCATGATTTATACCCATGAAAGCCTATCCTCTTCAAGTGAAAACGGCATTCTACAAAAAACACAGCAAAAGAAATCGCCTTCACCAACTTTTTGAAGGAACAATCTCCCTATTATCTCTTCACAAGAAAAAACTAACAAATTAAAGATTGCATGTAAAAAATAAATACAGAAAATGAAGATATTTTTAGTTATTTCTACAGATTAAACACTACAAAGTAAGTACATAATGATAATACCAAAGATTGATCAAGAACCCCTTATAATCTTCTTGAAATGTAGAATAACGTTCACAAAAAACACTTATTTGAGTGAGGGAAGAAGAGAAAGAGAGAAAATGAGATATTTTTCTGTTATTCTACATGTTAAACACTACAAACTACAAAGTAAATACTCTATTTGATAATGTAAAAACCTGTGTATTGGAATATTGAAGAACCGCACTTAGAATCTTCTTACAATGTGGTGAATATGAATTGAAAAGAAAATACTTCGATAGGATTTGTGAGATGACAAATACATGCAAGCTTATATATATATAATAGACTAGGAATCAAAACCGTTATAACTGTAACTAACTCAATTATAGGTTACAATATTTATTTTAAGGTGACTTTTTACATCATGTTGACTTGTATTTCATTTTAAGGTGCAATTTGCTAGTAAAAGAGTATCATGTTTTTTAGCTACCATAGTTATTATTTCCATTACTACTTGTATTTCATTTAATAAGTTCGAGTGTGGATTATAGTATCATGTACTATAACCTTTTTTCCTTAATCTTAAACCATATGGATATGGATTGGAATGAAAATGACTTCAATCCGTTACATTTGAATAGTTTATATTTACCATTTGTTAAGCAAGCTAGATTGTTGCATGAAACAAAATAGAAACTAATAATCCAACAATAGATGCTTAGGGTCAGGCATTCCCACAAGCTATTTTTGAGTTACATTGTTCTGCTGAATCATCATTTCAGTATCAACAACAAAACAACAAACATGGTGCTATATTACTATCCACTACAGAACACAGCAGTTTATTACAAATTTATGTACCAAACTAAAACAAACTATAAAAGTTCTATGAATTAATAGTGTAAAATTCAAAATTAAAATCAAATCTTTTCCTTTCCTTGATCTTAATCTTCTTCTTCATTTTCTCCTACATCATTATTTTCATCTTCATCTTCAACTCCTTCACCCTTACATTCTAAGATTCTTTCCGTATCAAACTCAAATGTCACATAGGACCTCATGCCCCTCTGGGCAGGATACTCCTAATTAAAAATGAAAAAAATATTAAATTAATTTGTTAAATATATTAATATTAATTATATAATTAAAATCAAATATATACAATAGCTTACTAAGATGCTTACTTTTTTTATTCCAAGCCATATCTCACAATTTACCCATTGTAAATCGAAGTATGAAACCACTTTATTGTTGCTCAACTTCATTGCTTTCACATCTCCATAAAACACATTCACTCTGTAGCAATTTATAATATAATTATATTACTGAAAGAGTTAAAATCAATTGCATTTGGAAGTTAAAAACCTTACACTTTTGAAAAACTACATCCAACTACGCGAGAATCATTGTAAACCTAAAAGAAAACAGAAAAAAATGTTAATTATTCATCAGAATAAGTTCACATATAACTAATCAAATATTAAATTTCATGATTTATACCCATGAAAGCCTATCCTCTTCAAGTGCCAACGGCGTTCTACAAAAAACACAGCAAAAGAAATCGCTTTCACCAACTTCTTGAAGGAACAATCTCCCTATTATCTCTTCACAAGAAAAAACTAACAAATTAAAAATTGCATGTAAAAAATAAATACAGAAAATGAAGATATTTTTAGTTATTTCTACAGATTAAACACTACAAAGTAAGTACATAATGATAATACCAAAGATTGATCAAGAACCCCTTATAATCTTCTTGAAATGTAGAATAACGTTCACAAAAAACACTTATTTGAGTGAGGGAAGAAGAGAAAGAGAGAAAATGAGATATTTTTCTGTTATTCTACATGTTAAACACTACAAACTACAAAGTAAATACTCTATTTGATAATGTAAAAACCTGTGTATTGGAATATTGAAGAACCGCACTTAGAATCTTCTTACAATGTGGTGAATATGAATTGAAAAGAAAATACTTCGATAGGATTTGTGAGATGACAAATACATGCAAGCTTATATATATATAATAGACTAGGAATCAAAACCGTTATAACTGTAACTAACTCAATTATAGGTTACAATATTTATTTTAAGGTGACTTTTTACATCATGTTGACTTGTATTTCATTTTAAGGTGCAATTTGCTAGTAAAAGAGTATCATGTTTTTTAGCTACCATAGTTATTATTTCCATTACTACTTGTATTTCATTTAATAAGTTCGAGTGTGGATTATAGTATCATGTACTATAACCTTTTTTCCTTAATCTTAAACCATATGGATATGGATTGGAATGAAAATGACTTCAATCCGTTACATTTGAATAGTTTATATTTACCATTTGTTAAGCAAGCTAGATTGTTGCATGAAACAAAATAGAAACTAATAATCCAACAATAGATGCTTAGGGTCAGGCATTCCCACAAGCTATTTTTGAGTTACATTGTTCTGCTGAATCATCATTCCAGTATCAACAACAAAACAACAAACATGGTGCTATATTACTATCCACTACAGAACACAGCAGTTTATTACAAATTTATGTACCAAACTAAAACAAACTATAAAAGTTCTATGAATTAATAGTGTAAAATTCAAAATTAAAATCAAATCTTTTCCTTTCCTTGATCTTAATCTTCTTCTTCATTTTCTCCTACATCATTATTTTCATCTTCATCTTCAACTCCTTCACCCTTACATTCTAAGATTCTTTCCGTATCAAACTCAAATGTCACATAGGACCTCATGCCCCTCTGGGCAGGATACTCCTAATTAAAAATGAAAAAAATATTAAATTAATTTGTTAAATATATTAATATTAATTATATAATTAAAATCAAATATATACAATAGCTTACTAAGATGCTTACTTTTTTTATTCCAAGCCATATCTCACAATTTACCCATTGTAAATCGAAGTATGAAACCACTTTATTGTTGCTCAACTTCATTGCTTTCACATCTCCATAAAACACATTCACTCTGTAGCAATTTATAATATAATTATATTACTGAAAGAGTTAAAATCAATTGCATTTGGAAGTTAAAAACCTTACACTTTTGAAAAACTACATCCAACTACGCGAGAATCATTGTAAACCTAAAAGAAAACAGAAAAAAATGTTAATTATTCATCAGAATAAGTTCACATATAACTAATCAAATATTAAATTTCATGATTTATACCCATGAAAGCCTATCCTCTTCAAGTGCCAACGGCGTTCTACAAAAAACACAGCAAAAGAAATCGCTTTCACCAACTTCTTGAAGGAACAATCTCCCTATTATCTCTTCACAAGAAAAAACTAACAAATTAAAAATTGCATGTAAAAAATAAATACAGAAAATGAAGATATTTTTAGTTATTTCTACAGATTAAACACTACAAAGTAAGTACATAATGATAATACCAAAGATTGATCAAGAACCCCTTATAATCTTCTTGAAATGTAGAATAACGTTCACAAAAAACACTTATTTGAGTGAGGGAAGAAGAGAAAGAGAGAAAATGAGATATTTTTCTGTTATTCTACATGTTAAACACTACAAACTACAAAGTAAATACTCTATTTGATAATGTAAAAACCTGTGTATTGGAATATTGAAGAACCGCACTTAGAATCTTCTTACAATGTGGTGAATATGAATTGAAAAGAAAATACTTCGATAGGATTTGTGAGATGACAAATACATGCAAGCTTATATATATATAATAGACTAGGAATCAAAACCGTTATAACTGTAACTAACTCAATTATAGGTTACAATATTTATTTTAAGGTGACTTTTTACATCATGTTGACTTGTATTTCATTTTAAGGTGCAATTTGCTAGTAAAAGAGTATCATGTTTTTTAGCTACCATAGTTATTATTTCCATTACTACTTGTATTTCATTTAATAAGTTCGAGTGTGGATTATAGTATCATGTACTATAACCTTTTTTCCTTAATCTTAAACCATATGGATATGGATTGGAATGAAAATGACTTCAATCCGTTACATTTGAATAGTTTATATTTACCATTTGTTAAGCAAGCTAGATTGTTGCATGAAACAAAATAGAAACTAATAATCCAACAATAGATGCTTAGGGTCAGGCATTCCCACAAGCTATTTTTGAGTTACATTGTTCTGCTGAATCATCATTCCAGTATCAACAACAAAACAACAAACATGGTGCTATATTACTATCCACTACAGAACACAGCAGTTTATTACAAATTTATGTACCAAACTAAAACAAACTATAAAAGTTCTATGAATTAATAGTGTAAAATTCAAAATTAAAATCAAATCTTTTCCTTTCCTTGATCTTAATCTTCATCTTCAACTCCTTCACCCTTACATTCTAAGATTCTTTCCGTATCAAACTCAAATGTCACATAGGACCTCATGCCCCTCTGGGCAGGATACTCCTAATTAAAAATGAAAAAAATATTAAATTAATTTGTTAAATATATTAATATTAATTATATAATTAAAATCAAATATATACAATAGCTTACTAAGATGCTTACTTTTTTTATTCCAAGCCATATCTCACAATTTACACATTGTAAATCGAAGTATGAAACCACTTTATTGTTGCTCAACTTCATTGCTTTCACATCTCCATAAAACACATTCACTCTGTAGCAATTTATAATATAATTATATTACTGAAAGAGTTAAAATCAATTGCATTTGGAAGTTAAAAACCTTACACTTTTGAAAAACTACATCCAACTACGCGAGAATCATTGTAAACCTAAAAGAAAACAGAAAAAAATGTTAATTATTCATCAGAATAAGTTCACATATAACTAATCAAATATTAAATTTCATGATTTATACCCATGAAAGCCTATCCTCTTCAAGTGCCAACGGCGTTCTACAAAAAACACAGCAAAAGAAATCGCCTTCACCAACTTCTTGAAGGAACAATCTCCCTATTATCTCTTCACAAGAAAAAACTAACAAATTAAAAATTGCATGTAAAAAATAAATACAGAAAATGAAGATATTTTTAGTTATTTCTACAGATTAAACACTACAAAGTAAGTACATAATGATAATACCAAAGATTGATCAAGAACCCCTTATAATCTTCTTGAAATGTAGAATAACGTTCACAAAAAACACTTATTTGAGTGAGGGAAGAAGAGAAAGAGAGAAAATGAGATATTTTTCTGTTATTCTACATGTTAAACACTACAAACTACAAAGTAAATACTCTATTTGATAATGTAAAAACCTGTGTATTGGAATATTGAAGAACCGCACTTAGAATCTTCTTACAATGTGGTGAATATGAATTGAAAAGAAAATACTTCGATAGGATTTGTGAGATGACAAATACATGCAAGCTTATATATATATAATAGACTAGGAATCAAAACCGTTATAACTGTAACTAACTCAATTATAGGTTACAATATTTATTTTAAGGTGACTTTTTACATCATGTTGACTTGTATTTCATTTTAAGGTGCAATTTGCTAGTAAAAGAGTATCATGTTTTTTAGCTACCATAGTTATTATTTCCATTACTACTTGTATTTCATTTAATAAGTTTGAGTGTGGATTATAGTATCATGTACTATAACCTTTTTTCCTTAATCTTAAACCATATGGATATGGATTGGAATGAAAATGACTTCAATCCGTTACATTTGAATAGTTTATATTTACCATTTGTTAAGCAAGCTAGATTGTTGCATGAAACAAAATAGAAACTAATAATCCAACAATAGATGCTTAGGGTCAGGCATTCCCACAAGCTATTTTTGAGTTACATTGTTCTGCTGAATCATCATTCCAGTATCAACAACAAAACAACAAACATGGTGCTATATTACTATCCACTACAGAACACAGCAGTTTATTACAAATTTATGTACCAAACTAAAACAAACTATAAAAGTTCTATGAATTAATAGTGTAAAATTCAAAATTAAAATCAAATCTTTTCCTTTCCTTGATCTTAATCTTCTTCTTCATTTTCTCTTACATCATTATTTTCATCTTCATCTTCAACTCCTTCACCCTTACATTCTAAGATTCTTTCCGTATCAAACTCAAATGTCACATAGGACCTCATGCCCCTCTGGGCAGGATACTCCTAATTAAAAATGAAAAAAATATTAAATTAATTTGTTAAATATATTAATATTAATTATATAATTAAAATCAAATATATACAATAGCTTACTAAGATGCTTACTTTTTTTATTCCAAGCCATATCTCACAATTTACACATTGTAAATCGAAGTATGAAACCACTTTATTGTTGCTCAACTTCATTGCTTTCACATCTCCATAAAACACATTCACTCTGTAGCAATTTATAATATAATTATATTACTGAAAGAGTTAAAATCAATTGCATTTGGAAGTTAAAAACCTTACACTTTTGAAAAACTACATCCAACTACGCGAGAATCATTGTAAACCTAAAAGAAAACAGAAAAAAATGTTAATTATTCATCAGAATAAGTTCACATATAACTAATCAAATATTAAATTTCATGATTTATACCCATGAAAGCCTATCCTCTTCAAGTGCCAACGGCGTTCTACAAAAAACACAGCAAAAGAAATCGCCTTCACCAACTTCTTGAAGGAACAATCTCCCTATTATCTCTTCACAAGAAAAAACTAACAAATTAAAAATTGCATGTAAAAAATAAATACAGAAAATGAAGATATTTTTAGTTATTTCTACAGATTAAACACTACAAAGTAAGTACATAATGATAATACCAAAGATTGATCAAGAACCCCTTATAATCTTCTTGAAATGTAGAATAACGTTCACAAAAAACACTTATTTGAGTGAGGGAAGAAGAGAAAGAGAGAAAATGAGATATTTTTCTGTTATTCTACATGTTAAACACTACAAACTACAAAGTAAATACTCTATTTGATAATGTAAAAACCTGTGTATTGGAATATTGAAGAACCGCACTTAGAATCTTCTTACAATGTGGTGAATATGAATTGAAAAGAAAATACTTCGATAGGATTTGTGAGATGACAAATACATGCAAGCTTATATATATATAATAGACTAGGAATCAAAACCGTTATAACTGTAACTAACTCAATTATAGGTTACAATATTTATTTTAAGGTGACTTTTTACATCATGTTGACTTGTATTTCATTTTAAGGTGCAATTTGCTAGTAAAAGAGTATCATGTTTTTTAGCTACCATAGTTATTATTTCCATTACTACTTGTATTTCATTTAATAAGTTCGAGTGTGGATTATAGTATCATGTACTATAACCTTTTTTCCTTAATCTTAAACCATATGGATATGGATTGGAATGAAAATGACTTCAATCCGTTACATTTGAATAGTTTATATTTACCATTTGTTAAGCAAGCTAGATTGTTGCATGAAACAAAATAGAAACTAATAATCCAACAATAGATGCTTAGGGTCAGGCATTCCCACAAGCTATTTTTGAGTTACATTGTTCTGCTGAATCATCATTCCAGTATCAACAACAAAACAACAAACATGGTGCTATATTACTATCCACTACAGAACACAGCAGTTTATTACAAATTTATGTACCAAACTAAAACAAACTATAAAAGTTCTATGAATTAATAGTGTAAAATTCAAAATTAAAATCAAATCTTTTCCTTTCCTTGATCTTAATCTTCTTCTTCATTTTCTCTTACATCATTATTTTCATCTTCATCTTCAACTCCTTCACCCTAACATTCTAAGATTCTTTCCGTATCAAACTCAAATGTCACATAGGACCTCATGCCCCTCTGGGCAGGATACTCCTAATTAAAAATGAAAAGAATATTAAATTAATTTGTTAAATATATTAATATTAATTATATAATTAAAATCAAATATATACAATAGCTTACTAAGATGCTTACTTTTTTTATTCCAAGCCATATCTCACAATTTACACATTGTAAATCGAAGTATGAAACCACTTTATTGTTGCTCAACTTCATTGCTTTCACATCTCCATAAAACACATTCACTCTGTAGCAATTTATAATATAATTATATTACTGAAAGAGTTAAAATCAATTGCATTTGGAAGTTAAAAACCTTACACTTTTGAAAAACTACATCCAACTACGCGAAAATCATTGTAAACCTAAAAGAAAACAGAAAAAAATGTTAATTATTCATCAGAATAAGTTCACATATAACTAATCAAATATTAAATTTCATGATTTATACCCATGAAAGTCTATCCTCTTCAAGTGCCAACGGCGTTCTACAAAAAACACAGCAAAAGAAATCGCCTTCACCAACTTCTTGAAGGAACAATCTCCCTATTATCTCTTCACAAGAAAAAACTAACAAATTAAAAATTGCATGTAAAAAATAAATACAGAAAATGAAGATATTTTTAGTTATTTCTACAGATTAAACACTACAAAGTAAGTACATAATGATAATACCAAAGATTGATCAAGAACCCCTTATAATCTTCTTGAAATGTAGAATAACGTTCACAAAAAACACTTATTTGAGTGAGGGAAGAAGAGAAAGAGAGAAAATGAGATATTTTTCTGTTATTCTACATGTTAAACACTACAAACTACAAAGTAAATACTCTATTTGATAATGTAAAAACCTGTGTATTGGAATATTGAAGAACCGCACTTAGAATCTTCTTACAATGTGGTGAATATGAATTGAAAAGAAAATACTTCGATAGGATTTGTGAGATGACAAATACATGCAAGCTTATATATATATAATAGACTAGGAATCAAAACCGTTATAACTGTAACTAACTCAATTATAGGTTACAATATTTATTTTAAGGTGACTTTTTACATCATGTTGACTTGTATTTCATTTTAAGGTGCAATTTGCTAGTAAAAGAGTATCATGTTTTTTAGCTACCATAGTTATTATTTCCATTACTACTTGTATTTCATTTAATAAGTTCGAGTGTGGATTATAGTATCATGTACTATAACCTTTTTTCCTTAATCTTAAACCATATGGATATGGATTGGAATGAAAATGACTTCAATCCGTTACATTTGAATAGTTTATATTTACCATTTGTTAAGCAAGCTAGATTGTTGCATGAAACAAAATAGAAACTAATAATCCAACAATAGATGCTTAGGGTCAGGCATTCCCACAAGCTATTTTTGAGTTACATTGTTCTGCTGAATCATCATTCCAGTATCAACAACAAAACAACAAACATGGTGCTATATTACTATCCACTACAGAACACAGCAGTTTATTACAAATTTATGTACCAAACTAAAACAAACTATAAAAGTTCTATGAATTAATAGTGTAAAATTCAAAATTAAAATCAAATCTTTTCCTTTCCTTGATCTTAATCTTCTTCTTCATTTTCTCTTACATCATTATTTTCATCTTCATCTTCAACTCCTTCACCCTTACATTCTAAGATTCTTTCCGTATCAAACTCAAATGTCACATAGGACCTCATGCCCCTCTGGGCAGGATACTCCTAATTAAAAATGAAAAAAATATTAAATTAATTTGTTAAATATATTAATATTAATTATATAATTAAAATCAAATATATACAATAGCTTACTAAGATGCTTACTTTTTTTATTCCAAGCCATATCTCACAATTTACACATTGTAAATCGAAGTATGAAACCACTTTATTGTTGCTCAACTTCATTGCTTTCACATCTCCATAAAACACATTCACTCTGTAGCAATTTATAATATAATTATATTACTGAAAGAGTTAAAATCAATTGCATTTGGAAGATAAAAACCTTACACTTTTGAAAAACTACATCCAACTACGCGAGAATCATTGTAAACCTAAAAGAAAACAGAAAAAAATGTTAATTATTCATCAGAATAAGTTCACATATAACTAATCAAATATTAAATTTCATGATTTATACCCATGAAAGCCTATCCTCTTCAAGTGAAAACGGCATTCTACAAAAAACACAGCAAAAGAAATCGCCTTCACCAACTTTTTGAAGGAACAATCTCCCTATTATCTCTTCACAAGAAAAAACTAACAAATTAAAGATTGCATGTAAAAAATAAATACAGAAAATGAAGATATTTTTAGTTATTTCTACAGATTAAACACTACAAAGTAAGTACATAATGATAATACCAAAGATTGATCAAGAACCCCTTATAATCTTCTTGAAATGTAGAATAACGTTCACAAAAAACACTTATTTGAGTGAGGGAAGAAGAGAAAGAGAGAAAATGAGATATTTTTCTGTTATTCTACATGTTAAACACTACAAACTACAAAGTAAATACTCTATTTGATAATGTAAAAACCTGTGTATTGGAATATTGAAGAACCGCACTTAGAATCTTCTTACAATGTGGTGAATATGAATTGAAAAGAAAATACTTCGATAGGATTTGTGAGATGACAAATACATGCAAGCTTATATATATATAATAGACTAGGAATCAAAACCGTTATAACTGTAACTAACTCAATTATAGGTTACAATATTTATTTTAAGGTGACTTTTTACATCATGTTGACTTGTATTTCATTTTAAGGTGCAATTTGCTAGTAAAAGAGTATCATGTTTTTTAGCTACCATAGTTATTATTTCCATTACTACTTGTATTTCATTTAATAAGTTCGAGTGTGGATTATAGTATCATGTACTATAACCTTTTTTCCTTAATCTTAAACCATATGGATATGGATTGGAATGAAAATGACTTCAATCCGTTACATTTGAATAGTTTATATTTACCATTTGTTAAGCAAGCTAGATTGTTGCATGAAACAAAATAGAAACTAATAATCCAACAATAGATGCTTAGGGTCAGGCATTCCCACAAGCTATTTTTGAGTTACATTGTTCTGCTGAATGATCATTCCAGTATCAACAACAAAACAACAAACATGGTGCTATATTACTATCCACTACAGAACACAGCAGTTTATTACAAATTTATGTACCAAACTAAAACAAACTATAAAAGTTCTATGAATTAATAGTGTAAAATTCAAAATTAAAATCAAATCTTTTCCTTTCCTTGATCTTAATCTTCTTCTTCATTTTCTCCTACATCATTATTTTCATCTTCATCTTCAACTCCTTCACCCTTACATTCTAAGATTCTTTCCGTATCAAACTCAAATGTCACATAGGACCTCATGCCCCTCTGGGCAGGATACTCCTAATTAAAAATGAAAAAAATATTAAATTAATTTGTTAAATATATTAATATTAATTATATAATTAAAATCAAATATATACAATAGCTTACTAAGATGCTTACTTTTTTTATTCCAAGCCATATCTCACAATTTACACATTGTAAATCGAAGTATGAAACCACTTTATTGTTGCTCAACTTCATTGCTTTCACATCTCCATAAAACACATTCACTCTGTAGCAATTTATAATATAATTATATTACTGAAAGAGTTAAAATCAATTGCATTTGGAAGTTAAAAACCTTACACTTTTGAAAAACTACATCCAACTACGCGAGAATCATTGTAAACCTAAAAGAAAACAAAAAAAAATGTTAATTATTCATCAGAATAAGTTCACATATAACTAATCAAATATTAAATTTCATGATTTATACCCATGAAAGCCTATCCTCTTCAAGTGCCAACGGCGTTCTACAAAAAACACAGCAAAAGAAATCGCCTTCACCAACTTCTTGAAGGAACAATCTCCCCATTATCTCTTCACAAGAAAAAACTAACAAATTAAAGATTGCATGTAAAAAATAAATACAGAAAATGAAGATATTTTTTAGTTATTTCTACAGATTAAACACTACAAAGTAAGTACATAATGATAATACCAAAGATTGATCAAGAACCCCTTATAATCTTCTTGAAATGTAGAATAACGTTCACAAAAAACACTTATTTGAGTGAGGGAAGAAGAGAAAGGGAGAAAATGAGATATTTTTCTGTTATTCTACATGTTAAACACTACAAACTACAAAGTAAATACTCTATTTGATAATGTAAAAACCTATGTATTGGAATATTGAAGAACCGCACTTAGAATCTTCTTACAATGTGGTGAATATGAATTGAAAAGAAAATACTTCGATAGGATTTGTGAGATGACAAATACATGCAAGCTTATATATATATAATAGACTAGGAATCAAAACCGTTATAACTGTAACTAACTCAATTATAGGTTACAATATTTATTTTAAGGTGACTTTTTACATCATGTTGACTTGTATTTCATTTTAAGGTGCAATTTGCTAGTAAAAGAGTATCATGTTTTTTAGCTACCATAGTTATTATTTCCATTACTACTTGTATTTCATTTAATAAGTTCGAGTGTGGATTATAGTATCATGTACTATAACCTTTTTTCCTTAATCTTAAACCATATGGATATGGATTGGAATGAAAATGACTTCAATCCGTTACATTTGAATAGTTTATATTTACCATTTGTTAAGCAAGCTAGATTGTTGCATGAAACAAAATAGAAACTAATAATCCAACAATAGATGCTTAGGGTCAGGCATTCCCACAAGCTATTTTTGAGTTACATTGTTCTGCTGAATCATCATTCCAGTATTAACAACAAAACAACAAACATGGTGCTATATTACTATCCACTACAGAACACAACAGTTTATTACAAATTTATGTACCAAACTAAAACAAACTATAAAAGTTCTATGAATTAATAGTGTAAAATTCAAAATTAAAATCAAATCTTTTCCTTTCCTTGATCTTAATCTTCTTCTTCATTTTCTCTTACATCATTATTTTCATCTTCATCTTCAACTCCTTCACCCTTACATTATAAGATTCTTTCCGTATCAAACTCAAATGTCACATAGGACCTCATGCCCCTCTGGGCAGGATACTCCTAATTAAAAATGAAAAAAATATTAAATTAATTTGTTAAATATATTAATATTAATTATATAATTAAAATCAAATATATACAATAGCTTACTAAGATGCTTACTTTTTTTATTCCAAGCCATATCTCACAATTTACACATTGTAAATCGAAGTATGAAACCACTTTATTGTTGCTCAACTTCATTGCTTTCACATCTCCATAAAACACATTCACTCTGTAGCAATTTATAATATAATTATATTACTGAAAGAGTTAAAATCAATTGCATTTGGAAGTTAAAAACCTTACACTTTTGAAAAACTACATCCAACTACGCGAGAATCATTGTAAACCTAAAAGAAAACAGAAAAAAATGTTAATTATTCATCAGAATAAGTTCACATATAACTAATCAAATATTAAATTTCATGATTTATACCCATGAAAGCCTATCCTCTTCAAGTGCCAACGGCGTTCTACAAAAAACACAGCAAAAGAAATCGCCTTCACCAACTTCTTGAAGGAACAATCTCCCTATTATCTCTTCACAAGAAAAAACTAACAAATTAAAGATTGCATGTAAAAAATAAATACAGAAAATGAAGATATTTTTAGTTATTTCTACAGATTAAACACTACAAAGTAAGTACATAATGATAATACCAAAGATTGATCAAGAACCCCTTATAATCTTCTTGAAATGTAGAATAACGTTCACAAAAAACACTTATTTGAGTGAGGGAAGAAGAGAAAGAGAGAAAATGAGATATTTTTCTGTTATTCTACATGTTAAACACTACAAACTACAAAGTAAATACTCTATTTGATAATGTAAAAACCTGTGTATTGGAATATTGAAGAACCGCACTTAGAATCTTCTTACAATGTGGTGAATATGAATTGAAAAGAAAATACTTCGATAGGATTTGTGAGATGACAAATACATGCAAGCTTATATATATATAATAGACTAGGAATCAAAACCGTTATAACTGTAACTAACTCAATTATAGGTTACAATATTTATTTTAAGGTGACTTTTTACATCATGTTGACTTGTATTTCATTTTAAGGTGCAATTTGCTAGTAAAAGAGTATCATGTTTTTTAGCTACCATAGTTATTATTTCCATTACTACTTGTATTTCATTTAATAAGTTCGAGTGTGGATTATAGTATCATGTACTATAACCTTTTTTCCTTAATCTTAAACCATATGGATATGGATTGGAATGAAAATGACTTCAATCCGTTACATTTGAATAGTTTATATTTACCATTTGTTAAGCAAGCTAGATTGTTGCATGAAACAAAATAGAAACTAATAATCCAACAATAGATGCTTAGGGTCAGGCATTCCCACAAGCTATTTTTGAGTTACATTGTTCTGCTGAATCATCATTCCAGTATCAACAACAAAACAACAAACATGGTGCTATATTACTATCCACTACAGAACACAGCAGTTTATTACAAATTTATGTACCAAACTAAAACAAACTATAAAAGTTCTATGAATTAATAGTGTAAAATTCAAAATTAAAATCAAATCTTTTCCTTTCCTTGATCTTAATCTTCTTCTTCATTTTCTCTTACATCATTATTTTCATCTTCATCTTCAACTCCTTCACCCTTACATTCTAAGATTCTTTCCGTATCAAACTCAAATGTCACATAGGACCTCATGCCCCTCTGGGCAGGATACTCCTAATTAAAAATGAAAAAAATATTAAATTAATTTGTTAAATATATTAATATTAATTATATAATTAAAATCAAATATATACAATAGCTTACTAAGATGCTTACTTTTTTTATTCCAAGCCATATCTCACAATTTACACATTGTAAATCGAAGTATGAAACCACTTTATTGTTGCTCAACTTCATTGCTTTCACATCTCCATAAAACACATTCACTCTGTAGCAATTTATAATATAATTATATTACTGAAAGAGTTAAAATCAATTGCATTTGGAAGTTAAAACCCTTACACTTTTGAAAAACTACATCCAACTACGCAAGAATCATTGTAAACCTAAAAGAAAACAGAAAAAAATGTTAATTATTCATCAGAATAAGTTCACATATAACTAATCAAATATTAAATTTCATGATTTATACCCATGAAAGCCTATCCTCTTCAAGTGCCAACGGCGTTCTACAAAAAACACAGCAAAAGAAATCGCCTTCACCAACTTCTTGAAGGAACAATCTCCCTATTATCTCTTCACAAGAAAAAACTAACAAATTAAAGATTGCATGTAAAAAATAAATACAGAAAATGAAGATATTTTTAGTTATTTCTACAGATTAAACACTACAAAGTAAGTACATAATGATAATACCAAAGATTGATCAAGAACCCCTTATAATCTTCTTGAAATGTAGAATAACGTTCACAAAAAACACTTATTTGAGTGAGGGAAGAAGAGAAAGAGAGAAAATGAGATATTTTTCTGTTATTCTACATGTTAAACACTACAAACTACAAAGTAAATACTCTATTTGATAATGTAAAAACCTGTGTATTGGAATATTGAAGAACCGCACTTAGAATCTTCTTACAATGTGGTGAATATGAATTGAAAAGAAAATACTTCGATAGGATTTGTGAGATGACAAATACATGCAAGCTTATATATATATAATAGACTAGGAATCAAAACCGTTATAACTGTAACTAACTCAATTATAGGTTACAATATTTATTTTAAGGTGACTTTTTACATCATGTTGACTTGTATTTCATTTTAAGGTGCAATTTGCTAGTAAAAGAGTATCATGTTTTTTAGCTACCATAGTTATTATTTCCATTACTACTTGTATTTCATTTAATAAGTTCGAGTGTGGATTATAGTATCATGTACTATAACCTTTTTTCCTTAATCTTAAACCATATGGATATGGATTGGAATGAAAATGACTTCAATCCGTTACATTTGAATAGTTTATATTTACCATTTGTTAAGCAAGCTAGATTGTTGCATGAAACAAAATAGAAACTAATAATCCAACAATAGATGCTTAGGGTCAGGCATTCCCACAAGCTATTTTTGAGTTACATTGTTCTGCTGAATGATCATTCCAGTATCAACAACAAAACAACAAACATGGTGCTATATTACTATCCACTACAGAACACAGCAGTTTATTACAAATTTATGTACCAAACTAAAACAAACTATAAATGTTCTATGAATTAATAATGTAAAATTCAAAATTAAAATCAAATCTTTTCCTTTCCTTGATCTTAATCTTCTTCTTCATTTTCTCCTACATCATTATTTTCATCTTCATCTTCAACTCCTTCACCCTAACATTCTAAGATTCTTTCCGTATCAAACTCAAATGTCACATAGGACCTCATGCCCCTCTGGGCAGGATACTCCTAATTAAAAATGAAAAAAATATTAAATTAATTTGTTAAATATATTAATATTAATTATATAATTAAAATCAAATATATACAATAGCTTACTAAGATGCTTACTTTTTTTATTCCAAGCCATATCTCACAATTTACACATTGTAAATCAAAGTATGAAACCACTTTATTGTTGCTCAACTTCATTGCTTTCACATCTCCATAAAACACATTCACTCTGTAGCAATTTATAATATAATTATATTACTGAAAGAGTTAAAATCAATTGCATTTGGAAGTTAAAAACCTTACACTTTTGAAAAACTACATCCAACTACGCGAGAATCATTGTAAACCTAAAAGAAAACAGAAAAAAATGTTAATTATTCATCAGAATAAGTTCACATATAACTAATCAATTATTAAATTTCATGATTTATACCAATGAAAGCCTATCCTCTTCAAGTGCCAACGGCGTTCTACAAAAAACACAGCAAAAGAAATCGCCTTCACCAACTTCTTGAAGGAACAATCTCCCTATTATCTCTTCACAAGAAAAAACTAACAAATTAAAGATTGCATGTAAAAAATAAATACAGAAAATGAAGATATTTTTAGTTATTTCTACAGATTAAACACTACAAAGTAAGTACATAATGATAATACCAAAGATTGATCAAGAACCCCTTATAATCTTCTTGAAATGTAGAATAACGTTCACAAAAAACACTTATTTGAGTGAGGGAAGAAGAGAAAGAGAGAAAATGAGATATTTTTCTGTTATTCTACATGTTAAACACTACAAACTACAAAGTAAATACTCTATTTGATAATGTAAAAACCTGTGTATTGGAATATTGAAGAACCGCACTTAGAATCTTCTTACAATGTGGTGAATATGAATTGAAAAGAAAATACTTCGATAGGATTTGTGAGATGACAAATACATGCAAGCTTATATATATATAATAGACTAGGAATCAAAACCGTTATAACTGTAACTAACTCAATTATAGGTTACAATATTTATTTTAAGGTGACTTTTTACATCATGTTGACTTGTATTTCATTTTAAGGTGCAATTTGCTAGTAAAAGAGTATCATGTTTTTTAGCTACCATAGTTATTATTTCCATTACTACTTGTATTTCATTTAATAAGTTCGAGTGTGGATTATAGTATCATGTACTATAACCTTTTTTCCTTAATCTTAAACCATATGGATATGGATTGGAATGAAAATGACTTCAATCCGTTACATTTGAATAGTTTATATTTACCATTTGTTAAGCAAGCTAGATTGTTGCATGAAACAAAATAGAAACTAATAATCCAACAATAGATGCTTAGGGTCAGGCATTCCCACAAGCTATTTTTGAGTTACATTGTTCTGCTGAATCATCATTCCAGTATCAACAACAAAACAACAAACATGGTGCTATATTACTATCCACTACAGAACACAGCAGTTTATTACAAATTTATGTACCAAACTAAAACAAACTATAAAAGTTCTATGAATTAATAGTGTAAAATTCAAAATTAAAATCAAATCTTTTCCTTTCCTTGATCTTAATCTTCTTCTTCATTTTCTCCTACATCATTATTTTCATCTTCATCTTCAACTCCTTCACCCTTACATTCTAAGATTCTTTCCGTATCAAACTCAAATGTCACATAGGACCTCATGCCCCTCTGGGCAGGATACTCCTAATTAAAAATGAAAAAAATATTAAATTAATTTGTTAAATATATTAATATTAATTATATAATTAAAATCAAATATATACAATAGCTTACTAAGATGCTTACTTTTTTTATTCCAAGCCATATCTCACAATTTACACATTGTAAATCGAAGTATGAAACCACTTTATTGTTGCTCAACTTCATTGCTTTCACATCTCCATAAAACACATTCACTCTGTAGCAATTTATAATATAATTATATTACTGAAAGAGTTAAAATCAATTGCATTTGGAAGTTAAAAACCTTACACTTTTGAAAAACTACATCCAACTACGCGAGAATCATTGTAAACCTAAAAGAAAACAGAAAAAAATGTTAATTATTCATCAGAATAAGTTCACATATAACTAATCAAATATTAAATTTCATGATTTATACCCATGAAAGCCTATCCTCTTCAAGTGCCAACGGCGTTCTACAAAAAACACAGCAAAAGAAATCGCCTTCACCAACTTCTTGAAGGAACAATCTCCCCATTATCTCTTCACAAGAAAAAACTAACAAATTAAAGATTGCATGTAAAAAATAAATACAGAAAATGAAGATATTTTTTAGTTATTTCTACAGATTAAACACTACAAAGTAAGTACATAATGATAATACCAAAGATTGATCAAGAACCCCTTATAATCTTCTTGAAATGTAGAATAACGTTCACAAAAAACACTTATTTGAGTGAGGGAAGAAGAGAAAGAGAGAAAATTAGATATTTTTCTGTTATTCTACATGTTAAACACTACAAACTACAAAGTAAATACTCTATTTGATAATGTAAAAACCTGTGTATTGGAATATTGAAGAACCGCACTTAGAATCTTCTTACAATGTGGTGAATATGAATTGAAAAGAAAATACTTCGATAGGATTTGTGAGATGACAAATACATGCAAGCTTATATATATATAATAGACTAGGAATCAAAACCGTTATAACTGTAACTAACTCAATTATAGGTTACAATATTTATTTTAAGGTGACTTTTTACATCATGTTGACTTGTATTTCATTTTAAGGTGCAATTTGCTAGTAAAAGAGTATCATGTTTTTTAGCTACCATAGTTATTATTTCCATTACTACTTGTATTTCATTTAATAAGTTCGAGTGTGGATTATAGTATCATGTACTATAACCTTTTTTCCTTAATCTTAAACCATATGGATATGGATTGGAATGAAAATGACTTCAATCCGTTACATTTGAATAGTTTATATTTACCATTTGTTAAGCAAGCTAGATTGTTGCATGAAACAAAATAGAAACTAATAATCCAACAATAGATGCTTAGGGTCAGGCATTCCCACAAGCTATTTTTGAGTTACATTGTTCTGCTGAATGATCATTCCAGTATCAACAACAAAACAACAAACATGGTGCTATATTACTATCCACTACAGAACACAGCAGTTTATTACAAATTTATGTACCAAACTAAAACAAACTATAAAAGTTCTATGAATTAATAGTGTAAAATTCAAAATTAAAATCAAATCTTTTCCTTTCCTTGATCTTAATCTTCTTCTTCATTTTCTCTTACATCATTATTTTCATCTTCATCTTCAACTCCTTCACCCTTACATTCTAAGATTCTTTCCGTATCAAACTCAAATGTCACATAGGACCTCATGCCCCTCTGGGCAGGATACTCCTAATTAAAAATGAAAAAAATATTAAATTAATTTGTTAAATATATTAATATTAATTATATAATTAAAATCAAATATATACAATAGCTTACTAAGATGCTTACTTTTTTTATTCCAAGCCATATCTCACAATTTACACATTGTAAATCGAAGTATGAAACCACTTTATTGTTGCTCAACTTCATTGCTTTCACATCTCCATAAAACACATTCACTCTGTAGCAATTTATAATATAATTATATTACTGAAAGAGTTAAAATCAATTGCATTTGGAAGTTAAAAACCTTACACTTTTGAAAAACTACATCCAACTACGCGAGAATCATTGTAAACCTAAAAGAAAACAGAAAAAAATGTTAATTATTCATCAGAATAAGTTCACATATAACTAATCAAATATTAAATTTCATGATTTATACCCATGAAAGCCTATCCTCTTCAAGTGCCAACGGCGTTCTACAAAAAACACAGCAAAAGAAATCGCCTTCACCAACTTCTTGAAGGAACAATCTCCCCATTGTCTCTTCATAAGGAAAAACTAACAAATTAAAGATTGCATGTAAAAAATAAATACAGAAAATGAAGATATTTTTTAGTTATTTCTACAGATTAAACACTACAAAGTAAGTACATAATGATAATACCAAAGATTGATCAAGAACCCCTTATAATCTTCTTGAAATGTAGAATAACGTTCACAAAAAACACTTATTTGAGTGAGGGAAGAAGAGAAAGAGAGAAAATGAGATATTTTTCTGTTATTCTACATGTTAAACACTACAAACTACAAAGTAAATACTCTATTTGATAATGTAAAAACCTGTGTATTGGAATATTGAAGAACCGCACTTAGAATCTTCTTACAATGTGGTGAATATGAATTGAAAAGAAAATACTTCGATAGGATTTGTGAGATGACAAATACATGCAAGCTTATATATATATAATAGACTAGGAATCAAAACCGTTATAACTGTAACTAACTCAATTATAGGTTACAATATTTATTTTAAGGTGACTTTTTACATCATGTTGACTTGTATTTCATTTTAAGGTGCAATTTGCTAGTAAAAGAGTATCATGTTTTTTAGCTACCATAGTTATTATTTCCATTACTACTTGTATTTCATTTAATAAGTTCGAGTGTGGATTATAGTATCATGTACTATAACCTTTTTTCCTTAATCTTAAACCATATGGATATGGATTGGAATGAAAATGACTTCAATCCGTTACATTTGAATAGTTTATATTTACCATTTGTTAAGCAAGCTAGATTGTTGCATGAAACAAAATAGAAACTAATAATCCAACAATAGATGCTTAGGGTCAGGCATTCCCACAAGCTATTTTTGAGTTACATTGTTCTGCTGAATCATCATTCCAGTATCAACAACAAAACAACAAACATGGTGCTATATTACTATCCACTACAGAACACAGCAGTTTATTACAAATTTATGTACCAAACTAAAACAAACTATAAAAGTTCTATGAATTAATAGTGTAAAATTCAAAATTAAAATCAAATCTTTTCCTTTCCTTGATCTTAATCTTCTTCTTCATTTTCTCCTACATCATTATTTTCATCTTCATCTTCAACTCCTTCACCCTTACATTCTAAGATTCTTTCCGTATCAAACTCAAATGTCACATAGGACCTCATGCCCCTCTGGGCAGGATACTCCTAATTAAAAATGAAAAAAATATTAAATTAATTTGTTAAATATATTAATATTAATTATATAATTAAAATCAAATATATACAATAGCTTACTAAGATGCTTACTTTTTTTATTCCAAGCCATATCTCACAATTTACACATTGTAAATCGAAGTATGAAACCACTTTATTGTTGCTCAACTTCATTGCTTTCACATCTCCATAAAACACATTCACTCTGTAGCAATTTATAATATAATTATATTACTGAAAGAGTTAAAATCAATTGCATTTGGAAGATAAAAACCTTACACTTTTGAAAAACTACATCCAACTACGCGAGAATCATTGTAAACCTAAAAGAAAACAGAAAAAAATGTTAATTATTCATCAGAATAAGTTCACATATAACTAATCAAATATTAAATTTCATGATTTATACCCATGAAAGCCTATCCTCTTCAAGTGCCAACGGCGTTCTACAAAAAACACAGCAAAAGAAATCGCCTTCACCAACTTCTTGAAGGAACAATCTCCCTATTATCTCTTCACAAGAAAAAACTAACAAATTAAAGATTGCATGTAAAAAATAAATACAGAAAATGAAGATATTTTTAGTTATTTCTACAGATTAAACACTACAAAGTAAGTACATAATGATAATACCAAAGATTGATCAAGAACCCCTTATAATCTTCTTGAAATGTAGAATAACGTTCACAAAAAACACTTATTTGAGTGAGGGAAGAAGAGAAAGAGAGAAAATGAGATATTTTTCTGTTATTCTACATGTTAAACACTACAAACTACAAAGTAAATACTCTATTTGATAATGTAAAAACCTGTGTATTGGAATATTGAAGAACCGCACTTAGAATCTTCTTACAATGTGGTGAATATGAATTGAAAAGAAAATACTTCGATAGGATTTGTGAGATGACAAATACATGCAAGCTTATATATATATAATAGACTAGGAATCAAAACCGTTATAACTGTAACTAACTCAATTATAGGTTACAATATTTATTTTAAGGTGACTTTTTACATCATGTTGACTTGTATTTCATTTTAAGGTGCAATTTGCTAGTAAAAGAGTATCATGTTTTTTAGCTACCATAGTTATTATTTCCATTACTACTTGTATTTCATTTAATAAGTTCGAGTGTGGATTATAGTATCATGTACTATAACCTTTTTTCCTTAATCTTAAACCATATGGATATGGATTGGAATGAAAATGACTTCAATCCGTTACATTTGAATAGTTTATATTTACCATTTGTTAAGCAAGCTAGATTGTTGCATGAAACAAAATAGAAACTAATAATCCAACAATAGATGCTTAGGGTCAGGCATTCCCACAAGCTATTTTTGAGTTACATTGTTCTGCTGAATCATCATTCCAGTATCAACAACAAAACAACAAACATGGTGCTATATTACTATCCACTACAGAACACAGCAGTTTATTACAAATTTATGTACCAAACTAAAACAAACTATAAAAGTTCTATGAATTAATAGTGTAAAATTCAAAATTAAAATCAAATCTTTTCCTTTCCTTGATCTTAATCTTCTTCTTCATTTTCTCTTACATCATTATTTTCATCTTCATCTTCAACTCCTTCACCCTTACATTCTAAGATTCTTTCCGTATCAAACTCAAATGTCACATAGGACCTCATGCCCCTCTGGGCAGGATACTCCTAATTAAAAATGAAAAAAATATTAAATTAATTTGTTAAATATATTAATATTAATTATATAATTAAAATCAAATATATACAATAGCTTACTAAGATGCTTACTTTTTTTATTCCAAGCCATATCTCACAATTTACACATTGTAAATCGAAGTATGAAACCACTTTATTGTTGCTCAACTTCATTGCTTTCACATCTCCATAAAACACATTCACTCTGTAGCAATTTATAATATAATTATATTACTGAAAGAGTTAAAATCAATTGCATTTGGAAGATAAAAACCTTACACTTTTGAAAAACTACATCCAACTACGCGAGAATCATTGTAAACCTAAAAGAAAACAGAAAAAAATGTTAATTATTCATCAGAATAAGTTCACATATAACTAATCAAATATTAAATTTCATGATTTATACCCATGAAAGCCTATCCTCTTCAAGTGAAAACGGCATTCTACAAAAAACACAGCAAAAGAAATCGCCTTCACCAACTTTTTGAAGGAACAATCTCCCTATTATCTCTTCACAAGAAAAAACTAACAAATTAAAGATTGCATGTAAAAAATAAATACAGAAAATGAAGATATTTTTAGTTATTTCTACAGATTAAACACTACAAAGTAAGTACATAATGATAATACCAAAGATTGATCAAGAACCCCTTATAATCTTCTTGAAATGTAGAATAACGTTCACAAAAAACACTTATTTGAGTGAGGGAAGAAGAGAAAGAGAGAAAATGAGATATTTTTCTGTTATTCTACATGTTAAACACTACAAACTACAAAGTAAATACTCTATTTGATAATGTAAAAACCTGTGTATTGGAATATTGAAGAACCGCACTTAGAATCTTCTTACAATGTGGTGAATATGAATTGAAAAGAAAATACTTCGATAGGATTTGTGAGATGACAAATACATGCAAGCTTATATATATATAATAGACTAGGAATCAAAACCGTTATAACTGTAACTAACTCAATTATAGGTTACAATATTTATTTTAAGGTGACTTTTTACATCATGTTGACTTGTATTTCATTTTAAGGTGCAATTTGCTAGTAAAAGAGTATCATGTTTTTTAGCTACCATAGTTATTATTTCCATTACTACTTGTATTTCATTTAATAAGTTCGAGTGTGGATTATAGTATCATGTACTATAACCTTTTTTCCTTAATCTTAAACCATATGGATATGGATTGGAATGAAAATGACTTCAATCCGTTACATTTGAATAGTTTATATTTACCATTTGTTAAGCAAGCTAGATTGTTGCATGAAACAAAATAGAAACTAATAATCCAACAATAGATGCTTAGGGTCAGGCATTCCCACAAGCTATTTTTGAGTTACATTGTTCTGCTGAATCATCATTCCAGTATCAACAACAAAACAACAAACATGGTGCTATATTACTATCCACTACAGAACACAGCAGTTTATTACAAATTTATGTACCAAACTAAAACAAACTATAAAAGTTCTATGAATTAATAGTGTAAAATTCAAAATTAAAATCAAATCTTTTCCTTTCCTTGATCTTAATCTTCTTCTTCATTTTCTCTTACATCATTATTTTCATCTTCAACTCCTTCACCCTTACATTCTAAGATTCTTTCCGTATCAAACTCAAATGTCACATAGGACCTCATGCCCCTCTGGGCAGGATACTCCTAATTAAAAATGAAAAAATATTAAATTAATTTGTTAAATATATTAATATTAATTATATAATTAAAATCAAATATATACAATAGCTTACTAAGATGCTTACTTTTTTTATTCCAAGCCATATCTCACAATTTACACATTGTAAATCGAAGTATGAAACCACTTTATTGTTGCTCAACTTCATTGCTTTCACATCTCCATAAAACACATTCACTCTGTAGCAATTTATAATATAATTATATTACTGAAAGAGTTAAAATCAATTGCATTTGGAAGTTAAAAACCTTACACTTTTGAAAAACTACATCCAACTACGCGAGAATCATTGAAAACCTAAAAGAAAACAGAAAAAAATGTTAATTATTCATCAGAATAAGTTCACATATAACTAATCAAATATTAAATTTCATGATTTATACCCATGAAAGCCTATCCTCTTCAAGTGCCAACGGCGTTCTACAAAAAACACAGCAAAAGAAATCGCCTTCACCAACTTCTTGAAGGAACAATCTCCCTATTATCTCTTCACAAGAAAAAACTAACAAATTAAAGATTGCATGTAAAAAATAAATACAGAAAATGAAGATATTTTTGGTTATTTCTACAGATTAAACACTACAAAGTAAGTACATAATGATAATACCAAAGATTGATCAAGAACCCCTTATAATCTTCTTGAAATGTAGAATAACGTTCACAAAAAACACTTATTTGAGTGAGGGAAGAAGAGAAAGAGAGAAAATGAGATATTTTTCTGTTATTCTACATGTTAAACACTACAAACTACAAAGTAAATACTCTATTTGATAATGTAAAAACCTGTGTATTGGAATATTGAAGAACCGCACTTAGAATCTTCTTACAATGTGGTGAATATGAATTGAAAAGAAAATACTTCGATAGGATTTGTGAGATGACAAATACATGCAAGCTTATATATATATAATAGACTAGGAATCAAAACCGTTATAACTGTAACTAACTCAATTATAGGTTACAATATTTATTTTAAGGTGACTTTTTACATCATGTTGACTTGTATTTCATTTTAAGGTGCAATTTGCTAGTAAAAGAGTATCATGTTTTTTAGCTACCATAGTTATTATTTCCATTACTACTTGTATTTCATTTAATAAGTTCGAGTGTGGATTATAGTATCATGTACTATAACCTTTTTTCCTTAATCTTAAACCATATGGATATGGATTGGAATGAAAATGACTTCAATCCGTTACATTTGAATAGTTTATATTTACCATTTGTTAAGCAAGCTAGATTGTTGCATGAAACAAAATAGAAACTAATAATCCAACAATAGATGCTTAGGGTCAGGCATTCCCACAAGCTATTTTTGAGTTACATTGTTCTGCTGAATCATCATTCCAGTATCAACAACAAAACAACAAACATGGTGCTATATTACTATCCACTACAGAACACAGCAGTTTATTACAAATTTATGTACCAAACTAAAACAAACTATAAAAGTTCTATGAATTAATAGTGTAAAATTCAAAATTAAAATCAAATCTTTTCCTTTCCTTGATCTTAATCTTCTTCTTCATTTTCTCCTACATCATTATTTTCATCTTCATCTTCAACTCCTTCACCCTTACATTCTAAGATTCTTTCCGTATCAAACTCAAATGTCACATAGGACCTCATGCCCCTCTGGGCAGGATACTCCTAATTAAAAATGAAAAAAATATTAAATTAATTTGTTAAATATATTAATATTAATTATATAATTAAAATCAAATATATACAATAGCTTACTAAGATGCTTACTTTTTTTATTCCAAGCCATATCTCACAATTTACACATTGTAAATCGAAGTATGAAACCACTTTATTGTTGCTCAACTTCATTGCTTTCACATCTCCATAAAACACATTCACTCTGTAGCAATTTATAATATAATTATATTACTAAAGAGTTAAAATCAATTGCATTTGGAAGTTAAAAACCTTACACTTTTGAAAAACTACATCCAACTACGCGAGAATCATTGAAAACCTAAAAGAAAACAGAAAAAAATGTTAATTATTCATCAGAATAAGTTCACATATAACTAATCAAATATTAAATTTCATGATTTATACCCATGAAAGCCTATCCTCTTCAAGTGCCAACGGCGTTCTACAAAAAACACAGCAAAAGAAATCGCCTTCACCAACTTCTTGAAGGAACAATCTCCCCATTATCTCTTCACAAGAAAAAACTAACAAATTAAAGATTGCATGTAAAAAATAAATACAGAAAATGAAGATATTTTTTAGTTATTTCTACAGATTAAACACTACAAAGTAAGTACATAATGATAATACCAAAGATTGATCAAGAACCCCTTATAATCTTCTTGAAATGTAGAATAACGTTCACAAAAAACACTTATTTGAGTGAGGGAAGAAGAGAAAGAGAGAAAATGAGATATTTTTCTGTTATTCTACATGTTAAACACTACAAACTACAAAGTAAATACTCTATTTGATAATGTAAAAACCTGTGTATTGGAATATTGAAGAACCGCACTTAGAATCTTCTTACAATGTGGTGAATATGAATTGAAAAGAAAATACTTCGATAGGATTTGTGAGATGACAAATATATGCAAGCTTATATATATATAATAGACTAGGAATCAAAACCGTTATAACTGTAACTAACTCAATTATAGGTTACAATATTTATTTTAAGGTGACTTTTTACATCATGTTGACTTGTATTTCATTTTAAGGTGCAATTTGCTAGTAAAAGAGTATCATGTTTTTTAGCTACCATAGTTATTATTTCCATTACTACTTGTATTTCATTTAATAAGTTCGAGTGTGGATTATAGTATCATGTACTATAACCTTTTTTCCTTAATCTTAAACCATATGGATATGGATTGGAATGAAAATGACTTCAATCCGTTACATTTGAATAGTTTATATTTACCATTTGTTAAGCAAGTTAGATTGTTGCATGAAACAAAATAGAAACTAATAATCCAACAATAGATGCTTAGGGTCAGGCATTCCCACAAGCTATTTTTGAGTTACATTGTTCTCCTGAATGATCATTCCAGTATCAACAACAAAACAACAAACATGGTGCTATATTACTATCCACTACAGAACACAGCAGTTTATTACAAATTTATGTACCAAACTAAAACAAACTATAAAAGTTCTATGAATTAATAGTGTAAAATTCAAAATTAAAATCAAATCTTTTCCTTTCCTTGATCTTAATCTTCTTCTTCATTTTCTCCTACATCATTATTTTCATCTTCATCTTCAACTCCTTCACCCTTACATTCTAAGATTCTTTCCGTATCAAACTCAAATGTCACATAGGACCTCATGCCCCTCTGGGCAGGATACTCCTAATTAAAAATGAAAAAAATATTAAATTAATTTGTTAAATATATTAATATTAATTATATAATTAAAATCAAATATATACAATAGCTTACTAAGATGCTTACTTTTTTTATTCCAAGCCATATCTCACAATTTACACATTGTAAATCGAAGTATGAAACCACTTTATTGTTGCTCAACTTCATTGCTTTCACATCTCCATAAAACACATTCACTCTGTAGCAATTTATAATATAATTATATTACTAAAGAGTTAAAATCAATTGCATTTGGAAGTTAAAAACCTTACACTTTTGAAAAACTACATCCAACTACGCGAGAATCATTGAAAACCTAAAAGAAAACAGAAAAAAAATGTTAATTATTCATCAGAATAAGTTCACATATAACTAATCAAATATTAAATTTCATGATTTATACCCATGAAAGCCTATCCTCTTCAAGTGCCAACGGCGTTCTACAAAAAACACAGCAAAAGAAATCGCCTTCACCAACTTCTTGAAGGAACAATCTCCCTATTATCTCTTCACAAGAAAAAACTAACAAATTAAAGATTGCATGTAAAAAATAAATACAGAAAATGAAGATATTTTTAGTTATTTCTACAGATTAAACACTACAAAGTAAGTACATAATGATAATACCAAAGATTGATCAAGAACCCCTTATAATCTTCTTGAAATGTAGAATAACGTTCACAAAAAACACTTATTTGAGTGAGGGAAGAAGAGAAAGAGAGAAAATGAGATATTTTTCTGTTATTCTACATGTTAAACACTACAAACTACAAAGTAAATACTCTATTTGATAGTGTAAAAACCTGTGTATTGGAATATTGAAGAACCGCACTTAGAATCTTCTTACAATGTGGTGAATATGAATTGAAAAGAAAATACTTCGATAGGATTTGTGAGATGACAAATACATGCAAGCTTATATATATATAATAGACTAGGAATCAAAATCGTTATAACTGTAACTAACTCAATTATAGGTTACAATATTTATTTTAAGGTGACTTTTTACATCATGTTGACTTGTATTTCATTTTAAGGTGCAATTTGCTAGTAAAAGAGTATCATGTTTTTTAGCTACCATAGTTATTATTTCCATTACTACTTGTATTTCATTTAATAAGTTCGAGTGTGGATTATAGTATCATGTACTATAACCTTTTTTCCTTAATCTTAAACCATATGGATATGGATTGGAATGAAAATGACTTCAATCCGTTACATTTGAATAGTTTATATTTACCATTTGTTAAGCAAGCTAGATTGTTGCATGAAACAAAATAGAAACTAATAATCCAACAATAGATGCTTAGGGTCAGGCATTCCCACAAGCTATTTTTGAGTTACATTGTTCTCCTGAATGATCATTCCAGTATCAACAACAAAACAACAAACATGGTGCTATATTACTATCCACTACAGAACACAGCAGTTTATTACAAATTTATGTACCAAACTAAAACAAACTATAAAAGTTCTATGAATTAATAGTGTAAAATTCAAAATTAAAATCAAATCTTTTCCTTTCCTTGATCTTAATCTTCTTCTTCATTTTCTCCTACATCATTATTTTCATCTTCATCTTCAACTCCTTCACCCTTACATTCTAAGATTCTTTCCGTATCAAACTCAAATGTCACATAGGACCTCATGCCCCTCTGGGCAGGATACTCCTAATTAAAAATGAAAAAAATATTAAATTAATTTGTTAAATATATTAATATTAATTATATAATTAAAATCAAATATATACAATAGCTTACTAAGATGCTTACTTTTTTTATTCCAAGCCATATCTCACAATTTACACATTGTAAATCGAAGTATGAAACCACTTTATTGTTGCTCAACTTCATTGCTTTCACATCTCCATAAAACACATTCACTCTGTAGCAATTTATAATATAATTATATTACTGAAAGAGTTAAAATCAATTGCATTTGGAAGTTAAAACCCTTACACTTTTGAAAAACTACATCCAACTACGCAAGAATCATTGTAAACCTAAAAGAAAACAGAAAAAAATGTTAATTATTCATCAGAATAAGTTCACATATAACTAATCAAATATTAAATTTCATGATTTATACCCATGAAAGCCTATCCTCTTCAAGTGCCAACGGCGTTCTACAAAAAACACAGCAAAAGAAATCGCCTTCACCAACTTCTTGAAGGAACAATCTCCCTATTATCTCTTCACAAGAAAAAACTAACAAATTAAAGATTGCATGTAAAAAATAAATACAGAAAATGAAGATATTTTTAGTTATTTCTACAGATTAAACACTACAAAGTAAGTACATAATGATAATACCAAAGATTGATCAAGAACCCCTTATAATCTTCTTGAAATGTAGAATAACGTTCACAAAAAACACTTATTTGAGTGAGGGAAGAAGAGAAAGAGAGAAAATGAGATATTTTTCTGTTATTCTACATGTTAAACACTACAAACTACAAAGTAAATACTCTATTTGATAATGTAAAAACCTGTGTATTGGAATATTGAAGAACCGCACTTAGAATCTTCTTACAATGTGGTGAATATGAATTGAAAAGAAAATACTTCGATAGGATTTGTGAGATGACAAATACATGCAAGCTTATATATATATAATAGACTAGGAATCAAAACCGTTATAACTGTAACTAACTCAATTATAGGTTACAATATTTATTTTAAGGTGACTTTTTACATCATGTTGACTTGTATTTCATTTTAAGGTGCAATTTGCTAGTAAAAGAGTATCATGTTTTTTAGCTACCATAGTTATTATTTCCATTACTACTTGTATTTCATTTAATAAGTTCGAGTGTGGATTATAGTATCATGTACTATAACCTTTTTTCCTTAATCTTAAACCATATGGATATGGATTGGAATGAAAATGACTTCAATCCGTTACATTTGAATAGTTTATATTTACCATTTGTTAAGCAAGCTAGATTGTTGCATGAAACAAAATAGAAACTAATAATCCAACAATAGATGCTTAGGGTCAGGCATTCCCACAAGCTATTTTTGAGTTACATTGTTCTCCTGAATGATCATTCCAGTATCAACAACAAAACAACAAACATGGTGCTATATTACTATCCACTACAGAACACAGCAGTTTATTACAAATTTATGTACCAAACTAAAACAAACTATAAAAGTTCTATGAATTAATAGTGTAAAATTCAAAATTAAAATCAAATCTTTTCCTTTCCTTGATCTTAATCTTCTTCTTCATTTTCTCCTACATCATTATTTTCATCTTCATCTTCAACTCCTTCACCCTTACATTCTAAGATTCTTTCCGTATCAAACTCAAATGTCACATAGGACCTCATGCCCCTCTGGGCAGGATACTCCTAATTAAAAATGAAAAAAATATTAAATTAATTTGTTAAATATATTAATATTAATTATATAATTAAAATCAAATATATACAATAGCTTACTAAGATGCTTACTTTTTTTATTCCAAGCCATATCTCACAATTTACACATTGTAAATCGAAGTATGAAACCACTTTATTGTTGCTCAACTTCATTGCTTTCACATCTCCATAAAACACATTCACTCTGTAGCAATTTATAATATAATTATATTACTGAAAGAGTTAAAATCAATTGCATTTGGAAGTTAAAAACCTTACACTTTTGAAAAACTACATCCAACTACGCGAGAATCATTGTAAACCTAAAAGAAAACAGAAAAAAATGTTAATTATTCATCAGAATAAGTTCACATATAACTAATCAAATATTAAATTTCATGATTTATACCCATGAAAGCCTATCCTCTTCAAGTGCCAACGGCGTTCTACAAAAAACACAGCAAAAGAAATCGCCTTCACCAACTTCTTGAAGGAACAATCTCCCTATTATCTCTTCACAAGAAAAAACTAACAAATTAAAGATTGCATGTAAAAAATAAATACAGAAAATGAAGATATTTTTAGTTATTTCTACAGATTAAACACTACAAAGTAAGTACATAATGATAATACCAAAGATTGATCAAGAACCCCTTATAATCTTCTTGAAATGTAGAATAACGTTCACAAAAAACACTTATTTGAGTGAGGGAAGAAGAGAAAGAGAGAAAATGAGATATTTTTCTGTTATTCTACATGTTAAACACTACAAACTACAAAGTAAATACTCTATTTGATAATGTAAAAACCTGTGTATTGGAATATTGAAGAACCGCACTTAGAATCTTCTTACAATGTGGTGAATATGAATTGAAAAGAAAATACTTCGATAGGATTTGTGAGATGACAAATACATGCAAGCTTATATATATATAATAGACTAGGAATCAAAACCGTTATAACTGTAACTAACTCAATTATAGGTTACAATATTTATTTTAAGGTGACTTTTTACATCATGTTGACTTGTATTTCATTTTAAGGTGCAATTTGCTAGTAAAAGAGTATCATGTTTTTTAGCTACCATAGTTATTATTTCCATTACTACTTGTATTTCATTTAATAAGTTCGAGTGTGGATTATAGTATCATGTACTATAACCTTTTTTCCTTAATCTTAAACCATATGGATATGGATTGGAATGAAAATGACTTCAATCCGTTACATTTGAATAGTTTATATTTACCATTTGTTAAGCAAGCTAGATTGTTGCATGAAACAAAATAGAAACTAATAATCCAACAATAGATGCTTAGGGTCAGGCATTCCCACAAGCTATTTTTGAGTTACATTGTTCTGCTGAATGATCATTCCAGTATCAACAACAAAACAACAAACATGGTGCTATATTACTATCCACTACAGAACACAGCAGTTTATTACAAATTTATGTACCAAACTAAAACAAACTATAAAAGTTCTATGAATTAATAGTGTAAAATTCAAAATTAAAATCAAATCTTTTCCTTTCCTTGATCTTAATCTTCTTCTTCATTTTCTCCTACATCATTATTTTCATCTTCATCTTCAACTCCTTCACCCTTACATTCTAAGATTCTTTCCGTATCAAACTCAAATGTCACATAGGACCTCATGCCCCTCTGGGCAGGATACTCCTAATTAAAAATGAAAAAAATATTAAATTAATTTGTTAAATATATTAATATTAATTATATAATTAAAATCAAATATATACAATAGCTTACTAAGATGCTTACTTTTTTTATTCCAAGCCATATCTCACAATTTACACATTGTAAATCGAAGTATGAAACCACTTTATTGTTGCTCAACTTCATTGCTTTCACATCTCCATAAAACACATTCACTCTGTAGCAATTTATAATATAATTATATTACTGAAAGAGTTAAAATCAATTGCATTTGGAAGTTAAAACCCTTACACTTTTGAAAAACTACATCCAACTACGCAAGAATCATTGTAAACCTAAAAGAAAACAGAAAAAAATGTTAATTATTCATCAGAATAAGTTCACATATAACTAATCAAATATTAAATTTCATGATTTATACCCATGAAAGCCTATCCTCTTCAAGTGCCAACGGCGTTCTACAAAAAACACAGCAAAAGAAATCGCCTTCACCAACTTCTTGAAGGAACAATCTCCCTATTATCTCTTCACAAGAAAAAACTAACAAATTAAAGATTGCATGTAAAAAATAAATACAGAAAATGAAGATATTTTTAGTTATTTCTACAGATTAAACACTACAAAGTAAGTACATAATGATAATACCAAAGATTGATCAAGAACCCCTTATAATCTTCTTGAAATGTAGAATAACGTTCACAAAAAACACTTATTTGAGTGAGGGAAGAAGAGAAAGAGAGAAAATGAGATATTTTTCTGTTATTCTACATGTTAAACACTACAAACTACAAAGTAAATACTCTATTTGATAATGTAAAAACCTGTGTATTGGAATATTGAAGAACCGCACTTAGAATCTTCTTACAATGTGGTGAATATGAATTGAAAAGAAAATACTTCGATAGGATTTGTGAGATGACAAATACATGCAAGCTTATATATATATAATAGACTAGGAATCAAAACCGTTATAACTGTAACTAACTCAATTATAGGTTACAATATTTATTTTAAGGTGACTTTTTACATCATGTTGACTTGTATTTCATTTTAAGGTGCAATTTGCTAGTAAAAGAGTATCATGTTTTTTAGCTACCATAGTTATTATTTCCATTACTACTTGTATTTCATTTAATAAGTTCGAGTGTGGATTATAGTATCATGTACTATAACCTTTTTTCCTTAATCTTAAACCATATGGATATGGATTGGAATGAAAATGACTTCAATCCGTTACATTTGAATAGTTTATATTTACCATTTGTTAAGCAAGCTAGATTGTTGCATGAAACAAAATAGAAACTAATAATCCAACAATAGATGCTTAGGGTCAGGCATTCCCACAAGCTATTTTTGAGTTACATTGTTCTCCTGAATGATCATTCCAGTATCAACAACAAAACAACAAACATGGTGCTATATTACTATCCACTACAGAACACAGCAGTTTATTACAAATTTATGTACCAAACTAAAACAAACTATAAAAGTTCTATGAATTAATAGTGTAAAATTCAAAATTAAAATCAAATCTTTTCCTTTCCTTGATCTTAATCTTCTTCTTCATTTTCTCCTACATCATTATTTTCATCTTCATCTTCAACTCCTTCACCCTTACATTCTAAGATTCTTTCCGTATCAAACTCAAATGTCACATAGGACCTCATGCCCCTCTGGGCAGGATACTCCTAATTAAAAATGAAAAAAATATTAAATTAATTTGTTAAATATATTAATATTAATTATATAATTAAAATCAAATATATACAATAGCTTACTAAGATGCTTACTTTTTTTATTCCAAGCCATATCTCACAATTTACACATTGTAAATCGAAGTATGAAACCACTTTATTGTTGCTCAACTTCATTGCTTTCACATCTCCATAAAACACATTCACTCTGTAGCAATTTATAATATAATTATATTACTGAAAGAGTTAAAATCAATTGCATTTGGAAGTTAAAAACCTTACACTTTTGAAAAACTACATCCAACTACGCGAGAATCATTGTAAACCTAAAAGAAAACAGAAAAAAATGTTAATTATTCATCAGAATAAGTTCACATATAACTAATCAAATATTAAATTTCATGATTTATACCCATGAAAGCCTATCCTCTTCAAGTGCCAACGGCGTTCTACAAAAAACACAGCAAAAGAAATCGCCTTCACCAACTTCTTGAAGGAACAATCTCCCTATTATCTCTTCACAAGAAAAAACTAACAAATTAAAGATTGCATGTAAAAAATAAATACAGAAAATGAAGATATTTTTAGTTATTTCTACAGATTAAACACTACAAAGTAAGTACATAATGATAATACCAAAGATTGATCAAGAACCCCTTATAATCTTCTTGAAATGTAGAATAACGTTCACAAAAAACACTTATTTGAGTGAGGGAAGAAGAGAAAGAGAGAAAATGAGATATTTTTCTGTTATTCTACATGTTAAACACTACAAACTACAAAGTAAATACTCTATTTGATAATGTAAAAACCTGTGTATTGGAATATTGAAGAACCGCACTTAGAATCTTCTTACAATGTGGTGAATATGAATTGAAAAGAAAATACTTCGATAGGATTTGTGAGATGACAAATACATGCAAGCTTATATATATATAATAGACTAGGAATCAAAACCGTTATAACTGTAACTAACTCAATTATAGGTTACAATATTTATTTTAAGGTGACTTTTTACATCATGTTGACTTGTATTTCATTTTAAGGTGCAATTTGCTAGTAAAAGAGTATCATGTTTTTTAGCTACCATAGTTATTATTTCCATTACTACTTGTATTTCATTTAATAAGTTCGAGTGTGGATTATAGTATCATGTACTATAACCTTTTTTCCTTAATCTTAAACCATATGGATATGGATTGGAATGAAAATGACTTCAATCCGTTACATTTGAATAGTTTATATTTACCATTTGTTAAGCAAGCTAGATTGTTGCATGAAACAAAATAGAAACTAATAATCCAACAATAGATGCTTAGGGTCAGGCATTCCCACAAGCTATTTTTGAGTTACATTGTTCTGCTGAATGATCATTCCAGTATCAACAACAAAACAACAAACATGGTGCTATATTACTATCCACTACAGAACACAGCAGTTTATTACAAATTTATGTACCAAACTAAAACAAACTATAAAAGTTCTATGAATTAATAGTGTAAAATTCAAAATTAAAATCAAATCTTTTCCTTTCCTTGATCTTAATCTTCTTCTTCATTTTCTCCTACATCATTATTTTCATCTTCATCTTCAACTCCTTCACCCTTACATTCTAAGATTCTTTCCGTATCAAACTCAAATGTCACATAGGACCTCATGCCCCTCTGGGCAGGATACTCCTAATTAAAAATGAAAAAAATATTAAATTAATTTGTTAAATATATTAATATTAATTATATAATTAAAATCAAATATATACAATAGCTTACTAAGATGCTTACTTTTTTTATTCCAAGCCATATCTCACAATTTACACATTGTAAATCGAAGTATGAAACCACTTTATTGTTGCTCAACTTCATTGCTTTCACATCTCCATAAAACACATTCACTCTGTAGCAATTTATAATATAATTATATTACTGAAAGAGTTAAAATCAATTGCATTTGGAAGTTAAAAACCTTACACTTTTGAAAAACTACATCCAACTACGCGAGAATCATTGTAAACCTAAAAGAAAACAGAAAAAAATGTTAATTATTCATCAGAATAAGTTCACATATAACTAATCAAATATTAAATTTCATGATTTATACCCATGAAAGCCTATCCTCTTCAAGTGCCAACGGCGTTCTACAAAAAACACAGCAAAAGAAATCGCCTTCACCAACTTCTTGAAGGAACAATCTCCCCATTATATCTTCACAAGAAAAAACTAACAAATTAAAGATTGCATGTAAAAAATAAATACAGAAAATGAAGATATTTTTTAGTTATTTCTACAGATTAAACACTACAAAGTAAGTACATAATGATAATACCAAAGATTGATCAAGAACCCCTTATAATCTTCTTGAAATGTAGAATAACGTTCACAAAAAACACTTATTTGAGTGAGGGAAGAAGAGAAAGAGAGAAAATGAGATATTTTTCTGTTATTCTACATGTTAAACACTACAAACTACAAAGTAAATACTCTATTTGATAATGTAAAAACCTGTGTATTGGAATATTGAAGAACCGCACTTAGAATCTTCTTACAATGTGGTGAATATGAATTGAAAAGAAAATACTTCGATAGGATTTGTGAGATGACAAATACATGCAAGCTTATATATATATAATAGACTAGGAATCAAAACCGTTATAACTGTAACTAACTCAATTATAGGTTACAATATTTATTTTAAGGTGACTTTTTACATCATGTTGACTTGTATTTCATTTTAAGGTGCAATTTGCTAGTAAAAGAGTATCATGTTTTTTAGCTACCATAGTTATTATTTCCATTACTACTTGTATTTCATTTAATAAGTTCGAGTGTGGATTATAGTATCATGTACTATAACCTTTTTTCCTTAATCTTAAACCATATGGATATGGATTGGAATGAAAATGACTTCAATCCGTTACATTTGAATAGTTTATATTTACCATTTGTTAAGCAAGCTAGATTGTTGCATGAAACAAAATAGAAACTAATAATCCAACAATAGATGCTTAGGGTCAGGCATTCCCACAAGCTATTTTTGAGTTACATTGTTCTCTTGAATGATCATTCCAGTATCAACAACAAAACAACAAACATGGTGCTATATTACTATCCACTACAGAACACAGCAGTTTATTACAAATTTATGTACCAAACTAAAACAAACTATAAAAGTTCTATGAATTAATAGTGTAAAATTCAAAATTAAAATCAAATCTTTTCCTTTCCTTGATCTTAATCTTCTTCTTCATTTTCTCCTACATCATTATTTTCATCTTCATCTTCAACTCCTTCACCCTTACATTCTAAGATTCTTTCCGTATCAAACTCAAATGTCACATAGGACCTCATGCCCCTCTGGGCAGGATACTCCTAATTAAAAATGAAAAAAATATTAAATTAATTTGTTAAATATATTAATATTATTTATATAATTAAAATCAAATATATACAATAGCTTACTAAGATGCTTACTTTTTTTATTCCAAGCCATATCTCACAATTAACACATTGTAAATCGAAGTATGAAACCACTTTATTGTTGCTCAACTTCATTGCTTTCACATCTCCATAAAACACATTCACTCTGTAACAATTTATAATATAATTATATTACTGAAAGAGTTAAAATCAATTGCATTTGGAAGTTAAAAACCTTACACTTTTGAAAAACTACATCCAACTACGCGAGAATCATTGTAAACCTAAAAGAAAACAGAAAAAAATGTTAATTATTCATCAGAATAAGTTCACATATAACTAATCAAATATTAAATTTCATGATTTATACCCATGAAAGCCTATCCTCTTCAAGTGCCAACGGCGTTCTACAAAAAACACAGCAAAAGAAATCGCCTTCACCAACTTCTTGAAGGAACAATCTCCCCATTATCTCTTCACAAGAAAAAACTAACAAATTAAAGATTGCATGTAAAAAAAAAGTACAGAAAATGAAGATATTTTTAGTTATTTCTACAGATTAAACACTACAAAGTAAGTACATAATGATAATACCAAAGATTGATCAAGAACCCCTTATAATCTTCTTGAAATGTAGAATAACGTTCACAAAAAACACTTATTTGAGTGAGGGAAGAAGAGAAAGAGAGAAAATGAGATATTTTTATGTTATTCTACATGTTAAACACTACAAACTACAAAGTAAATACTCTATTTGATAATGTAAAAACCTGTGTATTGGAATATTGAAGAACCGCACTTAGAATCTTCTTACAATGTGGTGAATATGAATTGAAAAGAAAATACTTCGATAGGATTTGTGAGATGACAAATACATGCAAGCTTATATATATATAATAGACTAGGAATCAAAACCGTTATAACTGTAACTAACTCAATTATAGGTTACAATATTTATTTTAAGGTGACTTTTTACATCATGTTGACTTGTATTTCATTTTAAGGTGCAATTTGCTAGTAAAAGAGTATCATGTTTTTTAGCTACCATAGTTATTATTTCCATTACTACTTGTATTTCATTTAATAAGTTCGAGTGTGGATTATAGTATCATGTACTATAACCTTTTTTCCTTAATCTTAAACCATATGGATATGGATTGGAATGAAAATGACTTCAATCCGTTACATTTGAATAGTTTATATTTACCATTTGTTAAGCAAGCTAGATTGTTGCATGAAACAAAATAGAAACTAAAAATCCAACAATAGATGCTTAGGGTCAGGCATTCCCACAAGCTATTTTTGAGTTACATTGTTCTCCTGAATGATCATTCCAGTATCAACAACAAAACAACAAACATGGTGCTATATTACTATCCACTACAGAACACAGCAGTTTATTACAAATTTATGTACCAAACTAAAACAAACTATAAAAGTTCTATGAATTAATAGTGTAAAATTCAAAATTAAAATCAAATCTTTTCCTTTCCTTGATCTTAATCTTCTTCTTCATTTTCTCCTACATCATTATTTTCATCTTCATCTTCAACTCCTTCACCCTTACATTCTAAGATTCTTTCCGTATCAAACTCAAATGTCACATAGGACCTCATGCCCCTCTGGGCAGGATACTCCTAATTAAAAATGAAAAAAATATTAAATTAATTTGTTAAATATATTAATATTATTTATATAATTAAAATCAAATATATACAATAGCTTACTAAGATGCTTACTTTTTTTATTCCAAGCCATATCTCACAATTAACACATTGTAAATCGAAGTATGAAACCACTTTATTGTTGCTCAACTTCATTGCTTTCACATCTCCATAAAACACATTCACTCTGTAACAATTTATAATATAATTATATTACTGAAAGAGTTAAAATCAATTGCATTTGGAAGTTAAAAACCTTACACTTTTGAAAAACTACATCCAAATACGCGAGAATCATTGTAAACCTAAAAGAAAACAGAAAAAAATGTTAATTATTCATCAGAATAAGTTCACATATAACTAATCAAATATTAAATTTCATGATTTATACCCATGAAAGCCTATCCTCTTCAAGTGCCAACGGCGTTCTACAAAAAACACAGCAAAAGAAATCGCCTTCACCAACTTCTTGAAGGAACAATCTCCCCATTATCTCTTCACAAGAAAAAACTAACAAATTAAAGATTGCATGTAAAAAATAAGTACAGAAAATGAAGATATTTTTAGTTATTTCTACAGATTAAACACTACAAAGTAAGTACATAATGATAATACCAAAGATTGATCAAGAACCCCTTATAATCTTCTTGAAATGTAGAATAACGTTCACAAAAAACACTTATTTGAGTGAGGGAAGAAGAGAAAGAGAGAAAATGAGATATTTTTATGTTATTCTACATGTTAAACACTACAAACTACAAAGTAAATACTCTATTTGATAATGTAAAAACCTGTGTATTGAAATATTGAAGAACCGCACTTAGAATCTTCTTACAATGTGGTGAATATGAATTGAAAAGAAAATACTTCGATAGGATTTGTGAGATGACAAATACATGCAAGCTTATATATATATAATAGACTAGGAATCAAAACCGTTATAACTGTAACTAACTCAATTATAGGTTACAATATTTATTTCTTTGATGACTTTTTACATCATGTTGACTTTATATTATTTTTAGTTTTTTACCTTTCACACTATGAGAATCTATTATTGATCAAATTTAACAATTCAAAGATAGCTATATTATTACTCATTTGGAGATACAAAATTCGAATTTTGAATTTCTCACTTCTCCACATTGTATTGTATGAATTTAATTTTTAAAGTTTAAACTACTTTAAAAAATATATACATAAAAATTAAAATGCCCACCAATCTTGAATTAATCATGTTGCTAAAATACAAATTGATTTTGTAAGTACAATTTTATAATTAATTAAATATAAGTTATACTGCCAAGTACCCACACCTCTAATCTAATACAGTACACTTTTTTTTTTCTTTTCACAATAGACTCTTTCATTAATTGAAAATTTCTTTTGTGAAAAATTATTATTGATTTTTATGGTTTTCAGCCCCTCGACATCTAGATTTATGGATCCATCCCTTCTTATATTTCTACTTAATTATATATTAATATCACGGTCAAGTTTTTTTATAATTTTTGTTGTTAGATTTTTTATGAATATATATTTTTTTTTTGATAAGCAATGTTGAATTATAAGGAGTACAAGGGGTACTCAACCCTTACAATTCAAAAGGAGATTACAAACATTGTAAACAACCTACCGGATTAGCTTGCCAATCCGCAAAAGAAAAAGAAACCGAGTGCCCAACACGGCTACTCACCCAAAGCCAAGAAAAATACATAATTTTGTGCATCAATGGTTCCACCACTATTGACTCCCCTTGAAATAATATACTGTTCCTCAAATGCCAAATATTCCATGTAGTTGATAACCACAAAATATGTCGCAGCCTCCTTCCTTTTTTGATTGGAACTAAAGTGCCAAACCGAAGAAAATGACTCCATCCTACACAACCCACATCTTCCGCACATCTCAACCAAATAAGCACAAGCTTCCAGACGTACCGGGCAAAAGCACAGGTAAAGAACAAGTGACAACTGTCCTCCGGGTGCATAAAGCAAAACACACAAAAAGAGTCATGAGAATCAGTCAAAATACCTTTATTACCCAAATCTTTCTTCGTAGGTAGCTTATCAAGAAGCAAACGCCACCCAAAAAAACATACTTTGGATGGAGCATTAGTCTTCCATAACTTACGCAAAGCTATTAAACAATTAGAGTCAAAATCTGCATAATGTTTCGCGTCCAGCAACTCCAAATAGCAAGAATGAACCGAAAAATTACCCAACGAATCCGGGATCCACCGCCAAGTGTCTTCTTGACTACCATCGAAATAAACGCCAAATAAGATACCTTCAAGCTCCTGTAATGCACTCATATCATCCCCACTAAGCACTTCCCTCCAATCCCACAAACCTGTTCGATGAACTCCATCCCACCTCTGAGCCAACATACACTCCTTAACCCTCTCTTTACTATACAGCCCCGGAAACATGTCTCTCATAGTTTGACCCCCCAACCACTTCTCATTCCAGAATCCCACCTGATCGCCCTTCCTCGCCACTATACTTATGTTATGACGGAAGGTCGCTGCTGCCCCTCCCTCTAACCGAACTAAATCTCTCCACCAAAGGGAAGTGTTGGAACCCAACGGCCGATTCTCCGAACTCAGGAAACTCAAATGCAACTCACCGTAGCGATAAGTAAGCAACCGAACCCAAAATGAGTCTTGTTGCCTTAAACAACGCCACTTCCACTTACTGAGCAATGCTTCATTAAACAACGCTAAATTCTTAACTCCCAACCCTCCCCTTTCCTTCGGATAGTACACCTACTCCCAGCTCACCCAACACACCTTCTGATTATCCATCCCGCCACCCCACAAAAAATTACGTTGCAATCGAACCAATTCTGTAATCACATTCTTCGGTGCTTTATAAAAAGAAAAGAAATACACCGGTAAACTAGCAAGCACCGAGTTAATCAAAGTTAATCTACCACCATAAGATAAATATCTCCCTTGCCACATATTCAATCGTTTAGACATTGAGTCTAACACCGGTCTCCAAGTTTCCTTCCGCCGAGGATTAGCTCCAACCGGTATTCCTAAAAAATTGAATGGAATACGGTCTGAATTACAAGACAAAAAAGTCGCTCCAGCAACTAAAAACTCATCAGCTACATTAATGCCGTATAATTTACTCTTCGAAAAGTTAACTTTTAAACCAGAAACCAATTCAAAACCGCGCAGAATAGTTTTTAGACTCCATAAATTATCCCATGTAGCTTCCCTCATTAGAATAGTATCATCTGCGAATTGAAGAATGGAAAAATTAAGTGTATCATCAACTTTAAACCCTGTGAACCTTCCAAGACATACCGCTGATCTAACCAATCGTGACAATCCTTCGGCAGCAATTAGGAACAAAAATGGGGAGAGCGGATCCCCCTGTCGTAAACCTTTGCCCACTTGGAACTCTTCCGTAGGAGAACCATTAACCAACACTGACATACTACTATTGAAAATACACGCTCTCATCCAATTTATCCAACCCGACCCAAACCCCATTGACAACATCATTCTTTCTAAATAATTCCAATTAATAGTATCGTAGGCACGTTCAAAATCCACTTTGAATAAAAGACAAGAATCCTTGCGCCGTTTTGCCAAATCAATAACCTCATTCAAAACCACCACCCCATCCAAAATCTGACGTTGCGGGAGAAATGCCGATTGACATTCAGAAATCAAAGAATCCAAAACTCGTTTCAATCGATTTGCAAGCAATTTGGCAATGATTTTATACAAACTTCCCACAAGACAAATAGGGTGATAATCTGTCAACGCAAAAGGATGATCTTTCTTTGGAACCAAAGCCAAAAAGGAAGATGTAATAGCTTTAGGCAATTTGGCTCTAATATGAAAATCATGCACAAAAGCCATCACATCAGCCTTCACAATATCCCAACAAGCCTTAAAAAAGTTGAGATTAAAACCGTCAGGCCCCGGACTTTTGTTTCCGTCACAGCTCGCAATTGTTTCCTTCACTTCCGCTTCCGTAAAAGGTTCCATCAACATAACATGATCATCAGCCGAGAGCTGAGGAAAAGATAGATCCGTAAAAAACGGTCGCATATTCCAATCCTCCAAGAAGTTGGATGCAAAATGTTCTTTTACCTCTTTTCGAATCAAATCAACTCCATGTACCCAATCATCACCCTTCTTTAAACCGAGCAATTGATTTCTTCTACGCCTACCTCTAATATTCGCATGGAAAAACCGGGAATTTGAGTCACCTTCTTGCACCCACCGAACCCGTGATTTTTGTTTTAATAAACTCTCCCTATGATGTAATTGTTCCCAAAACAATTTGTTGAGCTTCTGAACTTCAGATTCGCCCATCTCCACCCCATCTGCTATCCGGTTTTCCACCACATTCAAATCGTTGACCGTTGCCTCAATACTCAAATCAATCAGCCCATAAACCTCCCTATTCCACTCCTTTAACTTATCCTTCAACCTACGCAACTTTTCTTTCAAGATATAACCTGGACCTCCACACAAATTCATAGTATTCCATTCATTTGTCACAAACAAAAGGAAATCAGAGTGTTGTAACCAACCGTTGATGAATCTAAAAGGTTTAGGACCCCAATTCTGTTGACTGCACACTAGCCAAACGGGACAGTGATCCGAAATGTCTCGATCACCAATCCATTGACCAGAGATGCCCCCTTTAGAAGCGAAACCTTCTGACAAAAGAAACCGATCCAATCGACTCATAATAGCACCATCCGAACTGAACCATGAGAATTTTTTCCCCGTTACCGGAATATCAACTACTCCCATAGCCTCAACAAAACCATTAAAATCAACCCGTTCAGAACGATTGTCAACACGAACCCCACCCTTCCTTTCCCCAACTTTCAAAATCGCATTAAAGTCACCTCCTATACACCATTCGCCGTCCTCATTCTGCTGTTTAAATTCCAGTAATTGTTGCCACAATATACGCTTTCCAGCAAGTGTACATGGTGAGTAAACATTAACCAAATAAACCAAAATATCATTCCACACCCCACAAACCCCCAAGAAACCGTCTCCAACAAAAGTATACCGCAACTGTAAGACACTATTATTCCAAATCGTTAACAGACCTCCAGACAAGCCTACCGATGGTTTAGCCACCCAAGATACATCCTTATGCCCCCAAATTTGGTGAATCACAAAATCGTCAAAGTCATCCTTTTTAGTTTCTTGCAAAAAACACAATTCGAACGCACCTGTTTGCAAAAGATTGGATAATCTTCTGCGCTTGGCTGAGCTACCCCAGCCTCTGATATTGAAGGACACAATCTTCATAACAAACCATTATTACGTTGCTCCCTGGATTTGCTAGCCACAAAATCCCTTTCCTCATGTTGCTGAATTCTTTTGACAATTAAACCTTCTGCACCTGTCCCGGCCAACCCCAGCTCCTTTACACCCTTCCACAACTTTGAAGCTACTTCATTCTCATGCTTTGTCCAGAATTTCTTGTTACAATTGCGAATATCCGTGGAATTAATCGAGCTGCAACATAATACAGCGCCAGCAGACGACAAAGAGTTCTGTGTAATGGGTTTCGAATTTAGATTTGTAACCTTCCGACCATTAATTCCAGCCGTGGGGATTGAAGGCTTTCGCGCGCGGCCAGCAGTAACCTCGCTTGGCTTCTCCACTGTACTGAGAATCTTCTGGTTATTGCTCATTTGATGCTTTTCTTTAAGGCCACTAGATTGGATAAGGCTCTTTGGCACAATGGGAGTAAGAACCGGCCCATTATTAATTGCCCCCCCCCCCTTGTTACTAACCACTTCACCTTTAGTCAATTTTGTCACTGGTACACCCCCCTTCACTAATACCTTACCTACTCCTTTTGGGCCAACCCCTTTAGTGACCTTTGTAGTGGGTTGTAATTCCTTATAATTAGAGGAATGAACTACCCCCACCTCATGATGACTATTGTTACTTGACCCTGCAGCATGCTCATCAGGAAACACCCTTTGTAATGCACTGGCTTCAAACACCTCAGTTGCATTACCAAGTGAATTGTTTGACAATTGATCAACCTCCTCTACCACTTTATCTCCCCAATTACTTCCCTCGTTACTATGCCCATCAGAAGCACTTTTCTCTTTGTTAGCACTATTGAAAGGAGTCATTGCCAACAAATTCCCCGCCACCTCCACATTTGTCTCCGGCATCTCAAACGCATCCCCCTCATCTTCCTCCTCCTCTGAATTGTCACTATCATAATCCCTACCCTCACTATTAGTATTATAAGACTCTAACATCCGCACCGGCCCGACAGAATCCTCGATCACTCGTATAACAAATTCAACCCCATTCACCTCAACCTTCACAAAGTCATCCACCAATTTCTGCCCCATTGTCCGAATTTTCAACCGTGCAACATCCATAGTAATCCTTTTGCTAGTAGCTTCATCTGCATGAAGGTACGTACCCCATTCGCTGACAATCATTTCAAAAAAATCAAAATTCCAAGCATGAACCGGTATGCCATATACCCTAAGCCATGTCACACGTTCATGGTCCACATCTTCCACATGCCATGGTCTTACTTCACTAAACCACTGATCGAGCCATGTACATGACTCTTCAAGCAAAGCTTCTAATTCTCCTTCTTCTTGGCCCTCCAACAAAGCCATTGAAGCTCCAAGTGGTGTAACTTTCACACCAAAATACCCTTGACGGTGAAACGCCTCTTGAAGAGAGTACGTCATTCCAACTTGATTCACCACACCAACATAAGCCTTCTCCGCCCTCAACAAATCTTCCTTCACTGCCACATAAGATCGAACAGCCGATGGTTTCGTCGATTCCTTTGGAATTGCCTTCTCACCTTGACCATGATCAGAAACACCAAACTTCCCATTCACCCCACCTTGAACCCGAATTGGAGCTGTGTCTTTCTTAGTATTCTGACCTTGCTGGCTGTCTGTCGCATGTGCATTCCGCCTCGCTTGATACTCTGCATTTTCAACCCCATCCCTACGTCGTCCCTCCTCCCGACTATAGCGTGAAAGGTTCACAGAAATTTTATCACGCCCAATGATAATAGTATTCAACCGTGCACCGAAACTATGTGCATCTCCGACATCAACGAAACGTGCAAACCCAAAACGACGACCCCCTCTATCTCTTTTAGCCGGTATGATCACCTCAACTATGTCCCCATATTTGATGAATATGTTATACATAGCTTTGGCCCCAAAATTTTCTGGAAAGTCTGTGAAAAAGAAAGTCGTATGGTGCAGCCTACTATCATTTCTGCGAGTAGCAATACCAATCCGTGAATTCTGGTGGTTTCTTCTACGCGCATGTCTGCCAATCACCGGTTGCCATGAATCATCATCCATTTCTGAAATGGTACGGGAGTCTGTATTACTAAAATTACTCGTATGTACAAAGGGGTTCTACCAACCTTCGTGATGTTCAACTCATATATTACTATGAGACTTAATATTTTTTTGTTATTTCTACGTGTCTATATTTTTACTCAAATAATTTTGTCATTTCTACATATATATACCTACATTTTATTGGTAAAGTATATACTGTACCTACATTTCTACTCTTATTAATAACAATATAATGTCTATTTTTATTTTTTCAAATTTCTACGTACTTATATTTCTATCTATATCTATATCTATATATTAATACAAAAGTCTAACTTTTATAATCTATACAAGGAACTTGTATTTCTACTAATATATTCTTTATAATATATGTATTCCTAATTTTTAATATTTAACATATCAGGTTAGATTTGAGTTGGCACACAGGAAAATGTTCAAGTGATTTATGAAAATCAAGTACCTCAAGTTATTGACAGAGCTAGCACACAAGAGAGAGTGCAAGTGAGTGAAAGTTGTTATTTTTATTCTCAAAAGAAAACGTTAGGACAGTGTAGGGCAACAATTATTAAAAATGGTCATAGTTCAAAAGTTATGAAAGGAGAATATTTCAATCATTCAAAATCACTGATAGCATCGTGTTTTTATGTTTCAGATTTAATATTAGTAGTAGATTATGAAACGGCTATAGCTTCATTTTTATATTTAAGATTTAGAGAAGTAGGGTCTCAATTGGCTCTTGTAAAAACATCATGCAGTTCAACACAATTTTAAATTACGAACATTGATTAAGACGAATAACTGTGACGCACTTACTGTATCAAGTACAAGCTCTAGAAGTTATCGATGACACATTTCTAAGCACCTTTTCCAACACTCTTATACTACAATTAGTTAAATTCTAAGTATTAATGTATTGCTAAGAATAGTGTGTTACTAACATAAAAATTTGAATATAATATAGTAGACTATAATATAAGTTATAATAGTATGATGTTACTCAAAATGATCCTTTGAGAGTTGAAAAGGGAAGGATTCAATTATCCTAAATTGTTGATGCATGAAACAGAAAAGAAACTAATAATCCAACAATAGATGCTTAGGGTCGGGCATTCCCACAAGCTATTTTTGAGTTACATTGTTCCAGTATTGCTATATCAACAAGAAAACAAGAAAACAAGCAGATCACAAACATTGTTCCAGTATTGCTATTTTTGAGTCATCATTCCAGTATCAACAAGAAAACAACAAACATGGTGCTATATTGCTATCCACTACAGAACACAACAGTTTACATTCAAACAACAAGCAGATCTACCTCAGTAAAACAAAGACCATCCGAACCATCAATCCATGTGAAACTGCCTACTTCAAATACTGTAACACAAATTACCAACCAATTTGCTAAAACATATGAAGAAAACACAGTATTTTTGTCTCCGCCACACGGTGTAATGCAATCAGTTCTCCGGGATTCTCATCTGTGCCACTTCAGATGGTGGTCTTAGAGTGCAAACCATTTCTCTTGTCTTCCCAAAGTATACCTGCAATATGTAATAACATACAGCAAATGAAGGAACCAATTACTAAATTTAATATCTGCCAAGAGAATCTGGGCTACAACCCAACCAAAAGTACCTGATCAAGTGAGTTCCTCAGCTTACTCTCCATTTCTTCAATCATCCTTCCCATGTTACAAAGATGTCCATCAGCAACTGACAGCTTCATATTCATCTAATATACCAGGAAAATATTATTTAGGAGTTTTTTTTAAAAAAAACTAAACATAAAGTTGACACAATCAAGGGCAACAAAGCATATCATGCATATACATAAATAGTCACATATTAAGGATTCAATGGTAGATGGATTTTCTAAATACTGTCATAAACTAACGCTTAATTATTGGTAAGATGCTTTCTGATTTGTATTTAGCAAGTATGTTCTCTTGTTGTTCTTTCAAGTACATATTTAAATGTCAATAGATGCCATTGCCCAAATGATAGATGCCTATATATATAATACAGGTTTCAACAGAAAAAAACTACAATGTAAACACTACTAACTTGTGTGAATAAATATTAGTGACCTGCCTATGGCAAAGTTGAAAACCTGCCTGAAATTCCCAGATGCAGGGTAACTTGATTAATATTTAGCAATTAGCCCATTAGAAATCATATGGATCATTCTTCCTTCATTGTGTAAGATTTAAAGCTTTCGTGCCTAAAGCCAATTGAAGGTTTAAGGCTGTGCTTACTGCTTAGAGGGATTTATTACGTGAGAGACTAACCTAATATACACAATTTTATAGTTACCCACTTTTAAGGTTTACAGCCCTTTTGAAGACTGGTGCCACATGTGGATATACAAACAACAACCATATATGATATAATTCAATGAACTGAATCAAGTTGCATCGTTCATGATGTGCCTTCTTGAGAAAGAAAATCAAACTAACATATATTGCTAAGTAAATGATATAAGTTTCAAGATAATAGAACTCTCATAGAAATCACCTGACGTCTAATTGATCCAGACAAACTGAAGGTTCCCGATGACTCATTATTTGTAGTCAAAGTCAACATAACTGTACTGGTTAAACGATAATTGGTGTTTTCTTCTTCCTCTGGTCCCACCTAAATCAACATTGAAGAGCGTAATAAGAATTTCTGAAATCAATGCAAGAAATTAAGCTGAAAACTAGAACTAAAGTGTGTTATGGTTTTCCAATTGATTAAAGGTCATTATACTGCTGCTTTTATAAATGCTCGACCTTCAAAACAAAGGCACTTTACCTCTATAACATGTATAGCATCCCATGCTCCTTCCTCTAGATATCCCCGTCGACCTTGCGCTGTCTTTGAGCCATCTTGAATTATGAAATTGGAAACAATCACATGATTAGAGAAAGGGTCAAAAAGATCAGCAGTGTTATCCATTATAGTATGCTCAAATAACAAGTTTACCTTTCTTTATCAAAAAGCAAGCCACGAAACCTTCATTTTCATCTTCCCACATATAAACTGATGAAATGCCACCTTCATAATACCTATAAATTTATCTATTAATGGCTGCATATTGTCTTAAAACTAAATAGCTAAATAACTGTATTCATAAATGTAGTAAGAAGAAAACATAGGACGGTCCATCATCAAGTGTTTTTCTTTGAAAAATAACAAATTCGGCAACAATACACTAGGTAGTAGAAAGGTGCCCTAGTTGGACATCTGAAAAAGCACATAAGCAAAGCTCAAAAGATAAAGTAAGTAAAGAACCTCACTGGTCACGGTATATAGCAAATATGTCATTTGCTTCAGTTTCGAGCTTCCTCAACTCTGAAGAAGGAAGCGACCCATCTTCTAATTGGGGATGGTATTTATTCGACCATGGTGATCTGCAGAAAGATACAATGAAATAATAAGTTTAAGTGTTTAACCTTGTCTTTTCTTAACATTATAAGATGGAATTATATGGGACCCTCATAAGAAATAAATAATGGATTTTTCCATAGGGTCCCCAAAGAAGCAGCCCAATATGAGTTGAATCACAAAAGGAGTATTATGCAGGAAGTCCAGGATTTGATCCCGAATACTAACAATTCCTCCTCTCTCTATTAAAAAAATGAATTTGTCTATAGGAACCAAACACTTGGTAATAAATTTTTTACCAGTCTTATTCAAGATTTTCAAAAAATATAACATTTTTATACTATACTTCCATATCAGTCAAAATAGTAAACACATTTAAGTCATACTATTCCCAAGCGAAAAATATCCTTCACTACCTCTCTAATCTATCTTAGATATTTTCATGCTTCTCGCAGCCACTGCCACCTTGTTATATATTTACCTCATATAAATAAACAACAGCAACTAAAACTTCTTTCACTAAGTGGCGGTGTTAACTACATAAATCAGGCAACACCACAACTCTGTCATGTATTAAGTTCAAAGATACATTGTTTACTTGTAAATCTCTCAATTGTTTGTAAATCTATCTTAATTATTTGACCTATAATTTGTCTCAACCTTTACCTATTGGACTATCATCCATTTGGTCAATCCTCCGCGTCGCCTACGAGTCTATATGTCAATGCCTAATATGTAACCTAAGACAATAATCAACCATATATAGAAAGAGAGATAACTAACCTGTAAGAGTCAGCATCTCTGTTATATTCACACAATATGAACTCTTTCCCACAGTCCACATCGCACAAAACCTGTTTAATCACCAACAATTTCACAAACAATAAATAAAAAAGTTTTTTTTTTAAATTAACCCCTTTTCAAAAATACACTAAATTTCTTTCTTTAGACCCATTTTTGTTCCCATAATTTCAATCTTTAAACCAATAAAATCCACACCTAGTTGAATTACAGAATTAGAAAGAAAGAAAATTAGGTTGAATTAACCACATTATCGTTAATTTTTAACCCTGATTTCTGAGCATGAAAAATCAATGCAATTGAAACGATGAACAGGAAAATCTAGTGAGAGAGAGAGAGAGAGAGAGAGAGAGAGAGACCTGAAGGGGTTGATCAACTTGAGAGAGGAGATCGGAAGAGTGGTTAGGCATAAGACTGAGAAGCGCAGAGAGAGCCGTTTCTGTGTGTTTCGGCGGAATCCTCCGCATCAGTCCCATCGCAGCTTCCATTTTGGTTCGTTCTCTTTCGTCCGTCAGTTCAAATGAACAGAGAAACGATTCAGAGAGAGAGAGAGAAAGAAAATGTGTCTGAAGAGATTTTAGTTTACCTTTTTCCTATTGGTGTTTTATCCGAATTTCCCTCCACCTTCTATCTCTAATCATGTTGATTTTTATTAATGAGATCTGTATATTCACCGTAGAATGCAGTGACTAATTCTATCAAAAGTACTCGTCATCGAATGTAGTGATTAATCTTTCGCTTGTTTAAAGCACCTCAAAGAATAACAATGTCTAGAGATTTAAATCTTCTTGTTTATTAGTCAAACAATAAAATATTTTTTTATGTATAAATTATAAAATATTTTTGTTTATAGATAAGCGAAATGACAATAGCATGATAGCATTAAAATTTACACACAATCGGGAGTGTTGTAGTTAGAAATCCGTCAATTGAGCTAAAATTTGTAGAGAAATGGGAAAGCTTGCTAAAAATATGATTGGGTGTTAAAAATGGAAATTGTGATTCAATGAATGTGACTTGCTTGTATTCAATATAGTAAGTAGTAATCTCATTATAAGTTTAAAAATTCTAAACTTTAAGATACTGTGGACAAGAGGACATCATTGGATTCCTAAATCAATGAAAAGTGAAAATTAAGATGGTTTTTGTATAATCAAATTTAAAATTAACATGCTTATCAAAAAAATATTTAAAATTAACATAATTAAATGATGACTCAACTTAAGAAATTTAGTGTATGTTTGAGTGCAAATTTTCTCACCGGTCACTTGATGTATGTTTTCTCACCATAAAAATTATAAATTATTATACGTAGTGCATATCTCACATAATAGAAATTTTTTTGGTGTTTGTTCTTAAGGTGACCATTTACTAGTGTTTTTAACTTTCCCTAAGAGTAATATCATCAAACAAACTTGTATATTATTTTTCTTTTCTTAGAAAAAGAAAAGGAAAAAATCTTGTATATTATAAAAGATGTATGTTCTATATATCAAAAAGAATGATGTATTGGGTCAAAAAAAAAAAAAGAATGATGTATTTCCATTTTCTTTCTCGAAAGGATGTATTTCCATTGTTGATAGTTTTTTTTTTTTGACTCATCCATTGTGGATAGTTATATTATATGATTAACGTTAATCTAATACCAAAATTTAACTTTTGGGTGGAAGTGGGTTCCACTAACCAATTATTCTTCGTACTAATTGATTATATTTTTGGCATGGATAATGAATAGTTAGGTGTAACCATGCCCATCCATACATTAGATTACAAGCATAGGACCATCATTAGCCCACCATCACCGATAAAAAGGTTTGAGTTGTTTAGGTGATTCGACTTTTTCCCACATGCTGATTGCTAGCTAAGTTAGGAGGAGTTGGTTTAAAGGCACACCCCATGTTGGAGACACGGACAAGCAAAGTTTTGGATAGTTACTTTTGTTTGTTTTACAAAAGTGATCCCATCAAATTTGAACTTTGGAATAAGATTGAAATTATTTTTTCAAAACTCATAATTAAACAAATTTCACTATTTTAATAGGTAAAGCACCAGTTTGATTCTTAACCGTATCACGTTGTCATATCATATCGATTCCTAACTCGAACAAAAATAGAATTTATCATTTTGGTTCTTGAAAGTGTCGCATTGTCGCAATGGTGGGGCTTGAATACCTCATCAAAAACCAAACCCCAAATACAAATTAAATAAAAGGTTACCATTTAATGATACAACCTCTATAGAAGCCGAAGGTCTAATCTAATATAATGAATGGAGTGGAGATGACCGGTGAAATCATCATGTACATGAGTTGAGTTTGGCACGTCGTTCTTCATAAGATGCTGGATTAAATTTAGCAAGAATAAGAAGTCCGTCAGTAAACAGGTATAACAGGCATTAGAGTACTTGTAATTCTAAACAGGTTTTAAAATATTTCAAGTGTCAGAACTTACGCTCAGTTGGTCGCGACATGAGAGGGATATAGGAGGTTTTCTTCTTAGTTCCTCGAACTGGTGTCAAGCATTGATCTGGAAAGGAATTGTTATCAGTACAATAAATCAGTTTAAACTAATGTAAGCAATGTGATTGGAAATTAATTCAGCCTAAACATGTTTGCAGCACCATGTAATTGAGGGACACAATTAAGAATAGCTTCGTGAAAGATTGCAGCTTGAAGCTGGTAACTTTGGCATTCATTAACCAAGTGTGCATGAAGCGCTTTTCCCGAATCTAGATATGCAATCACATAAATAAATTAAAGTTATCAAACTTCTGTACTTATAAAACCGCAATAGGCAAGGCAAGGAAATCAGTCACCATAATTTGAACTTCTGAAATACCTGTTGAACACATAAACTTGATATTTTCAAATTCACAGGACTGAAGAACCAAAGGAACTTCAGAAGCCATAATGTACTGAGGTTTCCTGGGAATCCTGTTAGTGTCCAGTAGCATGTCAATCACCTAGAAATTTATGCGTAAAACTTATTAAGTCAATCTACAGAATGAAAGACAACACAACAAGTAAACAAATTTTCTAAATGATTATATGAGGGTGTTAGGTACGCACATCTGGAGATTCAAGACCTTTGCCAATCAAGAACAGAACAGCAACCATGCAGCGAACCTGATGCCACAGAAAAGCACGGCCTCTGAATTTAATCACCCAAAGTTGATTACCATCATACCTGCAGGAAAATGGAAAAACCTGTTCAGATTTCAATCCCAAAAGCTAGAGAATAGTAAATTGAATTTTTTTTTGGTCGGGCAGATTCAAATATGCAATATTTTTAACAAAGCACTCCATAACAACTCTAAACTCTGAAATTGAAACAAGTAGTGAGATTTTCCCTCTTTGGAATACAAAAGGGAAAAAAATGATAGTTTCATTTTGCTAGGCATCTTAGATTGAAGATTCAAATATTAACCATGCAACCCAAATGGGTTGGCCTAGTGGTGAAGGTTTGGGACCTTGGTGGAGTGTGCTCCTCTCAAGGTCTCAAGTTCGAATCCTCTTGGTGCCACTTCCTGTGTTGGGTCAGTCCATACAAAGCAAAGCTCTGGCTTTAAATGGGCCCCCCACTAGTGCATAGTGGGATTGGTGTCTTGGACTGAACTTAATAACCTCATTTGATTTGTCACTCATCCACGCAATTTATTTTTTTTGTTTCTGCTTAATTTTTTCAGGTGGGCAGCAATGCCCAGAAGCAATGGAGAAGATAATCCATATAACTCGTGCAGCAAAAAAGGATCACCCATCTACTAGCTATGAACAATAGAACTTGGGTCCAGACCAATAGCATTTGGTTCCTTTGCACCCCATGAGAATGAAATAGAATCAGAAATCAGAATCAAGCATTTTAAAACACGTAATTATCAAGTATCATGCCCAGGGCACATACTGAAGCATGTACAAAACGGAAAAAGTGTGGGAAAATTTTCAATCAATCTTAACCTCAGAAAGTATATGTAAAGAATGTTGTGATAAACTACTGCAGTCCAATTTCCACTGTTGGTGTCCGACATATTTTTGCCATCAACCATGCAATCAGCGAAACAAACACATATGGATAAGAAAAATTATCTACCAATCTTAACCTCACATCTGTTGCATAAATCTCAAACTTTGTGATACGCCGCACGTAGGTGTGCACATTTGCTGCATCCATTTTACAGAAATTTCTAAAGTCATGCTCTCCTACAAGTTTTGTTCCAGCTCTCTCCATAGCCTAATGGGACATCAACCAATGAGAAGTGATTACAATCCATGTGCCTCTCAAATTTTACAATTGGAAATAGAGAAGAAAGACAAACAAGGTTCAAGAAATTATATAAACTGTAAGGGAAAATGGTATTCTTACCAAGATATTCAAATTTTCTTTCCAAAAGAAATATCTATACTCCCTGCCTAAACAGCTGAACCTGTATTAGTAAAGGAAAGCAAATGAGAAACATGATAACAAAATAGAATAATTTAAGCTATCAACCTTCATTTCATTAATTACAAAAAACTATTCAATTTATTACAAGATCTTCGTAATGTGCGGGTTAGTGTCAGCAAGGACAACAATTCTGCTTGAATCACAATTCTACCTCAAAATTCAATTAACCATGGACCCTTCACCTGGAAAAGTATGGTTTAGCTTGCCATATCAAAGCTATTGTAACAACTGAAATTATATCTACTAATATTATTGAGTCTAGTCTTTAACATTCTTCTAAGTCGTATATGCACATGCCCATTGAAAGGAAAAACTATAATTTGCTGAGTTTCCTGTGTCTTTATCTGGGCCTTTCAACATCAACTTAAGTTTTCAAAACAATTGCCTTTTTAACAAGCTTGAAAATTCAAACCTTACATGTATATGTTACAAATTACAATATGTTGACACCAGATACTAAAATTGGAACACTCCCACCTTCAATAACTTTTTTGTAGAATATGAATTTAATATATCACCTATTGAATTGAGGTTGACAGTACTTATTCTGTAGATAGAGATTTTCATAAAATAAAAAAACTATTTTATACTTCACCTCCTCACTTTATGTTAGTGCTTGAAATTCAAGTAAATACGGAGTATTTACCATTAAAATATATTTCTATGAAGTCTAAATTAATTGTGTATACATGATCATCAAGATAATGTAATCTGATAGAATAGTTGAATTAGTTAAATTTACACGGCAAAAAGTTATTGAAAGGGTGATTATTCCAATTTTGAAACTTGGTGTCAACTGATCCTTGCTGTTTATACATTCAACAAAAATTCCAATACCACAAGCAAAAGTCGGCTGCTCTAATTGTAAGAATACACATAATATTGTGGTCCCTCTTGCAAAACCAGATCAGCTAGCATATATAGGTATTTATGTATTTGAGCATATATATAATCTTTTTGAAAAGGTTTTTTTTTAAAGGTTGAGCATATCATATATATAATCTGGATAGGTTGTTTCAAATTTATGAGGGGAAAAAGTTTAGATCTTGTTACAGCGACCCATTGCAGCCAAAAGTATTTTGTTACATAGCATTGTCTCAGATCCCCTGTCTACTGTTACCCATTATTGTCACTCTTCTCTATATAATTTGATCAACATATTAGAAAGTCAAGTTTTAAAGAATGTATACAAACCTTGCATGGAAATCAACAGGAACAGAACACCAGCCCAGAACTCTAATGTCATTTGGAAGTTCTCGATTTATCACCCTCGCATAATCAAGTTCCCCTTCTACAAAAAAAATTGTAGGATTCAAGAAGTAAGAAATAAAATATGTATGAATTTTTCCAACAGGTTTAAATATTATATTAAGGACATAGTGAACAATGACAAGGTTAGCATTTATGATTATAAAACTGCCAAAAAACCATTATAAATTTGCATTTACATTTATAACTTTCTAAAACCATGCCGCCATCATTTTAGCTCCATCAATATACAACTCAATGGGCATGAATCAGAGCAATCAATACCCTATAACCTACTTAGGCCTCAAACCTATGGAAATAAATCTACCTGGCAGGTAATCCTTTTGATATCTACACGAGATAGTTGATGTCTTTATAGTAGTATTACACAACTGAATATTTTGATGTATCTTACAAATGAAGGGAAAAATTGCTAACCCAAAAAGGATGAACAAATATCACTACGAAACCATTTTTACAGCCTTAAGTTAAAACAAAACTTTTAAGTATACCTCCAGCATGATGTTTTTAGAGTAATACAAATAAGACTTGGACTATGTAAATATTGGGGAGAACATTAGGAAACGAATAATTTAATAAATGTATCCCTATTTGCCAGCACATGCCTAATTCACAACCAAAACTTATTTCATTGATTTAATGCGTAAGTGTGTAAACATGGAAATTAATACCATCCAGTATATGCTGAGAAAAAACCAGGATATTGCCAAACAATAAAAATCAAACAAGATTATGTCAATTCACATAATGAAAATCAGAAGCAACAAATAAAAAGCTTAAATTTCATTTTTTTTCTTTCAAAAGGATTGTTCTGCTAACCATATTGTTCTTCTGAAACAATTTCTCCAGAACTTCCATTGCTTACTCCAGATATTTTGAGCTTTGATCTTAGAAAAAGAGCTATCACCTGTTCAAAATGTTTTCATGATAAGAACCAATTAAATAACAAATCATATGATGCTCTGCAAATCAACAGTAAAAGTGATGTAATCATGATTGGAATTTTGATGCTGATATACAAGGTAACTGCTTCATACAATTAAATAACTTTCCAAAAAGTTTGCCAACTAACAGATTCCAAACAATATATATTATTAAGGATTGCATGTTAAATTATCACTGTCTTTCGGGCTGCATTGCTTGTTTTAGATGAAAAGAAAATCTATTAGAGAGGAAAAGAGTACAAGGATACCCCCGTCTCTGATGCTCTCAGTTTCAACCGTAAACCAAACATTTTAGATTGAGGCACTCTGCAGAAGTACCTCATCCTGCCTAGCCATGTGTCTTCAGCAGTGCAATATTTGTTAAAGGGAGTATCTTAACACTAAAATGGTATGGCTCAATATTTCATATCAGCGTTTATAATCATGTTATGCATCAGTTATTGCTAACAGATTAGAAAGTATTCTATTTTATTTTTTTCTCTCTTTTGCATCAACTTACTTGTCCAACAGAGGATACCCCTTTGTCAGTTCTACCACATCTCGAATATTGCGACTCCTTCTTATCACCAATCAATAGCCTTGTTCTCTCAAGAGCTTTAAAAATTTCAGACTGCGAGAAAATTATACATGATAAATAAAACTGAGGCATTCACGTAAAACGTTTGCAATAAATTTTTTCACAGCTGACAACCAGACTACTTCATCCAGCAAAGTCAATCATTTTTTTATAATTATGGAAAATTATATGCTTAGTGGTACGCATGACCAATATATGCAAAATTTGAGAATTATTGATTTGTGTGACTTTGGGAAAAAGGAAAACCTCAACACTTGGTTCCATTTGTGCCTCTGCAGAAAAACCATAGAACCTGCATTTAGCAGGTAGTCAGAAGACCTTAATTATCACATAGAATTCATATAGAAATAATTCAATAAATACCAAAAGAATAAAGAAACAACTAGGAAAATGATAGGAAGGTTAAAAAGACACAAGAAACTTCTAACTCAATTAAAAAGGAAATGAAGTATCATGAGAATTTTTGAACTTATATGAATACTTGTTAAAACATAACCTAAGATTGATAGAATGCAATATGATCTTGAAATATCACAGTATCGTATTTTGTGTGTGTATCAAACAAGAAAATGCATATGAAATATCCAATTTAGTATAGATAACACTTCAGTTCATATTGACAAAATGCAATGATAAAAGCCTTTTACCAACAGGTGAGGAAATACATAGTCTAGGGTGAAAAACTTGAACTAAAATCAGGATAACTCGGTCAATGAGGCAATTTGTTAAGATAGAAAACAAAGCAAGATAAAATAGTGACAGTATATACCTTTGTCCAAAGTACATAACTTTTAAAGCTACATATCTCTTGTTATGATGACTCATAAACTTTGTGTTATAGCCTGTATCACAACGTAAAAGCTAATTTAAATATGCCAATTTGTTCTGCTAAACTGATACAACTCATGAGATTAAAAATACATTATGTTCCCTCATCATTGTTTTTACAATTGTTCCTTCATCTTTTGAATTTCATAAGGAACAAAATGGGAGGTCCATGTGCACAGAACAAAGGGTACATAAAAAATAAAAAGCACCAATGCTAGCTGAAAAACTTAAACAAGGTAAGCATAAAAATCAAAAAAATTCACTGATATAAAGAAAGAAATCCATCAAACACAACATGAACTTTCCATTGAAGAAGAGAAAGCAAAGAGTAATTTTTATACTCTATTTAGAGAGAGAGAGAGAGAGAGAGAGAGAGAGAGAGAGAGAGAGAGATCATGGCATCATGTGTTCAAAATAAAAACAGTGTTTTCTCTTAACATCTACATCAGAGGTGTCACTACAAGTCCCCTAAAGAAAATTTTGAGAAAAATAACCTGGTTTTTTCTTTATCGTCTCTTCTGATTTCACGTACGATTCTTTCAGTTCTGTAACTTTCGCAGTTTTATCATCCAGACCATTTAATTTTTTATCTACCTGCATCAAAGATTTACACACAATTATTGTGCGAAAAATGCAGACATAACCCTTTCACCCGTTCCCTTTTATCTCCATTCTCTATCACCAAGAAGATAAAACATACATAGATCAAAACAAACTAAAGAAGCATGAAAGTATGAAACAATGAAGTAGCTAACCTGAGAGCAGTGACAATGAGCAAGTCTCGATAAAAGATTCGCATTCTCAGCTTCTAATTCCTAGCAATATGAATCACACAAATCAGTAGGTAAAACCATTCATCATTGATTTATTTGATTGTTAAAACACACACACGCATAATAACATCAGAACCTTGAACAAATAATGAAATTACAGACATAAACAAACAATAACAATTGTTCAATCGAGGAGAATACACTGTGTTCGGCGGTGGATACCCTGGTCTCGACAAAAAAAAAGCATTTAAAGCTTAATATGAGAAAATGGTTGAAAGAAAGTGATTTACCTTGACCCTGGCTTCCAAGATGGTGACGTAATCAACATCGCTGAGTTGCGTCGCCATGGTCGTAGAGTGACGAGTTTGGTTAAGATTTTGTGAGCAATGTTTAGAAATGGAAAGAAGCGTAGGAATGAATAAAACCCTCTCTCCAACTAAGGTGTCATGGGGGAAGGGTTTTTCTTCAAGGAGTGCTTGTTGTAGGTGTTTTCAAACCCAAATAAATTCCAAACCATGAAATTAAATTCTCTGTGCAAAATTTATTAGTATTTTAAAATTTTCTTGGTCAAATGCAAAATTGATTATTAATTGAATAGTACTTGTTTTTTATTTATTTTTTATAAGTAGACAAAATAAGAAATATTAAAAACTCACATCTATAAAATAAAAAATGAAGGATAGTTGTTCGAATCTTTTATGAATATTTGATCTAGCCATTTTAGACTAGTTGAGTTAAAATCACATTTGATCTAACAATTTCAGACTAGTTGAGTTAAAAATAAATATGTGTTGGTGTTAACTTCGATTCCTACCAAATAAGTTAAACTTACGAAACTCATATATTACAGTCTTATCTCCTGTAAACTACTAGTTTACTAGTTTAAATTCACTTTTATCCCCCTTATGATATTTTTTATTTTTTAGTACCTCTTTTTTTTTAACTAAAGTATTAGTGAATTAAAATTTATGAAGAAATTTTGTCCCCTAATATGAAAAAATTTATTAATTTTATTTTTAAATTAAAATATTAAAAAACTTCCCTTGTTACTCCTTCATCATCAAATATCAATAATCATCAACACCTCTTTGGTCTTTCAAATAAACAAAAAATCATCATCATCACATTCATCACCATCATGGCGGCAGCAGCAACATTGTTTCTTATTGTGACTTTTTTATCTTAAAAACCTATGTTGACTGAATTTGTCTTCTTTTTTATTAATATTTATATTTAGTGATCAAACATTAATTGATTTAGTGATGATTGACGCTGGACTTGGTAAAAAGAATCATGATTGATCCCCGCAATTGCATTTGAGAGGGGACCAAAACCAATTGATGTCAGAACTCATCCCGAACTCTAGACTACTAGGATCCCCTTCTCCTAAGAACCAGAGGGTAAAAATAAAAATAAAATAATGGATGAAAGAAAGAGCATCACAACTCACAACAATATGTGCCATATCACAGTTTAATACACCAGCAACACTAAAACACACCACTGCCTGTAATTCAAATACAACTATGCAATATTGATTCCTTTAATAAAAATAAGCATCAACCTTCTTTACATACTTTCCTCCACTACAACTCACAACATAAACACTTCCTGCATCACAACCAGCAACCATTAAATAGACCCAAAAGCTACTAGCCTCTATTAATTCATCAACAGCATCTTCAATGAACCAAAACCAAAATAACTCATAGAAAGAGTGAAAGACAACCAGCACTTGGGGGGTGGTATGACAAAATCTGATGTGCAAGAATTACAGAATGTAACAATGAACCATGCAAGTTGCAACACATTCCTTATTCAAACCAGTCAACACTTTTGATTCTAAATTCAAATAGCATTACTAAATCAGACCAAGACAAGCACCGCCGATTCAAGTACCATTGTGTGATTGTGTAATTGGGATTGTTCGCTTTAATTTTCGACCAATTCCAAACTCCCATGTTTCCGTATTGCATTGCATCTAGTTCTAGTGTTCTACATTTCTACTTTTAATTAATACTACTATATAATCCCATAAGCCAGTAATATGTGATATCTCAATTTGCAACATCTTGAATCCACTATATAAATAAATTCAGAATAACAATAAGAACATTTAGTAGCAATATCATTTAAAATTGTTGCTGTCAATTTCAATTTGACACTAATACATCATATATGTAACTACAAGAACATTCTATTACTCAACATATGTCCTATGATCTCTTATCTACAACAAAGTACTACCAAAGCATACTAAAGGCGTGTCCCAGTGTCAGACGCATTGGTGTAAATTATGTCATTTTCTCAAATTATCATCAGTGTCCACATGTCACTGTCGTGTGACAGCGATAGTATAGTTCACAGCAAAAACTAAACAACATTACTTGATCATGCTCCTCAAGAATGCTTGATGGATTAGGAATTAGAGACCGAGTCTTTTGAGAAAATTTCTGGTCCTATGCCTCATTCGAGAGAAAACAACAACTACACAAGCTAATATCAAAGGAGGAAAATTCACATCTGAAACATTCAATTTCTGAACCCATTCTGGAGTACTAAAATCAATTTCTCCATAAACTAACATTATCATAATAGTAATCAATGCCACCCCAACCAATATCCTGTACACCGGTTTAAGCAACGACTCCTAAACCAAATCAAATCAAAATCAAATTAATTTCTCTTAATTAATCACGATTAGGTTAAGTACACAATTGAAATTGAGATATACCTTGGGTTCGCTATCGATGTAAAGAACGGCGCCGTTTCGGTAAGAGAGGACTGATTTTCCTGTTTTAGGGTTGAAGCGAATGGGGGCGGCGCGGCCAGATTGAGGATTGAAAGCGAAAATTGATCTGAGAGAGTGTTTGTGGAGGATCTGACGGACATCTAACTGATTCTGTTGGAATCCGGCAAGGTTTGATTGGAAGACTGCAATGGGTCCTTCACCCTGCCGGAAGAGGTGGATCTCTACCTTGTTCGGTGGTTCTGATTCGTCGGTTTCGCTTTCTCGTTCTTCCATTAACGCTTCTCGTTCTTCCTCCATGTGTGTGTGAGTGTGATGCCTACTTCTTTCTTTACTCAATTTATTTATCAATATAGGATGACTTGATAATTTAATTTATATATAGTCGTATAAATTTGTTTTATGCATCTAATAGTATAATGTAAAAAAAAAATTATGTAGTTTTTTGACAAAATATATTGTTTTTTGATAAAAAAAATTATGTAGTTAAAAAAAATATATATTGTTTTTTGTCAACATTAGAGTATTTATCGCCGAGTATAGTGATTATGTTTTTGTTAGATTAGAGTCACCTTAAAAGATGGACAAAAAATTGATATTTAACTAATCTCACATTAAAAAATTATAAGTTTTGATTTTATAAAGTGATAAACATGTCTAAAAAAATCATTCAAAAATTTAACAGTTTAAGATTAATTAAACAAATTTTATTTTAATTGGGTTTAAACAATATATTTAGAAGAAAAAAATTATAAGACTAAAAATACTATTAAAATTAAACAAGGACTAATAACATAAAATTGTGTAGTATCAAATATGTACTGTCAAATCATAAATAAATGGCTTAAATGCATTATAATAGGAATCTGTGGGAAATTTTATTATTGTAAGACCATCTCCAATAGAGAACCTCATTTTTGAGTACTTATAGGGTCTCACTTGTACACATCATTTATTTACAATTTTTTAATAACAGTACTTAATAAGCTTTCATCCTCTCCAACCCAACACTTCACTAAAAAGTTCTTAATGGGCCCCGCCAATAACTTATATCAATTAATTTAATATATTAAAGTGTGATAGAAAATAAAATAATATATTAAAGTGTGTGGGACCCATTAAACACCATGAGAGAGAGAGTGCTTATTTAAGCATAGATACTTAATAGGTACCATTTTTGCATGTGCTTCAATGATAGTACTTAATAAGTACTAATTCTTATTAAGTACTATTTGATAAGCACTCACCATTGGAGATGGTCTAAGAATTTTGGGTTCGAAAAAATGAACACCCAAAAAATTGAGAGTATTTAAAATTTTGCTAGGATGGTTACTTAGGTACTACTCCCTCCGTCCCATTATATAGGCACCTTCTTACAAAAAGTCTAGTTCCAAAATATAAGCCCCTTTACAATTTAAATGTACATTTATTATTTTTTTACTTACACATACCCATAATTATTACTACTAAGTAATAAATGTACCTTTAAATTGTAAATGGGCTTATATTTTGGGATTAGACTTTTTGTAAAAATGTGCTTATATAATGGGACGGAGGGAGTATTTAGTAAGTCCAATAAATTTTTTTTGACTAATAGTAAGTCCAATAAACTAGTTTATAGTATATTGGACTATGAGTCAAAAAAAATATATATATATTGGACTATCTTATAAACTTGTTTGATAAAAATGAAAGTGTTTGGTAATAAGTTTGTCTAATTAGCTTATAGAATTTGTTGATATATTATTTCAACCCGCGTCTGAGCTTGTGACTTATATTTTTTTATAAGATTTTCCCATTTTATTACTTTATTGTCCTGTGTGAATTAAAATATTTGACTTAGCATAAAAAAGAAAATTGTTCCACTACTCACATTTTATTCATTGGCAGTTTGGCACGCGTGACCGTTGGCACCATCCTTTATACATATTTGTCATCGACTTCAAGGATGTCAACAGGGCGGGAATGTGCGTATGTTGTTTTTCCATACCCTGCCTCTCCAAACTTTTCCCCGTCCCCGATCTCCGTCATAGGGAAAAATTTCCTCTCATCCTCATCTCAACGGATTTTCACAGTATTTACGGAGTTTCACGAACATAAAAAATAAACAAAATTTATATTTGATAACAGATTATCTATAGAGATTATTATACTCAAACTCAATAATGATTAAACGATATGTTTTATTCTTATTATTATTATTATTACAGTTATAATGGAGTAGCTAGCATTCATAAAACTAATTATTTTTCCTTCAAAAAAGAAAACAAAACTAATTATGAATGTTGACCTTTTTATTCTATTTTGGGTGTGCATGAATGTTGCCATCTAGTTTGCCAATAGTTTTTATTTATTTATTTTGTGAAAAAAGCCAATAGTTTTGAATTGTCAGTAAAAAATGTAACTATAATTTTAGAGATCATAATTTAATATATTATGGTTCGAAGTATATTTGTAGTTCTATAAAAAATTACAATGTTTGGGTTCTACTTTCTACATAATTTCCTGTCAATAGTTTTAGTTCGTACTATTAAGTTAGCATATATTTTTAAATAATTTTTGTATACTTATTTAAAATATTATAAAAGGTCTTTCCAAAAAATTTAGAATATCTTAACATTTAAGTCCTTCCAATAAATTCAAAGATACCAAGTTTGACTGCTACTAATATAAAATTTATATCTCAAATTTATTTTTTTCATATAAGAATCAAATATTATTTTATAATGATTCAATATTTATTATTTATTCTTTAATTCATAAGTCCTTAAAAAATATTTTTAAATGATTCTAAAAAAAATAAATTAAATTGGGTAAATATTTATTATTTATTTTAAAATGAGGGGGTATTATCGGTACAAGACAATATAAGTTGGGTGCTAAAAAATTTACTTTTTTATTTTACCTTTTCTATTCCTCGCTGTTATTATATTTCAAAATATAATCTTATATTAGTTTTGCATTCTTTTTGAAATTATATTTTTTGCATTAAAATTTATTGTTTTCTACATGAGTTTTTTGGTACAATAATTGTACGGTCATTCTATTCATTTAAAAATATTGACTAATATATTATCAAAAAATATATTGACTAATATACTTATCATATTTAAATAAAAAAATATTAATTGAAAAATAAATATATGTTGAAATTCATCTCAATATTGTTCATTATATATACATGCGAATACATGAACTAAGTGTCAACAAAATATTGATTCGTAAGTTACAATAAAAAAAGTATGTTGATTGTAAAAAACAATCACTCCTCTTTTGATCTTAATCAACCAGCACAAACTAATCTACACGAAGAATATAATTTGAAGGTAATTTTTTATTCTATTTAATTTATACTTTTTGTATGAGTTTAATTTATTTGATGCATTAGTATTGAATGCTGCATTTGATCATGATTTATTTTCAATTATTAATATGGTTACAAAGTATCAACTAATATGTTCTCTCATTTGCACATAAATTTTAATTCAATTGACATAAAATGTTAAAGTTGTTAGGTCAGACGTCATGATCGATGTTCGAACACTGATTCATCTATTTTGTGTGTATAAATTTTTAATAATTTATTATATCATCTATATATTAAAAAATATATTTTCTGTCATTTTCAAATTCAATAAATATATAACGGATCTTGATTATAATTTTTTCTCGGCATATTTTTTTGTTGTACATTCAAAGGTTGAATCGAACGATAGGCGTTATTCAAATGTTGGTTTAACATTGAAGTTAGCACCACCAGAGAAGAATAATGACAACTTGGTAAATGCTGCTAAACTTTCAACTCCAGTGCCATTATATACGTCTTCAATACTTGACTCTGATCTCGGCGGTACATCCAAAGATGAACTACCATCAATAATTGTAATGGGATGTACCAATTGTCTCAAGTACATGATGGTTTTAAAAACGGGTCGTAAATGTCCAATATGCAAAAACCATGCGTTGATTGCTGCTAGATTTTGAGGGAACCCTGAAAAAAATAAGGAGTCAAATCTAATTTGTAATTTTCCAAATTAAGGAGGTGGTGTCATTAAATTATTAAGAGGATGTTTTAATGCTATGGTAGATTATTTATATCTAGTTTTGTTTTAGTAGTTGTTTTTATTGTAACCCACTTGAGTTGGTTGATCTGGTGGTATTGAATTGGGACTTGAGAATGTGTTATTTCTCTAAATTTTAAATTTAATTTTCTCTATTGTTAATTTAAGTGGACTAATTTAGCTTATTCAGAAAAGAATAAAAATGTTTATATATGTATTTCATATAATTGTGGTTCATTGGCATGAAGAATAATAATGGAGTTTCAATATTATTTTGTTATTTTAACAAGTTATTTATTTTAAGAAATTTTATGGATGGTCTCTGTGAGTTTAGAGATTGAAACTTTAGTATACATTTATTTATTTTATACCGTGGAATTATTATTGGACGAAAAAAATTATGGATCATCGATAAGATAAAATGACTAAATTTTATTTATGGTTTCAATCTTATGATTTTGGCTATTTTACTAATAAAGATATTCATTAGTTATACTATACCTAAGAAAACTCTTGAACTATTGCTGTTTAAAAAAATTCATATTTATTTTATTTTATTTTTTTGTCTTATTTCATATGTTAAAAAATTATAAATTTTTGTAGATAAATTTTACAAAATATTTTAAACATGGATATAAAAAATTATTCAAAATTTAAGAGTTTAAAGATAATTAAACAAATTCAATTTTAATAGGGACTAAAACTATACGCAAGAAAACTCTTATAGGGACTAAAAATATAATAAAAAAATTAAAGATTAAACTTAGAAGGTTCCCATTTTATAAGAATCAAAAACATATTTAACCCATATGAGTTGCATCGTTCATTGCACTTGTGGGTTCAGTGGTATCGTTTGGTTTCCATTGATATAAGATTCGTAAAAAAATACATATTTAACCAATTTAATAACACATAAATAGGTTTGATCAAGAGAATCGATGTGCAGACTTTTGCGTAGAACTTGAACTTCTTCGGATGCCAATTTCTTGATACATACCTTTCATTTAAAAGGGCTCCGTCATCTTCTTTCTTTTTTGTTTTATTTTTCTTTTTAACTTACGATACCCAAAAAAACATAAACAAGTTTGACCGGCCGATCGAATGACCAGACCAGACCAAATCAACTGATCTATAATTCATCAGTTCAATCGACCGGTCCAATCTAATTTTTAAAAAACTTATAAACTAGATTCAATAATTACATTACCATCTTAATCTTTATAAAAAAAAAAAATTACCATCTTAATCTTATTGGTCGACATCTATAATAATCGACGGAGATGTTTGTGAGAGAATTATTAAAAGAAAGCGATGGAATAATAATGGCAACCTTTTTCCCCTTTTGAGCTCGAAGTTGACATTGACATACAAATTCAATCAAAACCCAAAAGCAGAACGAACCAACAAATCTCAACAACGCATAAACAATTCATCACCACGATAACCAGCTATGTCATTGCGCAGACGAACTTTGCTCAAGGTCATTGTTCTCGGCGATAGCGGGTAAGATTTTCCCTCCTTTCGTGTTACAATACCGTTTTTTTCCTTTAAAATTGGAACAATTTGAGTTCATAACTTTCATCTTCATTTTTATTGTCAGGGTTGGAAAAACCTCGTTGATGAATCAGTATCCTCATGATGTTCCGGTTTCTTTGCGGTTTTGTAATTTTATGGTTAATCGTTTATGGGTTTTTATTAATTCACTATTTCTTTGATACCCATCTCATCAAGTTTTGATTTTTAATTTTTTGTTGACTTTTACGATTTTGTTTATTATTTTTTGTTTTAAGTATAGTAAGTGGTAATTAGTTAGTTTGGATCTCTCTTAATCAACTTATGATGTTTTTAAAGATTTTATTATTGTAACTTATGAAGAAAGTTTTGACTTTTGACTTTTTTTTGGTTCAAGCATCTGATTTGACTCGTTTAAGGTTTTGTGTTTGAGTTCAATTCAATGGTTTATTTATTTCCTTATTGGGATTTAGACATTGTGGACCCTTAACTAAATTAGATATGTGCACAACAAGTTTAGTCAACAATATAAGGCAACAATTGGTGCTGATTTTGTAACTAAAGAACTCCAAATCGACGACAGACTCGTCACTCTACAAGTGGGTTTCTTATTTGAATGGTATTTCTGTATGCTTTTGTTTTTTTTGTTTTGCGAATGTTGTGAAAATTTTGTTTATTTGAGCGAGATTGTGGGGTTTGATTGGTAGATATGGGACACTGCTGGACAAGAGAGATTCCAAAGTCTTGGAGTTGCGTTTTATAGAGGAGCGGATTGCTGTGTTCTTGCGTATGATGTGAATGTTATGAGGTCGTTTGATTCCCTTGACAACTGGCATGAGGAGTTTCTCAAACAGGTTATTCTTGTATTTTTTTTATCAACACTACTTTTGTGGTTCGGGTGATAGTTTGCATGTTTGGTCCTTCTCACAATTTTTTTTGGTACTCTATAGTTTATGGTTATGAGAAATTACAATCAGTGTAACTTGTATTCTAACTTACAAGAAGTCAGAATCTTGGCATAAGCAAATGATAATAAAGGCAATTTTTTTAGGATTTTTATATGATAGATGTCTATGTTAGTTGAGGGAATTAGAGTTTGTTAGTTAAGAGTTGATAAGTTTTATTGTAGTTGAGACTTGAGAGGGATTCAATCATTAAAGATATAAGACATGTTACCTATAAATAAGTAGGACTGCGAAAGAGGGTATCTAATAACCTGATAAAATTTTGGACCATTTGAGCATTGGCAGGTGTAGACCTTCAAACTTCTGCAGTGTTCCATATTCTAAATTGGAATTTCTCCCTATTTCTTTGTAATAAAATTGACTTGGTTTCTATAACCAAAAAAAAAGAAGACTGGTTTCTATCGTTATATTTGACTTCAATTCTTTCATCTTCTTATAACTATGCTCTATCTCTTACAAGATTAGATTATTTTCTAGTGTCCGTACTTGTAATACATACAATACATATATTGATTAACCTTCCAACTTACTGGATTTATCTCACTTTTATATAAAACATACCAGTATTAGACTTTGCTTCATAAGCTTTTGGATTAAGATTTATGTTCTCATTGTGACACAGGCAAACCCTCCTGATGCAAGGACATTTCCATTTATATTGCTTGGAAACAAGATTGATATTGATGGTGGGAATAGTCGAGTGGTAGGCAGATATTATCACACTTCTAAGTCTTCTTATTTATATCCATAAATTTCTAATTATTTTACACGCAGGTTTCTGAGAAGAAAGCAAAGGATTGGTGTGCTTCAAAAGGGAATATTCCCTACTTTGAGACATCTGCAAAAGAGGATTACAATGTTGATGCTGCATTCCTGTGTATTGCAAAGAGTGCTCTTGCCAACGAGAATGAACAGGACATGTAAGTTTTCATGCACATATCATTATGATATGACTTTAAGTTGCGGTACTAAATACATTAAGTTGGGCAAAGAAATAGTACTATTATTAATGCATGTACAAGTTGTTATAACTTGCAACTCATAGTTATAATGTTTTTAATACCAAGAAAAACAAATATAACCAGAACAATGCTCCTTAGGTAAGATCCCTGTTCTATAAGCTGAAAACACTAAAAATGGTAAAAAAGTACTTCTCTCTCGTATCTCCTCACTCCTTCATGCAAAATATCCCTGTCACGTGGTCTCCACTTCCCCATAACTAAATTCCCATAACCGACTTTCAACCTCAGCTTCTTATACTTGCTGACAGTTTCTAACCCTTTGAAATCATAGGCCCATGGGCCATGAGCCAACTGTTCAGTCTTTTCTCTTCCATCGAGAGATTTGGGCCTAACACATTCATTGACTACAAGTCTTTTTTTGTTGTTACCATTGACGACAAGTTTAGTTCCATCATTCCATGTGGGGTTTAAGTGAGGGGCATGCTATAGATGCAATGCATCTATTGACACTCTGTTTAACTTTCAATGAATTGCTAGAAATAGAATGTGGTTCACTTTTATATATTTGCAGGGCACATGCTTCTGTGTTTTCTCCAAGATTTTGGTTTAATGTAAAATATTCTTCTCTCTGTTTCTTTCTTTCTGAATATTAGCCAATGCGCTGATTATTTTAGAGGTATCATTAAGAGTTGTATAATTCTTTGTGGTACTTTCTTGTCCATATCACCTTCAAAGGCACTGGAGATTGCTACCGCCCTTAAGATCTTTAGAAATGCTTAAATTTGAAAATGTTAATTTCTTTATCAGCAGTTGAACACCATCATATAGAGTCACTGTCCACATCTTATGAAGAAATATTCCTAAACCTGCACCTATCTTCCAAACAATAATGGTTTGTACAAGTCATTAATAACCACTCACGACAAACACAAGATAATATTGGAAGTCACTAATAGCTTCATAGAGATTTCCAAAACCATAGCTAGCCATGTTTCAACAAAAGCTATTATGAAGAAATCCAATCTTCTTTAAAAATTCTATTTGAAAGGAATTGTAAGGAATTACAAACATCAGTCAGTAATGAGGGAGTTCTCGATATTAAAACTCCAATTGAGGAAATTGCACAAATCATGTAAACTAGAAGCAACCTAAACAAGTTATCAATATTAAAGAAAGAAAACGAGAACATTCTAAATAAGATAGGTTTAGTAGGAGATATTCAATGTGACACTGTTTTTACTCTTACAACTTCTATACGTATTTACTAAAATTTCCTTCCTTTTTTGGGGTACTCATGCCTTAGGCTATGCGACCTTTTTAGTTTTCAGATTGAGTTGTGTGCAGATAACTACTTTTCTGACTTATGAAAGCATTATTTCAATTTGAATTGCAGATATTTTCAAGGAATTCCGGAGGCAGTTCCAGAGAGCGAGCAGCGGGGTGGTGGATGTGCATGCTGATATGGAAATACTGAATAATTTCAGACACTCCCCCCCTCAACGACCTGTTTAAAATTCTTCATATTCTTTTTGGGCATATAGTCTACACTGTATGCCATGATTGTTTGGGTAAATTGTGTACCTTGATTTGATGCTCCCATTTGATAGTAGTTTGGAAATGATGAACTTGAGAATGTTGCTCCTAGGAAAAACATGTTCCATTGATTTACCAAGAATTAGAAGATAGGTTTAAAGTGATTTTTTGTGTTCTTTGGTGTTCAAACTTCAAATTGAGATGTGGCATGGAATGTTTATATTCTGTATGAACTTTGAATGATACTTAGCAGACATTGATTTGTGTGGTGCTTCACATAGTTGAATACTAGTTTTGTTTTGTTTGCTAGTGAAAAGATAATAGTAATATTTTGAACTCTTAATGAATGTTACAGGTAATGTTGGACTGGTTGGTACAGAATCCAGTTCACTTCCTCCATTGTTGGAATGATATTGACTTGTCTAATTTAGGCCTATATCACCCATTAATAAATTAGGTGAAGAATGTGACATTCAGAGTTGACTGATAAGTATAAATGATAAAAAGCCAACTTGTATAGTTGTATTGGCTCAACAAATTCAAGGTATTGGATAAGGTCATGCATTATATAGGTGATTCATTCATTTATTTAATAATAATATATATAGAATTAGAAACACGTATTTTTGTCTCAGCTTAGGGCAGTTGGTAAAGACATTATATTTTTTTATGAAAAAAAGGTATTTTTAGTTATTTTGCTACGCGTTAAAAGAGCAATGATCCTTTTATTTCAAATATATATAAAATATATTTTTTTGCCTTTTCTTCGGTTTATGAATCCTCCTATGGCGAACAAATTTATCAAGCCTCTTGATCATGAATTTCAATACTGTTCTGAGGTTATTCTATAATCTATTCTATCCAATGATGATTGAACATGGACGAAAATAATTACAGTGTCAAAAATGATTTTTTTTTTTTTTTTTAAATTACAGGACTAAAATTCAAATGAGTCATATGAGACCAATTGCATATTGGGAAAAAAATATCCTGTTTTTCAACATTTGAAGGAGACGCAACTTGGAATTTTCTTTTTAGCAAGCAAAGTGCGACGTGGTTTCATGTTATCCCCATGTTATCTATAAATAGTATTTTCCAAACACACCCTTTCTTTTCTTCTATTGCAAAACTCTCTGTTTCTCCATCAACTACCAAATGGCTACAATTTCATTGGCAAATGGTTTGAAAACTCTGTTCAGTGTGTTAGGAACTCTCATGCTTGCTCTCCTTCTTTACACACTCATAACCGATGGTTTCCCCTTTCGCAAAGAGCTTCTCACTCCGTAACATCTCTCTCTTACTACGTTACTCTGTTTTCTTTGTTCATTGTTATTTTTATTTTCACTTTAATATTAATACTATCATCATAAAAATTAAACGTACTAGTATTTTTTTTTTATTTGATTCAGGTGGATGGCAGCAACTTTGATTGATTTCTATATCAACGTTATTATTTTGAGTGTAAGTTTACTACTTAATTCTGTTCTAAATATTTACTATATTAATTTGGTGATTAAAATATACAAAATAAAATAAAATCAGCTTATAGATGGAATTAAAAGATGTAAAAAAAGAGGGATTATTACTGATAGGCTTTGTTGATATGATTCTCTATTATTAGCATTGATATTTTTTTTGGTCGAGATCGGGGTATCACTGCCGAAAGCAGTGACTAATCCCTCGCTAGATTAGAGGCACCTGTTGGAATTTATTAGCATTGATATAGTTTCCTTATTTTTTTTTTTTATTTTATTTTTTTTTGTTTCCTTTTTTGAGAGATACTAATATCTTACTTGAAGTTGGTATCCACAAAACAATGTTCAGTATCCTAGTTCTTTAGGGTTTCTAGCCGCCGTCAAAACTAGCCCTATTATATTTTTAGTTTGGTCGTTGGTTGTACTAGGACCCTATTTTTAGTCACGGAGAAACTGCCACTTCCGCTGCTGTGTACAGCATGCCACCGCCTTATTCAGACGCCGTCGATCAGTCACCTGTCAGAACTTCATTGCCGTTTAAAGGTGTTGGTTCTTCAACTTTTATTATTGTTTTTCATAGTTCATTATGTTCATTCATCCATGCAATACCAAAATATTTTATCATGTCTCAATAACAAGTAGTTCGATGTAGAGTTTGAGTGCACAAATATGTATGTTTTGAGTGCTATTAAGTTTCAAACTATTTGTGACACAAAGTGCCACACATTTTTAAATGTCATAAAATAATCCAGAAAACTACTATTGTGACTCGTTTTTCTCGAACGTATGGTATTGAATATGTTTTTGTATTTGTAATGACAAAAATCTTGGAATGTGCTCCTAATATGGTTAGGACACACATGAATCTAAGGTTATTCCCATTTGAGTCAATTTTGTGTTATAAGAGTATAATGAAGATGACGATAATGAAATCGGTGAAGATGGTGAAAACAATGGGTTAGTTCATGGAATGTGTTGAGTAATTAGAGACGGCGAAAGTTGAAAAATAGAAAAAAATGTGTTATTTGTTTTGAAAATTTTAAGTTTTATGTCAGTATTCATATGCTATCTTTGCACATGTTTCATGTAAAATGTATATGTGCTTGGTTAGAGATGAGTAATTCTTGTCCTTTGTGTAGGTTTCAATTGCCCACTAATTAAACTAAGTGAATTAAATGTGTAAATTTACTTACTAGGTTTTGTTAGATGTGCTTTTTTTAACAAGTGAGTACGATTTAAAAAAAAAACATAAGCACAACTAACAAAACCTAATATAAAAAATGGCACCTTTCATTCACTTGATTTAAGTAGTGGCAATTGAGACCTACACAAAGGACAAGAATTACTCATCTCTAACCAATCAAAAATACATTTTATATAAAACATGTGCAAACATAGCATAGGAACACCAAACATTAAACTTAAAATTTTCTAAACAAATAGCACATTTGTTCTCCTTTTCAACCTTTTCCGTCTCCAGTTCCTCAACACACGAATTTTTCTCAGGAACTAACCATTGTTATCATCATCTTCATCGATTTCATCATTGCCATCTTCATTACTTTCATCTTCATTAAACTCTTGTAACGACAAGATTGACTCGAATGGGAAGAACCCTTAGATTCTTATGTGTCCTATAACCATATCACGACTCACGAGCACATTCCAAGATTTTTGCCACTACAAATATAAATGCTTCCCGAGGATCATACATTTGAGAAAAACACGACACAGTGGTAGTTTCTTGCATTATTTTATGACATTTAAAAATTTGTAGCACTTTGTGTCACAAATAGTTTGAAACTTTCTAGCACTCAAAACGTACATATTCGTGCATTCGAAGTCTACATTGAAGTACTTGTTATCGGGACATGATGAAATATTTTGGTATTCATCCATGGATGAATGAACTATGAAAAAAATAATAAAAGTTGAGGAACATCCATTTGAGAAAGCCACATCACAATGTTACTTTCTTTGAGGATATGCCTTTCTTTGCTACATCAGAGTCTACAACAGATGGCACCACTCAGGTGCTACCTGTTCCTTTATTTGAAACATCTGTGTCTACTCTTTCCAATGTTTGGATTGGCTTGTTTGAGCTTGTCTATTGACATAAACACATGTAAGACTGTTTGGGAGAGCTGATGGAAACAACTTATGACATGTCTTGTTTTCAGCTTATCTTCATAAGCTCTCCAAGATAAATTATGAAAACAGTTTGATTTTTATATGTAATAAGCACTTATATAATATGTAATGTAACTCGTCAATTTTCTTCTTCTGAACCCGCTTACCATTATTTCAAATTTAAAATCACATTTCTTTTAAAACATTATCATTGCTTAATGGAACATTATCTAATTGATAATGTGTCTGAATCACTATCCAACATAAGTTTCATCAGCTCTGATATGTTGTCTGTCACATCAGGCCTGGGTTGTTTACAAGGAGGCAAATTGGGTCAGCTCAATTCTATGGATTGTTTTACTTATCTCCCTCGGAAGGTATCATTTTCTGTCTATATTTGATGATCATTAGTGTTTTCATTATTTCTTAATCAAGGCAAGTGTTAATATAAAGCCTATCTGTAATCAAGGCAAGTGTTGATATTTTTCCAATTTATATATTGCCTTGTTCTGCTATGCAGTTTACGCGACACAATACAGATAGATATGCGAATCATCATTGTTCACTTAATTTAAGTTTTCAATCAAATGTGATGTTTTTTCTTTTCGTTTTTAGTTTAAACATAGCTGCCGCCTGCCGGTGCTTTACAATTTACACAACACAGTACAAAATACAGGTTCTCTAAGTGTGGTATTTATGCATGACTCATTCCAGTTTCCAAGGGAATATTTTGGATTCTGATAATGCTATATAAATCATCTTTGACCTGAGTTTATGTAATGCATATTTTTTTTTGATTGATTTGCATTAAAAATAGTTAATCTTTGTTATTTGTGTGTGTTGCACTGACATAAAGTCACATAGTTGATTTTTACTTAATTCTTAAATTGGTTTTAAGAGAAGAATGGATTATTGAATAATTCTCTTTTGTCGCTCTTGTAATAATATCTCTACTGGATTTAAGTTTGTTTCTTTTCTTCTAGTCTCTAGTTGTATTGTATCTTGTCTATGATTGTTTAAAGGAATCTCAAGTGCTGATTCATTTTTCCATCTCTTTGTGGATTTTTTTTATTGTTTCAGCATTGCTACATCTGCCTATATTGTTGTGCAATTTTTGAAGCTGTCATCTCAAGAATCTTCGCAGGATCCTATGTATCATGTTCTATTGCGACATCCACACAAGTACGTCTATAAAATAACAACTATAGAGTACATCTCTCTCTACATTTGCCATCTGTTTAAAGAAATTCCAATTCTCTTGCTTAGTTTAATGGCATTGGTGTCACTCCTATTGGCATTTAGCTTCTGCCTCTATTTTATTAGTTATTATGGAGACTGACCAATTATGAATATGATCATATTGGTTTTCTTCCCTTATTCTGTAAGAGGATGGTTAGATTTCTTTACTTCTTTGAGTGACAGTTTGAGAAGTCTTCTTCATATCAATGAAGCAAATAAATGATACAAGGAATTGCAACCATGAATGCACTATAATGTTCGAAGGATTTAGTTTGTTTGGAATCTATGAAATCTGTCAATTTTAAGTTGTTACATGATGAATTTATTTTCTTCTTGCGGCTAAATTTTACTACTATGTTATAAATCATTGTTTATCAGTTCTATGTCAACTATTCCTGCTGTGTTGAGTAGTTCCGTAAATATATATGAAAAGGTGCAAGTTGCACTTTAGAGAATCCGTTTTCATGGTTTAGTACTTTAGTTATCTGTATGATTTTATGTTTAATGTCTTGATATTAACCCTCAGTTCTAATATAATGTGACATTTTCTATATAGGAGTGCTACAGATCCAAAAACAAAGTGTTCTATTGTTACGACTCTAAGAATCCTTTTCAGCATTTTGGGTGTTGTCATGCTTGGAACCTTGGTATACACTCTTGTCACTGATGGTTCTCCTTTCCGTACAGAACTATTGACTCCGTAAGTGCTTCATATCTGTTATAGTTTTTGCTATTCATGATGTTATGCTTGTGTCAACACACATATGTTGAATCCTTCTGACATAAGCATGAACTGCATGAATGGCGCATACATTTTCTTCATGTTAAAAAGGAATATTCCTCTCCCAAAAGAATACTTAACTTTGCTTTTCTGGTTCAGTGGGAAAAGATACATAACATCATTATCACTCACGTTTTATGTACTGTCTACTTTATAGTTCACTGAATTTATCTATTCTCATCAAGTTATCTATGATTTTCTACTATTTTCTTGGGTTAAATTTGGCAAATCATCACGTATCATTGTGTCATGAACCAAAATAGCACTCAAGATGAATAGATAAGGCCTTAGGAAAACCATTGTTTGAAGAAGATGAATGCAAATTTGCGCGGCATCTAATTGTGGCAGGGCAGTCGCTTATTTTTAAGTGAACTTCATAACATCCAAAATATTTGCAGGTGGATGGATGCAACACTAGTTGACTTCTACATCAATGTTTCAGCTCTAGCAGTAAGTGTACATTTTTTTAAATCTTAGTAGCTCTAAATGGGACAATATATATAAATTTATTTCATTAACTCGGAGGATTAGTATTGAAGAAGTCCCTTAAAATTGTTTCCATTTGTCCAAAAATAAATGTTAAGACACTTTTTTAACATTATAAATGTATAATAGAAATACTGTATACAAGGTTATACTTGTGAGATTATACTTGTGTAAACAAGGTTATGATCATCAATACTGTATACAAATGTGAAAGTTTTGATATCAGTATTCAGTACACTTGTTTTCGTTTGGATTTAAGTATCCTAACTAGTCATACAATACCAGGTCTGGGTTGTCTACAAAGAATCTAGTTGGATTTATGCGGTGGTTTGGGTGATTCTATTGATATGTTTTGGCAGGTTAGTTCACACTATGTTTTACTCTATAATAAGGTTCATGCTTCACTATGTTTCAACAGTAACATTTTATTTTTCATGTCTGACGGTAATTTACTTTTTCAAATTTTCAGCATTACGAGTTGCATCTACGTAGTTCTGCAGCTGTTCCAGATATCTAGTCAAGATCCTGCTTACCTTATATTAGTGCTACACAGTGACAGGCAAGTATACATAATACATAGCACTTTTTTGTTTCGATTTTTTATCAGTTATATTTGAGATTGAAATAGGCACGAAGCAACATTATTTTTGGACTCTGGCAGAATTCTTTAACTGTTAAGTTTGTGTTCTCTCTTAAACAGATAAATGTTCTCTCTTACTTTTATTAATTTATTTAGAAACGGCAATGATTAATGATGGTAGGGCAGAAAACAAATATAAAGGGCTTTCTGATGAGGCAACATAGCAATGGTGTTAATGAACAAAAGTCGTGTTAATACAAATCAGCCCGTGGTATGTTCTTTCGCACTATTTTACTACAATCTCTATGTTATTGGTTGTTTTTTATGCGAGTCTCGCTAAAAATTTGTACACACTCTTTTTTTGAGACTCGCATGAAATTCACATCATAAAAAGCAGTACAATGGAAACAATGTGTTTTTAGTACTTTCTGCGTCTTATCAAGCTTAACATCTCACATTATTGATAATTACAGGAAGTAAAAAGGGACTAGATAAACCCTGAGAAGATATTGTAAACACAAGACAGAAAATTAACATACTAATGAAGTTGATGTCTGGAGATTGTCTCTGCAAATACTCGCTGGCAGCTGGACAATGTCGATATGTCATTCTCGATAGAAATAAATGAAACACAGTTATATCCCTAGTGTAATTGTTGATTTCTGTTTCATTGTGTATGCTTTTTATTTTTATCGTGTAATTCAATTTAATCATAACATTTAATCTCCAAAATCACAGAGAATGGTTAAATCATAACTTTAAGTATCATTTAATCGTGTAAGTCTCAATATACCTACATTCTTCAAAGAAAATATCTTAATATCATAGCACAGAGACAATAGTATAAGAGAAAATGAGAAAGTCACATACAAGTTTAACATCTTGATTGTAGCAAATAATTAAAGCCAATTGGCATCCCTTATCCTTTCAATTTCAAGCAACTCCAACAACTTAATGTAACTATTTAACAGTTTGCAAAGTGTTGAAGAACTTGGACACATTATAGAGTACATATTATATATATCATCATGTGATATGTTGTTAACAGGGAAATGTGACTCAGATTGAACTTGATAATAATTGATTCAGTTCAAAATTTGACTTGAGTTTGGTGCGATCTTTTTTAGCTGACGAATAATTCAGTTCTGCTCATTACTTGAATCTCATAATTTAAAAGGTTTTGAGTGTAAGTTAACTACTTAACTTTGTTCTAAATATTTACTATTTATTTGGTGATTCAAATGTACAAAAATCATCTTATAGATGGAATTAAAAGATGTAAAGATGAAAGACGGATTATTAGTGATAAGCTTGTTGACGATTCTTTATTAGCATTGATATAGTTTCCTTATTTTTTTTTTCCTTTTTTGAGAGATAATCTCTTATATATAAGTTTGTATAACTTCATTATCAATTCAATATCCTAGTTCTTGGTCTTAGGGTTTAGCCGCCGTCAAGGCTAGCCCTATTATATTTTTAGTTTGGTTGTACAAGGACCCTATTTTTAGGCATCGGAGAAACTGCCACATCCGCCACCGTGTACGCGCCACCGCGCCACCGCCTTTTTCAGATGCGGTTGATCTGCCACCTGTCGAACTTCATTGGTGTTTAAAGGTGTTGGTTTCTCAACTTTCTTATTTTTCTCATAGTTCATTCATCAATGAATATCATTGCGATTCATGCGCAATAATTTCACCACAAAATTTTGAAACACAAAATATTTCACCATGTCCCACGCCACCACCTTTTTCAGAGCGGTCGATCTACCACCTGTCGAATTTCATTGCTGTTTAAAGGTGTTGGTTTCTCAACTTTATTATTTTTCTCATAGTTCATTCATCTATGAATATCATTGCGATTCATGCGCAAAAATTTCACCACAAAATTTTGAAACACAATTTTTCACCATGTCCCAATAACAAGTACTAGAAAGTTTCAAACTATATGTGACGTAAAGTGCCACACATTTTCAAATGTTATAAAATAATGCAAGAAACTACAATTGTGTCATGTTTTTCTCAAATGGATGATCCTCACAATGCTTTTATATTTGTAGTGGCGAAAATCTTGGAATGTGCTCGTGTGATATGGTTAGGACACACATGAATCTAGGATTTTTCCCATTCGAGTCAATCTTGTCGTTACAAGAGTTTAAAGATGATGAAAGTAATGAAGATGGCGATGATGAAATCGATGAACATGGTGAAAACAATGAGTTAGTTCCTGCGAAAAAGTCGTGTGTTCAGGAGTTGGAAGAGGTGAAAGATGAAAAAGAGATAAAATGTGCTATTTGTTTTGAAAGTTTTAAGTTTAAAGTTGGTGTTCCTATGTCATGTTTGCATGTTTCATATGAAATGTATTTGTGATTGGTTAGAGATGGACAATTCTTATCCTTTAGGTTTCAATTGCTCACTGATTAAACCAACTGAATTAAATGTGTCATTTTTGTTACTATGTTTTGTTAGATGTGCTTTTTTAACAAGTGATTTTGTGGTTTAAAAAAAGAAGAAGCACAACTAACAAAATCTAATAACAAAAATGACACCTTTCATTCACTTGATTTAATTAGTCGGCAATTGAAACCTACACAAAGCACAACAATGATTCATCTCTAACCAATCACGAATACATTTTATATGAAACACGTGCAAACATATCATAGAACACCAAACATTAAACTTAAAAAATTTCATAACAAACAGCACATTTTTTTCCCCTTTTCAAATTTCACCGTCTCCAACTCCTGAACACGCCACTTTTTCGCAGGAACTAACCCATTGTTTTCATCATGTTCATCGATCTCATCATCATCCTCTTCATTACTTTCATCTTCATTAAACTCTTGTATCGACAAGATTGACTTGAATGGGAAAAACCCTTAGATTCTATGTGTCCTAACCATATCACGAGCACATTCCAATATTTTTGCCACTACAAATATAAAAGCATCTTGAGGATCATCCATTTGAGAAAAAAACGACACAATGGTTGTTTCGTGCATTATTTTATGACATTTGAAAATGCGTGGCACTTTACGTCCCAAATAGTTTGAAACTTTCTAGCATTCAAATCGTACATATTTGTGCAGTCAAAATCTACATTGAAGTACTTGTTATTGGGACATGATGAAATATTTTATGTTTCAAAATCTTGTGGTGAAAGTTTTGGGCATGCATCGCAATGGTATTCATCCATGGATGAATGAACTATGAGAAAAATGATAAAAGTTGAGGATGACGACTAACAATGATTGATGAAATGACTGTATTGGAGTTTAGTGGTACATGGCGCTTGTTCCACTTCCACCAGATAAATTTACAGTTGGTTGCCGCTGGGTCTTTACTATCAAAGTTGGCCCTGATGTATGTATATGTGGATCGTTTGAAAGCTCGACTAGTAGCAAAAGGATACACTGAAATTTATGTCTCGACTATAGTGATACCTTCTCTCTGGTTGTAAAGATGACATTTGTTTGTCTTTACTTGTCAATGACTGTTTTGAAACATTGGCCTTGGTATCAAATTGATATTAAAAATGCTTTCTTGAATGGAGACTTAGAAGATGATCTATATACATGGAGGAGCAGAGCAACCACCTGGTTTTGTTGCTCAGGGGGAGTTTGGTCTCTTTTGCCGGTTGCAAAAACCACTGCATGGTCTAAAGCTATCACCTCGTGCTTGGTTTGGAAAATTCAGCAAGGTTATTCAACAATTTGGCATGATTCGTTAGGAAATAGATCATTATGTATTTTTCAGTCGATCATCTTTGAACAAAGTCATTTATCTTGTGACATATGTAGATGATATTGTTATTACTAGTGATGATCAAGAAGTAACATTTATTCAACCACTTTCATACCAATGATTTAGGTAGATTGCGTTATTTTCTAGGGATGGAAGTAGCTCAGTCTCAGGCCGACATTGCAATTTCTCAAAAGCCTGTTTGGATTGGCTTGTTTGAGCTTGTCAATCGGCATAAACACATGTGAGACTGTTTGGGAGAGCTTATGGAAACAACTTATAATATGTCCATAGGTTGTTTTCAGCTTATCTCCATAAGCTCTTCATAATAACTAATAAAAACAATTTGATTCTTACATGTAATAAGCACTTATATAATTTGTAATGTAACCTATCAATCTTCTTCTGCTGAACCCGCTTTCCATTTCTTCAAATTTAAAACCACATTTCCCTCTAAGTGTGGTATTTATGCATGACTCATTCCAGTTTCCAAGTTGATATTGGTTTCTGATAATGCTATAATTCATCTTTGAACTGAGTTTATATAATGCATATTTTTTTTGATTGATTTGCATTATAAATAGTTAATCTTTGTTATTTGTGGGTGTTGCATTGACAGAAAGTCACATAGTTGATTTTTACTTAATTCTTATCTTAAATTGGTTTTAAGAGAAGAATGGATTACTAAACAAAGTGATTTTTACTTCATTCTTAATTCTTAAACAAAGTGTTGCACTGAGTTTATGTAATTCTCTTTTGTCTTGATTTTCACCCTCAGTTGAGTCAGTTCTAATATAATGCGACGTTTTCTATATAGGAGTGGCACAGATCCAAAAACAAAGTGTTCAACTGTTACGACTCTAAGAATCCTTTTCAGCATTTTGGGCGTTGTCATGCTTGGAACACAAGACCGAAAATTAACATACTAATGAAGTTGATGTCTGGAGATTGTCTCTGCAAACACTAGCTGGCAGCTAGACAATGTTGATATTTCATTGTGTATGCTTTTTATTTTTATCGTGTAATTCAATTTAATCATAACATTTAATCACCAAAATCAGAGAGAATGGTTAAATTATAACTTTAAGTATCATTTAATAAAGTATGCTTTTCTTTCAAACATCCCACAATTCTCAGTATATCCACATTCTTCAAAGAAAATATCTTAATATTATAGCACAAAGACAATAATATAAGAGAAAATGAGAAAATCAGATACAAGTTTAACATCTATTAGCAAATAATTAAAGCCAATTGGCTGGTATGATCGCACCTGCCAATTGACTTTAATTATTTGCTACAAAAAAATTAAAGCCAATTAGCTTCCCTTATCCTTTCAATTTCAACCAACTTCAACAACTTAATGTAACTATTTATCCTTTCTAGTAATTAAGATTAGAAAGAGTATGATTTTTCTTTTGGATAGGTACCACTTTACCTTCTCACCTTTTACTCAATTTGTTACTCATTTTGTTTTACATCGGAAAGATAAATGTTCCTACCAAAATTTAAAGTCTGAACTTCCCTCTATCCAACCCATGTCCCCCGACTCTTAAGCTCTCTTACAGAGACAATTTGTTACTCATTTTGAATAATGAAATGGGAATAAATGTGTTTTAGTAAAAAATAATTACAATTCATTACCTATTTATGAAATAGTAGGGATGGCATGGCGTGCATGCCGTCCCGTTTAGACCCGCCCTACTTAACCTCGTTAAAAATGAGTTGAAACGAGTACAGTCAATTTAGGTGGTCAAGTCTAAAATTTAAATCCGTCTTGTTTATTGGTGGACATGCGAGTTGGTGGGCTGACCCGCCAAATAATTAACTTTTTTTTAACATTGTTTACGATTGTGCTATTACAAAAAAAATATATTGCTGTTATTCAAATTTTTTTAAAAACAAAGAAATTTGTGTAAAACTCAAACTTATCAAAAAAATCAAACACCAATACATCATTAACGAATCTAATTATCTAATTAACTGCTACAATTTCATTAGCAAATGGTTTAAAAGCTCTATACCAAAAATATTTGAAATATACCAAAAAAAAAAAAAATGGTTTAAAAGCTCTGTTCAGTGTGTTGAGAACTCTCATGCTTGCTTTCCTTCTTTACACACTCATAACCGATGGCTTCCCCTTTCGCAAACAGCTCCTCACCCCGTAACATCTCTCTCTCTCTCTAAGTTGCTCTGTTTTTCTTTGTTCTTTGTTCATAATAAAAATAAAACGTACTAGTATTTTTTTTTTATTTGATTCAGGTGGATGGCAGCAACTTTGATTGATTTCTGTATCAACGTTATTATTTTGAGTGTAAGTTTGGTTACTACTTAACTCTGTTTTAAATATTTACTATTTGTTTTGTTGATTCAAATATACAAAAATCAGCTTATAAATGGAATTAAAAGATCTAAAGAAACACGTATTATTAGTGATAGGCTTGTTGGTGATTCTCTATTATTAGCATTGATATGGTTTCCTTATTTTTTTATTTTTTATTTTTTTGTGAGATAATCTCTTATACTATATAAGTTTGTATAACCTCATTGTCAGTTCAATATCCTAGTTCTTCGTCTTAGGGTTTAGCTGCCGTCAAGGCGGCTAGCCCTATTATATTTTTAGTTTGCTCGTTGGTTGTACAAGGACAGTGTTTAGTCACCGGAGAAACTGCCACCCCCTTATTCAGACGGCATCGATTTGCCACCTGTTGGAACTTCACCGTCGTTTGGATAAGTTAAAGGTGTTGGTTCCTCAACTTTCATTATTTTTTTTCATAGTTCATTCATCCATGATTGAATACCATTGCAAGAAACTACCATTCTGTAGTGGTTTTCTCAAATAGATGTTCCTAGGTGCATTTATGTTTGTAGTGGCAAAAATATTGGAATGTGCTTGTGATATGGTTGGGACACATACGAATCTATGTGTTCTTCTCATTCGGAGAATTTTGCCACAACGAACCTATATGCATCCTGAGGAACATCCATTTGAGAAAGTCACATCACAATGTTACTTTCTTTGAGGATACGTCTTTGAGGATATGCCTTTCTTTGCTATATCGGAGTCTACAACAGATGTTACCACTCAGGTGATACACATTCCTTTATTTGAAACATTTGTCTCTACTAATAGACCTCCACAGTCATAAATTGTTCCCAAGTTTTGTCGTTATGGTATTATTTATGAGCGTCGCTGTGTTCAAATTCCATATGCCACTCCTATTGATTTTGGTGATTCAATTCGAGAGATTACCCTGCTTTTATTGGTTATTTAGGTTTTGTCCAATTTTTTATTCAACCATTTTCATACCAATGGTTTAGGTCAATTGTGTTATTTTCTGCTTACAATCTACGCATGTGCTGTTGGCTTGTTTGAGCTTGTCTATTGGCATAAGCACATGTGAGACTGTTTAGTAGAGCTTATGGAAACAACTTATGATGTCCATTAGTTGTTTTCAGCTTATCTCCATAAGCTCTTCAAAATAACTTATGAAAACAGTTTGATTTTTATATGTAATAAGCACTTATATAATATGTAATGTAATGTAACTCGTCAATTTTCTTCTGCTGAACCCGCTTATTTCTTCAAATTTAAAATCACATTTCCTTTAAAACATGACATGGGTTGTCTAATTTGATAATGTGTCCGAATCACTTTCCAATATCAATTTCATCAGCTTTGATATGTTTGTCACATCAGGCCTGGGTTGTTTACAAGGAGGCAAATTGGGTCAGCTCAATTCTATGGATTGTTTTACTTGTCTCCCTTGGAAGGTATCGTTTTCTGTCATGATTTGATGATCATTATTGTTCCAAACCCGCAAACAAAGCCTAAAGGAATCTCAAGTGCTGATTTATTTTTCCATTTTTCTGTGGATTTTGTTGTTGTTTCAGCATTGCTACATCTGCCTATATTGTTGTGCAATTTTTGAAGCTGTCATCTCAAGAATCCTCGCAGGATCCTATGTATTATGTTCTATTGCGACATCCACACAAGTATGGCTACAAAACAACAACTATAGTCTATAGAGTATATTTCTCTCTATTTCTCTCTACATTTGGCATCCGTTTAAAGAAATTCCAATTTTCTTGCTTAGTTTTAATGGTATTGGTGTCACTCCAATTAGTATCCAGTTTCTGCTTCTATTTTATTAGTTATTATGGAGACTGACCAATTTGCATTCTGAGCATATTAGTTTTGTTCCCTTATTCTGTAAGAGGATGGTTAGATTTCTTGACTTCGAGTGACAGTTTGTAAAGTCTTCATATCAATGAAGCAAATAAATGACACAAGGTCTCGCAACCATGAAATGCACCATAAAGTTTGAAGGATTTAATTTGTTTGGAATATGTGAAATTTGTCAATTTTAAGGCGTTACCTTATGAATTTATTTTCTTCTTGCCGTTAAATTTTGTGTTATAAATCATTGTTTTATAGCATTGTGTCAACTATTTGTTGTGTTGAGTAGTTCCATTTTCATAATTTAGTTCTTTAGTTTTCTGTATGGTTTTATGTCTTGATTTTCACCACCAGTTCTAAATTTCTAATAGAATGTAACGTTTTCTATATAGGAGTGGTACAGATCCAAAGACAACGTGTTCTATTGTTACGACTCTAAGAATCCTTTTCAGCATTTTGGGTGTTGTCATGCTTGGAACTTTGGTATACACTCTTGTCACTGATGGTTCTCTTTTCCGTACAGAACTATTGACTCCGTAAGTGCTTCATATCTGTTATCATTTTCTCTATTCATGATGTTATGCTTGTGTCAACATATACAGATGTCGAACTTGAACCCTTCTGATATAAGCATGAACTGCATGAATGGAGCATACATTTTCTAGAAGATGAGTGCAAATTTGCATGGCATGTGGATGAATGGTGCCAAATGCACATGCCATTAATATAAAGTGTTTTTCATTCTTCATTTTCATGATTTCAATGTTACTCAAAGCAAAGCATGTACTTTCTGTGTGTCATTCAAGTATATATTTCCAACTTTGTCACACTCATGTGATTAAGTCTCTGCACAGCTTCTAATTGTGGCAGGCGCTTATTTTTAGTGAACTTCATAACCTCCAAAATGTTTGCAGGTGGATGGAAGCAACACTAGTTGACTTCTACATCAATGTTGCAGCTCTAGCAGTAAGTGCACATTTTTTAAATCTTAGTAGCTCTAAGTGGGACAATATATATGAATTTATTTCATTAACTTGGAGGATTAGTATTCAAGAAGTCCCTTAAAATTGTTTCCGTTTGTCCAAAAATAGATTTTAAGAGACACTTTTTTAACATTATAAATGTATAATAGAAAGACTTAATTCAAAGAAATTGTCAATACTTGTGAGATTGATCTATTTGATTACTTATCAGTGACCTGTAAATGATCTCAAGATAATCAAAGTCAAAATATTTGTGAAAACAAAGGTTATGATCAATACTATATACAAATATGAAAACTTTATTATCAGTATACTTGTTTTCGTTTGTATTTAAGTATCCTAAATTCCTAACTATTCATACAATACCAGGTCTGGGTTATCTACAAAGAATCTAGTTGGATTTATGCAGTGTTTTGGGTGATTCTATTGATATGTTTTGGCAGGTTAGTTCACACTATGTTTTACTCTATCATAAGATTCATGCTTCACTATGTTTTAACTGTAACATTTTATTTGTCGTGGCTGGCGGTAATTTACTTTTTCAAATTTTCAGCATTACGAGTTGCATCTACGTAGTTTTGCAGCTGTTCAAGATATCTAGTCAAGATCCTGCTTACCTTATTTTAGTGCAACATAGTGACAGGCAAGTATACGAAATACATGGCACTTTTTTGTTTCGATTTTCTTATCATTTATATTTGAGACTGGAATAGGCACGAAGCAACATTATTTTTGGATCGGCAGAATCCTTTTAACTGTTAAATTTTTTGTTCTGTCTTAATATGTATCCTTTACAACTAAACAAATAAATGTTCTCTCTTACTTTTATTAATTTATTTAGAAACGGCAATGATTATTGATGGTAGGGCAGAAAACAAATATAAAGGGCTCTCTGATGAGGCAACATAGCAATGGTGTTAATGAACAAAAGTCGTGTTAATACAAATCAACCTGTGGTATGTTCTTACGCACTGTTTTACTACAATCTCTATGTTATCGGTTGTTTTTTATGTGAGTCTCACTTAAAGTACATCGGAAACAATGTGTTTTTAGCATTTCTGCTTCTTATTGAGCTTGTCATCTCACATTATTGATAATTACAGGAAGTAAAAAGGGACCAGATAAACCCTGAGCAGATATTGTAACCACAGAAGACAGAAAATTAACATAAGATGAAGTTGATTTCTGGAGATTGTCTCTGCAAACACTAGCTGGTAGCTGAACAATGTCGATATGTCATTCTCGATAGAAATAAATGAAACACAGTTATGTCCCTTGTGTAATTGTTGATTTCTGTTTCATTGTGTATGCTTTTTTATTTTTATCTTGTAATTCAATTTAATCGCCAAAATCAGAGAAAATGGTTAAATCATAACTTTAAGTATCATTTAATAGAGTATGCTTTTCTTTCAAACATATCTCAATATACCTACATTCTTCAAAGAAAATATCTTAATATCATAGCACAAAGACAATAATATAAGAGAAAGTCAGTACAAGTTTAACATCTTGTAGCAAATAATTAAAGCCAATTGGCATCCCTTATCCTTTCAATTTCAACCAACTCCTACCAACAACTTAATGTAACTATTTAACAGTTTGCAAAGTGTTGAAGAACTTGGACACATTATAGAGTACATATTATATATATCATCATGTGGTGTGTTTTTAACAGTGAAATTGACTCATATTGAACTTGATAATAATTGATTCAGTTCAAAATTTGACTCGAGTTTGGTGCCAACTTTTTTAGCTCACGAATCATTGAGTTCTGCTCATTAGCTTGAATCACATAATTTATAAGTTTTTTTGTTTTCTGAATTAATTTGATACACAAGTTTCAAAAATTTCTTTACTGTTTTTACTTCTTTAACAGTTATTCGGAGACACTGTTTAACATTTTCTCTTATAAATGTTTAAGTCTGCCCTGTAGTCTGTTATAAACTTGATTTTTAGACCTGCGGCCTGACCTTTGGAATGTCTGGTCTGTTAGCCTGTTTAAAAGTGTATTTCGTATGTACTTTTTTAAATAAGTAATCATTTTTATATTTAAATAGACTAATCAACTAATTCATCAATGAGATTAAATTCTTTTTGATATTTCACATAATACTTTACTTTAAAGAATTTAACTATATAAACATCATATTTCAATTCTAATTTATAGTAAAATATTTATATATGCAAAGAATTAGTTCATTGTAAAACTCGTAGAATTAAAATTTAGTTTAAAATTAAATATTTATCTAAATAGGTCGGCCTAGTAAGTTTAAAAAGCTTTTCCAATGGCTTGTAGCCTGAACTATTTAGCTAAATAGACTTATAAAAAAACCTTAACTTGCTCTATTTAAGAAAATAGTCTAACTTAACCCGAGTCTATATAAGCTAGGTCATAGATCCATGTAGACCGGTTTGACTTATTTCCACTCATACTCTTTACTCAATTTGTTGCTTAGTTTGACTTGACAATTGCCCCTTTGACCGGGCTTATTTTCTACTTTTTTTCTTCTCCTTAAAAATAGTAAAGTAGGAAAAAAAATGTGTTTGATTCTACTTTTTTTTTATTTTTTAATTCTTTAGTTTATTTCTCTAATACTTTTAAAGAGAAATATGGCTAAATTCAATTTTATATTCCCTCCGATCTCAAATATAAACAAAGATTCTTTTTTTAGGTTCATTGAATCTTTGATGTATTTGGTCCACATTTTAGCCCAAATACATCAAAGATTCAATGAACTTTGAAAAAAAATATTTGCTTATATTTGAGACCAGAGGGAGTACTTCTTTATTTCGTTTAAAATAATAGAAAAGTAGAAAATAAGCCGGGCCAAACGGACACTTAGATCATGAGCTAAAACTCATTTGAAGTAGTATGTCTTAATGAGCTTCAAAATCAAACTCATAAACTTTTAAATTAATCATCGATTAAATAAAATGATATAAATTCGGAATATCAAAAAAAAATGATATAAATTCTTTCTCCAAAATAACATAAAATACTTTCTCTCCTTTTTATGAGAGAAAATAAATAAACAAAAATTGATTAATATAAATAAATTAAATACTTTCTCTGGTGTCCCCATGTTATCTAAAATCTATAAATATTTTCCAAACACACCCTTCTTCTTCTTCTTCTTCTTCTTTTTCTTCTCCCCTGCTATTGCAAAACTCTCTGTTTATCCATCAACTGCCAAATTGCTACAATTTCATTGGCAAATGGTTTGAAAACTCTGTTCAGTGTTTTGGGAACTCTCATGCTTGCTCTCCTTCTTTACACACTCATAACCGATGGTTTTCCCTTTCGGAAAGAGCTCCTCACTCCGTAATCTCTCTCTCTCTCTCTCTCTCTCTCTCTCTAAGTTGCTCTGTTTTCTTTGTTCATTGTTATTTTTTATTTTTTGGTTAGGTAGTTTAGTGGCTAGAAATTCACCAATATCTCATGAGACATTTTTATTTTATTTTCACTTTAATATTAATACTATCATCATAAAAATAAAACGTAGTATTAGGGGGTTATTCAATTGGGATTTCAATGGATTTTAAAAGACTTTTTTAAGATAAAAAAGTCTTGAAGATTTTAAAAGACTTTGTAGGATTATATTGATTTCTGTGAGATTTTGAGAGACTTTTTTAAAAGACTTTTGCTTACTTTTTATAAAAGTCTTGATTGAATAACACAAGACTTTTTTATCATAAAAAAGTCTTTTAAAATCCATTGAAATCTCAATTGAATAATTCCCCTTAATTTTTTATTTGATTCAGGTGGATGGCTGCAACTGATGGAGAGTAGTTAGTGGATAATAATTAAATAATTATTAGGTAGTAGTTAGTTAATTAATTTGGATATTAGTAAGATTAATATTTATATTATAATGCTTTTATATATTGGATTGTTTAGTTAGGATATAGGTCTTTAGGCCCATTAGGGTATTATATATTATAATGTGCTCATTGTAACTTTTAAGAAAAGAAATGAAGAAAGTTTATATTTTCATAGATAGTTTTTATTGTCTTTTCTTAGGAGTAGCTTAGTTATCCATAGTTTATAGCTTGGTAGGGTTTAACTTCCTCATTGATTTCTATATCAACATTATAATTTTGAGTGTAAGTTTACTACTTAAGGGTATGTTTGATCTGCAAAATTTAGACAAAATAGTACAGGATAATACAAGACAGAACAGGACAAACGTTTATAGTATAGAACAAATTTTGTCTTGTATGATGTTTGGTGAAAAAAAAATATGATTTTGATGTTTTAGACAACTTGTGCTAAGGACAAAAAATTGTCTCGTGGTTCAGTAGGGGACAAGAAAATCTGTTTTTGTCTAGTCCCAAAAACAATTTCAAAATCAAAAACAGTACGGCTGAAATTGTCCTGTCCAATCCCTTATCTTTTAGCAGATCAAACGCACCCTATCTCTGTTCTAAATATTTACTATTTGGTGATTCAAATATACAAAAATCAGCTTATAAATGGAATTAAAAGATGTAAAGAAAGACGGATTATTAGTGATAGGCTTGTTGATGATTCTCTATTATTAACATTGATATGGTTTCCTTATTTTTTTTTTTTTTTTTGTGAGATAATCTCTTATACTATATAAGTTTGTATAACCTCATTTTCAGTTCAATATCCTAGTTCTTCGTCTTAGGGTTTAGCCGCCGTCAAGGCGGCTAGCCCTATTATATTTTTAGTTTGGTAGTTGGTTGTACAAGGACAGTGTTTTTAGTCACCGGAGAAACTGCCACTTCTGCTGCTGTTTACACGCACGCTACACCCTTATTCAGACGCCGTCGATCTGCCACATGTTGGAACTTCACTGTCGTTTGGATAAGTTAAAGGTGTTGGTTCCTCAACTTTCATTATTTTTTTTCATAGTTCATTCATCCATGGATGAATACCATTGCTTTCGATGCATACACAAAATTTTCATCCACTAATTTTGATACACAAAATTTTTCATCATGTTCCAATGATAAGTGCTTCAATGTAAAGTTTGGGTGCACAAATATGTGCGTTTTGAGTACTAGAAAGTTTTAAACAATTTGTGACATAGTGCCACACAATTTCAAATGTCTCGAAGGATGAAATAATGCAAGAAACTACTGTCTCGAAGGATAAAATAATGCAAGAAACTACCATTCTGTAGTGGTTTTCTCAAATAGATGTTCCTAGGTGCCTTTTATGTTTGTATTGGCAAAAATCTTATAATCTGCTTGGGATATGGTTGGGACACATACAAATCTAATTCCTCAACACACGACTTTTACGTAGGAACCAACCCATTATTTTCACCATCTTCGTCGATTCCATCATTGCCATCTTCATCACTTTTATCTTAACTAAACCCCTGTAACGATAATATTTATTGACTTGAATAGGAAGGACCCTTAGATTCTTATGTGTCCTAACCATATCACAAGCAAATTAGAAGATTTTTGCCACAACGAACCTAAATGCATCCTGAGGAACATCCATTTGAGAAAGCCACATCACAATGTTACTTTCTTTGAGGATACGTCTTTGAGGATATGCCTTTCTTTGCTATATCAGAGTCTACAACAGATGTTACCACTCAGGTGATACACGTTCCTTTATTTGAAACATTTCTCTCTACTAATAGACCTCCACAGTCATAAATTGTTCCCAAGTTTTGTCGTTATGGTATTATTTATGAGCGTCGCCGTGTTCAAATTCCATATGCCACTCCTATTGATTTTGGTGATTCAATTCGAGAGATTACCCTGCTTTTATTGGTCATTTAGGTTTTGTCCAATTTCTTATTCAACCATTTTCATACCAATGGTTTAGGTCAATTGTGTTATTTACTGTTTACAATCTACGCATGTGCTGTTGGCTTGTTTGAGCTTGTCTATTGGTACAAACACATGTGAGACTGTTTGGTAGAGCTTATGGAAACAACTTATGATATGTCCATAAGTTGTTTTCAGCTTATCTTCATAAGCTCTCCAAGATAACTTATGAAAACAATTTGATTTTTATATGTAATGAGCACTTATATAATATGTAATGTAACTCGTGAATTTTCTTCTGCTGAACCCGCTTACCATTACTTCAAATTTAAAATCACATTTCTTTTAAAACATGACCAATGCTTAATGGAATGTTATCTAATTGATAATGTGTCTGAATCACTTTCCAACATCAGTTTCATCAGCTCTGACATATGTTTTTCTTTCATCAGCTCAATTCTATGGATTGTTTTACTCATCTCCCTTGGAAGGTATCATTTTCTGTCATGATTTGATGTTCATTAGTGTTATCATTATTGCTTAATCAAGGCAAGTGTTAATATAAAGCTTATCTATAATCTAAGCTATGAGACTAATGAGAGGAATCTATTTTAAGAAAAAGGAGCTATTCTTTTCAATAAAATTTGAAGTTTTTCTTTTCGTTTTTATTTTAAATATAGGTGCTCTAATAAGTGTTGTATTTATGCATGGCTCATTCCAATTTCCAATTGGATATTGGCATCTGATATATAATTCATCTTTGAACTGAGTTTATGTAATGGATACTTTTTTTATTGATTTGCATAAAAAATAGGTAATCTTGGTTATTTTTTACACCGACAGAAAGTCACATAGTTGTTTTTTACTTAAAATTCTTATATTGGTTTTAAGAGAAGAATTTATTATTGAATAATTCCCTTTTGTCTCACTTGTTGCACTTATAGTGAAAGTTGACAGGATACACTGTTTTTAATGCTCATATTGAAGTTTCTAGGTTGTATCTTATCATATCTACGATCGTTTAAAGGACTGATTTATTTTTCCATTTCTTTGTGGATTCTTTGGTTGTTTCAGGATTGTTACATCCGCCTATATTGTTGTGCAATTTTGGAAGCTGTCATCTCAAGAATCTTCGCAGGATCCTATGTATCATGTTCTATTGCGACATCTACACAAACACAAGTACGTCTACAAAATAAGAACTATAGACTACATCTCTCTCTACATTTGCCATCCGTTTAAAGAAATTCCAATTCTCTTGCTTAGTTTAATGGCATTGGTGTCACTCCTGTTGGCATTTAGCTTCTGCTTCTATTTTATTAGTTATTATGGAGACAGACCAATTTTCTTGATGATGATTATGAGCATATTGGTTTTCTTCCCTTATTCTGTAAGAGGATGGTTAGATTTCTTTACTTCTTTGAGTGACAGTTTGAGAAGTCTTCTTCATATCAATGAAGCAAATAAATGATACAAGGAATTGCAACCATGAATGCACTATAATGTTTGAAGGATTTAGTTTGTTTGGAATCTGTGAAATCTGTCAATTTTAAGTTGTTACATAATGAATTTATTTTCTTCTTGCGGCTAAATTTTACTACTATGTTATAAATCATTGTTTATCAGTTCTATGTCAGCTATTCCTGCTGTGTTGAGTAGTTCCGTAAATATATATGAAAAGGTGCAAGGTGCACTTTAGAGAATCCGTTTTCATGGTTTAGTACTTTAGTTGTCTGTATGCTTTTATGTTTAATGTATTGATATTAACCTCAGTTCTAATATAATGTGACATGTTCTATATAGGAGTGCTACAGATCCAAAAACAAAGTGTTCTATTGTTACAACTCTAGGAATCCTTTTCAGCATTTTGGGTGTTGTCATGCTTGGAACCTTGGTATACACTCTTGTCACTGATGGTTCTCCTTTCCGTAGACTCCATAAGTGCTTCATATCTGTTATAATTTTCGCCATTCATGATGTTATGCTTGTGTCAACATACATATGTTGAATCCTTCTGATATAAGCATCAGAAGGAATATTCCTCTTCCAAAACAGTACTTAACTTTGCTTTTCTGGTTCAGTTGGAAAAGATACATAACATCATTATCACTCACGTTCTATGTATTGTCTACTATATAGTTCACTGAATTTATCTATTCTCAACAAGTTATCTATGATTTTTTACTATTTTCTTGGGTTAAATTTTGCAAATCATCACGTATCATTGTGTCATGAACCAAAATAGCACTCAAGATGAATAGATAAGGCCTTAGGTTAACCATTGTTTCATGAACCTTCTAAGGCCTTAGGAAAACCATTGTTTGAAGAAGATGAATGCAAATTTGCACGGCATCTAATTGTGGCAGGGCAGTCGCTTATTTTTAAGTGAACTTCAGAACATCCAAAATGTTTGCAGGTGGATGGATGCAACACTAGTTGACTTCTACATCAATGTTGCAGCTCTAGCAGTAAGTGTACATTTTTTTTAATCTTAGTAGCTCTAAATGGGACAATATATATAAATTTATTTCATTAACTCGGAGGATTAGTATTCAAGAAGTCCCTTAAAATTATTTCCATTTGTCCAAAAATAGATGTTAAGACACTTTTAACATTATAAATGTATAATAGAAATACTTAATTCAAAGAAATTGTCAATAGTTGTGAGGTTATATTTGTGTAAACAAGGTTATGATCAATACTGTATACAAATGTGAAAGTTTTGATATCAGTATTCAGTACACTTGTTTTCGTTTGGATTTAAGTATCCTAACTAATCATACAATACCAGGTCTGGGTTGTCTACAAAGAATCTAGTTGGATTTATGCAGTTTTTTGGGTGATTCTATTGATATGTTTTGGCAGGTTAGTTCACACTTTTTTTTACTCTATCATAAGGTTCACGCTTCATTCTGTTTTAACAGTAACATTTTATTTTTCGTGGCTGCCGGTAATTTACTTTTTCAAATTTTCAGCATTACGAGTTGCATCTACGTAGTTTTGCAGCTGATCCAGATATCTAGTCAAGATCCTGCTTACCTTATTTTAGTGCAACATAGTGACAGGCAAGTATACATATTATATAGCACTTTTTTGATTCGACTTTTTTTATCATTATATTTGAGACTGGAATAGGCACGAAGCAACGTTATTTTTGGACCGGTATAATCCTTTTAACTGTTAATTTTTTTGTTCTGTGTTAATAAGAATCCTTTACAACTAAACAAATAAATGTTCTCTCTTTGTTTTATTAATTTATTTAGAAACGGCAATAATTATTGATGGTAGGGCAGAAAACAAATATAAAGGGCTTTCTGATGAGGCGACATAGCAATGGTATTAATGAACAAAAGGCGCGTCGTAGAAATCTATCTACAAGTGGCATGTTCTTACGCACTGTTATCTCTTCGTTATTGATTGTTTTTTATGCGAGTCTCACTACACACTCTTTTTGAGACTCGCATGAAATTCATCTCATAAAAAGCAGTTCATAATGGAAACAATGTGTTTTTACTTTTAGTATTTCTCCTTCTTATTGAGCTTAACATCTCACATTATTGATAATTACAGGAAGTAAAAAGGGACCAGATAAACCCTGAACAGATATTGTAACCACAGAAGACAGAAAAATAACATACTGATGAAATTGATGTCTGGAGATTGTCGCTGCAAACACCAGCTAGCGCTGAACAATGTCGATATGTCATTCGATAGAAATATATAAAACACCAGTTATATCTCTAGTGTAATTGTTGATTTCTGTTTCATTATGTATGCCTTTTATTTTTATCGTGTAATTCAATTTAATCATAACATTATCTCCAAAATCAGAGAGAATGGTTAAATCATAACTTTAAGTATCATTGAATTGTGTAATTCTCAATATACCTACATTCTTCAAAGAAAATATCTTAATATAATTGTTGGCATGTTTTTCTTGTGGTCTTCAACACTGTTGGCATATTAAAAGCCTCAATTTGATTCAAATGAAAATTTTCAAAATGACATGGCAATGTTGCATTGCCTTCCACCGTTCCACATAAGTAGAGCTAGGAGTGGCAAAACGAGCATGCCCGCCCCGTTTAGGCCCGGCCCGCTTAAGCCCGCCTAAAAATGAGACGAGACGAGCTAATTTAGTTGGCCGAGTCTAAGATACAACCCCGCCCCGTTTATTGGCGAACATACGAGTTAACGGGCCGGCCCGCAGCCCGCCAATTTGTTTTTTTTTTTTGCGTTGTTTATATTACAAAAATTATATTGAATATTGATGTTTTTTTATTTTTAAAGAAACAATTAAATTTGTGAGAAATTCAAACTTATAAGACAAATACGTTATTAACAAATCTAGCAACATAATTAACAAATTCAACATAATCAATATAAAAAACGATATAGAGCGGCGGCGAAAACAATCGTAAAGTTGGTGGCGAAATTTATAGTGGTGGCGAAAATAATCGTTGTATGAATAAATAGAAAAAAAAACCTAAGTTTCTTACATAAGTGTTCTTATTAGATCAGATCAAACTACTTATTTTTTTAATGAATTTTATGTAATTATTAAAATAAAATTAAAAAGCGAGTTAAGCGGGCCGGCCCGCCCCCGCCTCGCCCCGGCTCATTTTTTTGGCGAACCGAACGGGACGGACCTCATAAAAAAACTGAGTTCAAAACTTTGACTCAGCCCGCCAAAATTAGTGAGTTAAACGGGCTGGTCTGGCGGGTCATACCCGTTTTGCCACCCCTAAGTAGAGCTGTCAAATGGGTCAGTCGGCCCAAGCCCGACCTGGCCCAGTAGACTTTACACTACACATGGGCTAGACTGGTCCGACTCAATTTGTGATGGATCACGTTTTAACGAGTCCGGCTCGGCCTTGCATAGGCCCGATAGGCTTATGGGCCGGCCTAGCTCAATAAATTTTAAATTTTTTTTAAGTGATTTTGATATATTAACTCTTCGTAATTATTAATTTTATTGTGACATAATTGTATGCAAGTCTAAATAATTTTTACATCATCATTAAATATGTATTAATAAATTATAAAATTATTTTTTATTAAAATTTTAAGTAAATATAACCATTTTTATTGAACTTACACATTAAACTATATTTTTTATAATAAATTTTCAATTAAATGATAATTTTTTATATATTTATTGTTATTATTTATACAAAAATGACATAAATTTTCTACTAATGGGTCGGCCCGAAGCCCGATGGGTTAGATTGACTCAGTCCATAATCTGGAGGGCTAAATGGGCTTGGGCCATAAAGTCCGATTACATTTGTGCCACCTTTTTTGAAGCCCAGTCCGCCCAAACCTATAGGCTAATGGACCGGCCCATCAACCCCGCCTATTTTTGACAGCTCTGCACATAAGCATTGTTGACATATTATTTTGGAGGCGTTCATCATTTTTTGAAAATATAAAGCTCCAAATTTGATTCAACAAATGAGAAATTTCATAATGACATGATAATGTTGCATGCCTTCCATAGTTCCACATAAACATTGTTGGCATATTTTTTTGGTGGTGTTCAGCATTTTTGACATATATAAAGCCCAATTTGATTCAACAATTGAAAATTTTCAAAATGACATTGCAATGTTGCATGCCTTCCACCGTTCCACACAAGCATTGTTGGCATATTTTTGGGTGGTGTATGTTGGCAAAAGCCCCAATTTGATTCAACAAATGAAAATTTTCAAAATGACATGGTAATATTGGATGCCTTCCATTTCATACAAGCATTGTTAGCATATTTTTTTAGTGAACATTTTTAGAATATAAAGCCCTAATTTGATTCAACAAATGAGAAATTTTAAAATAACATGACAATATTGCATGTCTTCCACCATTCCACATAAGTATTGTTGGCATATTTTTTTGATTGTGTTCAACATTGTTGGCATATATAAAACATCAATTTGATTCAACAAATTAGAAATTTCAAAATGACATAACAATGTTGCATGTCTTCCACCTTTCCACACAAGCATTATTGGTATTTTTTTTTGTGTTCGCCATTTTTGGCATATACAAAGTCCCAAATTGATTCAACAAATTAGAAATTTTAAAATGACATGGCAATGTTGCATTCCTTCCGCATAAGCACTTTTGACACATTTTTTTGTGGTGTTCAACATATTTAGTATATATAAAGTCTCAATTTGATTCGATTCAACAAATGAGAATTTTTAAAATGACACGACAATATTGCATGTCTTCTATCATTTCACATAAGTACTGTTATCATATTTTTTTGGTGATGCTCAACATTGTTGGCATATAGAAACCCACAATTTAATTCAACAAATTAAAAAAAATTTAATGAAAAAAAAGCCAACAATTTAAATCAACAAATTAAAATTTTAAAAATGACATGGCAATATATATATTTTTTAATGGCAAATGACATGGCAGTGTTGCATATGTCATCCACCGTGTAAGCATTGTTGGCATATACAAATCCCACCCAGTGGTAAGATCCACTGCTGTATAAACAACATGCACCTCCATGCACTCACGAATCTTGACCATTAATTGACAATCATGTTTAGATTACAATCTAATTATAAAAAATCTCAGACGTTGGATTATAAATCAAACGGTTAATAACAACAACTCCATCTTCACACTTACCACACGTGATCAAAACCCATCGTCTCTTACCTTATTTTCCCGCTCCCTCACTGTTTTCTTCTTCCCATGCAAGGCCGCAAAAAAGGAAGAAAATTAACAAAAGACAAAAAAAAATTAATCACAACCGTTACTCAAAAACTAGGGTTTCACTATATATATGATTGTCACACAAAGTTCTCATTCTCACACAAAATCTCAGCTGCGCAGCTTCTGTTCTCTCTCTTCTTCTCCGATCACTTTTAGTTCAATTTTTCGAATTTTTTTGCTGAAACAAGAGAATGGCAGCTAGAATTTCTTCATCTGTTGGTCAGTCTTCGAATGGTGCAGCTCCGGCGACTGCAGCATTAACCTTTGGAAGGCCATTTGCTAATGCTAATTCATCGCTTTACGTCGGTGATCTTGAGAGGACTGTAACTGAGGCACAGCTCTTTGATCTTTTTAACCAAGTTGGTCGGGTTATCTCAGTCAGGATTTGCAGGGATCTGAATATAAGATCTTCTCTCAATTATGGTTATGTCAACTTTTTAACTGCTGAAGATGGTTTGTTTTTGTTTCACTGCAACCTTTTTTGTGAATAAATTTGTTTGATATTATTTGATATTTGTTAATTTCGTTTTTGCAATCATTTTCATCATTACTGATTAATCATCATCTTTATATTGTTATCATATGATTCATTAGATGTTTCTGAGATTCATTTCATGACTTTTGTATTTTTTTTGTCTTAGATAAAGTGATAATTTACTGAAATTAAACTCACACACAACTACTAACTATGAGATCTCGGGTTTGAATCCGGGTCACTGACGTCCAACTAACAATTTTGACATTTCATGACTTGTATTAAATATGAATCCATAATGAACAATTATAATGATGAAGGACGATGTCTTCATGTTTATAGTCGTATTTATTAATTAATCTTGAGATTGTTTATTGTCGTATTTATTTTAATTAATGTTGAGATGTAGGAACGATCCATTTTCATGCATTCATTTAAACAATATATTAATATTATGGCTAATATATAGATTGCTTGTTGTATTATTGTGACATTACTTAGATTTTGTATTAGTTCTCATGAAAGAAGTAGAATTTGGTCATGGACACAATCTGTGTGCATTTATCATTTTACATACATAACAAATAATATTTGAAGTTTAAACCACTATGTTTCTTTAATGATTTGCTTCGTTGATAACTTGATTATGTTGTTGTTTCTCTGGTTTTTTCAGCTGCAAAAGCCAAGGAAGTTTTGAACTCTAGTCCTATAAATGAGATACCGATACATATCACGTTTTCCGAACGAGATCCAAGTGTTCGGTATACTCGATCTTGCAATGTTTTCATAAAAAACCTGGATAAGTCCATCGACCACATGGAGTTAAATGACATTTTTGCTACATTTGGCTCTATCATATCTTGCAAGGTGGCTCTTGACGGTAATGGTCGGTCTAAAGGGTACGGTTTCGTACTGTTTGAAAATGAAGAATCGGCAAAGAGTGCCGTCAAGGAGATGCATGGAACGTTTGTACATGATAGACAAGTTCATGTTGAATTTTTCCTAAGCCCCCATGAAAGGGCTGAGACCAATGGATTCACGAACGTGTTTGTGAAAAACCTATCAGAAAGAGTAAACGACGAGGGCTTAAAGCAGTTATTTGGCACTTTTGGTACGATAACTAGTGCAATTGTCATGAAAGATGCGAGTGGAAAATCTAGATGTTTTGGTTTTGTGAATTTTCAGAGTCCGGATTGTGCTGCCGATGCAGTCGAGAAGTTAAATGGAGTTACCATCAATGACAAAGTTTTATTTGTGGGGAAAGCTCAAACCAAAGCAGAAAGGGCGTCTGAGTTGAGAGTCAAACTTGAGCAGAAAAGAGTTCTTAGATATGAGAAGGAGGCTAATTTGTACTTGAAAAATCTTGATTATGATTTTAATGATGATGAAAAGTTGAAGGGTCTGTTTTCTAAGTTTGGAACCGTAACATCTTGCAAGGTATGTTAAAAATGACTTTTATTGTATATTTCTGTTGATAGTATGTCAACAAGTGTGGTTGTGTTCTTGTTTTAGTTTAAATTATATATACATCTCGTTGATCTTCAGGTTATGTTGGATTCGCATGGTCGTAGCAAGGGTTTTGGTTTTGTGGCTTTTTCTACTCCTGAGGAAGCCAATATAGCTGTAAGTATTCAAGGAGGCGTGGCTAAGCTTCGTGTTTCAAATAGGCTTTGCTAAGCTACATGTTTTATTCACATAATGTAAGCTTAAGTTTTCTATTGTCTTTTGTTCAGTTGAAGGAAATGCATGGGAAGTTGGTTGGAAAAAAATATTTGTCTGTTGCTATGGCTCACCGCAAAGAAGAGAGGCTAACCCAGTTGCAGCAGGTGATGCTCTTCTTTAATATCATTGTTCAAATATGATTTCAATTTTCAATACTCACTTCTTCATTATTAAGTAGCTGACTAGTTGCACTTGCACCTTATTAAGTGGATTTGCTTATATGGCCTTTGTTGAAATTTTCATTTGTGCTTTGTAATTTATATATGTGCTTTTTGTGGAGTATCAATATAGTATATTATATCTATGAGTATTAAATCATTTTGGTTCTTAAATGTGTGAGGTGTTGTCATTATAGTCTCTGGATGCATAGCAAATGCAAATTCATCCCCAAGTGTCTCTTTTTATGTAATTTTATGCATTAAATTGACTAACAAGAAATACATTTGAGGACTAAAATTTGACATATCACCCCTCCCCCCTAAAAAGCTTCTTTACTTTTAATTGTTTTCATGGTTGTTTGATTGTGTTTAGGAGTTTGTTCATAAAATCAATGTGTGGCTTAACAAATTAACTCCTGTAGGCTCATTTTGGTGAAACTGGTTCCTCTAGCGGATTGGCACCGCGGCCGGCTGCAGAAATTCATGGATACCATCCAGGGGCACTGAGACTTGCCTCTCAACCGCGTCAAGGCACATCTGTATTCATACCATCTCGGCAGCCTCGTGGTGCTCCAAATTCTGTTAGGCCACATCAACCCCGAAGACAACAGGGTCAAAATGGGCAAAGGATAGGTGCTCGACGAAATGGAAACCTCCAGCACGTGCAGCAAAATCAAGTAATTATTCCTGAAATTTAAAGTTTGAGATTTTTATGATGATTTTTGTTATCCTATTAAAGTACATTTATATGAAAACAGATCATACATCATAATTCCAACCAAAGGTCTATGGCTAACAATCGAAATGACATGGATTCGTCTGGAGTTGTTCAAGGTCTAGCTGGTCCAATGTCGCGCATGACATTTGATGGTTCTTCTTCTGGTGTTACTGCACATAATCAGCTTACAATGTCTACTTCACTTGCCTCAGCTTTAGCTTCGGCTACTCCCGAAAATCAGCGTATTGTATGTATAACTCGCATTTGGTATTTTTACATGTAGGAATTGTATATTGTTTCTTTAGAGTAAATTGATATTATGATCTTTGAAATTTACTTCTCTCACAATTTAGCACTTTACTAAATTTTCTAACACTTCATGCTACTCCTTTTGCTATTTATGGTAGGGTCTAGCATAACATTAGTTTGAAAATTTAAATGAATGATAAAATCACATGCATAATTTAAAATAAACCCATATTAAATTGATTTATATTACATTTTACTTGTAATCTATTTTTCTTGGAAGCTATTTTAATAGCATATGCAGATAATTTAATTTGCAGTTACCCTTTTCTCTGTTAATTTATAACAATCATGTGACAGAAATGTAATATTTGGTATGCATCAATTGAAATTAACAGATGTTGGGCGAACATCTTTATCCGCTTGTGGACCAACTTACACCAAACCAACATACTGCAAAGGTGACAGGAATGCTGCTTGAAATGGACCAGTCAGAAGTAATTCATCTTATTGAATCTCCTGATGACCTGAAAACAAAGGTCTCCGAGGCATTGCGGGTTCTTCAATATGCTGCATTGGATCCTGAACTTTTTGATCAGCTTGGTTGGGTGTCTTAGATGAATGAAGTATTTTCAGCTGCAAAGGTAGCTAATATTATTTTGGGGTTGTATGCAGTTATAGTTTTATCAGAAACATATGTCATTTGAGACAAATTTATGGTTTTATTGCCTTTGAGATTGGTAGTGGATGATGTAGTTCATTACCTTTGACAATTTAGACCTGGATGATATGAACTGGTTATTAGTTGATATCTTTTATTTCAATTTTTATCGTGAAAATTTTTATCTGCCTATGCATTTGTTGTTGAGTTGGAAAAATCGAGACGCGATGGATTATAGAGGTATCATCATGCTGTCTTTATTTGATTGAGTCGTTTGTTCATGATGTTTTTGTTGCTTCGAGAAATTATAAGTTCTGAAAGTATAAAACACTAAAGGCTGTTAGTGTATTTAGAGTATTTTAGAATGGAGGAAGTATTGCATGGTCACAAATGTGTGTGTGCCCAAATAGAGTGACCAAAGACTTGTGACCAACTTAATATTTTCCTTTAGAATGTAGTCTTGTTTCTGAGAGGTGTTTTTATGTTAATTTGTTTTGGGTCTTTCAAGCTATGACTTTGCAATTTACCTGTATTGTTAACATTGTTTCAAATATTGGCCATGACGGGTATCGGTGACGGCCAAAAAAGATATTTTTCGCTATTATATATTTTTTAAAATTTATCAAAATCCTTCTGTGCAACAACGTGCAATGCTAGAACTTGTTCAAGGTTTCATTTGTTGAATGTGTTGTTTAGAATTTGAAGGGGTAGTTAGTTTCTGTGCCATAAGGAGTAAGAGTTTGCTGTGAAATTTTTTGATGTGGCAGTAGAAGTTTTTTTTCTTTCTGGGTTACCATGATTGGCGAGTTCTCTCCTCCCAACCGAATTCTTTCCAAACGTAGGAGTCGGGAATCGAATCTCTGACCACCTACTTAAGGGGCCAAAGACCTTTACAACAATTAGACTAATTCATTGTTGGTCGATAGAGGTTTTTATTGGTGAAATTTAGGCTCTATATGGAAGTTTGGAGGGGAGGGCATTGGGGGAGAGTAGAGTAAAAAATAGACCAAACTTTCACCTTTTTTGAGAGTCTAAAGAATAATAGATGAATGTTTGAGTAATATATTTTTAATATTGAGAGTATTATAACAACATATTGAATTTTTGAAAAATTTATTCAAGTCCTCCAAAACCCTCATCCAATATAAATTATATAATCTTTGAGTTCTACCAAATTAAAGGAGTTTTGCATTATGAAGAAAAATAAACCCCTCAAAGCCTTTCCCTTTCAAAGCTCTCTATTCTTTTCACTTTGTCTCTCTCGATCTCTTGCAACGTTGACATGACGAAGACATGTCTTTTATCGGATTCATTTACTTGTTATTTTTATAACAGAAAACAATGTACTTTATTGTTTTTCATCTGACTTATATTTGACTCAGGTATGTATTGGTAGCTGCTTTAACTGATTTTTATATCAAAGTTGTAGTTTTGAGTGTAAGTCAACTAACTAGTTATAATCTTATACCTGTGTTTATTTTCAATGAGGAATCAATCCGTTTTTTTTTTAAAAATAAAGGGGAAGAGGAAAATATTATTAATAACAGTTACTCCTATCAAGTGGAATTTGAACTTCGTCGCTTGAGGTTATAAACTCAAGTTCTTACTGCTAAGTTGACACCTCTTGGACAAATCAATTCATTCTTCAAATGGCAATGCAAATAAATATACAAAAATCAGCTTAGATGCTGTTAATTATGTTCAGAAGATGTAAAGAAAGCGAAATTGCGAAAAGGGACATTTTTCTCCATGAATGGAGCATACTTAACTCCATTTTCCTTGTTCAGTGGGAAAACACACATAACTTCGTTATCACTCAAATTTCAAGTTCTATGTGCTGTCTTCTAAATAGTTACTAGAATCCGTTCCAAAAAAAAAAAGTTGCCAGAATTTATCTATTTTCAAAATGTTGTGAATATGATGGAGTGACTTTTGTGAATCATTATGTTGGACTTTTTTTCTTCATGCATCATGAAACTCCTAAGGCCTTATTAAAACCGTTGTTTAAAGAAGCTGAGTAAAAAAATTCACGGTGCGCAGATCATCGGTATTAATTTATATACTTATTTTTCATCAGCTTACTCTTTCAAGTAACCACCTAACTTGATTTCATTAAATCCAAATAAGATAATATCATCATGAAGCATCTATAAATAGTTGTTCCCGGTATATACTTACAGTATATGCAAAGTATATGTTTGTAGTCGTTTAATTGGTTATGCATAGAGTGCATTGTGGACTACAGTTATTTCGAAAGTAAACCTACAAAGTTTTTTCATTCTCCATTTTCCTAAATGATCATTTATTCTTCAAGGCCAAAGCATGTACTTTCTGTCTCTAATTCAAGTATCTATTTGCATCTTTGTCATGTTCATGCGAGTGAATTTTTGCTTGTGGCAGTTGTTTATCATTTAAGTGAATATCATAAGCTCCAAAATGTTTGCAGGCGCGGATGTTAGAAACATTGGCTGCCTTTTACATCAATGTTTTAGATCTAATAGTATGTCTACATTTTTTCATCTCAGTAGCTCTAAACTATGTAAAACAAAAACTTATTTCATTTGCTTGGAGCATTAATATTCAAGTAGGCACTTAAAATTGTTTTCTTAGCTTTGGTACAAAATGTTGAGATAATCAAAGTCGAAATAATTGTGAACACAAGGTTATGATCAATAGTACTGTATATAAGAATGTGAAAGTTATAAATTCATTACGCTTATATTTTGTTTCAATGTAAGTATTCTAGCTAACTATTCATTCAATACCAGATCTAGGTTGCCCACAGATAATCTAGTTGGATTTATTTGCCTTCAATAGCTTATAGAATTAGTTTTCATTAGACAATTATAAAATGGAAAGTGAAATTAAATGAACAATATTTGGAAAAATAATAAAATATTTCCAAGAAGTTTCTTTATGCATGTCCTTTTAATTTTTTACTCTATCCTATTCATAAGGTGCATGCTTCAGCTTCACTACGTTCGAACAACTCTAACATCTTATTTTTTGTTTCGTTTGAAATAGGCATGAAGCAAAATCTGTTTAAGCTGGCAGAATCACTTATTAACTGTCAGGTTAGTGTTCTGTCATAATCAGATTGTTAAATTGATCGCTCATGATGGAAGAAAGGAATGCCATCCAAGTTCCAACCTTTACTTGTATTACTAGTAACTTGTATCTACCTTTTAATATAAAGGGCTTTTTGTTGAGGCAACGTAGCAACTAGCAACCTTGTTTATGTACAAAAGGCGTGTAACGTTCATGCGGTACGCTCTTACAAATCTCTAAGTGGTGTTCTTACAAATGCTAACAATCTCTTTGCTACTTGCAGGGCTGGTCTAACAAATGTGTAGGCCTAAAGCGAATTTCAAAGTGCGGCTCTTTTTAACAGGTTTTACAATATAGTATGTATATAATATATACCTTTTGGGGCATATCATTCGAACAATTGGCATGACGCAATGGTTAGTGCTCTTTTGCAAGCTGCTAGGTCCTAAGTTCAATTCCTACTTTAATTATGCTGATCGAGGCCTTGGACTGTGTCCTGAGGGCCTCGGTAAGTAACCTAGCTCTGATTAAATAGCGATGATGAAGGCTCTTTTGGACTTGCACAAGAAAAAGAACAGAGGTCTTGGACCAGATGCTGATTGTTTTGTTAATACTACATACATGATTTGTGTAATGTGAAAGTATATAGTATATACAATGATGACAATTGACAAGTAATATTTTTTTTTTGACTAAATTGACAAGTAATATTTTAGTAGAAGTATATTTGTAACAAAATACTATACAATGAAAGCAAAAATTGTTTAAAGATTTGTAGTATCAGTTTAGTTCTAACCTTCCCAAATTAGTTGTCTAAATAGCTAAATTCACAATTAACCAGTATCAACATTTAATTTGAGTTATTGAAACATTAAGTAAAAAATGAGATTAAATATATTGGAGTACAGTTAGAGTAACAATTCAATGATAAGTTTCTTCAGAGGTTCTTACATGCTACAGGATGCTACAAAGTCTACAACAATTGGACAGATTTTGAATATAACTTCTTTTTCCTAATTACTCCCTCCGTCCCAAATTGACTTTTTAATTTTAAGTGAATTCAAATGTGTAAATTCAATTTTATGACATTCATTTTTTTACTCTAAGAAAAAATTTCATGCATAAGTTGATTAACTTACAGACATGGCTTATGATCTTACCTGATCAGAAAGTATGATTGATAATTTGCTTTGCCGCATAAGTTTGAAGTAGAGGAGGAGTACCTGCAAAACACTTTGAAGCTCAAGTGAGAAAGTGCGTGAAGTTAATGTTTTCAGATGTTAGAATAAAGTACCTGATCATATGCCAACAGTGAGATATATATAGTCTTCAACACTAGGCTAAGACCATTGATGAAAGGGCGAAGGTCGCGTTTTCGCAATAATGGCCTTCGGAATCATGGCTGTTTATCATTTTGATGTCGCCCGTTATAGAATATGTGATTTTGTTGGGCGCGCAATATGGGCCATAGAAAGTGGGCCTGCTCGATGTAGGTGAAATTGGGCCTAGTATTCTGCTAGGTCTACTACTCTACTCTACTCCAAAACAATTTATCTTTCATTCATATTATCTATCTTCTCTCCCATTTTATACTTTTTTTTTTATTGTCTTGCAATTCAGTAACTAGAATCTAGCTTATAAGATGAATAAGTGGACATAATGAAATTTTAACTTACAAAATAAATAAATAAACGTACCAATTTCAAATCCTAATTCCTACTTATAATATGCAATATTCTTACCGATAGAGCATACGATTAATATTTGTAAAGACAGAGGAAAATTTTAATAAGAAAAAAAGAGTAAATAACAATAACAATTTTCGCTTCAAAAAAAAAAAAACAATAACAATTTTGTGTTAAAAAAAATAACAAAACAATTTTTTTTCTTCCTCTAGTTCTTAGGGAAAGGACCCATAGTAGACTAAAGTTCAATGTGAGTTCTAACATCAAGTAGTTTTAATCCTCTCTTAAATATAATTGCAGTAAATCGAACTACAATCTATTTTATCAAATTCAACGTCAATCAGCATTGAACCAACCATTACAATAACAATTTTGTTAGATGTACAAAATGTTTTCCTTGACTGACAACCGTAAAGGGTCAACAATAAAAAACAAAGTATGACATGTCATGATTCCAAAGAAGCCACAAAATATATTCAATTCAAACAAATGATGCGAAAATTAAGAGCGAAAACGACATTAAACTTCCACGCACACATTCTTACCATATATAAACCCCATTCCTTCTTCCCGCATCTTCTTTCCCCTCTCCCTCTCTTCTCTCTTTCCGGTGCCAACAAAAAATAAAATAAAAAAATAAAATAAAAATCTCAAAATGTTACTACAAAAAAACAAGGGTTTGCATTTTCCATTCCATTCTCTCCCTAAACACATTTTCATTCTCACACAAAATCACAGCTGCAAGGCTACTGTTTATTCTCTGATCACTTTTTTTCGTGTTTTTTATTTTTTGTGGAAAAAGAGAATGGCAGCTGTGATTTCTTCACCTATGGCTCAGTCACCGACGACTGTTGTGGCACCGGCTACAGCAGCGGCATTGACAACTGGAGGACCATTTGCTAATGCATCACTTTACGTAGGGGATCTTGAAGGGAGTGTCAATGAGGGACAACTTTTTGATCTCTTTAGCCAAGTGGCTCATGTTGTCTCTATTAGGGTTTGTAGGGATCAGACTAGACGTTCCTCTCTCGGTTACGCTTATGTCAACTTCACTAATGCTCAAGATGGTATGCTTTGTTTGTTCATCATACTTTATAATATTTGCATGTAGAATTGTAGACTGACTGAATCAATTTTCATTATTAGTGATTCATTGTGTTTATATTGTTATGAATTATGATCATTGTTATCGTCGATTTTATTTTGTATTCATTTACTGGTAGGAGTAAGTTTTGATTAGTTGCGATGTTTTGTTTTACCATTCATTAGATGTTACCGCGATTCGTATCATGAATTGTATTGAATATGAATTTATAATGAACCATTATAATTGATGAAGGATGATGTGATATTGTGATCCTTTTTATAGTCCTATTTATTATTAATGTTGAGATGTATAGTAGATCCTTTTCATGCATTCATTTAAAGAGTACTATATCAATATTGGGGGTAATATATTATTCAATGTATGATTGTGTATTACTTAGATTGTGTAATACTTAGATTCTGTATCAGTCCACATGGAAGAAGTAAAAATTGTCTGATTGATCATGAACACCATGTAAAATTTGTGTGCATATATGTCTTCTACAGTTCTACTGAACATTGATATATTCTCTCATTTTACATTCATGACAATTTATATTTTAAACCACTGTGGATGTACTATTGTGTTGGAGGTTTGGGTCGTTGTTTCTTTGATGATTTGCATTGTTAATTATGTTGTTGTTTCCTTGATTTTTCAGCTGCTAATGCGAAAGAACTTTTGAACTTCACTCCTCTGAATGGGAAACCCATTCGTATTATGTTTTCTCAACGAGATCCAAGTACTCGGAAAAGTGGATCTGGCAATGTGTTCATAAAGAATCTGGACACATCGATTGATCACAAGGCATTGCATGATACTTTTGCTGCCTTTGGCTCTGTGCTGTCTTGTAAAGTGGCTTTGGACGGCAATGGTCAGTCAAAAGGGTACGGGTTTGTACAGTTTGATAATGAAGAAGCTGCAAAGAGTGCCATCAAACAGTTGAATGGCATGTTGATAAATGATAAACAAGTATATGTTGGCTTTTTTGTTCGCCACCAGGAAAGGGTTAGGACCAATGGATCGCCCAAATTCACAAACGTGTTTGTGAAAAATCTGTCTGAAACACTAAATGACGAAGACTTGAAGCAGTTATTTGGCCCCTTTGGTGTGATAACTAGTGCAACAGTCATGAAAGACGCTAATGGCAAATCTAGATGCTTTGGTTTTGTCAATTATCAGAATCCAGATTCAGCTGCTGCTGCAGTTGAGAAGTTAAATGGAACTACGATCAACGATGATAAGGTTTTATTTGTGGGGAGAGCTCAGAGGAAAGCAGAAAGAGAGCATGAGTTGAAAGCTAAATTTGAGCAGGAACGAATTAGTAGATATGAGAAACTACAAGGGGCGAATTTGTACTTAAAAAATCTTGATGATGATTTTACTGATGAAAAATTGAAGGATTTGTTTTCTGAGTTTGGAACCATAACATCTTGCAGGGTATGTTAAAGATGACTTTTATTGTATATTTCTGTTGATAGTATGTGAACAAGTGTGGTTGTGTTCTTTTTTGAGTGTAAATTATATATATTTCTCGTTGATCTTCAGGTGATGTTGGATTCACATGGTCATAGCAAGGGTTCTGGTTTTGTGGCTTTTTCTACTCCTGAGGAAGCCAATAAAGCTGTAAGTATTCAAAGAGGCATGGCTAAGCTTCATGTTTCATTTCAATAATGGATGCTTATTAAGTTTTTTTTATTGTCTTTTGTCCAGTTGAATGATATGAATGGAAAGTTGATCGGAAGAAAGCCACTGTTTGTTGCCGTGGCTCAGCGCAAAGAAGAGAGGAAGGCTCAGTTGCAGGTGATGCTCTTCTTCAATATCATTGTTCTTATATCAATGTAATACATTGTATCTATTTTTTAAAAATGGTCATCTTTTTTGTGTACAAGTTATTTGAGTTCTGCCATTTTTCATTATTTTCAAAATCCTTATGGTAGATAAAAATTTAACATATCACCCCTCCCCCTGAAAAGCTTCTTTAGTTTCAATAGTTTTCATGGTCGTTTGATTGTGTTTAAGAGTTTATTCATAAAATCAATGGGTGGCTTAACAAATTAATTTTCCTACAGGCTCATTTTGCTCAAATCCGTTCCCCTGGTGGATTGGCACCCTTGGCTCCTGGAATTCCTGGATATCATCCGGCACCGAGACTTGCCCCTCAGCAATTGTACTTTGGTCAAAGCACACCTGGCTTCATGCCACCTCAACCTGCTGGATTTGGTTTCCAACAACAAATCTTGCCTGGAATGCGGCCTGGTGTTGCTCCAAATTTTGTTATGCCGTATCAACTCCAAAGGCAAGGTCAAAATGGGCAAAGGATAAGTGCTCGACGAAATGGAAATCTCCAACATGTGCACCAGAACCAAGTAACTATCCCTTAAATTTAAAGCTTGAGATTTTTATGATGATTTGTGTTATAGCATTAAATAACATTTCTATTGAAAGCAGATGATGCATCGTAACTCCAACCAAGGGTATAGATATATGGCTAACAATCGAAATGGCATGGATCCGTCTGGAGTTCCTCAAGGTCTAGCTGGTCCAATGTTGCCTATGACATTTGATGGTTCTGCAGTTACTGCGCCTATTGACAATCAACGTCCAGTGTCTACATCACTTGCCTCAGCTTTAGCTTCGGCCACTCCAGAAAATCAGCGCATGGTATGTATAAGTTGTTGTTGGTATTTTTACCTGTAGGGACTGTATATTATTTCCTTAGAGTAAATTGGTGTTCTGATCTTTGAAAATTTACTTCTCTCTCAAGTTTAGCCCTTTACTCAAATTATTCAAACACTTCATGTTACTCATTTTGCAATTTATGGTAGGGTCTAGCATAAAATTAGTTTGAAAATTTAAATGATAAAATCACACATATAATTTAAACACGGATACAATTGAGGTTCATTACTAACTAAAGCCTAAATTACATTTTACTTAATTTCTATTTTTTTTTGGAAGCTATATTAATAACAGAGGCATACGACTTAGTTTGCAGTTAACTTTTTTATCACTCATGTGAGAAATGTAATTTTTTGATATGCATAAATTGAAATCAACAGATGTTGGGCGAACATCTATATCCCCTTGTGGACCGGCTTACACCAAACCAACATACTGCAAAGGTGACAGGGATGCTGCTTGAAATGGACCAGTCAGAAGTAATTCATCTTATTGAATCTCCTGATGACCTGAAAACAAAGGTCTCTGAGGCATTACAGGTCCTTCACAATGCTGCATCTGGTTCTGAAGTTGGTGATCATCTTGGTTCGTTGTCGTTAAATGAATGACGTGATTTCAGCTGCAGAGGTAGCTAATATTATTTTGGAGTCGTATACAATTTTGATTTTATCAAAATCTTATTTTCTTTTTTTGCTGGATAAGTATTGGTGGATTGATATGCAGAGATTTGGGGCATATTTTGGTAGACATTTTAGCATTTTCATTTTTAGCTTTTCTAGACAATGTTATGGTTTTATTTCATTTGAGACTGGTAGCATTAAACCTTTGAGAATAATTTTGTTTTAGATTTGAATGATATGAACTTGGATTTTAGTTTACATCTCTTCTCAGTTTTTATTGTGATAAGTTTTATCTGCCCATGAATCATTTTTTGGGTTGAGGAAATCGAACCCTGATAGATTAGTTGATTGAATCGTTTGTTCATGAATGTTTTTGCTGCTTTAAGAAAATACTAGAACTTGTTTAAGGTTTCATATGCTTGTTGAATGTGTTGTTTAGAAATTGAAGAAGTTGTTAGTTTTTGAATTCAAAAGCTCATGCTATTGCAATTACTAAGTCATGGTTAGCTATTGCAGTATTGCTAGCAGACACTAATCACTTGATGAGATACGTGTTGTTTGCTATTCACTACTTAATGACTATGTGATGCATGGAGTGGCTTTAGAACAAGAGATTCAATGAAATTTTCATACAAAATCAGCCACATGAAGTTACATATTCCACACATTCTTTTTAGTGGTTTTTACTGTGTTCTCCTAAGGCTAAACCATAAGTGTACTGGGGGAATAGAGAAATCTTTTATTTTTTTTAGAGTGTTTTTGTAGAAATGTAAATAAAGGTCCTCTGTGTTGGGTTTTGAACACTCTGATATGTTCACATGGCAATTTTTTGTGGGGTTAAAAAACGAAAGTTGATAATTTTAAAAAAAATTTAAAAGACGAAAAATTTATTAAACTCCTTTTCAAAGGAAAATGGAAAAAAGTGTGAACTTTTATAGATTAAACTCAATCAATGTATAATAATATAACTATTGGTTCGGTGCACCTCGGTTCTTCAGTTCTAAAAATTAAATCCAAAAAACGAACCAAACCACATAGATTTTTAATTAGTTTGGTTCAATTTTTCATCCTAACTATAAAACTCGATTTTTTCTCAGTTTGAATTATTTTGGATTGTCAGTTTAGTCGATTTTTTATGATCTACTTACACCCTTAGATAATGTCATTGCTTTCTAAATAAAATATCCCTTTTTATCGTCCATCCTTTCTTCACTTAACAGACATTTCTCTATGGACATCCAAACCCAATAAATTATGCTTATAAGATCCACACTCAACCCGTCCATATAAAACATGTGGCCCAATTCGTCCATACAAAACACATGGAGTTGAAGCATGCATGACTCAGATCACTTGGTCACACAAGAGTACAAGACAATGAAACTAGAGCATGCACTGATCATGTCACTATGTTTGTATATGACACATGACATATTATGAAACATTTCTTCAAGAAAACCAAATGACAACCTGGCATAATCATATCGATTGCGAGTTCACTATAGTTGATCAAAAAGGAACTCAACATTATTATCTAAATAATCGAGTTGAACTAAACATATTAAAGGTGAAACATAATATACTCTATCAATTGACCTAGACATGTTAAAAGTAGAGTTCAACGATGTGATAGGTCAAAGTCTAATAAAATAATAAAATCAATTTAACAATATACTTATACATTAATAATTAACATTTATCTATCAATTTTTTTTTACTGATTCTCCTTAGTCCTTACCAGTCAATTATTATTATTATTATCATAAAATATAATAAAGCAAAAGTAGTATTTTGGCAAGTGTGACATTTGTCATCTTTTAAACATGCTTACTATTTTAAAAGTTTCTTATAATAGTAATATTTCTATAACTATTATTAAATATTATTTTTAATTATTTAATTTGTTAATTCCTAAAATAATTATCTTGGAGAAAGTTTTGATTATTTTCAAAATAAGTATTCTTCGGTAAACACTATTTTTTTTTTTGTGCATTTAAAAACTCAATTTTTTTTTCACATATTCCAAGTTTAAATGCCCATTCTTCTTTTCTGGTAATTAATTGTCCATTCTTATTCCCGCACGAATCATATTTCCAATGTCCTTCTCTTTGTGTTTCATTGTGATTACTCAGTTTTTTGTTCTACTCAATTATTCTCACCTCTACTTTTATATCTTTAACTTCAATTTCAATGTTTAAGATTATCATCTTGATTCATACCTCAGTTCCGCTCCTCCAAAAACGACATTGTTGACACCAGATTTTATTGAAGATGATTGTCATTTTGCCAGGGAGACACGATCCAAATGTGATACGAAAAGAAGCGCTGAAGGAAGAGAAAGAAGTGGCAACAGTACAAGCAGGGGGAACATTTAGCTTCATGGACATTTTATTAGTTTGTGTTGTTTTATTTTCATAAAATGTTGCGAGTCAGTTATGAATTCTTAGTTTCTCCTTGCAGGGTGAAATTTGAACGGTGGTGTGGTACTCCACTTGCTTTTCTTCCCTGCCTGCAACTAATGCACTCTTCCCTGACCATTCTAAGGTTTGTGCACAGAAGAGAATAAATAGAAGGCGATATTAAGCAAAATAAATTATTGTGAAGAACCATAATTATTGCAAAATTATATCTGTACCATCTCTCAGTATTTTCATTATCAAACTGTAAAATAATGAAAGGAACCTTCTTAATTTGAGATTAGTATAATATTATCTATTTTTCATTTTGGTACAAATTATTGTTCTTCTATTTTAGAAGAATGAATTTTATAAAATTAATTGATTAAAAATCTTTCTTTTTTTGCTGTATAATGCAAATTTTCTGTGAAAATAAATTGGAGTGGCGAGTTCAATGATAAATTTCAAAATATAAACTATGTCGTACAAAATAAAAATTAAAATTGTCACTCTCTTAAATATTTTTTTTATCGATTTTTCATCTTAATCATGAACAAAAAGTCACGTTTTTACATGAAATAAATGTATAATTGTTTATGATCTTTACATGACATAAATGTATAATTGTCACGTTTTTACTAAACTTATATAAATTTACAAATTTTTCTGAAATTTTCTTAATCTTATTTTCATTATTAATTTAAAAAATAATATTTAATTTTTTTCAATTGATATTGATAATATTTTTAATCATTTACTATTTTCAATATTTTAGCAAATTGCCATATTATAAAGTTGTAAATTATATTATAATTAGTGTATAATTTAATTTAATTTTATAAGTTATAATTTGGCTTTTTCTATTTTGTTTAAAAAAAATTGTAATTTTTTTTAAAAGAAAATAGAAAATTAAGATATGAATAAAATATTTACATTCTATTTAACTTAAATTTTTTTCCCGTGCATAGCATGGGTATACACACTAGTTATTATTATGTAACACGAAAAATAAAAAATAAAATTTAACATACGCAATTGAACAATCTGAATCCTTAAACCCTGATTCTGCGTATCCGCGGCTACACTATCGCCATGGCCACCATGCATTCCCACTTAGAAAGAATCCTATGGACAGAAGACCAAATCTCTCTCCGAATCTCCCAACTCGCCACCCAAATCGTTAACGACTTTCCCTCCCCTTCACCTCCTCCCATCTTTGTCGGCGTTGCTACTGGCGCATTCATCTTCCTCGCTGACCTAGTTCGCAAAATTCACCTTCCCATCACTGTTGATATTGTCAGAGCTCAATCCTATGGTTCCGGTACTCTCTCCAATTGCTCTCCCACCATTTCTCAAGACTTCAAGGTTGACGTTAACGGTCACCACGTCATTTTGGTATTCTCTTCTATCTCTAACCTGAAAATGTTCCTAAAATTAATTTTTCTGTATGCATGACCGGGGTTTGGAACCTTAGTACGTACTTATTCATTTTTAGGGTGCGTTTGATCTGCAATGAAAGTACTAGACAGTACAGTACAAGGCAGAACAATACAAGACAAATATTTACGGATATTGAACAAATTTTGTCTTGTATGATACTTGATGGGGAAAATGTTATTTTGCTGATTTAAATAAGTCGTGCTGAGGACAAAAAATTTGTCCCATGGTTCAATGGGGGACAAGAATATATGATTTTGTCCAGTCCATTGACCCTTAGTCCCAGTAACAGTTTTAAAATCAAACACAGTAACATAAGTTGTCCTGTCTAGTCCCTTATTTTTTAGCAGATCAAAATTCTAGGCATTAGGCTATCTATAGTCTAGACTAATGTATAGTTTAGACTATGTACATGTATTATTCAATGAATCTAAAAAGTAAATTTTTTCTTATAACAACGACAAAGAGTACTCATTATTTTTTTTTTCTGTAATTTTTTACTCTCACTGGCTTGTTTCAAATATGTGGAATTTAGTGCAACCAAATGGAATTTGTTCCATCTTTTCTCAGTATCTATGCTTTTCATTAATTTTTAACTTTGATTTATAATTAGGTTGAAGATATTGTAGACACGGGACATACTTTATCTAAACTCATTGAACACTTGAAATTGAAAGGAGCATCTTCTGTGTCCGTATGCACTCTACTTGACAAACCAACAAGGAGAAAAGTTAATGTACAACCGCTAGGTGAAGGAAAATTCTACAGGGGATTTGAGGTATGACGCTCCCATTGCTGCGTTATTCTCCTTTATTTGTTCATTAGGTAGTTTTTTGTTCTTGCAGTACTTAGAGCTGATTTAGTATGTGCTATAAGTAGGACTGTAGGAGTTACAATTTAGCATGTTGTATGAGTGAGGAGTAAATGTATTTCTTAAACTATCATAATTGAGATGCAAATTTTATTTTCCATTTTCATATTTACATAATCATGCTGCCTCACTTTTTCTTCCTTATGTACTGGATATTTGCATAAGTTAAGCTTTTGAATGCAAATGTAAAAGAGAAGTTTATTGTTTCTGGTATGCTATCAGTACTATTGCAATGGAATGTATTATTGGGTTGAACTGTATTAGTGTATTATAAGTTGTAGCAATGGAATGGATATTGAATAGAAATATTTGCGTAGGTTAAACTTTTGAACGGAAATATCAAAATTAGGAGTCTATTGCTTCTGGTATAATATCAGTACTGTTGGATGGAATTGTATTGTGGGCTGTAGCGCGCTTATGCGCAATTAAGATTATTTTTTAATTTCTATACTGGTTTCATTATTTCCATAGATCATTTCGCATACAATAATGACAATGCCTATACTTTGGAACTTAAATATTTTGGTATGCTATGGTCTAACTACTAGACATTGTGAGTTTGAAGATATACTGATTCTTTTTCTATTTTTCTTGCAGTGTCCAGACTATTTTGTTGTTGGTTATGGAATGGATTTTGCGGAGCTGTACCGAAATTTATCTTACATTGGTGTCTTGAAGCCTGAACATTACAGTTGATGTTTTACTTGTTAGACGACACTTGCCATGTTCGGAACCATGAGCTTGTCGCATTCCTTCTTACTACACTCTTGAACGTAAAGAACCAATAGCTATCGTAAATAGTACTGGTTGTCGTGAACTAAGTTGTTTTTTGGATATTATTTGCAGATTTATTTGTTGCTTAAATTTTGTTTTATCTTGAGCAATTTGTATCAACAAATAGGAGTTCTCATTTAATTTTATAATTTTATACTCCAATTTCTTCTCTTTGATATAGGGGACCATCCATTTAGTTTGTTCAGAGCATTAAAAATAATTTTAGACCAATCTTGCATATTTATTTATAAACAGTTTTTAACTTATTTTCATAAATTCTTCCGTATAACTTATAAGTGTTAATCAAAACAAACACTTATACTATACTAAGTCATCAATTTAATTGTTTAACACAAGTAGAGCCTAAATGAGGCGTACACATATTATTTGTCAGAGAAATTGCTCTCTGATACCATCCCTTTGATTTTACAAAATCGTGGAGGGATAGTTTAATTGAAGAAATTTAGGTTCTCACGTGTGTGAACCAGTTAATGCATTTTCTCTTTGTTTTTGTGTCCGTTTCCATTGAATTGCTCAAACATAGTAGATAGACTTATAGTACTTTTTTTGTTGACAATTTTTTTTTTTGTAAATATACTTGATTTTAGCTAAAAAATACTCTTTTGAAGCTACTAAAAGTACACTTCGTAGTGGCTTTCAAACATAAACTATACGCTGTGTTTCGATCCTCTGCATCATGTCATAATCTTTCATAAATTTCCTTGAAAAAATCCTTATATATTTCATGGCATCTAGATGCTGTCTCAATTTCAGCAATTTTATACTTCCATTTCTTTTAGCTTTCGCACAAAATAAAGTCAATATTAAGTTAAATTAAATCTAGAAAAAGATCACTGGAAAATAAAGTAATCCGTGAAAAACAAACAAAAATTTGGTCTTACTCACTAACCACAACATTGATACATGCATTCTTTAAGTTTTTGAACAAAATTAAGTCTACATTAAGTTAAATTATTCTTGAAAAGTTCACAAAATAATCTTGAAGAACAAATGAAAATTTGGTATAAAACAAATGTTGTGGGTATAAAACAAACAGAATTCACTATTCAGAATGAGTGGTGTTGGTATATTCAATCTTTATTTCGTACTACAAAGTACAAATATAGATTAGACATTATAGTGACATTATTTTGAGTCCACGCTTTACTGTTTTGTTTTGTTTCTGCACGCAGTCTTATATATAAGTATCTTCCACCATAGCATAAATATACTTTCCAAATTCTAAATAGAATAAAAAGAAGATCACTGCAAAAATTGACTTCAATTCAACCATAAATATTACTCATAAACAAGAGATGGCAATTCACCGAAATAATTAACCACATAAATCTATGTTGCTTGAATATAGCCCAAAACAAATGTTCTGTTCAGAATTCATATAAGCAAAAATATGGTAGACTCCACAACAGTAAACAAATGTGATTTACCGTCGTGGTGATATCATACTCTCGTGGTAAATATGTAAATCCAACACAAGGTCACAGCTTCTTATGAAGGGGCAATCCAACCCAGAAAAGTTGTATACATGTAGGATGAAATGGGAAGAATTGGCTGTAGCTAAAAGAGCAGTGCCATTATCTGAAATGAACATGGGGTCAACAATAGTAGGTAGTTGCGTTCCATAACTCGTAGGAATGAGCCTCAATTTAGTCCACGACTCGACAACTCCATACTCTTTCATCATCCACACTGACCACACAGACGAATTATTACTACTATTTGACGTGCCGAGAGTATCAAAACACACACAAAGGCAATTATTGAAAACATACAGCTTAGTTTTGGATCCGTACTGACCATGGAATTGTGGCAGCGACAATTCCCCGAATGTCTCCTTCTCTATATTAAAGGAAAGTATCATCATTTGATTTGTACTACTAACATCACTTTTATGAGAAACCCAATTCAAAGTACCACTCACAAATTTCCCTAACTTCCTAGTGGGAGAACATGGGAAATTTTGAATAGTTTTCCAAGAATCTTCACCAAAGGTATAAATTTTGGTCAATTTTTCACTAGAAACATTCTTATTTTGCAAAACTATTACCACCTTATACTTGTCATTAACTTGATCATAGCCAAATCCATAATACTGAACCTCCCAATCAAGTGAAACAGCTTTTGGGGATTTTTTGGATTTCAATCTGATAGAAGGGTTGCAGAGCCTAGCACAACCTTGAGAGATATCAAATAGACACAACAACCCATTGCATGAACCAATGATACAAAACTCGTGTTTCTTCATGGTGTTGAAGCAATTTGGTTTAATAGGAATTTTATTAGGGTTTGATGGTTCATGGAATAGTGGCTTCAAAGGGTAAGATACGATTTGGTAGGGTTTTGATTTAACGGAAAACACCAATTGTTTGTGGGTTAAGCTTGGTTCAGCGGTTGAGACTCGAAGATGGATTTTTCTCTCTTGTCGGAAGAAATCATCGGCGAAATCTTCCTGAAGATTCCGATAAGGTCTATCTATCAATTGAAGTGCGTCTGCAAATCATGGAAAACCCTAACCAAGCTTCCAACCGCTGAACCAAGCTTAACCCACAAAGGGAATAATGGAATTAAATCAATTGGATCAGAAAACGGATTTGTCATAAACCGTTTTTATGACTTGGTCTTTTCTTAATTTTGTGCTCTTTTTGTTTAGGTTAAGAAAACGCAAGACTGGTCACCAAAAAATTAATACATCACACAAGCCCAAGGCCCAAGCCCAGATCCAAGCTGGCCGGGCGGCGGCGGCGCGCGCGTAATGGTCAAGATTGATTGCGCTCTCTCCCATCCACAAAACATTTATACCCCAAGGGCACACCCTTGTAAGTGGGACTTTAGTATATAAACACTCATAAGATGTTAAGGTTTTCCAATGTGGGACTTAACAACTTTTCAAAATTCACAACAACAAAAATGTTGTGTTCTTATAAAACCAAGCTCTTTTGCACATCATTTCCATTCAATTTCCAACAGTTTGCACCTTGCAATCTTAAACTTTTGTACTAAAATTGAACATTAATATATTAATGTCTTAAAATAGACAGTCATTTAATTGAAGAGACAATCTACATTAGTTCTAATATTAAGAATGATTGTATCATGCCAACCAGGAATTATTATGTTATCATATTCTTGCCCTAAAAAGAGAAGTTAATTACATCATTTGTTGCCAATGCCACCAAAAGATCACTCTATTGATTAAGGGTTGGTGGTATTATTTGCAGAGAAACTTTTTATACCACGTACGGCCAAGTCTATACTATACTTACAATTACAATAATATGATATGATATGATTTGGCAGTGGCACTCCTATTTAGTAGAAACATAACTGAGTTACATTTACAACTAACAATCATTCATCAATAACTTTCCCGCATCCTTAATTAGGTTCAAAGTAAAATTTTCTCTTCGGTTGCCAAGATTCTTATGCTTATTGCTTAGTAATGAATAAACAAACTTGTCCTAAGCTCTTTTATAAACATTAATTATACAGAATTTGGAGGTGATCTTAACTAGATTACAAGCTGCTCATGTATGACATTTTAGTGTATCGCTTGAGTCACTTTTTTGTTGTCAAATTTATACACATGGGTGGTGATGTAATTTAACATATATAGTATTACATGTTAAGGATAACTCAAATGCTATTAACTTAAAAAAGTTCGATAAAAAAAAGTTATGCATTATGCACAAATTCTAGTTAGGTGACATAAAATGTTAAAATTGTTCGGTCGACTGCAATTCACTCCATTTTGTGTTTGAGTTTTAAATATCTTGTCATTTCATTCAATTTAATAAAACTTTTTTAAGAAACATAAAAATTAATATTAGAATAAATCCATTTTTCTTTTATTTTATATGTAACTTTAGGAGCTGGAGACTAATATTAACGAAATTCACAAAGTATTTTATTTTTTATTAATAAATAAAATATACACGAAGGACCATAAAAGAATAAATCTCTCATATAATTAATTTACATATGAGAGAACAAATTGTCGATCTATTACATCATATATTTATTTATTTTTTCTTTTTGAACGGCTATTACATCATTTATTAAAAGAGAAAAATACATGAAAATTTTGAATGAAGTGAACTTTTAAATATAATAAATTACACTTTATTTTCTTATATGTGTAAATCACATATGAAATTATATATTCCCCTCTTCTTTATATTTTAACTTGATAATTTTTTCTCGATTAGTTTAGAGAATATTAATTAAGCTTTTAACTTGATAATTATGTTTATGTGATGTGATGATTAACAAGTTACACTATATTTCCATTAATCATCAACCACACCGGACGTAATAAACTGTGTATTTAAATTGAATTACAGGTGGTTCAATTCCCGCAACTATATTTGGGAGAAGAATAAAATCACTTGATGTCAGAATGCACCACGAACTTTGGACTAGTAGGGACTCTTTTATCTAGAAACCATAAGTTGAAAGCCAAAAAAAATAAATTGAATTAACTATCAATCAAATTGTTATTAAAAAAACAACCAAACTCAGCTCATTTTATTTATTAAATAAATAAAAAAGGATACAACGATGAACATATCATGATTCATGAACATGGTAATTACATAGGAAATTGAAACTACATATTCATCATAATCACATTAGTGCCGTGTATTCTTTTGTGCAAAGCGCTAGTGTGATCACAATGAGTTAAGACTTTATTTACAAAACTTTTGAAAATAGTGATATTTCGAAATTGAGTAATGTTAGTTAGTGATCATTCAAGGCATGGTTGGGGCGTATATTAAATTTTTAGTCAAAAAAATATAGTAATAATAAATTTAATTTAATATTTGTCAAAAATAAATAAATTTAATTTAATAATAATTTCACCTTATTTATATAGTTTACATAATAGATAGTCAACAAATTTCTTACCAAAAAAAAAAAATAGTCAACAAATTTAGTCAAAAAAAGTTTAGTCAAAAAAATAATAAATTAGCCGTCTACATTACAATCTTTTTTTACCAAAAAATATATTAGAATAATTTTTTGTACATAAATGCTTATTTAATCTTAGAATAATATTTTCTCCGTCCCTTTTTATAAAATCCCGTTTGACAAAATTGCACTATTCACTTATAATGTTTTGACCGTATTTTTTTAATAATACATATATGTAAATATTAGCATATAAGATCTTGTTTGATTTGTTTTGAGAAGTACTTTCAAAATATCAAGTTATTAAAAAATTTACTACTCGATAATTAAAGATATTTATGATCAAAGTAGTGCATTGGCGTACGTGCAGTGGTTAAACGGAGTTTTATATTTAGGGACGGAGGAAGTATTCATTATTTTATGTACATAAATGCTTATTTTATCGCTACATACAAATAACATCAATATATTGCCTTATACCATTATACAATAGTCAACAATATTCTATAATATTTATTTACAAATTACGGTCAATGATACTTTATTTTATAATAATATTGAATGATTTTATGTAAGAAAATATATAAAATTAATTAAATAATCAATTATTTTAATTAAATAATATTATTTTATAATTTACAAGTTTTATCATTTAAATAATTGTTTTTAATATTTATATTAAAGAACAAAAATAATTATCCATGCCTAATAGTAATACCTCTTTGAGGCCTGAAAAACTCAGCTCTAGCTCCATTTCATTTGACATTAGTTTCAACACCTTAACTTTTTTAAGAATAAAAGTTGTTTTAAGCTTAAAAGTAATAAAAGGAGTTTTACAAATAAAATAAAAGTTGTTTGGTAATTTTTTTTGTATTTAAAAGTACTTACTTTTTTTTAAAACAAAAATATTTTAATATAGTTTGTACTTTGTACTTAGTGTATTTTGATATATTTTATTTTTGGTCGAGACAAATCTCTATATTTTCTTCATTAGTATTAAGCCAATTTTTTTTAATAAGAGCTTTATAAAATATTTGTTTGGCCTTACTTATGACTTAAAGGAAAAGTAAAGTTAAAACAAAGTCAGGTCAAACTGACACTAGTAACTGAGTGCATAATAATACCTCTGTACTAAAATATAAATCGTTTAGACCATATTACACAAATTAAAAAATGTAATCATTATTGTCGTATGAAAAAGAGAAATTATGAGTTAGTTTACAAAATTGTCCTTCCTTAATGGTATGGAAAAGATAAATTGAAGAAGTAAAAGAAGAGAGTAATAAATAGTTAAGGGTATAATAAGAAAAGTAGCATTAAATGCTTCATTAATTAGTATTGTAAAGTGACTTATATTTTAGTACAAATCTTTTTTTCAAAGTGACTTATATTTTGATACAGAATGAATAACATATTATCTGACAACTTTATTTCCCCTAGCGTCGTCCTTCAAATGAACTCCCAACTAAATTAATCATAGGCTTTGGATAAGTCTATTTTTTTGGGTACATAGACGAGATGACAAAACCACCAATAAACTCACACATACAAGTGGAGTGTCCAGGTTCGAACCCAGTTCATGGACGTCCGGCCTAACAATTTTGATATTTTCTACCAGTTGAACTAGGACTTCTAGACTAGATAAATTTATTTTAATAACAACGTAACAAAACATTTTTTACATGACATTCTATTTATAGAGTGAACCATCTCCTGCGCCACCATAATGTTCTCATGAATATTACTTCCAAGTACAAGTACAAACTCGGTTTAGAACGGAGACACGACCAAAGCCATGCAACTCTTTAAACATTCAACAATTACCTTGCTCACCACCCTGTAAATGGTATTGAACAAAGAGATAGGTCTAAATTGATTAACAAACTCGTATTGAACCACCTTGGGAATCAAACATATATCAGTGTATCGGCAAAAGATGGTCAATCAAACTGATATATTAGAGGATACAAACGATTACCTAGCAATTTCACTAGGATTCATGCAAATTTTACGAACAAATTAAGATGCAAACACTATTACCAACCACTTCCCAAGATATTCGATAAAAATCGGTAGGGAAACCGTCCGGTCCTTGCGCCTTCCACGGACTAATACTAAACACTGCTCTTTTGACTTCATCGAAACATTCGGTCTATCAACCATATGTAAGTCCATATTATATTTAAACAAAATGTCAAAATCGTTTGTATCATTCATCCATCAAATCAGATGAATCTATGTTTTTTTCTTTGATAAATAAGTGGGCTAAAGCCCAAAAAAGAAAAAAGATTATAAAGATATCAATCTAGGGATGGTCTTCCCTAAAAAAATCATTTGCATACAATTCAGAAAGCTGAGAAGGACAAACATCATAGAACAAAATATCATATGATCAAGAGAGCATCTTATACTGACCAATCCAAAATGAATCTATGTTTAATATTGTACTTAATAGCCAAGGAAAGAATATTAATAGCCAATAAATATTAAGAATTAAACATAGAATTCTATGTTTAAATTACTACATCAAAACATAATATATGAAAGAGCATGCTTCAACTTGAACTCCGAGCATAAGTCTTCTTCATCTCTGTAAAAAAATGAATGTTGAGGGGTGAGATTACATCTCAGTGGATCTCATTAACTATTGTGATTCAAACTTTATCAATTTTGATTCTTGTTTCTCATTAACTATTGCTCTTTACAAATTAGTGTAGTAGCCTTTATGTAATACAACTAAAATAGGATAGCAATTCTAATCTTAAATTTGAAAGAATCTCAGATAGATTTTGCATGAAAATATAATTTAGTACAATAATTTATTTGAATTTTTTTAGAATTTTAAGGTAGTAGTGATAGTTGAATAGTGTAGAAAACATTAGTTGATAGAATGATAGTAGTGAGTAGTGTGAGACAAAAGACAAGAGGTAACATATTAGTAGTTAGGAGGAGACTTATAGTGTGGTGAAGCCTTCAATGTTATTGTCATTCCATCTCAAAGGCTTGAATACAACTTTACATATGTTTGCCTATTTATAGTTGTGAGAGGTATATTCTAGATACATTACAATCTAGAGTTTTCATGACATTTCCTAGTACAAATGTGATATTAGCTTATTCTATGCACTACTAAAGTATTCTAGCAAACTCTAGACATGTGCATCATTTCATCACAAGTAATAGTGATTCTATAATTTACTAATACATTCTAGAATTATCTAGAAATGTGCATCATATTTCAACAAATTTTTATGTTTAATTAACTTGATCACCAGTTCAACTTAATTAGTTTAAATGATATTCGCAAATAGATTAAATGAATTTCAATCCATCGCTGCAACATAACATTGCTATACTGTTTTTGCATGTAATAATACAAGTAGCTTCCAACATAGCATAAACATACTTCCTAAATATAATAAAAAGAAAATCACATCAAACAAACACTAACAGAAATTCCTACAAAGTCGAGACTTTAATTCAAAATGAGGAAAGCGCAGAACATGGCTTTACCAGAAGTCATCATGTAAGTAAAACTCGGGAGACTCCACAAATGTGAATTACCAACATCGCGGTGATACCAAACTCTCATGGTAAATAAAAATATGCTGCATATTCAGCCCAAATTCGGTACTAATCAGCTGAATATGCAACCCACCTTCCCTGAAGTTATACAAGGCAAGTTGATCACCCTTATCTTTCATCAGAAAAATACCATTTTCTGAAATGAACAGCGGTTGAACAATATAAGGCTCAATACTAGTTGAAGGACAACTCCAAAGAGGAATGGTAAACAATTTAGTCCATGACTCGACAGCTCCAAACTCTTTCATCATCCACACAGTCCAATGAGGATTGTTAGAGGCAAAAGACCCAAAACACACACAAAGACAATTATTCAAAACCTCCATTCGAGCAGTGGTGTAGACATCATCTTCATCAACATCAAGACGAGGCAGCAAAATTTCCCGGTATGTCTCATTTTCAAGATCAAAGGAAAGAATCACCCCATCACAAAAATTAACGCTTCTTCGAACCACCCAATTCAAAGTGCCGCACATGCATATCCCCATCTTGAAACTAGGATGACATGGGAAATCCTGTATATTTCTCCAAGAATCATCATCACCACCAAATGTATAAATACCGGTAAAAATCTGACCATTATTATACTTATTCGTATTGTACACAGATGCTAGTACTTTGTACTTGTCATTGACATGATCATAACCAAAACCAAAATGTGCAATACGTGGCCTAACAAAGGAAGAAATAGTTGGAGATCTTTTGGATTTGGATTTCAGTTTGATAGAAGGGTTCCACAATCTAAAACGATGGTTCCAATCAAGAAGACATAGTAAACCATTACATGAACCAATGATATTATACTCGTAACTAATAGTTGAGATAACGGGGTTAACAGATTGATTTTCCTGCTCCAACAATGGTTCAACAGGGTAAGATACATTTTTGCAATGTCCATCAATCCTGACGGCAGAGATCAATCGTGGATACGCGGTTGAGATTCGAAGTTGGTTCTTTGCGAATTGAGGATCAGAAATTAGTGTTTTCCATGATTTGCAAACGCACTTAAATTGAAGAAGGGATTTTACCGGAAGTCTTAGGAGGATATCGATGATGAGTTCTTCTGGTAAAATGGGTAATGGGATGTTGGCGGTGGTTTCGGACACCGATTGAGTTGAAGCGGTGTCATTTTGAAGTACATTGTCGTCGTCATTAGCCATTGCTTGTTGAAGCAGCTTGAAGACTTAACACTTGAAATGCAACTCTTATGATATATTAGTTGCAAGTAACATTGTTCTATAGAGTATTTATAATTGGTTGTCCATGTCACTTTCAGAGGGGGCAGTCAATTTCTACAATAAATTTTATTCAAAAGACAATTCAATAAAACTAAGCTTTATAATAAATTTAGTCAAGAAAATTAAATTTAGTCAAAAGATGAATAAATTTAAATATACATTTTCAATAAAAATTACTATACTTTTGATCAAACAATACTCAATTTTGAAAGGCTACCAAATTTCAAAAAATTTAATTTGTAAATAAAATTTTAATTCGTCATAATCACATTAGTGCCATGTATTATTTTGTGCAAAGCGCTAGTGTGATCACAATGAGTTAAAACTTTATTTACAAAACTTTCAAAAATAGTGACATTTCAAAATTGAGTAATGCTAGTTAGATTGATAGTATCAGACTACGAGTATATTTTCTTAGTTTTCTCTCTTTTAGATAATACACTAGTTTCAACAATTTCTTTTGTTGACAACAATGTCATTACAATATCATGTCTTTTTTTTCTTCGGCTATGCCTTAATATATTTATGTTTGAATCTTTTTTTACAATATCATACCTCAATCGCATTTGTTCAAATTAAAATTTCAATTGTCAATTTTATTAACTTCTCTAAAATGAAATTAAAAAAATTAGTCATCATAACTTTTAAGAAAAACTTGAATTACGTTTTGAATACGCACCTTAATCGAAAGAGAGATCTGACGGAAACTTCGATGAGAATCTCAACAATGAGTTATTCAAATACTCTGTAACTCATTGTTAAAAAAATGAGTTGAAACACCTGTACTCGACCCTAGGTAGTTGGTACACTACACAACTATTATGTTATATTTTATTTTTGTACACATGTGAATGTGAATATGTTTTGTTAGATGGTAGTATTTATAATGATCATTCAAGGCATGGTTGGGGCGTATATTAAATTTTTGTCAAAAAAAATATAGTAATAATAAATTTAATTTGATAATATTTTAACATATTTATATAGTTTACATAATAGATAGTCAACAAATTTCTTACCAAAAAAAAAATAGTCAACAAATTCAGTCAAAAAAAATTTAGTCAAAATAATAATAAATGCAGTCAATATTACAATCATTTTCTACCAAAAAAATTATTACAATAATTTTTTTGTACATAAATGCTTATTTTATCATAGTATAATAGTATTCATTATTTATGTACATAAATGCTTATTTTATCCCCTACAAATAACATCAATATATTGCCTTATACAATAGTCAACAATTATATTCTATAATCATTTATCAAAAAAAAAAAATTATATTCTATAATCTGTCAAAAAAAAATTCTATAATATTTATTTACAAATGACAGTCAATAATACTTTATTTTATAATAATGTTGTATGATTTTCTGTAAGAAAATATATAAAATTAATTTATCAATTATTTTAATTAAACAACATTATTTTCTATTTTATAAGTTTTATCATTTAAATAATTATTTTTAATATTTATATTAAAGAACAAAAATAATTATCCACGCCTAATACCTCTTTGAGGCCTGAAAAACTCAGCTCTAGCTCCATTCCATTTTTCAACACTAGTAACTGAGTGCATAGTAACATTTAACATATTATCTGGCAACTTTATTTCCACTAGCGTCCTTCAAATGAACTTCCAACCAAGTTTTTTTTATCAGTCGAGACTCGAGTATCCACCGCCGATGCAGTGACTACTCCCTTGTTAGATTGGAGGCACCTCGATGAGTGGGATAGCTGGCCCAAAGATTTAAAGCTGCTCCATACCCAAGGTGAGGATCAAACCCTCGGCTTTGGTTAAGGGAGGACAGGCCCGGCCCAATAGGGGTGCAGCATGAGCTACTGCACAAGGCCTCTAAAAAATGAGGCCTCGAAAAAAAAATTGGTAGTAGTATTAGTATATATGGGGTGTAAAATGTAAAATATATCACTAATGTGTAAGTAATTGGTCCAAATAGCCAAAGCCCAATGTCAATGATCCAACAAAAAAAAACATCATGTGTTTATAGACAATTCATGTGCTTATATAAAATTCATTTTACTAATTATTTTTTATTTTTATGTACCAGCTAAATTTTACTAATTATCCCTTGGAAAATATTCAATATGAAAACTTAGTCGAATAATTTTTTTCAAAAAATGCTAGTAGAATGTCTTGTTTTATCTAAGTCAAAAGGTATTACGTTGTTATAATACAAATCTTTTTGCTATTATTTGTAATTTAAATTAAAGTTAATTTTCTTTATATTTTTTTGCACTTTTTTATTAAGGGTCCTATTTTAAATTTTGAACAAGGCCTCCGAATACTCCGGGCCGGCTCTGAGGGAGGATGAGCCCCAACCGCAGGACCGGCTCATGGGTAAGGCAACCCAAACAAGGGCTTTAGGCCCCAAAAAGTAGAAAAAATTATTACGGAAAAAAGGCCCCTCATAAGTCATAAGCCATAAGTTTATTAGAAAAAGGCCTCCGACATAAAAGCCTCTTTAGAGAAAAAAAAAATTATAAAAACATAACAACAATTTTGTAACTCCTAAAAAAAATATTAAATAAAAGTTGTTATAGGCTTTAGAAAAAAATATCACTTTAAAATTCGCTTTAGGCCTGATATATCGTTGAGTCGGTTCTGCCTAACCGTTCAACCACACCCCTTTTTAACTCCCAACCAAGTTAATCATAGGCTTTGGATAAGTCTACTTTAATACCATCAAAACATTTTTTACCTGACATTCTATTTATAGAGAGAACCATCTCCTGCGCCGCCATAATGTTCTCATGAATATTCTCATGAATATTCATCCCCGGTACAAACTCGGGTTTAGAACGGAGACACAACCAAAGCCCAGAGGCATGCAACCCTTTAAGCGTTCAACAATCACCTTGCTCACCAGTCACCACCCTGTAAATGGTACTAGTATTGCACAAACAGATAGGTCTAAATTGATTAACAAACTCGTATTGAGCCACCTTGAGAATCAAACATATATTAGTGTACCGAAAAAAAGATGGATTCATGCAAATTTTACGAACAAAGATGCAAACATAAAAACCGGTAGAGGAACTGTCTGGTCCCAACGCCTTCCACGGACTAATACTAAACACTGCTCTTTTGACTTCATCGGCATCAATAGAAACATTTGGTCTATCAACCAAGCCTTCCTTCAATAAGGGATACGTCATCACTGTTTGAGACAGGGACGGATCCACATGGTGGCATAGTGTGGCTATAGCCACACCATGGTCGGATTATTTTTGTTTTCTTGTTCATTTTCAGCATTCTTGCAATTATGAATGTGAAGTGGTGATTTTGATTGTTTTTCTTAGTGTTTAGGTATTGTCTTGTATTGGGTAACATCATACAAGAGGCACTGTTGACTGTTGGTTAGAACCTGAGACTGAGAGTGGGACTTGTTACTGATGCATTTCTAAAAGCATTTAAGAAATGCCGCTAGGACTTTGCAGGTTTTTTCCACTGAGACTAAAAATTATCAACCACCAATTTCATGAAACTTTTTTAAGTAACATGCATAAAAATTAATATTGGAATAAAACCATTTTTTATTTATTTATTTATGTAGCTTTAGGATCCGTTCCATAACTAAGAAGCTCACTAACTTGACAATTGATAGAGTATTTTTATTAATAAACAAAATATACACTTGAGACTTGAGCACAAGCAGTTCCTGTAACAGCAGGTTTAGTCATTTATCAAAAAATTAACTTAGCATGCATACATTGTTCAATAAAAAAAAAAAGGTAGGAATAATGTCAGGTACATCCGACAAGGGTATAATACAACAAGTATTTAAAAGATGTCCTTAAATTACTACATCAAAACATAATACTATATGAAAGAGCATGCTTCAACTTGAACTCCGAGCATAAAGTCTTCTTCATCTAATCATCTCTGTAAAAAAAATGGATGTTGAGGGGTGAGATTACATCTCAGTGGATCTCATTAACCATTGTGATTCAAACTTTATCAATTGTGATTCTTGTTTCTCATTAACTATTGCTCTTTACCAATTAGTGTAGCCTTTATGTAATAGAACTAAAATAGGATAGCAATTCTAATCTTAAATTTGAAAGAATCTCAGATAGATTTTGCATGAAAATATTATTGTACGACCAAATGTAGTACAGTACTATTTATTTGAATTTTTTATGCTTAATTAACTTGATCACCATACACCAGTTCAACTTAATTAGTTTAAATGATATTCGCAAGTAGATTAAATGAATTTCAGTCCATTGCTGCAACATAACATTGCTATACTATTTTTGCATGTAATAATACAAGTAGCTTCCAACATAGCCTAAACATACTTCTTAAATATAATAAAAAGAAAATCACATCAAACAAACACTAACAGAAATTCCTACAAAGTCGAGACTTTAATTCAAAATGAGGAAAGCGCAGAATCCGGCTTTACCAGAAGTCATCATGTAAGTAAAACTCGGGAGACTCCACAAATGTGAATTACCATGATTGCGGTGATACTAAACTCTCATGATAAATATACATCCCCAGCCCAAGTTGGGTACTAATCAGCTGAATAAGCAACCCACCTTCCCTGAAGTTATACAAGGCAAGTTGATTACCCTTATCTTTCATCAGAATAACACCATTTTCTGAAATGAACAACGGTTGAACAATATAAGGCTTAATTCTAGTTGTAGGACAATTCCAAAGAGGAATGGTAAACAATTTAGTCCATGACTCGACAGCTCCAAACTCTTTCATCATCCATACAGTCCAATGAGGATTGTTAGAGGCAAAAGACCCAAAACTCACACAAAGACAATTATTCAAAACCTCCATTCGAGCAGTGGTGTAGACATCATCTTCATCAACATCAAGACGAGGCAGCAAAATTTCCCGGTATGTCTCATTTTCAAGATCAAAGGAAAGAATCACCCCATCACTAAAATTAACACTTCTTCGAACCACCCAATTCAAAGTGCCGCACACGCATATCCCCATCTTGAAACTAGGATGACATGGGAAATCCTGTATATTTCTCCAAGAATCATCATCACCACCAAATGTATAAATACCAGTAAAAGTCTCTCTATACGTATTGTACATAGATGCTAGTACTTTGTACTTGTCATTGACATGATCGTAACCAAAACCAACATGTGCAATACGTAGCCTAACACAGGAAGAAACAGATGGAGATCTTTTGGATTTGGAATTCAGTTTGATAGAAGGGTTCCACAATCTAAAACGATGGTTCCAATCAAGAAGACATAGTAAACCATTACATGAACCTATGATATTATACTCGTAACTCATAGGTGAGATAACGGGGTTAACAGATTGATTTTCCTATTCCAACAATGGTGCAACAGGGTAAGATACAGTATTGCAATGTCCATCAATCCTGACGCTAGAGATCAATCGTGGATACGCGGTTGAGATTCGAAGTTGGTTCTTTGCGAATTGGGGTTGAGAAATTAGTGTTTTCCATGATTTGCAAATGCACTTAAATTGCAGAAGGGATTTTACCGGAAGTCTTAGGAGGATCTTGACGATGAGTTCTTCTGGTAAAATGGGTAATGGGATGTTGGCGGTGGTTTCGGACACCGATTGAGTTGAAGCGGTGTCGTTTTGAAGTACATTGTCGTCGTCATCAGCCATTGCTTGTTGCAGCAGCTTGAAGACTTAACACTGAGAGGTCACTCTTTGAAATGCAACTCTTATGATATATTAGTTGCAAGTAACATTGTTCTATAGAGTATTTATAATTGGTTGTCCATGTCACTTTGAGAGGGCAGTCAATTTCTACAATAAATTTTATTCAAAAGACAATTCAATAATACTAAGCTTTATAATAAATGTAGTCAAAATTTAGTCAAGATAAATAAATTTGGTCAAAAGATTTATAAGAAAGAAAATTTTGGTCAAAAAAGTTAATAATATTAAATATACTACCTCCGGTCTTATATATAAAAAAATTTAATTTTTACATTCATTATATAATTAATGTATCTAGACAATATTATAGTCTAAGTACAAGTGAGATAAAATTTTAAGTAGGCTAATAGATCAACCAAGTCTTCGAAAAAAATCAGGTTCAGGTCTAAAAATAAAGCTATGATAGCCCACATATCAGACTTAAACTTTGATATTTTCAATAGACAAGACTTGACTTAACAAAGTCTAATTCGATCCAGCTTATTCTCACCTCTATTAAGTTCCATATAGAAGTTAGAGCTCCCTATTCATTTCTTAAAAATCTACCAACAACAATGCAGGGTGATCCTCTCTACTAAGTCCTAACTTCCTACTCCTTATAATGTGAAAATGATTTGTTAGTCTCCTCACCCCAAGTCGCTGACTACTAATTATAAATTGCTACTATTGGCCGTCTTGCCCCTTAATACACTTGTTATATCTTGGGCTCATTTGATGATGTATAAATTATTGTTTCTGATCTTATCAGTATCATTATGATTGTTATTGAGGGATACTATACTTTCATAGTTTCATAGGAACCCACATGTCCGGATGTCCCCATATACAGCATTTCAACGTTTGAGCTCTAAAAGAAACTTCACTGTCAGCAAAAAACCAAGGACACAATCCTGCTAAGTCGTGCATGAAGTGTTCCGTATAATTAGAAAATGAAACTTCTTAACGCACCCTATGTATTACTAGGACACCACATGAAAATGCAAAAATGCCCCCAAATTTCGGAGATGCATTTTCTGACGTACCTTAACTCAAGAGAAGTGTAATTTTGTGTGTAAACATTTCATAGATGCATCTCTGGACTATGTTTCTTCTAAAAATCCAAATCCATTATGACAGAGGCACTGATGTACAAGAGAAGTCGTTAGAGGACTGAGGGCAGAGGAGGCCTAGGAGCTCTAGTCCGGCATAAACAGTAGTTGATAGTATATATACTTTGGATATATTATCGATTATATTTTATTTGACTTATTTCGATTATATTGTGTATTGGCTGATGACTTATTTTGATCATCTGGATTTATATATCATTTTTTGCATATCGATTGTATGATTTAATGCTCATCACATAACATGGGTTTTAACATTTATAAATCGTCATTTTCATCGAAGTAACCATAAAACTAACTCAACTTGCAATGTTTCAACTTGCAATGTTTTGACTGTTTACGGATGCATGGGGTGTGTTTTGAAATATTTTGGAGATGCATCTCCGGACCAGTTAACAACGTTACGACTTAAGACAAAGTACCTCCAGAGATGCATCTCCTGAATCTGAAGGGCATTTTGGGAGGGTGTTATTCCACCCCATAGGGTGCGTTAAGAAATCCTCTTAGAAAATCACTCAGGAATAGAGCAAGCGCTGACTTGTATTTGGATAACAGCTAAAATAAGGGATTGTTTATATAGATACCAATATCCTTAGCTAATAAGGGATTGTATTTATTGAGGGAGTATTTACACTAAAACTACTTAAGATATAAAACAACTTGCCAAGCAAAGCGATCCATAATTCTTCTAATAGATAACAGCTTGAAAATGAGTCACTATGCAATGTGATTTCATAAAAGAATTATGTACAGTTTTAAAATAACTTTAAAATCCATCAAAGAGAAGTTAGTTTAGACAGATATCTAGCTAAAATAAGGAAATGCATTTGGAAATTATCGCTATCTCACAAGAGGAAGCTCAACCATCAACTTCAGCTTTAATCTCTTTCAGCAAATCTTCCTTGTAATCTTCAAATGTTCCAGGGAAAATTCTGACAGTGCCATCCTCAACAACCCAAATTCGACTCCTTTCTTCATCATGACAGACCCGTGATATCAATCTAGAATCGTGACTAACAAGAATAACTCCACCTGTGAATTTATCCAGCGCATCGGCCAATGCATCAATACTTTGCATATCCAGATGATTCGTGGGTTCATCTAACAATAAAATGTGAGGTTTTGACATGGATATTGATGTGAAAACGACCCGAGATTTCTGCCCTCCTGATAGTTTGACAATGGGGGTAAGATGATTATGACTAGGTAGCCCAAATTTGCCAAGTTTTGCACGGACAGCCTCCTGCTTACTAAGTCCCTCCTGGTCTGGGTGGAGGCGCAGGAGGTACTGAACAGGTGTTTCATCCATCGTCAGTAGGTCCACAAAATGTTGAGAGTATCTCCCTATTCTCAACTTCTGACACCTTTGAATACGACCTTCCGTTTCAATCAAATCACCGGCTAGAAGATTTAGCAGTGTAGATTTTCCGGCTCCATTAGGCCCAACAATGGCAACACGAGTCCCCATATCAATGCCAACATCAACATCTGAGAGTCTGAAATCCTCTCGGTTTGGATACATGAAGCTCACATTCTTAACCTGCAGAAGTTGACGTGTGAGCTCAGTAGGTTTCGGAAAGTGGAACACCGCGATGTATTCTTTCCACTTGCGTGGTACCTCTACTTGGGCCTCATCCTCATCACCCTTTCCCTTACTTTTGCTTTTTGATGCTTCCTTAGCTCGATCCTTCACCTTATCTTGTTGAGCCTTGTTTCCAGTCCTACTAGCTGCTTTCAATTGCTTGTCATAAATCTCATACTTCTTATTCGCTTCTCTACGACGCTGTTCATATCCACTCTCGAAAGCATCAAAACTTCCACGATAGAAATGTAGTTTCAAATCATGCAGGTGAATAATTTCAGAGCATACAGTATTGAGGAAATCTCTGTCGTGCGATACAACCACCAAAGTTTTCGTCCAACGACACAGGTACTCTTCCAACCAGAGAACAGCCCTCAGGTCAAGATGATTAGTGGGTTCATCGAGTAATAATAAAGTGGGCTGAACGAAAAGTGCTCGAGCTAATGAAGTTCTCATCCTCCACCCACCACTAAAGGATTTTGTAGGACGGCCTTGCATATCCTTTGTAAAACCCAGACCGGCTAAAATCTTTGACGCTTGAGGTTCAGCAGCATCAGACCCCATCAGTTGTAATTTTTCATACAGCTCTGCGAGCTTTTCTCCGGCATCCTCATCCTCATTAGTACCATCTTCATTCACACCCTCTATGCCAGAAGCTGCATTCTGTAAATCTGCAACTTCTTGTCGAACTTTAACAAGTTCTGCATTAGCTGAAACAACGGCTTCAAGCGCTGTTTTATCATCCCCAACTACCTCCTGCTCAACCAAAAGGACATCAATATTCTTAGGTACTGGTATCTTCCTCCAAGCAAGAAGCTTCAAAAGTGTTGACTTGCCCATTCCATTCGGTCCAACCAAACCATACCGCTTTCCATGAGATATCTTCACTGATGCATTTTTCAGTAGTTCTTTACCCCGAGCAGACACAGAAAAATTATCTATTGTTATATCTTTGACATTAGCATCAGCGTCATCATCTCCATTAAGCACCGAAGTCCGACTTCCAATGACAACAGTGAAAGCATCACGATCATCCCTAAGAGCTTCTTTCCTTGCCTGTTCAGCCACTTGGGCAGCTAAAAAATCTTTCTTTTCCCGCTTTTTCAACTCTTTTTCAGCAATAGACAACTCAAGAGGCTTCACATCAGGCCTAAGCTTTTTCTCCAACTCCTCTTCAGAATCATCATCATCATCATCAGAGGTGGGAAGATCATTATCATCTATATATGTAGAAGCTTTTGGAGCAGGTTTTGGCTTCGGCTTATTCGAAGATGCCTTTTCAGATATACTTAGCGCCAACATGGCAGAGACAGAAATTTTTTCCTTCTTAGAAACATCTTTGCTACTTGCTTTAGCCTCTGTCTTTTTCTTTCCCATTGAAGAAAACTGAAAAAAAGTGAAAATTTTATGAATATTGTTGATGTTGTGGGATTTTAAGTAAAAGATGAAAGAAAAATCTTATTAACAGTAGAATTGATACAAAAGAATACATACTAATCTCTATTTAAATCAAGAAAATATCATTATTAAAAGAACTAATATAAAATCTGATACTAAGTAAGAGATACTTTAAATTAATATAAAAAGATATCGCATGATATCTTAGAGCCACAAGTGATCACATGCATATATACTATGAAAACAACCAAATGGAATGAATGAATGAAAAGAAGAAAATCGAATACAAGAACATTAGATGAATACCTGAATCGAATAGGGAAGAAGAGGACGCAGATTGCGAGAGCAAAGAGGTAGTGTGTCGGATGAGAGAGCGAAGAGATTGCGATCAAAGGTTTTGTGATTAAAACCAGTTACAAACCAAAAAAAAATTTGGTTTTCCCCTAATTTTTAGGGGGAATTTTGGTTTTCCCCTTTAGGAGAAGGAATCGAGCGTGAGAGAAAATATTGTTGAAATATTAAAAATTTAGGTTTTATTTTTTTATAACAAATTTTTTTTTAAGTTTTCTATTCATTAGATTTTTTTTTTTGGTTATATATATTCTTTAGATTTTTTGACGTAATATATCAATTATATATTAATCCTTCTTTTGAGTTTATAATGTTGAGGATAAAAAACTAAATTAATTATTGCATCCCCTCCACTCTCCTCCTTCGTTAAAAAGTTGAACCAAATATAAAAATTTAAAATATCCCCTCCAAAAACTCTGAACCAAACAAAGTCTAAATTTTTTTTCTTTTTTTCTTTTTTCTTTTTATTAGCTTCTATACCAAAAAAAAAACAAAGTCTAAAAAATATGGCCAAAAAATTGTTCCACCCAGGAATCAAACCCGAATTCTCCCAAAATTTGTCCTTATGAAAGTCATTAACCACTTTAGTCCAATGACTTAGGTAGTTACAAACCAATTCTGAAAAGTATAGAGATAGTTTTTTTTTAATTGTATTTTTAGGGTTAAATACATTTTTAAACCTATAAAATTGAGATTGTTTTAAGATAAATTTTTACTTATTTTTTATTAGAATTTGCTAACTTTCTCCTATATATTTTACTCGCATGCCCCCACCCACTTTAATTTCTTGCGCGTCCCATTTAAGTCATCGTTATTTTCATTCTAAGTGGTTTTACATTTTCTACTTTGAAAAGGATATTTTTTTGGTCTCTCCAATCTTTCAATATCGGTTTTTTCCTTTTAACATACCAAAATATTTGATATAGTTTTATGTTATATTTATTGAAATGATACAAAATTACAACATATATGATACAAAATTACAACATATATGATGTAGACTTAGTGTTTAACTTTTCTTGCTTTTAATTTGTGTTTTTATTTGAGTTCTTGAGAGATCGATATGGGAAGGATATGTTTTAAGAATTTGGAGAAGGAAAGTTTTATAGTGGTTTTTTTTGTAGGATGTCAAAGCCTAAAAAGAAAAGAACTTACACGAATATCTATAGACATATAAGCATCGAAAATGTCTTCAAAAAGGAGACTTGAAATCCCACTGGAAGGAGTCTCATAACATGCATTTGAAAAAAATCTATAGAAAAACTTATTTTAGCCAATCAATCAGCTCTTGTGTTCCTCGCACGTCATGTGTGGTTGAACTACACCTGCCAATTTAACTCCAAGAGCTCTTCTATAACTTAACTTAATAAGTTATTAGTAATATTTAAGACATGGGTTTGATCCTGATCATATATACTTCCTCCGTCCCAAAATATAAGGGAAAAACATAATTTCACTTATTAAGAAAATATAATCAGGAGAATTTGAAATATGGTTTTGTAAAGTTTTTGTTAAAATAAGTTGCATAAGAAGGTGTAAAATCATTTTTTATTGGTTATTGTTTATTGAAAAAATAAGAGAGAATAAAGAAAACACTTTTTTTTTTTTGGTGAACAAAAAAACACATTTCTAAAAATTGATTTTCTTTTATATTTCGAGAATGAAGGAGTACATTACTTTCTTTTTTTAGGTTTATAGTGGAGGGAGCTTGGCTACCCAATGAAAGATATATTTTTTAAACAAATAATTGTTTGACGAGTATATTAGTCTCAAGTTAATTAATTAAAAGTCTATTATATACTATTTTTTTTTCTTTTTCTTTTTCTTTTAGTAAGATTATTTTCAATTTTGCAATTAAAATTTTCAATAAACCAAAACCTTATTTTACAACATGTTATCACATTCGATCTTTCAATAATGTTTTACCAGCCTTTTATTGTAGATTATTGTTAATTTTTTCAATAACCTTTTTTCCCATTCATTTACTTAGATAAATGACACATGGCAAATAAGAAAACAATTACTGAGATTAAAGAAACTAGTGTGTATACCCCATAAAAAACACCGGCTAAATTTTCTTTGCATCAAAATAATTTTGTTTTTGAAGAATAAAAATAATTTTTTTGTTTAATACTTGATATTTTAAATTGACGCAAACGCTTTAAAAAGAAAATCATGAGCAAATAGCAATATCAAATACGTTTTTGTGCAAAAAACAAGAGTTGGGATCTCTTAAAAGAAAATAAAGTATGAAATGAAAATTTGATTGATTAATAGGATAAAATTTAGGTGCAATTATTTAGGTATTTTTCGTATGATTTTTAACATAACAACATTATGATTTACTCGAATTCATAATTTTTCGAAAGTTTGTTATAAATACAAAGAAAACTTTATGTTAAGAATCATACAAAAGTACCTAAAGAAATGCATTTTAGTTTTGTTAGTCTGGGGAACATCAATAGAAATGATGGATCAATACTTCATGACACAAGAAAGAGACGTTAGATCTCCACCCAAAACTTTAAGTCATTAGGTTCATAGATCGCCTCTTTTTTCTTCTTTTTTTTGACATAAAAGTACTTATAGCATTTCATTAATCGGATCGCCTCTCTTATAAATTCAATATTGTTTTCATTCATCCAAAACATGTGTACCATTTCTAGGTGAATGAAACACTCTTACATTTACAACTCACAAAATATTATTAAAAAATTAATTTAAATCATAGTTTTTTTTTTGAAGGAAAGCTAAAATATTAATACTTTGGTCTAGAAGTCCGACCTCAACTGACATAAATTATCGAAATTGTTAAGCCGGACATTCATGACTAGGGTTCGAACATCAGTCACCTCACTTTGTGTTTGTGAGTTTTCAATGATTTATTCATTTCATCAACATACCAAAAAAAATACTATACTTTGATTAATAGTTAAAAAAGAATAATAGTATTTTATCAAAAAAAAAACAATAATTAATTTAATTACTAACAAAAAAAAAATAGAATAGGTTTTCAACAACCAAAACAAAAAATAGAGTTGTTTCTCTAATTTTGTGCCATTTAAATAGCCGTACATTTTAATCCTAAAAAATTACTGAATATTTATCATTTGAATGTGTGAGATTTTGTATTCCAAAATACCATTAACTATTTATAATAATAACATAAATTTAAAGATAATTAGAGAAATATTACTATCGTTATTAAACAATAAACATTCTCAATAGTTTTTTTTTTTTGACATAAAACATTCTCAATAGTTGACAAATGACAAACTTACAAAAAAAATTGAGGAGTGTTATATGGTACGACACTTTCACATACGAAAAATAACGACCGTTTATTTCTATGTTTTACATACCACCGCTTATCTGCTTTTTTGTATTATACTCCCTCCGTCGCGAAATATAAGAGAAAAAAACTACTTTCTTTTGTCCCAAAGTATAAGGGAAAAATCATTTTCAAGAATATGTTTTTCTATATTCTCATAAAATTAAATGCAAATTGTATATAATTTTCTTTCTCTCTCATTTTCTCAATAAACAATAATCAATAAAAAATGATTTTACACTTTCCTATGCAACTTATTTCAAGAAAAACCCCAAAAAAGTATATTTCAAATTCGCATGATTATGTTTTCCTAAAAAATAAATATATATTTTTTTCATTATATTTGGAGACGGAGGGAGTATTTCACATACCCTCACTCATTCCACTTTGTCAGCATAATTATCTCCCATAATTCTACTTTGGAGATTGTGGAGATCCCTAGAAGGATTCTCTAGAATTTTCGCATAATATGAAATTAAAATTAGTTAACCAATCAGCGCATCTATTTCCTTTACGTCAGGTGTGCTTAAAATTAACGTGTCATTGTAAGTTTGCTTATAACAATGGTTAAGGAAACAAAAATAGTAAAGAAACTCTTGAAATTTATATTTTCTACTTTTCTATAACAATAAAACACAATTTTCAATGCAACTATTACCTTTTATGATAACCTTAACTAATGCCCTTAGGGCACTAGTTAACAAGACCCTTTTCTATTTTCTCATATTTTTTCTTTGTACGAATATATTAGTGTTTGTATCGTGTTGGTACTTCATAGTTTTAAACATATGACTACATTATATTTTTAGCTTGGTTATTATTTAAAGACACTACTAGAATTTAAGGTGTTTTATTTGGTCCTCTGCTTTTTTCTTTTTTGTCTTGCTCTATTGGTTGGCAATGCCACAAAAAGATTTCTCTTGAAAGATCAAGTGTAGTTCATTGATCAATTGTTGAATTTATTTTGTAAATTAAAAAGAAAATCTTTGCAGTAAGTATGTATACTAATACTATATTACTCAATAATTGTATTTGGCATATCCATGATTGAAAAGTTGAAACATAACTAAGTAACATTTCCTACTAAGGATGGTTAATAATTTTTATTTATGGTTTATTTAGTTAGGTTCAAGTAGTAAATTTCTTCTACATTCTGTCTTCAATTGCCAAAATTCTTGTGCTTGATTATGAATAAACAAACTTGTTCCAAGCTTAAGAAACATAAATCATGCAGAGTAGATCCTATTCATAACTAATATGAATAATATCTATCTCTATTATATTACATTTGGTCTTATAACATTCTTCTCTAACTAACTATCCTTATAAGCCATTATTTGGATAGCAAACATGTTAGAAATACACATTATGCAGAGACAGAATTTCTGCTCACTCAAATGCCTATAACTACAAATGTTGTTTTTGTTGTCGTGAGTTGGCATATTAGTTATAGGGATATTAATTTCCTTATTTAATATAATTACATAGTATAAGGGATTCCATATAATATGATTGCAAATTATGTGGGATTGCATTTGAATATACTTCCTGTAATAGCATATTGAAGGCTATATATATACATGTCTTGTACAGAAACAAATACAGTGAAATAAACCAGAAAATATGTTTATATGCTTTTCCATGTCTTGACAGTTTTTTTTTTGGAAAGGGCTAAAAAAGATTTTATTCAATGAAAATAAGGCATAAGAAATGCCTATGACAACATATATCACAGAAATAAACTATGCCAAAGTATGTTAAAGACAAAATATGACAATTATCTCCCAAGCAACCTAAACATGATCAATCTTCTCCGAGAAGCACCTCCCTCGCATATATAACTTTCGGGTTTGTAGGATTGACAGCCAACCGAACTTTGGTTCCTGCTGTAAACTGATTGTCCCTACAAAATTCCATCCAACCACCACTAAGATATGCTTTCACTCGCTTACCCCGGTGTTTCCAACGTATTTTGCATTGATATTCATCGTTGACTGAATCTACAAGTGTCACGGATGTGGGTTTTTCACGAATAAGGCCGTCCCTAACAAACTTAATTGGCAGATACTGCAAAAATCAAATTCAAAATGTTGTTAATAAAAATATGATCGTAATAATTAAAATTTCGTAACTAGATTCATAACTGCATTACCAAATCGTTGCTTGAAGCCTGGTATGGTGAAATAAGTATAACAGAAGAGACCAAATTATCAACAACGACAACATCATCAAAATTTTCAACATTCTCAACACCATCATTCGATTTATCCATGTCAAAAGAACCGGCGGATAAACAATCGTCTTGAACAACATTAGAATCAGAACTTGTGCCTTTAACCTCAGTTGCATGTGCACCAACATCAACACCAACATTTGACTGTTGAACTGGTGCTTCATACATACCCCTTGCATATATAACTTTCGGGTTTGTAGGATTAACAGCCAACCGAACTCTAGTTCCAGCACTAAGCAGATTGTCCCTACAAAATTCCATCCAACCACCACTAAGATATGCTTTCACTTGGTTACCCCTGTGTCTCCAACGTAGTTTGCATTGAAATTCATCGTTATCGGAATCTACAAGTGTCACGGATGTGGGTTTTTCACGAATAAGGGCGTCCGTAACTAACTTAGTTGGCAGATACTGCAAAAATCAAATTCAAAATTTTGTTAATAAAAATATGATTGTAATATTTAAAATTTCGTAACTAGATTCGTTACTGCACGCATTACCAACTTGTTGCTTGAAATCTGGTATAGTGAAATAAGTACAATAGAAGAGACCAAATTATCAACAGCGACGACATCATCAAAATTGTCAACATTCTCAACACCATCATCTGATTTATCGTCCATGTCAAAAGAACCGGCAGCTAAACAATCGTCTTGAAGACCATTACAGTCAGAACTTGTGCCTTTCACCTCAACAACAGTGTGTTCAGTTGCGCGCGCACCAACATCAACACCATCATTCGACTGTTGAACTGGCGCGTCATACATATCCCTCATTTCTGCAGCAGTAACATAGTCTGGATGGTCGTACGTTTGAACAAACGACGTAGACTGTATCTTCACCATATCGAGGTTACGAACAGACATTTGAAATATACTGTCTCCGATATATTTTAAACGGAGGATTAAACCTAATGGTTGATCATAGTGTTCAATAAGACGTGTGACAAGCTTATAAAAATATGCACCATCAGAGTTCTTTTGAATAAATACACCGAACATCGATCCACGTGAATCGATTAGCCAAACTCTACGTTGAAGTTCATCTTTGAAACGATCGAAGAAATACCAGGGCATATCAACAGTGTCCTATGAAATAAATATAAACATTGATGTCATTCAAACATAAGTCTATGATCTATAAACATAAATAGAATGTAGTAAAACGAAAGATTATATTGTAGTACACTAGTACCTTGTCTGGTTGAACAAGTACATAAAACCTTCGAAACGTTAGCTCCATGTCGATCTTATTCAATTTAGTTAGTACAGGAACACAATGTTACGTTGTCTTTCTTAACACTGAGATCACTCTTTGAAATTCAACTCATATGATAATGATATGTTGCAAGCAACAATGCCCTATATTTATAATTGTTGTCCAAGACACTTTTAGAAAATATTCAATTTCTATAATAAATTTTATTTAAAAGACAAATCTATAATAAGTTTTATAATAAATTTGGTCAAAAGATTTAGTCAAAAAAAAAAATTGGTCAAAAGATAATATTTAAATATATATCTTTCATAAAAAAATCCTATATTTTGTCAAAAAAAGATACTATAATATGAAATAAACTGTTTTTGGTCAAAAAAGTTATAAGAAATAAATTTTTGGTAAAAAAAGTTAATAATCTTAAATACTATATTTGTGAAAAATATATAAAATAATTTCTTCTAATTATATGATTGTATAAGTCGCGGTACCGTATGATAACTAAAGTGATGACAGTTGAAAGACATATAAGATGACTAAGAGAGGTACAATAGCGGTTAATTTTTTATTGTTAAAAAAATATAAAGTTAAAATTTTTTTTTCTATTCGAAAATGAGTTCTTTATTTGACAAATCTATAATAATAATTGTTTGTATATCTATGCAAGTTTTTTTTTTTTGACTAAAATATCTATGCAAGTTATTTCAAAAAAATTCCACAAAATAATATTTCAAATTATCATAGTTTGATTTTCTTAATAAATATGATTTTTTTTCTTATAATTTCTCTTTAATGTGTAGTAAAGCAAAACTCTAATCTATTGGAAAATAAAACACTTCAAACTTGATTTCGAGTTTTGGATAGGCATTGCATGTTATGCGTAGGGATCGAAATTTGTACCTCTTACTCTTTTTTTTTTCTGACGAAAAACAACGATATTCATTCATTCAAATTTGTAAATCGACATCATAACATATTCAAATTCGCTAAAAACTAAAGAGGATAAATCGGCGAACAAGCTCACCGCATCCGAGTTAATAGCATAAAACGGCAAAATGATAAAACCTACAATTGATATGACAAAATATAAATTTTCGGAGCACTCATGCTTCCGAATCTGCAACGTTGAAGACGCTAAAGTCATTGAATCTGCTCTGAAGTTGGATTGAAGCAACCCTGCAAATATGAAACAAAACAAACACGATACGAAGACGGGAAATCCAAACACCATACGAAGACGGGAATACAAACATCGTACAAAGACGGGAAATCAAACAACTCCACGATACGGGAGTAACTAGAAGAAATCACGGTGAAGAAAACTCAAACAAAACTTAAAAAATACGTGAAAATCACTTATTTAAATAAAGAGAAACTAAAGAAACGATCAAGGGGTGATTTTGGATCAAAATTGACCCTAAATCGTACCTCTTATTATGTTCAATTATTCACCGACATTTTTTTTCTTATTAATTTTATTTTTCTTCTTAACTGAGTAAGTAATCTCCAATTGGCTCATTTGATATTTTTAACATAAAAACTCATTTGATTAAAGCTTAAACAAATACAATTATCGCTTTAATACGTTCAGGTTTATACCGAACGCGACTTCTCTGTCATCATCGTTGTTTGCTTCATCTTTCAGAGGTTTAAGCATCTCTGTATCGCCGCCGCAACCGCAAATGAATCGTCGTGCGAATCTTTCTCTCACCACCGCATTCTCCAGAATCAAACACTCCTTTCGCCAATCACATCCACCCACTTCTCCGATTCCCTTTACACCATCGATTCACACTATCCCATCCTCAAAGTTCCACTCTTTTTCCAAAATCACAAACACCCATTTCACGATTAAGCATAACGTAAGAAATTTCAGTAATGGGTCAAGCGAGTTTGATCATAACAAAGAAGTGGACGAAATTAATCTCAAGTTTGCAGAAGCAAGAGAAGAGATAGAGATGGCGTTGGAGTCAAAAGAGACGGTTTATTTCAATGAAGAAGCTGAGTGTGCTCGTGCCGCCGTCGGTGAAGTGTTGTCTAAGTTTGAAGGGTTGATGGCTAAGTTGTCTGAGAAGGAGAAAGGTGCTTTGCAGAGGTCTATGGGTCTTAAGATTGAACAATTGAAAGCTGAACTTTTACAATTGGATGAGTAAGATAAGAGTTTTTTATTATTGTTATTGTTATTGTTGTTTGTGATTTATTTATGGTTCTTACTTGTTAGTTTATGACTTAAGTTGGAGGATTTAGCTTATAGATTATTATAGGGTGTTTATTTTATAGGCTAGAATTTTTAATAAATACATTGTAATGTAAGAAACATCGATGATTTAACTCGCAACTTAAGCATTTCTTGGTTTAAAGGGATGTTGCAGCATCAGCAATTTTGTTATTTTGGTTGAACGAATGGGATTTCTTAGTTCTGTGTTTTTGGGTAATAAATTAATAATTAAAGATGTTAAGAATGATATTAGTTAATTAGTTAATTGATATATTTAAGAGAAATTGCAGTAATCAACTTTAAAATATGCTTAAATAGTGCTGCCCCCATATATATTCTATATAAATGACATTGAGCTTTGATCAATTGCATAAGTCTTCCCTATTATGTAAAAATAACAGTGTTGTCATTCACGGAAAATAGTGGTTTGTTCAAATTATGCATGCTAGAGTAATATAGCGCCGCTATTTGACAACACTTTGTACTGAATAGCGTATTGTGCTATCCTTATCAGCAGCATAACTTGTTGACATATCTCTAGAATATTAGTAAGTTTTGTTTACATAGTATTATAGTAAAGAAGGAAAAGTGGGACTAACAACATGAAATCTTCATCTTATTTGAGTTCCAGTTCTATACAGTTTATGTTGTTTCCGAAAGCGAAGCTGATGGGAACATACTGATATAGGCTTTCACTGACCAATAGAATTCCTGGATCCGACTTCAGTTGATTCTGGCAGGATGCTACTTGGAATTACTTAGTTATAGGTTATTGGTCATGTCTAACCATTTATCTATTTAAATCCTGATAATACGGGGAAAACAAATTGTTATTTAACAGTGAGCAATGTTGCTCATAACAAGATTTTGCGCTGCACTGCTCCTGTAGTGTTGCAGATTTCATGCAGGACTGCAATGCAGTATTGGAATTGAACATCCCCTCTAATGGTTTGATCAGAAATTGCCTTAAACCCAAACGTGTAGGCTTCCATGCCCCTCTAAAATTTACATTTTGACTATATTCATGGGCAGTTTGTAGTTATTGTTTTTTACCCTCGTGGGTCTTTCACTGTTTGCACTGGGGCTTGACGTTCAATTACCCCACAGAGGCTGCCACTGCTTGCAGAGGCTATGTTATGGCTGAGCTCTCAATGAAACAGATAAGGATGCAAAGTGAGCGAGAGTGAGAGATGCCTCTCACTTATAAACACATTTTTAGGCCATATCTCATCCATTGTGAGTCTCTTAAGTTTTATCACACGCTCTCATGTCCAGGACTGGAACATGACCCAAGTGCTCTATAGCAGGTGGTCCAACAAATCTTGAATAATCTTTGATACCATCTTAAAATATGGGTAGGACCTAACTCAACCCTAGGGATGCCACACACACACACTTGGGAAGTATATTTCCGGAAAAATTGCAATTTTGGGGTGTTATTAGTTACTGCACGTAGAAATCACCCACACTTTCTACTTCTTGCTTTTGGTTTAGCACCATCAGATCAGTTTTTGTTTTGTGCTGTTTTGCATGGCAAATATTGAGGTCTACTGAAGTATACTTTTGACACTAGTAATGTATAATTAGTAGCACCTTACAAATTACTGTGACTCTATGAGACGTTTATTCACAGTTATTTTTCCTTTTTAACCTGACGAGTGAGCACCCTCTGAGAACATGAGTGTTAAACTATTCTTGCCGTGCACACATTATTTTATAAATATTTAAACTGCTGCTAAAGTTGCATTAGTTGTAAACTTCTTGTAAAGAGTCCTCCACAATGGTCTTTACATGTGACATGTGATGAAAAAAAACCTAACTCAAAGAGGGACAGTGTTGTATTATATGTTAGAGTAATGAGAACATGTGAATAAGTTTATCATTAGCTGTATTCTTTTGAAATTTATAGGCTATATTCATTGTTTTGAAAATGAGCAGATAACTGATATAGATATAGATACAATGTACTAATACTAAGTTTAGATTACAATTAAAAATGCATTGACATTCCTTGAATTTTGAAACTAGAAATCAGCAAATTCATTTCATTTTTCATTTCAGTTTCACTCCCAGCCAAGCATAATAAACAGTGTCTCTTTTGACTTGTTCTTTTTGTTATACACACACACATATTTGTTTCCCATGGATAAAGAAATTAAGAAACAATACAAAATGCTTTAGTAGTATTTGAGGTGATAAACAAAAGACAAGAAAATCATAGAGCAAATTGATGAACATGACAATTATGCTTTTTGACACTGTCTGCAAAAATCAAAATGCTGTTATAGAAACAAATCTAGTGTCTGCTAAGACATAGGGGAGGAGGAGAGGGTAGTAGCATGGCTTGTTTGTGCTTTTGTCTCCTAACATGTTGCAATCATCTCGGCCCCCACAATTAACCCTCCATAAGATGCATGCATGATGCATCAATTTTCACACACTTCTTGCCTTTATCTGAAAGGGTCTTTATATCCATCACATATTTTATTTAACATGCTAAAAGTGTGAAGTATCTATCAATTCTATTGATGATTAATCTTGTTCCGGTACATCTAAAAGTCTCAATCGTTTGAGAATTGAGGCTAAAAATAGTTTATATACAACACTTACACTTCTCAACCCAATAACATGTCTTTTACAAAGGACAAATCTGTGAGTGGTCATATGCAGCTCAAAACAGACAATACATCAAAACGTGATGTGATGTACTTGAGAGTGGAAAGGGACAAATCTCTTTTAGATGAATTTAACCGATTGAGATCACTCAAATTTTTTTTTCATTAAGGAGACTTTGAACCTAAGACTTTATCTAAGGAATCTTAGTCCAATTTTACTTGAAGCAACATAATGTTGGAACTTGGAACCACATCCATTTGTTTCATATTAAGTATCTCATTTGGAATGTGTACACTTGATAAAATGATTACTTATATAAATTTTTAATAAAAAATATGTTAAAGCCTAAAATATTGTTGTATTTCATTTATCATTTGTCCACCATATACTTACAATTGCAATTACCTACTGTTTTTCCCTAATTGTAAGATTTATTTGAAACATTGCTTTGCTTATAAATATAAGACCAATTACAAAATTTTAAATACATTTATTCTTTTTTTTCTTTTTCAATTATATTGAATGCATCAATACACCACATAATAATTATACACATCAGTTACACCACAATAAAATATTGTATTGATATTATAAAATGAAAAATAATTTGAGACAGAAATATTATAGATGAGACATAAAATACGAGACAGAGTAGGTAAAATAATTTTAGAAGAATTGTCTTTGAAAAATCAAATGTTTCACTGTCAACTTGAAGATTAGTTTTTTTTTTGTCGAGACAGACTATCTACCGTCAAATGCAGTGATTATTTCCCTCGTTAGATTTGAGGCACCTCAAATAGTGGGATAGCTGACCCCAAAGATTTAAAATTGCTCCGTATCTAAGGAGAGAATCAAACACTCGACCCTTGGTTAAGAGAGAATGAGTCCAACCGCTCAATCACACCATCTGAGTTCTTGAAGATTAGTCTTATAGCAAGTCTAAAAGGCTTAACTTAACATGTGGCGATATCTTTTAAAAGTCTTATAAGGGGAAAAAATTGTCTTCTAAAATAGAGTAATTAATTGAAAGAAATTCAATGAATGTAATTGAATAATGTAAGGTGAAAAAATAAATTGTGCATGGGTCAATCACATCAATTTACTCTGCAGTCTACATCATCACATTTCCATTATTGTTGTTCCAGGAAACATTCAGGCCATAGAGGTTTTGTATTCTTCCTACCAGCCAATTCCTCACCTTTCGGCTCTCTTGTACTTTTTCCAACGTAGAAATCATTTGAATCCATAGAATATGAAAGATAAGAGCTTATGCATAGTGCTCCATTTTTTAAGAATGAATTATTACTTTCAGAATATACTAAGTTCCTTTTTCCTTGAAGAAATTAACAGCAGATGTTAAGGCACAAAAACCGGACCATTCTACCTGCTAGTGCTGGCTAGCATGAACAATAAATTACTATAACTCTTATATATAAAATTTTAAAAAAAATATTCTTAAATAAGAAAAAATTATTTTTTGACAACTTAATAACAATAAGTGTGCATGGCTCAATTGGTGTCCGCCATTTGCAATTAACTAAGTGATTGAGCTCGATGGATTTATTATATGGACGAATCATTCAGAAGAACCCGAGTTCAAATTATAACTGCAATTAAGACACAAATATTGCAGACAAGTGATATCTGTGATATTAATTTCTAAAAGTCACTAAAACTGTACAACAATAGCCGTTTGAAATTTGAATAGAACATCACTTCAGTTCTTCTCTACCTTCCTTAATCCTACTATTCTACTCTCAAAGTTTCCACATTAACAAACATCTTTATTTTCATCTAAGAACAGATGAAAATCAATAACTAATCACCATTGCAACTAATTATTAAAACAAGGAAAAACAAAAAATCAGCATTGAGTTGATGACTGTTTGATTAAAGGTTGAGAGGTTTTCCCCATCTCCTCATGAGGCTGACACTTAACTTCCATCAGTAATGCAACAACTTCCTTCATAGTTGGACGTTCAACGGGCGAAGAATTCACACAAAACATAGCAATTCCAAGTGTTTGAAGCATCTCTTGTATCATTTGATCTGGTAGACTTTGAAGCTTTGTATCGAGTATCGACACAGCTGGTTCAAAGCTAGCCATTTTCTTCTTTACCCATTCAACTATGTGTTGTCCATCTCCAACGTGTTGGGATTCAACTGCACTTCTTCCACTTAGTATCTCTAGCAAAACCACTCCATAACTGTATACATCACTCTTCTCTGTTATGTTCATGGTGTAGCCGTACTCTACATTAATTAATGGCCATAAGATATGGTTAGAAACTGAGTAGAATTTAAATAAACCATCACAAATAAATCAAAACACTTGGAATAGAATGAATATCCAAATATTCCTTGGCCTAATTTATTATAACGACTAAACTCTTACCACTGAGCTGACACCTCATAGATAAAAAATTATACTAAGGCTAAATTGAATGTATGCATATTGTTTATACTTTGGATTTTCTATAACTACTCTTCATTATGCAAACTTCATTTTGGATCCTTTGCAGTCCTGCAGCTTGGTCCAACCAAACATCGGTCGTTGGACCGATCAGGATGTAGGGCTGCAGAGGACCAAGATAGTAATACAAAATATGTAGGCATAAAAATAAGTTTAAGAAAAAGTAAAGAATGTGAAATAGACTTGCCTGGGGCAATATAGCCATAGGAACCAGCAACTCTGGACATTGCATGATGATAGTTTGGCGAATTCATTAGCTTTGCAAGACCAAAATCTGCAATATAAGCTTCATATTTGGAATCTAAAAGTATGTTATTGCACTTAACATCTCTGTGAAGAATTGCTGGGACACAATCATGATGAAGGTAAGATAGTCCCTGAGCTGAACCAACAGCAATCTTGTATCTAGTTTCCCAATCTAAGTTCCTATTCCCTTCCAAAAGCTGTCTTAGATTACCATTTTGGATGAAGTTATAGAGAAGAAGCTTAACACTCCCATTAGAACAATAACCTATGAGCCTCACAATGTTTCTATGTCGAATGTAGCCGAGAATCTGAATCTCAGCAGCAAAAGAATCCACCATTTCATCTCCTTTGTTTGTTTTCCAAAGCTTCTTCACTGCTATCACTTCTCCGTGCGGCATCTCAGCCTTATACACAACTCCAGAACAACCTTTTCCGATCACATTTTCGTCTTTCAAGCAATCCAATATATTATCTATGCTGAAATTCAGTTTCTGAAACGGTATGAAAGTCCAGGGATAAGAGAAATCCTCGGCTCCTGACGCGGAGCCTGAAATCCTCAAAGCTTTCTCAACATTGTATTGATGATTACTACGAGTTACTAGAATCCATGACGCAATGACAATTATGGTAACCGAAGCTAGAATAATCACGATCATAGCTATGGTTTTTGCAGATTTTAAACCATTCTTTTGAGTTAGACTTGAAGAACATGTGGTACCGTCAATCGACTGACACAGATTCCGGTTCTGAAGATATGAACTAGAAGTTAGAGTTTTAAAGAATGGAGTTACTGGAATAGGACCTGAGAAGTTGTTGTAGGAGATATTCAGTGAAGTGAGACTGGTTAAAGAACCAAGAACCTTAATTCCTCCATGAAGCATGTTCCTTGAAAGATCAAGTGATTGTAACTGTGTCAAAGCAGACATAGAATCTGGTATTTCACCTGTGAATGAATTTGAACTCAAATCCAAACTTATGGTTAAGCTTGTAACATGACCAATTTCTGAAGGTATGCCACCAGATAAGCTGTTAAAACTCAAATCCAATAGAGTTAACTTCTGCAAATTTCTGACAGATTTAGGTATTGAACCTGTTAACAAATTATTGTTGAGAATAAGCTTATTCATATAACTCAAGTTTCCGAAACTCCAAGGGATTTCACCTGTCAAACTGTTTTTACTTAGATCAAGCTGTTCCAAATTTTCAAGTTCTCCAATCAGTGACGGAATTTCGCCTCCGAGGTAATTGTTATGCACATCTAAAAGCTCAAGAACTGTAATATTCGCAATCTCAACCGGTAATCTTCCGGAGAAATGATTCATATACAAATCAAGAAAAACCAGATTCTGCAACTTCCCTATCTCTTTAGGAATCTCTCCTGAAAGCTGATTCTCTCCAACTCTCAGTCTAACCAAAGACTGACAGTTTGCAACACTTGCTGGCAACTTTCCTGTTAATGAATTTCCAAGAAGCAGAAGCTTACTCAGCTTCTGCAAACTGAAAATCTCTTCTGGAATAGAACCTGTTAACTTATTCCTTGAAAGATCAAGTGCATAAAGTTCAGTACAGTTTCCAAATGAAGAAGGTATAGTTCCAGAGACCAAATTCCCCCACAAGAAAAAACTCTGCAGAACCTTCAGTTTACCAACCTGATAAGGTATTGTACCTGATAACTGATTCTTGTCAAGCTGAACAGTTGCAAGACTAGTACAGTTACTCAACTGCCACGGTATTTTACCGGTAAGCGAATTATCGGACAAATGAAGCTGTTCAAGAACAGCTAACTTCCCAAAATCACCAGGTATTTCACCAATGAGATCATTAGAAGATACATCAAATATAACTAGTGATGAACAGTTTGAAATTTCAGAAGGAATTTCACCAGATAACGAGTTCCCCCAAAGAAGCAAACTGGTAAGTTTTTGCAGCTTGCCTAACTCATGAGGAATAGAGCCAGTGAGATTGTTCATATGTAAATAAATATTTCTCAGCTCAGAACATAAACCAAGTTCTGAAGGTATTGATCCAGAAATTTCAGTATCATAAAGTGCTAGAGTTTGTAGATTGATCAAGTTTCCAAATGTTGAAGGAATAGAACCTGAAAGTGAAGTTGCAGCTGCACCAAATGTGGTGAGGTTGGTTAACAGTCCTAACTGTGAAGGAAGTTCTCCTGTGAGAAAAGGGTTACCACCTATCCTAAACTGCTGAAGAGATTTCAAAGAGCCTAACTGTGAAGGAATTGAGCCATTGAGAAGATTATCTTGAAGACAAAGAACTTCAAGTGAAGTGAGGTTAGAAAGCTCTTGAGGAATGGTTCCTGATAATCTGTTTGAGTTCAAGAAAAGAAACTGAAGAGACGAGAGGTTTCCTAGTTCATTGGGAATGGAACCTGTTAAAGAGTTTGAAGAGAGGTCAAGAAGTTGAAGATGAGAGAGTTGACCAAAAGAAGGTGGGATTGAGCCAGAAAGATTGGTTGAAGAGAGGTTTAGAAGTTGAAGCATTGTCAAAGAGGATAGTTGAGGTGGTAAAGATGTAAGGTTAAGGAAAGTGTCAGGGATAGAAAGGGAAATTACTCTAGATTGTGGTGAACAAGTTATACCTTTCCATGAACATGGTGTTGAGGTTGAAGGGTTCCATGAAGAGAGAAGAGAAGGTGATGATATTGCAAGAGAAAGAAGTGCTTGTCCATCAGGTGAAAGTGATGTTACTTGTTGAATCTTTGTTAAGCTAAAAAAGATGAAGAAAAAGAACAAAGAAGTAACACTAATATTTTCCATTTGGGTTTATGAAAATGGGGACTTTACTTGAAGTTTGAGATTAATGTTGAAGATGAGGGTGAAGGGTGAAGGTGATAAAAGAGTACTAGTCTAATGAAAGCACATGCATGATGCTTGAGTTTCACACAAAAGTTTTAAACACAAGCATGTGAAACAAAAAGAGAAAATGTCAAGTAGTATGTTTATGAAGGAACATAATAGAGCTAAGAGAATGGTCAAAAGGACTGGTACTGTTTTTCTACTATTCTTTTGTCTTAGTATTAATACCAGAATGTTACCTCAACTATCTCTGTCTCTGCTGCTAAATTAGAGGCAAAACAAACCTTGTGATAATATTGAGTTGTTCACTATGCTAAAATGGTTGATTGATAGATAGATAGATAGATAGATATCTAAGTTGTGGAACTTTTGGTGTATGAAACATTATTGATTTCCATTGCTTAGAGGTAATAATAACCAAAGGGTTTAGCTCAATGGTGGTAGTGAGGTAGTAGATGAGCTTTTCTTTACTTCTAAGCACTTTTTGTTGAAATTTGAAAATATTTAATTTAATGATTTATTTAAATATTAGTACTAGTAGTCTAGTACTGTAGGATAGTTTTTTATTCATTGGTTTGGCTGTATTGTTTGTGGTGTATATTTACCAAATTGACCTTTATTACATGGATTAGTTGTGATGGAGGGGATGTATGAATAGGGATAGTATTGACAGTTTGCAAAAATCAAATGCAGGAAGGAGTGGGGCTCCATTCTTGTTCTAGTAATTTGCTTTGGTGAATGTATCATCAAAGATATTGGAAAAAACTAATAAAATTTGTCCAAAGTTTATAAGAGTGCAAAATGTTAACTCTAACTAAGTCTATTTATTGGAGACAATTTTAAGATAAGTTATATCAACAAATATGTAATGTGACCTTTTAAGATAATGTTACATTTTATTCATATGTAATTCTTAAATGATGATTTATTTTAGCATAACTATCTCAACAAATATTTAAACCAACATAAAAAATTTAATGTGATGTATCAGAGTCTATCCATTCTCCATTCAGCCACCATCAAACTTCAAAGTATAGTCTAATAGTACGAGGGAGTGTATTGGAAAAAAAAATTAACTAACAAAAATGATACAGACAAGAGTAACTTTGTTGTGATGTGAGAGGCATTTGAGAGAGCAACCTTGGTGGAAATTTAAGAAAACAGGATTCAAGAATTAGTGTGTGAAGTACAAAATGTCCTTGTAGACATTTTTGGGGGTCCAGCTCCAAATATCACTGTAAATATGATTGTATGAATCTATCAATGTGCTGTGAAATGAGTACTATTACTTGCATCAATATAACAAAATTACTGGTAGTATCACAAATTCACAAGTAGTAGTGTAGTACTACTAGTAAGGTCTCTGATTGGGACATTGCAAGAGATTCAGAGCTTTGTATTTATGTGCAAATATGTTTCATAGAGTTGGCAAGGTACACATACATACATACATATATTGCCTTCTTGGGAACAGAATGAGTACTTTGATTCGATGATAATACTATACTAACTTATAAGATGAGACAACTTGGGAGGTTGTGAAAGGATTAGAGTAAGCAAAACTATTTCAAATATCTTTTCATAATTTGCATAAACTAACTAATCTTTCATTAAAATTTTGTCTAATCTAAAAGTAAAATAGTTTTGGATTATATACTATGTACACGTATTATTTTACTATTGGATCATCAAGTCTCGGCACATAATTTATGTTTGATTAGAATCACACACATAAGTGGAGGAGCCGGAGTTCGAATTCATGTCACGATATTAGACCTATCAATTTCAATATTTTTGCTAATAAAGTTAAAATTTATAAATAAAAATGTATAGTATGGTGAACGCACGTAGTAAGATTAAACGGTTTATATGGTTCAATATAAAAAAATTTATTTAAAGGTTAAAACACTAAACTTAAAATTAAAATCTAAACTTTTCAATCTTACTCAAAAAATCTTACTTGGACCATCTAGTTGTGGCCGGTTGCATACATTCACATGCATGACTGTATCACATGATTGTATCAGTGGTGGAATCAGAAAATAAACTTTTCAATCTTACTCAAAAAATTCACATTCAGATGGACTAGGATTTACTGTTGTAATTAATACATATTATCAATGGTGAAATCAGAAAATTTATAAAGGGCAAAATCTCAATTTGGAACAAAAATATATCAATTTTGTCCTAAATTAACATCTTAAAAATCTCAATTTTGAATCAAACTAATCATAAAAATACTAATATTTTTCGCCGGAGTCCGGACATGTCGGGCACTAAAACCGTCACTAAAAATGTGGTTTTAGATAAAACAATTTTAATCATTAATTGAAATCAGGTCCAAATATTATATATCACTCCAGCCTAATGTTAGGCATGAAGATCCTCCTTCAGGTGCCATATAGGGAAGAAAGGTGAAGTCTAATAGTATAAAACAGTTGAACAAGTGGTGCACAATATCACTCATTAATAATCATATATCGAATACGAATTTATAAAATAAAAAAATATCATTTGATGTATTATTGAGACACGTCAAAATTAACTTTTTGGTAAGAGACACATAAAGATTAACGATATTTAATAAAAATTTATTATGTCAAAAAAATAATTATAAATCATTAATCTTGACGGGTTTCAATAATATATCAAGTCATTTTTATTTATTTTTAAAAATTTGTATAAATAATCTATATAATATAAAATTATGTAACAATAATGTACCAAAAAAAAATTATGTAACAATAAATTTTATAAAATTCTCATTGGTTATAAGATTATTTACAAGTAGATCACCGTGCACAATTTATTCAACTCTTTTATGTTAGAAAAAGTTGGGAAGAAATTACTTCGTGTAAATTTTGTTAGTTTTACTTTGTCTTTTTATACTACTACTAGTACTACTTTTTAACCGTGTGATTAGTGTCTATGGAGTGGAATTAAGAAATGTGAGTGATTTGGTTACCGAGGAAGAGGAGGTGGGTGTGTTTTGGGAGTGGAGTAAAAGAAATTTGTTTCTCACTCTCACATGACAAGAGAGAGAGTTTGAGATTTGGATTAAATTAGGGCACGGGTAACGATTAGGGTTTTTATTATTATGGTTCAGATTTTGAATCTTTTGATTGTTTCTTACAATTCAGCTGCACGAGGCTTATCTCTCATAAATGTCACAAAATTTTAGAATTGAGAACCTTTAGGGATGGTAGCTATTAGTAGCAGTGAATACTCCCTCCGTCCTGAAATATAAGGGAAAAAAACCACTTTTTTTTGTCCCAAAATATAAGGGAAAAAAATCAATTTCAAGAATGTTTTTCCTTATTCTCATAAAATTAAATGTAAATTGCATTTAATTTTCTCTCTCTCCACTCTTCTCTATAAACAACAACCAATCAAAATTGATTTTACATCTTTCCATGCACTTATTCTAAGAAAAATCCCACAAAACCATATTTTTAATTCTCATGTTTATGTTTTCTTAATAAATGTGTTTTTTTTATTTTCCCTTATATTTCGGGACGGAAGGAGTATGAATTTTAGAATTGAGAATCTTATGGACAATACATTAGAATTTTATAAAATTTATCGTTAAATTGAAAGTTTATATTATACTATTTTCGTACTAAAATATAAGTCGTTTTGACTATATTATATAAATTAAGAAATGTAATCATTGTTGTATAAGAAAAAGACAAAATTATGAGTTACTCCCTCCGGCCTTATTTATAAGTAAAAGTTACTTTTAGGTTCATTGAATAAGTGATGTATCTAGTCTTATTTATGAGTTAGATATATCACTTGTTCAATGAATCTAAAAAGCAATTTTTGCTTATATAAAAGGCCAGAGGGAGTAGTTTACAAAATTATCCTTTATCAACGATATGAAAAAAAATAAATTGAAGATGTAAAAGAAAAATAACATTAAATGCTTCTTGGTATTGTAAAGTGATTTATATTTTGATATAATTTTTGTCTTCTCAAAGTGACTTACTACCTCCGTCACAAAATATAAGACCCCGTTGACCACTGCACGTTTGCCAATACATGATTTTGATTGCGAATATCTTTAATCGTCTATTAGTAAAAAATATATAAATTTGATATTTTGAAAATATGCATCGAGACAAATCAAACAAGATCTTACATGATAATATTTACATTTACATACTCTTAGAAAAAATACGGTCAAAACAAAATATGAGAATAGTACATTTAATCAAACTGAGTCTCATAAAATGGGACGAAGGTAGTATATTTTGCTATAGAGAGTATAGATTATTCATGTTAAATTTTAAAGAAATTAAAAAATAAAAATTATTTAATACGTTATCGATCATCAAATGGTTAATCTTTGAATAAAGAGGTCAAATGAATAAAAAAATATAATGAATAATCTAAAAGGGTCTTGTTAACATGTGTCCTAAGTGTCCTTAAGGCATATGTTAACATTCTCCTAAAAAAAAATTAATGACATGTCTAACTATGATTGGAGTGTGTCAAAAGAGTATAGTATTAAAGAGTGTGAAAACCAAAAAAAAAAAAGTTAAATAAAGAAATTTTGCTGGTTTTTTTCACTATGAAGTTTGAGGTGATTCATTGTTGGCTTAACTATGTGCTATTCAGATGGGTCTTGAATTTTGTCGCAACAAGGATTATAATAACATTATTTGTGAGAATGATTGTTTGGAAGCTATTGAACTGTTAAATATTAGACATGATAATATCTTGCACGTTTATGCTACGGACATCCTTCATATAAGAGATGTTCTACATGAGAATGATAACACTACATTAGTGCATGTTCTTAGCGAACAAAACATATATGCGCAAATTTTATAGCAAATGAGAGTTCACATTCAAGATGTTCTACCTACTAAAATTGTCTCCCGCCTGGCTTGGAGTCCGGGATAAACTTAGAACTTAAGTTCTTTTTGTTGTTTTTATGTTCTCTTTTTCCAGTTACTTTGTAACATCACCAAAAAAAAATAAAGAAATTTTGTATTGTAATTTGTGCATTTAATTTACTTTCTACTGTAATTTTATTACAAATTAATTGCATAAACTTAAGAGACATTTCTACTTTTAATTGCGTCTAACAATCCTAAAAAAATACCAAAATACAATACAAATTTATGTAGAAATAAGGTGAAAACATCCTAATTCAATTAGATATGAGGATCAGACGAGTACGAAGATACTCAGACTCCATTAAATTTAGAGACAAGTATCATGTTCTTTAAATATTTTCTTTACAGCAGAGGCAAGGGAGAAAATAATTTGACCCTTAAACTAAGCGGTCCTAGGAGCAAAGCCACTTGAAAAAGATTCTAAGTTTACTTTAATGCGCCGCTACATATATATGTGATATGAGATACTTTTACACACCATAGTTGTGCTTGCATACTATATAAAAATTGGGTGCTAAATATTTTTATTGAATTGCATTATGTATTTCTCCATCTCAAAATATAAGAGAAAAATGGTTTATAAAATTGATATATTTAGTTAAGAATTTGGTCCAAATATATTAACTTTATTTGACCAATCATCTCTTATATTTTAAAACGGAGTAATATTGTATGTCTATAAACAATCTGTTGATTGAGTTATGTGGCATTTCCTGGTTTGAGATAGTACTAGATTATTAGTGATTCATTAAGATAAGAAGCTGGACTTAAAAGCAACCAAAAAGACAAAGCTATAACACTGCATATACTGGAGTGAACTCCGCAGGGAACATGTATAATTTATTTTATTTGTTTGCTTTGTTTCTAGAGAAACCGGTGGTTTCTTTAGCATATAAAAGTTCAAATTTGTTTGGGCCATTAAGTTTGAGTATGTAAGAATCTTGATAGTACTATAAGCAATGAACAAAAAGTGTAATAAATTAAACTAATTTCAAACCCTAACTAGAAGATGGAGTATAGATCCTTTTTGTAGAGAAGAATAAGATAATGTTTTTTATTAAGATAAGTCCTCCAAAATCTTTAAAAATCATCATTCAAGATATTTTATATTATGAAAAATAAAAAATTCTCTCATTCAAGTTGAAGGTATATCCTTCTTTCAATTTCTTTTTTCTCATTATTTTCTCTCTCAAAACCCTCCTATTCTAAACTCGAATATCACATTAAGAGTCAACTAAAAATAAATGGCATATACGGTTTTATACTCGCTTCTATTTGTTTTTTTTAATCTAGCTAGTAATCTTGTGATTAAATTTACATTTTAAATGCGAAGAAGTGAAGAATTTGAGGTTTTATTCGCGATTCCAGTAATAACGTCTTTAATAACTATCAATTAAACTACATTTACGGACCACTTCTATTTGTATGTTAATTACTACTTGCTAGCGGTCTAGTTGTGAGGTACATGAGATTGATTTTGAATGTTGATGATCATTACTATATATATGCATATGCATGTATTCTAATCATATCTATGTTCATAGAGCCCCAAACCTTATTAGTAGTATAGTAATGGTAAAGAGAGGTGCCAAATTCATCACTGAGATTCTTTTATTATCAATTAACTTGTCATCACTCATCAGGTCCTTGAAGCTAGAGTAGTGTTTTTTAATACTATACAATATGTAAATTATAATGAAGACGACAAAGGGGATCAAGTTATTATTATTAAATAAACAATATAGTATCTTAATATGTGTGCACCATATGGGTTAAATATTGGGCTAGTCCAAGGCAATTAGGTGAAGTTTCAAAAATGAACAAATCATGAGATAAACTTTATAGTAATAAGCAATTTTTTTTGACAAGAAGCAATTTTTGTTATTGTTATAAAAATTAAAGTGAAACTATAAAATAAGTTTAAGTGAGTTATTATAGGAGGACTAGGTGACGTGCAAACAAAATTATATCCAGCATATACCCAAAAAAAAAAAATCCAGCACTAGCTAGAGAGAAATGAAAGAAAAATATACATTGTCATTTTTCCCTTTATATTTTTTATCCTTTGAAAGAATACTATTGTCTTTATCTAATATCCATATTTATAGGATTTGGATTTAGTACAGTGACGAAGTAATGCACCTAAACCATCCGATCGACCGACCGATTTGATTTTTAGTGTTTAATCTTAGCAATCCGGTTTTAAATGGATGGCCGAGATCCAAAGTAGGGTAAAACTACGCACTTTTCATATTTATGTACTTCTTTCTACTCAATTTTTGCTGGTTTACTATCATCATTGCAATTGCGTTGATGAGAGAAAAAAAATACTACTCACTTTATCCGTACAAGTTGTCTAAATTAATAAAATAACATTTTATCCACCAAACATCGTAAAAGACAAAATTTGTTAAATATTTAAATGTTTGTTGTGTGATGTTTTACCTTATATTGTTCTATTCAGTACTTTTATTTTGCAGATCAATGAATCCTTATTATAATTATATTATAATCTATCATATTTAGGCATATAAGAGCCTTATTTGTGAAGAAGTTGGTATCAAATATCAATTAAGCAATCCACATATCTAAGCCCCAAACCACATTGGGTCCGGGTCAAAAGATTTAGGCCCAAAATCTATAATATTTTGAATTCAAGAGAGCCAGATAGAAAGAGAGGGTGTGAATATCAAAGACACTCAAGTAAAAGTAAAAGAAAACATATGATAATTTTACTTAACATTATTTTTATTAACCATTTATATAGTAGTTTAATTGTCATAAACGATATACAATGAATAATGTAATGTAAGACAGTAAGAGTGATGATTTTAGCCCTTATATTCCCCTTTAATTTTCCTCATATCTTAGTCATAAGAGATAATAGTGATATTTTTGTCAAAAAAAAAACAGAGAAAATATAGTGATATTGTGTCACACATTTAGAAATTAAAAGGTGTTTGTATAATCTCGAGTTCAGTCTAGTAGTTAGAAATTGCATATAATATATAAGGATTGAGATTAAAACTCTAGTATGCCCATTTATTCACCTTTAAGTGCTAAAATTACACAATTAAGAAAAAAATTATAAATTGTAATAACAAGAACTAAGTGTATACCTTGAGTCAAAAAAAAAATGAACTAAGTGTATACTTTGTTTCAATTTTAGAAGGACTATAATTGATTCTGAACGTCTAGAATTGATTATGACATGTTTGATTTATATGTAATAGAATTGATTCTGCATCCATAATTGATCCTACTTGACTCTAGAAATTGTAACTTCTGATTTTAAAATTGATTTTTACACTAAAATTTAATGTTCAACTCACTTTTAGTTGAATATATCAAAATATAAATAATTTTATCTTCCAATCATCATTTATCAAAATCAATTTTACATAATCAATTCTATCAAAATCAATTTTTCTCACCAACCAAATTTACACTATACTCTTTCAAAATTTACATTTCGGATATTATTAAGACCTCTCCTACCCAACATATATGTCCATCAGTTTTACCACTTGAATTATCTTATATAAACATGTCAAATTATATTTACAATTTATAAATGATGTTTACGATTATATTCACGAATTTAAAATAACCTCGATTATTTTATGTCAAAATTCGCTTCAAACCGAATTAGTTGGGCTTATCGCTTGATACTTATGTGAAAAAGAAAAAGAAAAAAAAACCTAACTGTCCACGTTCTCGCATCCCTATATACAACACTATAGACACCGACCCCCACTATCACTCACTCACTCCAATTTCATCCCAAAATTTTCAACACTTTTCTAAACCCTAGCACCACCACCTTTACACTTCAAACTCTCTCTCTCTCTCTCTCTCTCTCTCTCTCTCTCTCTCTCTCTAAATCAATGGCCGATCCCGAGCACCGTGAAGAAGAAGAAGAGGCACCAGCCGTCGGCGAAGACGAAGACACCGGAGCACAAATCGCTCCCATCGTCAAGCTTGAAGAAGTTGCCGTCACTACAGGCGAAGAAGATGAAGTCGCAATTCTAGATCTGTACGTTCTTTTCATTTTATAATTTCCTTTTTTGTTTCGTTTTAGGGTTTTAACTTACATTGTTCATCGTTTTTCATTGATCGTAGCAAATCGAAGCTTTATCGGTTCGATAAAGATGGAAATCAGTGGAAAGAAAGAGGTGCTGGTACTATCAAGTTTTTGAAGCATAAGGTTACTGGTAAAGTTAGGCTTCTCATGAGGCAATCCAAAACGCTCAAGATCTGTGCCAATCATCTCAGTAAGTGCTTTCTTTCTTCTTCTTCTTCTTATTTTTTTTAATGCTTTTGCGTTTTTGTTTTGTAATTTTGATTTTGAGATTGTAATTGATCTCAATTGTGTTGCAGTTATACCTACTATGTCTGTGCAAGAGCATGCTGGGAATGAGAAATCTTGTGTTTGGCATGCTAGGGATTTTGCTGATGGTGAACTCAAGGATGAGCTTTTCTGTATTCGATTTCCTTCAATCGAAAGTAAGTATGCACACGTTTTCAATTGTTTATATGCGGCTATTGTGTTTGAAATTTTCATATTTAGTTTGATTTAGATGAATTTTGTGATTCATTGTTAGAGAAAGTAGGTTACTTTTAATTGAATTGCATATTTCTGTTTCATAATTGAATTGACTGCAATGCCAATCATGACAATGTCAATCTGTGAAGTTTCTTTGTAGTGTTTGGTATTTTTAGTCACTTGAAGGCATCTGTCTTTGATTTGTTCCCCCAATTTGAAATCTGAATTGTTTAAACACAATGCATTGCTTTGCACCTAGCATCTCCCTAAAAAATTATCGTTTGTGTGTGATTTGTGTTTCTGAAGTTGCTTTTGATGAATCTATGCAAAAATACTGGCCTTGCAAATGAGCTGGGAAATTTAGTTGTTAAATTAGGTAATATAGTATTTATATAACTTTAGGCATTATAATTAGTCATTGGATGAACTTAGTTGGGCTTAGGCTTACAGTAATTTGACACGTTCCACTTGTCATCACACCATCTTTACATTTTGATGTTTGGTCTATTCCATACCTGGCCATATGGTAAAGCAATATTGTTGTGTAGTGCCATTTGGTGAAAGTATTATTTATATAAACTGTTTCAGGTTTGAAAAAGTTTTTTCTAAAACAATGAAGTTGTGGAAGAAAGTTTGGTTTGGGTACATTTTGTTTCAGCCCAATTTGTATTGAATTGCCTCAACTTATAACATGGAGTTTGCTATTACATGTTTAAAATCTTTTTAATAGTTCTTAACTCTCAAGTACATTATTGGTCCCTAGTAGGAGCATACATTGACAATGTCTTTCAGATTTTAAAATGCATATTTGCCCTTGGTCCAAGTCCAACAATTGTATTTATAAATAATAGAAAAATATTTAAAGATCGCATGTCTTTGATGAATACAATGTAGTCATGAAACAGCCGATGCATGTTTTCTTTGGGGTTTTTCCTCCAGAGTTTTAATGAAACATGTACTGTTTGTGTAATTTTATTTTCATAGTTAAAATTCTGAATAACAGGTTTTTAACTAGCCAAGGTATCTGATTACTGAAAATCTAATGTGATGGATCACTCTGATTCTGATTTATCTTAATTCTCAAGTTTCATAAGTGCATGCCATCCTTATATGATGGCACAGTTAAATTTCCTGCTGTATGACAACAGACTATTATGATTTTTCTGCTTGATTTATATAAATTTTTCGTTTACTCTGTTTGGCTTGAGGGTATAAGAGCATTCCACGAACAGTTCTTTAAGAAGACAGTTCATTTCCTCTGGACAAATATCAATACATTGTCATTTTTGCTATATTCTGTGTGTGTATTTATCATTGCATTGCTCTTTCTTGTTGCCAGATGCAAAAAGCTTTATGGAAACATTCCAAGAAGTTGCAGAGTCCCAGAAGCAAGTTGATGACAAGGATGCATCTGAAGCAGCTGTTCTTGTTGAGAAATTGAGTGTTGAAGACAAGGCTGTTGATGCTGAGAAGAAAGATGAAGAAAAGTCTGCAAAAAAAACTGAAGAGAAAGAACCTGCAGCTGCTGAGGCAAGTAAAGAAGATGCAAATAAAAAAGTTGAAGAGCCTGCATCCTCTGCTTGAGTATTATTTATTCATATTTCATACTACTATGCAATCTGACAAGGTTGTGGTCGATGTTTTTACCGCCCATGTCTTTGGATATTGTCATACTTAATAGTCGTCAGATTGTCACTATCGTTCAATTGAGCTGTTTGTGTCATCTTTGAGTTTTTATCAGCAAGCGAAATTAGGGCTGGGTGTGAATTTTAAGGCTTGAATTTGTTAAGCCTTGGGTGTCTTGGGAGTTTATTATAGTCATTTTCATTCTACATATGTATCTGTTACGAGTAATGAGTCTAGTTGGTTGGGTCGGTGCAGTTGGGAATCATCAAAGTCAAACATGGGTTTTGGTTACAACTTGTTTGAGTTTCATATTTTGGTTTGGTTGAAATACATTTTTGGTTTGTTATCTTATTTTTAATTTTAGCTTTTGGTTATGCGTTTTGTGAATAGTGAAACTGTGGTATCAATGCACATTAAATGAGAAGCTACTATTAAACGTGAGGCAGTGGCAATCCACTGGGTTACGGAGACATATGCTTGATCTTTTAACTTTGGCTTAAAATCCCGTTTTAGGTAGAGTAAGATCAAATGTGTATTTTTAAACCTTAGCTTTTAAAAATTGCAACTAGATTTTAAGTTTGATCCTTGAACTTTTCAATGTTTCAAATGAGTCACCATATCTTCTATTTCTTGTTTTAAAATATTCTATAATTATCCAATAGTTATACTAATAGTTATACGACTTATTGTTCTGAAATGGTTTATCGTACTATTATATTGGTGTGGTCTTTTTTATTACATTTAATAAATAGCATTAGGAAATAAAGACCTTCACTTCTTATTGGCAACAACTAATAAAATTTGATATTACACCAAATTCATAATAGAGACAAAAGCAAGAAAAAATTCAAGGTGGAAAAAATATCAATCAAAACTTGAGTGAATAGATGTGGTTACAATTACAAGTTGGATTTAGTTTTAATCTTCACAGGGTAAACTTTCACACTATTATTTAACAATGTGTTAAAACATCATGTAATGAATCTTTTGAACTAAATGGTCAAAAATGTCAACACATAATTAGATGATAGTGTAAGAAGCTTTTCTGTGACAAAAAATCAAAATTAAATTACTATAGTTTACCCACAGAATTTACTGTATGAATCTATCTATAATGTCATATGATTGCCTAAAATGGTGGGGGAAGAACAATCAGAAAAAAAATAATTAAAAACAGATAAATTTAAAGATGAAAAAAAGAATAAAGTGAATTACTCTGAAATTCTTTTCACCACATACTTTATAGCTCATGCTCTTTATTTGCCCAAACAACATAGGAGAACGATGACGGCATCAAAAAAGCTTCTCTACCTGAAGTCAAGAAGGTTCTTCGTGTTTTCTTCCAAAAATGTAGGCCCGTCATGTGACTGCCGATCCGTGCAATATCAGGTTTTTCTCAATGGAGCCTGTCTCAGTGAATAATTTCTTTCATGATCTTGTGTCAACTTGTTTCATCATCATTTTTCAAACTTAAACCACTTCCAGTTTGCATAAAGTGCTTCATTTTCAAATGGCAAAGCACTAGTTGGCAAGGTTTCTAATCTTGTAGTGGCAATAGGTGGAGGAGGTAGCTTTTGCTTATATTTCTTTGCCATCATATGAGCCTCTAGAAATACTCTCTTTGTATGGCCAAAAAATAAATAAAATTTTTATCATGCTCAGTCCAACTAAAACCATAGAAAATTTTTAATAGGCATATAACAGTTAAATAAATAAATAAATACCTCTCTATCTGAAAGAAAAAGGCCAGGTTCACTTTCAAGGTCTGCAATGCTGCATGGAAAAGAAAAACAACTTGCTATCAGCAACAATTTATAGCACTAACTTAGAGCATCTCCAATGATGAACATCATTGGACGTTTTAACTCCTTTAGGTGGCGCATCTATGCTACATAAGATTTAATAACCCTATCACTTTTTGATTTTAATGGTGCAATATCTAAGAATTCAAAATGCACCTCAGTTAAGTTTATAGCCTGCATTCTTAGAGCTCCACTCCAAATCACCTTCCTCCGAGGGTGAAATTGAGGAACAATAGTTTCTTAGAGATAAGAACCCAGTTAAGAACACCGTTGTAGATGTTCTTACACTCTAACAAGGCCAATTAACCTAGACAGACTTAATGCACCCAACAATTACCAAAGGACGTTAAAGTCAACAACCCATTACCTTAGAGAGATTTTATCGGGGAACATTGACTTCACAACAAGAACCTTAACCTCTTCATCAACAGAAAGTATGTCGCTGACAGAAGTAATTGCACCTCGAGTGATATTTGAAACATGCAGCAACCCACTGAAAGGAACCCAACAGATTCGTTTTGAATGCGAGGTTCATAATTATACACAGGTTTGATCCAAAATTAACAATTAAAACTCATTAAGTTGATAAACAAAACTTTCAGATGAAAAGTTGCGGTACATGACATTTGAAAGCCTAATAACATTCATGTTCTTGAACCTAACAAGGATACAACTAGATCTTTATGACAATGTGAATACTCAAATTTCAGTAGTCATAAAACAATACTCAATTCAGTTCAATAGTTTAAAATGCAATTACAGAAGCGAATAAATGGGAAGGAAACATAGATGCAATGCACCATATAGGTAGCAATGACTGGCCAATTTATTTCATTAGTGCTAATGCTGCTCAAAATAATTCCACCAAATTTAAAAATTAATAATTCCACCTGATTTATCTAGTTTGTTATCTATATTTTATGTTGTTCAAATGAAGAAAATCAACTTGATTTGAGTTATATTTCCAAGGGCTTGTTATATATGTGCATCGAAGAAGTCGCTCACCTTCTGTTAGATTTTCCTATCTTAATTTGTGCTCCATATTGAAAGATCTTATTTACAGTTCCGTCTAAAAGTGTCCCCTCGCGAAGATATTGCTTTTCCTGCACATCAGAAATTTCAAAAGATAAAAAGGAGAAATCAAGACTTAGAAAAACTAAAGCAAGCAACAATAGGAAATAGACAGATTTCAATACTAACCCAAGCTCTCTTTTCACTAAGTACCAGAGAATTTTTAGCTTCATCTATTCGAGTAATTTCTACATACATACGAAGCCCCACCTATACAATCAGAGTATCAGCAGAAGCTTATAAGATAAGTAATCATCCCGCAATGATCTAAAGAAAGTTCCAAAAATGTAACTTACATTTTCTTTCAAATCGGTAAAGGTATTTACTCTTGTCACAAGCTCAGCTTTGGGTAGGAAAGCTCGCAAACCCTGCACATCAATATTCATGAAGAAATAAGCAGATACTCATATGCCATATGAACGTGAATTTCAAGTCAATGTGACAGACCTCAATTGTTGTTAGCAGGCCGCCAGTATTCCACTCTGTAATTCTAACCTCAATAGGTTCTCTGAGCTGCTGTATCTGCCCCAAACATTAAAATAAAGAAGATTAAAATCACACTAGCATGAGAAATATGTTATTTGACTTTACAAACTTAAGATTTCCAACAATGATAACGTAGGATTTATTAGATAATGGACATTAATTTTTCTATTAGATATACATGTCATTTTTTTACTATAATTTCAGTATACATAAATATGATGAAATGAAACATTTTCCTACTATGTTGATATGAAATAATAAACAGTATATGTCATTTTTGGTCCCCCAAACATATACACCAAGCCATACAAGCTCACAATTTATAATATCCAAGTTTTCATATAAAACATCAAATTGATCCTTCAATTCACATTTAGCCATCAAACTAGTCAGTAAAGTTAAAGCAACATTTGGCTCTTGAAAGACAAATGACCTATTTGGATTAGCTTATTTGAACTCTCTATTGACACAAGCACTTGTAAGACTGTTTGGGAGAGCTTATGTAAATAGCTAATGACATGTTCATAAAGTTGTTTTCAGCTTATTTCCTTAAGCTCTTCGGGATAGCTTGTAAGAACAGCTTATAGCTTACATTAAAACAATGCAAGCTAATCATCATTGAAGAACCAAAATCAATGGCACTAATCATCATTGAATAACCAATTTGGTGTTGCTAATAATTGGAGGACAAATATGGTTTCATGTGTATATTTAGGACCAAAACTATTACTTTTCTCAATAATAAACTCTCCCAACTAGTCATTTAGAGCTACTTAATCCAACTCATAAATTCAACATAGAAGTTGAAAACTTGGAACATCTACAAAACTAACATTGAATAGAGGTAAAAAGGAATGAAAGAAAGAGAAAAACCTGCCTCACTCGATGCCAAGCAATCCGGCGAAAGAGTCTTCTAGTAGATATCAATGGCCTACCACTAAGTGTTCTACCTAAAACCTCAGCAAACAAAATAGTTCCAGTCTCTACAACAGGTCTTCCTGGCACTGATACTACACCACTCATTACTTCTTCATTCTTTACAATTCCCAATTTCCCTTGAACCATAAAATTCTCTGCATCCAAGTTCACATCACATAACAAATTCTCCATTTCTTTCCCATTCAAAGGAAGCACTTCCTTAGTTAACATTGTACCTAGTAAGTCTGCACCCACATTTACATCAAGCTTGTTTTCATTACCTGAAACAACAACACCAACCACAAAATCCCCAGCTTTAGGCTCATAGTACTCAACATTAACCTTATCTTCTTCTTCTTCTTCTTCTTGCTCTTGTTTTTCTTCTTCTTCATCTTCTTCTATTTCATTTTTTTCAGTCACATCATCTTTTTCTTCAGAAACTTCCAACACCTCACTAACTTCTTCAACCTCCTTGACAGAATCCCTACCTTTGAAAAACCTCAAAAAGGGTGCTAAAGTTTCCTCTTTGGAAGGTTTTTCTTCGTCCACCTCAACCTCTAAAACAGGTGAAGGCTTGTTTAACAACTCAAGACTTTCAAGCTCTTCAATTTCACCATCAATAGCTTCTTGAGATAAATCACTAGAAACCCCATCAAACCCACTATTCCTTGAGCAAAATTTGAAGTGGGCATCACTCAAAATAGAAACTTTCTTAGTAACTATTGAACCATGAGAATTGGATAGAACACTATTGGAAAAAGAACAAAATTTGTGGGGTGTTGGAGATAATTGCTTGGTGGAAATAGTACATGATTTCTTGGTGAAAATGAAGGAGTTGCAGCTAAAGCATAAGAAAGAGTTACAAGGATGAAGAATAAATGGCATCTTTGTATGGTGAAGCTGGACAAAGCATTAGCTTTGGTTTTCAGGTAGACACAGCACACAAGAACAACAACATTGGTGTTTTTGTTTTATCCATTTGAGGGTTCATGTCTCTCTCTGCCTTTCTTTTCTTCTATTTGATATTTCTACTTTCTTTTTAAGTTCAATTTTGATATCCAGATAAAATATTTCTATGGTAATTGTGGGAAATTCTTTAGACCATTTAAATTCTATACTTTTTTTTTAGATTTTTTAAATTCCATTTTACTATGTACTGTTTTTTTTTTCTAAAAAATTATGTAAAACAAGTGGTTAATGACTTATATTTTTTGTTAATAAAGTATTCAATCAGACTATCAAAGTGACTAATGAGATATATCATAAAAAGACCAATACTATCATATACAAATGAAATGAAATGAAATATGTTGGTATACAAGTGATTGAATATATTATAAGAAATATGAATTTTTATAAAATCGGTTGTTGGATTGAAAATTTATATTATATAAATTATTCAAGTATCTTTTTAAAAAATTAAAAAATTATTTGATATATTATTGAACCCCATCAAAATTGACAGTATTTAACAAAAACTCATAAATCGTTAATCTCGAGTTTGCAAAATTCATATTAGTTTTTTTTTTTTGACGAAAAAATTCATATTAGTTATAATATAATCAATCATTTATGCACTATGCACGGTTAGCTATTGGATCTCTCTTTGTGTTGTGTTTATTGGGCCTTGGTATGTTAAACCCATTTACCTTGTATTAGCTTTGCACTATAAATAGTAATAGGAGATGTGCAATTAACACACTCCACACTTTTACGTTAACATGTAGTATCAGAGCACCACTTGTTACTTATTTAAGTTGGATTATGGAGCAATTTTATGGTCTTCTAAAAAGTAACCCATAGTTACCTTGTCTACCACGGAAACAGAGTATGGAGTAGCATCATCTTGTGTTTATCAAGCTATATGGCTAAGGAATATTCTGAATAATTTGGAGCACAAACAAGAGAAATGTATTAAATACAATTAAAATTTTGATAAAATAAAATGTATTCACTGTATAAAAAGCTCATGCTTCCATGCATAAGTGGTACACCATGCAAAAGTTGTTAATTTAATAATAACAAATATGAATTTTATAAAATTCATTGATAGATTGAAAGTTTATATTATATAAATTCATGTAAAATTTAATTTTTTTTTTAAATTGTTTGATATGTTATTGAGACATATTAAGACTAATAATTTCAATAAAAACTCATAAACCGTTAACTTTGATGCATCTCAATAACATATACAATAGTTTTCAATTTTTTAAAATTTTACATAGATGATCTATATAATATAATCTTTCAATCCAACGGTAAATTTTGCAAAATTCGTTTTCGTTATTATGAAATTAACAACTTATATTTGGTGCACCATATGCACCACTTATGCATATTAGAATTTGCCCGTTAAGTTTAGAAATCCTAGCTCAATTGGCAAAAAATGTCGAAATTGTTAGGCCAGACGTCTATGACTTGAATTCGAACCCCGATCACTCCACTTGTGCGTGTTTATTAGTAGTTTTGCTATCTCGTCTATGTTCCAAAAAAGAAATATTTCCCCATTAAACAATATAAAATGTAAATATTTGGTATCGAGAGTAGTATTCCAATAACACAATTGAAATCTAAAATCCCTCTCCTAAAATAAATGGGCCTTTCAGCCTTTGTATGAATTTAATTTTGGATTAAAAGCCAAGAAAACAAGGCCTTTACCAGAGGAAATTTATGTCACACACCCATCAACGACTCATCATATAATAAACTAGCATAATTCATATAATAAACTAGCATAAGTCAAGAGATGTGTAGTTGAACGATCCACGTCTTTTTAATCAAGTATCGAGGATTCGATTAATATTATTAGGTGTCTTCAATCCAATGACATAATTAATCAGCACGTTCGGTGATGAATACTCTAATTTAGACAAAAAATATAATAAATTAATATTTTTCATCAAAAATCCTAAAAATCCTATAAGTAGAAATCAAAAATCGCAAATACTGTAGGTTGGAATTCTTCGAACCTTTGAGGTTTTAATTTGTTGAAGATTAACACACTATGTTAATTGTTACTTCCTTTTTCGTCCATTATAGCATGAAGCTCTAGAACATATACACTTACCTCAATTATAGATTTATATCCTAATTTGAGCTTTTGATTGCTTACAAATACAACACTTCTTCAAGAAATTACAGCCTTAAAGAATTAAATTTAATGATATGTTATTTTAATCAAACGGTCTACAACAATAACTACATTGATGTATAATCCATGTATAATCCAAACCCAAATATACCAAGAACATGTCAGCAAATGTGAGACGTGGCAGATAGATATTGAAGTAGGACATTAGTACTTTTAAATAACAAATGTTCTATAAATAAATGATAACATCACTTTTATTTTAAGAAAAAATATTTAATTATTATTCTTGTCGTTTGCAACAAACATAACCATGATCAACAGCCTCATCATGAAACAGAAGTAGGAGTATATTACGGAATACATATGCATCACCAAATGTTGTTTAGTAGTATATTTTATGTAGAAAAATGGTTAGATTGAGTTTTGTTGTTGACAAGTGTCACAAATCAACTTTTCTCATTTTTCCAAACTTGACTTATTTTATATACGTAGTGAGAGTGTAGATTCATGTCACAAAGAGCTCCATACTGATATTTAATAAAATCCTATACATTTCTTGAACATGACATGTGCCAAAGTCAATCAATTTTGATTTTTCAAGCACCTATCAATCATATTCTACTATGAAATAACTAAAAGATTAAATTAATGGAATTTTTAATTTTAACATATATGGGAACATCAGATGATAATATATCCCATATAACTGTACCATCAATAATTATCGTAATAATAAAAGTAAATTGAAATGTGAATTATGGGTTAAAAGTTTAAACTTTGAAATTGACATATTAATTAAGTAATTTTTTCTTCAATTATTATCACCTTATATAAAAATAACATCCCAAATTCAACAACGTTTACCTTTTCATTGGATCCAAATAAGTAAAACTGTTTCACCACAAAGGAAACTTCGTTGAATAGATACAAACAATAATCTTGAAACTAACTCATTAGATCAATAATACAACTTGGCCAAAACAAGTAAAGAATCTTTTTTTTTTTGTTATAAGTAACGAGTCGTGTTAAAAAAATAAAAATAGTAGTAGCATAATAGATAATGCACTAGATGCGTAATAATTTTTTTGTCAAAAAAAAAACTTCGAACAAATTTGACAAGATTAGTAGAAGCATAATAGCCACATAGTATAGTAATATAGACACATGAAAAGCTTGATTAGATGCGTTTTAGTGTCTGTTTGGCCCGGCTTATTTTCTACTTATTTTCTTCTCCTTAAAAATAGTAAAGAAAGAAAAAAATGTGTTTGACTCCACTTCTCTTTATTTTATACTTCTTTACTTTATTTCTTTAATACTTTTAAAGAGAAATATGACTAAATTCAATTTTATACTTCTCTATTTCATTTAAGCTAAATAAAAAAGCTGAAAATAAGCCAAGTCAAACGGATTAAAAGGACATTTAGGTTAATATATCTAAGTTAATTTTATTTTATATATATATAGATAATTACACATGAATAATAACTAAACGGATAACAAATTACGCCACAAAACCTTTTTGTATAGCAAAATCTAATACTTTAAAATATTAATTTAAGATGTTGAGTCTAATATTAATTGAACTATTTTCACGACGCACCTTTTTTAATTTTATGTTGTTCCATATATACATCTAGCAATGATAGATTCATAGTGTACATACAAAAGCCACGTGTAAAATATATATAGCATATAAAGTGGAATAAAATGATAGGAAGGAAGGTTCTCCATACCCATTCTTTTCCTTTATGCTATTTATATTCTACATGGAGTGGCCAGTTTAGAGTGTCATTTTTTCAACACAGCACCTGCAAATTCAATTCCAAGTTTCTCAGCAAGCTCAAGAAGAAAGAAACATCATACTACTCTGGTAATTAATCTCATATATATATCAACTATTATCATTAATTTTCTTTTAATATTTTTTCTCCTCTATTAAGTATTTTGTTTGTTTAAGATCTCAAAAACTTAATCTCATACATGTTTCATCTTCTATATATTAGACAAGAAAATTGAAGTCATATAAGGTTTTTATTTCATGTTATGGTTATATTATTACCATGTTGTGAGAAACGGATGAAAATCAATATAATCAACATCTCTAGAGAATAGGAAAAAGAAAAACATCTGTTTCACTGTCCCCACATTTGTTGAGTATGGTAAATGGATAGGAAATTAATTTTACTTTTGTCGGATGTACCAACATTTAATAATTAGGCTGGAATGATGAATAAGTTTTTCCTAAAAACAAATTGTTTGAAAGAATATGAATTTTAGATTTTTAAGATTCTTCTTTTGAGAATTAAAGAGCTACACAAAAAAATTTGTACCAAGAAAATAATTGATTCCATCATTTTTCTTAGCTAAAGAGAATAAGTTAAGAGCATATATTGAAAAACATTTGAGATAGTCTTATAAAATGATTTTGAGTATTTTTAAGTAATAGCCAAAAAAAATAAAAAATTACCACCTTAGCCAATTCTTCTATAAATTTAAATTTAAAATACATCTAAAACAAATATTCTAGCTAGAAACCCTCTCATCTAATAAAGTTTCTTACTAATTTTTAATTTTTAATTCTTACAAAAATATTCTTATAACTTTTCTTTTTTTAATTGTTAGTAATTAACTTTTGTTGTCAACTACCACCATACAAGTCCCGATGAATTTAGTTCAATTGGTAGAAATATTATATGTACGTAATATGCAGAAGTTCGAACCTTAATATATTCACTTATAAGTTATTCATTTTAAAGAATGAAATTCTATAACCATTACACTACTCACTAAAACTACCACTATCCGAAATCAATCTCACACGGCAATTTATAGGTGCGTCAATTAGGAAAACATCCCATGTACAATTCTGATGGAGAGCATCACTATATAAATATAATAATTAGAAAAGGCTTCAAGAATTAAGATGCGTAAAGGAAAATGATAAAGTGCAAAAGTCCTAAAAAGATAGTATATACATAAGCTACTAGATAGGTAGATAGTTTGAATGGAAAACATATAATACTAGTATTATTTATTGAAGTTAAACCAATAATCAATTCATAAATAACGAATCAGAATAAATTATAAAAGGTACAACTATTTGGTTTTGCCTATCTCGTGGAATTGGTCTTGTTTGGTTATTCCCTTGAGAAAATTAAATTTGTATGAATAAATAAAGAATTAAAATTGTGTAGCATACCAACAAATTTTTTAGGCACAATATGTTTTTCCTACTTATAAAATTGACTTATTATAATATAAAAGATGTTGGTCTTTATAAACTCTATTCAGACTAAACCTTTATTAATATTTATATATTTTTTTAATAGAATTCATTGAAGTTTATTACATGCCCAATTTCAACAAAATTAAAGTTTATTACATGATACATGTGCTCATAAAATAATTCTATTTTAATTATAGTGTTTACTTTACGGAGCCTAAGTCCTCAACTTTATGAGTGGCATTAAGTTTAAGTGGAACATCATTAAATAAAGGAAAATGCTAAATAGTGCACCCCATGCACTAGTTAAGGATACTTAATATAGTAAAAAATATATTGAAACTTGTGCAGTTAACACTTATAAAATATTAAAAATGTTGTTTTCAATACAAAACTTACTTATTTTGTATGCTTAACTAGTACATAGGGTGCACTAGTTAGCATGACCCCTAAACCCTTAAATAAAACCATTGGTTATTTGGAAGTATAAGTACATATTTTGCCTTTTAATTTCAATATTAGTAAGATACTCCCTAATCATCAGATTATATGATTGTTGAATTGTGTATCATTGTTTAATTTTAGAGAGTCAAAAATTGATTCTGGATGCATAAAATTAGTTCTGATATTTATAGAATAATATATTCTATTCAATCAGACATATATGAAGTAGAATTAATTTTGAAAAATTCTGCTTTTAGAATTTATTCAATTTGAAGGTAAAAATAGTAGTTTTTGGCTTTAAAATTGATTTTTAAATTGAAATTTAATGTTCAACTCATTTTTAATTAAATGTATTCAAGCATAAATCATTTTACCTTCAAGTTAATTTAATTTAGAATCAATTTTACAAAATCAATTCATTCAAAATCAATTTTTCTCACCACATGCCAAACACATAATTAATTTAAATTTCAGATTAATATTTTAAATTATAAAATAAAAATATCTTAGATGATGTCTTGTTTGAGCAAAGTGTTCCTCTTAATTACAAGGAATCCAATTTCACATATGGATGTGAGGATAAGCCTCATGTGTAATTATGCTTTCTCAAGTCTAAATAAGCCAATAAACACATCTCGTAATTTTTTTTGGAACATTTTCAACATATAGTTTTTTTTTTTTTTGACAAAATTTTCAATATATAGTTAAAAGGATTAAGACTTGTCTATTTTTATTTGGGACACACTGGTTCTCCTGTGTTTACATATTCACATCATCACTCTCACATGCATCTTATTCCATAAAGTTGTGTGTCTTCAATAGCCTAAAAGTATTTTATCTTCAAAAACATTGTCACATCCTATACTGGTCCATTATCAATTGGTCTTTGCATTTTTATGTTTTAAGAAGCATCTTTTGGTTATTATTCAGAAAATGTCATTGTTGGTGTCCATTTTCTCAAATCAAATATGATAAACAATAATTGTAGGAAATTAATATGTTGTTTTCACATACATAAATTTGAAGCAATGATCACTTGCACTAGTCATTAGCCGCCACCTGTTCCATTATATATAAAATTATTAGTGTCAAGTCCAAATGATCATCCAAGCATATTTGAAAACAACTTATAAATATGTTACGTTACAAAAACTTATTTCAATGAGTTCTCTTAAACATTACGACAAAAGCGATAACTAATTCAAAAAACAGTTTTAAAATTCATAAAGAGTTGGGTTTTAAACGAAATGTTCGAAAGTATTTTCGGATGAATCCTATTTGATACTACACTTTTAATGATAGATAATTTTGTTAAAAATAAATAAGAAATTGAGAACTTTTAAGAGGATGGGGAGGTTGAAAAAGAAGCTCTTTAATTTCAATGAAAGTTGTGTGGTCCAAATATTGTCGTATACTATCTATCATAGACATGATAATTCAATGCTTTCGATCTTCTTAGTTTTGTGGGGTTATCTATTATTTCCTTCACCTAAGTTATTCAACAATCAATCAACGATATAAACACTAAAGAATGCACTTGTTCCGTCTCTCAAGTAACTAAATATTATTTATTGAATAACTGACTATGGTATATAGTAATTAATAGTATTTGATTTATATATAAACAATAGCTTTTTTTAGTTTTATTGAATAAATAGTGTATAATGATTGAATAATGTTTGAGTTTGATTGGTTTTCCTCTCTTAGATCCTATGTATGATGATATAGTGTACAAAAGGTTGATAATGTATGGTAGTGAAATGTGGCAGAAAACAACAGAAACCGACATGTACTAAGGCAATAAACAATACTGTTGTCTGTTGGTTGCTGTTACTATATTTAATTAGCCGACGTTCATTTGTCCTTACATATCAAACTTCTCTAACATGTACCATTTGATTAAGCGGAGTATAGTGCATAAATTTTCAATTATTACGTACTATATATATATTATAATGAATATAGATTTTATAAAATTTACCATTAATCGAAATGTTATATCATATAAATTATTTATAAATTTTTTTAAAAATATTAAAAAATTATTTGATTTGTTATTAAAAGAAATTTGTGTTTGTTCTATGCCACGAACGGGTATGATTATTTTTGACCCGTGACTTTAGCCATGGATGACCCACTTCTTCCCTTCTTGCTATAATACACTCTGTTAAAGTAGACTACATCATCATGTTTAATCTTTAATCAATTGGGATTAGTAAATTAATTAAAAAGTTTACTATAGTTTAGAGGATAAAACACACATATATTTTTTTATCTAAACAATTATAAACATCACAATCATTAATTTGTAATTAATAATTGAATTTCATTATTTTATTATCTACCTAGGTTCATTCCAATATTTGCATGTGAAATCCATTATAGAAAATCTAAACTTGCAAGAAATCCTCAAAATAGTACTTTATAGTTTATGATTTCTATTGAAGAAAGGAAAAAAGACAAATCCATTTTTGCTTCATATTCAAACAAACACAGTCTGAACGTGCTTTTATTCCGTCATCTCCTTGTTCTTATTTTTCTTTCATTCTTTTGCTTCAGTTTCAGACTTTCATTCTCTGATCCTGCTTTGTAAATTTATAGCAATAAGTTCAGAGTTCAGAAAGTGATGAAGCAGCAACAAAACTCAGCCAACAAGCAACAACAGGTACTACTCATTCTCTATATTTTGAAGAGCTATGAAGCATGACCACTCCTCGGATCAGGCGTGTCCCGGGACACGACACTGACACTTACAATTACATTGAATTATATCATTTTTTTAAAAATTTATCCATGTCATGTCCGGTGTCTGTTTTAGTGTATGTGCTTCATAGTTTAAGAGACTTGCATGGTTTATTTCTTCATGCTTGTGCAAGTTGGTGATTTTGGTGTTTATGAGTATTAGGAAATTTGAGATAAGTTGCAGTGAAATTGAGCTGAAATATTATTTTTTTTGGGCTGGTTTTTGTTAATAGAATTTATGGGCAACTATGGTCATGCGGAAATGGCTTAACATTAAAAGTAAGGAGTCTGATGATTTTGGCTCTGACCTTGATGATGATGATACTGAGGATGACAATGAAACTGATTCAGATAATGAAGGTTAGTTTATTGATTAATCTTTCTATTTTAATTAGATAGAAGATGGATGAATTTCAGTGATTAAGTGTGTTTGTGTGTGTATGTGTGTGTGTGTGTGTGTTATTGATTTGAAGATTGGAAAAGTGGATTAGTAAAAGTTTGTTTAATTATTTAAACCTTAATTTTATTACAACTTGGAAATTGAGAATTATGGTTTATTAGAATCTGTTCAATTTGGAAATTGAAAATTATGTGTGTTATCCATTTAAAGATTGGATTTTGGAAAAGTAGATTACTACTACAATCTTCTGATAGTTGAGAATTGTGATTTTGACTGTTTCCTGTTCAGTTTGGCTTTTTCTGTGATATGTCTCATTATGAATTTGGTGTATTATGCAGAGTGGGGAAATCGTTCGCGGTTTAGGGACCGCAGAGAGGATGAAGCTCCATCTGAATCAAATGGTGAATTTCTCCCTGGCTTAAGGAGGCAAAAGTCATTGACTGTAAGGTCTCAATATATAAACAAGAAGGAACTGAGGTTAGACATCGATCTCGTTGTTTATTCAGCAAGCAATAGCAGACGACTCTAATTGCAGACACCGATCTTATTTGTTGTTATTTCTCACAAGACTCTCATATCTGGATTCTGTTGTATATTTTTCTCGTAGAGTATGTGTCGGGACATGGAACGTTGGAGGAAAAATTCCACCTAATGATTTTGATATCGATGATTGGCTCGGCGTTAACCAGCCAGCTGATATCTATGTCCTCGGGTAAGTTTCACACAATGCAATGTATAATGTAAAAAGTTAAATGTTTTACACTATCAACCAATTGTAATCGTCAGATCATTTAATCATAATTACTTTACATACGATTGGTTGATAGTGTAAAAAGATTACACTGATAGTGTATTAAAATTAAACTCTTTTTCTATATACGCTTAATTTGACTAAAATGTTTCTTTGTAATTGCAGTCTTCAAGAGATTGTACCTTTAAACCCAAGTAACATTTTTGTTGCTGTAGATACTCGTCCTGTACTGAAATGGGAAAACATAATTCGACAAACTCTAAATAGAGTTCAACCAAAACCATCAAAGATAAAATCCTTCAGTGATCCTCCATCTCCATCAAAGTTTAAACCAGCAGATGATGCACCAGATATAGAAGAAGAAATTCTACTAGAAAGTGATAGTGACATTGGCGAAGAGGTTCATCCTTTAGTCGAAGAACATAATAATGCATTTGACGAAGTCACAGATAAACCAATCACAGATGAAGCACTGAATACTAGTTTGAAGGATTCAATTGCTTCTGATATAGTTGAAAATGATTTACAGAATCAGTTATCTTATGAAAGGAGATTGAATAGGCTAAATTGTTTCCGCGACGAAGATTCATCAGAAATCATCGAAACAACACCTTCTCAACAGATTAGTAAGCTATCTAGAGTGTTTAGTGGGACTGAAAGGATTGGTTTGAGCTGGCCGGAGCCACCGTTACATTTACTACCTCAAAGAGTATTAGAAAGACCGGTTTCTTTTAAACCAGTTAAATCATTTAATGCGACAAAGTCGTTTAGAGCCAGTGATTCATTCAAATCAAAATCAGATGCTATGGATTTATTGGCTGATATTGATCTTGAAGCTTTGATGAAGAGGAAAACAAGATCACCATATGTGAAGATAGTGAGCAAGCAAATGGTTGGGATTTTCATCACTGTATGGGTTCGAAGAAGCTTAAGAAAACATATTCAGAATTTGAAGGTTTCAACTGTTGGTGTTGGTGTTATGGGCTATATTGGTAACAAGGTCTCTTTCCCTTTCTTTCGATCAATATTTTCTTTTCCTTTTGATAGTATAAGGTTGAACTAGATTGTTAGTATAAGTTTATTGGGTGATTTTTATGAGTTGCTAAACATATATGAGAAATGTTATTAGATCATAAGAAACTTATTTTATTTTATTTATATTTTTCAGGGATCAATATCAGTGAGCATGTCTATATATCAGACGCTTTTTTGCTTTATATGCAGCCACCTTACAGCAGGTGAAAAGGAAGCAGATGAAATTAAAAGAAATGCCGATGTTCGTGAAATACATCAAAGGACTCATTTTTATTCACTTTCTGATATTGGTCTTCCCAAAAGTATCTTCGATCACGAGTGAGTCCGTGTTTTTTCTTACCTTGAAAATTTATCCTTCTACATAAGCAATTAGAACCTTCTGTTGGAAGAAATTAATCTGCAATCTGTTTCTGCTTGGGTCTCTGATGAAATTATGTATCCACAACTTCTGTCTGAAATAATTATATTCATTTAATCAAATTCTATTTATTTGCAGAAGAATAATTTGGTTTGGTGATCTGAATTACCGTATCAGCTTGCCGTATGAAAAAACAAGAGATCTTGTCTCAAAAAAGCAGTGGCCAACATTGCTCGAGAGAGACCAGGTAATAATACAGAACATTTCAAATTGAACATTTTTTTCTTACTTATGAGGATTAACTAGTTTTAAAGTAATAACCTTTATATCTTACCTGTTACTTATTTGCATTCTTTATGCTTCCTAATTGAATCAAGTTAAATAACTACGCTCCATAGTCCATGCCGTCTTTGAACTCGGTTTCATGAAATGGATTATGAAAATGTGTAAAGTATTTGCTTCGGAAAAAGAACTCGGTGTATATATTTTGACATCTTTTATTATGACAGCTTACGAAAGAACAAAAGAAAGGTGTATTTAACGGATGGTCAGAAGGAAAGATAAATTTCCCACCAACTTATAAGTACGAGATTAATTCCGACAAGTACATTGGAGAGGATCCAAAGGTTGCGAAGCGTACACCAGCATGGTATGAGATAGTGCTATGCGGTACATTACTGTTTATACATGAAATTTGTTTTTTAATATTTGCAAATATTTTTCAGGTGTGATCGTATTCTTTCGTACGGAAATGGAATGAAATTACTGAGTTACAAAAGGAATGAACTTAAATTTTCAGACCATAGACCTGTGACTGCCACATATATGGCTGAGGTTGAGGTGTTTAATCCGAGGAAGCTACAGAAAGCACTTACTTTCACCGATGCAGAGATCGAAAATGAAGAAATCGTGACAAATTTCTGCAGTTGGAATATACCTGCATAATCAGTACAGGTGAATTGCTTAATCAAATAAACATAACATAACCTATCTGAAATTTGAAAATATCTTCAACAACATATAAGCAAGCAATTACTACTTAATACGTTCCTAACTTTTATTTTCTGGTGCAGAATACATGAGTTTCTGAATAAACTATATTATTTACTGAATTTAAAGGAGCAACAATGCTAGCTATTGCAACTTCACAAATTCACACAGTCCCCACTACTATACTATAGATATATTAATAGATTTCTTCATTTGATATTTCTTATATATTTTGAAGTCAAATCTTATAGACAAAATAGTTGTATGATTTGTAATACTCATAAGGCATCTTATGAACAGGATATAAAGGTAGTTGATACTTGATAGATTGGCTTTGTGTGTAACTACTACAAGGGCTTTCATGCATTTGTGTATGTTTGTAAAGAATAAATAGAATACTTCAATTCAAGCTGGTTCAAGTTAGCATTATACTCCCTTCCGTCTTTTTTATGAGGAACATTTTAGAAAAAAAATTGATCATTTTTATAAGATACACCGGTGCACAATTTCATTTGTATCCCTATTAATTAAAATCAAATAATTCATTACAATGCTAGTGCACTAATTAGGGAGACATATTTCATTATTTCTCATATTAGTCAAGGGTTAGTTTTGGAATAAAAATAAAAATTTTAGAATTATTAATGAGAAAAATAAACTTATTTGGTTTGTGCAATTTTTTCAGATTGTTTTTTATAAAAAGACTGGAGAGAGTAATTTATAATATAACTTATCCATTTGTCTAAAAATTAAAAACTATAGTTTTAAAATTGATTTCTATACTCAACTCTTTTGTTCAAATCACTAATTCAACTTATCAACCTTTATCATAATCAACTTAATTATACACAAATTGAATAAAGATAAAATAATTAATGTTTAGATATCTACTCCATTCGTCTCTAATTATAAGACTAGTTCGATAAAAACACGAGTATTAAGAAAATTGATGTTAATACTTAAATTGATTGACGAATTATAGGAACAAGTGAGATGGTAGAAAATAGGAATAGAATGAGAGCAGTTTTGAAAATGAGAAATAAGAGTATTTATTTATGTTTGGAAACAGGTTGTGGTAATAGCATTGAATGATCATATGATCATCTTCATCTTTAGATAAACCTTCATTTTGTGATTAATAAATAAATAATAATCACGAAAAGAAAGTTTATGAAAACAAGAAGAATTCTTCTATCTGAGGAAAAAGAACAAAATCAACTTCAACACCATAACATCCTGCCTCCAAACATAGGCACTCCTTAAAGTACTATGAAACATATTGTTTTTAACTCTTAAAGAGGTGAAATGAGCTGAACCCTCACCTACTCGAAGAGTTAAAAACAATTCGTTCCACCGTAGTAAAGTTGACTATTGTGGAAACTTTGTTGGTTATTTATAATATCATAAACATTTACACACATTTACTTTCACCAATGTGGGACTCAACTTCGTTTCAATAATAAGCTCCTCCTTATCACACATTTTGTGTTTGTGTTTGTGTTTTCAAGAATATACAGTATATCGATGAGGTTGAGGTGTTTGATCCGAAGAAGCTACCGCGAGCAGTTACTAATTACAACAGCCATCGAAAATGAAGAAATCATGACAAATTTCAACACTTGAGTGTTGAAATTCAGCTGCATAATCTGGACATGTGAATTTCTTCATAAACATAACATCACAATTTCTTACTGCTATAAATTGTCCAACTCAGTAGTTTATGTTTCATGGCTATTGAACATATAGAGAAACATAACATCACAATTTTTTACCTTTCACCACACATACATAATACAAATCCCAAAAGATATACTCCCTCCGTCCAAAATGTAAGCAAAAGTGAGTCAAAGAAACTTGATGTATTTGGTTCAAAATTTAGACCAAATACATTCATTTTTGTTGACTAACTTTTGCTTATATTTTGGGACGGAGGGAGTACTGCACATGATACAAATCCGAGAAGATATAATAAGGTACAGATAGTAAATGATACAAATCCCAAAGATAATATAGACTAATAATGTTTGCCAAAGAGTATGCCACAAAAATCGCTTACCTACCTACTAGTATAACTGTATAAGTAAGCTACTTTGCCCATATTGAAGTGAGGTTCAATGGATGCCCCACCTTTTAATGCCACTTCTTTAGGAGAGGATGGGATCCTGCACAGTAACTAGTAATGATAACAGAAATTGGTAAGGAGTTAAGTAAAGCTAGTATGATAAAAAAAATTATTTTTTCTAACATTTGAATTATTCTAAATGATTCGTATTTAAGGATCATGTTTGCATGCAGTTGGAATGAACTGCAGGTTCACACAGTAACACAACATTGTCCCATAATTATTTAAATTGATTAAATAAACTATAAATTAAAAATAAATAAAAAAGTGGACGAGAATGGCTAAAATACACTACGGCAGGACCCTGCAGTTAAACTCAACTCTGCATGCAATCTTCGTCCCGTATTTAAATGAAACTCATTAATCACTTGATCTTGATCACTTGATTAAATCATGGTTACTTCTATGTGCTAAATTAAGGTAGAAATTCATTTCTATTTTCTACAAGGGTATGCATAGTGAATATTAAACTTTTTTTTTGACAAAAATAAAAATATGTATGTTCATTCATTTAAATAGATAGAGTACATGAGATTCAACATCGTTAAAAACTAAAAATGACGAAACTGCGAACAAACTCACAACATCAAAGTTAATAGCATAAAACGGCATACTCTTGTCTACAAATAATGTGATCAACATAAAATAACTAGAATATCTATGCTTTCAGATCTACATCGTTGAGAAACTCATCACTGGTTGAATCCATAGCCAATCAACGGTGATTTTTCTATCCAAACCAAATAAACACCGCACAAGACGAAAAGACAAAATACTGCATAAGACGGGAAAACCAACAAACATGGTACTGAGACGACGAAAACACAAAATCCCAAAAAAAAAAACTAATAGATGAGTATCACACTTATATATGGTGGATCGCTAGGAAAGAAAAATGAGAACAAGTGAGTAACTAAAATTAGTTAGTTTAGTAAAAAAAATCAAAAATTAGTTGGAATTTTTAGTGGGCTGAATAAATTGGGCCGGGCCATTTATTTTTGTCAAAGTTTTGATTTTTTTTAACAATAAAACAGAATTTTTTTAGTCAAATAGCAAAACTTTAAAGTGAACCATTTGAGTTTCCCAGGTTCTGTATTTTCATTTCTCTCCTCACTCTTTACTGTACTCTCCAACCAAATTCACCATTATTGATCCGGTCCATTCAAAATGAAATTTGGAATGCATATAAGATGAAGTTGACTTTGTGGGAAGGTAGTGGCAGCAACTTGGCCGGTCACAAATGTCGACCAATGACCAAAATTAATTATTTGAGCAAATTGCTAGTACTAATAGCTAACCTAGAGACTAGAGAGGAAACAAAATGCACATATATCTATGGCTGCGCAAAGGTCCCACACATCTATGTCATCAAGTCAAGTAGTAGTACTCATCAACCAATCATTTGCGAACAACCGTATGAGATTAGGACTACAACATGATTATGATTTGTAAATAAAAAAGTGTTTTAAAATGAGAGGATAGTAATATGACATTTATAATTAGAATGCAATATTGAATATTATCTCTAATTTTTTTTTTAAGAAATAGTTGAATCAATAAAAGTTAGTAATTTATGCATTCTAATAAAATGTTAGGTGTGAAAGAGTCGATACCGGTTCCGACTTTTGGAAGGTCTAAAACAAATAATAAAATTGAATTTCTAAAATTGGATTGCAAATTTTCGGAAGGTCTAAAGTAATATTAGTTAACAATGAATGTTATTGATTGGGTTTGAAAAAAAATTAGAGGCCTAAAGTTGTGGACTTGCTTGCTTGCACAATCTCTGGCCGATCCTAGAAAGAGTAAGCATCGGGATGGGGGTTCGAATTTTTTTTTTAGTTGAGTTATAAAAGAAAAGGTCAAAGGTTATTGGGCTGAAGTATGATATATGTTTGAACCCCTTTATACTTTTTTGTTATATGCACCCTAATATAAAAAATTGAACATATGATCCTAGATCGTCGCACTCTACTCTAAACTTATGCCCAGGGCCGACTCTAGTCATGTGTGATATAGAAAAAGTTGAATTTTTTCAAATATTTAATTTGGTGAAAAGCGAAAAATCAAATAAACTAAATTATATATTGAGTTCATGTGATTAATAAATTCCTCTATTATAAATCAAAGAGGAACATATATAATATATGTATATAGTTTGATTCTCTAAATCATACGTCCTTACAATAAATCAGATATTTGAGAGTGGTTATGGTGCATAAGTTTTTTCCTTATACACCGTGCATAAATAATGAAAATTGCTTAATACACCTCCAGATTGTTTAACGCACTCTCTAAAAATTCGGAAGGTGAGCTAAGCATCTGGAGGTGAACTAAATAATATGAAGTATTTTATGCACGTGCATAACTATAATACACCCTAACTTATGCCCAAATATTTTATCCATCAACAGTATTTTTGTTACTCAAATCGATCATCTCCATCAAATTTGAATAATTTTCTTCTAACCACCTACATGAAATTAGTTTTTATCTTTTTCCTCTTTCTACGGTCCATCATCCATCATCTTCCTCTTAATTCTACCGTTCATTTTTTCTTCATCCTCATAATTCTTCATTTATATAACAGTGAATATAAATTAAATTCTTTTACAAATGGATTTTAAAAATTGGAAAGACGAAATCAACAAATCGTAACCGAGCACGATGGGACATTTTCTTTGACTCAAGCATGCATGATGGGACTTAAAGCTTTGATGTTCATTCACATGACAATATACTAATAATCCCATAATAAATAATAGAATAATGATTATTAAATAAAATCATACTCCTAATGATATGGAAAGAATGGTGCTTAGGCAAACCAGGCTGCTCCAGAATTTAACTATTTACTTTTCATAGCCGAAAGTGTGCCCCGATGCTGTCATTAATCATCATTAGGCGCAAACACAAAGCTATGAAAACAATGGTTAGACACTTTGAGATTTTTCCATTTTTACAATAAATAGACCATTTAATTTTCTACTAAAATTTTTAGTATAAAATGAGTCATGCTAACTAGTGATTATAGACCTAACCTAGCTAAGAAAAAAGAAAGAAAAATAAACTTTGATGAAAAAATAGACAAAAATTATTGAGAGTTATGCTATGCTATACATTTTTTTTTGACACATGCTATGCTATACATTATTGGTCTCCTTTAAGTGTAATTTCTGCTCTGTCTCATAGTGATAGTATACTCAAATGAATCGATCTTATTCTCATATTTTAAAAGCTTGACAAAAATCTCTATATAATAACATTGAGATTTATCATTTTAGCATTGGTAGAAACATAATTCCCAATTTCAACAATAACATTATCTACACATTAGACATTTCTTTCTCAGGTACAATATATGTTCTTGACTATATAAGTACTACTTCAAACCCTATAGAATCGCCTAATTTCCACTTTAAAGCAATTGCAATTTATAACATAATGTGATTTTGTCGCAACAATATCATCAAGACTAATTAAATACCTTCACTAAAATATTTCTGTTATTACAAATAGATGAAAGTTGAAATTAAAGGTACAATTGTTTTTAAAAATCGTTTGGCCCGACTTTTTTAAGGTCTATAAGTTACTTTATAATTAAAGTTGAAAATAAGAACTTTAAAGCTAAAGATAAAGTTGTTTGAAATTTATTATTTTTTTCAACTTAATAAGAACTTTTAAGTAGTAAATTGTTTCATATTTTTTATAAAAGCATTGATTTTATTTTATTTTTGACAGAAAAAAAAATCTTTTGGTTTTATTAAAATTTATCATAATTTTTAAAAAAAAATAAAAGATTCATTCATTAAATGATATAACATTTTTTCTTGTAAATATAATTCATAAACTAATATAAAAAAATTCATACTCATTTAAAGTTTATAATAAATTACAGGATGAAATAAAAATAAAAATAAAGAAGGAATGAATGAATGAAAACTAGACAAAAAAAGGAATCACATAACAAAACTAATAATTATCAACAAAAATAAAATATGCAGTAAAATGATAAAAGAAGAGTGTAATACAAAAATAGACAAGAAAGTAAAAAATATGTAATAAAAAATAATAAAAAGAAAAGTGTCGTTGGGGGGATTTGATAGGTGGACTATAAAAATAAGTAGGCGAGGGGGAAAATAAAGTTAATATTTTTGACTTTTTTCATTCTACTTATTTATTGTTTTTTCTTCACAAAAATAAAGTAACTTAATTTTTTTTAGTACTTATTTCAATTTGTGTTTGGCCCAACTTTTTCTTAAAGTTAGAATATAAGTCATAAATAAGTCAGGCCAAACGGTACCTAAAAAATTGAAATTAAGGGGGAGGTATTGGATTGAAATTTGAATGAATTTTAAAAGACTTTTTTATGATAAAAAAGTTTTTTGGTATTCAATCAAAACTTTTATAAAATGTAAGTAAATCTTGTGATATTCAATTAAGACTTTTATAAAATGTAAGCAAAGTCTTTTAAAAGAGTCTCTCAAAATCTCATAGAATCAATATAATCCCTCAAAGTCTTTTAAAATCTTCAAGAATTTTTTTGTCAAAATAATCCATCAAAATTCCAATACAATACCTCCCCTAAAGGTGTCAAAATAATCCATCAATCTTTATGGTGGTGCTTAAAAGTTCAAATTATTATAGTTAGGGACCCATTTTATGTGTCAAAACATAAATATAAATCAAAATAAAAATTAAACATACTTCCTTCAATTTTAAATATAAATAAAATTCAAAATATTTGATATAAAAATAAATCAAATACATTTATTTTGATTTATATTTATATTTCAAACCAATAAAAGTAATTAATCAACAATGTGTATCAAGAACTGTAAAAAAAAATGTGAGAAAGAAAAAATATTTTATATATAATGTTTGACAAAATAAGAACGAATATTTATAAAGTCTTATTGTCATCAAATATTTTAAAAAATAAAAATTATACACTAGAGAATTATTGCATAGAGAAAAACAATAATGCAAGCTAGGCCATTGACTTTCTCCATTAATAAAACTATCAAATAGAAAAGTATGTAGAATTCGTGTATATTACAAGCAAATGCAACTCATGATGACAACACCATACATATTCATAGCACTTTCCAAACTCATTTTTATAATCTTTATAATAACATGTTAATGTTAACAACTCCTCACTTCTTCTCCATCATCACCATAAGTTGTTGAAAACTTACTTTTTCCAAACCATAGTTCTCTCCTCCACCTTCAACCACGTTTTTTTGCCTTTCTCTTTTTCAACTTCAATATTGGATCACAACCTTCATCACAAGTTTTCTTGATTCTATTCCAACCTTAACCACAATTACATCTTGCAAACTTTGATCCAAGTTTATAAATTGTCACATATGTTCAATTTCTTCACAATTGAATAGCTACTATAATTTTCTAGCTAAATCTCCAAGCTGGGTCCTTTCTTTCTTTCCATTACTTAGAATCAAATTTATAAAAACCAACCAATTATGTAACTGTACCCTTTTCAACCTTAAACCTCCCAAAAACAAAAAAAAACAAAAAAAATATTTTTTCTTACATTTGAAAAATTATGTAGTGTTGGAATATTCACTATTCTATCCAACTATCTTTTTTTTTCTAGTTTTTTTTTACTTAATTAACCAAAAAAAAAAAAGGAATGACGGATTCGGAGATTGGGACACCGACGGCCGCGTCAGTGCCGCCGACACCTGAAACTCCGGGAGGGCCATTATTCTCAGCTGTGAGAATTGATTCACTTGAACGTGACTCTTTTGGAATGGGGAGGTGCAACATGTGTATGCCGGGTGGTAAAAGCAATGGTTGCATAGCTAGTTTTTCTGCTGGTGTTAGAATTCCAAGTGTATCTCTCACTCAGAAGGTAACAACTCTCTCTCGTTCTCTCAGTTCATCTACACCTTTGGCCACAAATATAAGTAAATTTGTTTTTTTTAATATATTTGGTCATAATATTAATCAGATACATCAATAATAATCACATGTACCAAAAAGTCAAATTTATTTATATATATTTATGGTATGTTTTTTAGTCAACGAGTTTTTTTTCTTCTTCTCTCATTACCACCGCCCAAAAATTAATTTTCATTTGATTTCTAGCTAGCATTGTCAGATTGATTTAAGTTACTAACTGTTTCATGGGAGTTAGTAGTATTTTTTTGAAGGAACAAAAAAAAACAGTAAACATTGACTAAAATGCTAGATAACATTTTATACTAGTACAGGTAAGGTACTACTTATTTTTTATTTTTTTGATAATAACATTTTATATACTAGTAGAATAGTTTGTTTGTATATATACATACTGACATAAATGTATTATATATTAATTAATATTAATTAAAAAAATTATTACAATTTGGCATTGCCAATTTTTATATTGTTTGATGAGTTTTTTGACAATTTGTATTTTACGATGTGATGAGATGAGATATGCATGATTGGGATATTATTAGCAAAATAATGCAAAATGGTGTTCTTTTGCACGCGTTATCTATATTCTTTGGAGTCTTCAATAATTATATAAACTCATCGTTGTCATATTTATATATACATTTTTTTTTGTTACAATCCCTAATTTCTTTTTATAAACACTGTTTGGAAAGAAAAACTTATTTTCATGTACAAGTCCATCTATCAAAACTATATACACAAGACACATGTTTGTTAGATTGATAAAAGATGGTTTTGGAACATATGTGACACATACAATATAGTAATTTATGCATTTAATAGGCCACAACTATGTTGATAAATAATTTATCCATTTTAGTCACACAAAAAGAAAATCAATTTTATGATTTTTTTTTGTCCATGATGATTTTGAAGATTACCTCAGAGTCAAATTCATTCATACATCAATTGCATTGTTTTTTTTTTTATCATATTCCTTTTTTTTTACACAGCTAATATATTATAGAAATTTTTAAATATTGTTACTTAATATTGTATAGTCTACTTTAATTTGATATGATAATATGACAATTAAAGTCGTTTGACCTAACCAACAATGAATGAATTAGACTGAGTAACAAAAGTTTTAGATCGCTCAAACAAATGTCTAAGAGTTCCTCTTTATTCAATATGAAAAATATTAGTAACCCAAGGAATGTGGTTGAACGGTTGGGGCTCATCCTCCCTGGTCGAGGGTTCGATCCTCACCTTGAGTATGAAGCAGCTTTAAATCCTTGGGCTAGCTATACCACCCATCGAGGTGCCTCCAATCTAGCGAGGGCGGTGGATACCCGGTATCGACCAAAAAAAATGAAAAATATTAGTATATATTAGTCTCTATAAATTGGCGTGTATTTTATTTTAGTCCCTGTATATATTTTTTGAAATTGATCCTTGATGCTAAAATTATTTTGTTTTACAAGATCTTATAATTATGGTATAAGTAAACACTATATATACTATAAAAATTTAATGTATTTAAATATACATCAATTGGGCTAGTTTGGGGTATTGATCTAGAGGAGTATTTTATTGAATTTTATTGTTGCGATTTGCGAGTTATCTTCAGTTTCACACATTTCAACAAAATTTTGTCGGCCTTCAAATATTTTCACAAAGATTGGTTATGGATAAAACAATTTCATTGATAAAAAAAATAAAATAAAAAACAAAGATGAATTATGACTTTTATTTTTTGGTAAGGTGATGGATTATGACTTATGATCATATAGATTTTTTCTGTTGCTACAATTAAAGCTAAAACTTTAGTAGTATTACTTACCCTTATACAAACATATCTTATTTACATATACTGTACTAAGTTTTAGGCAAAAAATTAACAAAGATAAATCATTTCAATTTAAAATTTTCCTTTAGTTAATATCTATGAAGTCGAGACACTAACATGGACACGACACGGACACTGACACGTCGACACGGATAATTTTTTTGAAAAAGTAATATAATTCAATGTAATTATAAGTGTCGGTGTCAGACACGACATGTATCCAACACCGATACACACTTAATCTAAGGAGTGTCGGAACTTCATAGGTTAATATTAATGGTATAAGCTAAATCCCTCAAAGTTAGTTTAAAAAATTTATCTCCTTGACATGAGTTGCCACATTACTTGTCCTTTGCAAGCAAAAAAAATTGCCACATTAATGATGAATTCAATGTTAATATGTGTTACAGATTGGAGCAGAGTTTGTAGGAACATTCATACTAATCTATGCAGCAACAGCAGGACCAATAGTGAACAACAAATACAATGGAGCTGAATCACTTATGGGAAATGCAGCTTGTGCTGGATTAACAGTCATGTTCATTATTCTCTCAATTGGTCATATCTCAGGTGCACATCTCAATCCATCACTCACCATCGCGTTCGCTGCGTTTCGCCATTTTCCATGGGCACATGTTCCTGCCTACATTGCAGCACAAGTCTCCGCTTCAATCTGTGCTTGTTATACTCTTAAAATTGTTTACCATCCTTTCCTCTCTGGTGGTGTCACTGTCCCTACTGTTGACGTTGGACAAGCTTTCGCAACTGAGTTTATCATCACATTTATTCTCTTGTTTGTTGTTACTGCTGTTGCAACTGATTCCCGCGCGGTACATTCATTCATTCATTTGTGTTATCTGAACAACAAAAATTGGACAAATTTTGCTACAACAATCTAACTGGTTGACGCAGTTCAAATATATGGCTAACCATTTACGTAACTTCATTAATCATATATTTGAACTGCGTTAACCACTTAAAAAATTGCCGCAAAATATTAATTAAGTTTGTTTTAGCTCGTGGATTTTATTTTTGCATATACAATGCAGGTTGGTGAATTGGCTGGTATTGCTGTTGGAGCTACAGTTTTGCTCAACATTCTCATCTCAGGGTATGGAATCTTTTCTGTCTTCTCACACTTTGAGTTATGACTTATGTATTAATATCACTGATGTATTATTTTTATCATAGACTAATTTGATTTGATTTGAATTCTTTATTTTAAGATTGTGAGTAATATTGTGGTTGTATGTTTAATAACAAATGCTAGGCCAACAAGTGGTGGTTCCATGAATCCGGTGCGCACCTTAGGTCCAGCCGTTGCAGCAGGAAATTACAAGCATATCTGGATATATTTGGTGGCGCCAACGCTTGGTGCTCTCGCTGGTTCTGGGGTATATACGCTTATCAAGCTGCGTGACAATGGAGCTGAACCGCCGCAGCCAGTTAGGAGCTTCCGTCGCTAGATCATGCTGCGGACAATGCTCTACACCCCACTGCTCATGTTTCAAGTTTCTTGTATGATATTATAGAACTTAATTAAATAAAATGTGGGGAGTACTCCTTGTGATAAAGTGAGTGAATTAATGTGTGTTTTGTTTGTGTGTTATATCATGTATCATTGAAGCTTTGTTTGGCTGATTATAGCCATGGTTTGTAATATCACTGGTGCACCTTATAAATAATGTGTTTTGTTGTGTGGAACATTCTTTTTCTTTATCCTTTAGTTTAGTTTCAAGACTATTGAAGAAAATACAAGTGTCTCAAAATACGAAAGTGACATTGAACTGTGATTAATCTGAAGAGAATCGAGTGAATCCGTCTATAAAAAGGGTAAATTCAACACCTAATTTATCATTCATAAGACTTGAACCCGCGACTTTATTACAAGAAAACTAAAACACGCCCATTCTCAATTTTGTGAACATCAAAAGTGAGAGGTTGATAAGCAAATTTATGCTAAAAATGTCAAAACCTTATAGCATATTGTTAGTGACAATATGTTATTTACATTTTACAGTTACAGTTGCTGAATATAGGCCTTCAGATTTTATTATAATAAACACATAAAAACCAAAACTAACTTAACTAAAACATGAGCAGCTAGCAATCTAGCATAACAATCACACACATGATGCTAGTGGCAGCGAACCATTCACAGTTTCGTTTTGTGAAACAATGCTTGGTGAGTCCAATAAAGTAGGCTTCGTTAACCGGTACTGCTGAAACCTCTGCCTTGCATATTCCTTGTAATCGAAGTCGATTTTATTCACGTAACTCTGCAATTACAAGTAAAACATGTATACTGTATCAGCACATAATCTATAGTTATATACTTAGCTAACAAGTAAAAGTGACATTCTTTAGAATAATAGCTAACTAGGGAGAGAAAGAAAAGACTTACCGAAATAAGTCCCCATAAGCCCCAAAATAGATGGTTCACAAGAGTGTATTTTTCAACGGCAATCACTAACTGGTTCACCTTAGCATTACTTGGTTTGTTGCCTGTGTACAAAAAGTAGTTGTAAGGAAAAACTTAAATTTGCGAAATATATGTATGTTATTCAGAACTCAGAAGCAGTGCATTTTGATCTATGGTTTCAACAGAGTGAAATTGAGAATGGACTAACTAACCTTCAGAACTCAGATATACGCGAATAAACCTTTGACGCTCCTCGAGTTCTGTTTCACCAAATACAAAGTAGTATGTTAGCAAGGCAGAATGACATTAATAAAAACGAAAGAAGCCACATATTGGAAATGTAAGAGTAAGAACAAAAGCTTTACCAGGATATTTGCTATAGTCAAGTACATGAGGTGTATCGCTATGGTAATCTGCCGCCATTTCACAGAAATGATTTGCCAAGTCATACGCAATAGGATTGTAACTCGCATATTCATAGTCCTGTATCACAAAACATATCAAAATATGAATAAATAAAAAGTAGTGTAATGCAAGTAACAACTAGCATGTTTTGAAAATGCAAAGAAAATATATAACAATTAGCTTACAATTAAAGTGATTGATCTAGTCTCTTCATCCATCATAATGTTACCATATTGTAAATCATTGTGACAAAAACCAATCTCTTGATATCCTTCGCATAACTCCTTCTCAAGGATATTTATTTCTTCATCAAGATTTTCCAATCCAAAATTTTTTATCTCCTTTGGGGAGCATAAACTTTTGGCTTCACCAACCCATTTCCTGGTAAAACAAATGGAAAACACTTGATATTCTGCATAGAATTAGTTTTAGAAAATGGATTTAAAGATTGATATATAACTACCTCATTCTCTGCCAAATATGAGCCTTCTTTGTACCGGGCATATGAAGCTTATGGAATTCTCTCATCTTAGATGCTATCAAAAATGATATTTCGCGGTCACGGAGGTCGGCAGCTGATAGAGTCTAGAAAACCAAAAACAAGAGAAGAAAGAATCAAGTTATGAACAATTATCATGATTAAAAATGATAATAACACCAAAAAAATAGAAAGTTACATCAGTAGCAGATAAAAGGGAACACATTATTATCACCAAAAAAATGAACATATTAAACTGGATGAATTGATTTTACTTGGTGAGTTGGATGTAAAATGGTTTATGTTTAGATACATTTACGTAAAAATGAGTTGAACAATAAATTTCAATGTAAGAATCAAATTTAAACTCAACTGCTACAAATCATAGTTTCAAATTAGAATCAGTTTTGGAGGCAAAATAATATGAGCAACCAAACATGTCAAAATCAATTTTCCACCTTTAGAATCAATCATATGTCTATTACTACTATGTCTACCTTAGTTCCAGAAAGAGAATATGGCATTCTGAGTCTTACTACTATCTTTCTATGCATGCATTAAAAAAAGTTCAGATTCCATTCCGAGAATATAGTCCTACAGATTAAGTATATAATGCATGTTTCTTTATTATTATTGATAGAATAAATAACATGAATAAAGGAATTGAGGAAAAAGAATGGTAAAAGAAGCACCAAAAAGCACCTGATTCCATTCCATTCCATTGACTCAACACCGTTCAATTGAATTTCTTGAAGATGATTCTTAAATAATTAGCCCTAAATAATTAAGATGCAAATGGTAACCATCCATTGCTCTAAAGGATAAAGGGAATAATATAATGAAAAAGGAAGTACAAGTTCAAAGAAAAGCACTTTGACTAAAGAGTAAAGTATATCAACTTTTAGACTAAGTTACAAACTTACAATCTCAAAAGCTAAAACATGAAATGAAATATTCACTGCAGCCTTATTTTTGGGGGATAATATGTTATGTTTTTGGGCTCATAATTCATGTAGGCCTCCATGCTCTAAGAGGTAAGACATATCATACTTTAATGGCATATTTTACATATGAGAGAAACTTAATCTACTCAACATTTCTAAAAAATCATAGATGATTCTTGAAGTGTATTTTTTTTCAGAGGTAAAAAAGATCATACTTTACTTCTAAAGTGACTATATGGAAAAAGTCCATCCCTTTATAGCTAAAATACCAATAAATAGACCTTGTCATGATTTTGACACTAAACTAACTTAGGGTCTTTTTCATTGTATTTGTTGTTATTCAATGTTTTATAGTTTTTGCTCATAACTCTTCTGTTTATTTTTCATTTTCATTTTTTTCCTATTAACATTTATAGGAAAACAAGAAAAACAACTTTTTTAGTCTAGAGTATATTTGAAATAATTTAACAATGACTACTGAAATGTTAACATATAATAACATCACTTATTACTTAGACCCCCCCCCCCCCCCCCCAATAAATTTCATAACCTACCCAGCAAAATGATCTGCTGCAGAAATATTTCTGTAATTTTGTAAAAAAAAATTGTGTTAGTATGTTATAGGTACGACTGTGACTAATTTCTGTCAGAGACTTGTGAGTCTGAGACACATAAAGTGAATTATCCACTCTCAACCAACTTTTTAGCAGGATGAGTCAGAGATCGAGCCTCTAACTATCTGATTAAGGAGGCCAAAAACTTTACTACTCTATCAATTCATTATTAAGTGCATTTTTGTAATTTATGAGTAAAAAGTGGTTAGATGAACTAAAACTAAAATATGAAATAATTGTATAGAATAAACAAAAAAATATAAAAGCACCAAAAATAAACTCTGGCATCAACAGAAAAAGAGAATCACATACTCTGGCATGAATAAACTCCTCAACACGACCGGTAGTGAAACGAGCAAGAAGCCGAGGACCTTGACCGTGCTTTGAGATACACTCAAAGGTTCGAATTTCTTCATCTCTATCAAAGAAAATTTCAACACCTTCACCATATAACCGAACCAGAACCTTTCTGAGATCACCATCATTTTTTGTTGGCCAATTTATCTGAAAAACTTCATTGGTCATTGCACCTTTCAATGGAATCACTTGCAAAGTGTTCACATCATCGATTACATCGCCTAAATCCGAAGCCACCGCAGTAATCACTTCCATTAATTCTTCTTGAGATGCACATCCTTTCAACAATTCAATTGTCTTTATGGCCATCTTGAATCAATCAATCAATAAAATCAGAATTTGTCTTTTCTTTGAGGTAAAAAAACAGAGGAATCTGAAAAAACAGAGTAATTTTGTTAATATTAATAAGTAATAACCCTTCTTGCATGCATAAATAAATGGAAAAAATAGATTAAATTTTGATAACCCAGTTGTGAAAAATAATCAATAATCTATGAGATTATCTGGGAAATTAATTAAAAAATAAATTAATCGGATTAGGTATTTTAGAACTTAGAAGCTCACATAAAAAAAAACAGAGGAACTCAGAGTTTGAAAACAGGGGAAATGCGTTTGAAAAGCTATTACAATGAAATTTCGTGGGAAAGATTGAATCTTTTTGAGAACCCAGATGATAAAAAGCATCAAAGATTAATAATTCATGAAGAATTAATTAATGCAAGTAATAGATAAGTAGAATTAAGAGAATTAGAAACTAACCTTTTAAGAAGAAAATGAAGAAACAGAGTGTTGGAAATTGGTTATCAGGTGATGTGATAAGGATAGTGACGAGTATGATAAATTGTAATTAAATTTTGTGTGAAGTTTCTAAAATGTTGAAACTGTATTTATAGAGAGAGATAGAAGAACGCGTATGTGTGTAATGTAAGTATGTGTTGTTCTCTTGAAGCAGTGTCTTAGCCGTTTAAAGTGCGTTTTTTAGTTACTTTGTTGACCAAAGAGATTCTACGTTTTAATATGAGAAAGAATATTTTTATATTTTTTCATTTACTAACAAGATTCCACTGCGTTTAATGGTAACCTCTACTAGTTAGCTACATAAAATTGTTGATTCTCTTGCTGTGGTTGGTAGAGGATGAAAGTTCGATCTCTTGCAATTACGTTTGAGTGGTGGTTGAAATAATTTGATGATAGAACTGATATCTGAATCAGATTAAACTGGTGATAAAAACTAATATAAAGAATTGATTCTCATTTTTCAATTGAATTCTTTTTATTCGATAAGTGAATGTACTAAAATTCGAACTTCGATCATTGCACTTTACGTGTAATATTCGTATCAACCGAGTTAAACTCACGAATACCAAATCTTATCTATTAAGAGAAATTAACTTATAAATTAAGTATAAACTTAAAATTTAACATTATTAAACATAGTTTTAATTTGTGATCACTTGCTTAATAGTAACTCAAATGCCATGTTACTTGGCCAAATTTGTGAACTTATTTATATTGTTGCTTTTACTTTAATCTTACCTATAAATCGATTACAAAGAAAAATCTTACCTGTAATTATAAGAGTCCAAATTGTAGATAACTATTGACTAACTAGAATTGACAACTAATCATGTTTTTATGTGTAGTAAATTCAGTGTTAAATTTGGTACATGTTATTTTTTTTGCCGTCACTCATTTAGCTTTTAAATCATTAAACTATATTATTAATATTTCATGTTTTAGACTGCATCAGAACTAAGTTTGAAGTTACTATAAAAAAAGGCAAGTAGTGTAATTAGTTTTGTACAAATTGGGAATTCACTTCTAATGCTTCTCATAAAGAGACAATAAATATTATTATCAAAAAAAGTAAGAAAAGACAGATAAGTCTCATTCTTTGTTTTTATAACTATTGCTATTTTAATTTTATTATAAGATATTAAGGTGCATAGTCCTACCATATATTTTTCCTTGATATTTTGATTTGAACTGTATTTTTAAGATTTGTATTAAAAGTGAACTTTATAGTTTATGGGACGAAAAGATAAGGATGAATAAAAGGGGTCAAGTTTTGTAAGGGTCAAGTTATAGAAAGCAAAAAAGCCAATTATGCCGTTAAGAATCGACTTTCTTGAGATTTTTTATCAGTTAAACTAGAATTTGTGAATAATTTTTACCTTGTGTTTTTTAATGGAAGATTTGAATTGGGTTTTTCCCATCCATTTTGTAGTAGAAACTACTAGAAACACAAATCAATTATGTGGGTGTAGGCCAACCAACACATGTCCATTAAAATCATACTAACCACACAATATGACAATATCAATGTCCCTGTCACACTTGTTTAGAAGAAAATGACAAAGAGCATTGAAACTCCAACACAAGTATGATGTTGAAGTTGAACTAGAATTATGGACACGTTCTTTAACTTTTTTAATATTAGAAGTTTGTGTCCCATAAACATAAGATGCATAATTAGGATTAAAATCATGATATGCCAACTTATTTATTTTTAAAAGTAGAATTTTAACAACTAAACTAGTACTTGATTAAAAATAAATTGTGTCATGTTAGTTTTATATTTTTTGACAAAATTGTGTTACATTAACTATCTTTGTGAATTACGCTTGAGTTCAGCATATTAGTATTATTTGGAAAAAAAATTCACGATATTGTATGGTTTTTAACTCATTTGACTTTGTAATGTAAAAATTTGATTTTGAATAAATTAGTTTTGGTCAAATTGATTCTAATCAAATTTAAGTTGAAGGTAAAATAATATTATGTTTTGGTACATTTAACCAAATGTGAGCTAAACATTAAATTTTATTGCAAAAATCAATTCTAAAGCCATAAAATACAATTTCTAACTTCAAATTAAATAAATTCTGAAGACATAATCAATTTTACTTTAAAGAAATCAAATTTATAAGAAACAATTCTATATGTTCAAAATCAATTTTAACAATAAAAACCAACCATACACTTAAACAATGCAAAATACAATCGTTAGTGTGGACTATTCAAAATTTCAAATATGTGAGAAAGTAAATTAATTCTTTCGTGCTACCAGAACCTTGACTAAGTTTGTTTTGACATTTTTATGATAGGCTTCTTCACTCTTAAGTCTTATCTTACATTGTCATTTTTATAAAAGACTTCTTCACGATCTTATCTATATGTTGACATTTTTATCAAAGAATTCGTCACCTTTATCTACTCCAAAATTATAGTGTGAAAACATATATATGACACCTACTTGGTGTTGGCATGTTGCATGTTATGAACATTATTGTCAATGAACTTTTTTTCTTCTCATGTTAGATACTTAGATTCAATATCTTTAGTTAGTTTGGAGAAAAAAGATGCTTTCATGCTGGCCCATAAGAGAAAACAGAAAAGTATAGAAAAGTGAATAGATATTAAGAAAATTAAATATGACTAAAAAAAGAGTGTTTAAAACGTGAAAACAAACAAAATCATTAGTTTGTGTTAGAGGCGGTGACACTAAGCATGTGTTTGGATGATCAAGTGAGAACATGATTTTCAAAATTTTATTATTTTATAAAGTTAATTAATGGTCAAAATAAATTTAAAGTGAAATTTCTTTACTACTGTATTTTATAAAGTAAAATTTAATATGATTTCCAATGTCAAAGTCCATCTGTCATGAGAGCCAATACATGTTAAATAAGGGTGATATAAACAATGTGGACGGTGCACATGGGATAAAACACATGTTAATATGAGTGATACAAACAAATGTTAAATAAGAGTGATATAAACAATGTGGACGGTGACACATGGGATAAAACACATGTTAAATATGAGTGATACAAACTAACGGTGACACACATGTTTAATTTGGTTTGAACTTTTAAAATAATAACCTTTTTCCAACAAAGTTGGTTACAAAATTCAACAAATGCACAACTATAATGTTAGATCCATGCATTTAACAAATCAATTCTGATACCAAATCAAAGGTTTTTAGAGACCTTTAAAAATACAAAACAAAAGTAGCACAAATATAATGTTAAAGATACTGCTAAATTGCTAATAATAACTAAGACTTTTCTGGAGTGCTCCTCCGGCGACTTTGAATATCCATTATGATATCAGATAAACGGTAAGATTGAGGATATCCGCATTGAGGATATTGCGAATGGAACCAATGTGATGCTTCACTAACCTCTTCTTCTGAATATACTGGTTTTCCATCTATATGCAGGTTAAATACTCTTTCATAATATGGCACTAAGACCTCATGGTAGTAAGTCAAAGTTGACAAATGAAAAACCATCATACTTGAAGCCAACAATGGTAATACAATCAAACAAACACTGGCTTTATGTAGATCATCATCACTGCATGACTGAGATAAAAAACAAGAATAAAAATATCATATCAGCAAAATTTTATTAAGAACAGGTGTATTCTAACTTTCTAAGCACAAGAAGTGTATTGCACCAAAGCAGAATGTTGGTGCAAAATGCAAATACAAGCCTCAAAAACCAAAAGGGACTAAAAACGTATATTAGACATGCCAACAACAAGCAAAGAGAAAGGCCAGTTTCTGATACAAAAAACCAGAAGAAGAATAGTGCAGAAACCCCAGGACTGGTGTTGGTGCTGCAACAAGGCAACAGGAAAAAACGACTAAGGCATATAGAAATTGTCCTCCACACCTTCATCTTCACCATCCACTCATAAAACAAACACGGAGCAGCTTTTGATCTTCCTACCCACCATTTCCACGGCACAATTCTAATTTCATCTACCAACCCCCTCATATCACTGCTACCATTCTAAAAAATAATCATATTGCAGTGCCGCCAAATAGACCAAATAACAGCATTTCAAATCATAGCCAAACCTTGTTGTATTTAACGTGCTTGGTAACACCGTCAAGATAATTCAACAAAGAAACTTGTGGTCATATTACTCTCCTTTTTAAGGAATGGTGTCTGTGTGTGTCACAAACATATACTGGAGGAATCAAATTGTAGTATTGTACATTTGACGTTTTAATCGGTATAAATAAAATTTTACATAAATTGAAAATAATTATCATTTTAAGTTATTTTAAATTACGTAGTTCAGTTTTGTTGATGATGAACTTTGTACTTACAATTTAATTTTTGGTATATAATATGATTTGCGTTTTTCATTTATAAATTTTTTTTTACGGCACCCCACTATTTTTGACTAGCTCCGCCAGTGTCTATATCATAATCTTACAGATAGTACTGCTTATTCAGAGTGGGAGACCCGAGTCATTTGCCACACTAGCCTTCACCTTCGCCATGATTGAAATAAGATTAGATCCATGCATAAAACAAATGAATAACCATTATACTTGAAGCCATCAATGGTAATACAATCAAACAAACACTCGCTCTATATAGTTCATCATCACTGCATGACTGAGAGATAAAAAAACAACAATAAAAACAGCAATAAAGATATCATATCAGATTCAGGACTAAGATCGTGTATGTGCGTGTGTGTCAGCGCGCCTTTCATACAATATGAAATACATAAATTTACAGAAAGGCAAACTACTATTTTGGTCCCAGGAAGTGAGTGTATATATTCACATTCTTCTATGAATATATCCAAATTGCAGTTAGGTCCACAAATACTACATCTCATAACAGTCATTTTGGTCCTCAAATATGTTTTTAAGTAATCAATTTGGTTGATAACATGTGTTTTCATCAATATGTTTAGGGTGTGTTTGATCGGCTAAAAAATAAGGGACTGGACACGACAACGTCTGTTATGCTACATAGGAAAACAAAAAGAGCAAGCTCCATAACGATATGATAATTAAAGTGGCTGAAAAACATGAACCACCAATGAATATGATTAAAAAAAACATCAATTAGAGTGAGAATTAGCTAGTAAGAGAAACACTCCTCTAATATCGTGGTTTGGCCATTCAGAAATAGAAGTTTGAAAAAATACCTGTTGTAGACTGGCAAGCCATGACGATGATCCTTTGTTTGCGATGATCTCAATTTTTTTGTTGCAGTGATGGAGTATATTAGAAGCAGAAGATGAGATCTTTCCCTGCTGATTCTGGAGTATAGACAGACCGAGGCGATTTGCATATTTCAAAAGACGAGATAGAGACATTGTTTCGAATCAAACCCTAATTCCAACAACAAACAAACAGCAATGCATTAGATTTCTAAATGAGAAGAATAAAACCTATAATTGATTTCTAAATGTTTCTATATATATATATATATATATATATTGGTTGCTAAAATGTAGGTGAGCATTCAGGTACCTCATCTTTTTATCATGGTACCATACCCCAATAACATGGTTTAGTTTAATTGGTCCACATATAATTTTAGTCATCATAACATTTATTTATGCAAATTTTAAAAATTACTCTTTTTGAAGTTTTAAAAATTGTAAAATTACACCTACAATTTTATAAATTTAAGTTGTAATACATTAATTAGTTAAAAACAATTCATCCACCACAAAATTAAACGCAAATAATCAATTAAAACAAGGTCACCATCTTCATCTCTCATTTCTAAATTCTTCAATTTTTAGGGTTGCCTTCAAATCTTCAATCTATCAAAAAATTGTTATTTTCTCTCATCAAATCACCTCATTGGATATTTTTATCTCTTCAAATCTCCGCCGTCTTGCCTTGCCTTCGTTATCAGTTTGCCGTCGTGTCTTCGTCAGTCCGCCGTCGTGTCATTTACAGTTTCACCTGCATTCACTCTCTACGTTGTAACACCAAAACATAGTTGTCAAACCAGTGGTGAAATTGATTTTATTCATTCTTTAAATAATTACAATCGATTTCACTCTACGTTGTTTTTTATGGACTTTGAACAATGTAATATTTTCGGATAGATGTGGTATATAAAAAATTGATAATGAGTGATGAATGATCATATTTCCTGTCATATGTACATGGAAGACACCGGCTACCGCATAACCTCCTACAACCGTTAAGAATGATGCCTGCTATTTCCCTTTTCAATTACATTTTTAGAAAGAAAAAAAAAAGTTTACCTCACCTATTCCTTATAATTTGATTCATTCACACGGACTGACAACTATATATCATTGTTTCAATCTTTATATTATACAGTATTGTCTTAGAGTGAAAAGTGAACCGTTAAATTGCTAGTATGCAACTTTACGATCGAAGACTTAAACGGTTTGGGTTTATTTTATGTTGTTTTAGCAATTTAGGTTTTCCTTTTTTTTTATATTTTTATGGCTTAGTTTTCTTTTAAGTTTTAATACTACCTTCGTCCCTTTTTATAAGATTATGTTTGACTAAATTATACTATTCATCTATCATGTTTTGACCGTATTTTTTTAATAATATATAAATATATATATTAGCATATAAGATCTTGTTTGATTTGTTTTGATGCGTACTTTAAAAATATCAATTTTTTATAATTTTTACTATTAAATAATTAAAGATATTAGTGATCGAAATTGTGCACTGACGTACGTGCAGAGGTCAAACGGGGTCTTATATTTAGGGACGGAGGCAGTAGCAAACAAAACTCATAGAAGAAATTGATTGTCCCGGTGGTAACTTGGTTGGGATTTTAGTTAAATGTCTAGGGTTTAACGTCTTCACCTACATTTTATAAACTTAACGTTGATGAGAATAACACCAATCGTTTTTTGGCTTTTGAAGAATAAAAAGTAGAAAATATTAATAGCGATTGATGGTCGTTACTAGCACAAGGTGTGGCAAAGAGGACATCAAAAAGAATACATCAAACAACAACCTATCAGAATTCAGAAACAAAACAAAGTAACAAACAGAAAACTTAGTCGATGCCCATACAAGCTAAATGGCTCGACCACCAAATATGTGAGTTTAAAGTTGAATTATTAGTCATTGTTTTTAATCTTAGTTTCACTTGGTCAAAAAGATACATTGATTATTCTGTCTCGTCAAGTAAGGGGTTTCAAACACCTGATTGAAATATCACCTAATTGATATGACAAATACTCATGAACTCAAATTTAGATCATCACTCAAATTTTGACTAATACAAAATGAGAACTGTGACTTAAGACTCAACTTTGACCTAATTAGAATGACAACCACTTAATAACTTGAATTTCGATAAACTAACAGATCAATCACAACAAGATAGAAAAATGATAACTGAAGAAAATCTAGTTCATATAAAATCATCGCTAAGTGTCAACTAATTGTGTTGATTGTAACCAAGGGAATCGTTTTATCTTGATCAAATTGTTTATTTTTTTTAGTCCAGAGTTCGGGGCGAGTTCTGTCATCAAGTGGTTTTAGTCATCTCCCAAACGCTGTTGCAGGGATCAAATCGCGGTTCTCCGTACCAAGTCAAACATTAATAACCACTGACCAACTAATGTTTGGAAGTCCGTTTAACTTAAAACATAAACAATGAGATAGATCAATATCACCTAGTAGAACTAACTACGACTTAAAGAACCTAATTCTTATGAAAATATCAAATTAATTTTACAAATTAAGTGTGACTATAGAATTCAAATTTTATTTTTCATCCTCATAAAAAATGTGGCATTTCTTTGACACTACAAAATTTTATTATGCATAATTTTAATCTTATTAGTTTTCAAAATCATGTAATTATCTTTGCACTATTAAATTTTCCAATAATTTTTTTCAAGTAAGTTTTGAATAAATATAAAAGTAGCATAAATCTTGTCTTATAAAATAAATTTTGAACTCTTAATTTTTTAAGAACTTTTTATAATGTTTTAAATATGTATAATTAAAAATTACACATCGGTTTAACATCATAAAGCTAAAATAATTTTGTAGGAATGAAATCATGATGTTTTTTATAAGATGGAAAATAAAATACTATAATTTTTTAAATATAAAAAGTTTATTATACTGATATAGTAAATAAATAAACATAATTTAAATGTAAAATATATATACCAAAAAACTGAGGTATAATACACTAAATCTTAAAGATAAAAAAAATCTTTATATCAAAAATTGAGGTATAAGTTCAAAAAAAAAAAAAACCCATTCTTATATTGAAAAAAACGTTGATGTATTATAATATCCAAAAAAAATAATTTAAAAAGTAGTTCTATTTATACTTCTATTTGTTGGAAGGATATATTTACAAATATTAAAAAATAGTGGTTAATATAGAAATATTAAAAAGATATAAATTTAATATTTAATGCAGTGCCACGTATTCTCCACCTCATCATAGTACTGGTACCCATCCACCTAAGATGGGTACTTAAGAATGTAAACAATATAAGAGAATTTTAAGGGATATTTTAACACATTTGAATGTAAAATGGAATGCAAAGTGTGCTCCACATGTGCAGCAAAATAATGCATAATCACTCAAAAAATCATCCTCTATAATGAGCAACCGAAGGTAGTATACATTCTATGCAGAAAAGTGAAATTGAAAATTTTTAGAATAAAATATGATAAGATTTGTGGCGCTTAATTATATTTGAAAGATCTTCTCTGCCTTTGCCTTATCCTTAGCTGCCACCCTCATTCTTGCAGCTGATATCAAGACAGAACACAGTATAAGAAAATATAGCAATTCAAGAACAAGCAAAGGAGATATTTGGCATAAAGCAAAAGCACCACTAGGTAGAGAAACATGGTAAACTATAAATTAATCATTTGAGACAAAAGCTCTATTTCATACAATATCTAGTTAGAGAAACCTGAATTGAAATCAAATAATTTGGCTTTAACAATTACAGAATGCAAGAAAACAGAAAAACTACAAAGTTTGTGAATAGTCTCAAATGGAACTGCCTGAGTAAAAGCTACAAAGTTTTGGTAATGAGCTGAGTTTCAAAATTTTAAATTGCTTGAGTATTATTACCCTATCCACCAGGAAGCTGATCCAGTTCATTCAACTTTCCTCTTCTTTCGATCACCGAGCATAGGTGTGAAGCCACTGAGAACAAGATAGGGCGTCTTCATGCGAGCTTGAGCTTCCCTCATTCTCTCCACAAACAACGACGGTGTATCTGAACTATTCATTTGCTTCAATTTCAATTCTTGATAAAATTGTTTCATACGCTTTTCGTGCTTCGTTTTGCCAGGTCCTTTACCATGGAACTTGTGAGAAAATAACCGAAAAGCTTCCTTAGAAGTCAAAATTCTCCCAAACTCATCTCTCCTCTCAATTTGAATCTCCTTTATATTCGGCTCTTTCTTTCCTTCGTCCTCTACAATCTCAACCAATTTTCTTTTTTTCTTATCCATGTTTCTGCCACTCCATTCACTGCTTTCTTTTAGCGTTCCGCGGTCCTTAAGCAATTGCAATGTGCCTGAGAGTCCTTTCCCTACGACAACTTCAGTCAATCCAGCAGCAGCCTCGTCTTTCTTTTCCTCAACATGAACATTGGCATCTTCAACATTATTATGCATGAAAACATCTTCGCATTTTCGCTTACATGCTTCTTCGTCATGAATTTGATGACTCCAGACAAATTCCTCCATCTCTGTAAAGGCCACCTTATTTTTTCTTGAATTCTGATTATCAACAATCTTCTTCTTATCTTCGCTTTTCTTCTTATGCATGCTAGATTTATCAACACCGTCGTCAACATAATGCTCATCAAACACAGAGGAATCATCTTTGTGGTTTCCCATCACTGAAATTTCTTGCAGTTTCAGAGATAAGAACGGAGAGGTTTTAGCTATTACTCTGCGTTTCGTGAGCTTTGATATCACGACGGCCTCTCTATATATATAGAGTTAAGAATTGAGATGAGGCGTATCTTTTTGTTAAAACAATATAATTTTTTTATTGTATACAAATTTTGTTTGTTTTTAAATAAAGTTTGTTATAATTTTTTAAGAATAGATAATGTTTGTAAAAAAGTAAGAAATTATTGTTGGATTAAAAATATGATATATTTTTAAAAAATGCATAATAGGAAAATAAGGTCCAAAAATACACTCTCCTATTTTGGTCTTTTTGTTCTAAAATGACAAATAAAAAAGAACGGATGTAGTAATTTTGATGTGTCTCAGTAACATATCACATAATTTTCAATTTATCTAAAATTTTACTTCAATAATCTATATCGTATAAATTTTCAATCTAACCATATATTTTATAAAAATATATACCGGTCCCAAACCGAAAATGTTGCCAAAGATTTTGCACGTGCGCATTAACCCTTTGTTTCAAGCTCGTTCTTCATCTTCTCACTCTCACAGTCAAATTTTGTTTCGTTAGATCAAATATTTGATCTTTGCACATTTCCTATGATCTCCAAAGCTTCCCACACTGATTCTTCAATTGGTATGTATACTCTCTCTGCCACACCATTCGTTACATAACTCAACTTTTTTGTTTTTTCATTTTTTGCTCTATTTTTTTTTTATTCAATTGCTCCTCAAATTTTTCTTACTCATCAATATTGTGGAAATTTGTTGTGTCAATTTAGTGGAATATTTTTTAGTTTATGTTGAACAAATGATTTGTATGTATACACAGATGCATTGAAGTTTAAAATGGTTGCTCATAAGGATCAAGATAAGTTCTTTATGTCTATAAGTCAAGAAGCCAATAATCCATTTGACTATTTTCGTGCTTTATATGGTAAGTTTTTTTGTTCCACTTCAATAATGTGTTAATGCAAGGTTTACAAACTCTTAAAATAATTGGCTTATCTGTTTGAATTGACTTATTTGAGCTTATCAAAGTACCAGTGAAATTGTTTAGGGGAGATTATGGAAATCGCTTATGACATGTCTATAATCTATATAGCTGTTTTCAGCTTATTTTCATAAGCTCTTCCGAATAACTTATAAAAACAACTCCATCAACTTATAGAGCTTATATGAAGAAAAAAATTATTTAATTTTATCTTTTGTTATTTGTTATAGAAATAGCTTATAAATAGAAACAACTTGTATTGTAGCTTATATGAATGAAAACTTATAGCTTTAATTTGTGGTATTATGCATAAGTACTTGTATGTATACATTGCTTGCTACCTTTTTATGCATTCATATTACTATAAAGTTGTTATTTGAAGTAGCAAGTTGAAAATTCCAAACCTTTGAAATTTTAATTGCTATTTTTCGTCCTGTATATATGAAATTGAATTGATAATTACAGTATATCTTTTATGCCTCTGTGGGCTGTGCTGCCTTATCAGCGGGATATTACAATGTTATGTTTTCGACTATTAAAATGAGAGATGATATTTCAATTTCTATGGATAAATTGCATTTTATGATGTAGGACTTGGCACTGTAAGTCTGTAACTAAACTAGTTATAGGTTGTGTCTTGTCATGTACTGCTACTGCAATAGCTATGAATATCGTTGTGTTGTATGACAATATGACATACTTATGAATATTGTAGAGGGTTGCATTGCTGGAGGTGTTGCTGGTGTTGCCGTAGAAGCGGCATTATACCCCATTGATACCATCAAAACTCGACTACAGGTTAGTTAAGTATATGGAATGAAAAAAATTAATTCTACTTTGTCTGTGTTTTCTTGTGGGGTTTGTGAGTACGGGAGAGACTAGGAAGGAAGAGGAAAATAATTAATTCATAACCTGTCAAACAAGAGGCAATAGGTATTGTTCTAGGTCTTAAAATGCTGTTGTCAGATACTAATAATATACTCCGCATTTGGATGCATCTCCAATGTGTTAGTTCATGTCTAAGTTCAAATTTTGTAAATGTTGTAATTATTACTCTGTTAACAACATACACATTATGATCATCCATAATCTGTTAGTTTGGTCAACATTCATTCCATCACATCTGACTTGAAATTTTTGCTAGCAGAGCAATGCATAGAGCTTCTTTGCAATATTTCAACCTCCAATAGAGTAGCAGTCTTCTAACATTTTTTCTTTCATTGTATGTTGTATTTGTAGATCTTTTGATGGAATTTATTGCCGAGTTTTGACTTCATTCTCCCATATCTAATTTTTAATTGCATTATCTTTTGATTTTATATCTTATTCCGTTCTATATCAGGTTGCTCGTGGTGGAGTAAATATTGTTTTCAAGGGTTTGTATTCTGGATTGGCTGCAAATCTGGCTGGTGTCTTACCGTGAGTAGGCTTTATTTTCATATACACCTCATCCTTTGCATTTCATGCTGCATTTGTATTCTGGATTGACAAACATTTGAATCAAATCTAATTAGATATTATAGCTTATGTATTTTGAACTCAAGCTAAGAAATATTGTGCCTAGTTTTATCTAGGTATTAAGAATTGACTGAAAGTGAAAGAGTCATTTTCCCTACTCCATTAGAGTACTTACATTTATGTTCACCACTTCTGTGTATGTACGAGCATACTCTACACGTCACTGTATTGTTTTTTATCTGTTACTTTACAGCTTGTTGTAGTTAGTTGGCGTCAGTTTCTTTTGGTTATGATTAACAGCTTCTATCTCTTGCTCTTGTATCTCTACCTCTATAAATGTGGAGGGTACACTTTAGTATCATTTTCTCCCATTTTCTTTCACCTTCTCTCCCTTACCTCAAATTATGATACTCCTCTCTAATCATCAACTGGAAATTATCTAACTGCTTGATTGCTCAAATATATTTTTTTAGATTCTGAAAAGCTGGTTTTTATATTTGCACTGATCTTTCTTTATTTTTGGCATATATAATGGCTGTTAATTGAATTAATTATGTGCAATTATGTGCAACATATGTTTAACGGATTATTCTTCCTCTCTTGGCAGAGCTTCTGCAATTTTTATTGGTGTGTATGAACCCACAAAGCAGAAACTGCTGAAGATCTTTCCTGAGAATCTAAGCGCTCTAGCTCATATTGTAAGTTGGCTTTCTTTATAATAAAATAGATAATCTATTCGAATTATCTAGGGATGTCACACAAATTTCATCTTTTAATGTTTGTATACTGACATGATGATGTTCAGAGTATTAAATAGTCTGTTACAGATATTATCTTTAATATTTCGCAGTGGCTTGCACCACTTGCTGACAGTAGATAACTTTTTGAAAACCTCAGTCTTCATTCATAGCTTGAGTCAATCATCTTGTTTCACAAGCTCATCTTGAGGACTGAAAGAGTTTGAGTCTAGGCTTATGCTTGGCTTGAAAGTAGATTTTTCATGTTTGATACGTACCTTTACATATTTGTGATGTAAATCACATACAAAAATTTGCTACTCATTTGGCATGAACTGCACTATTTTTAGTGCTTGTATGCAAACAAAATTTAGAAAACATGTAAACAGATGCATAAAATAAAACATAAATTTTTTACAAATGACTAATGAACTTCTTGGTCAGCTGTTATGTTGATTACTTCAGAGCCTAGCTTGTTTTAAATCATTAGCACACAGGCAGATTAACTTAGCTTAGAACTTTGAGTGACATTTCTATTATATTTTTTGTTATGATAATATTCCTAATCTTAGTACAGGCTGCAGGTACTATTGGAGGAGCCGCTTCTTCTCTTATTCGTGTTCCAACTGAGGTAAGTAATTTTACTTTTGACATTGCCAATTATTTTCTGCTTCCTCGAGGTTGGAATTGATTTGTGCCTTTCTAGGTTGTTAAGCAAAGGATACAAACCGGTCAATTCAAATCAGCCCCAGATGCTGTCCGTCTTATCATCGCTAAGGAGGGTTTTAAAGGTCTTTATGCGGTATGTATCAACATCATGTCTTAGATGACCATTTAAATAGTTCTTTAATTTTGAAGTAGCATATGATAATTTCTGCTTTAAAATATTGTACCTAGGTAATATTTAATCAAAATCCCTCTCTGGTGGAAAGGCTTTCATGTTGGTTTATATATGAAAGAGAAGATAGGATATTTTATGCAGGTTGTAGGATTATGATAATGTTTTTCCTCTGATTTTTACCATTTTAAGTGCTGCTTGAATGTTATATATATGCTGTCTGGTTGTTATTTTATATTTTCCTTAACCTGTACTTTTGTTTTTGAGTGATTGTAGGGATATGGATCTTTCTTACTGCGAGACTTGCCATTTGATGCTTTAGAATTATGCATCTATGAACAGCTCCGTATCGGGTATAAACTAGCGGTAAGCTTAAATTTGAAGTGTCTATCGATCTTTATGTAATTTTATGAAGGTACCCGCCCACAATTTGAAGTCATCTATAAAATGAGAACCATTCTATTTCACAAAGAGTAGTTTGGCTGGTATATCTATAAACATCCATGTCCTAAAAGAAGCAAAATTCTCACATCTTTAAGATTGTTTCTGGCATAGTTGGATCAAAATTTTCTTCTTTTTTCTTGTTTTTGCAGGCAAAAAGGGATCTGAATGATCCAGAGAATGCTATGCTTGGAGCTTTTGCTGGTACATCTACCTCACACCGATTACGAATTTTTTATTGAAGTATTTTAGGATTCTTTATAGCATGTTTGCATGAGATTTCTTTGAACAAAACCAGCATTCAGGGAAAGGAATGGCACTCTCTTCCTTTCATTGAAAGTGCTTTGGAAGGGCATAAAATACGGCATTTGTGTTGAAAATAATCTCATGACAACCTTGTGCTGCTGACCTGGTGTGAATTTTTTATTCTTTTTTCTTTAGTTTCTCGTTGAAATTGATCACAACCAATAAGTTGCCTTTAATTTTGTTGTATACATTGGTTGTCAATCGTTCTAGACAACTCCTAATCTAGTCATAGTTTTTGCTGTGAAAGCTAAACTAACTCATAGTTTGTTTAGCCCACAAGTTAGCACAGAGTCCCATTTTATAGAATACAGTTATACAGTATGACAATTTGCAACATGCTGATTACCTCTCCCTCCAAGAAAGTTTTGTTTATACTAGTAAATGGGCCGCTAGGAATCACTGTTACTGCCAAATTTAGCTTCAAATCAGTCTTATTTTTTCATATATTATTTTCACTCATGCTGAATATAGTGCCCAACTTTTGTTGGAACTGAAAATGATAAATTTAATACCTTATAGGTGCCATAACCGGAGCAGTTACAACTCCACTTGATGTAGTAAAAACCAGATTGATGGTTCAGGTACATTGAAATTTTCTTCCCTCTTTTATTATTTTAAGGAAATTTTTGGAAGAAGGCCGAAAATGAAATTCTTGTTATGAAATGAAAGAATAACTACTGTTAGAGTGGTTATTTTCGATCATGCATGGATTCTTAGTAAACATTCTTAATAGGAGTTGCTATTTGAAACTTTCTTTATTACAACATGTTTTTTCACTTGTGAGTTTGATTTGAAGTGATAACTGACATTATTTTTTTCTCATTCCCTATCAGGGAACCCAAAAATATTACAGCGGCATTTGTGATTGTGTTAGGACAATAGTTAAAGAAGAAGGAGCTCATGCTCTTTTTAAGGTATAAATGTTTCTTGAAATTTAGTATAACACTGATTATTATTTTCATTCTTAAGTTTCTTTTAACCAAACAGCTTTCTAAAAAGCCTAAAACTATTTGCAGGGTATTGGACCAAGAGTGGTGTGGATAGGAATAGGTGGTTCAATATTTTTTGGTGTTCTTGAGAAGACAAAGAAAATTCTTGCTCAGAAGCACCCTCAAACTGATGCTCAGAAGTGAGTTTAAGAATTCAGGATTAGGCTGATGATGTTGCATGAAGCCACTTATTATCCAGCTTCTTTCTCTCCTTCATCCCTAAATTATTGAGAGGGAATTGCTATTGGCGACGCACTTAGAATTGGCGAATGTTTGAATATTTTTAAAGCAATTTATTCGCCACATTGTTATTGGATTCAAATTTAACACAGTAACTGCGTCGCACAGTTGCTCATTTTAGCCGTCCGATCTGAATTTGACCATATTAAGCCTATTCACAACCATAAGCAACGTTGCCAATCATTTGATGATGTTGATAGGCTAAAACTGGTCAAGCATGAACACTTTTTCGAATACGTGTTGAAGGATGAAGCCAAGCTTATGAAGTTTCTGATTTCTATTCTACATTTCAAAGACTCCAACATCCCAGTTTGTATTTCAAATATGTGCTCCAGCCTCCATGTAATGAAGCAACTTGCTTTCAATTTTGTTTTTGAACAGCAAATATATTATTAATAGAATAAAGTCTCTGTTCATGACGAACATAGACCGGTAAAAGATAAGTTTACAAAACAAAGGGGTCGAATAAACGGAGCACCAATGAAAATACTAAAACCTACACTACCTAAAAGAATATCATTTTTAATTCCATTCTTAGAAGACACTCCTCAGCTTTCTGACCACCAGAGAGACTTCAACTTAACCCAAAAAAATGTCACTAGACACTAACTCCTGATCTCGAATCAAACTTGCTTTCAAATTTGTAATGGATCTTGAAAACATATTGGCCATTAATTTGTTAGGGCAATACATCCCTCTTGATTAGGATTTGTTGTAATAGAGAAAGTACACATTTTCACGTTGTAATTAATCTCGGCCATTAATTATACATTGGACGGTTGAGAATATATCTATTCTCAAATGATCTTGCTTGTTCATTGAAATCGGACAGTTGATGCCGTAACCGCATCGACGCAGTTACAGCATGAAATATGTTTCTCATCCCTCTTGATAATTACTTTCCTCTTGTGTTGAAATTTAGAATTCAATTTCTACGAACTACTAATTCAAAGCCAAAATTTTAATGCTATTATACTTTGTGAAGTTTCAAGTTTGAATTTATCTTATTTGATAGGTCAAGACCAACTTTTACAGGTGGGCTAGTTAGAATAATGAGGATGTTGGTCTTGTCTAGAAGAATGAGGAACAAGTATTCTACATTAGTATACAACAGAATTTGATACAAATATCAGTTACCAAAAACCTCAAACCACAACAGTTCTTTTTGCCCCTGTTGACTGTTTGGAGGTTGAAATTTTGACTTTTTTTCTCCTCTGAAATAATAAGCATAAAAATCCTAAAATAAAAATGAAAACAAAGAAAAATTCTAAGTGGGATCCCCAAAGAAATTGAACAAATTCTAGTTTGCTTTTACTGTCACAATTGCAATTGCAATCATTGACATTTTGTAGTATACCACCTTTGACACTAACTTCAGGGTCAAGAACAAAATCCAATGTCATTGCTCCTTCATCCAACCAAATTGTTGTATTTTTTGACTTGAAACCAGGCATGGTTGCCACTACTGCAAAATTTAGATAGAAATTTGATTACATAAATTCGCTATATTTCACAAATTCTTTTCGGAGGCTTCAATATGTACTGTAATGAAATAAACTGAAAGTATGATGTAATATACCTTCATATTTATCTCTAGGGGCAAGTAAGCGATGGTAGTCAGCAAAAGTTCTTCCCGCCCTAACCTGTTCATCCGGAATTATAAAACCCAAAGTATGTCATAAAACTGAAGCTTAAAAAGTGAAAATTAAACGTGCAGTCAATCATTGTCAAGAGTTGCAGCAAAAGTATAAACTATAGGATTGAGAGTTTAACAAAGTTTAAGCATAAATTTGAAACAACTTATTGTCTAATAATACATAAATTAGTCTAAAATATTCAGCATTATAATACATCATATTGCGATAACAAGTTTATTTAAAATGAAAACAGAAAAAAATGTACTTTCAGACATACTGTGTAATTTATTCCACTAACGGTTATAAAGCCTGGTAATGGTCTTCCATCACCTGAAGAATATATCCTTCCATGCACTCCAGTCTAGAGAGTAGAAAACAAAGAGTAGCAATTAATAGAATGCAATCCAATGGAACCAAAAACCTCAAAAATATGTGAATATTTTTATTCAGTTTTGAAATATAATTAAAACTTGTCTTTCGCGTCCAATAAACTTTAACAGTAGCAATTAATAGAATGCAATCCAATGTTCTGGAATCCCCTCTGAACTTTCCCTTTCTCATACGACAGGACAAATATCTCAAATTATTTTTTTACGTTTAAAGCAGATAAGCAGAAACGGAGTACCTTAACAAGGCTTGCAACAAGATTAAGCAGACTCATTTTGTTGTATTTCCAAAGAATAGGAAGCTGCATTTAACATAAGTCAACGCAATAATAAAATTTACTAGTACATGTTAAAAAATAACCAATCAAAAGCGAAAGGAACCAAGTTTGTTTGGTCGAGAAAAAAGAAAATAGGCCATTAAAAACTTTTAAATTATAGGTACCTATTTAAAGGTATTATATTTAAAGTCAAAAACCATATTATTTGCCAGATATATTTTAAAATTTGAAAACTGCTCGGACTCAGATCCTACTAACCTCAGCAGCAATAGGCCATTTATTGTCACTAATTTCCAAGGTCAATTCAAAACAGCCAGCATGTATATAGTTCCAATCTTGCATTCCTCCATATAAAGGGTACCTGCATTGATATCTTTTGTTTATGAACATATCGAAAGAACATAGACTGCAGTATTGAACTTCTACGCATTACTTTCAAATAATCATACCATGCTGCTCCATTTGTGATTCCATCTATAAATTCCTTGCTTGAAGACATGTTGTAGTGGGAGTGGCTATATATACTTGCCATGAACCGAAATGCATCATCATCAGGACATCCATAGTAGTACGTTCTGTAGTTTATTCATATCAATAGACAAAGTCAATACAAAAGTCGAGGTTGAGAGCATGTCATTGTACAACTTAGAGTAGAATAATTTACCACCTTTTATCACCGGTACCATCCCAAGGATAATTTGCTACAAGTGCACCCTGACGTAGTAAATGAAAAAGACACCATTAATGAACAAACTATGTATAATAAGAATTGACGAAGACAAGCTATAATCATTTGTACAAGAACAATTGTTTAGGGTTAGCGTAGTTCAATATGTTGGCCTACTAGAATTAGAATACATAGAAAGATATCTAGTAACATTTATTTTGTATCTTACTATCTTACACTAATTGAGAGAATCCTATAGTATCTTTTTAATATTGATTTCCATATTCTAGATTTTGGAAAGAATAAAAAGTTCAATAACTTGTAACAACTTTATCTTATACTCTTAACCAAAATCGCATAACTCTAGAACTCTGTGTCTACAAATATAGAAAATAGTGAGATTGTAGAATAAAAGCAAGGATAGAACTCCTTGATGTATAATAGGACCACAATTAAGTAGAAGAAAAGATTGAAATAAACAGCCTAGCAATGAGTAAAGTAATATGTGAATTCCAAATAAGTACCCCGTGCAATGTTGCAGATGCTGTAAATCGTATATCTCTTAACCATTTCATTATTGCTCTTGTTTCGGGTTGCCGGGACTCCTCATCATCATTTGCAAAGAAGAACTGTTGTTTTGTTCAAGACAGTCATAGCAGGTTAGTTCTCAAATGACCTCTAGCAAGAAAACAGTAACTATTACCATAAAAATAGAAAATCTAACATCAAATTTAATTTATTTTTTAAAATTAAAATTAAATTTAAAAGGCAAATGATGAATCTGTTATTGACATCAAGAAAGTAAAAGCTCATGGTCGGATGGTCCTAATATTAAGAACATGAATAAAAGGTGACACATTTATACGATGACATCTATAAATATAATCAAGCGATATATTAATATTTGTGACCATAATGGTAAAATCTCAGTCATAATAGTAAAATTAATAAATTTTCTCATTAGAATTTTATTTCAGGGTAACAATGAACTTCAAACGATATTTTCAACATATTGTATACAGATAACTAATACAAAATTTATACCTGATCAGGAAAATCCCGGTTCAGATCAATTTTATTTGCATTACCACGCGTCCTTAAGGTAAAGCCGTCAGGATTCATTGATGGAAGTAAATGAAGGTGCACATTCTCCACAATCAATGTCGCCTAAAACATTTCACTAAAAGTAAGACATTGTAAAAGTAAATACTAAAAATAACAATAGTGCCAGTTAAATATCATAAAACTTGTGTGCTCGATAATCGATATTGCAACAGTTTATAAACTTCAAAAACTCGTCACCAGTATCCGTTAAAGAAAACATTTATTTAATACCACAACTAATTCGAGGAAAGAGATGATAGTATACTTCTGCAGATAAGGAAAAAAAAGGAAACATACCAGAGGATCTTTCAAATAATTATCACATAACCAATTGGCCAGAAATATAAGAAGCTCACGGCCCACAGGTTCATCTCCATGCACATTTGCAATATACTGCATCAGTATTATTTTGGTTACAGAGTTGCTGGATACAGAACTACCAATTATTCTCCAGGAAACGAAACAGAAGTATAAATATTGCATAGAGCAGAAATTCACAGTAAAAAACTACTAATCCTTATTGAGTACAAAAATTTCAATAAAGGAAAACCGAAGATAAAAATCAAAAGATGGCAAGGAATCCTCCAAATTTGAAATAAAAAGGCGCAAAGGTTAGCCAGAATCCAAAAGACCAAAACTCACCTTAAAAGCAGGTTCAGTCTCTTCTTCTCCCGGCTTGTCAGAAATCTCAATGACCCACTATATGGAGGAACACAAAGAAGAGAGACAGCAATCATGCAACCAAGATGAAAAGCTAATTTGATTCAAAGATAAGTTATGAATGAATTCCAAAAGGAAGAAGAAATTACCAGTGGAACTCCATTCACACTCTTCCCAATACTAATAGCCCACGCCAAGAATCCCTCAAAGAGAGAAACAGACAATAAGTTAGTTAAGCAATGGCGACAAGTATTTCCATTTAAAGTAGTTCATTTATTCGTAACCATATTATGAAGTATGAATAATAATTTTACGCTAGTAATGTCCTTTATTGAGGCATGACTCGATATAGATATACAAGCAGCAATGTGCAGGTATGAGGAATCACCTGTATATCCTAGAAATGTTGCTGCATCTTTGTCCAAATTCCTTGATGATCCTTTCAAGGTCAGAATTGGTCATATAACCTTGTGTCAAATCAACACTGCTTAAAGAAAACAAATCAATAAATAAACGATAAACTAAACAAAACGAAACAGCGCCATTTAAAGTTACAAGCACAATATAGAGCATAGCAATAATTTAGTCATAAATATGCAGTTAAAGATCCATTATGATTACCTATTCCGGGCGTGGGATTCACCGCCTTCGAGCAAATTCCTTGCACGGCTTACATTGCGATATTCGTTGAAGTCTTCTAATAACAAAACAAGCATGCAGTTAGAATTTAATTTAGAAAAATTCAAACTTCCAGCTTTCAAGCTAAACATAAAAACTCCATCATGCTAATTAATTATTACAACCATGTAAACTCTAATTACACCCCTAACTAAGTTGCACTCTTTCACTTCAAACATATATAAAGTCAACATTTCAAAATTTTCACAATCTTACCATATCAAGTAAAAAAAACTACAAAATATAAAAAACAAAAACCTTAAATTCTAAAACATAAATATATAAATTAAATTCATAAAGAAGCCATAATTATAAAAAATTTAGATTGGTTTAAGCTAAAAATAAAGAACACAAATTTCCAAGTACCCATTTCTAATAATGTCCTAAGAATGCTAAAAAAACAAATGGGTAGTTGCAGAAGGCATTGATGGATGCATAGTTTGAGATGCAAAGAAAGAAGAAAACCTGAAAGAAGAAGGGATTGAAAGGAACCCTTAGCTAGAGAAGAAGAAAATGTGGAAGCTAGAAGAAGAAGAGACAAGAGAAGGTTAATCTTCATGATCATCGAAGAGAACGATGATGATGATGTCGGATTCAGACTTCAATTGTTTGTTTTGATTCCATGATTCATGGTAACTAGTTTCATGTCACACACCCACGTGACGTAAAAAATCGAAATTTTTCATTTTTAAGTAATCTTGTCACTTTTTCTTATTGGGCTTGAGCTTGGGCTTGAATCATTACCCACCAGTCCATAGGGTTTAATTCCATTGTTTGAATAGAAATGCTTTTTGCACCACCACCCCTGTGTTGCAACTGTTTTAGTAATAGTAATACACTAAAAATTGATAGTTTAAGAACGTGTATTTTTTATTTAACTAAAAGATTAGAACATCTATGATTGAGGTTCATTGTGTGAGTTTTCAATTATTTATCATTTCATCTACATGCAAAAATATGATTTTCTATAAACATTTTTCATTCAAAAGAACGGATATGAATATTCATAAAAATATAATTTAACTTGTAATGATGAATTTTGTGTATCGCTTGAGCTCAAATTTTACTGCATTATTGTATTCCATATTCGCATTCATGATCATACAAAAACTTTTCATATTGTTACATATTTTTGGATTCCATTATCATATAGGGTTGAATTGAACTATACAATTATTGGTCTATACTGAATTTTTTTTTTTTGGTCAGGTAGCCTAGTGGCTAGATAATTCACCCCTTAAAGTGAAATAGTGGGTGTATCCGAGTTCGAACCCGGATCCCGGCACTTTCTTGCAATTTGTCCAACCAATTGAGCTAAGTTCATGGGTCTACACTGAATTTTACTTGGTGAAAACTAGCACTAATTAAATTTTTGATTAGCTTATTATACATAAACAACAACTTAATTCAACTTCTTTGACATGAAGGTAAAGCGAAAAAGAAGCAAACAATAAAATAAATCAATAGGTCAAATTATATTATATAATAAAAATCCAACAAAAATGTATCTTTCATGAGTAATACACACTACATACAAATACTACAATGGACTGAAAACACTCTATGTTAAAATAGAGACTACCTAGAATATTCTGAAAGAATCAAATTGATGAAAAACTAACTAAGGAGCAACAGAAATAATTAAGATACCGTTGATTGCTTAATTGGTTAAACTTTAAACTTTATTTATTTATGGAAACCAAGTCACATGTAACATCTAAAATAAGTATAGTTAAATTAAATTTGTTCTAAGTAGCCGTCCAAAACACTTTATAATAGCATATCATTTACCGACAAATTAAGTAACGATGGTGTTACGTGGGACCACATAAAGCATACAATTCCAAAATTATCAACACGTGTACGGTTCATGTATGAAAGAAAACCATTGCTTATGTAAATTTACCATTAATTAATTTCATTATCATTGTTATTACTTATTAATATAGTAAAGTCGATTGGTAACTGCCTTGTTTGGTGTTGAAATGGACAAGTCTACCAATCATAGTGGCTATTGTGATCGTGTAACCGACCCCCCTTCTTATGATACAATATAATTACTTGTCATGATTCTAGATTGTTCTTCTCAATTGTCAAAATTCCAAAGTCATTAGTAGATATTTTGGATATTGCCATATTGGTGCTGGTTTGGTTGAAATTTCTTACCGTGTTAATTATCATACTTCTTCTTTCATTGCTCTTCTAAACTAGTACTCCCTCCGTTCCAAAATGTAAGCAAATTTAACTTTTTAGTACATTTGACTATTGATGTATTTGGTCCATAACATCAATAGTCAAATGTACCTAAAATGTTAAATTTGCTTACATTTTAAGATGGAGGGAGTATAATTTTTAAAAAGAAAAACTATATTCACTTCGGTCTAAATATAAGAATGAATATAAAATACTTTTTCTCTTATATTTAAAATTGAAAAGAGTAAATTATATTTTTTCACATGTTCAAAGAGGCAAGATCGTTGATGAATAACACTACTTAACACAAGTCATATCAATCTTGTGTCACATGTATAAATTGTGTCACACGTACAAATACAAAGTATATTGCAATTGGTTTGGTATCAATTAATGACGATGTTAATCGGCACATGTTTAAATTGAATTAAGACAATTAATCTGGTATGTGTTACGCTCTAAGATGTAACATGCTGCTATGTTATTCTTTTTTTTCCAAAAAAAACATGCTAGTATGTTGCTACATACACGTTTTTTTTGTTGAAATCGGGGTATCCACCGACGAACGCAGTGACTATTCCCTCGCTAAATTGAAGACACCTCGATGGGTGAGATAGCTGACCCAAGAATTTAAAGTTGCTCCATACCCAAGGTGAGGATCGAACCCTCAATCCTTAGTTAAGGGAGGATGAGCTCCAACGCTCAACCACACCCCTCGGGTTTGCTATATACACGTTTTAATTAGGTTAAAACTAAAAAAACATTATAATTATAATTGTAGAGATTAAAATCACAAAACATTATAATTGGAGAGATTAAAATCATATCTAAACTTTATAATTTAAAAAATTGTGAGTTTTAGGAGACTAACACGCTTAAATGTTTACCTATAAGGTACAATTTACAATATGGACCATGTCCACCATAAGTTTGTACTTGAAATTTGTATAAAACATCAACATATGATCTTGACATTAACATACATTCTTATTTCTTTGATTATTTCTTTGATTGAAATAACTCAATGAGAAAACAAATATTTATCTCATAATTGACACCATTGATCACCACTGTATTTATAAAGATGAGGATCGTTATGAGCTATTAGTTCTTTTAAGAGTATGAGTCACTTACCGTCAAATTTTATGATAACTTTTAAGTACTATTCCAGAGTAAACTAGTTAATTATAGGCAGTCTAAAGTAAAACTCACTAGTCTTATTTGATCAGAAAGAACGGCTGATGGTTTGCTCCGTCGTGTAAATTTGAAGTAAAGAGAAGATGTACATGCAAAACACTATGATGTTCAAGTAAGTTTCTGCATTAAGCGCGAATATTTTGAGTGAAGTTTAAGATATCTAGTCATATGTCAAGAGTGACATATATATATAGTCTCCACCGCTGTACTAAGACCGTTGATGGTAGGGCGCTAGAAGGAAACGATGTTGTAGGCCTCTAGAGTTGGGTCTGTTCGACGCAAGTGAAAATTAACCTAGTGTATTGCTAGGTCCGGTCCATAACACTTGCATTACTTGAAACACTAATTTTGTAATTCAAGATGACATTAACCGAATGTTTTCTAACGAATAAACCACTAAATATGTCCCTATTTTATAAAACGCTCTCAAATAAATATTTGAAATTATAAATATCTTAAAAAGGTTGTTGAGTTAGAGACTTTTTTCAACTATAAAGACTAAATTGATATTTCACAAGTAGTTAAATACAATAACCAATTTAACATTTAAAACAATTTTTAAAAAATATTCATTGTCTCGTGAACTTATTTAAAATCACCCTTTAAATTTAGAGATTAACTTAACAGTATACTCAATTTTTAACCAAACAACATGCTTGATAGTGTCATTCTATTATATATATACAAAATTTAACTTTCGAATAATTTAGTGGTTAGAAATTCAAATTTCTAAAATAAATAAAGAAATATTTTATTCAATAGTCACTCATTGAAAAGTTACTATAGCAATATTCCAAGAAAAGTATGAGTCCAAAGGCAGCCAAGACAAAACATTTACATGGCCAATCAAAATCCAACTCCTAACCTTATGCGTATTAATTAATTAAAATATTAGAGGCTACTATATGCAATGGGTAACATAACATGATAACCATCACCATGAATCATATGATAACATGACATGAAGATAATGGGATCCATGTGGCATGTGCAAGTAGCCAAGTAGGTGATGGAAAATTCGACAAAAATAAAACCCAAAGATACAGAGGCATAGCCACGCGCTGAGAATTAGATCTATGTATATCTTATGCTGCGTTTTCATTGGGCCACGACTCACTGAGTCAACACGGTGAACTCGTTCCCGAGTCGATAAGATAAATATCTTGAAAATTGAGCGTCTCTTTAGACCAGATATTTCTTAGCTGACCAGAAATGCTGCCCGTTCGTTCTCAGCCACTCGTGTGCCACGTGGCGTGAGATTGTGGGGCGATGCGTTTTCGGGCACGGGCAGGAAATTGTGTGGGTCCACCCCTCTTGGTCACATGGCAACTAGTAAACATGTTACATGTTCCATGTCATCTTTAAGAAAAAGTAAGCAAATAAATGCCACTTTTATTTTTTGATGTAAAACAAAACAAAGGCCACTTTAATTTTTATCTTTTGCATGCTAATGTTGGTATGATACAATTGAGATTTTTGAGTTTTTGTTCAATGATTCAATTGAAAATCTATGATTAAGTTCTCCTATTTGTGTATCTAAATAGATTTTGTTGGTATGTTTGATAAATAATTGTTTATAATTAATATTTCAATGTTAATAGTATTTGGCAACTACTCTATTTTTCTGATTCATTATCTAAAAAAATTACAAAATATGGATTCATTTTATTTTATGTTTAATTTAATTTATCTATTAAGTCAAACTTTTAGTGTAAAATATCAAAGAGTAATTTTAACATTAATGTAGAAGAATATTTAAAAAACATAAATAGAAGAGACATGATATGATAGGATATTATATGTTTTCCGTTGCAGTAAATTTGTTAAAATCACAGTGGTTTAATATATTTTTTAAAAGTCTGATCTTAATTGTCTCATATCTATTTTTTGATTTAATGTGAGATTTGTTATTGATACTTAATATATCAACATTCTCTTTATATCGTGTGTAATATTATATATGTATATATGTAATCCATAATTAAAAATATATGGTCAATGGATCGGTTTATAACTTATGTGTATAAAAATAATTCAATTGAAAAAAGAGAATTCATCTTGTATGTCATACTATTTTCTTGACGAATATTAATCACCACTAATGACAATAAATTTTTTGTATTTATGTCGTGATAAAAAAAAAACACACACACAAAGGAATTTTTAGCATCACATATTTATTCGTAATATTAAAACATTAGGCATATAGTAACTCATATCACTTATACTGTATATTGATAAATGTCACTCTTCCATCTAATATTATGAAATTTTTAACTAATTTATAGAGTAGTATCTCTTAATCATATGCCTTGTGTGAAGAAGAGGAAAACCGCTAATGCAAAACCATTTCCCCTACTTTCTGTTGCAATGGTTGTTTGACTTAATTAATGTACAAAACTATGCTAGCTACTTACTTAATATGTTAAATTAAAGCTTCTTTAAATAAAGAATAATCACCCGTCGTAGAGCACTAATTAGTGGAGGTATCTTTCAATCAATCAGCACTAACCAACGTGTCTAATTTTAAACTATAAATTGCACTAGCCATTACTAAATCAATATGTTTCTCCACTTTGAACAATTCTCACTGAATGTTCTTGTCTTATGATCATTGATCAATATAAAATATTTAACTTTTGAAAAAAAAAGGAATGTTGGCCAATAAATTTAAGTCAACTACAAAGCAAACCCATCAGCATTTGCTAAATATGGTATTAACAAAACAAACGTACATGTTTACCACACAAAGACTGGTCAGCCTTATGGCTTAGTGCAATCCAAATTAAAAGGATGATTATGAAATGTTTTATAATTAACCATTAATGGGTTTCTATACAACTCTATATTAGTTTAGGTTGACTTTTTGAAATGTTGGGAGAGTGGGATTCATCACCTATATAATTTCATGTGGAGTAAACACGTTTAAGAAAAAGAATAGTATGAAGATAATTTTTTAACACTCTAATTTTTATGGGAATAATGGTTACTCGAATATTGTTAATTTAAAATTTACCTTTTTTTTAACTGCAATTTAAAATTTACTTGAAAAGTGAATAAAATCTGAAAAATAATTTTCTACAACTAATAAAATACTTTCTTTTTGCATTCTATGACACAATATTCGAGAGAACTAACATGAAATCGGTCATCATGTATGTCTCTTTTAGCTTAATTCAATTATAGTCTAAAAATGCAATAATGTTAAAAAAATTAATTTTTTTTTTACCTTTTATTGTAATACGATCAACTCGAGAGACTAATATCTATGCATCTACATTAAAAATAGAAAAAAAAAGTTTTTCAAATAAAAAAAGGCCCAAACACAAATATCTAGCACACAGTTGACACCATTACAGACCAAGGCAAAGCTAACCACTAACGCCAATAAGTTAAATATTTTAATGACCACTGTCTCGCTCCAATTATTTCAACTTTTTGAACACACCTAATATTTAAATTATGCTCACACAAAATTAATATTAAAATTACCTTTGCCATCACGCCAAGGGCAATTTCAATAATTTGCACAAGTTCGTTCTTAGACAATGAGAGAGCATGAATTTGGTGTTCAAAAAAGAAAAAAGAAAAAGATAGAGCATGAATTTGGACCAAAAGGGTGTAATGGGAAACATATTCTATCGCATATAAACTAGTTTCTTTGTGGTATGGGTTAGGGGGAAAAGATAGAGAAATGTTGGTTGGTTTTGATCTTGTGGTGTACAAAAGAAGAACTAACTTTAATTTGTTGTAGGTTCCAATGGATATATATTGGTGGATATGGTTTGGGTTGGGGAATAGTATTAGTATTTTGAATCTTTGATGGAAATGAATGAATGAAAGTGAAACAAGAGCAAGATGGGAGTTTGGTTGTGGCATGAACAAAGCAATATTTGAACATCAATATTCAATATAAATATCAATGCATGATTAGATGGATATTACGTGAGATAATCAAATTGGCGCCATTTGGTCTGCAACCTTTTAAGGTGTATGAAAATTGGACCATATTCAACATAAAATTGGACTCACAAATTTCCCACTTCATGAATAATATTTTTTGAATTATTAATTTTTTCAGTATAAATTTAAATTAGAAAAGATCAAATGAAATAAATAGTGTTGGAAATCAAATCATGAAAGAAAGTGAGAGGAGCATGAATTAAATGACTCATATTCAAAGGAGAGATTGTCGCGACAAATGTGAGGTGAATTAAGTCTTACGTTGTTTAAAAAGTAGAAGTTGAATATTTTATAGGTGAGGAAACTCATAAATTTAAGACTTAAACATCATTTTAGTTCTTGTATGTACGTTCAATTTTGATTTTAGTCCCTATATCTAATTTTGTTTAAAATAAGTCCCTGAATCAACCAATTTTTTTAATTTTAGTCCTTAAAGCGAAAACCCGCAGGAAAATTCGTAGGAAAATCTGCAGGGAACTTGCAAATTTTCCTACAGATTTTTGTTTTAGGGACTAAAATAAAAAAATTTGGTTGATTCAGGGACTTATTTTGAACAAAATTTCGCGTACATACAAGCACTAAAATGACATTTAAGCCTAAATTTAATATCTTGAGATTTTAAATAAAAATGTGGTGTTCAAATCATTTGTATGAAAATCTTGACTTAATGTGAAAGATCTCGAAATTGCCTCTCACAACCGATCATTACACGTGTAGATTTTTTTTTGGTCAGGTAGTCTAGTGGCTAGAAATTCACATTTTAAAAGTGAATAAATAAGCATATCTGGGTTCAAATTCAGATCACTGTATTTTCATACAATATATCTAACCAATTGAGTTAAAATCATGACTAATGTAGATTAAATAAAGTATATGAAATAATGATAAATATAAAATATAAATAAATTAATGAAATGTGTTTTGGACAAGAAAAAGACATGGATGGATGATGGTGGCATCCATACATACATAGATGAATGTATGAATGGAATGAGATGAGATGGCAGGTAGGATGTGTGAGAGGAGAGGAAAATATCATATCCACGTACGTACGCGCTCGATCTGAGACCTGTTAAAGATCTTCTCTCTCTCTCCACTTGTCTCCTCTCTTATTTTTTTATCATCCTTATACCACCACACCTCTATTTCTTTCTTTCTTTCTTTCTTTCTTTCATCTTAAGAAATTTTAATTCATTTTAACCAAAATACTCTCTCATCTTCACAGTAACATCCTCTCAATTCTACAAATTTCACAATTTCTCCACTAATTAGCTCTTCACAAACACACTTCTCCAGGTAAATTACTTTTTTAGGAATTTTCCCTAGTTTTCATTACAAGAGTTTTTAGTTTCTGTTCTAATTTCTCAAGTGATTTTTTGACGAACTTGTATTTCTTTGTTTTTTTTCTTCTAGACTTTTCTATTATGAATCTGAGCTGTTGTTAGAATTAGAAATATATATTTGAAGCTTTTTATTTTTAATATTATGCTATTTTGTAGAACCTTCTGAATATTAGCTAACATATATATTATTGTTTTTAATATTATGCATAATATTTTTAATGTTTTTTGTGAATTTCATTCTGCTTTGTTTCCAAGGCTTCTATTTCAGATTCATCCTTAAATTCATCATTTGAAATAAATTTTTTAAAAACTGAAAACAATTTTAGAAATCAATCAGAAAAAACATTTGTGAAGTTGTTGGATTCAAGCTCAACATAGCAACTAGTAATTGTAGTGAATAGCTACAATTATTTATGAGATGCATTTGGTTATGAATAGCTACTACTAAAATTTCTCAAATTTGTTTTGGTGGATGATGAATTGGATACTAAGAGGGAATTTGGTAACACAGGGAATTGAACGGTGAAAGTCGATATTTTAATACTTGATTGTTAGCATGTTTTGGTTGGATTTGGGATAAAATTGCTTTTCATTTCATATATAATCAGAAGCAAACCAAGAAGGGAATATTTTGAACTTTGAAGACTTGAAAGTTTTTGATGGGTTCTACTATGGCTGCAACAAGTGAAAGGTGGATCGATCGTCTTCAATTTTCTTCATTGTTTTGGCCTCCCCCACAAGATGGTCAGCAAAAAAAGGTACCATTTTAATCTCCTAGCATGTTTCAAGAAATTTATTTCTTATAGTTTTTTTCTTCTTCAATTTTCATAAATATATAGTATATTTTAAAGTTTTACATATATAATTTCACAAAATATCACTTTGTTATTACTTCATAAAATATCTTCACAAATATCTACTTGGTGAGATACAATTGGGTGCTTGTGTAATATTTTTTTAAACTCGCTCTATATTGTTTAATGATCCGATTTTTGGTGAAAAGCTTTTAGAGTATGAGCACTTTTAGGAAATTGTAAATTTTATATTGGTATTATTCAAGAGGAGTTGCAGATATTGAGAATTGAGATGGTGTTAAGGAAACATAGACATACATACACGGCCACACAAACATATACAAATAATACATGGTCATGACGATGTAATATTTCAGATTCTGCATGCGAAAATCCACGCATATGCTACAATCAACAGATCTTGGCTGTTGGATGAAGATCGGACAATTCATATTCTGACTTTACCAAATTGACTTTAAAATACAAACATAGAATATGAACTGTTTAATCTTCATCGTTAGGCTGAGGTCTATTGAAGGCAGGAATGATTTGTCTGGTAACTTTACTATTTATGGAAGTTCAAACTTCCGAGCAAAACCAAGTCCCAAAAATGAGGTGGTATAAGCAATGACTTTGTGGGGCCAATCTGATTACAATATTAGCAAACATTTATATAAGAATAAATTGAAATCAACTTTTGCACCTTAACCTTTTCAAAAGCCTCCTCATATAACTTCTCCACAAGCAATCAAAAACTTATAAAGACTTTTTTATAAGTTAAGAGCCAACTACTTATCTCAGTTGAGAAGCTCCCACACGGTAGAGCTAATTCTGATTGAGTCACAATCTCCTCTAAATGTGGCTTCACCCAAGTTTCCCACACATTCATAATATGTGGGTTGTTTTTAGTATTTCTCTAAAATTTCGTAATTTGTATTGCATGTGATAAAGAGGACCATTAGTCTGTATCATTCTAGGCATAAAGAAGCAGTGTTTTGGTCATTTTAACACTGTAAATAATTGTTTCTTATTCCATATGAAAGCAATTTATGGTTTCTGCTATATTAGAAGCTCGTTGTTATTCCATTTCGTTGGTTTTTTTGACATTGTTTTTGCTTTTCCGCAGGATCAAATTGCTGCATATGTTGAGTACTTGATTCAGTTTACATCAGAGCAATTTGCCGACGATATTGCTGAGGTACACTTTCTATTTATTGATAAACCTTGTGAACTACAAATAGAAATACACGAACTATTTTTATGGATTCAAATCTTATATGTGTGTGTTGTTTTTGACATGAGAAATCCAATATAGAATGCCACTCACTATTCTGTATTACTTTGACAGTTGATCCGCAACCGTTACCCGTCAAAGGAAATTCTTCTCTTTGATGATGTTTTGGGTATTTATGCTTTATCCCATGTTAGTTTAAATCATGATTAAGTTGACAAGAATATCACCATTTCTATTTTATGTGTACTAACTTCTCTATGTATTTACATGAACATCCAGCAACATTTGTCCTTCATCATCCAGAGCATGGGCATGCAGTTGTACTTCCAATTATTTCGTGTATTATCGATGGTACACTAGTCTATGACAAGACTAGTCCTCCATTTGCTTCTTTGATATCGTTAGTCTGCCCAAAAAATGAGGTACAAATATAATCCTCTTTCGGTTTTCTTATTTACTTTGTATATAATTCGATTTCATAGAAATAAGTCCATTCTTTGTAAAATATATTGTTGCTTTCTTTTTTCTCAGTTTATTATCCAATTATATATTGCAGTTATGCAGCTTCAGCATCTACAAAGAGGCTCTCTATAATTTCAATTCTTCTTTTCTTGGTTTTGCAGAATGAATATTCGGAACAATGGGCTCTGGCATGTGGTGAAATTTTGCGTATTTTAACTCATTACAATCGTCCCATTTACAATCTGGAAAGGCAATCCAGTGAAACAGAAAGAAGCAGTAGTGGCAGCCATGCAACAACTAGTGAGCCTCTTAATGGGAAAGCTGTCAATAATGCTTTGGCACAACAAGAGAAAAAACCTATTAGGCCATTGTCCCCCTGGATTACCGATATATTGTTAGCTGCGCCTGTAGGCATTAGAAGCGACTATTTCCGGTGGTAAGTAAAGTATATTTAGTAATATAAACCTAGTGACTTATGCATGTATTTGTGTATGCGCTGCCTGCAAGTTTAAGGGAACATGGTCAATTTTGGTTCAGTTTAACGTTTTACCACAAACTCATGTTTAGTTTATTTGCCTTGCTTCTTTTTGATTTATCATAATATAATGTGTTATGCTTTCGGTTTCGTGAATATTTATGCTGATGTCAATGAATATTGCCATGCATTAACAGGTGCAGTGGTGTTATGGGCAAATATGCTGCAGGAGAACTCAAGCCCCCATCAATTGGTACACTATTTTTTATATTACGTAATACAGAATACTGTTATTTCATTGAATGCCGTTTAATCAGAATATTGTGTAAATAGATATATCCGAAAATTTGAGACATTTCTTCAAGAAATTGGTTGAATGTGTATTTTGTAACACATAAATCTTGTTCAATTACTACTATACTCAAAATGTTTTCATTGACACAAGATATAGTTTATGTCTTCTGTTAATTATGTACATAGAATTAGGCATTTGTGCTTTTCCTCAATCACTACCTCACAACCCATCATTTTATCAGCTCATCCATTTTTTTCTAGTAAATCAAGATTTTCATTTGCTACTTTCCTTTTGATTTCTATGTTTTTATTCTGACTGTGGTTTTTCTCTTAGCTTCTTCCCGTGGTTCTGGGAAGCATCCTCAACTTGTGCCTTCTACTCCAAGATGGGCTGTTGCCAATGGGGCTGGTGTGATATTAAGTGTCTGTGATGATGAAGTTGCTCGCAATGAAACTGCTATTTTAACGGCAGCAGCTGTTCCTGCACTTTTGCTTCCTCCTCCAACAACAGCTCTGGATGAGCATCTTGTTGCTGGATTACCAGCTCTAGAGCCATATGCACGTTTATTTCATAGGTTATTTCCATCTCAATACCTTTCTTGTTATTTAGTTGTTCATAGTATTCACCTGACTGACAAAATCTGTATACTCAAATTTTGCAGATATTATGCTATTGCTACTCCAAGTGCTACACAAAGACTTCTTCTTGGACTTTTAGAAGCACCCCCGTCGTGGGCTCCAGATGCACTTGATGCTGCTGTGCAACTTGTGGAGCTTCTTCGAGCTGCTGAAGAGTATGCTTCTGGCATAAGGGTAAGTATAATCTTCAAGACAGAGAATAGCTGTGATGCTGGCATTAATGGTAAACAACATTTTGTTATTATGGGTTTTCGTTAAAAAGTTTTGAATGGAAGGTATAAAACTAAATTGGTCGGTCATTAAAAAGATAATGTAGTGGTTGTGAATTGGCTCAGTTTTTATGGTCTAGTGCTCGGTCTATTACCAAAAACATGCAATACCCTGAGATGAATCTTGATTATACAATACATAGTTTGCATCTTTATATACATCCATGTACAGTTTTCCTTCTTTCTCGACGAATATAGTCCTGTTCCAGATTATTACAATGCTGAACATAATGGTAATTTTCATACTGCATCATTACTGTATGTGCATCAAAGTGGGATTACAAGCTACGGGATAGTGTGCTATTATGCATTTTGATGTGTTTTTTTTCTTTTCTTTTCTATGTCAATGCAGCTTCCTAGAAATTGGATGCATCTGCATTTCTTGCGTGCAATAGGGACTGCAATGTCCATGAGAGCTGGCATAGCTGCTGATGCTGCAGCTGCGTTGCTTTTCCGCATACTTTCACAGCCAGCATTACTTTTTCCTCCTCTTAGACAAGTTGATGGAGTTGAAGTTCAGCATGAACCTTTGGGTGGTTATATTTCATCCTACAGCAAGCAGGTAGTGTTCATATTCATTCTGCATTTTTTATTTCATTCTTATTTTGTGAAGTATTGAAGATAGATTATTTCTGTATATTGAAGATCTAATATATTTGTTGTTGATCAGATAGAAGTTCCTGCTGCTGAAGCCTCTATTGACGCTACTGCCCAAGGCATTGCATCAATGCTGTGCGCTCATGGTCCAGAAGTTGAATGGAGAATTTGCACCATTTGGGAAGCTGCTTATGGTCTGATTCCTGCAAGTTCCTCAGCCGTTGATCTCCCGGAGATCATAGTTGCCGCCCCACTACAACCTCCCATACTATCATGGAATTTGTACATACCTCTACTTAAGGTCCTGGAATATCTTCCTCGTGGAAGCCCATCAGAAGCATGTCTTATGAAAATATTTGCTGCTACAGTGGAAGCTATTCTTCAGAGGACATTTCCACCCGAGTCCATTAGAGAACAAAACAGAAAAGCAAATTACCTCTATGGCATTGGTTCAGCCTCTAAAAACCTTGCAGTGGCAGAACTTCGTACCATGGTTCATTCACTTTTTCTAGAATCATGTGCATCTGTAGAGCTTTCTTCGCGCCTACTTTTTGTTGTCTTAACCGTCTGTGTCAGTCATGAAGCCCAATTCAGTGGAAGTAAGAAGCCTAAAGGTGATGATAATCATTCAGTTGAGGAAATCATTGAGGACTTGCAAGCAATATCTGAAATCCAGAAAGAAAGAAAAAATAGGAAAGTGAAGAAGCAAGGTCCTGTAGCAGCGTTTGATTCTTACGTTATGGCTGCTGTTTGTGCTCTTGCCTGCGAGCTTCAGCTGTTTCCTTTGATTTCACGGGGAAACAATCATTCAATTTCCAATAATGTGCAAGATATAGCCAAGCCCATTACACTACATGGATCAGCCCAAGATTTGCAGACTGGTCTAGAATCGGCTGTCCGCCATACTCACAGAATATTAGCAATTTTAGAGGCATTATTTTCATTAAAGCCATCTTCTGTTGGAACCCCTTGGAGTTACAGCTCAAATGAGATAGTGGCAGCAGCCATGGTGGCTGCCCATGTTTCTGAACTATTTAGACGGTCAAAAGCTTGCATGCATGCTCTGTCTGTTCTGATACGTTGCAAATGGAACAAAGAAATTCACTCCAGGGCATCATCATTGTATAATCTCATAGATATCCACAGTAAAGTTGTAGCATCTATAGTGAATAAGGCAGAGCCATTAGAAGCAACTTTAATTCATGCACCTATTTACAAGGACTCCCTTGTTTGTAATGATGGTAAAAGAAAGAATCGGAGTGAAAACGGTAGCTGCTCCGACTCTGGGCAGACATCTGTTGTACTTTCGGCAGATTCAACCCCATCAAAACATAGCCATAAATCTGGAAGAACTCCATGTTCAAATGAAGAAGCATCAGGCTATAACTTGGGTAAAGGTGTCACCGGTTTCTCGTTGGAGGCTTCTGATCTAGCCAATTTCCTCACAATGGACAGGCATATAGGGTTGAATTGCAATACACAAATTTTTCTGATATCCATGCTATCTGAGAAACAGGAGCTATGTTTCTCTGTAGTGTCCTTACTATGGCACAAGTTGATTGCATCTCCTGAAACTCAACCATGTTCGGAAAGCACTTCTGCCCAACAGGGCTGGAGACAGGTATAAATACAAATGTTATACTGCAGTAACTTTCTATATATATATATATATATATATATATATATATATATCGATGTGATGTTGTGGATCCAAATACCAGTTTTATGTTTTATTTCCTCGAAAAAGGTTTATTACTGACAAATGTGATTTAATGTTATGTAGGTTGTCGATGCATTATGCAATGTTGTATCAGCCTCACCAGCAAAAGCAGCTACAGCTGTTGTTCTTCAGGTCCAAAATCTTTGTCTTGTTATGAATTATTGCATAAATTACTTTGGCCACTTCCTGTGCATCTTTTTTGCATAGCATGAAATATTTCTATTTTTCTATCCAAAAAAGACCATTTGTTTAATAACTGCAAAAATTTACAAATTACCATTTGTAATACCTGGCAAAATTTGTTTTTCATGTCTACAAATATCAAATAGCTATATATATCAAATATCATCTAACCAGAGTTTCACAGTTGTATATATTTTATTTTATTATCATTTCAAACATTCACTCGTTTTGTCACTTTTGTGGCCTTGTGTCTTGTCAGGCGGAGAAGGAATTGCAGCCCTGGATAGCCAAGGATGATGATCTAGGTCAGAAGATGTGGAGAATCAATCAGCGGATTGTTAAGTTGATAGTGGAACTTATGAGAAACCATGATAGTTCAGAGTCATTGGTAATTTTGGCAAGTGCATCAGATTTACTACTACGAGCCACAGATGGGATGCTTGTTGATGGAGAAGCTTGCACTTTACCACAGCTGGAGGTAGAATGTTACAACAGTAGATTCTCTCTTACTTTTCAAGTTCTATCCGAAAATCTGCCCCACTTCTCACTCCCACACTTGCATATATTGTCGTATAATTCTCAGTTAACTCCTTAAATTTGTTTTCATTAACTGCATCAAAATTTTCCTAACTCAGACAAGCATATCCCTTCCATAAGTCACTGTTACTCCTTACAGGGTCTTAAAACTTTTTATTGGAATTTGGAAGCATAAAAGAATTGAATAAGTTCTTTCAACCAAATATTGAGGGTTTACTCAACTATTTAATCACAATTCACACTAATACATCCTTTTGTAGCTTTTCGATTCAAAAATCTAAATTTTTTTTATCTTAGTTATCTCGAGCATCGTTTCTGCTATTAAAAAAGGAGTAACGATGATCACTATCTATTGGAATTGGAATTGAAATTTCATATACTCGGTCGGTTCTATACTGAAGCTTTACTAATATTCATGTTCTTATGTTAATGGACAGCTATTGGAAGCAACAGCTAGAGCAATTCAACCAGTGCTCGAGTTTGGAGAACCAGGAATGGCTGTGGCAGATGGCCTTTCAAACCTTTTAAAGGTAAACAAACTTCCCTTATAGAAAACTATTAATTTAGCTGAGAATCTGAGAATGGAATATCTTAGGTATATATTGCACATCAGCTCTTTCATTAAAAATGGCTAGTGATTTGACATTATTGTGTTATTGGATCCTTTTAACCCACTTCTCCTAGTTGGTTAAAAGGATCCAATAACACAATAATGTCAAATCACTAGCCATTTATTGTAAATTACAAAAGACTTTAGAATCTTTGACTGATATGACTGTGTTGTGATTATACCACTTGCAGTGTCGTCTAGCAGCTACCATTAGGTGCCTTTGTCATCCAAGTGCACATGTACGTGCTCTGAGCGTCTCAGTTCTTCGTGACATTTTGCATACAGGTTCAATAAGGTGTAGTCCTAAGCCACTGAGAATAAACAGCAATCCCTCTTATCAAAACTGCAAGTTGGATGTCGTTGATTGGCAAGCGGACATAGAAAAATGCATAAAATGGGAAGCTCACAGCAGAATTTCTGCTGGATTACCTATTAAGTTTCTTGACACTGCTGCCAAAGAATTAGGCTGTGCTATTTCCATATGAAATGGAAATGAAACCATCATAGTTTGTGAACCATTTTTCACTAGACAAATATTTATATGATTTTGGTACTAATTGTGTTTGCATATTTGCAAACATCATCTTGTTAGTCCTCTTAAAAAGCCGCAGTCATGATTCCAGTTTGTTTGTAGAAAGCTCATTTTGTATTATGTATATGTGCTCTACGTAGACACTGAGCGAATGTTCAACATGAACTTGCATGACTGTGCACTTAATATAACAGACATGTACAGTTGTAATTTGTAAAGACAAGATGTAACCGAGTCCTTTTATTATCCTGGTCTCATTTTGTGTAATACATATATGTTGATTTTGTTTGTCATGAAATTCAAATCTAATTGTTGTACTTATGTTATGTATGCTCAGCAACTGAGTCTAGTTGTGTGATATGCATTCTTTTTGTTGCTGTGAAATTGTATCATCATATGTTCAATTGTCTCTTGTTTGTGTCCCATTTGCAATTTGCAATGTGCAACATCACTTAGCATACACATTAACATGTTAAGGAACTAATAAATAAACAGTTTGATAATACATTTTTCACTATAATGTTACACATAGCAATCATAAGTGGTTAGTCTCTCACAATGTGACGAATCAATTTCAATCGAAATAAATGATCATGTGACGACAATGACTTGAGTAGGATGATTCTCATAGATGGAGTTTGTCAATGAAAATTATTATAAACAAATAAGTCCACAATCAAAAATATTATTTTCTAAAATAAGTAACTCAAATGAATTATTTATAAACAAATAAGTCACGACATTATATAAAGTACAAGAAAATGAAAACATAAATATGATTATATGACAAATTACTTGTCAAAATTAATTTATAAATAAATTTTAAACAGAAGTCCAATTTAAATTGATTTTTTTTGAAATACAATTTTAATTGAATTAGATTAGATACGTTTAATATTCACTTTTATATTAGTAAATTAAAAGTACTGAGTATGAAATAAAAAATATGACATTTAACCGGATTTCAAGATAAAACAAATGTGAGGAAAAATAAACAAATGGTAACAATACATTTAAATTAAATTCATAAATAAATAAATAAAGAACTGTGAGCTCCCGAATTTGAATCCGGGTGTTTAATTTAACAATTTCGATATCTTATCAGTTGAATTAAAACTTGTAGATAATTTTTTCTTATAACAATTTCGATATTTTATCGAGGTGTTTAATTAAATTCCCATTAAATATATAGTATTATTTCATTTCATTTAGTCAAAAAAAAAAAAATGTAGTATACTACTACCTCCCTCCGTTCCTTTTAACTTGTCATTTTAGAAAGAAAAAAAAAAGAGTAAAATAGGAGAATGTATTTTTGCATCTTATTTTCCTATTATGCCCTTTTTTAAAATATATATCATATTTTTATTCTACCAATAAATTCCTACTTTTTCACAAACATATCTATTTTCAAAAAAATTGTAACAAACTTTATTTAAAAACAAATAAAATTTGTATACAATAAAAAGATTATATAAAATTTAATCAATAAAATAAAATAGGAAAGAGGTTATAATAGACAAAATATATCATAAATTGCCAAAACAATAAGTAAAAAGAAACAAACAATTTTTTCTAAAACGATAAGTAAGAAGGTAGTATTTCATAGTAATGGTAAAATCGTCAATCTACATCCTCCTCAGCACAGTATATATAGTCTGCTTTCACAAACCCTAAAATTTCTTTCACATTCTCGACTGCCCACCGCGATTAACACTCTTGGCGGCAATCGAATCCTCCACAGCTACCCTAAAATGGTACGTTTCCGATCTCAATTTCACCACTCTTATGCACCAAATTTCTCTCTAATCACTGATTCTTCATTTTTTTTTACAGTCTTTGGTGGCAAACGAAGAATTTCAGCACATTCTCCGTGTGCTGAACACTAACGTTGATGGAAAGCAGAAGATCATGTTCGCAATGACCTCAATCAAGGGTATTGGAAGGAGATTTTCCAACATTTGCTGTAAGAAAGCTGATGTTGACATGAACAAGAGGTTTGAAATTTAATTTTATTGATCCCATGTTCAAAATTTTTTGTAATTATTTGTTTTAGTTGAAATTAGTGGATTTGTTATAGTTTAGTTTTATAGGTTGGGCATATAAAAAAAAATCATTTTTTTGTTGTTTGTTGAAATGGGTGTTTTTTGTTATTCAATAATCACTTATTTTTGTTGCCATTTTTGAAATGAGAGGTTTTTAGTTGGGTATTATCTATTGCACATTTAAAAATAAATTTTTTTTGTTGTTGTTGAAATGGGTGGTTTTTTGTTGTTTGTTATTTTTAGGGCTGGTGAGTTGAGTGCTGCTGAATTGGATAATTTGATGACTGTGGTTGCAAACCCGCGTCAATTCAAGGTTCCAGATTGGTTTTTGAATAGGAAGAAGGATTACAAGGATGGAAAATACTCTCAAGTTGTTTCTAATGCTCTTGACATGAAGTTGAGGGATGATTTGGAGAGACTCAAGAAAATCAGGTATTTATTCAAAGCTTATCTATCATTCAGAGGATGATTCATTGTTGATTTTGTTTGAGCTTAGTCATGTTATGAAGTGGTGATAATGGGATTGTTTGCCTGTGTTTTCTAGAAGGATGGTTTTCACTAATTGGTCTTGATAAGTTGATATTTAAGTTTCTTGAGTATGTTTAAATTAAAGATTTAACTGCAATTTATATGGATAATATAGTTGATATAACAGTACAATGATAGAAGATCCCTCATTCATACCCAATTTGTTCACACACACTACTGAGCTTGTTGAGTAAATTAATCCTTTGACCTAAAATATAGGCAGTTAATTAAAATGGCTATTAAGTTGTTTGCCGGTTCCTATCCAATCGGCAATCATTTGTATTTGGTTTTCTTGTGTCTAGATAGTCTCAAGGTCTCAGTTTTAGTATTATCTCACAACATTTTGCAGTATTTAAGATATATAAGCATTGATTGATGTGTCGTGAGATGATGTAACTAACGGATAGTTTTATGCTTTTACTATTCAAATTTTTGTAGTTGGTTACCCTAAATTTTGCAGTATTTAAGATATATAAGTTTATGTGGGGCAATAGGGTATTGGCTAGTTAATATTTTGGCTGTTGTGGTAATATCTGAAGACTTACTTTCATTTTAATATGCAGAAACCACCGTGGTTTGAGGCACTACTGGGGCCTCCGTGTTCGTGGTCAGCATACCAAGACTACTGGCCGCAGGGGAAAGACTGTTGGTGTCTCAAAGAAGCGTTAAGCTGTTATGTTTTGTTTTGGAGATTAGATGATTTCAATGAGGCATATTTTAAGCACATTAGACATCTTTTATATACCAACTTTGTATGGTTGTTAAATGCTGACAATTTCAATTTTGATTGCTTTGTGTTCCAGTTTCTGATTTGTCAAATGATGTTGGTATTTTTAGACGTCTCCTTTGGCATGAAATGACCTATTGACATTGGTTCTTTACATAAAAATTCTACTTCTCGAATAATAACAAGTATTAACAGTAAATTTTGTCAAAAATAAATAACAATAGAAACTGCCGAAAAGTCGTTGCTTTTGTTTTGTTCACGTTTCCAAAAGGCTTGTTCTGTGACCAATATTGGATGTTTAATGGCTGAAACTATAAGGGTTATTGGTTTATTCCTAACACTATAATCTGTATCCCTTCTCCATCATTCACATCCAGTGGCAAACCTTTATCCATCGATGCTGTTTGGTAGTTTCATGCTTAAACGTCAAGTAATTTGATGCTGCATTAAAGATGTACGTTAGTACCACACAACAATATTAAATTCTCTTGAGCTATAGGTTTGAGGAATTAGTCTATGTTGTAAGAGGAATTCGAGGAAGTAGTCTATGTTGTGAGTAGAGGATATCGAGTTTACAATTTTTCTTTATAAAATTAAGTTAATTTCATTATATCATATTGCAATTCTACTGAGGAGACTCAACCTCATCAATTGAGGCACGATATTGAGGTTTCTTGGATATCTCCACCACAAGATCATTATAAGGTTAATATTGATTGGTCTCATAAACAGTCTGCCAATCTCTTGGGTGTGAGAGTTCCCTACATATTGGAATAGATATGGTGAGTTGGTTGAGTATAAGAAACATCATAGTTAATATGGTTAATTCGGATACAATATCAAATGCATTCCTCAAACCTCTTTTATTGAAGTATCTTACGTGTATCACAAGGTTAATCGGTGTAGTGATCTGTTAATAAATCTCGAACACTTGCTTTTAGACTTCAATTGTAATTTTTTTGAGGTTTTTTTTCTCATGCTTTAAAACTTCTACCTGGAAGTGATGTAAGACGGGTTAAATTTTTTTAACATAATCTAAAAATTTCATTTAATAAATGGTATGTTCGAACTTCGCAACCCAGTCGCTACATAAATAATGCGTTGTCTTTGTTAAATGAACTAAACTCACGAGTCACGAGACTATTTTCCTCTTTTAAGTTAATAATTTAATCAATTATTTATCTTATTAACATACTTCAGGCTTAGTCCAAAAATATATCATCAGAATCAATCTAAGTCCAAAATCACTCTCCAGGGTAAAACCGTCAATTGACAATTTAATATAATATAAAAACCCTAATTTCAGAAAACCCTAAATCTTCATCGTTCACATCCTCACTTGGCCACAGCGACGCACACCCACGGCGGCAGTCATCACCGTTCACAGGGAAACTTCATCGGAAAAGCTAAAATGGTGCATTCCCCATCTCAATTTCATCTCTCTATGCACAATTTTCTGTTTAACCACTGATTCTTCATTTTTTTTTTATGTGTCACAGTCTTTGGTGGCGAACGAAGAATTTCAGCACATTCTCCGTGTGCTGAACACTAACGTTGATGGAAAGCAGAAGATCATGTTCGCAATGACCTCAATCAAGGGTATTGGAAGAAGATTTTCCAACATTTGCTGTAAAAAAGCTGATGTTGACATGAACAAGAGGTTTGTAGCTGAGTTTTATCAAACCCCACATTAAAAAAATAACTTTTTGTTGTTGTTGAGATTAATGGGTTAGGATATGTAGTTGAGATTTGTAGATTGCATATTGAAAAATCGCTTATTTTTTATTTTGTTGAAATGGGTTTTTTTTTAGGGCTGGTGAATTGAGTGCTGCAGAGTTGGATAATTTGATGACTGTTGTTGCGAACCCGCGTCAATTTAAGGTGCCGGATTGGTTTTTGAATAGGAAGAAGGATTATAAGGATGGAAAATATTCTCAAGTTGTGTCCAATGCTCTTGACATGAAGTTGAGGGATGATTTGGAGAGACTCAAGAAAATCAGGTATTTATTCAAACCATACCTTTCATTCAGATGCTGCCTCATTGTTTGTTTCAGTATGGTTTCTAGTCATATAAATGGTTTGTAGGAATATTGTGTTGAGTGTTGACATAGTAAGTAGTGCAATGATAGAAGCTCTTTGTTCAATTTTTCTACATGCATTGGTGTACTTGTATAATGACTATACTATTAAAAATTACTAGTATAAATGATTCCCATAAGCTAACATGTAGGAAATTAAAATTAAAATTGGTTCATAAATTCACTTGCTGGTTCTTTATCGAATGGTATGTATTTGGTTTTCTCTTTACTATATAGTAAGTTTTAAGTTTTTGTTTTGGAATTTTGGCATTACATAGCATTTGGCACTATATTTGATATAGGCACAAATTTATTATGATATGATGTAACAAACAATATAGTTTTATGTTTTGCTTTGATAAATAGTTTAATTAAGCACTTTCATAAGCACTTATCATGTTGTGCTCATATATTAGCACTTTCATATAATCAAGATTAAATGTTTTCATGTAATCTACAAGCGGTTTGTATAAGATATTCTAGAGAGCTTATGGAAATATGCTGAAAACAAATTGTGGACATTTTGTATGCTGTTTCTATAAACATACAAATTTTTATGGCCGTTAATAAGCTCAAATAAACAAGGTAGTTGGTAGTATATTGATTGATGTATGTGGGGAAACTTATTAGCCTTTGCTGGATTTTTTTTGGATATTGTGTTAAATACTTAACATCCTTTCTTTTATGCAGAAACCACCGTGGTTTGAGGCACTACTGGGGCCTCCGTGTTCGTGGTCAGCATACCAAGACTACTGGCCGAAGAGGAAAGACTGTTGGTGTCTCAAAGAAGCGTTAAGCTGTTATGTTTTGGCTTGGAGATTAGATGATTTTGATTTGAAGCACATTAGACATGTTTCCTATACCTACTTTGTGTGGTTAAATGATCATGACAGTTTCAATTTTGTTTGGTTTGTGTTAAAAGTCTATGATTAATTGAATGATGTTGGTATTTTTTTTTTGACAGTAAAAGACTTATCGTAAATACATGTTGGTATTTATTTATTTACATAGGTTCTTAACATGAGAATACTACTACTTCTGAAATAATAACACAAGTAATTAAATGATAATAATAATATGAAATTTAGCAAAAAGATAATTAGTAGTAATAATAACAATAAACAGTTAAATATATATTGTGGTTAGTTGTTGATTTGGTTTTGGAAAGCATTTTCATGTCACCGGGAATCTGGGATATTCTAACGCTGCTTGTTCACCAATGGTGTTGAAGAAATTAGCATTTTTATCCAAGCTCTTGATAATGTAAGGTCCATTATGCACCACTATTTACACAAGTAAATTAATATTTTGCCATGTGCAAGTTTGATTTCAATCATTAGGTTAGTAACACACTTCATCATATTGATTTAGTTGTGGAAACAAGTTTGGGCATGATGCAAAAAAGAAGTTAGAATCTCCATTGTCCTGCTTTGTTTTTAATCATTGGAGTAACAAGTCTCATTATATTTCACTTGATTTAATGGTGAAAGTTACTGTGATTGAATGATCGAAACAAACTTGTGTATGGTGCAACACCTTCTTCACTTGTGCACCATAAATCTAGCATGGTTTATTCTTGTCCCTCATTCCACACAACCGTTCTTGTTCATGTACTTATCACTGTTGCAATCCTTTACTCATTACCATTAGAATTGCTGCGTATATCTTACATATTTTAGCCTTAAACAGTAAGTTACTTGAGGCAGCCCTTTTTTCATGAGTTCAAATGGGGTGAAGTGATTTTGAGAGGTACTCTACTTAAAGACAGCAATTTGAGTAACATTGTGTGGTGAGAAAGTTCCTAACCTTTGTTTTTTACCGTAGATCAAATAATGGACTGATCGTTGTACACATTTGTCAAATGAAATAGTCAGGATTTTATCTCTTAATATGAATAAGTAAAAAATCTCAGATTCAAACCCCAACTCATATCGATTGAGTTATGCTCAGAGAGGCTTATTTATTTGTCACAGTTTGTAATTTCATTAAGACTTTCTTTTATGAGCACATTTTTTTTATAAAATGCAAATCATCAAAAGCACATAATACATTTAAGAGTCTAAATAAATGCATTCTTATCATGGAAAAAGATGAAAATTTTCCAGGGAAAACACCTATAAGGAGATACCAACTAGTATCCGAAAACAAGAAATCAAATTTAAAGAATTACAAATGAGGTTAAAATAATTAGAACTAATAAGGTTTAATTTCAAATAATTTAATATACTTTCCTAGAATCAAACTATCTTGGTTTGCCCAACTTTTGCAAATAAAACCTTCATAGTGAGTGATTTCTGTCAAACTATATCACCGGCTTTCGGTTTTGTTGGTCGGAAGAGAGTGACTCCAACGCTCTTTTCCTCCAGGCTTTGATGATGCATTGCCATACCACATCATTCCAACCACAGCTATTATCATCCCTATAACTACATGAAGATTGAGACCTTCCCTCCCAAAGAAAAAGAATCCCATTATTAAAACAAGTATAGTCTTCATATGTCCAAGTACTTGGAAAGATACAGCAGTAAATCTGCCAATGCAGATAAATTGGCTGAGGTTGGTCCCAATTGCGATTGTGCATGACAAGATTATGAACATCTGCCAAAGCCAACATAAATTGCTTAGTGAAAGTCAATGATGTATGTAACACATAAATTAGAGACAGAATATGTTTGTTCAATTTTGACTCCCATTACGAACACAATAAACAACCCACAGTTCATTAAGTAGCCATAATGAAATGAAAACAGTTAATCAAGTTTAACAATCTGAGGACAGAGGCGGTATCATGAAAATATACTAGAAAAAAATCATGAAACTATAAATGCAAATATTTACATTTTCCAGTCAAATATAAGACAAAACTTAGGCTATAGGTGCTGTTTTCAACTTAAATTAAGTATAACTTTCAAGCATGTTGATAAATAGTTTACAAATCTAAAGCAATGAGGAAAGAGTTGTCATGTGTGTATATGTGGAAAAGAATACATATCTATAAGCAATTATCTAGAGACATCGAAAGGACAAATCAATATCAATATAACACGTCAAATCTAGTCTAGTATAATATTTACATCCATGTTAATCTACAAAGTTGGGAACTCATTTTCACAGAAATTTATTATCTAGGATCTAATTGTTTTATTTGATAGCATTGTATTTTTTCTTTTAACCAGAACTTACCACAGAGGGTGTATCATAAGCATATTGGTCAACTCTATTGTTCGTCAACCAATAGTCTAGAATAGGGCCCAATAACAGTAGTGATCCGGCCTGTGCTGGTGCTGTATGTCCCAAAAGGTTGAAAGAACTTAGTGAATACTTCCGTTGAAGGTAATGAACATACTGCACATAAAAGATTGAAAACCCATTAGAATTGAATGGGACAAAATGAATAAGAAAAAACTCATAATGAGACACCCTATACCAATTAAAAACGTGAACACTATTTGGTTTGTGCACAAAAATGATAAATCGATAATGCTTATGCTTGTTGATTCCAAGGCTCTCTTGGCTATGTTGCGTATGTAGCTATGTAGGCACGGATTTATGACTCAAACATGTTGTTTAAGCTTGATTGAGATCCCTATTATTCCACTAGCTCAGTACAGGGTTCAGATTTCTACTCCCGAGTGTGAGATGGAGTGTTAAGAGTCTCACACCGACTAGAGATACGACCTAGGTAGTGCTTATAAATAAGGTTTGGATAGTACTCAACTGACTAGCCTGTTTATGAGATTGAGTTAGTCCCTACACCCAAATTTTAAGACCGCATCAGAATATATCATAGATCTGTTATAGGGTCAAGAACTCTATTATTTCAACTACGTTGGTCCACAATCCAAATGTCTAGTCTAGGAGTGAGCAGGTGTCTTGAGATCCTTGTTATTCCACTCACATTATTCTACACTTCGATTGTCCAGTCTTAAGCGTAAGAGAAGTATGTTGAGAGTCTCACATCAGTTAGAGATATGACCTAGGTAGTACCTAGTGCCTATAAGGTTTTGGTAATCCTCGCCTTATAAGTCGATTTTGTGGTGTTAAGTTATGACCCGAACCCAAATTATAATAAACAAATACAATAATATATTACATTAAATATAGTGGAATTTCAGACTTACATATTGCTGCAGAGATGTGCTCCACACAGCTATAAAGGCAGCAATGAAACCTTTCATGTTTACACTCACATCAGTAACAGTGCAAACACCAACACCCAAGAGAACAACACCTATGCTCAGTTTTGTGTCTCTTGAATAGCGAATCTTGTCCAAACAAACTTCCAACAGACAGGATACAGGAATCATACTCAATTTGGCAATCTGCCAATGGTCAAGAAAGAAAGAAATTTAACTCTTGAAGGCATTATTAGTAAAAATAACTTCTGAAGGCACTAATGGACCAATAGTGAAAAATTCAGCCTAACTCACTTGATAGAATCCAACTGAGTTCCACATTAGACTGACATTCATTCCAACAATAGAGAAGTTGGCAAAGAAAACAAATTTTAGAAGCTCGGACAAGGGCAGATGAGAAGGCTGGACATATCCCAAGATCCGTAGTACGACGGTCATGATAGTTGTAGTAACAAAGTGAAGACCCGTTAACGTTGTAGCTGCAGGCAATAAAGGCAAATCATACTTCAAAGAGGATACAAAATTAATATTAAAGTTTTACGATATATAAATTAACTGGGACAAGACAAAGTAGATTAGTAACAAAAATATCATAACGAAATTGGTAAAGGAATTTACCGAAACTAAAGCCATATCCGCCCATCAAAGCTTTGTTTACAATGATAATTCCAACAGAAGTGACAACGTTGAACATCCATGCGGCAGCATCTACGGCTGCCTTCTTCTCAGCTTTGCTAGAAGGAGCCATGTATGTTCTTTTTAAGCCTTCACAACTTAACACTGATCACTCTATCAACTAGCCTCCATAACATTCCGTCCACATCCAAATAATGCAGGAGGAATCAACACATTTAAATAAACAAAGATGCCTATCAAAATGGAAGGTCATGAAATTTCATTTTTGACACATAACATGAAATACATCACAAATAAAACTCGTTTCTATTTGCGACTCGAGGTACAAAGGACTGAATTGAAGAGTGTGAAAGTGAATCATGAATGTGAACAAAATAGATCTTGCATAAAAAATAAACAAAGAAGCTCAATTCTATTCAGATCATATACAGTAACAGTCATCTAATCTAATCTAATGTAATACAAAAGGAAGGATCAATATTCAATAGTAATTTGGATTTGGTGGTTGTTGGTTGTCCAAAATAGTAAATTCAAAAGAATGTCACATCATCATCATAAACCAATTCAATTCAAACTCTGATATACATCATCAACATAAGATTTAAAAATGCAAAATTTTGTTCACTGTATGAAAACAAATCCATCATAAACAGATCCAAAAAGTGGTCTTAGATCCAAAAGGATGAAACAAGAAAAAGTGAGATCAAACAAATGATTGAATGAAAGAATTAAAGGAAAATTAAGAAGATTATGATGGATTGAGAATGAAGCTAACCGTGAATGGAGGTGTGATTAGAAGATGGAGTGTGTAGATTTGAGGAAAATATAAATTGATTTGAGGAATTAAGTTTAGAGATTGTTACAGTAGGAGTGGCACGCGACACGCACCCAAACAAAACAACAAAATTAATCAGAATCTTAGTATGTTTTAAGTATGTTTGTAATTGATTGATGATGATGTGTTTTGTTTTGTTTTGATAGAGTTGGTAAGTAATTAATTAATTAACCATGTTTCTGATTTTTCTTTTCTTCATGAATCAAATTGCCGGGCCCAACTACAATGTTCAACATGGGCTTTTCTTTAGTTTAGGACAAACAAAACAAGTTTAGTTGTTAAAAATAAATTAAAAAATCTATCGAAATGTTAATAGAGTGTTCAAGGCTAAAGAGAGTTCGTCTATCAAATATTAGAGAAAGTTAAGTTTTCATTCTGATGGTTGAAGATTTATAATGTAAATATGTATTTAATCATTCATATGTGGTGGATGCGCCCTTTAGTTTGTATGTGTATCGGATAATAATGTTGTTTGTTTTGTTTTGGTCGGTTGTGGACTGATGTGTTTCTTTAGAGGTTCCTTCTAGCACGCTTTGGCTTGTTCAAAAAACAATCCACCAAAATAATAATTAATCACGTTGAAAATTTTATGACAATTGTTCTCCGTCTCCTGTATTATTGTACTAAATAAAGCACTACTGAAATATATACATTTCAGTAAAATTTGCACAATCAGAAGATATCTCTTTATAAAATTTGCACTACAAAAAAAATTGAAGTAAATAAGGTGCACTTCTCTAGCAATTTAAGTTTAAGTTTATCGTTAGTCAAAAAAAAAAAAGTTAAGTTTATCGAACGTTAGTTTAAGCAACTGCGTTTTTAAGAGAATTAAAACCCACTTGAAGATATAGGGCACGTTTGTTACGGATTAAAAAATAAGTGATTTTCACATTAAATAATTTAGAGATTATTTTTTAGAGATTTTACAAAAAATCAGAAGCTATTTTGTGTTTGTTTACCAGTAAAAAAATTACTTTTTATAAAAAATAATTTTTAACTTGTTTGGATGCAACTATATAAAAGTGATTTTGCATCACAAAATTACCATAAAGTAGAATTATCCAAATATAATATATCATATAACATAAATATTTGAAAAATACTCAAGTTCTTGTTTTTTATTATGGTCATATGACTTTATATATATAGCTATACAAATATAAAACAAATTTATAAATCTTATCTTCTAAAAATAACAAATTAATCCTATAAATTCTAAACAGGATATTATTGGAATATTAGAATAATATTAAGGATATTTTTGTCTGAAATTTTTTTACACTAGTTTTCTCTCTCCTCTAAAAAAATCTATAAAAATAAGCTACTAATATTAGCTTCAGATTTTTAGCAGTTTTTAGATGATTTTTAGATTCTGATTATTTTTAAAAACTATAACAAACGGATGTTATTTTCTTAAAAGTGCTATAACAAACGGGCACACAATTCACCCCGAAATCTTGACTATCAGATCCTTCCTCTTCCTCTGAGAATAAGAGGATGAAAAAAATAAAATAGTGTGAGCTTAGGAAAAAAAATGGCGGGTGCAAATAGCAAGACATGTAACATAGGTGGGAACGGCAAAACGTTACACACAGCACCAAACAGACATCATTCTCTCTCCCCGCACGACAACAACAACAACAACAAAGTAGAACAGAAAAAAAAACGATCGAAAAGGAACAGTTTTGTATCTTTTCTTTTTTTCTTTCTTTCTTTGTTTCCCAATCGAATCGAAGCAACCAAATAATCACGTGTCTCGCACGCACTTACTTACTTAGCATAGCATGTATAATAACTTGTTTTCTGAAACTCTTCTTTCCTCACAATCACAAACAAACAACATTGCTCTGTTTCCTCCATTATCCACGTTTCTTCTTTCTTCGTTCTTATTCCATCATCCATGGCGAAGAAGAGAAAATCCATAGCCACCACTCTCGATGAAGTTGATCGAACCATGTACGCTTCCTTTTGCAGTGCTGCCAATTCTCTCTCACAGCTTCACATGCATGCTCTCAATCATCAGAAACTCTCCTTCCAAGCCGGTCAACGACATGGCCTCGTAATTCCACTTTTTCAAATTTAATCAATTCTTCTTTTCGTTTCGGTTTTTATTTTGATTTTTCTCTATTTTGGTTATTATATAAACCCTTTAATCATGCATGTTGATTTTTTTTTCTAAACTTTCTCTGCATAATGTGTTTTCTTTTTAATTGCTTGAGAAACCCTTGTTATTGAGTAATTTGTTGATAATTATTAATTAAGTAGTATAAAAAACTAAACAAGATCAATTTTTTGATGGTGCTTCTCAAATAATAGGATTGAAATTTTAGGTTTTGGCTTTGTTACATGTCAGCAAACAACTCTGGCCTTCATGACTTACATATAAGCTATTTTTATGACAAAAGATAAATAAAGTCAAATTGTTTTTGTATAAGCTATAAGCTATTTTTCAGAAGCTCTTTGGACGAGCTTGTAGAAATAAGTTGAAAATAGCTTATGGACATGTTACAAATGGTATTTATAATTATAAGCTCTCTCAAATAGTATTGTTTATGCCAATAGATCGATTAGCACGACTAAGTCAGTCCAAACAGGCCCTTAAACTAATCATTATTACAAGGGGGTACTGAAATTGATTGAGGGGAATTATGCTCACACAGCATATAACTATTACTGGAACATAGCTTGAAGATGTTTGAAAGTTTCCATAGGTCTTGGACTGTTAATAATATGAAATACAAGTAGCCTGTCTAACATGGGTTTTTGCTCTTATGTTTTGAGGTTGAAACACTGTTGGCATTTTATTAATGTCAGATTTTTTTTTCTGATTTCAGGAAAAACTTTATCAGTGGATTTGGAGACAGCAAGAGGGTGGATCAAGAGTTGCAACAGTTGATATACTTAACTACATTAAGGTTGGTTTAACTGTTCTTTGTTCAGAATATAATCAAATATTGTAACAGTTAATTGGGAATTGCCAATACTAGATTAAGGTTGATTATAACAGTAGTATAGAATTAGAACGAAGAGAGTAGTATAGGCCGTTCCGTGCATAATCAAATATTGTAACAGTTGCTTGGGAATTTCCAAGTGAGAACTGTGTGTGGCAAGGCAGACAAACCAGCACATTTGGGTAACATTTGGTATGCACGGAACGGCCTATACTACTGTCTTCGTTCTAATTCCATATTTTTAATGAAACCAAATTGTACGATTTTTAAATTCTTGTCCTGCTTTTATGTTTAAGATATAGCAGAACCCATATGTCTACCTTGTCTACCAAATGCCACTTTAGAATGGGAGAGAAGATTTGGTGAGAGTGTAGCAGATTGCAATAGTTTTGGCTGTTGACCTAATCATAATCTGTTTTCCATTGAGATTGTCAAATTTTGAAGGCATATCGTGTGTCAAACCTAACAAAATGAATTTTATAACTATGCTGGCCGTGCTCAATTAGGGGTGTTTGGGCAAACACCTTAATTAAGCTCTTAATTCAATGTGCACAAATCATACAGGTGCTTATGTATAAGCTGTTTCTACAATCGATTAGGGGATAAGAGAAAACATGTATAAGTTGATTCTATAGGCTATTATTAGATGCTCGTCAATTTAAGCTGAAAACGGTTTAAGGGAGTATCATAAACTATTTCACAAGTTCTTCTAAACACTTACAACAGTGCTATTTCATAAAATAAGCCCAAATGAACTCTTCCAAATACTTCTTTAATCAGTTGCAATTTTGTTTACATAGGCAGGATTAAAGACACAACCTTTTGTGTCAGCTTCCACCATCTTCTGCCTACAGGCCCTTTCTCCCACTTGTAATTCAAGTGGGATAAATCCATCTTGATTTGTCTGATGGCTATTGTCTTTCTGTGGTCCTTCTTTTGTTTCATGTTTCATTTTGTAGAATTATAGAATAGGTGGGCATCCATTTATATAATTTCTAATTTAAACTTTTATGGAAATCAGTTTTTGGAATTTTACAATCCATTCACGCTATGAACTTCTATAAGTTACAAAATCATCGAGGGAATTGTTGATGGCTAAAGAGATGTAGAGAAGATAATTGCTAGTATTTTTTTGTAGCATTTTAAATATTTGTCTGTTGGAACTGGACAACTTTCCACAAATTAAATGGGTGAATGTGATTTTTTAACTTCGTTATTCTTATTGTGGCTGTATAGATATCTTGAAGTTCTACAAACAAACGGGTTATAACTGATAACACAGTAGATGTCGAGTTTCACTAGGATGCCATTGTAGTTCAATATATACTGGTTTATGTTGTTATCAGTTACAAAATATATGAATGAGAGTTTATTTCTCTGCTTGCAGAATGAACTGGATTATTATGGGGAGGAGCAATCCATATCACCTAGAGCACCACTGCAACACCAACAGTTACAACCAGTACTGCATGTCGCTAATTCCGGCTTTCCAGTAACATCAGATTCTTCTCACCAACCAGTTACAGGGCAGGGACTTCGGTCAGAGCACTGTGATGATCAATCCAAGAGTTACGTGTTTTCAAATGCTTTGTCCAGCCCCGTCCGTCAAAGTCTTCAGCATTATCAAGTTGGTGAGGTAGGGAGCTACCTTAGTGGTCCCTCTATGGGGAATAGAAACCAGATCACAGAATCCAGCTTTCTTCACCAGCAAAGCAGGGACTCTACTGCATTCAGTTCCAACGATTCGGCCATGGACATGCATGCAGACTAGTCCTGCCTAATGGTTTGTGTACTGAATATTTTTGTTTGACCATCAATCAACATTACTTGCAAAAGAAGTGAATAGCCATTTGAAATCTTTTCCTGGTTTTGCTCGTCACATCCTACAAGTAGTAGCAGCAGCATGGTGGAACCAGTTTAATTAGTCTATTAATGTGCTCATATCATCCGAGTGGTTAGTTTGAATGTTAAACGTTCTTCGTAGAGGTTTTTATCAAGATAGTTTAAAATCATTTGGATTTGTACCTTCATGGTCTCCCCGCCCCTCTTTATCAAAGGCAAAACTATATCAACTATTAGGTTGCTTCTATCCAAAGTTCTCAGTGTAAATCTGTACTTTCTGCAGTAGTTTTATTGACATATGGAATAAACTCTCCCATTAGGCTGCAATTCCTATATTTCGTTTTTAGGATGAAGCTAACAAAGTTCCTTTGATGCCATTTTTTTAAAATGCTTGGTTAAAGCTTGGTATATCTAAACTTTATAGCTAGGTAACAATTAAAAAAAAAGAAAGAAAAGGGTCTACACTTGAAACCACAAAGCTAAAATATGGTATTTTTAAAGGAGGGGCAAGCAAAGATGGGAAGAAAGGTGTGCAAGTAATTGGAACCATTTTAAGGTATGATATGGAATTGCTTGTACTACACCCTTTGACTTAATTCTACAAATATCATTTTTATATGGATCATATATATCAGTTATTCAATAAATCTATAAAGTAAATTGTTTCTTAGCATATATCGTCTCAGAATGCTTATAAAATTTAAAATTATATGATTGTCTATTACTCCAGCCATCCTTGGCTTTGCAATCTGCACATACACCTTTCAGGCTGATTGGAGCATTACATGATCTGATTGGTCCCCCATAAATCACTTGAACAACAATATACAACTAGATCCCCAATATTAATATTCTAAATTTATATGAAAGCAAGTAGACATAACCATAGCTTTTTCACCACTCAATCATTTATATCACAGGGTTGGCTTCAATTATGCTCTCACAATCATTTTGATTGTGTGAATGCGGAAAAAGGGACTTCACATTGAAACTTTCATGTTTCACGCTACTATATTATACTAATTACTTGGATTTTGAGCCATTATACTAATCAAAATGGTAACCATAATTAAGCGAATAAGGGTACCATTTGCAAAAAAGAAAAGAAAAAAGGAACAAGTGTATCTTTGGATTATATATAGTTTGACAAATTATGTTTGGTTAAACCTCATTTTGTATAATTAAGTTTTGATTAAAATGAATTTGCTCCAATATGAATTATGTTTGGGTAAAACAGTACTCCAATCTATCAACATAGTGTGACACAAGTGGTATCTTATCCATACGAAAAAATATTTGTTAAAAGTCAATCTCTTAAATAAATTTTAATTGTTTCAAAGGATTAACACATACGTTTGTGCTTGAAAATACCTTGACTAATATCTCAATTTCATTTTAAAATTATGTCACTTACTGTTACAAAAGTTTAATTTAGATTTAATCATGTAAAATAGTACTATATGTATCACTCACAAGTTCACAGCTTAATTTAGACCCTTGCTTTTTCATTTCAACTAGGTAAAGTGCCAAATATGGAAACTTTTCCTTTTCAGAATATATTCCATTGCTCATAGTTTAGAACTAGTGGTTGTGATGAAAGTGCTTATTAATATAAGAATATTGGTTTGGAACGGATATGTCAAAATTAGAAATATTCTCAATGAGGAAAAATGTCTCTTCATACCAACTGCTTCTTATAAAGTGGCAATTCTGTGTGCTTTTATAGAAGCTAATTAATATCTGGAATGAAATTATTGCATCTTTAGAAATGTTTTGTTGGTTGGAATTTATTTTGATATATCGGAAAGATAAATTGTTCCTCTAGGAATTAATCTATATCTAACTCATATGTCACTCAGCTCTTATGACTTGAACTATCCTGAAGAACTGCTGGTTGAAATTCAATTAACTTGTCAACTGAATGACGAATAAGGCCGACCACCACAAGCGGAGCCACCAATATTTCAATTTGCTTGTTACTGTTAATCAATAAGATTAAAATTATCACGGGTAGCAAGACTAGCTTAGAAAGTAAGAAGGTTCCACATCTAGCTAGCCGAATATCTAAATGATATAAATATATTATAATATGTAAGAGTTAAAATTCAAATTTATAATACTTCATTCATTTATTTTAAGAAGTGAAATTTTTAACGTGTGATTATTTGGAAAAAAATTTTTTACTCCTATTAAAAACCTTACTTGGGTAAAAAAAAGACTTACATGGGATTGGAAATGATTTATAAATAATTCAATTCTTCTACACCTCCTCCACTTAAGTAAACATGTATTGACTTATCGTAATCAAGGAAACATATTTCTTTGAAGGATCCTTCTTCTTTATTTCCATTTATTTAAATATATAAAAGCAGCATGGAGCAACTTGACAAAGAAATTTCACCATGTCCATTTTACTTTACGTCTCATCTTTTCCCTGAGATTCATGGCACAAAAAGACATGTAGCCACTAGTATTTAACTACATCATATACTAGCATATATATTACTAGTAGTATATGGAACTCATTATACTATATATATTTCTTGACAATTATTTTAACCAAGCATCTATAGATGTGTTAAAATAATAAAACGACTAAGCAACCATCGTCAAGATATTTTTACTTTGCGTATAGATGCTTATGCAACTAATGAAGCGAAATGATATCGACAAAGACACCAACCATGACACATGGAAACAAAAACGAACTCTATATTAAACTAACATTTAATATTATCGTTGTATCAAGTAACATTCGGTGAATAAGCTAAGAGATAACTCTATTTTAAACTATTTCCCCTCTCACAAGAAGTTACAAAAGTGAACAATAAATTGTCGTCAATTACTCACCATTACTTTCTTCAACCCACTCAGTGCATGTTTGATATTACAGTGAATTGTCGTGATTCTGACACATCCATCGTGATATCAAACATAGACTCAAAAATATTCACTATCTAAAATGTCTAGAATTTGTTTGTGAACCTTTAATTGATTCAATATCGATGAATCTAGAAAAAAGAATTAATGCGTGGAACGGGTGCCTAAATATCTCACCCAAAAGCACAAACCTTTAGCACTCAAGTTTTTCTATTTCTATCAAGACGCCTACTGTTTTGCTTGAAACGTCTGGCGTTTTAAAAACTTCCAAAAATAAAATTCAAATGTGTATGCGTTTATTTTAGAATTTTTAATAAAAAAAATCATTTTTTTTGGTTTTACTTATGTTTGTTTTAAATTTTGTTAAAATCAATTTTTAAAAAGAATCATTTTTTTTTCAAAATCTATTTTTTTTAACATCACATGCTAGTATGTGCAAAGCGAAGTTAATGAAACCAAAATAAATTTTTATAATTGTAAACAAAAAAAAAAACTAATTTTAAATTTTCTTCAAAATCTCTAAAAAAAAAGCTCTAATTTTTTTTTTATTTAAAATAATTTGTTTTAAACTTAAATAAACACACCCTACATTCCCGCACAGCTTTTTTAACAGTAATAATTCTTTTTTTACAAGCACAATATAACACTATTACTTACTACTAACTACACTATTTCAATAATAAAAAAACCCATAAAAATAAACAAATAACAACACATGAAAACAAATAACTTGAATGGTTTTTAATTACCACTATATTCATGCTAAGCAGCCAAAAAAAAAGAACTGCGCAGCAGAATAAGAAATGAGGTGAAGTCACTATCATACGCCGTATGAGTCACTATCCTATCTCTTCTTAAATTATTGGGAAACACATAAATAAAAATACACAAACAAAACCGTTTTTTATTTTATCCTTTCTAAATTATTTCATTTCTTCACTTCAATTTAATTTCTCGCCGAGTTTTTCGACTAATCCTCACCGTTGAGTTGATCCACGCGCCGCCGCGATCTCCGCTTCTGATTCACCGTTACTGGTAACTCACTTCTTCTTCGATCTAAGTTTTGTTCTTTGCTTATCTATCAACTGAATTAAAAGTTAAAACCGACACTTCGAAATCTTACTTCGATTTTAGTATTAGTTATGCATTTGCAATTAACTGAAAAACTTTGCTGATTTTTTTTTTGAACTTGTGATATTGCTTTGTTGTGCTGTTGTTGCATTGGAGTAGCTTTTTTTTTTTCTGTTTTTTTTTTGTTGTTGAATGAATCCATGGATTTTTTTTGTTTATTTTAGTGTTGATTAGGTTGGTAAGAAAATATTTATGAAGGTTTACAAATTATGCTTGTGAGTATTGATAAATATTTTGATTATTTTTACTAGAACAAAAACCAATTACTTTATGACCCCTTTTAGTTTTAGCATTTTTTTTTTTTTTTGGGATTGCATGTTTGATATCTGTTTGAGCTATGAAGCTCTGACACTCCTTGGATTAGGCGTGTCCACGTGTCAGATGACATGTCTATGTCTGACACCAACACATACAATTACATTGAATTATATCACTTTTTCAAAAAAATTATCCGTGTCGTGTCCGGTATCCGTGTCAGTGTCTGTGTTTCATACTTTGGAGCATCTAGAAACTTTAGGAAATCATAAAGTGTTTTTTGTAATTTGTACTAGATTGACTGTGAATTGTTATTTTGTTATGTTAGTGACATTGATTAAAGTTGTTGAACTGATTTTTGAAGAGTGTAAATGAATAGAAAAATATTGTTTAAAATGTTAAAATAAAAAATTTATGAAATGGAGGATTTTGAAACAAGGAAAATCAATCTGATTGTTGATTTCTTTTGGTTGAAAAGGCTGTAGCTTTGGTTCTTCTAAGAGGAGGAAGTCATATATAAAAATCATTTTATGGCGTGTCAATGAGCAGAACTGATGTTATTTGCAGTAGAAGGTGGAGGATTCTTCTCTGCTTCGGCTTCAGGGTATAGCAAGGGCCTGAGCCTACTCCTTTTGGGTCAGAGGAATGAGGATAAACCCATGAGAGTTGCACCGTGGAACCAGTACCAGTTGGTAGACCAAGAATCTGACCCTCAACTCCAGCTGGCTTCAACAAAGAATCGCCTTTCCCGCGGGTGTGCCTCCTTTGTTTGCTTTGGTCGCACTTCCGCAGGGCTTGATACTCCATCACCTCTTAAAGTGGGCCCTGCCCAACACCATGATGTTTCACCTGGGCTACCGGTTTCTAACGATGGAAAGGACCCCTGTGCTCATGTAGATGATAATAACGATGCTATAAAGGTCACACTTAAAAGTAGCATTAAAAGGCCACAAAATAATAAATCAGTTTCTGTGGAGGCTACTAATGAACAAGAAGCATCAGGTGGACATATGGTTTGTACTCCTGGTGATCAAACAGAGAGAAGAAGAGTGCAGTGGACAGATGCTTGTGGCAGTGAGCTTGTTGAAATACGAGAATTTGAGCCCAGGTATTTGAATATTTCATTTTCTATATCAGCTGTAATAAAAGGAAAAACCTTTCTGATCTACAATTATACAATTTTAGATGTCTTGTTTACCCAATTTTATTGTCAGAACTTGGGGTACTCCTGATACTTTGTTTTGTGTGATTGATATAAGTGTATGAGATATGCTAGGATTGCCTTTTCATTGTTTTTTTAATTTTTTTTTTTTAATTATAGATTCTAAATCTTCGTAATCATTGTGATGAATGATGTATGAGACTTCTACCATTTAGCTTGATGCATTGCTCAGTTGAATTAAATTAGTTTTACTTCTGAGAGATGGAGGGTCGTCAAACTGGTAGATCCTTGATCTAACTCCTTCACATAGGTCCTTGATGTCCTTCATTTTTGGATTTCTTTAGTCAATAGGAATAGTACTAGATATTTGCGGTAGATTAGGCAACCTCTAAAGTCTGAAGCTTTTTCCTGTCTTGTTATATGTTTTACTAAATCTGAAACTAAAACCATCGGTTCTTACCTTATGTATCTGCTTTGTATTCTTAGAAGATGATTATAGATATATTCAAATTTACTTAATTTTATCTTGCAAATTTGAATTGATTTCTTTTGATCTATTTTGGAATTTTATGATGAAGCAAGGAGTGGCGCTTCTGTTGCCATATGCCTCTCCTGAAGCTTTTGGGTGTCTGTGATCGGAGGTGAATAATAATAATAGTAGTAATATATTTTTGGGAATTTCAGCATTTCTTTCACGTTTTTATATGATGTTTGATTAATGGCTATTGTAATGTGATTTTTTTGGAACTAGGAAGGATTTGTTATTTTTATTTTTTTATTTTTTTGGTTTTTGTTTTTGTGCCTTACCCTCTATTGTTGTTCCTATTCCATTATATTCGATTTATATTTTTGTCCTCAAGAAGTTTATAAACAAAAAAGATTCTTAATTTTCCCCCTTTTTCTTTCTTTCAGGGTATGCTATCACTTAATTTCTGCTATTTTTTTTCTTTCACTTTATTGATATGTTCAAGGCTTGCTGTTATTATCAATTATCATTATTAATTACACACAACTGGCTGCCTTTCTACTTATTTGGAATTTTCTGTGTCTGTTACTCTGCACATAATGTATATATTATAGTTCTTTACCATATCCGTGTTGGTTATGAACTTAAGGTATTTTATCAGTTTTTTGTGTGTGTGGAGATTTTGACCAGTTAATTACCTTCAACGATAACTCTTCGATATATATATATAGGATAATCCGAGGAATTTAATTTTATGTTATTTAGTCCCATTTGATTTTAGGTCAATTCGATTTTATTTGTATTTATTGCGGTCCATTAGTTGTCCTGATTATTGGGACAACATTTATTGTAATCTCTTCTATATAAATAGTCGTAGACTGTAGTAATAAACATGAAAGTATTTTCCCCATTACTTTCTACACGATATCAGAGTCATATCTAAGATCTGTTGAGCGATGTCCTGTCATGGGTGTGAGAGGGTATGTTAAAAGTCCTATATTGGATGAGATATGACTTGAATAAGTGTTTATAAGTGGGAGGCATCTCTCACATTACAATTTGGTTTTGTAGAATTGAGTTAAGCATTACTCTTTGGTTGATCTGTTAGCATCTTGTATACTACTGGTTTGGCATGAAATGCAAATAGTTCATACCTTGTTCATTGAGATTAAATCAGTGCAGCAGAGGGTAATTAAAGTATAATACACAACATTATAATGGAATTTATTTTAAATTTGTGGTAGTGTCATTTGCAGATTATGTCATTTGTGTTCATGTTTTATTACTTGCTTGTAATTGATTCTATATGATGGAATTTGTCATTCAACTGCAGTGAAATGGATGGATCAGATGATGAATATGATAATGGAAACGACAGAACTTGTTCCTGTGCGATTATGTAAATTGGAGTTTCATTAAGATGATAAGATCATTCACCGGGACGTTCACCGCTAATACAATCCATCACTCAGTTAAAGGCAAAAGGAGTTAATATTTTTTGTTCCTCTGGAGATATATGCACCAACATCTTGTTTGAGTGATTGTTTGTGTCTCTACCATTGCTTGCTGCGGCTTCAAGTTTTGTTCCTACTACCTCTCATCAATTTGTTGTATAATTCTTGTGTGAATTCTTTGCTTTGATTCATCATTTTTAAACTACTTTATGTTCTTATTTATATGGATAACCAAAGTTTTAGCTCTATGCTGTCTTTATCGAATCGAAATATAATACAAATGTAAACTTTTGTAAAGTACCAGTGTGGCTGCCTGTTCACAAATTTGTGATAAGAATTTTTTTTGAGGTAAATCTGTTGCAGGTATAGATAAAAGCTCTTGTTCGGGCAATTTATTTATAGGTTGTGTGTGGTTGTTAAGTGTATGAAGAAAAATGAGTGATCATTCATAGTTTCTAAAAGGGTTCGCGGAATTGGTTTCTTAAGGATTAATGGAATTTCATGAAATTTGGGATTCGGAGAATACTAGATGTGTTGTATATTTCTTGACGCGGATGAAATTGCCGAGGCAATTGATTCTCTTGTTTGTGGTGCAGAGTTAGATTTTCTTTAAGAGATGTGAAATCTCTCTTGTCCTTCTCACATCCTCTCTCATTTCTCTCATCAATGCCACCATTCTTTCTGAATATTGTATGAATTTTTCCAATTATTATACTTGTAAAACATATCAATGTTAGGCTTCTTTAGATATCAATTAGGAAGAATTACTTTAAGTGGACAATCTATATTTGAATTGAAGTTAAATGGATGGATACATATATTTGAATTTAAACTCTGACTTGGTTTTGCTTCTGAAAAGTTTGATTAAAGACTAATTGTGATTAAGGGTTTGTTTGTGTTGGCTTTTTTTAGAAGGCTCAAGTATCATTTTTATTCATGAATGTGTGGAGAATTTTAATTTTAGTTTCTGTATCAACTTTTTTTAAATAAGTCTCTGAACTAAACTTCTTGCTTTTGTTCTTAAAGTTAAAATCTGTAGGAAAATTTGCAATTTCATGCAGATTTTCCTACAAATTTTTTTTTTAGGGACCAAAAACAAAAAGTTTGGTTCATTCAGGAACAATATTTTAAAAAAATTAACACATGTACTAAAACTAAAATTTCGCGTACATACAAAGACGAAAATGATACTTAAGTCATATATTAATAGATAATGCTAACCAGTGGCTCGAAACATTGATTAAGAAATTCAATATCATATTATTATATTTGCTTCTTTAACCAGTACTCTACTCTGAGGCATCGGTTAACGTTTTTCTATATTAATTAGAATTATTTATAAAATATTGTAAATTATCCAAACGTCTTTATAAAATATATTCTCTTGAGTCAAACAGTAGCCAAAATCCAATGGTTGACATTGCACCACTTACATCTCAAACTCCATTAAACTGTAGCCACTTTCAATTAGAAACTTGGACATACCATGTCCACACACATTTTGATAACACAATGTCCAAACCAACAAAAACTTCAACCATAGAACATAGATAATTACACAATTCCAGAATTTATAGTATCATCAATCCCCCCAAAAAATGTCTGTAACATCATCAATCCCATGCATCAAAATACCAACATCATCTTCTTCATGTTCAACTTCATCTTATTCTTTTAGATTCTCTTCTTCAAAGGTTTATGCTGTTACTATAAGGAATGCTCAGAGTGAAGGTCCTTTGAGAAGACCAATGGCTCCTTCTGTTAAAGAACCATCTAATCTTCCTCAACCTTTGAAACCTTCACCTCCTTCTCAGCCTCCACCACCACAACCTCAAAAGACTAGTTCTTTTGTTGGAGATGATAAAAGTGTTGTTACATTAGAGTTTCAGAGACAAAAAGCTAAGGAATTGCAGGAATATTTCAAAAAGAAGAAGCTTGAACAAGCTGCTGATCAAGCTCCCTTATTTGGATTCATTGCCAAAAATGAGATTAGCAATGGAAGGTAAAAAATTGTTTTTTTTCAATTGGGTTAGTTAAAGTTGGAGACTTTATTAATTTGGATTGATATTGATTGTGTTTTCTTTATGTTGGTAGAACTAGTTAGGGTTTTTGGATTGATTTATTTGAGATTATATACTGGTATAATCCCTTGAGTTGTTAGACTATTTGTTATGAAAACAATTTATGACTTTTAAGCTTATTTCCATAAGTACTTATATGACAAGCACTTATGCTATAAGCGCTTAACGAAAATGTTTGTAATTCCATATCCAAAATATTGATTGAACCGAATCTGTATCAGTTGTGTTGTGTACTTGTGTTGTGTTGTGGCTATGATAGGCTAGCAAGTTTTAAGAGATATAACTACAATTTATTATTTTTATTATGTCTCTCTTTTCAGATTATGATGATAATCTTTGTTCTGTAGTTCTGATAGTGGTGAAGGAAAATCAAGATGATTATCAATATCTGAGTGTTTAGCCCCTTCTTCCCAATAATTGGATATGGAATTACAAGTTGTAGATGTAGAATTAAATTATTGCAACTAATGTAGGACTAGATTGTGTTGGAATTCAAGTATGACTGGTTAGTACCACATTGATTCGGTATGAGCTAATAGAATAATAGTAGTATATAACAATGGTGACCCGTATAGTGAATGCTTTAAAATTTTGGGCGGAAACGTTTAGTCAAGTTTCTTAGGGGTCCTGATCATTAGTTAATTGTTGTTCTCGACTCTCCCCTGGACTCGCTAACACATTGTAATGTGAATTAACAATTACAAACTATTTTCATTTGGTCCATATAAGAAGTAAAGAAACATGAACTACCTGAATCAGCTGACATATTCTTTTTTTCTTATCTAGCACAAGGGATGCCTAGTCAAGTTATTTTAGTGCATATAAAACTTTTTGTTAGTGTTCTTGTTATATTTCAAATAAAGGTCCCACTGATAGTATGGTTTTGTGAGTTTTGAAGTGTTTATATACTAATGTGTGATATGTGCTTGTAAATATGTTGGATTATTAGTATTGTTTATGATCTTATTTGTAGTATGTTTTTATTTGTTTATGTAATTATCTTTTGTGCAAAATGGATACTTATGGCGTATGATATTTGTTCTGAAACACCAAAAAGTTTCATGTTGCTTGGGAATCGAAACTAAGTTAAGTTTATAAACACTCATACTCCTCTATCCCCAAGGCGCCTTTTACCAAAGGACAAAACCGTAATTTCTTACACAATACTTCGAAAAAGCAGTGTAGCAAGACAAAGAAGCATTTTTTCATCTATTTGACTGCTTTGTTTAATGATATACATTCCTTTTAAGATGATTATGTTTAATCTTGTGTGGAATATCTGCATATTTAATCTAGAATTCTTGTTTCTTCTTCAGATGGGCAATGTTTGGTTTTGCTGTTGGGTTGCTAACAGAGTTTGCCACAGGCTCAGACTTTGTCGATCAAGTGAAGATACTTCTTTCGAATTTCGGGATAGTAGATTTGGAGTGAATAATAAATAACTTTATATAAAAAAAAATACATTGTCAATAGTTTCTTGAATTGCTTTTCGATGTGTAAACAACGTTTATCAATTTGTTTTATCTTCATATCTAGCAAGCAAGCTTGCTTTATTATGAAATTATAACAATAATGTGATTTTCCTTTTCCATGATGCACAATTCTTTCTTGCTTTAGATACAATACAATGCTTATCTCCATAACAAACAACTAATCAACTGTGATAGTTTACTTCACAGTAAACTGATAATTCACCAAAAAAAATACTAGTGCTAATAAAAATCTAATGCATAATGTCACAGATATACAAAATATATAATGAGAAACAGAGATGGGAAATTTTGTTAGAGCTTTCTTTGTTATTGTTATTATTATTCTGTTAAAAACAATCTGAAAACATGAAATTAGAAATTCATTCACTAATTGTATCCATATATATACAAATCTCTCAATTCAGTCCTTAATATCTTAATGGTAGGGATTCAATTGAATTTTATATAACTTGTTATATTTATTGGGTTTAAGAACTACTAGTAAAGTGAAGAGGTAAGCTATTACATTAGTTTAAGAAATTAGTTTTTAATATGGTATCACAAAATTGATGATTTATGTTGAGCGGTGACAATTTTTATCATACAAATAAATTTTGAAAAGTTGAATTAAATCTAACAACAAATTCTAAGATGATATTAGAGTTTGATTTAAGATCAGTTGAATATTTTCTTTTCAGGTTTTCGCTATTAAACATATATAGTATTGAGCGGGACGATGTGTGTTAAGAATCTCATATTGGTTTGTCAAAAAAAGAATCTCATATTGGTTGAGAAATGTCTTAAAATATACGATTTTATAAGGATACGTTAGGCGCAATGACATACTATAAGAGTTTATACCATTTTTTTATGCACCATGTTAGATGTCGATTGTGATTCCCAACAATCACATGTCCACGCATTCAAGACATCAGTAGTCGTTCGATCAAGATCGGAAGATTCAAATTTAAGATCAATATTTTAAATTAACCACGTAGGAATTATGTTAACACAATTATCGATATTAACCATCCGGTCTATAATTAACCGCTGAGATCGTATATAGTTAATTTTATTAATGTGTAATCTAAACCGTCGGACTTTATTTAACGGCCGAGATTCAAAACTGCGTGAAACTGTATGTTTTCTTTTGTACCTCAGACAAACTGGGTCCATACTTGGTGTGTGTTCTGACAGTGAGTGTGACTCTGTCTCCATGTCTTACGTCCATGTCCTTCTCTCTCAATGCACTGTTTCTGACAGATTCATTCTAATTCTTTTTACTAACCACGCAGTCATTTTCTCTCTTCGGACAAAGCAAAGCAAAACCATTACAATTTACAATTACAAACCTCACTTCATTTCATTGGTTCTGTTGTTTTTGTGTACTGTTCTTTCCAAATTTGCCGGCTTTGGTCGGCTATTCACATTCACATTACTCTCTTTCATTATTCTCTTCTCATTATTCTTTCTTTTCCACAGTTATTATAATTTATAACCTTTCAATATTCATAAGGGTCCATTTTTATTATGGGCTGTGTTCAAGCCAAACCATTAGAATCTGAAGGTTCTTCTGATTATAGAGGATTAAACAGGTTCAAAATGGAAAATGGGTATGTTCCAAGTTCTGATTTTGTTGCTCATAGAAGATCAACTGGTCAAAGTAAAACTCATGTTGAAAAAACTAAGGATGTTGATCATCATGTGTATCAGAGACAACCCAGAAAGCATAAGGTTGTTGATGGGAATGGTGGTGGAGGAAGAGGAAAGAGAGATGGTGATTTGATTAAAGATAGTAAGAAACAGTTGAACAAGGTTTTTGAAGATGAGATGGTTGATGGTTGGCCTAAATGGTTAGTTGATAATGTTCCTATTCAAGGGTTGGCTGGTTTGGTTCCTAAGAGTGCTGAATCTTACAAAATGATTGATAAGGTTAGTTAATAGTTGCTTTTTCTTCATTTCTCAGTTCTGTTTTAAGTTTTTTGTATATGTTATGTTATAATATGGATTAAGCAAGGATATGTGATTAAAAATCTATGAAGCACGGATACAGACACGGAGACCAGACACAATACGAACGTTGAAGCAGATAAATTTGACAAAATGATATAATTCAATGTAATCGTAAGTGTCGGTGTCGAACACGACGCATGTTTGACACTGGGACACGCCTAATATGAGAAGTGTATGTGCTTCATAGTTAAGGATTGATGAAAATTCTAAGTACAAAATTATTTGGTTATTCAATTGCGATCAATAGTATGGATGATTTGCTTATATTTGTCTTTGGTTGAATCTAACGAGTTTCAATGTTCATGTATATTTACATTTGGATTGCAAATTAAGAAAGGCAACTTGAATTTATGTTCATATAATGCATGATTGTATTAGGAAATTTAAGCAATCATGGAATCATTGTATTGATTTCTATCTAGAAATAGAATAAAAGAAGTTGTTATCTGGAACTATAATCAATGCAACTTCTTAAGCCTCTTGGTTTTGTTTTTATAATCATTGACAATCTAATATGCAAATTTTAATGAAATTCATTAATTTATAATAGTTTGATTAGAGAAAACCAAAATTGGAAGATTATACTAACACATGATGGCAGAAGGGAGCAAGCTGTAGCTGACTTGTCATGTATTATTTACATTTTCCAGGTAGGACAAGGAACTTACAGCAATGTTTATAAAGCACTAGATCGAGACACTGGCGATATTGTGGCGCTAAAAAAGGTCCGCTTCAATACATCAGAGCCTGAAAGCATTAAATTTATGGCAAGAGAAATCACGATATTACAGAGATTGGATCATCCCAATATAGTAAAACTTAAAGGGTTAGCCACTTCAAGAATGCAGTACAGTATATATCTAGTTTTTGATTTCATGCCAACAGATTTGTCGAGAGTTATTACTCGACCCGATGAAAGACTAACCGAACCACAGGTTAGAAAATTTTCTCTGATGCCTTCAACATTTAGCATTTTGACACCTTTATTCTCCTTAATAATCTCAAAAAGTTAATGTAGGTCAAGTGCTATATGCATCAATTGCTTTCAGGTCTTCAGCATTGCCATGATAGAGGAATTTTGCATCGAGATATAAAGGGATCGAATCTTTTGATTGATAAAAATGGGATGCTTCAGATTGCCGATTTCGGACTTGCCAATTATTATAGTACAAAACAAGAACAGCATCTAACAAACCGGGTTGTGACGTTATGGTACAGAGCTCCTGAGTTGTTGTTAGGCTCCACAGATTATGGAGTTGGTATTGATCTATGGAGTGCTGGATGTCTCCTTGCAGAAATGTTTAGAGGAATTCCAATCATGCCTGGAAGAACGGAGGTAATTAACTAATAAATATGCAAAGTTGTTTTCTTTTTGTACTTGTCGGTCTTTTATTTCCGGCTTCCGCTCTTAGAATTTTGACTTTAGGCCTCCTAACTCAATCTTAAAAGCTAGTTCGAGAGGTGATATTTATAATTTTGCGAGATGTTGTCTGCGTATATCTGCCAATAACGAATTTTGTATGCTTTCAGGTTGAGCAACTTCATAGGATTTTCAGGCTATGTGGCACACCATCGCAAGAGTATTGGAAAAAGTTAAAACTTTCTACAACTTTTATACCTCCAAAGTCTTATAGACCAAGTCTGGTAGAATCTTTCAAGGATCTGCCTCCATCTTCTTTAGGTCTTTTATGTACTCTTCTTGCTTTGGATCCTGCATTTCGCGGAAGTTCATCTAAAGCTCTTAAAAATCAGGTGAGTAACAATTGCTTCTTCTTACTTCAGTGTGGTTCTGAACCTGAACCATTGCATATTATGTATTTAACTCATTTTCCAAATTAAATGTTAGGAAATAGTTACATGGTTAAGTTATTCCGAATTTCTCACGTGCAAGTATCTTTTTCGTGCAGTTTTTCTGTACGAGCCCATTGGCTTGTGATCTATCTGGTTTGCCCAAAATCTACAAAGAAGATGATGAGAACATTCAAGCAAAAGAACAAATCAAGTAAGTTAACCTTAGCTATAAAGGTTTTACTTTTAATACATCATATTTTATTACTATATTTCGGCACTGGAAAATATAACTTTTATTGCTTTGATATTATTTACAGGTATATTAACTCCAAAATCAGGCGTTCTCGTACATATATGGAGCGTCGCAAGAATTTAGCATCTAATAAGCCAATAGAACATACTGTACCCTCTAAAGATGTGAGTATTAAACCTTATAAGTTATAAGTCAAGTTTTCATTTTTATTATTATCATTTTAGATATGCAAATGATGCTACAACGTTATGGTTATTATCTCAGGTATCGAGAAGTAATACCGAGGCTGAAACTTATGTTCCAAGTCAAGAACCAGGTAGTACAACAAGTAGTACTTCATCTAGTGTAAACCAAGCTGGAATTGGGGACAACTCACCCCTCTTTGCTTCTCCATTTCTTGGTTCTGATCAAAAGTTGCCCCACAAAATCCATAGTAGGCATGCTAATATTGGTGAAAAAAACATCAAGAATCTTCCTCCATTATCCAAGTCAAGACCAAATGTAACCAAGAAAGATGATAGCAGATACAAAACAGATCAGATTTTCAGGTCCACTTCCACTAGAGAATTTAGAAAGTTAAAAACAGAAGAAAATTTACTCTTTCATTAGGCAATTCAGAGATTATTTATACCAAAAATATTCGATTATTTTCATTATATCATTTGATTTTTATGTTTTTTAAAAATTCCTCTACATATTTTAGATTTATTTGTTATTGAAAATAAAGTGTCATATTCAATGAATGAATTAAAATCTTCATGTCTGCATCTTTTTTTCTTCCTTTAAAATATTGCAACTTGGAAGAATGAAAGAATGACTACAATAACATAAAGCTAAGACATCCACTTGGCACAAATGAAACTTGGAATTGATTATTTTGTGCTTAGATACCAATCAATAATCAAAGTATTTAATTACTTATTCATATCATTGTTAAGGCTAGATATTTTAATTGTTCACATTATACATTATGTGAAGTTAGTTGAGTTGTCACTTTCTATGATAGCCTTGTCAAAATCTCTATAATCCTTCCAAATGTTTGTTTTACTTCTCTGTCTTTTTTATCTTCATAATCAATATGATAGAGTTCACCCACTAAATTTTGGATTATGGTATGTAAAACAAAGAGAAGATGATGAATAAGGAACTGTTAAGTGACAGTGATAAATTGATAATCACCAGCCTTGTTACTATCTGTTGTACAATGAAACTCAAATGGTCAAGTCCAAGTACAAAATTCCAAACCGTAACCGTGACAAGTTGACATCGGTTTGAATAAACAACTTAATCAAGCACTTATAGAATAAATGTTTATCATAAAGTCAAATTATTTTCATATAAGCTATAACTTGTTTTCATCGGCTATTATGGAGAGTATTGAAATGAGCTGAAAACAAATTATGAACATGTCATAAGTTGTTTTCATAAGCTCTTGCAAATAGTTTTACATGTGTTCATGATAGTAGATAAACTCAAATAAGTCGATTCAAATAGTCATATGTTGATCAACTTATTTAGAATATTTTAGTTGAAAAAGTCAACAACAGCAACTGAAGCCGCCCTTTAAACTACTGTTTAAGTAAGATCGCATATTCTGTATCATGACAAACTACCATAGCCAAACAATAAGATGAAAATTTAGGAGAATGAATTAAATATTTATGAAGGAATGTCTTTTTTTCTGAATTAATATATGAAGTAGAAAACCATATTAAGATTTATATAATCACATATTTTCTGTGGATATTAAAAGCATAGAACATGCATCAAAAAGAAAAGAACTAAAGCATAGAACTCTTGCTTGTTTGATACAAAGCATGATAACTTGCACTTTTTGTTCTTACAATAGACACCTTTGATGACATTTTTGAACACAGAACATATATTCCAAACACAGCATGCACCTTAATTCATTTATCATATGTAAAACATCTTATCTAACAAATACATCACAGAAATATTTTTCTTTCATAAAAGCAAAGCTCTTTAGTTTGCCTCAAACTCTTACCTTGAAAGCTAAGATTACTGAACATGTAATTTAATCTAATGACTGATAAAAATTCACACACCGTAGCGAACATCGCTGAACTTGTTCTTGATCCACTTGAAACTGTTTCTAACACTACTTTTAAGCTTTCCCTCCACTGCTAACACATTATAGGACTTGATTCTCTTCTTCCTCTTAAGTTCTGAATCATTTGATGTAGAAAAGCCACTTCCCTTATCACTTGGTCCATTGAAATTATACGAGTTGGACCGTTCTCTGAATCCAAATTCAGTGTAAGAACAAGAGTATTCAGGAAATGACTTACTTTTCTCCATGACCAAAAAACAAAATAGACTTGTTTCAGAAGAAAAACACTCTTTGATCTCTCTCTTCTCACTCACTGCATGAAACAAGAAATATTTGTATTACATGAAGAGAAAATGAGAGAAGCTAGTTGTGAGATTTTAATAAGGGAAGGTTTAAGTCATGATCATGTGTGGTGGCACCCCATGTGTGATGTTGCATACATAGCTGCCTCTTTATGAATTTTTTAGAATCATGAATGTCATTGGAAGTGTGGGAAGTGGGACACACTTTTAGAGGATTTGGTTGGAGATGCCACTATCTAATAGTGATGATACAATGTGAATTCTCATTGCAATGGTTTGGGACCTACCCTTTATAGTGTGGGGGACAAAAGTTGGTTCCTTTATTTAGTTTTTGATACTCAAGAGATAAGCACTAGTTTTTGCTTTCAACAAATGCTATATTGTAATTTGTAGTAATGTTTTAAAAACCGAACTGACATGTTTAACTCGTTAAACTGAATACACTGCGGTTTGGTTAAATTTTGAATTACGATTCATATATGTTACTGCTTTGATATTCGGTCTGATTTTTAAAACATTGATTTGTTGGCTATGATTCATTCACATTTATTTATGTTGTTTGGCCATGGGGAGCTTCTAGTGTCCGCCATTTTTATATGAAAAGAAAATTGGTGTCATCTTCCACCTAATGTCAAAATCAATGGCTTAGTGCTTTGTGGGCCTTGGACTCTCATGCATGTCACACATTGTTAAGATAATTTATTCTTTGATAATATATTGAAAAAAAATATAACCTTGATCCTTGAGTTTTCTTTGAGACAAATTATGTAATGCAATTATGTTATGCCAAACTCTGATTTATCAAATTCATATTGTATTATTAGTAAAATGCAAATGGGACAACCAATTGTGCTACACGTTTTGTGACCAATTTTATGTATGAAAATCTTTAAAATCCATATCCATCAAAAAAATATTTAACATAATATGGTTTTTATATCACATAATTGAGGGTGTCACCAAGTTGAAGATATCTTAAAATTCATTAATGAAATTTAATTTATTAATTAATAATATACAAGAATACAAAGAGAAGATAGAGTTTTAATGGAACTTGAAGTCTAGAAAATGAAAATTAAAGACTTTTGGGTACATGTAGACCCCCATGTTTGGTTGTATGAGGTACCAACTCAAGTGGATTATAAAAGCTTTGGTTCTTATCCTATAGATTCGAATATTTATAGCTTCTAAATGAATCATTTGGTCGATTTAGTCCATTCAGCAATCAACAACTTCATGAAATCACTTTTGTTAATGTTGATGAATATTTGAAAATCTAAATGTTCTGATTTTACATTTCATATGTTGAACATAGAATCCAAAACTTCCCATATCTAAACACTCATTTTATTTTATTATGCAATAGTGGTAAAGAGCTTTATAATTATAAACATATGGCTTGATGTGTACCATTGAAATTCTTGCCGTTATAGCGAATGATAACTATATCACTAACATTATTAACTATAGTACTTGTCAAATAAAAAACATTATTAACTAGTGCATGCTAATGTTTGTTATTATAAAAATGTAAAAGAAAATTTCTTGTCCTACCAATTATACTTTAGTGAAAGGCTTAATTCCTAAAGAAAGACGTTGCATGCACTCATGGGATAAATAACAATGGGTTGGTGAGAGAATAAAACATGAATAACATGACAAAGTATATTCAATATTTGTGTATAATTATTCTTGTTCCATGGCATTTTTCTAATCTAAAAAAGTTAGTTGTTGTAACAGAAACTCTTAAGAGAAGATTAAAGAGACAATACAACAAACAAACAATGAAACACAATGTTTGATTATGAAGTTGGGCTTTATGTGCCTACGTCTTCGACTACAAAGTAACTATAATTTCGTCTCATTAATAGTGAGTGAATAAAAGTTTATAGTGTTACAACTCATATATATTGTAAATATTACTCTTCAAAACAAAAGTATACTCATAATTAAGCTAGATAAATCTTATTTAAAAGAAGGGTTAATTATTGTCGAGAAGGTACAGAATAGAGACATGATAATATAGTAGCACAGGCATTCCTTGGCACTTGAGTTGAGCATGCCCTTGTCATATTTTTAAGTTAGCACTATGTAATGAATAGCCAATATGAGCCTAAAAGATATATTAGGTCCAATAGAAAGTTTTAGATAAGTTGTAGGGTTTCTAACTAGCTTATATATAGAGCAACTATGAATGTAATAAAAAAGAATGAAATGAATGAAGTTAATTAGTTTATTAGTTTTAGGGTAGTTTCTGGTTCTTTTAAGAAGTAGTTTCTTCCATTTATGAACAACTAAAAAGTGGTTCATAACACACTACTAATAACAGTTTAAGTGCCTAGTAAAAAAAAAGTGCCTAGTTTTTTCTTTTCTAAAACAATTAATACCTATAGTACTATGTTTGAAATTAAGATGTTGCCATGTTGGGTACTTTTAACAGAAGGCACGCAGATAAAGACTCCACACACTGCTCTCAGTTTCATACTATTGTGTTGTGTCCGCAAACTGCAATCATGTGTTACAGTAAGTAGTGTTGTAATTAATCATTATGCTAGCTAAGGGTAAAACTTGTAGTATGTGTGTGAATTAATACAGTACTGAATTTTTGGTGTGATTCAATTTGTACTACATTTTTAAGGACTTGGATAGAAATGTTTTTGAGAAGCAAAAGTGTACGTCGCTCTCAATTGAATTGAACATGACAGGATAGAGTTTTTGTGTATATGATGTTGGTGGAAACTATATATGCATTTAGGGATGTCTCCTCTCCTCATATAGACATATATAGTCACAGAGGGCCTCAACTTTAAATACTATGTTTATACAATGCATGCATTCCTCTCTTTTCTATCTTTTCAATCCCTAATTTCTTTTATTTATTAGTAGTATCATATTTGAAGTCGTATTTGGTAACTTTTATAAATGCATGGATGCATTCCTCTTCCAAACATGAAGGCCACTCATAGGGTCCTTAATAATTAGCTTCTACCTCATTGTGGAATGGTTCATATATAAACATCATCAAGGCATTAATTCATTATTAAGGTATTAATTCATTATTACTACTAGTAGCTTAAACATTATGATTATGGGTTGGACTTTTGCTAATGTATTTGGGCTTGTGAAGGGGCCAAACTGTGGTAAAAAGGGCCCTGGGCTCTGTTTGTGTTGTTACATATTGACCCATGTACACTTTGGCCTACTTGCACTTTCATATGGAGCCTAATAAGCTAAGAAAAGGTCACTGATTTTTTATTTTGTGGGGGCTTTGATTAAATTTTAGGTTGTACTTTTGTTAGATTACATCTCGAAAACAAAGTGTTTATGCAAGATCAATGAAATGTAATGAATCAATATAGGTCCAATACAATAGAATATGATTAAGTAGTTTAAGCATTATGACTAGTTATGCTTTCTAGAAGAATCTAGATATATCTAATTAGATGAGTCGTTGGTTAGTTTGTTAGGATTAGTCAATGCTTGATTGTTTATATATACACATTGTAACATGATCTGATGAGATCAGAGCATGTCTTTATTACAATGAATGAACTTCCAGTATAGGAACTTCAAATATATTATCTTCATAGGATGTCTCAAGTTATTGTGTATTTTTAAAATTCGTATAAGTTGTTGTATAAGATGATCTAAATTTTTTTTTTTTTTTTGACAAAGATGATCTAAAATTAAACTTAGTCACATAGACATGTAATATTTATTGTTAAGATATGTAGAAAAAAAATCTAAAGAAACAATACAAGCTTTTATTTTGATTTTTTTCAAATCAACATTCTTACAACAAGTATGCAAAATGAAAAAGCACTCACCTAGATTTTCCAATACTATAGTACAACAAGTAAGGAACATTATTACATTACATCAATGTAAAACTATCTTGAAACAGAACACAAAAAATTTGCTATTACTTTTCACATTTCTAAAACTCCTTCCACAACATTTTCCACAACAGAAGTAAGAAAAGATTTACTATCCTTATTCCTAACAGAGCAATTAGCACGAATCTCTCCTTGATTTCCAGTCAAAACATTAAGCTGTCCCATTTTAAGCATAGCATCAACAAATTTCTCAAAGAACAAAGATTGATTCACAGCAAAGTTAGTAACAATATCCTTAGTCCTCTTATCAGTGTACAAATCTTGATCAGAAGTAAAAAGACCTTGTCTGTTCATAAGATCAACATAGTATTTGTTATCGAATTTGTTAGGACTACGGATATCTAGAACTGTTGTGTTATCTGTGTCTGAAGCCGGACAAGTGAGTTTAAGGTTTTTGCCATAGGTTTTGTCCATGACAGTGTCTTGTGTTGGGTAGAGTCTGTTTGTGAAAGAGGAACAGTGGCTTATGCCTATTGTGTGTCCACCTGAGAGTGCTACTACATCAGTTGGGTTAAGGTTTTTGGTTGCAAGTGAGTCTAGGATTGTTGTTGTGTTGCTTGTTGGTGATGGAAGGTTTTGTAATGTTACATTTCTTGTTGCAAATACTAATCCATCTTTTCTTCCTAAGGGGATTTTGTAATCTGGTCCTCCTGACTGCAATATAAGAACATAATATATTATTCAGTATTTATCCCGCAAAGTTAACGATTATATATAGAGTTTAGTTGTTGCACACCGACAGTTTAAAGTTAATAATATATTGTCACATCATATAATGAATGTGACATGGTGTATGTTTTTAAACACAATATATTGTGTTAATATATTATTTGATGCATACTGACAATGTATATAAATTAAATTCTTACGAAGAAAACAGAATCGCGAGCAGCAACAGCAGTAATATCAGCACAGGAGACGGTTCTTCCACACTTTTTCTCTACAAGACTGCGAAGTTTTTCTATTATCTTGAAGGCCTCGGACCTGAGAGTCAAATTTGGGGGTGCATCTTTCTCACTTGGACCACTTGCTGATCCATCCAATAATACTGACCCATCACAACCCTGCACCACCACCATTTTCATTTTTAATATTCAAATCTACTAACAACCAACTATATATGTCAAATTAATACTCCAAAATAGTTTCATTAGTAAAATTCATATATTTCACAAAAATTACTCTATGTCTCACATTAGCTAAAGAAATTCAAGCTAACCATAATATTAATATAACATTGGGTATAGTAGTAGTTTAGTCAAAAAAAAAAAAACATTGGGTATAGTTAGCAACTATATATATCAAATAATATAATTATTTACTTTCATCATATCTTCTTAAAGTCATATAAATTGCACTTTTTACTTTTCAGTATTTATAAATTTGCAATTTTGCCCCTAACTTTCATAATAGTACTTTTGATCTTTAATTTTAGCCCATTTTACAAAAAAATTGCTCTATTGTGACCAAGTTGATGCACACGTGGACTGTGATTGATTGACATGTCATGTTAGCAAGTCAACGCATACATGGACACTGACTCACATCACATGCTACGTGACATGTAAGTCATCATCTATGTATGCGTTAACTTAGTCAAAATCAGTGGCGGACCATCTTTTTGTAAAACGGGTTAAAGTTAAGGACCAAAGGTGCTATATTATGAAAGTTATATTATCAAAATCGCAAGTTTGTGAAAACTAAAGGGTCAAAAATATAGTTTAGCCAAATGATAATTTGTGATTACTCGATAGTGTAAAAAAATATAATTAAAATAGGTTTTTTCTAATTTACCCTTTCAAGATTTGCGAGTATTTACCCCCTCAACCACTCGATAACCTCAATAATATTTTAAACGATATATATTTTTATAAAATACAACTTAGATTGAAAGTTTATATCATATATATCATTTGTATAAAATTTTAGACAAATCCAAAATCATGTGATATGTTATTGAGGCAAATCAAAATTAACAGTTTGTGTGAATTTTTTAAACACCGTTGATCTTTATGTGTCTCAATAGCATATTTAATGATTTTAGATTTGTCTTAAACTTTACACAAATGATCTATATGATATAATTTTTCAATCCAATGATGTATTTTATAATATTTATATCGATTAAAATATTATTGAGTGGTGCAGGGATAAATACCTCCAAATCTTGAAAGGGTGCACAAGTTTTCACCTTAAAAACATTTTCTAAAACATTATAAAATCCGTACATTTTCATGGAAATAATTATAGTATTAGTAGTATAAATGCTCCTAACTTGACTAGCTAAATATATATTGTGTTTACCTGAACAAAGCAGTCATGAAAATGAAGGCGAAGCAAGCCTGCAGCTTGACCAACATCCTTATCAAAGATCTTCTTAAGCTCCTTTCTAATGATAGATTCAAGCTTAGGACATTTTGAATCGTAGAAGGTCCATGATAGTCCCTGTACTATTGGAGGAGAGTTGGCTTGTGCTTCACACACTTTGATGTGGGAAAATGAAAGAAAGGTAAGGATTAGAACAAAGGTGAAGAAAGCAGCACTCTTAGAAGAAGCAGAAGCCATTGTCGTATGCAGAAAATTAATGAGCTTAGATGTAATAGGTACACTAGTATTTAAAGGTATAATATGAGAGTAGTTGGGTGTACATGCATGAATTTTATTTTTTGTGGGTATGTGTCGTTGAATATTCAAGGATGTCTCTGAAGCACACAGATTAATTAATTAGACAATGACATGCCCAAAATAATAATAGGATAATACTTAATAAGGACCAACATGTGTTTTTACTATAAGTTGATAATTTATCTGTAATAATTGGGATTTAAATGTTGAACATTCAATTTATTCTACTTGACTAAAAAAATTAGTACTATATGCTAATATATATTGTTAGATTGGATGTCTTAATATGAATTTGAATCCAAGATCATGCATTATGTGTGAATTTCAGTTGTATTTTTATAAGAAGAAAATAGTTGTGTTTTGTTTTCTTGATAGAAGTAATAGTATTTATTTTACTTTATTGGTTTTACCCTGTTTTTAGGAGAAGAAGCTCTAATAGTTCAGAGTTCGGGATGAATTCTAATATCAAGTGATTTTAATCTGTTCTCAAACGTAGTTGTAAATGATCGAACTGTGATCTTTTCTATTAAGTTTAACGGCAATCACTACTGAATCAAATAACGTAACGTCTGGTACAGAAGTAGTATTTGTTAATAAAATAAATATACAATTTTGTCATACCAACTCTTTTATTTTTTGCTCTTTAATTAAAAAATGCCACAAGCATAGTTGTTAGTTGTTAATTATTCTTAATAATTTTATGATATCTTTCATTGAAAGTACCCACCCATATGGGTCACGAGGTCTTTATGTTATCTATTGTGGGGGTTTGGATTATAGTGCCCTTAACAACTGTCCTAGTTGAATTTAAAAACGAAACAGAGAACAAAAGTTCGCATAAAAGCATCACGTCTTCTTAAATTCTAACTAGTATTCAATTTTGATGGCAAGTATGTACAATGAATGTACTAAGGCCTTTTGTCAAAGTTTTAACAGAAAATGTGAGAATTTTTAAACGTTAATGATCATGATGCCAGAATTCTAAATTGCATACCAACTATATATATCAATACATTCCCAATTATGCTTAAAAAAATGTTTTATTAAAAAAATGTTAAAACAAAAATAAAATATGATTTTAACATAAAAAACATATACTACTAAATGGTTAAAATTTTGAATACAGTATCATAATAAGTCAAAGAGTAAAACATAAAATCATTTTAAAAGAATGGGATAGTTCACCAAAAAAAAAAGTATAGGATAGTGAATTTAATATTCATGTTCTTTTCTTTTTTTGACTGAATATATTCTCTTATGAACTTTGAATCCTTCACCATTAATTAAATATATAAATAAAATAAACAAATCATACATCTTTTTATTCGTTCACAATCATCTTCCAAAGTTGAAAACAAACAATGAGATAGAGTCGATTTTGGAGTCTATAAAAAATACAAAACAGCCAATTTGATTTATTTAGAGTGTGTACCTATTCCTATATACAGTACTACTCCCAAATATAAAACTAATAATCATGCGTTCTTTTTAACCGTCACAATTGACCACTGCATATATCTCGATACATATTTTTAATTATATATTATAAAAAATTATATTTTAAAAATATTCGTCGAGACAAATTAAACAATATCTTATATGTTAATATTTACCAATAAAAATATATAGTCAAAGTACAATAGTGTGCACATATTTCAAACGACACTTAAAAATGAATTGAGGATGCAACAGTGTAACACAAGAAAATATTGGTCCAAGATGAGATATAAAACCTCTAACTTATTTGATCATATTTAATTAAGATATTTTTCAAGCGAACCAATTGTCATACAAAATTTAATGAAAAGAACCAAACGTTGATTTAGTGGTGATTGATGCTGGACTTGGTAGAGAGGACTACGGTTCGATCCCCGAGTTGTGTTTGAAAGGAAATTGGAATTACTTATATCAGAACTCGTCCCGAATTCTGGATTACTATGGCCCATTTTCCTTAAGAACCAATGGGCGAAAGGAAAATTAAAATTAATGAAAAGAAAGAATAATTTGGAAAAGTAAAAGTATTTATTTTTTGATCACATAAAAAAAATTAACTAAGAATTACTATTATTCTTAATAGTAGTATGTGTTTAATTCCTTGGCTGAGTGGTAATGGTTAGAAGTGTCTCTCATGTCTCATGTTCAACTCTCATTTGGTTTGGTATACTTTGTATTTTATTAAAATTTCATTTCAAGCATCAAACCAATCCGGTTCTGGTTAGATCAATTTACCAGGTTTGCTTGCACATTTTTCATAATAAAAGAAATGATTTCTCAATTTGTGGTGAATTACTTAATGGTGATTTTTCATGTTATGTGTATTGCTCGTTATTTCTACTTTGAGTTTGATAGTGTTTTTTGTTTTGAACAAGCAAAAATAGAAATTATAGATAAGATGTACCGAGAAAGACTACAACAATTTACACAAAAATCAAAACATAAAAGATAATAGAATTAGTCGAGACCCAAATAAGACAATGGATTCGACCACCACCTATGATAATTTGCAACTATATTTATATTTAGATTCGTCGTCTTCTTACTACTAATAAGATTAAAATTTGACCTTGTTCATCAAAGATAATAAAGACTTTGACTTATTTATTATAAACAGACGATGATTTCTTCTTCAATCAAAATAAGAAGTGTGAAAAATGAAGGTTATTATCGGAAAGAGGTGGGTTGAGAAGGAACTAGAAGTGGGTGTCGCAACTGGATCACATATCCAACTTATTGAGAGCGTTGCTCTGTAAAGCCAACGTTAACCTGAACTCTTCAGGTCAATACACCATGAGCCTCGAGAGTCCGAAGTTATTCATAACCCATCTCATGGCTCTCCCTTCAAATGCTGCTCCTACCATTTTGTTCCTACCCAATCCAACACCCGATAACTACCTTCACCTTATTACCCCCACTTGGGTCACAGGCATGCGTGACCATACCCGGTATTTTCAAATTTCTTGCTTCTCTTATATAAACACTTCTATCCTTTCTTAATGTTTCGATGTGGGACTTACTTATTGTATTTTACAAATATGCCACTTTCTCTTAAACTTTACTACATAGAAAATCAGTATGTGACACGTCCTGCAAGAGACACTTCATCAATATCAATTTTACATCCACACTTCATCATACTGTATGTGTGGCTCATAACCAACGACTCAATTGGGAAATAAAGATGCTTCAAGAATGAAGAATATACTTTGGACGACATGTTTACTTGACTACATAAAAGAAAATACAAATAATTTGTTAAAATTTTCAAATGGATCATGAGGTATAATAAATGAAAGATGGTTGAACCAAAAGAGTTGGAAATGATCTAGATCCGTATTTGATAACACATACATTAAAAGTGGTGCAGTGCAACCCTTCTCGCCTTCTCAAAAAGAACGCTTTTTTTTGGTTTTTTTTTGTTGAAGAAGCCAAACTAACCCACCTAAATTGCCACCGGAGAGAATCAAACATGAGACCTCGTTGGCTTTCTTTATGATTTTTGAAAGAAATAGATAAGATAATTTGATGTTCGTTCAAGACATAAATAAAGTCAAATCAATTATTGTTTCGGATAAATTTCAAACTCAAAAAAAGAACGCTTTCTTTAACATCTAATTTCTAGAAGAAATATATAGGATAATTTGATGTTTGTTCAAGATATAAATAAAGTTCGATCAATTATTATTTCGGATAAAGTTCAAACTCAAACTTTCTCAAATAGTTTTTATTCTCGGTAATACATTTGAGTTCAACATCTTGGTTACCTTAAAATAAATTTAGAATAAAACTCAATTTTTTCCTGAATTAGAATAAAATCTCTTAACTTTATAAACCTAAGGCAAAACGCAATTTAAATTTCTCACCTCCTTGGTTACACAACTCAACTGGCAGTAAAAACAACAAAAAATAAATGCTGACTTATGTATACAACTTTATAACAAATTAGCAATACAATTTAATTATATCAATCTGATGCTACCACAATACTTGTCATAGCATTTCACTTGAATTGAATGTATCTATTTACACGAATCTTATAATCAATTATGAATTCATGAAAGCATTCTTCATAGGGGCATTGAGTCCAATAATTTGACAACCTCTGGCATTTCAGGCCTATCTTTCTGTAACTCACCAGTGCACATACAAGCAATATGTACATACTCCCTAACACTCTCTTCTTTCAAACCTTCTTCTCTTGGAATATTTACATCCAGAATATCCATCTCAGTGTTTCTTTCCTTCATTTTCCTGGCCCAATTAACAAGCCCAATATCATTTCCATCCAATTTCACAGCCAAATTGGGCCTATGGCCCGATACAATTTCAATCATCAACACGCCGAAACTATACACATCGACTTTAGGGTTTGCTACATTAGACCCATCTCTATACTCCGGTGGCATGTAACCGATAGTACCCGCGACCTGCGTTGAAACATGCGAATGCGACTTGTCCATCCTACGTGCAAGCCCAAAATCAGCTATATGGGCCTGAAAATCAGAGTCCAATAAGACATTACTAGCTTTGATATCCCGATGAATAATGGGCTTTTGTAGCCCATGTAAATAACAAAGCCCATGAGCCACACCGCGAATTATGTTGACCCTTGTTTCCCAAGACAAAGGAGAACGAATAATATCAGTGGAAAAAACGTCGTCGTATTGGAAATTTGGAGAAGAAGATTCGTGTAGCCATTGATCGAGGTTTCCTTTTTCGATGTACTCGTAAACGAGTAACCGTTCAGGTCCAGAAGCCCAGTAACCGAGGATTTTCACGATGTTACGGTGGTCAAGCTTGCTTAGAGTTTCCATCTCCGCCGCGAATTCGCGAAATCCTTGGAAAGCGTCAGGGGAAAGTTTTTTGACGGCGACGACGGCGCCGGTGGAGAGATGAGCTTTGTAGACTAAACCGAAGCTTCCATCGCCGACGATTAGGTTTCGTGAAAAGTTATTGGTGGCGCGGGTGAGTTCTTCCATGGAGATTTTGAGATTGGGATCCCATGACCAACTAGCGTCGACGGGAAAGGAGGTGGAGCTTGTAGGGTAATGGTTTTGGTTTCGAAGTGGTCGGGTTTGGATCTGGTTGTTACGGCGGATTTGGGCGGATTTACGGTACTGACAGATGAGAATGATGACGGCGAATATGGCTGTAACGACTATGAAGCTGGCAACGGCGGCGAGTATGGCTTGGTAACCGTGATCCATGAGAGAGAAAGAAAGAATGGAATGAAATGATTGAGAGAGAAGGAAAAAAGGGCATGAATGGAATTGAATGGTGCAAGTAATTTTGAGTGGAAGGAATAAAAAGAGGATAGTTTCGAGGAAGGTGATGTTTGTGGGAGAGTTGACTAGACTAGTCAACGTGTATTGTTTGTGTCTCTTGACTAAATCATCCTCTGTTTCTTTTGTTTAAACCTTTGGAATGCTGAGTTGGAGCAACCATGATCTGTGATTAGTTGGTACTAGTTGACTTTAGATGCCCAAGTTCGAGTCAATGACTCAATTTCCATTCCTATTACCTTTGTAAAACATATGTTCATCACAGTAAATGATTTTGTACCTAGCAGTCTAGCATAACATAATAGACAAAGATTGAGAATTTCAAAAACAGTTTATCAAATTTGGTCATATATTATGTGAATCATCTTTTACAGATTAGATGAGGGTGAATGTGATAGGAATATTAATCTGTCAAAAGCTTAATTTTGTTTTCGTTGTCTACTTCAGTAGGTTTTGCTTGGCCGGGTGCCCTTTGAGCGTTACAGGCAACATTTCTAACAATTGACGAGTAAAGATCAAACTCCGCCTTCAGTTTTAGACAGCAAGCCTGTATCCACTTTTCTGCTACTGTTGTAGATACGCTGTCTTGGGTATCCCTCTCGTGTTCTTCAATGGCAGGCCGTATTTCATTGTATAAAGAATCAAGGGCATCTGTGGCGTCGTCTTTTATTTTCTGCATGGAAAATTTTCAAATGAGATGAATGTAAAACCAGACATGGAGATATATAATAATTGACTATCGCGTGCTCCACATAATAATTAAATGACAATGAAGCATTTTAGGATCAAGCAACAACGATCGCGTGATTTGTGATATTTCTCATCTAAGCTATGCCTGAATATTCAATTATTTTGGTGATGATGTTCAAATTGATGTTATGTTATTTGTGACAGATAAGGTGTAGAGTGATGTGTGCATTATGCAGAAATTGAAAAGGATCTATATAATTTTGCAAATTATAACAAGGATCCTTCAGACCGAACTATGAAATAATAACTACATTATTAAAATGATATTCTTTGGAAATACAAAGTTAAAATACCAGGTTAACTAAGATTTAGTCCACTAATAACATAATTACAAGCTACGCGGTGATATTAAGCAATCTGCACTGAAGAGAAATACATAAGAACGCCATACCTCATAATCTAAGATCTCTTCTTGTGCTACCTTTGAGGCTAAAAGGCTAGCTGCATACTTCACATCAATTTTCTTCTGTATGTGATTTTTAAACTTTCCCCCTGCCTTTGATCTTTTGTTAGAGATGGACTTAGGTCCAATGCGATAGTTTCTTCCTGCAGTGTTACTTCGAATGCGCGATATCATTGCATTCTTTTGTGAAAGGTCCTGATCGGTATCTTTGACCTCAATTGAAGAATTGAGTGGTTGAATATTTAAAACAGTGGACTCTGATGGTTCTTCAGCTCTAAGTATAATAGCCATGGATCGTTCACTTTGTCCATCAACATTTGACGTCAGTTCATCCTCCGCAGAGTCATATAAAGGAATTTTCTCAATTGAGTATCTGTAGTCAACAACATTAACAAAATCTTACAAATCAAGATATCACTTATATAGGAAATGAAGTAACGATGCAAAAAAGACCAAGTAAAATTAGAATAAAACTTTGATATTTGCTGAAGTTATATGGCTTACGATAAAGAGGAAAGAAGGATATTGAATACAAAGACTTTGAAATTGATTTTATGTAAGATATAATGATCTGATACAAAAAGACTAAGAACAACAGTAGGGGCAGATTCAATCAAGCACAAGCTCCTGCGCAAGAATCTCCTCATTGTGGGGTCTAGGAGTGGGGAAGGATTGAGATTTACACAGGAAAGAATAAATTATAAATTACCTGTCATCATCATCTTCCCATAGATAAGTATCCTCCTGCCCAGATTTTTCCCAACAAGAGGAAGAATATATGATTAAAACCAATAATAATCAATGAAAAAGAGAAGGAAATGAGAAACAGGGGCGTAAAAGTAATACATTTCAATTGTTACAACTGCTAGATATTTTTCACAATAAAAAGATCGATCATTTGAGCATGCACTCTACTATATCAAAATTTGCATAATCAAATCAAATAGAAGAGCCTGCCTCTTTATTTATTAACAAAATTTCATTTTTCATTATTGTATAATTTATAGTTTCAACCATGATATATATCAAAAGAATTAAAAACACCTAGTCATCACCCTTCAAGCTATTGGTGGGTCTTAAAGCCTCACGTTATACTACAATCAACACCATGCCCATGCATTTGAATTTTGAAAGGCTTAACCAATAAAAAAAAATTCATTCAAGCACATCAACTTAAACAGGATGCAGTATCACTTGTTAAAACTCACTTGAAAACCACGAGATTTTGCTCCAAGGAATCCAGAACATTTAAGCGCACCACAGAGGCAGCGAACCTTTGCACCTCCAAACCATTCAAAATTATAGTCATATGCTAATTCAGTTCCAATAGGAATATCATGCATAGCAAATATTCCGACTCTTATTTCCCCCAAGACATTCCATTTTCTTGTCTCACAATTTGGTTGACTGCAAACATAAAAGCATTCAGTTGATGCCAAACCTTGGGAATTGGGAAAACAAGAGGATAACAAAGCAGGTCTACAATAAATCAATAATGGCATCCATTTCACTAAATCTTAGCATTTTTGTTTGAAATTATTTACCAGGAATGATTGATAAATCTGGCAATGCTTCCTTTTCTACTTGCATCGATGGATTCAGACGCATTAAGACTAATGATAAATGCATCCTTAAGACCTGCAAAAGCAGACAAAAGTTTTACATAACCATAGAATTAAATACTAATCAGATAGAAATATTGATTTTATGGACTTTGACCTTGAATTTCATAAGCATGGGATCTGCGTTTGGCTTCTTTCCATGATATTACTTCTCCGCAGTATTCAATGACAAACTGTCCTGCCTGTATGAAATAAATAAAAGTGTGGCACTACTGCAATAAAGAAATGATGACTAGAAAAATAGCCTTATTAAAGCAGAAATGCAATGACATTCATCAATTTAAGCAAGTTTCTTTTCTCCAATTTTCATAGTAATTCATTATATGATTACCTTAATTTCTTCATCAGCCAAAAGACCCCACCCCCGGCCTTCAGTTTTAAATAACTTTGTTTTTGCATATTCACACTTCTGAAATTTCTGCAAGCATGAGATATGAAACATGAATATATTTAATCTAGAGAAGAGAAAAAGAAAATTCAAATTTTTCTTTAGTTAAAAGCTGTTATTATTGAATTCTTCTTATGATTGCACTACTACTAGGAAAAAAGCTGTACTCAGTAACCGGATTATAACTACCAACTTCTTAACTAGTTTGTTGGCAACTGAATGCCAGTTATGCCACAGCCAAGTTAACTGATTATAAACCTCTGAAACCTTTGTTGGTATCAAAGCATACTCTATCAGAATATATCATATTTGAATTGAAGTAAGCTTCAAATGGTCGTCTGAAGTAAAGTTTAAGTAGGTCAAAGGTTACAAAATATATGCAATGAAAACATGATATGAAAAAGCTCAAGACAGGTAAACTTGAATGCTACTGACAAATTTGTAGGATAAAATAACTGGAAAGCAGAATACAAATATGCAACAGAATAACTTCTCTTGACCAACTTTCACCTACTTGAAGACCAACATATATCATCACATACAGACCCAAACATGAACTCACCTGATTTTTACAAAGGATACCACAAGGGCAATGACCGGGGGTGCATTCAGTGCTGGTTAATACATTTAGACACCCATCTCCACAGGCACTGTCAGGGTCATCTTCATTATACCTGCATTCACATATAGCAATATCCTCCTCCTTCTGTTTCTTATGCCTGCACAAAAAACCGCGAAATTGTAACACTAATCGTAAGATTATATAAAACTCATATAACATTAGTAAGACAAAGAAAACTTTAAATCACTTGAAATACTTGTGTAAACTTAAATAGTTAAATTCATAAGTATAGCTCACAAGTAAGATAATTAAAACCTTAAATACTTCAAATATATAAATTTAAATTCATTCATAAGCATAATCGCGGAAACGTTTCAAAGATCGTAATTATACAATTCAACGAATAAGCAGTGGCAATTCTACCCGATTCCACCAAAATATGATTATGTGTATACTCGTAAATCATAATCGTTGAGGGCAAGCATAACCGTAAAATTATGGGATTTTACAATTCAAATCAGGATTTTAACAACCTAATCTATCAGTCCGAATATCAATTGATATACAGAGTAAAGTGAACTTTCTTAAGATAGTTTTTTTGTTTTACAACATTAATTTTAATTTCAGATATCTTATAATTACCATAATTTAATTCATTTCAGCAATTTGGGAATTCTTTCAACGTCAACTCAAATCTCAATCATGTTGCAAAAACACCATGCCTATGTTCACTTCAATTTTTAAATCATAAAGAATCTAAATAGTCTAAATTTAAGAGCCACCGCGTGATAACAATTAACAAAGACGACGTTAATTGCTTTAGTATTCCAATGCAATTGCTCATGGTGAAGCTACCAAGTGAAAATATTGTTCCCAAAGTTTAGAATCAAATTATACTCCAATTTATAAGACTAATAAGCACAAGATAGTAAATTCAATTGAATGACCTAAATGGAGCTGAAAAGTAAGAAAGAAATTACCAACCTTCGCATAAAAAAATCGTTCTGATTAATATGAATGAAATGAGGCAACTCTTCTTCAGCATAATAAGGATCCTTCAAATTCAAATTCAAATTCAAATTAATAATGCATTTGTTATTACATGACTCAAACATGAACATAATAATGTTGTAATAAAGGGGGAAAGAAAATTACCATCGGAATAACAACGGAAGCGGAGAAAGTGATTGAAGAATGACAAGGAAATAGGGCTAGATAGATTCGCCTAGAGTGAAAGGAATCAGAAAATGGAAACGAATCGAATGTTGCAGAAGCGAGAAGAGGTTTGGGGGCGTGAAACCTGTGCAGCTGAAATAGGTGATGATCAGAGAAATTGATTTCCGGTACAAACTTGGAACTCCGGTGACTACGGTACTTAACCTCACTTCGCCAAATTTTTTGTTCTTCTATACAAAAAAAATGGGGACCGATTTATTTATTTTTCACAACAACAAAACCATATTTATTATTCATTCAAATTGGAATAATACATCAAAATGCAAGCACATATTCAATATCGCTAAAAACATGAAAGATGTTCAATTCTCACAACATTCAAATTAATCATTAAATTAAATATAATAATAAAGTAAAAGTAGTATTTTGGTAAGTGTGACATTTGTCATTCATTGAGAGAGTTTAATTCTTTTAACCTTTCTATTAATAGTAACTAGTTTATGAGTCCGTGCCATGCACGGGAAAAAGATACGTTTGTAGATTTATTAAATTTTAAATATATTTTATAAAATTTATATGCAACAATGAATTTGTCCAAATCGTAAGAGTGTTGGTCTTCTTAAGCACGTGGTCATGGATGTGGTTCTTGACTCATGCTTATACAGAAAATTCGGTTAGGAGAGGAGAATCCACCTTGTGTATCCCACAGGTTCCCCAACAAAAATTAGTCATCTAACGGCGGTGGAAACTTCGTATCAATATCGTGGTAACCAAAAAGTAAATATACTTTTATACATTTTATAAAAAAAAATGCCCATGTACATCTTTTTCTTCTCATTTTAAATAAGTGGTTTTCACATCTATAAAATAAGTGGTTTTCACCATAAAAAAAAGTGGTTTTCACATCTATAAGATTTTCTTTTAGTTTTTTGTTTGTGATTTCGTCGTATTAGTGTGATGATTGTTTGTTTTACTGTCGTGTGCATTGTTTTTGTTTTCCCGTCTTGTGTGGTGTTTTTGTTTTCTCGTCTTGTGCGGTGTTTATTTGTTTCAGATTGACCGATCAACTTTGAATGAATTTGTTCTTGTATATGATATATATTCTATCTATTTGAATATGAATGAACATCATTATATTTTTGTCAAAAAAAAGTCAAATTAATCTCATCATATATATAGTAGAATAAATATGAAACAAAAATAAACATAAAAAATTATTCTAATATATCTTACATTATTTAATTTCTACATCAATGCCTTCAAATAAAAAATCATATCTATGTGTAAATATATGAATAAAAATATAGTCTCCATAATAATATATGCTTAAAAGTATCAGTTCCGTATTAATTATAACTAAAAAAGACTCTTATAAATTTTAAAATAAATATAGTCTTCATATAAATTAAAAAAAACATGTTCCATATAAATTACCAAAAAAACTGTAAAAAAATACAAAAAAAGTGCCAACTTTAAAATTCTCCCTCCGTCTCTATATATAAGGGTAAAAAACTACATTTTTTGCCCCAAAATAATAATCCCTCCGTTCGTCCCAAAAATAATAATGCCTCTGTCCCAAAATAATCGATTTAGTTGACCATTTCACACACTTTAAAACAAATTTATAAATGAAAGAGAAAAAATAAGGGATAAAATAAGGAAAAAAATGTTATAAATTAAGGAAAAACAATGTTATTTATAACAAAGTAGTTTTTTAGTTATTTTATTTCTCTCCTAATCATTGTACTATTGAAGTAATAATGGATAAAATAAGGAAAAACAATGTTATAAATAGTAAATATAGAAAAAAAAATCATATTTTTAGTCATTTAAATTAAAAAATACATCTTAACCAATTTTTTATATAAAAATTGTATAATTTTTATCATAAGAAAATTGAATATTATTAAATTAAAATTAAAAAATATTAAATAAAAAAATTGTTGTACGTCTAAAAGAAAAAAATATGTATAATAATTCTTCTCAAAGGAAAATATATATTTTTATGGAATATATTTTCTTTCTTAAATGACATATATTGCTTTAGCCTGTTTGGTTCAACTGAGGGGGAGGGGAGGGATTTTTAATGAGCTGAAGTGAGAGAAAATATAATTTATTATGTTGATAAAATTATCCTCACTTTTTCATTAAAATACTACTACTAAATTATCCTTGTTATAATATAAAAATTTTGGGGTTATTTTTTTGACAACAAAAAAATTTAGGTTTTCTACTCATTAATTTTTTTTTTGGTTATATATATCCTTTAAATTTTTTTATGTAATATACCCATTATTATTTAATCCTTATTTTGAGTTTATAAAGTTAAGGATAAAAAAGTAAATTAATTATTGCCTCCCCTCCCCTCGTTAAAAAGTTGAACCAAACGTAAAAATTTAAAATAATCCCTACCTTCCCCTCTCCTCTCCTCCCCTCCAAAAACCCCGAACCAAACATTAATCATTTCATCTACAAACGGAAATTATCAATGGCAGAAAAGAATATGCTGTAGTACTACTAACCATTAAAAGAGTAATATTCTTCTAAAATTATTTTAAAAGAATAATACAAAACATTTTAAAATTAATTAGTACTTACCTTTTTTTTAATTCTTCGAAAAATTAGTCCTGACGTAGTGTAAGTATCATTTCATATTATTTTTATATCTGGACTTTTATGTCAACTTAATTTGTATATTAATTTAGACATTTCTATCGTATCTTTAAGTAAAATAAGTATATAAAAATTTAATTAATTTATTAAAATTATTGATAAATTAAATAAATTTTTATACATATAGTCGTGTTTATTATAAAAAATATTACAATTATATCAATTTAATCGAAGTAGATTTCATAATATAAAACTAAAATACAATAAAATAAATTTGTGACTATTATCATTAAAACAATTGTACATACAGATCATTATTTTTTTATAATCAATCATACACATTGATTTAAAAAAAGAATATATCACTAATCTATCAAGTTCAATTGCAACTATCTTGATCTTAATTCATCTCTTTCATAGTCCATTTACACACCTACAAATGAAATAATATAATAAATAATTAAATTCAACAAAATATCATATCGACAAAATTGTAAAATTCTATTAGCACTTACAAATAAAAAATAAGCATCATATTCTTGTCAAAAAAAAAAAATAAGCATCATATATTCAGCTAAAAATAGGTTGGCATGATTTGAAATAGATTGCAAGAAAATAATATATAAGAATAAGAAATAAGAAATAAGAAATAATAAAACAAAGAATAATAGAGGTTTAGAGAAGAGTTACAAAAACATTGTGTTGTATTTTAAAATTGGTGTAGAAAGTGAGTCTAAAAAGAATTATTTATAGGTAAAGGCATGAGAATGACAATGCTGCAAAAATGGAAATATCAACCACTTATATTTGAATAGAAATAAAATATGTACATATTCAATTCAAATATTCAATTATTAAAAATTAGTAAGAAAATATCTATATATTGCCATTTATGTTACAATGAATCTTTATATCTTTATATATATATATAAATGTGCCGTGAAATACTTTTTCAAATTGAATTGAAAACTATTCCTAATACTTTTTAGATTAGAATGCAATTAAAGCAATTAAAGTAATTGCAAATAACTATTTGAATTTTGAAATTATACCATTTGTACCAAAAAAAAACAATACTCCATTATTATATCATTAATTGCATATAAATATGTGAAATTCTTTTGAAAACATTAATTGCTAAAACAATATGAGAGGAGAATCAATCTGAGACTGCCACGTGTACAATTTTCTTTGAAAAAAGGGTCCGAAATAATAATAGTATAGATTAATCTATAATTATTTGTTCTTTTATGCAATTTGTAATTATTTGTTAAATTATTTTTTATTTGTATATTTAACTTTAGTTTCAGTAATTATTTTTGTATTTATTCTATGATCACAATTTTTAAATACATATTGATTTTTTTGTTCAATACCAAGGCAAAATTCAAAATATGCTTAAATTACAATTTGTATTGGTGAAGCCTTTGTTTCTTTCAACACATAAACAAAATTTTAATATTGTACTTCAAACTTCTTCTCTCTCACCACTTCTCATCAACATACCTACATTTGGCACTCTTTTAATTTTTTTACGCTCCCCTGCTTCTTATCTCAAGTATGTAAACAACACCTCCATTTCTTTTTTCGACAATTTACATACTCTATCTTTCTTTGTGTTACTATTGTTTATTTAAATTGTGTTTTGATTTGTTTAATAATTTATTAATTATATTTGTTTTTTGATGTTTCATGGAGTATATTATATGACCATTGACCATCTCATTTTGATTTAACTTCTGCAATTATTGAACTTTGAGTTGTCCACCAGCTCTATTGGATTCTACAGTCTAATTCTTTTATTGAGAAGTATACGTATAAGAAGAAGAAAATTTAAGTAGGTACTATAGTTGTCTTTATTAATATGTATCATATATCTTGCAATTTTTCAAGTTGGTTATGTGATTCCCTTACTTTGACGTACATTCTAGCATGGAGATCTAATTGATCGCATAAGGTGAATCAATAGCTTCACTATAGACAGTGTAGCTGCTTTTCTTAACTTAGTAATATTTTTTTAGTAAGTTATACTTATCCTTAAATATTGAATAGGTTGCAAGACAATTGTGTATATAAGATATAAATAGGATCAATTTTATCTATATATAGTGGTATATTTTTCGTTCATCTTTATTTACTTCTCAATTTTTTTTACTAATACTTCTCGCTTAAAATTGACGATTTCTTATTTATTAAATTTTTAGAAATTAACTGGACTTTACACTGGCAGAAAAATTAGACTTAATTGATGCAATTCCTCCTATGAGAGAATCCTAGACCGCTATGTAGTGATGTTAAGCAAAATTATTTTGATTTTCATTGTTCCAATTGTGCCTATTATTAACATATATTGTATTGTTCTATAATATTTAGTGAAGTTTAATTTAAAAATATCATAATACTTAAATATCCTTTTTTTTTTACAAAATAAAACTTAAATATCCTTAGTTTTATCACTTTTATGCGTAGTTGTAATTTATTTTTATAATATATTTTCAAAATTTCACATATATAAAAAATATTATATTTTTTATTTTTAAAGAAAATTTCTCCCGTACCGTGTACGGGTATACACACTAGTAACATATAAAAGCAAACTTGATTAGAATACTTATACTTGTAATTTAATCCGACTATAATATTTATACTTCCAGATATGCAAAGTTGATGTTCAAATTATTGGTTGAATTTGTAATTGACCGAAGTTGATCTTTTAATAGGAATCGAACAAACACTGTAAGAATACGACAAATCAAATAATACCGCACAAGATGACGACAACACAACACCGCACACAACGGCGAAATCACGAAAAAAAACAAAACAAAAAAAATTAAATCTATGTGAAAATCATTTATTTATAATAAAAGAAGAGGAATTTTTTTTTTTTACTTATTAATGAGTTTAATTGTTATGCACTGACAGTGTAAAACTTTTTTACACATGCATCCAATCAAAACATAACAAATTGCCACTTTTATAAGTTGGTTCATAAAATATCTCCAATAATTTTTACATGGGGTGATTTAATTAGATGCACGTGTCAAATAATTTTACATCATCAGTGCATATAAATTAAATTCTTTATTAATTTTGTTTAATTTGGTCTCTAAACAAGGCTTCTTTGCAGCACCATAAGGATAATTCTCCTCCAAACCAATACCATTTTCCTTTATATAATCAAAAGTGTCGGCTTTATTACCACCAATGCACCCGCCGTTTCGATCATCACAATCAATAATTTCTTGAACCGATAACTTTACGGATAAAGTGGTCATAATTGATGACTTTCGGTTGCAGCATCGGAGCAACAGCATAGCAAGACCAACATTTGGGTCTTTGATCTCAGACTGGGGGGACAACATCTGACCTGCGCTAATCTACCTCTTTTAGTAGATCAGATGTATCTCTAACGACATATTTATCTCCATAATATAAAGCATATTTCTCTCCTGCTTGAAGATAGGTTGGGTAGTTTCTTCGCATATAGCAATGCACCCCATATCCTGCCCCAACAACCCCGATGAGGCTAACATAGTATGCCCGTCCAAATTTCCTGCATGAAAATTAGTGGTGGTGGAAGGTCAGAACAAAGGATAGAAAAGGAGAGAAACAAAGACAGAGTTGAACCATAAAATTATACACGGTAAGAAACATGTAGACAAAACCTACCATATAGAAAATCTAATTTAGACGAAACATCAAGAATGCTCAAACTGATTGACATGTGATGATTTAAAAATAAGAGCTGAGTGGCCCAATAGATGCTTCATGAATTACATATGGGAAAACCTACGAAGAAGTCGTCCTATGGGTGTAGAGATGAAATAGTCAATGCCACTTAAGATTATACGGTGCAGATATGAGCCGTAGTTTAAAATTTATGTTTTAAAAAAATTCCATGGTAATTTTCTTGAATTTATGAATCTGTTATGAGTTTGGTTGTTGATAACGAAAGTAAGACGGTTTAACTTTTTATGACTAGGTTTAGTCAAATTTCATATAAACTATGTATTTTTGATACATCGGAAAGATAAATGCTCTCCTCAGGATTCGAACCCTGGACCTATCCACCCCATGTCCCCAACTCTTACCACTTGAGCTATCCTACAGAGACATATAAACTATGTATAAGTGCTTATATTTTTATTTTTTTTGAAACAACCAAAAGATGCAATATATATTAGCTTACTAGATTAGTACAAGAAGTGTTTAATATAAGTGCTTATATATAAGCTAGTCATTTTTTTTTCATATAAGCTATGTATAAGTGCTTATGTATAGGAATGTTTTGGGAAATGATTTCATGTAAAAGTGTTTGGAATCAAAGAGCTTATGTTGGAAATGATTGTTTTCAATGTGGTTGGAGTTTGTTTGAAGTTCCACATTGTTTAAGTTTCTGGGTTATCGAGTGTATAAATATGTGAGGGCAACCTCACCCTATGAGCTAACTTTTGGAGTTGAGATACAATCATATTTAACAATTTCAATTAACTTATGAACTTATAACTTATCATCTTTTCTTTCGATTTTACCTCTATCATCTTATAAAAACGGTGTGACATTCAAAACACATCAAATAGTTTTATTTTTCTAGATTTCTAGGTTTGATGATGAAATTAATCATGAAGATGATGAAAAAATTTGTATTTTATGGGTTTGAATAGAAAGTTAACGGAAGTTTGGAAAAAACTAACAGAAGGACTAATTTGAGACACATATATATCTTTAAGGGACTAAAGTGAAATTTTTAATAGTTAAGAGACCAAATGAAACCAACAAATAAATTAACGGACCAAAAGTGTAATTAAGCCAAAAAGTTTACTTTACTCTTTACTCCCTCTGGCCTCTGTACCAAAATAAAAGTCATTTTGAGAATTTGTATTAAAATATAAGTCACTTTACAATACTAATGAAATATTTAATGTTATTTTTCTTATTATACTCTTAACTATTTACTAGTGTGTATACCCGTGCAAGCACGGGCTAAATTTGTATTCAATCAAAATAATTTTGTTTTTGAAGAATAAAGATAATTTTTTATTTTATACTTCATATTTTAAATTAGACGCAAGAAAAATTATGAGCAAATAAAAATATCAAATAAACTTTTGAGCAAAATTAGAAAATGAGTTGGGGTTTGGATATGAAGTATGAACATGAAATTTTGATTTAATAATAGGACAAAATTTATGTGCATTTCTTTAGGTATTTTTTCGTATGATTCTTAATATAACAAACTATGATTTCCTCAAATTCATAATTTTTTCAAAGTTTGTTATAAACACAAAAGTAATTTTATGTTAAGAACCATACAAAAAGTATCTAAAAAAATGCATCTAAGTTTTGTCAGTCCAGGGGAGCGTCGGTAGAAACAATAGATCAATACTTCGGGACCACAAGAGAGACGCTACATCTCCACCAAAAACTTTAAAGCAATTAGGTTCATGAATCTTCTCTCTTATAAATCCAACATTCTTTCGATTCATTGAAAATACGTGTACTTATTTTTTGGTGAATAAAACACTCTTACACATAATTGTGTATCTTCTACAATAATTCTGTATCCTTAATTTATTCCACGCAAAAAAAAAAGTGAGTTGATAATGAATAGCCACGTGGCATCAAAAATATAAGAATGACCAAAGAGTGAATTAACATTTAAGACAATCACTATAACTTCATTCCTAATTGTATATAGTATAAATAAATAGATAGATAGATAGATAGATTACTCTCTATTTTTTTTTTCAATTTATCTTTTTCATACTATTAATGAAGGACAATTTGTAAATTAACTCATAATTTTTCTTTTTCATACAACAATAATTATATTTCTTAATTTGTATAATATGATCAAAATAATGTATATTTTAGTACGGAGTACGGACGTGGTAACATTTATTGTCTCTCCACATATGGATTCACTTGGAGGGAATGAGATGGAATGAAATGTACAATTAGTTGTGCATCATTCTTGGTGTTTCAGCTAAATTAAGATTTTCTATATGATAGGTTTTGTCTACACGTTGCTCTAAATGCATTGCTAAGGTACTCCCTCCATTCTATATGGCAGAAAATAGATACAATACAGGAGCATGTGTGCGTGATAATGGAGGAAGATTTGTCAAAGCTATGATATCTAACTTTCATGGCCAACCTGAGATACAAGAAGCATAGGCACATGGCCTTTTGGTTGCACTTCAATGGCTACAACAGCTTCAAATTAATAGAGTTGAAATTGAAATGGATTGTTTGAATGTTGTCCAACACTTAGCAAAGAAAATTGTGAATTCCACATAGTTTGTAGCATAATTGAGAAATGTAAAAATGTGTTGAATTTGATTCAAAACTGTAATAAGGTCAGTTATGTTAGGCGACAAACAAATCGGGTGGCCGATGAGCTAGCTCAGGTGACTCGATCTTATGCTAGTTACCATGTCTTTGATTATTCTCCATCTTGTATTAAATTTATCGTGATGAATGAAATGCATTAAGTTTATTGGTGTAAAAAAAAGTTGTTTATGCAATTTTGGCTAGGTAAAAAATTCTTATTAGTTTGAAGTACCAGTTGTAATTCTTTTTAATTACTATTATTAACAAAACAATAAGGCATTGTAAACGTTTTAGAATTTATAGAATCTCATGTTCATCCCTGATTTTGATGAAATTACCGTTAAACAACATAGTACTATTTTTTTATTGTAATTACTACTATAGGTAAGTAACAACAGTGTCATAATGAAGGTATGCAGCTAACTAAGAAGCTTCTAGGATTGCAAATTTAATTTACAACTTTATGTATTTCATGTGCTCTTCTTTCCAATGCTCACTACCAAATATTGAAATTCTTTAACTGTAATGGAGGTACTGGGTGTGATTTCTCTACTATTATTTTTTCTCTACATAATTTGAATTCTTTATGCATGTCCATAATTTGAGTGCCTTTCTTTTGAGTTTTGCACTTTATGTGCATATAATATAGTCACATTACATGAAACAAAATAAGACTACATGGTTATTCACTTTAATTTGCCAACTAGTACTACTATTTGCTTTGCACCAAGTTGATACAAACATGTAACATACTAACTAAAAAGAAAAGTGTGATGTAATTGTAACCAGATTACAGAACAAGAAAGGCATAAGAATAAAAGATCTGCTATGCTTAAAAAAGCTGACTTTGCTATGAGAAGAATACCTTGGTTAGGGTAAAAAATGCTTTGAATAACAACTTTGGTAAGGTTTATTCATATCAATATCATCATTCATTAGTATTATTTTGAGGAAAAAGCAACAAATTTTGGCAAAGGAGGGACGTTAAAGCATCTCAATTTGCTACGGTCAAGCTAAGACTGGCAAAGCCAGGTTGGACACTTCTCTTTTGTCCATTTGCCTCCCCTGCTTTTTTGGACCATGCATTATGCATTTGCCATGTCACACCGTTATTTTCTTTGTTTGTTTTAGAAAAGGTTTAAGATTTGATCTAAAGATTAATTAAATGATGCTAAAACAAATCATAGTACAAATAAAATAATACTAAGTGCTATTACATTAGTATGGCTCTATACATATTTTGGCCAAAACTTGGAAATTAAACTATAGAGAAAATTTTAATTTGGTTTGTTTTAAACGTTGTTGTCTGTTGTAATATTGTGTTAGATTAGATAAAATCCCGTCAATTTTTTATTTGAATGAAGTATTGAGTTATTTACTAAAAAAAAGTATCAAGTTATTTACATTTTTTTTATAAAATTTTGATTGTAACTTTGTTATTTGAATGTCATTTTTACACAAATTAAGAATTTATTTACTCTCATAAAATGATTTGAAATCAAACGGTAAATAATATTGTTGCCTTTTGGTCTTGGTGATTGGTACTAAACAGACGAGAAGACCATAGTTAAATCTCTTCCAATTGAACAAACTGAAATTATTTGATGTCACGAATCATATTAATTGGTCAAATAAGTTGGAAAAGTAATCCCATGAGCTTAGCTCAATTGGTTGGACATATTGCACGAAAGTGCCGGGATCCGGGTTCGAACCCAGATACACCTACTATTTCACCTTTAATGGGTGATTTTCTAGCCACTAGACTACCTGACAAAAAAAAAGTTGAAAAAATAAAAATACACAATTGAGTAAAAAAAAAATAGTCAGAACAATTTTCACTGTAGCAGAGACAGAGAGATTGTGACATGAGTCATAATGAAAATGAAATGAAAGAACCAAATTTATTTCTTCTCTCCTTCAAAAAAAAATTCATCCTTTTTGCATTTTTTTGCCACACAAAATTTCATTCCCCTAAACTCAAAAACCACACTTTCAATTCCAAACAAACACAGAAAACCGCCATACCAAAACAAATACACACCCTTTTTCTCTCTCTCTTCTTTATTTTTTCTTCTGCTTCAAGCTTTTGCATCATTCCAAATAAAGCCCACAAATTTTGACCCTTAATCCAACCCTCTGATTCAGCTGAATGCAAATGAAACTGATATGAACAGTTTCCATTTCTGGGTCTTACCTTCTTTCTCTCTCCCTGCTTAGTTTCAAGCTGCAGCAGGAGTTTTAATGGCAGCAAAGCGCGTGTATCAAGTTTGGAAAGGAAGTAATGTAAAGTTCTCTCCTTTTTCCCATTATTCCTTCTATTATAAGCTAATGTTTCATTTGGGTATGCTTTAGATTTGTGGGTCTGTCATTTTTTATGCTTCTTACTTTAGGCTTTGAGTTTCTGAGGTAGGTTTTTAGTTGTTGCTGGAATGTGGAAGTGAAATGGGTTCTTTTTAACCTGAATGTGTATGTTTAGTTTTGGTTGATATTAAGGTTGAATTGAGCAGTAGAATGCGTTTAAGCTTTTGATAAATTTTCAATTTTTATCTTTGGATGATTGTTTTCATGTAAAACAACAGAATTATGTCAGATAGGATTACATTCACTGGCTAGTTAGTTCCTCCTTTTTTTTCTTCATTTATGTTTTCAATGTTTATTCATTGTTAAAGAAATATGACATTCATGTAAAGTTTGTGACGAGATTATTAAATGAGTAAGATATGATGCAGGTTTGGTTATTGCTTGGATTATATTGATTTTTTAAGATGGCGCGGAGGACTTGAGCAGCGGATTATTTGTTTCATGTTTTATTTGGTGTCTCATGTTTATTTTACTCCATTGATATAGAACACGATGCAATTATGCATAATATGATTATGAACACATACATCAAATTATAGTTGAATTCTTTAAGTCTTTACAGAAGTATTGTTAAAATAAGTTGATATTAATACTATAGCTAGGCTACTTCTGTGTTGTACCTGCTGAAGGGTTTTGTAGCCAACATTGGGTTTGTACTATTAACCAATCAGAGTGTTTCTCTTATATAATTTTTAGCTTTGCTTCTAATCTCTGAAATGTCCTTTTTGGACGATATAGCATTCTGTTAATGCTGTAATCCTCTTGCTAATATGAGAAGTGCTTTGTTTCTCTAACTATTTTATGCCAATCGTTAACTCATACCATAGCTCATACTTTTCTCCTAAATCTCTTGCAGAAATTCATATTTGGAGGGAGGTTGATATTTGGGCCTGATGCTAGATCCCTGTTTATCACTTTGTCACTGATTATTGTTCCAGTTATCATCTTTTGTGTATCTGTAGCAAGGCATCTTCGGCATGAATTTTCTTCATATTATTCAGGATATGCTATTTTAGTAGTGGCAATTCTCTTTACTATCCATGTAAGTTTTGTTCAATGTTTTTTTTACTATATTTGATGTTTTAGCCATTTATTTGCATTTTCGGGAGTGTTTTTTGTGTAAGATTCATAGCCTCAACTTAAAAAGATTTAGTATATCTGTATATCATATTTCTGATCTTCAGTATCATGAATCAATGATGTATCTTAATTCTTAACCATCTTCCTACATACTTGTTATCAGCTAATACTGAGAATATCAGAAGTGTGGTTTTCTTAACTCGGTCATTGACATAACAAAGCTATTCATGATGCATCTATTAGTTTTTTCCCCCTAAATACTGTTTGGATTTACTTAAGCAAGGTTGAGAGCTGTTTTTGTGACAGTGTTTTCTTCTTATGACTTTTCTTCAATCTTCTGTACTGATCTTCTATATCCACTGAATAATCCCATGGTATATATTTCTAGATCCTGGTGCTTCTATGTCTTACGTCCGCACGTGATCCGGGCATCATTCCGAGGAATTCACATCCACCAGAAGAAGAGTTTCGTTATGAGTCTTCTGGGGTGGCCGGACAACAGACGCCAAGCCTTCAGTTTCCACGAACAAAAGAAGTAATGGTCAATGGCCTACCTGTAAAGGTGAAATATTGTGAAACTTGTATGCTGTATCGCCCTCCTCGTTGCTCGCATTGCTCCATATGCAACAACTGTGTTGAACGTTTCGATCACCATTGCCCTTGGGTGGGCCAATGCATTGGACTGGTACGATATTCACATTTTCTTCTTCATTGATGTTCTTGGGCTATTACTCGTTTGATTTTGTTCTAATTTGTTTTTTGGCCTTTTCAATGTGCAGAGGAACTACCGTTACTTCTTTCTGTTTGTTTCTTCCGCAACTATTCTGTGCATCTATGTGTTTTCCTTCTCAGCATTTTACATAAAGGTTCTGATGGATAATAATGATATTGGCACAGTATGGAAGGCGATAAAAGAATCCCCCGCATCGGTGGTTTTAATGGTTTACTGTTTCATCTCGTTGTGGTTTGTTGGTGGACTAACTGGGTTTCATTTGTACCTAATAGGCACAAACCAGGTCAGTTAATTTCTTTTTACATTTCTGGTTTCTACTTTCTATATCATTTTTTATATCTTGTTGATTGGTGTATTATTAGAGTAGTTTGTAACAATGCGAGTCAAGGAAATTTGAAGGGTGGTTTTCAAGGAATCAACTCTGATACAGAGTTGATTCTCTTCTTAATTATCGTGTCTATGTTCATAATCTTCTTAACTGTACTATGTTCTGTGGAAAACTGGAAATTGATTCTCAGTTTCTTTTGCACTACTATCTTCACCAACTATGTCAGTGCCCTTTGTTTTGCAGACAACCTATGAAAACTTCCGATACAGAGCCGATGGCAGGATCAATGTTTTTAATCAAGGCTGTTTAAATAATTTTCTGGAAGTGTTTTGCACAGAAATAAAGCCCTCAAGGAACAATTTAAGGGCTTTTGTTCAGGAGGAGGTACAAAGGCCGCTGGAATCGGTCATTGTCCGGGGACGTGAAGCAGATGATTTGGGTGGAGATCGTCGTCCTAAGGTTGAACATGATCTAGATATCGGTGAAGATTTATTGAAGATATCACAGCGTAGAAATGTTGAAGAGCTTGACGAAGATATGCGGAGTAGAGAGAGCAACGGTGCACCCCATTATACAGCTGAACCTGATTCAATTTTGTCGTCAGATCATCGAGCTACCACAATACGATCTGATGCTAGGCACTCGAGTTGGGAAAGGAGTGGAAGTTGGGAAATCGCACAAGATGCCTTTGCCAATTCAAATGTCACCGAAAGCAGAAATTATGTCACGTCAAAGGAAATGCGCCAATGACGGGTATGGTATGGTCTGTCCTTATGATATTTTAATGACGCCGTACATAATTGATATGAAATTACTTGGATACTGAAGATGCAAAACAAAATGCTCCTTGATCAGATTTTGAATAGAAGTTGAAGTAGTTAAACTTTTGGTATAAAAACTTAGCCTATCTTCTATGGTAATACTAGCTACTATTTGAGAAGACATATAAATGTATTTTGTAGTTGTTTAAGAGATTAAGTGTCTTGGTTCTGGTTTCCCCATTTTTTAACTGTCCAATTATTGGACTACAATATGTGGATTTCATCTTTACTTGGCTTTATTCTTTGTGTAAATAACTAGTTGTGATACTGAAAAATCTTTGCTAAATATATTTTGTTTTAGGCACTGTAAATAGTGGATTGATACTTGCTATTAATGTGATAACACTTTTGTTGATATTTTAGAGACTCAATTTGGCAAATTATTTTGATATGGAAGTCATTTCAATTTGGAAGTGTGCTTTTGAATGGATCTAATTTCAATTGTTCCATCTTTTCCAAAGTTGTGTTGGGTTGAGTTGATTCACCAAAATTTGGCTGATCTTCATTTGTCTAATATAGTTGGCTCCTCAAAAAGTTTAAATTTGTTCACACATTGTTCAACAAGTCATAGTATTTAGAGATTAAGAGTTAGTAATAATAAAAACATGTGAGATAGTTGGATCAAATTATTTTAAGGGATGGTCTTATTTTATTACTAGTATGTTAGAGATCTGATTGTCAATGGACTAAATTGTCTTTATTTTCTTCTTTTCATGGACTAAAAAATTCTTTAAATTTTCTAAGACATGAAAAAATGCTTAAATTTTATTGGATGTCAATGTAAAATAAAATTATTGAGTGTGGTTAAAATTTAGCAATTGAATTACTCCTAATACTTATCGACAAAAGTGTCTATTTGGTCCAGTCAGCAACCTTGGTACCAACGAAAAATATTTAATGCAATTTCTTAAAAATTGAATTGCATTAGAGAGTTTGTAAAAAATACATGCATCATTTTAAAGGGCGATCTAGTTGTTATAAGACTTTTTTTCACCTTGAAACTTGAAAGTCCAACATTGAAGTTAATCAAAAAACAGAAAAATTTTGATCCTCATATCCCAAGCATCACAATCGCTATGCATTCCTAAAAACCTGTTCATTACCTTAAATTAGAATTTCTGTTACTATATAAACAACCCTAATCCCATCAAAATTGTAGGACACACACACTCTCCCTCATCAAACCAAGGAACCCTTACTTGTTTCAAAAACCAAAATGAATTCTTCAACATTTTGTTCTCTTTTCCTTGGTTTGATTCTAATTTCTCAATCACCTTTATTAGCAAATGCTGGTAGAGGACACGGGGTACAAGGAGCAGCACTATTCGATTCAATTTGCGCCAATTCGGTCGATAAGGCTCGCTGTCTTAACTTTCTACGATCAAATCCAGAATTCGCTAAAGCGAAAAACCTCATGGAAATCTCAAAGATTGTCCTTAAAATTGGCCATGAAAAAGCAGTTGTAGCACAAAACACCCTTAAAGAAATAGCGGCGAAAACCAATAGTCCTGCCCTAAAACAATGTGCAGGTACGGAATATGATAGTGTTGTTACGGGTTTTAAAGTGACTCTTGAAGAATTGAAAGATGATGCATCAACTGCTAATTATGATGCTAAAGTTATTGGTGATCATCCTGATTTATGTGGAAGACTAATGGAATCGGAACACCTTGTTAATCCTCAAGTTACTGCTATTAACGGTGAGATGTCTTTCCTTAGCCAAATGGCGTTTCAAGCCTCAGAAACCCTATAAATTTCATTCATTTTATGTGGATGTTGTTTTGGGTATGTTCAACCAAGGGACAAATGAGAAATTTGTTATGTATGTGAAGGTTAAATTGGGTTGGATTTATTATTTTAAGGGTCTCCTTAATTTGGTTTGATATATATGTAATGGAGGGAGAGTTATTATTAATAATATCTAATAGCAAAATCTATTGCTATTCTATGTGTTCCATATATTCAATATTTTGTTCTTTATTTTTCTGCACAAATTTCATTTGAGTCATGTTCAACAAATTGATTTCCTTGATAACACATGGACATATAATCTCTCCGTCTCGAAATATAAAAGAAAAAAATAATTTTATTAACAAAACATAATCATGAGAATTTAAAATATAGTTTTGTGGGGTTTATTCAGGAGTGGCAAAACGGACGGCCCGCCCCGTTTAGGCCCGCCTATAAATGGGGCGGGGCGGTCATACTTAGGGATGCGAGTTCAAAACTCAAGCCCGCCCCATTTATCGGCGAGTTGGCGGGCTAGCGGGCCAGCCCGCTAAACATTTTTTTTTTTTTACAATTTTATTTAGTACAAAATTATAAATCATTAGTCATATCAAGGATGCAACCAAAAAAGTATTTTTTAACATCGCATAATATGAAAATGTCAATGTTATAATCTTCAAAATAAACAAAACAACTTAAGTACAACACCAAAAACTGATAACCACTTAGGGTGCATATATTTACTGTGCAACTAAAACATCAAAATAAAATATGAGATCATTGTACTGTACATATTTTTATAAAGGGAAAAAAAAATAGTGGTTTGAGTATTTAGGGTGGACTCCTCAATAGAAAAAAATTGTAAAAAAAAATCAAATGCCCGCGGGCATGCCCGCCCCAGCCCGTTTTTTGAGCGGGCTAAACGGTGCGGGCCAACTTAAGGTGGCGGTCCGAAAACCTTAGTCCAGCCCGCCAAAAATGGCGGGTTAAATGGGCCGGCCCGGCGGGCTCGGCCAGTTTTACCACCCCTAAGTTTTTCTTAAAATAACCTGTATAGGAAGATGTAAAACTTTTTTTTATTGATTGTTGTTTCTTGAGAAAATGAGAGAGACGGAAATTTTAAAAAAAAAAAAACTTGTATTTAATTTGATGAGAATAAGAAAAAACATATTTTTGAAAATCGTTTTTCCTTATATTTTGAGACCAAAAAAAATTGTTTTTTTGCTAATATTTCGGGACGGAGGGAGTAAGATATTAAGCATTTTGTATGTCAAAAAAATATGATAGGAAACATTTAGGCCCTGTTTGGTTCGGGGTTTTTGGAGGGGAGGGGAGGGGAGGTGAAATTTAAATTTTTTGTGTTTGGTTCAATTTTTTAACGAGGGGAGGGGAGGGGAGAAGTAATTTACTTTTTTATCCTTAATCTTATAAACTCAAAATAAGGATTAAACTATAATGGATACACTATGTCAAAAAAATTTAATGAATATATATAACAAAAAAAAATATAATGAGTAGAAAATTTAATTTTTCAACAATGATAATTTAGTATTTTAATAAAAAAAAATGAGGATAGTTTTGTCAAACATAATTAAAAATTCCTCCCCTCCCCTTCTTAAAAATCCCTCCCCTCCCCTCCCTTCCCCTTCCCTCCCCTCGGTTGAACTAAACAGGGCCTTAGGGGGTTATTCAATTGGGATTTCGATGGATTTTAAAAGACTTTAAAGACTTTTTTATGATAAAAAAGTCTTGTGTTATTCAATCAAGACTTTTTAAAAAAGTAAGTAAATCTTGTGTTATTCAATCAAGACTTTTATAAAAAATAAGCAAAAGTTTTTTAAACAAATCTCTCAAAATCTCACAGAATCAATATAATCCCACAAAGTCTTTTAAAATCTTCAAGACTTTTTTATCATAAAAAAGTCTTTTAAAATCTATTGAAATCCCAATTGAATAACCCCCTTAAATTTTCTCGCATAGCAAATTATGGTGAGAAAGGGATGAGTATAGTTGTCTCTAACGAACTGGATTTTCTATGGGTTAAATTAAAACCGAATCTATTTAAGAAGATAGCGAAATTGTGTTACGAAATGCAATTGAAATTGAAACATTGGTTACATTTACCATAGTATTTAGTTTGCTAATAATATAGAAAGTTGATTTATTACCACATCAAAATGTTACTATAATACTATAACTTTAACTTGCGAAGCAAGCGCTATGAAATAGAGTTGAGTTGGAAAACAACATTCCACAGAGGTAAGAAAAGTTGGAAAACAACATAAAGTAAGTATATAGAAATGGGGATCTTGCGATTAATGTGTGGTAAAATTATATGAGATATATATTTGAAAGGATGAGTAAAGTTGAAAAATATAAAATGTAGATATGAAGCATATCATCATTGTGTTAGACAAAAAAAAAAAAACTAATGAAACATTTAAATTTTCACATCACATTTCAGTATAGCACATTATGGTGAGAAAGGGATGAGTATAGTTGTTGGTAGAGCTGTTAAAAATAGGCCGGGTTAATGGGATGGTCTATTGATCCGCTGACTTGGGCGGGCTGGACTTCGAAATAGACGGCCCAAAGCACAATTGGGCCTTTTGGCCTAAGCCTATGTGACCCTTCCAAGGATTGAGTTGGGCCAGGCTAATTCATCGGGCTTCGGGCCGGCCAGGTATCGAGATTTTATATCATTTTTATAAAAAATAATTTCAATAAATACATAAAAAATTATCATTTAGTTGAAAAAATATTATAAAAGACATAGTTTAACGTATAAGTTAAATAAAAATGGTTATATTTATGTAAAACTTTAGTAAAAACTAATTTTATAATTTATTAATACATATTTAGTGATGATACATTTGCATACAGTTATATCTCAATAAAATTAATAATTATGAAGAAACAATATATCAAAATCATGTAAAACTGATAGAATAAATCGAAAAAAAAAAAAATTGGATTGAAGCGGGCCATAAGCCCATCGGGCCGGTCCAGGCTTTTACAGGACCGGGCCAAACTCACCAAATCATGACCCAATAAAAATGGTTCTGACCAGTGTAGCCCATGAATAATGTAAAGCCCACCGGACCAAACTGAACTAGGCTGGACCGGTCCATTTGACAACTCTAGTTGTTGCTGCCTCGAGACATAAAAGATAGCAAATTACATATACAAGAGGAAAAATAGCAAATTACAATTTCAAGGATTAGGAATATTCAACTTGCTACTTCAAATAACAACTTTATAATAATATGAATGCATAAAAAGGTAGCAAGCAATGTATACATACAAGTACTTATACATAATGCCACAAATTAAAGCTATAAGTTTTCATTCATATCAGCTACAAGTTGTTTCTATTTATAAGCGGTTTCTATAACAAAAGATAAAATTAAATAATTTTTTTTCATATAAGCTATAAGTTGATGAAGTTGTTTTCATAAGTTATCCTGAAGAGCTTATGAGAATAAGCTAAAACAGCTATATAGAATATAGATCATAGACATGTCATAAGCAATTTCCATAAGCTCTACTAAACAATCTCACTATTCACTAGTGCTTATGCCAGTCGATAAGCTCAATTAAGTCAATTCAAATAGATAAGGCAGCCATTTTTATAGTTGGTAAATTAAACCTTGAATCAAACACATATATAACTGAAATGGATTATTCAAATAAGTCAATTCAAAGAGCTAAGTCAAGCCATTTTTAGAGTTTGTAAACCTTGCATCAACACATTATTCAAATGGAACAGCAAAACGAAAAATAGTCAAATGGATTATTCTATTCTTGACTTATAGACATGAAGAACTTATCATGATCCTTTTGAGCAACCATTTTAAACTTCAATGCATCTGTGTATATATACAAATCATTTGTTCAACATAAGCAAAAAAATCTTTCACTAAATTGACACAAAAAAATTCCTCAATATTGATGAGTATGAAAAACTTGAGTTATGTAAGAAATGGCGTGTAAAAGAGAGAGTTAGTATACCAATTGAAATTGGATGGGGAGCTTTGGAGATCATAGGAAAATGTGCAAATATTTGATCTAACGAAACAAAACTCCATTAAATTTATCATTTTCCAATTAAATAAACAGTTTAGTTTACTCAAATCAAATCAGAAACTAACCCAAAGGAAAGGAGTGTGGTTGAGCGGTTGGGGCTCATATTCCCTTAACCAAGAATCGAGGGTTCGATCCTCACCTTGGGTATGGAGCAGCTTTAAATCCTTGGGCTAGCTATCCCACCCATTGAGGTGACTCAAATCTAGCAAAGGATTAGTCACTGCGTTCGGCGGTGGACCCCCGGCGGTGGACCCCGGTTTCGACAAAAAAAAAAATATCAGAAACTAAAGCTATGTCAATGTTGAACCAAAAGGGTTTATGCGCACATGCAAAAGGGTATTAAATTAAAGGCTTAATTACTACTACTATTTTGGTTATTAACTAAGTTTTTTGTTTAGATTTCCCCTACCTAACCTAAGTAATCGATGTTTCATTTGAGTCTTTTAACTAATTTTTGTTGTTTTGTTTCCGTCTGTATATCGCGGTCAACCAAAGTGGTCATTTCCTCTAACTTAAATTAGAATTTCTGTTTAGAATTGGTTTGCAGTCCAAAAAACCTGTTTCATTACCTTAAATTAGAATTTCTGTTACTATATAAATAACCCTAATCCCATCAAAATTGTAGGACACACTCTCTCCCTCATCAAACCAAGGAACCCTTGTTTCAAAAACCAAAATGAATTCTTCAACATTTTGTTCTCTGTTCCTTGGTTTGATTCTAATTTCTCAATCACCTTTATTAGCAAATGCTGGCAGAGGACACGCGGTACAAGAAGCAGCACTATTCGATTCAATTTGCGCCCCCGCAAACAATAAGACTTGCTGTCTTGACTTTCTACGATCAAATCCAGAAATCGTTAAAGCAAAAAACCTCGTGGAAATCTCAAAGATTGTCCTTAAAATTGCCATTGACAAAGCAGTTGAAGGACAAAACTTCCTTAAAGAATTAGCGGCGAAAACCAATAGTCCTGCCCTAAAACAATGTGGTCTTGATTATGATAGTGCTGTTAGGTATTTCAAAGGTTCTCTTGAAGAATTGCAAGAAGATGCTTATCAAACTGCTAATGACTATGCTAAAGTTGCTGGTGATTATCCTGATCGATGTGATAGAGAAATGGAATCGGAACACTTTGTTAATCCTCAAGTTACCGCTCTTAACCGTCAGATCTCTTTCCTTAGCGAAATGGCGTTCTTAGCCACATATGACATATAACCTATAAATTTCATTCATTTTATGTGGATGTTGTTTTGGGTATGCTCAACCAAGAAACAAATGAGAAATTTGTTATGTGAAGGTTAAATTGGATTGGATTTATTTTAATGGTCTCCTTAATTTGGTTTGATGTATATGTAATGGAGGGAGAGTTATTAATAATACTATCTAATAGCAAATTCTATGTGTTCCATATATTCAATATTTTGTTCTTTATTTCTGCAGAAATTTAATTTGAGTCATGTTCAACAAATTTATTTCTTGATAAAACTTGGACATATAAGATCGATACTACAGAAAAATATGATCTGAATTCTGAAACATTTAAATGTTCACATAGCAAAATATGGTGAGAAAGGGATGATTATAGTTGTCTCCAACGAACGAGATTTTCTACAGGTTAAATTAAAACTGAATCTATTTATGATGATAGTGAGTTTGTGTTGTGAAACACAATTGAAACAAAATAGTGAGTTTGTTAGAGACACATTTGTTACATTTATCATAGTATTTAGTTTGCTAATAATATAGACATTTGATTTATTACCACATCAAAATATTACTATAGCTTTAACTTGCGAAGCAAGCAATATGAAATAGAGTTTTGAGTTGGAAAACAACATTCCACAAAGGTAAGAAAAATTAGAAAACAACATAAAGTAAGTGTCGTAGAAAGGGGGATGTTGCCATGGATGTGTGGTAAAATTATATAAGATATGATTAGAAAACACAACATTGGAGAGAGTTGGGGTAACACCTATATAATAGAAGATGATAGAAACTAGACTTGGGTGGTTTGAGCATAGAAAAGACATGTGGATTTGTAGTTAAGACTTAAGAGAGTCGTGATAAGATGTGAGAGTTAGATCATTAGCGGTAAGGGTAGATTTAGAAAAATTATAAGAGAAACTATCATGGAGGATCTAGAGATAAATGAGTCGAAAGGAAAATATGATTTTTGATAGAATATTATGAGGTCCTTCAAATTATGTAGCCGACCTCACTTAGTAGGATAACGCTTTGGGAACTTCTATTGTACCGGTACAATAGAATTTGTCTATTGTACCATAGAATTTGCCATCATGAAGAGCTTATGAGAATAAGCTAAGATAGCTATATAGATCATAGATATGTCATAAGCAATTTCCATAATAAGCTCTACTAAACAATTTCACTAGTGCTTTATGTTAGTCGATAAGTTCAAATAAGTCAATTCAAATAGATAAGTCAAGCCATTTTTAGAGTTTGTAACCCTTGAATCAACACATTATTGAAATGAAACAGCAAAAATAAAGCACGAAAATTATCAAATTTGTCCTTGACTTATAGACATGAAGAACTTATCAAGATCCTTTTGAGCAACCATTTTAAACTTCAATGCATTATGCATCTGTGTATACATACAAATCATTTGTTCAACATGAGCAAAAAAATCTTCCACTAAATTGACACAACAAATTTCCACAATATTGATGAGTAAGAAAATTTTGCAAATAGGTTGGGGAGCTTTGGAGATCATAGGAAATGTGCAAATATTTGATCTAACGAAACAAAATTCCATTAAATTAAATAAACAGTTTAGTTTTATTCAAACCAAATCACAAACTGAAGTTATGTCAATCAGAAAAGAAAAAAAAATGCAGAAGAAGCTTGAAGTCTTCAACCAAAGGTGTTTATGCGCACATGCAAAAGGGTGTTAATTAAAAAGGCTTAATTACTATTTTGGTTCTTAACTAGTTATTTTGTTTAGATTTTCCCCTATTTAAGTAAAAAATGTTTCACTTAAGTCTTTTAACTAATTTTTGGTTTTTGTTTCGGTCTGTATATCTCTGTCAACCAAAGTGGTAATTTCCTCTAATTTTTAAAAAAATTGAAAATTATTTAATATGTTCTTGCGACCCATCAAAATTAAAAGTTTACGAATTTTTATTGAATAATGTTGATCTTTTTTTTTTACAGAAGAATAATGTTGATCTTAATGAGTCTAAAAACAAGTCAAATAATTTTCAATTTCTTTAAAAATTTATAAGGATGATCTATATAATGTAAACTTAACAACTCAACGATAAATTTTAAAAAATTCATATTCATTATAATATTATTCACAAGACTAGAGAGGTGCACCATGGTAGACAAAATCTAATTAATATACGCTGATCATAAACTTTCTAACCTATATTAGAATTGTGTCTTTAGTTAATTAGACATTTTGTATCAGATGACAATTGTGTCATTAGTTGGGGGACATATGAATTAGGTAAGGGAAGATCCAGAGATCAAATCTTTATGGAAGTAATTTCTATTTTCGATGTATCAAAAAAGTTGTTAAAATGTATCGTAGATTTATTTAAAGTATCAGTGAAAATAAAGAGAAATTAAAAAGATAAATTATTGAATACAATAAATATCATAAAGTACTAAACGTGCATCAATATTCAATATTAGAAAATTTTCGTAAAATAGTTCAAGTGGTATAAAAATTGAGAGACATATAAGTTGAGTAAAAGGAAGTCCAAAATTCAATTCCTAGCAGGAGTAATTTATTTTCCGATATACAAAAAAAAGTATCAATATTTTTATAATTTGTTTACCCTTTGAATATTATTTTACCTTTCACCCCTACAAATCTTCCAATATTCCAATTTAACCCTTTTATATCCATATACCTTTAGGCTTTAAGGCACATGTTAACGATTCAAATAAAAAATTACCGAGGATTAGATGGATAAAATTTAATATACACAAATAATTCTTTAACTTTTTTCCACTCAAAAAAATTATTGTCAACTAGAATAACTAAGATATTATAACCACACACACAAAAAAAAAAAGAATAACTAAGATATGACTTTAGAACAGGATTAAAGTCTACGTCTTATTAAATAGCAGTAATTTCTTTGTACATACTTTTTGTATCGGTTAAACCTAATGTTTTTAATTTAAAAAAAGACTTTAAAAAACTTTGATTGATTTCCTTTTTAATATACTAAATAAGGGACCAAGAAGTCCATAACTTTGATTAAATTTATTGAGCTAATAATCCTAACTTGTCCCAAACCTAATGTGATTTAGACCATAGACCACAAAATAGGTTACCTAACTTAGTTCTACCCCTAAATTCTACTACATTTTATCATCACTCAATCTTCATTTATTTTAATCCCAAACAACATAAACAAATAATAAAAACTACATACCAAATTCAATGAACTCCAAATTGTCCAAAATCAAGAAAGCAATAAAATAAAAATAAATAAGACCTTGTTTTTGTTGTTGTTTTGCAAGTATGTTTAAAAGAAATAAAAAATAGTATTTAAAAAAATTAAAATAAAGAAAGTTATGTATATTGAATATTCATATTATCAACCAGAAAAAGGTGGTGGTGGAGGAGGATAGCCACCAGTATCTGACCATGTTGAAGGTGGAAAATGGGACCCACCAGGACCACCACCGTACCCTCCGCCACGAGATTGATCTTCCGGTGGCCGGAAAAACTCCATTTGCTGATTAGGAAACAGGGGAAGTGAAACAGAGGATAATTGAGTAGAAGGTGAAAATGGAGTTGGAGATGAAGAAGCTGACAAAGAAAGCGACGGAGAAGGCGATAACAATGACGGAGAAGGCGGCAACAACAACGAAGAAGATGGATGAATCTCCGGCAATTGTAGCATTTGTGATTCATAGAACAATTGCTCAAGTCCTTGCAAATCACCCGAACCTTTGAGAAGCTGAGAATATTGATAATAGTCTCTTAACATATCAGAAGGGCTTTGAAACTGAGCAAACTGTGGTTGTTGTTGCTGCATTTGCGGTTGTAATTGTACAGGTGAATAATGAGTTGTCGGAGAAATAGACACGGTTGAACTTGAAGTATTCGCCGGAAAAGTTGGCCTTGTAGTTGCTGTAACATTTTCAGGGAAGTTGAGTTTTGCTCTGTTTCCTCTGAATCTTAATGCAGCTTCATCGTAAGCTCTTGCTGCAGCTTCTGCAGTATCAAATGTTCCTAGCCAAACTCTCGCTGCTTTGTGTGGATCGCGAATCTCTGCTGCCCATTTTCCCCATGGCCTCTGTCTTACTCCTCTGTATCGTCTTCTCTTCTCTCCGGTTTCTTCTTCGTTTGTTGCCGATGCTGCTGCTTCACTTGACTGTGTTGTGTTGCTAGTAGTTGTAGATGCAGTTGGTTCTGTTACTGTTTCCAGATAAAATAAAAAGCATAAGATACATAGACATTTGGAATAAATATTTGTTTAACCAGTAGCAAAGCTATACCGGACCCTCTCGTTCAGGGTCCAGGGTCCTGACTCCGCCACTATGTTCAACAATTTGAACTAAACAAAGATTTTTCATTTCTAATAAAATTTTATAGGTTATTGTATACTTTAGCAGTTAAATTCACATACTAATGAGAATGAGAAGTGGATAATTGCGAGTTTAAATTCATGTCTCAAAATCTCAAATGTTTATATGTAACCTTTTACCATATAATATGAAATAACATTAGTGTAGTGCAATTAAAATAACATGGTTTGGTTATGTGAAATTGAGGGACTATAAATAGTACTTTTCATAGATTGTGTTATTTACCATATTTAAAAACAAAACATATCAAATGACTTTTGGTCAGAATTAAAATTAGAAAAATGTCAACTATAGTAAATGAAGATGATAATGCAATGGTGTATGTATGTAGATGTAATGTAATGTAACAGAAGCAAAAATTAAATTAAATGAAAGTAAGTGAACCTGATGAAGAGTTTCCATGTAAGGATGGTAATCTAAAATCACCAATATTTCTATGAACTTGATGAGAAGAACCACCAACACTAACACCAACACCAACAGCATCATGATCATCGTCACGCCCTCTTTTGTGTCCAATATTCCATGATGAACCAGAAGAATACATAGAAGAAGAAGAAACAGGAACAAAACCAGACATCATAGGAAGATAACAACCACTTCCTTGTTGGGCCTGACCCCACTCATTTTGGGCTTGGCCCAGCCCATGAGTCCATGGATAAGAAGACATTGCCTTTTCTCCATATTGATCATGTTGGTTCAATCTTGAAAGATGTTGGTTTAATCTTGAAGCTTCTTCTTCTCCTTTCTTATCACCATCATCATCCTTCTCCAACCTCACAAGCTTCCCAGTATCTCTTCTGTGCGCCACCTTTATATCAATTACATGTAACTCTTTAAATTCTGTTTTGTGATATGTGCAACAAAAGTGATCATATATAACTAAAGTGATCAACTATTTCTGAGAAATTAATTAAGAATCAAGATCATATAACTAAAGTGATCTTGTTCTACAAAAATAACAGAGTAAAAATATGTAGACTAATATATAAGGTTTACGGCTTTATGCTATGATTTGTGGTGGCAAAATTGGAAGTAAGTACTAGCTTGAATTCTCACCACCTCTCTCTGCAAATCTTTACTAGTGTCGGTTTTTCTTTTCTATAATAGTGGAGAAAGAAAGAGAGAAAAAGAAACAGTGATCATTTTAGAATTGAATTCTATCTCTATATGAAGTCAAAAACAAGCACATATATATAATATTAATAATATATGCTCACACACGTACTAACATGTCTTTGTTTTGACCGGTTTGTACTTTCGGATAATGTTAAGAAGTCTCACATAATAATTTAGATATAAGTTTAAAAAATAAAGATAATTTTTATAGGCTTAATTTAATTTTTAACATGATATAAGAGTATTTTTAAAATATGTTTAGTCGCTTGGTATCAATTTTGTAGTATGTGAGATAGTCTAAACATAAATTTATAAAATAGAGGTAATCTTTTGATTTTATAGGTTGAGTTAAGCTCAACCCAATAATATAAACTCATATATATAATTGAGAGTTGGGGAATGAACTCCAATTTCAGGTTCGGACTAACAATTTTGACAACTTTTGACATGTTAATTATAAGTTTTTTGATCATATGATTGGTAAGGATATCATATTATATATACAAAAAATTGGAGTTCAAACTTCTAACACTCACTTATTTTTTTACCAAAAATTTAATATATAGAGTTTATATATGAAAATAAACATATAACATGTTAAAATTGTTTATATAAGTTTTCTGAACAATTTTACAAGGACCTGTAGGCTGTAGTGTTAATAATTGTGTTGGAGCTAATGAAGTGTGGCTAGTCCATAAATATCTAATGGAGGGAGGGTATAGTGAAAAGTAAAGGTACAAATAAGGCCAAATGTAAGTCATAAAATATGTAAGAGTAAATGTAACAGATTTGCTTAAATATATAAAGTAAAAGTAAAAGATAAGTATTAAGCCGTAAACAGATGTGGATCAGGTTTAGAATAATCCTACTTTTGCTGAAGTGTTCATGTTGGGTTTGTCTTTGTCAAAGCTATTTGCATTTAAAAAAAGGTGAAAGAATCGTTTGAAATTCAATTAATTCATTCTACAAAAATACTACAATATTTATAGTTGAGATAAATTTCTAGCAAAGTTAATACCCAAAAAAAATAAATTTGTAGCAAAGGGAAAAGCTTGGAAGTCAGAACACGGCTCTTAGAGGAGGGCAATTTCATGCATAGCATAGGTTATCAACAATACTGTTTTGTTTAATTGATACCAAACAGAATATAGTGTATATACAGTATTGACCTAGCTAGTGTCTATAGTATATATATATATAAGTGCTATGACTTGACTAGTATAAGAGAAATTGGCAGGGCATGTGTTAAATTAAATTTAAACACAGATCAGTTAGGTATCATCTTAGCTCGGTTTTTTGTTTTATGATTTTAAAGAGGCTAGATGAAACTTACAAATACTGCAATTACAGAGAAGTAGAGTATTGAAGGTTTGAACTAATGAATTACTAAATATCATCTTAACACACTCTCTATATGTCTATGAACATATCAAATGTTATCTGAATCATAATCAAATAGCAATGATACTTGTTTGATCTGCTAAAAAATAAAATACACATGACAAGTTCAATGTATTGCGTTTGATTATGAAACATTTTTAAGGATTCGACAAATTGGGTGGCAAGGGATCACAACACAACTTTTTATCTATAATACAAGTGATCACTAACTCTAATGATACGGTATAATAATAAGTAGACTAGTAAACCTATAAGTTAGGTAAATACCACCTAATTTACTTTCGGAGTCTTAACTAACAATGGCGGATTTAGGCACATCTCAATCATTCAGTGTAAGATCGGACGATCAGATTTAAAATTCAATTTTTATTTTTAAAAATAAACAAAAATCTAAATTTAAAATCTTAACCGTTCGATCAAGATTAGACAGTCTGTATTCACCGTCTGCATACACTCGATAGCACCAGATCCATTTCTAACAGTGGCACATGAATTAATAGAGCAGAAGGGGTTCTACACTAAAATTTAAATAGAACATATCAAAGATAATAATTTCAACAAATTGTTGATGATGATATTAGTTAGGCACTAGTCATCATTTATAAATTGGTACATTATTAGTGCTTCTTATTCATGCATTAATCTGTTTCTAAATGGTGTCCTTTTTATCATCTTTCTGAATCATGAAGTGACAATTTAAAAACTCTTAATCTAATTTTCTTAACCCTTAAAGCATTTCCTAAAACAGAGAGGCATGACCCTATTTGATAGACAGAGTAGCCAAACAATTTTTTCCAATTTGAAGGATGCCAAATGGCTGGTATAACCAACCAAAACATTCATTCATGCTTACGGTGAAGTTTAGTGTCACAAAACAAATCATATCCTTCCCTAATTTATTTGTCACCAAACTTTATTATAATTGTATCAATAAAAAAAAAATACAGCTAGAATCTAAAAGACAAGATTAAAGAGAGAGATGAGTATAACATCACATTTTATATATAGAGATCAGAATTCGAATTCCGGATATCCAATTTATTCATCTTATGAATGAAATTTTTGACCACTAGATTATTTAACAAAAAAGCACCGGTGTGTTCCTAACAAACAGAATCAAAAAAAGCTTATCAAAACAAAAAACCTGAAGAGAATTAAAAACAAAACATATATATAAATAAGTCGTTTTCTTTTTGTACATCATAAATATAAATTGCTCCCGCCAGAGATCGAACCATTGACCTCCCCCTATCCAATCCATTTGCCCCTCAACTCTTACCACTTGAGCTATATTATGGGGACATATAAATAGGTAGGTTTGACAAAAAGAATTGAGTTGTTCTTGTTGAGGCAAAATCCCAATTTATTGTTTTAAAGATAACAAACCTCTTAATTATATTTTAATGTATAATTTTGGTCATTGTGTTATCTAACAAGTGCTTTTGAGTGATATTAAAAAGATAGGAATTATTATGCAAAGCAAAACATTTGATATCAGCTCTGAGAATGATACAAGAAAGACAGACATCATTCTCTCATCATTCTCTGGACTCCAACGTGTTTGTTCTTCAAAGTCAAAGCACTTATTTATTTTAAGTGATAAATGAACAAGACAAAGGAGGACTTTTCATGAGAAATTAAGCACAAGATCTCTACAGCAACTTATTCCATTATGGCAAGAATCTTGATCAAACATCTTATGGGACTTACTATCTTAAGCCATCACATGGAGCATGTGCCAAAGAATGTTCTTTGACCTCATAGGCATAATAAATTAAATATCTGAATTTATTATGATAGAGAAGAACATGGACCAATGAGGAGAAGACAACAACTTTCTAACTATGAGTTGTTATGTACTTGCAAAGACTTATTCAATGTTCATTCTCCAAGAAGTGTTAGTCCTTTCTCCAACAAAGGCTACATTCTACTATTCATCAAGGTTGTACTTGCAAAGTACTTTTCTAATAGGCCTTGATCAGTTACAGCTGGTTACTTGGAAGCAAAGTTGTCCCCACACCATTCTCCCACTATTCTATGAAGATATCACAAGAGAATGCACACTGTTCTGTGAGAATGTTCTTTCATCATTCTCCCTGAAGCATTGTTCTCATATGACAGCAGAATTCAAAGGCAACGGTCACACTTGCTCATCAAGCAATGATAGTACAATGCCAGCTCATCAAGACGCTCCTCTTGGAGAACATTCTCAGAACATTCTCCAGCTCACTTTTCATATGTGAGTAACGGCTAGTTTAATGTTCTCTGATTTTCTCACACATTCTCCAAGATTCCAAAGGCTCTTCAACAACTATAAATAGCATGGAATACAGCAGGAGCAAAGCAAGAGTTTTGAAGCAATATCAATCATCAATTACTTGTCTTTCACGCACAAGAATCATAAACTCTTCTTTTGATCTCTTTCACTCCAAAGCTTCATAATTGCACACTTGGATCAGCAATTCATTTGAGTGATTTTCAGAGAGATTTTTATAGTTACTTAGAAAGCTTTATAAACCTGGTTTGGTTTGTTGTAAAGCTTTAGATCCAAACAACTCTTTGTAATAAGAAAAGAACTTGCTCATTAATACGTTACTATTGGTTGAGTAACTACCTTAGAAGGAAAGGTAGAGATCACCTTGGGTATAAGGTGGAAGATAAGTTTGTATAGTTTGACAGAAGTTTTTGGTCTTGGGCTTAAGATCAAAAGAGAATAGTGGAAACCCTCACTTGGTGTGGGAAACTGGACTAGCACAATTAAGGGTGAACCAGTATAAACTCTTTGTGTTATACTCCTTCTCTTTATCCTTATTCTCTTGCAAAACAGACACACTTACACACACCATAATATTCTGAAAGAATATTACAAGAACGTTCTCTGCAATCTAACATAGGCTGATCAGAGAACATTCTCTTAACATTCTCTGCTATCTGTTTTGGTTTAATTCATTCATTTAAGTTTTGATTTATCATATAACTTATACTACTAACAAATTGAGTTTAATTTTAAAGGGTCACAATTCAAATCCCCCCTTTCTTGTGAAAAACTTTGCTACTTCAGTTCTATCTATGAGTGAGGTATTGAACATGCCTTTCATGTGAGATAATTAGAAAAGACACTAGATATCTACATCCCTAATTGGGGTGACTCAAAATATAGCAAGCACCAACCAATGCCATTGCTAGCCTAACCTCTTCAAGTCATAAAAAAAAACTACGTTTTATACCAATATAAGGAAGGGATACTAAAATGAACTTGAATGACATCAATTGATGACTCTCTAACAAAATTTATAGACCATTTGTAATTAATGGAAAATGTTACAACTTAATCTCTAACGCATTGTTTTTTATTGATCGACATTTTTACGAATTTTACTAAATTTATACGAGACTCATATAACTCAATAGATATATTTAAATCTTAACATATACGATCAAATTCAATTCTAAGCAAATATCACAATAAATATAAAAAAAACAAAGACGACATAATATATAAATAAGAATATTATATTATAGACCTGAGTGTAAAATTATCAAATGTCAGAATAAGTGAAATTAGCAAACAAAGGCATGCATGACAAACTAACTGAACATACCTTTAAATATTTTAATTAAGCGATTGAGGTCAAACTTTTGCAAATTAAAGGCCAAGCAGCAATCTGTAAAATAGGAAAGAACAATCAACTACTTCAATGTAAGAATGATAGTAGATGAAATCAAGATGAACCATAACTATACAAATTATAAACAAAAAAAAAACTAACAAATTGAATATTACTAATGTTAAACAAACCCAAAATCGAATTGTTCGAAAAGTATTGAATTGTGACATATATTTCATAAATTTAACTCAAATCAAATGAAACTTGCTTAGTTCGTGAATTTCATGTCACAATTCAGGTTTTTTCAGCGCAAGTTAGTATAACGATTCAATGGTTTTGATTTTTCGAACACCTTCATAGATTATTTTGGAGATGGCTTAAAAACAACCAAATTATCAGAGAAAATATGGATCTTAAATTATCAGCCTTAGTATCATGTTATTTCATGTGTGAGAATTTCAAATCAAAATGATATATATGAGAAATGGAGCTGGCCATCTATGTGATCATACCTTCAAAAAATTTATGGAATTGAAGTAACTTTGTTGCAAAGATCAATCTACAAGCTGTAAAAGAAGAAAGAATGATCACTCATAAGTTAAGAATAAAAATAGATAAAATAAAAAATTTCTAATTTCTAATCATAAAAGAAGTCATAAAAGGAAAAATTTGATTACTAGATTCAGAAGACTCAGTAACTCGAAGCTTTAAATTGATTATAGGGCACAAGTCGGCCGATGGAGCGGTGGACTTACGAGTGTTATCATGGAAGAGACGCCGTAGCAAAAACCTCTAATGGTCAATTTGTGCGACAATCGAAGTGAAAATTTGGAACCCTAAGAATAGAAGAACGAGAATTGGGGATTCGAAGCAAATAAGAAATAATTCATAAAATATAAAGAAAATATTACATTTTATGTATCTCATATATATGACGTAAAATATGTATGCGTGCTCGCATGTGTGACGCGTGTCACGGTAAAAAAATTAACATTGTGTTAAAGGTCAAAAGTTGTCAAAAGCAAAAAATAAATGTATGACATTCTCAACGAATTATTGATGACCACGTATTTTTCAAAAAGAAATAATTCATAAAATATAAAGAAAATATTACATTTTATATATCTCATATATATGACGTAAAATATGTATGTGTGCTCGCATGTGTGACGAGTGTCACGGTAAAAAAATTACCATTATTAAAGGTCAAAAGTTGTCAAAAGCAAAAAATAAATGTGTGACCTTCTCAACGAATTATTGATGACCACGTATTTTTCAAAAAGAAGGGCATTGAGAAAGATTATTGATGGCTTTTATGCAAAAATATTTCTCACTAAGTTTTTTTTTTACAAATTTCTCACTAAGAGTTGTTAGCTATTTTAAATAAATAAATAATTTAGTTTTCATTTAAACATTAATATGTCCTTGTAAGATATCTCAAGTGGTAAAATCGAGGGGGACGCGTGGGTTGGGTAGGGGGAGGTCTAGGGATCAATCCCTGGTAGGAGCAATTTATATCTCTGATGTACCAAAAAACATTAATTTTTTTTTGACAAATTAAACATTAATATTACAATTTATAATTTAGATATGATTAAATATAATTGCATAGTTAGTGTAAGATATTTTTGACTAATATATATACAACTTGACAAAAAAATTGTTTAAAAGTAAAAGGGAAGACAAAAAGTTAGATAAACACACAATTAAGGGTTATTGTCTAAAAATATTGGCATATTAAAGTATGTAACTTAAACAAGAATGGGGTGATTGAGTAGGTTAGGTGGGTGCAAGTGATGAGAATTTAGACAAGTTCAATGGTCAGGTGTGAAAGTATCTCAAAATGAGCCCAAAATGGAGACCCATAATAACTTCACATGATTATTGATTAATCTAAAATCATCACATAAAGTACGTGGAGGCATGCCAAACACCCAATACCAAGACATTATATTATTGTGAATAAGTGAATATAGTAACATGTCATTTTTATATATTACATGTTCATTATTGGAATCTCTAAAAAAAACATGTTCATTAATGGAACTTTATTTTGTTCGAAAGAAAGCAAGAATATATAAATATTATTATCTTTAAAATAACACAATTATCCCTCCCTTAACTAAAAGTAATACTATAACAAAATTAGGAAAACAACTGAAATTTAATACTCAAAGTAGATAAATTTTTAGGTACCCCCAACTTAAAATGGCGATTTACCGAGGGTCAAGACATATAGATTATTCACATATGTATGGTATTCTCTCATCAAATATAGAATTTGTACCTATGTTCTTGTTGGCAGGGCCGTCTTTGAAGGCAGGCAAGATAGGCTTTATTCTAGGGCCTCTAAAAAATAGGGGCCTCAAAATAAATTTTTTTATGTAGTTATATGATTAGATCCAATCTATATTTAGTCCAAACAAAGTAAAAATATCTAATAAAATAAAAAAGACTTTTTTTAAGTAGTTAAAATATACTTTGATAACGGTAATCATAATAGAATATTATACCTTTTGTTTATGTTAGTTACAAAGATACAAGACTAATTTTGAAGTTGTGAATGATATTTATAATTTGGGGAATGCTACGGTACAATGGAGAAATTGTCATGTATCGGTACACTAAACATATTGACCAATAACTATTTGACATGTGTCATATTATATTATTAATATATAAAATATAGATGATGACTTAGATAAATGGTACATTTTTATTGGTTAAGTACCAATACAATGGATTTTGGCAAAAGTACCATAGAATTTCCCATAATTTAAATAAATGATGTGTGTTTTTTATAAAAAAAATTGGTACAATTTTTTTTATTAAGGGCCCATTTTAATTATTTGTCTGGGACCTCCAAAATGTCGGAACCGGCACTGCTTGTTGGATACCTATAGCTACATTTTTATCAATTGTAACTTGTAATTAGTATTGTTCTTGTGAATTATTTGGTTCTTGTGGTCGCTGGTCAGGTCTTGGATTGGTTTCGAGATGGTCGATCCTCCGACTCTATCTGCTCACTTTCTTCAGTTCACTTGTGCTGTAGGAGGCAGGAGAGATCAACGCTCTTTCATGCAGCTCATCTGGCTGGTTAGCGTCTGGATTATTTGGACTGAGCGCAATCAGCGCTTATTAAAAAATTCAGCACGACCGACTTCTCTATTATTGGACTTGATCAAGCGGCATGCTTTTTGGTGGCTGAGGACGCAGTATCCAGGGATTGAGGTTAACCTACATAGTTGGTGGGTGAACCCTTTGTTGTGTTTGGGTATTTGATTTGTATTGACCTTGATCATTTGGTTTTGACTTTTAATGTACTCTTGTTGATCTGTTTCTAGCACATCTTGTGCTGAGGGTCGACTCTTTTTAGTATATATATAATCTCATTTTTGCGTGTTAAAAAAAAACTTGTAATTAGTAATATTTTGCCAAACCAAATCAATGTTGGTGTCAACCTTGTCTAACGTATTTTCTCAACAAAAAAAACCTTGTCTAACGTATGAGTTTAATTTTTTTTTAGAAATGATTAATAGTACGAATATTAACTAACGAAAAGTAACGACGCCCTGCTATATGCTTGCTTGCAAACCACATGCTATTATTTTTTTAAATATTATTATATTGTTAGAATTTAATTTATACTTTATAGTTTATATATCAATATTGTAATATATTTTTACACAATAAATATTTGTAAAACTTTTTTATTATTTTTGGGACATAGTTGAAATGACAAAGTCATCATAAATTTATACACACAAAATGGAGTGACTTGTGATCAAATCTCAATCATGAATGTCCGGCTTAATAATTTCAGTATTTTTTACCAATTGAACTAAGACTTCATGATATTTATAAAGCGACATTACAATGTATTTTTTTTATTACGAATATATATATATATATATATATATATATATATATATATATATATATATATATATTTTTGTTAACAACATTATAATATTTTGTTGAGTGTCTCCGATCTAGCCAGGAGAATAGTCATTGTGTTCGACAGTGGATACTTTAATTTCGACACAAAAATATTATAATGTTTTGTTTGTCAAAAAAGAATCATTATAACGTTTTTGACAATTTTACTCTATTATTTTTTTTTTGACAAAAAAAATAAATAAATTATTATTATTATTATTATTAAATGTTTATTTGAGATTTTGATATTGAGAACCGTTTGTTGCATACTAGACCCTATTAACTAACGTGTTTCTTTATTGTGATTTAATTTTATATTTTTAAAATAATTGTGAACTATATAGCATAAAGAAAGTTTCGTTACTTTTCGTTACTTTTGAATCGTACCAAATAGCATAGCTCTTTTTTTTTTATATAAAAAATCAGATATCCTAGCACCTAGCTCCTCCTTACCATTAGAGTCTTAAATGCTTTCGTAAATATTTCCTCTAATGCATGGCAAGTGGATTCTATAAATTAATTGAAAAATAATAAATCAAAAATATTATGTGACATTTATTGTGAAATTGAGGGAGTACTATTATTATTATACTACTATATCATTTGACTTTAAAATATGCCATTTCTTTTTTTTTAATAAAAAACAAAAACTAGTTGTCACGTTCAACAGACAATATTCGAGAGTCGTGAGTAGACAAAGTAATTTGTTGAATTTCTTCCCATCATTATTCAATATTCAAATTGATTAACTCATTCAATCAACATTCAACTAAAAAATGTAGAAGAAATCAAACATTAAATATCAATTTGATTGATTTTAAAAGAAACAAACGAATAATAAGAAAAAATATATGAGACTCGTCTTTTGTCTCTTTCTAGCATGTCAAGACAAAAGCTAGTGCAAGAGTGCAATCAAAATCCCAACCAGAGACACATGAAAAAAGAAAGGGGACAACAAAAAAGAAGTGTGCGAGACATCATCAGTTTAAGGCTTTCTTTTTGACAATTACAGATTAATTAATCAATTAGGGTAATTAATTAAAACAATATAACACACGTGACCAAGTTCTCCTAAACGAGTCATTTCAAGGTTCAATGTAAGGAGAAGATACATTAAGAATAAAATTGTTGATTTTAGTTGTAAGGTTGTCACTATGTCAACCAATAAACTGTGATTGGAATAAAGAAATATTATGTACTACCTCTGTCCTAAAATATAAGATCTCGTTGACTACTGCACGTTTGCCAACACGTAATTTTGATTGCGAATATCTTTAATTGTATATTAGTAAAAATTATAGAAATTTGATATTTTGAAAATACGTATCGAAACAAATCAAATAAGATCTTATATAATAATATTTATATTTATATACTCTTAAAAAAATACGGTCAAAACAAAACATATGAATAGTGCACAGTCAAATTGAGTCTTATAATATAAGACGGATGTAGTAATAAGCATAACTGCATAAGGTTGAAGGTCTCATATTTATATTGTTTGAAAAAGTGAAATTGAGTAGATAATTTATTTATAATCTAAATATTTTAGAGTGCATTTCAATTAGAGAAAATTTTAAAGAAACGAAGTATTGATAGAAAATAAAAGATAATACAAAATACTGAAAGACAAAAATCACCCAAAAATCTAATCTAATCAACCACATTATTTATTTAAACATACATAATACGTGCAATTCAAATACAACAAAAGTTATTTAAAAAATGGTGACAACTTGTTGTGTACTCCCTTAAAATTTGGGGTATTTACTCCCAACTACTATATAAAAAAATTTAAGTAATATAATATTTTATAGGGCACATGTTAACATTTTCTTTTTTTATAAAATATAATGTTGGATTGAAAGTTTACATCATATAGATTATTTGTGTAAAATTTCAGATAAATTTAAAATCATTTGATATGTTATTGAGAGTTGAGACACATAAAGATTAACGGTGTTTAAAAAATTACAAAAACTGTTAATTTTGATGTGTCTCAATAACATATCAAATGATTTTAGATTTGTCTGAAATTTTATACAGATAATCCATATGATATAAACTTTTAATCCAACGGTGTATTTTATAAAAATTTATATCGGTTAAATATTTTTTAAATGGTTGGAGGTAAATACCTCAAATCTTGTGGGGATAGACAAAAATTCACCTTAAAAAATTCAAAGAAAATGCACACAACAAAATCAGATAGAAAAAAAGTATAAGTATTGTATGAATCTTCACATCTCAAGTTAATTACAAGAAAATGTAACTTTAACGATTTCAGCATATATATTTAGAAGTTTTGTGTGAATTTTCTTAGAGTTTTTATTTAGAGTGAAGTGTGCAATACTTGTGCAATACTTGTGTGAATTTTCTTAGAGTTCTTGTGCGAAAATGAAGTGCTAACATATGAAGTATGTACATGGGACACTAGACACGATAAAGACACAGGTAGAGACGACATAGACACCATTAAATAGTAGTAAGTTATTAAGGAAGAGAAAAAGAAAAGAAAATTAACAACAACAGTAGTTATATCTGAGATTTCTCAAAAAAAAAAACATTAGTTATCTGAAAATATTATATTTATAGTGTAATGTGACACCCTTTGTTATGAGTTCCATATTGAGTATTTTAAAGTGCTCAATATGGTATTTAAGCCAATTGTTATGATTTAAGCACATGAAGAGAGCCCACCCAAAAGACTAGTCCAATAGGTGGAAGAACCTCATGGCTTAAATACCATATTGAGCACTTTGAAATATGGGACTCATAACACCCTTCATGAAGTAGAAGTTGTCCCAATGACATAGCTTGTTAGGGCAGTGCTGTTGTGTAATAGTAATGTTATAGTGCTAAAACATGGCGCAGTTTTGTCAAAAAAGAAAATGGTGCAGTTTGAATAAATTGCTATTGTTTTGCAATAAATTTAGTACAAAATGTTGTCAAATAGCCGATACAAATTCTGCGACTCGCTGCGATCAGCCGTTGTGATTGCAATGTTATTGGTATGGCGCAGTTTGAATAAAGTTTTTTCAAGGGAGAATAATTCATTATTTTTTTTTTTTGCAGATTATTCAATATTGTTTTATTTGAAGCATGACTATATTGTTATTGAGAGAGAGATTTTTGCTCGAGATTCTATAAACAGGGATTTAGTTATTTCTTACTTTGCTTATTTACTTTTCAAAACAATTTTTTTTTTGTTTTTGACTAATCTTCAAAACAAAACTTGCCCTTTCACATTTGCTTCACTATGAAGATTATAAGTCAGAACTATGATGATAATAATGATGAAATTAAAGACAGAATCAGTGATTTGTCTGATGGTGTTTTACTTCACATACTCTCCTTTTTCGACGCAAAATATGCAGTACAAACTTGTATACTTTCTAAAAGATGGAAAAATCTCCGGATGACTCTCTCTATCGTTACATTAAGTTCCGAACGCTTTCGTTTTTGTAGGGATTTCGACAAATTCATCTCTAAGATTTTGTCTCTGCGCGATGGCTCAACCGCACTGCACTCCCTTGATATTTTCCATGCGAAGATCATGGATCATCAACTTCTCCAAAGGATTGTGAAATATGCTGTTTCACATCATGTCCAGCGGCTACGAATCGATGTAAAATGCAATATTCAACATTTTCCTTCTCCCAACTTTTCATGTCATACTTTAACATCTCTTCAACTTTATTTTAGCTTTCATCCTTGCACAACATTATTTCCTAATTCATTGAATTTGCCCGCATTAACCAACTTGTCGCTTCTTGGCTTTATCGTTTGTGTTGATGATCACGGTCGCGTTGATCCCTTTTCGAGATTTAACAAATTGAATAGTTTGTACATTAACACTTGTATAGTTAATGATAGTCAACAAAGCCTTTGCATATCGAGTGCTACACTTACCAAATTAAGAATACACACCGATTTTAAGTACGCTAACATGAAATTTCAGTTATCCACTCCAAGTCTTTGTAGCTTTGATTATTTCGGTACTCCTCTTCAGAAACTTTGCGGGAGCATGAGCAATCTCTCTTCTGTCAAACATGTAAATATTGTCTGTGTCACTTCCATATCTGATCAGAATACCCCTTTGGTTCTACTCAATTGGCTGGTTGAGTTTACTAATATTGAATCATTGACGGTTTCTTCGAATACTCTTATGGTAAGTTAGGGAATATTTACTTTTTTACTATACCTACATTTCTTCCGTAGTTGCTGATTTGGAGTCTTCCTTAATTGATTAGGTTCTCTCTTTAGTTCCTGATTTATTGAAGGTTGAATTCCCTTCATTGTATAGCTTGAAGTCGTTGAAAGTAATAACGTACTCACATTCATCTATACCTAAGGAAATAGTGAAGTATTTGCTTCAAAATGCACCGTCGGCAAAGGTGACATCTTACTATTGGTTAAGGTAAATGTCCATTCAACTTGTTAAACACAATTTTTTTGGTTTGGTTTTTGACTTCTACTTAATGGTTTTACTTTTTCAGTGAAGGCATCACACAAGTTTTGAATAGAGAATGGAATGAAGAGCGAGTCCTGAAAGCATAACAAGAACACTCATGCCAAGACAAACCTTAATGACTAGATAGCATATTTTCTTTAATGCCAATTGCTTGTTTTTTATGCTTCTGCATATTTTCATTGCTGCATCAATCTAATAAGTACTCCCTCCGTCCCAAAACTATTGTCCTTTTAACTTTTTAGTTTTGTCCCAAAACTATTGTCCTTCTCGGAAACCAATGTAAAATTAAAGTAAGTTTACCATTTATATCCTTACAAAAGTTAAAACATTAATTAAATATATTTTCTCTTTCTTAATAAAGTAAGGGTAAAAGAGACTTAACTTATCAATCTTTATTGTTTCTTAATCTTTGTGCATAACTCTAAAAGGACAATAGTTTTGGGACGGAGGGAGTAATATTGTTTCTGTCTCTTTTTAACCATTTTACGATCTTTCAAAAACATACATATGACGATTTATAAACAGGTTTTTACACCTTTCAGATTTGTAAGTTGGTATCAAAATATGTATTATAGCACTTCTTCAGTTAATAAATTTATAGCTGTACATGATAGATTGAAATTTAACAATTGACAGAAAGTACAATACAGCAATATCAGTGTATGCCTATTTCCTGCAAATCCTTTTCTCACAATTTTTCTCTTTAGTTGTGTTGGTAAGTAAACTAATGAGATATTATACAACTATAATGTTTTTTTTTATATCGGAAAGATAAATTGCACCCGCCAAGATTTGATCTTTGGACCTCCCTCTACCTAACATATATGTCCCTAGCTCATATCACTTGAGCTATCCAACGGAGTTATACAACTATAATGGGATTTATATCAGTAATTATTTTCTCTATGTTTCAGTAAAGGAACAATCATATTGAAAACTATTGTGCAAGTGTTTTTGTGAATTGTGATTGTGAGCTGTTAATGTAGAAACAACAACATTGGAAGCCATGGATGTTGGTGGCAGGTGGTGGGAGACAAAGAGGAGAGAGAAAGAGAAGGTGGTGAGATATGGTGTGAGTGGTGTATGATAAAATTTAATAAAACAGTAAAATCCAACCCTTAATCTAAGTGGTCCATGGTGGGAAACTTTAGGATTTTCCCATGTTAAAATAGAAAAGTGGAATGATCGGGGTAGTACGAACTCTGTCTCTATGCATATATAAATTTTTTACTTTGATTCAACATATTTGTCATCTTAAAAACATGAATCGACAAAATGCATATTACCCTTTTTTGGCCTAAAAAATATAGATCAACTAGTTGTCTAGTAAATTTCAACCTTACTTTATATATATTTTTTTCACCACCAGTTTAATCTGATTCGGATGTCAGTTCTGACATCAAGTAGTTCCAACTCCTCCCGATCGCAATTACGGGAAATCGAAACGTGATCATTTCTACTAAATTCAACGTCAATCACTACTATACCAACTAACAATGGGTGATTTCAACCTTACTTTATATTCTTTTGATTTTACATGTTTTAGAATTTCCTTCTAAAAAATTCAATGAACCCTACGATTTTTTGTATTAAAAACAAACACATAAATAAAATGTAAGAATAAGAAAAATAGAAAATCACTTAAAGGTGTTTTTTTTTTTGTTTAAATTATTGAACAAAATAAAAAATCAGCGTAAAACAACAAAAACCCCCCAAAACCCTATGAAGAAGAAATGTATCGGAAAGAAGAAATTGGAATAGCACCACTCATCTCAACGCTGCCGGAGTTCGTCGTCCACCGCCACTAACACTCACAAATTCGTCATCAACATCAACCAGGTTTTCCTTCTTCTTCTTTTCCTTTTCAGATTTTCCTTCAGAAACTATTAAGAAAGATTTAGAGATATTAACGAGTTTTACAGGGAAACTATTAAGATTCTGGGTTGTTGTGTTTTGATTTGGAATGAACAATTCAAGACATCTTCGTTGGATGACACTGTTAATTACTATGGCTAAGGAATATTTAAGACAAGAAATATATATAGTTTAGGGGAAGCAATGTGTTAGAATAATTTTATGGTGTTTGAGTTGATCAATAAGGAACTATATATATGTTATTAAGTTAAACAACACTGAAGCATTCAATAGGAAGGGATCTTGAGTGACCATTACATGTGAACAGATACTAATATATTTTCCTGCTCAGATTAAGCATGTTTAATACTAGAGAAATAATATGATCATTATGTACTACACCGAATAGGATTTAAAAGGAGCAGAAAAGTAAAACGATATACTTATGGACTAGTTGGGATCTATCCATTAAATAGGTTTCAAAGCCGTCTGGATATATCACCTGATTTGAAGCCATAATATTATGCTTATTATTGGATTAGAAAATGATTGAGATGTCAATTGAATGACTTGCGCATCTGATGATATCAAATGTAGGCGTTTAATTTCTGGGTATGGCTGTCTTCTCGATGCAATGGGGGCATAAGTGTTTTATGTTTGCTTTCACTCTATTCGGAGACCTGTAGTTTTTATTAAACTGGTCAGATTTCATTATGTGTAGTGTACGTAATTGATTCTGACTAGAAAGTAGAAAGTTCCTATTCAAGGGAATTCTATGATGTTTGTATGGTGGGTTGCGTTCTGATATGTGCTTGCTTGAATGCTTTCTCTGTTGCTGGGTTATGGTCAGTTCTTAGCTGTGTGTTATATTTTCATATTTCAGTATTCCGTCTGCTTTTCTATGGAGTAAGAATTTTGAAACTTGAGGTGTTTCTATAATATATTTGGGTGTTGGTTTTGAATAGATTTGCATGCCTCTAGTTTGAGATCCTTGCTACTGTTTTCATATATGCAGACAAAAAGTCGCAACTATCAAGGCTCAAGAGGATTGAGTTCTGAAGCAAAGTGCTCTAAATCCTGTAAGACCAACACTCTATTATGATGTCATATCCATCCTTTAGGCACTGGGACTTTTTAGGACATTGTAGTTTGTTTGGATCCTATAATTTTATAGTGGGTATTGGAATCCATTCCAGAGTATGCTTACTATAGGGATAAATGCTTTCACATTATTCATAAAATGCTGCCCCACTTACTGTTTATTGTTTCCAATTTATCATAATTCCTTGCACTCGTAATAGGAAAACAAGTTGTTATGTAACTGTCACATAAGTAAATTTTGAAGTTATCTAACTTGTTGTATCATCAAGCAACTTGTATAGTGTCTTGCGTTTTCTTGATCCAAATTATGGGAAATCACAATGATTGGGTGATATTCCTCGTTATATTTGACTTTGATGTAAACCACGCTGAAAACTTATTTGACTCCACTATATGGTCATGTCTAAAATATAAAATGAATTTTTGGTCATCTAATTAAATATAGCATTTGTTGAACCTGGTTTAACACACACATACTCCATATGATTTAGATCTTCTCATAAGAGTTGACTCTTGATGCTACTGAATAAGGCTATTAATGTTATTCTCATTTATTGTCTGGAATAATGCAGTACTTAAAAGTATATTTTGTTATGCAGTTTTTCTTTAAATTACCGATAGCTGGAACGCTCAAGCTAAGGACATGGCAAATGAACCAAAAAATGAAAACCAGCAAGCACCAAATTCTGCACCACTTATCCAGAAAGCTGGTGAGGATCAAGTAGTCAGTGGCCTTGCTGCTGTGGGCTTTATAGATTCATTGGAGCAGCGATATCAAAAAATCAAAGAGCATGCAGAAGCTTATCCATATGTATGGGCTTCCTATATTGTCGTATATGGTGGCTTTGGTCTATGGACTGCCTATAGATGGAGAAAGCTTCGCAGGACAGAGGACAGTGTACGCACGCTTCAAGAAAAACTACGTAAGCTTGTTGAAGCTGAAAGATCTGGTAATTCTGCCAAAGAGGTTGAAAAGGGTTCCACATCTCATGCGAAGCCTTCCGAGTAGCTCACATTATAATATTCCTTACCTATTACAAAAGCCCAATAGTCTTGTTTACTGTTACTGATATCGCTTTTCTTTACCATCATCATTGCCGTTGGCTTGAAATAAGATAAGATTCTTTTGGCCCCTCTATCCAACTGAATCATTGGAGGAAGTCCTAAACTATATTGCTTTGTGGACATTGTTAAAATTTGAATCTCATTTTTCCTTCCAAAGTTTTGAGGTATTATTTTACCCAATCATTAGAAGTACTCCCATGTAGCTAATTACTGTTATATTGCATTTGTTCTAGTCTGTAATATTAAACACCATTACAAATTAGTCATTAATCTAAAGAAAAATTTCTTTGATTTTTCACTTAATTGTATAATGTTTAATTATTTACTCAAGAAGGCATTACATAATCCTCACTTTATGTTGACTATGTTTTTCCCAGTATAGACCGTTGATGTAGTTTTGCTTGTATAATATATGCACTAGAAATTTATTTTGAAAAGTAAGGGAACAAGGGTTTGTTACATATAAAAAATAATTCAGATCCATTATCTAACAAATTATGTTTTTTGAGATGGTTGATTCATGTGGAATTAGAAGCTTTATTGCTAGTTCAAGGCTGAGTATGCTTGTGTATAATCTATTTATCTAATCTTCAAGACCTTTGAATGAGGAGAAATGCTATGCACAAAATTATTCGTTGTTCTCACCAAACAACTTAATAGTTTATTTTATTTTTGACAAATTCATACTAATAGTTTTATACCAAATAGCATACAACCATCCAAATATAAATTTCCATGAAATGAACCCTGATATGAAATACACTTTGACCTCCAGCTACTTCGAAGTTCCAACTTTGTGCAATGTAGGAAACAAAAGTTTGTTATATATAACATCATTTAGGTTCATTTACCTAACAGTTTCTGTTCTTTTCGAAGGAATTTTGTGTTTTTGAGGTCTTTGATTTATGTGGTGTATTAAAATAATAAGAGATTGTGTGTGACAGTGTCATTCACTATGCACAGAAAAAACCCTCTATGATCATGAAGGTTTGATACAGTGAACCCAGTTATACAAATAGGACCAGAGGGCAAAATTGTTGGAACGTATATGACAGTCTGATAGTGATAATTGGATAAAAATTGTATGAGAACCTATTATAAGTTTGATTTTTGTCAAAGGGTTTTTGGATGATTCGCGCAATTGTTAAGTGATGAGTTATGATATAAAAATATATTCAATCAATCATCATTAACTGTTTAATAACTATTTTCCCCTAAAATGACTAAATAATTATAAAGCAATGCTCTACAGTAGAACTAAAAAATAAGTTTTTGAAAATTTTCAGGTATAAACTCAGTCTGTTGATAGAGGAAGGAGAAGAAAGAAAAAGTGAAACAATTCTAAAGGTGAGAGAGAGAGGGGGAAAGAAAGAACATGTTATCAATCCATGAGGCATGCAAGGAAGAAGGAAGATGATAGGATATGAAGATTAGAGGTTGGAGGAAGAAAAGGAAATTATGTAGCTGCAAAAAGATGGAGTAAGACAAGAGATACACTTCAGAAAGACAAAAATTAGCTTCTTACTCAATTGGACTAGAACTTCTTTATGGATTGAGAATACAACATAATGGCTTATTTGGCCAAAATACAACAATGATTTCAAAAATAAAGGTGGTAAAAAGAAGGTAGTGATTTCTCCACCTTTCTATTTCTTAATACTCAACTTTCACCAATCACAAAATCTACACTCCTACTCTACATTATGTTAGTAACCTAAAGAAATAAATAATAGAGCAATGGAGATGAGAAAGAGAAATGATTAAAAGGGGGAAAGGAGTCAAAGAGTGTGAGATAATCAACAGTAAATTAGCGAGCAATGCCACCATTACAAGATAATGAAGAAGATCATCATCTATCTGCATATAAAAAATCCTTCCAAATTCAGAATCCTTGTCTCTACTGAGCTTAACAACCGTTACTCTGGTTCTTAAGACTTATATATTCTGCAACTGGGAATAGGAGATTCGAATTACCGAGCCAGAAAGTGAGGTTGCATGCTTGCAAACAAGGGCCTCAGTAGCCTGATCCTCGGTCTCAAACTGAATCAGACCTTGTTTCTTACCATTCATCTCAAATACTTTGCTATTGACAATGGTTCCATGGTCCTCTAGAAGTGTAACAATCTCCTCCTCAGTTATGTCTTGTGGGAGTGTAGACAAATGGATCATCTTTGTTGGGGAGCAGCAATAACGGTAGTTTTTAGCAGCGTTACGATTAAAACGGTTTAGATTTGAGTTGCTGTAGTCGTGCGTGTCAGCACCTTGGGTTATGTTTGGATGCTTGGAGAAGTTGACCTCTAGTCGCTTATCAAACAACATTGCTCCCTACATGAAAATGATTATCACAAATCTTAGATATAAAAAATAGGGTATGCAGACAAATTTCCAGGATGACTAAAATATCCAACAAGAATTCAGAGTAACTGCAATTTCACACCATCTTGATGTAAATTTCTAGTCTAGAAATTAAAAAAAAAAATGAAATCAACAAGTTTTCTTTTTTCTAACAGAAGCAACACAAACCATCAATTAAAATTATAACTTAGTTTATTTAGATTTGACGACACTAACAATGTTGGCCATGTCAGAATAGTACAACTATGATTTTGCATCAACAGTATCTTGAGTGCCGTCATAGCAAAAACATGGGCCAAAACCAATCATTTAAAAGGATAAATGCATGGCAAATACAACAATTAAAATAACAAATGAACAACTAGTGCATTGTTAAAAAAAAAATCTTCAGAATAAACAGATGCAATAAATGCTTCCTCTACTTATAAATCAGATCCTTCAATTGCAGTTGTGTTCCATACATTATACAAAGGAATCAAGAAGGAAAAAAACCACCAATAAAATAAATTAATCTCAATATTTAAGTAAACGGTTTTCATGGATGGTTTACCGAACCAGTGAAAGAGAAATGTGATTTTGCTTGTATCAAATCAAACTTTCTTCACTTTGTTTTAATAATAAACAAAACCATCAAGCAAACTTGTGATATGAATTGTCGATTATATACATTGATATTGTAGACCAAAATTATTGAAATAATATATAAAATGAAAAATCACTGGGAGCAGCTATAACAAATGTAGCAAACAACGATCACTTATCATATAAAGTAAACTCGTCACAAAAATCTAGTATTACAATACATATTCAACAAGGTGGACATGAAACAAACCTTCAGATAGTGTACGGCTAGTTCTGCTTGGAAACCATCTCCCATCTGGATAAGTGCATGATCTGGTTTATTGCGTAGAAGTTTAATTCTCACAATGTTTCCATAAAGGGAGAACAGGTTGAACAGTTTGTCCTCGTCAATTCTCTGAGATAAACAAATTTGAAGCTAAATACACTGAGATATTGAAAAAAATTTAGATGACAGAGAAAACACTTACATCAGGATTCAGATTTGAGACAAGAAGTGTACATCTCTCATTTGTCCCAGTAATTCCAGGAGGCAAACCTCCTCCAAAGGCAGCAGCAATGGCTGCAGAATTGGGCATCTACAATTCAAACAACAACAGTGAACGGCGTTATTTATAAAATAAAATAAAAAATAATGAGAACAAAATGTATCACTTACATGTATGTTTACAGCCAGCTTACTAAAAAATCATATTAATTATCATGTCACTTATCTCAAAGGTGAAAAACTCCCATAGTTCAAGAAACAAAAACTCAACAAATAATTCCCAAAATTGGTTTGCTATAATCATAAGACTTGATGTTTTCTATCTTTATATTTTAGAAAGATCAGCGGGCACAATGAGAAATTGACCATCACACATTTCGAATGTTGCTTCTCATAAGATACAAAATGATAATAACTTAATACATTCAACTGTGCCAGAATAATATAAACTTGGTACTTCAACTTTATGTGAAAAATACCCACCTGTGGATATCCAACTGGAAGAAGGGGGGCAAAAAAAGACAAACATCAGTACACTGACAAATAACACAAGTTGAAAAACAAAATAAACCAACCAAAGCAGTTAAATTTAGCACCTGCCCTGGCTCCAGAACCTTGAACACCACCATACATGTTTCCTGCATCACCATATCCAAGCTGTTTCACAAAATATGACAAGGAAAAAGTAATACATATGTCCATTAGAATGCACTTCAAATATATCAATAAGAGGATTTGATTCATAAATAGACAAATAAAGATTCAAACAAACATACTTGTGGAGGTCTGCCTTTCTGTTCTGTAGGGAGACTTGGGTTTGTGAAGTCTCTGTGAAACATGAGGAATAAATCAGCAAAAAATGTGATAAGATGATAAAACAGTGAGAGACAAAAAGAGAATGAATCACCTTGAACGGTCATTATTGTAGTTTACTTGTAATTCATCAAGGCTGTAAATATGATTAAAATTGAGTGTCCATATTAGAAATCAAAGTAAATAAGAGAAAGGAAAATACAGAAGGCTGAGGTGTTACAAATCGACTCAAACACAATCATAACATAAGTTATGTAAACCCACAAGCAATGCACAGAAATTATTTAGACAAATTAAACCTACTTTGAGAATTGAATGTCCAGCTGACAGCAACCATCATAAATATTGCGGCCCTAGAAATTTCCAAAATTTCAATTAGAATTTAGAAATAAAGCGAGAACTTAAAGGTCCTGCAAAGCCCCATACAGAAAAGAAATGCTAAACAACCTGAAGTGCAGTTCTTGCAGTAACAGCACTCTGTTGTGATGGATACTGGATGAGAGCCTGAAAGCCTGCAAAATTTGGGAAACATGTGATAAAACAATTAGTAAAACACACAATAACTTGTCTATGCATAAAAAAATGATAATTTTGTCCACAAGAAAAATGCAATGACAATCCTCATTTCTAATAACAGAGCAAGGGATGCATAATGTGTTGAAAAAGGAGAAGCATTCCGCTAAACATAAAAAAATCAAAGCCAATAGAATTAGAAATTCATTTAAAGTCAAAACCTTGTTTTCCTATGTGGCTATTACATGCTAACAACATCAAGTTTCATTCTACAATGTGGGTCAGTCACATGTATCAATTGACACTACTATACTGTAGTTATTTAAATCCAAATGCAGCATTAATATTTGTATGCAATGGGGGGAACCATTTGATTACAAACTTATTGTTGTTTAAACTTCATGAAATTTTACACAAATAATCAATGCGATGAATAACTATTGTTCAGTGTCCAAGTATAAATGGGAGGGAGTGTATGTGTGGGCGTACATGAGTGTCTTCGTGCATCAGAAAAAATTATTGCATGACAAATATAATCTCAATCCACACAGTTAAAAATCAGAAAAGCATAAAACAGAAAGAAAGAAGAGAAAGGGAGAAATCTGAGAGAATCTGACCAGCTGACTTCTGAAATGTCACAATCTTTTCCACAGATCCATGGGGAGAAAAAACTTGATACAGTACATCCACTGTTATGGGATAGAGCACGTGATGAATTGTAACTAAGAGAATTCGGTTTGGCTGTGCATCCAGAGGGTTCCAAACAGCAGGACAGCATTGAGAAAGAGAAGAGATAGAGAGAAAGGAGAATAAATAGAGAAGTATATAATAAAGAGAAAAGGAGAATAAATAGAGAAGTATATAATAAAGAGAAAAGGATAATTGTAGATTCATTATTCGTAGAATATCAATTTTACACACTGAAATGTGGGGGGCGGATATATCACATAGAAAACAAATAGTACCAATCCTATTCTTTCTGCTTTTGTAAGCAATCAACAAGATGAAGCATGTAATTTTCAGTTCTGATATATAAACGAAAAAAATCCAACCTCATCTCCTCGTCCTTGACTTTGATCTACTGTTGTTAGCTCTTGATGAGAGGAAAACTGGACATAAACATTCCTCCCCCTAAAACAAAATAAAAAAGATGATTAGATTATTCAGGCAATTTTAATATCAATGTGAATAGATAGAGCATTTCAATCTTAATATATGAGGACAAAGATCAAGATATCAAAATAATAGTCATCGAAATAATGAGCCACAAGCAAATTGTACCTTATGCTAGGCTGAGTATTTGAATAAAACTGTAAAGCGCTAATTGCAGATGGAACATCTTGCATTTGAATAAGTGCCTGCAAATACAGCACAACAATTTTAGTATTGTCCAAATAAAGAAAATTATAAAATGAAGCACTTTTGAATTTAAAGGAAAACAAACAGTTTCATTTAAAGGCGTGAAAGAGAAAACCTGATTTTTTGCACGCAACATCACCAGCTTTGTAACAACCCCAAAAGTTTGAAATAGCTGAAGTAAATCATGCTGCAATCAATCAAAGAGGCAAAAGTTATAAATCTTTCAGGAACTTCTAAAACAAAGAGCTCAAATAACATTTTAGTGTAATATTGTGAAAACAGCCTATAATTGTAACTGCATCATAATTCATAGTTCATTCTCTGCAAACCACTAAGGCAACACGCTAAAATCTAAACTTATGAATTCAAATACCAATTTCAACTTCAGTCTTATCCAATCATGTAGACAGAAAACTGCAGTAGCGTAAAATAAATGCCGATCATGGTCTAAAAAAGTGATAAAATAAAACAAACACACACACACACACACAATGAGAGAACATGCTCGAGCCATTCAGTTAAAGGCACATCTAGGCATAAACGAACAAGCAAATATGAAGGTGCCATCATATAAAAAAAAGATACAGAACAGAATCAGAACAAGAGACAAGATCCATATATATGTTAGCAATTGAGCCGTAGCACAGTCATAAACACATCATGTTACCAAAACAAATAAGTACAAACAACACAAACATCCAGCAATACAGAAAGAAAGTGAGAGCCAGAGGAGTACCTCAGATATTTCGTGCCCCACGTTTCGAACATGAATGACTTTGGAAGGTTCAGTCATGGTAAATTAACCTGTATAATAAACAGCAGATAAAAGATTAACCTGATAATTATGAAGCACGGACACAGACCCTGATAATTTTTTTGATAAAATGATATATTTCAATGTAAAGGTAAGTGTCAGTGTCGGACACACACCGGGACACGCCTATTCGGAGAAGTGTCTGTGCTTCATACTGATATAATAACAATAACACTAAATTACTTCAACTCTTTCTTTTTTGTTGAATTTATGGCTATAATTATCATCAAATTCACACAGTTCTCAATTTTGAATCCATTTCAAAGTATGCAACTAAACTGTAGTAATAAAAACAAACATTTGGCATGCTTGAAAATCTCACTCTACAAAACCCCAAAAAAAAAAACTTTAAAAAAATCACTTTTTTTCTGATTAATTTTGAAACCAGAATTGAACTAAATCACGATCCGAATTAAATCACAATGCCAATAGTAAAAATTAACGAAAAAAATGGAATTTTAATCTGAGAGTGAATAAAATTGAGATGAAACAGAAGTAACATACCCCCAATTGGAGAGCGAATCTAGAGAATATGCAAATGAAAGAGCAGTAAAAATAAAAAAAATAGGGTATGTACGAATTTGAGCTCAGAACCCCAAATTCGCTATAAATCGTAAAATCTAAACAGAAAAAAGTACCGAACACAATCGTTGGTTCAAAAGTCAGAAAGAAAAAAGCAGAGAGAGAGAGAGAGAATCTCACAGAATGAAGAGAGAGATAGATACAGTGTGAGACGCACGATTTGATGAGTCTCTTAACTTAACGCTATGAACATATGTTGGGTTTTTTTTTTATGTTTTTTTGTCGAGACCGAATATCCACCGAATGTAATGACTAATTTTCCGTTTGATTGGAGACACTATAAAGAGTTGGGTGAGTTAGTCCAAAAATTTAAAACTTCTTCATGTTTATAAATTTATAATGATAATATAACTATTGACTGTTAGTTAAAGAATAATGAATTCAACAGCTCGGCCATTTAAACTTATTTAATACTCTACAAAAGAATGGGAAACAACATTAAGCCAATAAATTAGTTTCTCGGTAATTTTATGAATATTTAAAAATTATCTTTCTCAAATTTTATTCATTTTAAGTCTATCTTTCGTCAAAAAAAAAAGTCTGTCTAAAAATATATTATAAGCTAAATTAATAGTAAATAGATAAAGTTAAAGATGAAATTGAAAGTAAATTATGAAAATATAGAGATTTAATCGATGATAAATGGCTAAAGACAAAGGATTAACTTAACAAATTTATAAAACCAAAATGTATCACAAAGTTAAAGATCAAGTTGAATTATGCATAGTAATTAAAATTTTACATTCGATTTAATGATTGAGATCGTATGATGCGTGAAGTAATTAGGGTAGTCGGAATGAATGAGATGACATAGATAATCTTTGTTTGAATTTAAGGCTCAAAGTTTGAAGGTTAGACCTCACTTGTACTGTTTTTCTTTTGACAAATATAATTGATATAATTCACCTATACTTATCCACTTATTTTTGTCTTTCTACATTGGACATTCATTGGCCAATACTATGCACAAGTAACATATTTGTGTTTCGGATACATAAATTATCAAACCCCTTTTATCAGATCAAACTATCACTACATATTTCTTCAATTTTAGTTTGTCGTGATTCCTTCTAGTTAATCCATTAATTTGAGAAACTATGCAATATTGCATTGCCACCCATTACATGGCACAATTTATAGTGCATAAATACCTCATATTGTTTAGTGTACCCCTAAATTTCTAGTACACCCCCAACTATATTGCGTGGTGCACCCCTTAAATTTCTAACACACCCCCCAAATTAGAGGTGCGCTAGAAATTTGAGGGATGCACTAAGCAATTTAGTTAGGGTTGAACTAAAAATTTGAGAGGTGCATTAAACAATTTTCATTGTTTATGCACGGTGCATAAGAAAAAAGCTTATGCACCATAACCACTCCCCCATTACATTACTTTTTTTGGAAAGAAAGAGGGCCGAAGCCCAACCATTACATTTATTTTACAAGCAAAGATGACATTAAAGGGCATAGAAGAGGTACTCCAACTCATATTACAAAGTTCAAAGCTTAAATACGATATCGGGGTATGGTTATAACACCATTTAAGATACACATTATCAGAACTTTGTCTTAGAAATCTTTTCATTCTGTTTTATTTTATATAGATAAACCATAAACAAAAGACTATTTTGACTGTAAACAAACCTAGGCAAGCAACCTACCTTTCTTTTGAAGATTATAGAAGTCTTTACTATTCCAAAAACACCAAGTAAAAGCTACTAGCTAGCAATTTGATACTACATTAGCTATGAATGTTGAAAATTTATAAATTTAGAATTGTCTAAATATAACCCTAATGAAAAACAATATATGTAAATATAAATAAATCTAAATTTAAGAAAAAACCAAAAGTTGGAAGTATTATGGGTACAACTAAATTCCAATTGAAACAAAAGTAAGGCAGAAATAAATAAGAAAACTCAAATAACCAGGATCCGAGTTATCAAAATGTCAGATGGAAGACGCTACAGAGTTTTAAAGAGATGGTAACAAAAACACAAAAAACAAGTTCCCAATATTTCAAAACAACTAACAAAATTAAGCTTTGAGGCGTCCATAGAACTTTTGCTTCTCTTGTGTTGTCTGGAAACGACCATGGCCAAACTTGGAAGAAGTATCGATAAACTTGAGTTTGATTTCCTCTGATGCAAGACGAGAAGTCTGCTTGAGTAGGGACTGACGCAATGTAATGACCCTCTTTTTGGGACCAACACAGCCTCCCTTGATCATCAGAAAGTCCTCCTTCACAACACCATAGTGAGGGAAACCACCCATTGGGGTGATGTCTTTCTCAGTCCTGGGAATAACACAAAAAGTTGGATTAGTTTGTGACTAACTTGATGCGATTATACAACCAAAAAATTTCTCATTGTATAGCAATTTAAGGCAGGTAACCAAAAACAATAGGAGCATGTAACTCACCTATCGAACTCGGTCTGGGCATCATGGGTCTCTTCTCCCACCTTGCCAAGCTTGTAAATTTTCTTGTTCAGCTCGGTTCTGTGATGGTATCCATTCTGACCAGCTCTTGCAACAGTGAAAGAAACTCTAGCAGGATGCCATGCACCAATACAAGCAACCTTCCTCAAACCCCTGTGAGTCTTGCGGGGAAGACGAGTAACACCCCAACGAGTAACAACACCTTCATAACCCTTACCTTTTGTCACTCCAATGATGTCAATCATTTCATCCTTCTGGAACACAGCATCAATAGGAACCTGTTTCTCAAAGAAATTGTAAGCAAAGTCAACCTTCTGGGCAATGGTACCACCATTAACCTGAATCTCCATGATATGGGCTTTCTTCTGCTTCAATCCCTTCATTTTTCGGATCTGTGATAGGTAGACAAAAAATATTTGTAAGAAAATCAACATATAACAGCAAATATAACCACTTAATACAGACAATTTGAACTAGATATCAAAATCATTAGCATGAAAATATTTACACAATGCAAACTTGGTCAAAAATCAAGTAATAGCATATGTGGCACATGTAAACAATTTCATGTGGCAACATTATTTTTACAGAATGTTATAGAACATAGTTCTAATAATAAAAAATAAAATAACATGAGTCAGAAATCTCGTGTGGATGTGCCGCTCATTGCACCCAGTCAGCACTGCGTTTGCACAGATATTTCATCATTCTCATCTCACAAAAGAAAACAGAAACCATAACATAAAGGGGCATAAACTTAGTAGAGTCAATATTGTGACATACTAGTACAAAGAAGGTGGCACATAAATAAAACTAAGTACTAGAGAAGGTAATACATAACTAAAATTACTTTATCATATATAAGGATAACCCAAAAGAGTGGCAAAAGTATGCATCAGATTTAACTAGTACCTGAGTGTGAGCCAACACACGGATAACAGTTGCATACTTCTTCAACTTCTCAAGCTGTGTCTGAATGTTTTTCTTCCCTTCATCACTTTCATACTGCTTTGAGTACTTGCTGAAAGCCTTCTTCTTGGACTTGCACCAGTTCTTGTAGAACCTACGCTTAATTTCCTCACTCAAATGCTGAGTCCAGACAGTGTTCAATGTTCGAAGACCACGGGGAGTTTTCACGTAACCGACAACACCAACAACAACCATTGGAGGGGTCTCGATGATTGTGACAGGTTCACAAGTCTCCTTTTTGTGAAGCTCTGAATGGGAGGAAATTACGATTCAATTATTCGTTGGAAAATCAGAGGACTACATGACAGGTTCAAGAATGCAACAATTAATGTAATGGAAAAAACGAACAAAACAGTAGAAAATTTAAAACCACAATCAGGCTGAGAGTGAGACACATTATAAAAGTGTATTTTAAAAATATCAACTAACAATGGAACAGATTTTATTTTAGTGAATAGTGGTAATACAAAGAAATTGACACAGGATACAAAAATGCATAGCCTGAAACATGTCATATCAATATCACAATAAACTGTCAATTTGAAGCAAGACATTCATAACTAAATTAAAAAACAATATTTCATAATAGTATGAGAATATTCGTGAGAAAAAGTATATAGATTATGTAACAAAGGTTTGAAAAGCTAAAATGCAAAAAACATTAATCAGATTAAATTGGAAAAAACACAAATTAAGATTATGCTATTGAAGATCAAGTAAATATGTGAGCAAGTACAAATTTGATACACAAAGAAAAACATTAGTCACATTAAATCATTCAATAAAACAGAGTTCAATGAGAAAGCAACTCACTGGATCCTGGTTTCTCGACTTCTCTGACAATGTGGGTCATACCAGCCTTGTAACCCAAGAAGGCAGTAAGCTTGGGTGCCTTGGTTGGGTCATCCCTAGGGAAAGCCTTCACTGCATGAGTAAAAATCATTCAATAACAAAGTTATATATATATACAAGAACCCATCAATTAAACATTTAACCAAAACTACATATTCATAAGTGTTCAATAAAATTAAGCAAAGCTTATTAAACACACCAGCTCAATTAACTAAATGATGATTAACAGACATAAAATAGTCAATATCATTAAAATATTTAAGGTTCATTACTAAACTAAAAATCATAATCAATTTATTTTTTTATTTATCATCATTTAATCAAAAAATTACAATATGAAAAACAAACATACATCAGGATTTAATGGATTAATTAAGGTTTTTAATTATAATTAAATAATAATCAGAAACTTAAATAGGCTTATTATATAATTAGATCGAATCAACAAAACCATTTTAAACAACAAAATCCTTATCATTTTGGATTAACAAGCTCCTAATTACACTTCAATTGAGTAACATTAACACTAAACAACTATGTAAAAACTAATAACTAAGAAATGAAAGAAAACAAAAAAACCTTTTCCTCTGTGACGAGCAGCACGCTTCCTTGGGAGAAATCCCAATGAACCATGTCTTGGATGCTCGAATTTCCTGTGAGACATCTTTTTCTTCCTTCAAAGACAAAAATCAAAATCAAAATTAGTGATTAAACCCTAAAATGAAGCATAGGATACAATTTAAGAGGAATGAAATGATTTCAAGTTGAAAATGATTGGTCGATTTGATGAATTTGGAGAAGAATGAAGCAAAATGGTGTGAAGAAAATGGAAAAGGAGAGAATTGGAAAACCTACCTGAGGCTGCTGTTGCCGCTACGCAAGTGAAGTGTACACTGACTGACCCTAAAACCCTAATTACATACTCCTTTTTTATAGATGAGGGCCATATGAGGCTTTTACTTTTTTATGGGCTTTTCATTTGTATCTGAGTTGTACCCAATAAGCCCACTTCACAAAACTGCCTTTTTTTTTTTAATTAAGACACTAATTTGTAAAATAAAATAAAATAAAATAAATACTACTATACCTTTTTAGTTTTATTTTATTTTATTTTATTTTGTCAGATAGACCAGTGACTAAAATTTCACCTATTAAAAATAAACAAGTTGACGTAGCAGGATTCAAACATCGGTTCCTACATATACATGAAATATGTCCTACCAATCGGTCCATACACATACGTACAATATGTCATACCAATTGAACTAAGCTTATGACACTATATTTTTAATCATTATCTAATTCATCTTTTTTAAATATATTTATAGTTTATTTGTAAGAAAACTTATTTATAGTGTTTTTTTTATAATTCATCTTTTTTAATCATTATCTCCTCTCTACAATCTTAGAAATGTTAGTGTTTGATAATTGGTACTCCTTCCGATACTAAATATAAGAGATTTTTTACTTTTTAGATTTATGTAATGATTGATGTATTTGGTTCATAATATAGACCAAATACATCAATCATTTCATGAACCTAAAAAGCAAAAGTTTTCTTATATTTAAGACCGGAGGTAGTAATATGGTGATGAAGATACAATGTTTCTTAATGCGGATGAGAGTGTTTTGACTCTCCTCATTGCTTAGGTTGATGCACTAGGAGTATTCTTTTTCTAAAAAATTAATTTTTTCTTCTTTTTTTGTTTCTTTTTATTTATTTTTCTCTCGTGTAACAAAAAAATAATAGTTTAGTAATTATTGAGAGATTGTATGAGTTAAGTTCATAAGGAAAAGTTTCTTCAAAAAAAAAAGTTCATAAGATGAGCTCAACTTAAAAGAATAGTACATTTTGTCAATATAAAAAATAAAAGAATAAATAGTACATTAAACAAAAGTTAAGAGAGATACATATTTTCCGATGAAACAAAAAATAAAACAAGAGAGATACATAACATTGCAACACTTACAACAAAAATATATTTACATTTTTCAAAGAACATTTGTTAGACTTAAACTATCTCTATTAATAATTTTATAGTGATTGAGAAAACCCAAATATAAAATATCTCATTTCACATTATCTAAACACAATCTCATTTCAAAATTCACATCTCAAGTAACCAAGCTAGCGGGGAAATCTTTGAGAGCAAAGATCAAGACATCAATTTTCATGGCATGTTTAAGATATTAAGTAGCTTAAAATTTTGCTCCAATAGATATACTGAAATTTTATGCTTACGTGCATCAATGCTCAAAAACACAAGTCGCACTTATCTTAATCAAATAAACTTACCTTATCCTAGGGATAAATAGGAATGTGTTATATGACTTTGGCTAAATGTGGAATCATTTACAACATTGTTTGAGTCACAAGTCACAAGATACTATATATATGGTTGAATATGAATTTTCACTGTCACAACCAAATTTGTCATTAAGTTGGGTGAATTATATTAAATTAAATTTACTTTACAAACAACAGCCCCACATTAAATACTAGTGTTAGTGCATTGCTGGCCTATTGAGCTCAAAAACACAAACCAGCTACTGACTAACCTATATCATAATCAATTCAGATTCAGCTTTCATGAGATAGTGATGCAGTTCTTCACATACTCCTTTTTCACCATAAGAACTACTCCAAATGCATTTTATAAAGCAAATATCATAGAGTGCTTGCATTTTAGGTAGCTGATCACATAGAACAGAAAGCTTTTAATACATTAATTTCCAAGTACTTTTCTTCACACATAAATTGGTTTATAATAGCAACATATGCATTCAATATCTTAATTAATTTTATGGTTATTGGATAGTGACTGATCACATAAAAGTACAGCAATGAAAATTTTCTTCTTGCTCTCTCAATATACTATTAAGGTCTAGTAGTATAAAAAAATTGTTTAAATTAATTGTGCAACAAAGTAAAAAGCAAAACCATCATATATTGCAAATATTAGATACATTATTCAGAAGAAAATCATAAATTAAAATCTCTATACTTCATTGACCATTAGAATTTACAACTTGATCTTGAATCCATTTTTTCCCCTTCTTTAGCTTCTTTGTAATCTACATACACTAGCTACAATTTCTATTTTTGCAACAAGAACAAAAAATTATGCATATGGCAGATTTTTCTGCATAAAACAAAATATAATATATCTAAGACTTACATTTCTTAATCACAATTCAATCCGCAAAGTTCCAACACAATGTCATTTTTCGACAAGAACGGATTAATCCTAACCCAAAGAAGCGAAAAGATTGACGCCAAAAGAATCGCCCAAACCAAAATGATGGTAGGGACACCTTCTTGTTTTCCCATAACACCTTTGAGAAATGGATAAAGATGTAAAATAACCCATAGAGCAAAAAATAACTTGCCAAACAAAGGACCCCATGAATCATAACCATTGTTTATTGCATCTGAAACACCAACAATAACTCCAATTATGTTTAAGATAAGCAAGGTTAAAGGAGGGATTAACAATGATGTCCACTTGAAAATGTAGAGGTCTGCAAAGTCTCCATCATCGGCGGCTTTTGATGTGACAGTGAAGTTTGTGTTTACTCCTGCTAGAACCTTAAGCAAACCTTGAAATAGAGCAAAGAGGTGTGAGGAGGCACCGCCGATGACCCAGAATTGTTCGTTCCTCCACCAGTCATTTATGCCAACACCTCCCCATTGCATTTCTAGGATGCCGGTTGCAGCTATAGAGATGAAAAGTGCAATGAAAATGGTACTAGCATAGTTGCTAATCTGTTAACAAGAAAAGATAAAATAAAGCATTAGCTAAAAGCTCACAATGCATCACAAGTCGCAACATTTTGGCCATGTTTGGATTGACTTATTGAGCTTATCTACTGAGTACTAATTTGTGAGACTGTTCGAGAGAGCTTATAAAAAAAGTTATGACATGTTCATAAGTTGTTTTCAGCATATTTCCATAATCTCTCAAGAATAACATAAATAACTTGTACATAAGCATTTATATGATAGGTGCTTATGCTATAAGCACTCAGTTATTCTATTTATGCAAACATGTTATATATGTTTATGGATTCCTAGAATAAAGTTCAATGCAATGTATTTAATTTGATCGTACCTCCGGCACAATAAACTTCCCAGTTAGAAGACACACAGCAGGCAAGGTGCAGTAGGCAATTAAAGGAACTGATGTCAAAGGATAAACAACCGAGTTTATGTAAGATAAACGTTCCAACCATTTCAAGCCACAACCATATCCATACCAGACAGGACAATGCCTACTCAACATAATCTCAACAGATCCAAGCGCCCACCTAAGAACTTGATGCAGACGATCAGAGAGATTTATAGGAGCTGAACCTTTAAAAGCAGGCCTTTTTGGCATGCAGTATACCGATCGCCAACCAAGACTATGCATCTTGAAACCGGTTAAAATATCCTCCGTAACTGAACCATATATCCATCCAACCTGAAAGACGATTCAAATTTAGCGCAACTATATAAATTCAAGCTTAAAGAAACCATGAAATGTACCACATATACCTCTTTCCCCCATTCTGTCTTGTCTTCGTAACCGCAACTGATGACATGGATGGCTTCTTTCAAGAGTGATGCAGAAGTAGCCACTTTTAGTATGCCTCCATCTTCCATAAGTGTTGAAGCTATGAAAACAGATGATTGTCCAAATTTTTTCTCAAATTTTAGTTGAGACATTATTGACGACTTTTCATTGTCGATACCTGTGAAGTTGGTTTCAAAAACACAAATAAGTCCAAGTAGCATGAAAAGAAAACAAACTATATTAAGCTTTCATACACATATATATTATAATAGTATCACAATATGTAATATATTTATTTACCTTCAATTCCCTCTTCTATAGTTTCTAGTGCATGCATTTGTTTTGCGACGTCCTTACTCGTTTTCTTCTTTCTCGGACCAGATTTAACTTTCCTATTCTTCTTTCTTGATCTACAACAAAAGAAGCACCATTTTGGCCAACAATTACATGTCCTCCCTGGTGGTTTCTTCGTAGCAGGAGCATCATATCCATAGAGTGCTAGCCTCCTGAAAACACATCCAGTTCCCACATATATTGGTCCTTGAATGCCATCTAAACCTTTCATGTTGATCTATATAGATATAATGAAATTGAGGTTAGATTTTCCCTCTAAAGCACAAAAGTACATGTAGCACAAATTAACAATAAATTACTACTCACATCAAAGAATACAACATTGCGATTTGAGTATCTATCATGACGATCAATTCCATCAAATCTTTGAGGAAATTGCACGTAGCATATTTTTTTCCCTGATGTAGGATCCATCATGAAACACATGGCTTCGCGAAGTGCCTTACTGTTGTTTATGTAGTGATCACAATCCACATTTAGCATGTAAGGAGCATTTGATATGACTGCCGAGACTCTCACCTTGGTTAAGAAAAATTCAACACAAATTTGTCAGGAAAATGAAAAGACATTAGTAATCTGAAAATCTTATCTGCGAGAGAGGAGACTCTACCAAGGCATTCATAGCACCGGCTTTCTTGTGGTGTTCAAATCCAGGTCTTTTCTCACGTGACACATAAACAAGACGAGGTAACTCATTCCCTTCAATATCACGAACACCATTTTGTCCAAGGAAAACCTGCATAGTTTAAATGTGATCAACTAACTTAACATGCATAATTTGATCAATTTTTGCTTATATTACCCACCTGAATCATTCCTGGATGATCCCTAACATTGTTTCCAGGCCATGGAGTCCCATCTTGCATTGTCCAACCATCCTCAGGAACCTTTTGTGCCATTGCAACCAATGCATTAATCCTCACTTTAAACTCTTCATATTCCCTCTGTGCCAACAAGATTGACATCACAATACGCAATGAATTCATCATTTTTTTTGAGACTACATATACAAAGCAAATCAAAATCATAATAACAACAAGCTCAAGCTCAAACCTTAATAGCACGACGCTCCTTGATGAATGTTGGATCCACTTTGTCTCTCAGATAGTCAACCTTCTGAGCAAAATACCATTCAGGAGCCCGCGGTTCAATACTGAACTTCTTGCAGAATGGAACCCATTTTCTTGCAAACTCTGAAGTCTCTGAAAGTGCTTCAAATGTTAGCATAGCTGCACCGTCGTCTGAGACATAGCATGCCACTTTTTCCACCGGATAATCTACGGCTAGGATGGACAGAACTGTGTTTGCAGTTATAAGAGGAGGCTCTTTCATAGGATCCACTGTACTAACGAACACGTCAATATCAGCTAATTCACATGTCTTTCCTTCTTTCTCGTACCTCAGTGATAAACGATCAAGGTATGTTTCTCGCTCAATTGGAGACCATTTTGGAAACTGATCCAAAATCCATGACACAGCAAACCAAATTTCACATATTACTGATATCAGCCACAATGCATATGCATCCCTGACCGGATGGAGAATTCTGTAATGGAAAAAGAGACCAAGAACAGCGATTCTGAGTACAATTATGATTCGATATGGATTTATCTTGCTTGGACTAATTGGTAACTTCCTCCACAGTGGTTGCCTTCCTTCATCCATTCTGTTAACACAGGTTCATATCAGAAGTGGATTTTTTATCAAATTTTATATTTACAAATGATAAGAATTAAATATTCGCACCTACTTTGGCAAATCAGAGTCATTAATCTCATCATAATTTCCACCACCGCTGTTACTGCCTTTGTGCTTAACCAACTCTAAATTTTCATTCTGCTTTTTCTTCCATTCCTCCACTCTTTCCTTCCACGCCACACTTCCGTATCCGTAAACAGCCAAATCTTTATTAGGATCCATAGTTCTAGGTTGAACTGCAAACATCAAAACATAGAAACAAGATTGAACATGAAACATGTTAATATGGTACAAAATGCAAGCATTGTGCAAATGCTAACCAAAATAATAATCAACATACCCGGCATGAATGAATCAGGAAAAGGCATAGGATGAACGCGTTTCTCACGGGGCATGGACGGAGGGATAATGAGAGCATGTTTATCAGAAGAAATCCCAAGATCCTTAATTAAAAAAATTCATAATTAGACAAATAAAACCTAGAAATTCCATAAACAAAGCAAGAACAACTACATTAGACTTGAAAATCAATTAACGTCAACCTCATGATCATATCTTAGGAGAGGTATATCATCAGCCACAGAAGCTGCATCAAACTCTGACGGCGTGGTGATTCCAGCATAAGCATTCATTTGTGAACTCCGATCAATATTGTTGAGGCGAGTGGAGAGCATGGCCTCAAAAATGTGATGAGGGTCATGCCTGATATTGCTTCCAATATCAAACTCATTTTCCAAATCATCAACATCATCCTCTTCTTCATCACCCTCAACTCTCAGACTACCTGATTGTAAGAACATCAATCCCGGTTCAAAATAGAACAAAAAAAAAATAAAATGCAAACATATAACACACAATATTAGATTTGATCACTGAGTTCGACCAATTGTGCCTACATCGCTTACTACAGAATCGCTGCAGTACCTTTCTATTTTCAATTAACTATCAAATATACCCAACACTGATATCGATTGCTCCGTTAACCAAATCTACTTCTTCAGCATATGCATAACAAAGATATGGAAATAAAGAAAAGGTTGATTGAAGGCTTACCCTTTATACGTTTGTATTTGGTTTTGCAGTGAGGACAAGCTTGGTTCCCTTCTCTTCTTTCATACTCATAGCAAGTTCTGCACACAGGGAATGCACATTCATTGCAAGCAACAAATGGTTCACCATCCACAGTGACTTCTATCTCATCACCACAAATCTGGCAAATTTGTCCACTCAATTCAGTAACAGCATTCACCTGCAATAAGTAAGAACAATAAATGTTTCATGAACATATAAGACAGTACAATATTTTCACTTTGCAAGTTTGGTATCAAAGTGAAAAAACTTTCATGCAGTTAATTACCAGCACTAAAATTGACAAAACAAAAAGTATAGAAAACATAAAAAGGGAAAGAACTTAGATGAAAAATTCTCAGAATACATATGCAGAAGAGTGGAAAAAAAAATCAACTTTTACACTTGTTGCAGCTTGAAACACTCATTATGATCAGAAGAAAACACTTTCAGAGAAATAACACATATTATAAAGGCTATGAATGAAGCTGCAAATTTTTGACAGAAATTTAGAAAGCAAGCATTAAGCAACACTAAGATGGAATTAGACTCACTCTTGCAGTGTCATCAGCATTGATAAGAACAAACTCATTTCTGTTATGTGATCCTGCAACTAGTCTTCCATTAGTGTCCATTGAAACAAGCACTTAGCACAATCACATGAATCTTCAAATTACCCTCTTCATCAAAAACAACTCTTTTCTGTCTCTATCATCTCATATAAACCATAAAGATCACAGCTTTGCATTGAACACACACGCTCAGATACACATCATGGGAAAAATCCACTTCACATAATTATACATGCACTAAAACAATGAGAGAGAAAGAGAGAGAGTAACATTGAAACTTTTGAAAAAATTGACTTTTGAAGAAAAAAAGGAGAAAAAGAGAGAATCTAGGAATGAGAAACTGAACATATAACTACTAACTAGGACACGGACAAAGAAAGATGAGATATAAATAGTGTGTGACACATACTGTGTTTGTGTCTGTGTCTGTGTTTGATAAATGCATGCAATTAGGAAGATTAGATATATGTGTAAGCTTATAATTCATATTTGATAAATATGAGTTATGTTAGTGTAGATGAACTTGATTACAATAGTACTTACTTAAAATTAAATCTTTCTGATGTCAAAAATTGTGATTTAATTAATGGTTATAAAAAATTGACACTGCTAGTATAAATCTCTTTAATTTAGGGTAGTACTATTATATCACCACAATTTTATATGCTCAACATTCAACAATTAAATTTTGCCCGAGTTAAAGCATATTACATAATTGTTTGTTGAGTTTTATGTGATATTTGTCACGTCGTCTAGAGAAAAAAAAAACACATTAAAATTTACAATATAATATTTTTGACAAATCGATGACATTGATCCTTTCCGGTCTAAGATTTCCCGCCTGAAAAAGTAAAGAAAAATTGTAAATGGTGGACATTGATCGGTTGTTAAAATTCACACTCCAAAAAACACTATTAGTGTCTTATTATATTTGGCATCAATTGTATCTTGAGTCTTGACACTTTCACTATTCTATAGACTAAACCATGAAATTAGATTTAACAAATCTTTTGAACTAATTAAGTTTCATTTTATTTGAACCTTATTGATTTCAGTTAGACTTCATTTTTATGGCTATGATTAGGTTTGATATATATACCTTTTTGCACAAAAGGAATTAACTTAGCACCCACTAAATTTGGACTTAGTTAACTACTTATCTTATATGAGTTCAAAACAGTACATCATATTCACAAAGAATAACTATTCTATGTAGATATCTTAACTAGCAAGTTATAAGTGTAGTGGTGGTACCAAATGAACTATTTTGATTAGCATTATTAACTTGATGAGTTTGGTTAAAAGACAAAGAGGGGGCCTATGGTCTTAAATGGTATGATATAAGTGGTCACTTTCCTAAAGTCTATGATCACATCTTAAGTAGGGGGAAAATTGTAGAACAAAGTTTTTAGAAGAGACACCAATATTTAATAATGTCATCCAAGTATGTATTGTCACTTTCATGGAGATATGTAAACTCTTTTTTATTTTGATGAAGATATGTATGTAAACTCTTAGACTACGAAATCGCCTATGGTATTACTACTACCTCCTTTTCTATTTCTATTTATAAGAGACAATAAATTTTTTAGATTTATTAAAAAATTCATGTATTTAACCATTAGATAGATTAGATAAATAATTTTTTTAAGGAATATAAAAAATGCGTTATCTCTTATAAAAATGAACAAACTAACATTTATTTTATAATATTTTTACATACATTAAATTATCAAGGGTACCTTAAGCTCTCTTAAATATTTTCATAATTTGATTTTTTTTCTCAATTTTAAATTAGAATTTAAACGAATTAGACTAACGTGTCTATTTATCTGCATTTTTTGAATGAAGACTATAATTGGTTTCTATTATGAAAAAGTTAAGCTTGAAAATTGTAGGAGAATTTCATATTTTTGTTTTTGTAAACAATTCTAACAATTATTTAATAATTTGGGTCAATCTAATGATTTTTTGTTATTGTTCATCCTTTTTAAAATGATGCATTTTAGGTTTCTTCAAAAAAAAAATGATGCAATTTAGGGGGTTTGATTAGCAATTTAGGGGGTTTGATTAGCAATCACTAAGAAGTTTTACCTAACATAGATTGAGCCCAAATAAGACTGAGTTCACATTTAGGCACATTTTGAACACAGTTGTTATTTTTCCCCTAAATTGATTAGAATAACTCAATAGTCTTCATCTATCGGGAGATATTTTCCAGTAGTACAAATTTTACCAAAAGATATTTTCCGGTAGTGCAAATCTTATCATAATGTTCTTTTTTTCCAGTGTGAGCACTGATGTGAGTAAGTAAATCCATAACTGGAGACAACCAATACAAGACTAGTATGAAGAATCAACTGAACTAGTTATTTATCATTTTATTATTGGATCTTTATATATTATGTTAAGATTATTGTATGTTTACTTATAAAATTTTATCTGTCTTAATTTACAGTGTTAACTTCTACTAACTCTATATATTGTACTGTTTTCAAGATAGTGATTTTATATTTTTATTGGATTTGGTTTCCATGAGTTGTTGAAACTTTTTTGTTTCTAATAAAAAAATTATATGCCAAAGGGAATGAATGAATGATGATTTAAAAGTGAATGTAGTATACTCACGGCAGAATTTTATTTTAGAGCAAACTTGTTACTGTTATAAACTGATACCAGTTCAACCTGGTAAAAACCACGTTCAATGAGACAAAATTCATATAAAACATGTCTTTAGTAATATACAGTCATAATCATATCAAATAATCACCAAATTTCAATGATTTTTTTATACGTCAGCGGCTAAAATTTCATCTCTTAAAAGTAAATAAATAGGTTTATGTCGGAGCTCAAATCCAAGTTCATCCCTGCATATTGCATTGCAATGTTCTACCGACTAAGTTAAACTTACATACAATGATTCTCTATTATGATCGGAGAGTCCAGTTGAATCTTAGTCATTCATTTTTTATTTTCTTCTACAAATAGATTAATCATTAAATTTTGTTTGAAAAATATAGATCAACACCACACTCTCAACAGTTAAATTCTCACAGGAGAGGATCCGTGCCCAAATAAACACATGCACAAAGGAAGCATGCAAGATGTCTTTCTTGCAGTGGGTCAGGCAGTGTTTTAAAGATTGACATAACTTCAGACTCAGAGCTCACCCCACCATGTGGCTATGTTGTATATGAAGCTTCGACGTTCCTTAAATTATGTGTCCGACATTGACACGACACCGACATTTACAATTATATTGAATTATATCACTTTTTCAAAAAATTATGTGTGTCGACGTGTTGGTGTCCAGTGTCTGTGTCAGTCTTCATAACTTGTATTCTATTTGATCATCTTAATTCTTACTATCTTGGACCCCATAATCACCATTAAAGCAAAAAAGGGAATAATTAGAGAGAAAATAAACAATAATAAAAAGCAAAAGTTGAAATAAATTACATTACAATTTGCAAATCCAAATAAGAAAAAGTACTAAAAACTCTAAAGTAGAATATAAGAGCATCTTAATACATGGTATAATCATCACTCTTAAAGCTACTTTAGGCCCATTTCACCACATTTCATTTGGTTTACTTTCCCTACTTCATTCTCTCTCATTTTTTTTACATAAATTACCCTACAAAACAACTCTTTCTTCTTACAGTAGCAGCAAAGCCATAATGTGTGCAGCAATATGAAATCCAAATGATCCAATCATCACCTGCAATCATCCCCACAAGAGAAATCAACTACCAATCAATAATTCATCAATCTCACTACTCAATAATGCATTGCATCAAATAAACACTTATGATTCTTGTGACCTTAATTGCTAGCCAATGAATCACATTAAGGTGCTTAGCACAAAAAAATAATTTTTGTATGTCTTTTTTAATAGACACATGTTAATGGTTACTGTATTTTGTTAGGGGACGAAAAGGAGAAATTGTTAGCAGCAGAGATCGAACTGTGAACTTCTTTCTTAAACGTACTAATCCATACTACTTAATTAATAATAAGCCACATAAGGTGATTAGTTTGCTATAACACAAAACAAACACATTTTACGTGCTTGCTTGCTAGCTACTAATCCATAACTGATGGGTTGAGTAGGGGAAGGTCCAGGGTTCGATCCCTGACGGGAGCAATTTATAATTCCGATGTACCAAAAAAAAAAAAAAACTAATGTATCTGGTTGCTTATAAATAAGGCCGGAGCTCGGAGAGATAGAGTACTTCACATTAAGTTGCTTAGCACATAACATCCATATTTAGAGAGTCAAAAGTGATTATGAATTGGAACTAACTCATGTCTTCTAGAATTGATTATACCCTTGATACTAAAAAATTTATTTTTTAATTTTTGCTCAAACTTGAATTTTAGACTCAAATATATTATTAAACTTATTTTCACATAAATATATCCGAACATAATTATATTCTTACGGTAAATTCACTTTTAACTAAAATCAATTTCGGTCATAGTTGAACCAAACACAATGTTGACTCCGGAAAGTGCATGAAAGCATAATCAATGCAAAAAAGCTACACATTAATGAGTGCATATTTTAGAAAAGAAAGAGTGAGAGAAGAGTATGGGAACCTGTCCTTGATGACCAGAAGTAGGAAGAGGATGTATGGTAGCAGAATCAACTTCACCAGTAGGCAGAGGAACTGCAGGATTACTGTTAATAAAAGGCATACCATCACCACTACCTTTATATGGTACCAATGGAACTGTTATTGGTGAACTTGCTTCTGGTGTTGGTGCTGGACCTGGTGAAGAACTTTGGTGTGGACGAAAAGGCCATGGAAATGAAGGAGAAGATTGTATATCTCCACCAGAAGAAGGTGCTGGAGTAGTTGCAATTGGAGAAGAAGAAGAAGAAGAAGAAGAAGAAGAAGAAGAAGAAGAAGATTCTGGTGCTGAAGCTGAAGCTGTTTTTGAAGTTACCTTTATGGCTAGCTTTTGAGAATCTTCACAAGCTTTGAGTGAGTCATTGTAGAATGTAAAGTAGAAAAAACCAATGCGAGAAGGGTGCCACTGAACAATGAAAGAAAATTAGAAAGCTTAAGTTAAGTCTTTTCACTTGTTTATGAATTATGAAGAATACATAAAAAAAAGACTGAATTTTTAAGGTGTTTTCAAAGAACCCAGATGAAATTTGAAGGGTGTTACCGTGTATGAAGTAGTGTCTGGATCAGTGAGAAGAGTGGCTAGAGTGAAATTGCAGAGATTGAATGCTTCCTGGTTCTTGAAAATGCAGAGATTGTAGTGTTGTTTGTGCTTGAAAACTGAAACAGAGAGAAAACAGAGAGAGAACAAAGAGAAAACAGAGAGAAAACAGAGAAGAAACAGAGTAATGTTAGTTAGCTTCAATTGTAAAGCATTTTTTGTGAAGATTAAGGTTATTTTACTTACTGATGGAATCACCAATGTAAACAGTAGGGTTTTTCCACTCTGAAGATCCATCAACTAGAACTGTGGTTGAATGTGAAAGCTTGAAGAAAAGTGAAGGTAAAAAAAAGAAAAAGAAAATAGGAAGAGACATTGTGATGAATGTGCTTTGTGTTTTTTTTTAGAAGGAAAATGGCAGAGATAAGGTTAAGGTTAAACAACCAGAAGAGGTTTTGTAGCTTTTGTGTTATGTGAGTATTTATCTCTGGCCCATCTTTCTGAATAATAGTGGAATAGTACTAAAAAATTAAAATAAAAAAGGAAAAGAATTTTGAAAACTGTGTTTTGTGTGGGGAAAAGAGAGAGAAAGTAGAGATGGAGACTGTTAAAGTGTCAGGAGTGTTTGGCTTTTGATGAGGAAGAGTTTGAATGGATGCCAGACATTAGTGTTGGATATAGTGTGGAGATACATTATTTTACACAGCAAAAGGTTGCATGATTTGTTTTTTTTTTGCGTAAATCAAGTATATTATTTGCGACAATTATAGAGACTAATCTGTTGAATCTTGTAAAACTTAAATGGGAGGTAAACTTTCTGTAAGAGTTTTAACGTCAAGTCTTGTAAAACGCAAATGAGTGGCAAATTCCCCGTAAAAGTTTTAACGTTGAGTCTTGTGAAACTCAAATGAGCAGCAAATTTTCCGTAAGAGTTTTAACGTTGCTGCATAAAAATTGCATGATTTTGTTTGTTGAAAACCCGTCTTCAAAATTATAAGAAAAAAAGGTAAATTTTCTGTAAGAGTTTTAACGTCAAATCTTGTGAAACAAAAATGAGCAGCAAATTTTCCGTAAGTTTTGACGTTGCTGCATAAAGATTGTATGATTTTGTTTCTTGAAAACCTATTCAATATTATAAGAAAAAACTGCTAAGGAACATAATCACAAGTAAAATTTGGCTCTCTGAATTATAATGATGGGGATTACTATTATTCTAAAATGATTAGTCCATTGATTATATCATATGCAATGAGTCAATACACTGCTTACATTTTTTATAATTCAAAAGTCTTTTTTCTTGGTTTGTGAGAAATAAAAATTGTCTTTCTTCTTTACCCTACTTATTAAAAAAAGGGTTTCTTGGTCCTTACTTTGTATATTGCTCATATTTTGATGCACAAGGGAATGAACTTTTCAAGGTATCATTTTTTCTACTTGTAAGCTAACTAATGTAATTATTCAATGTGAGTCTACTAAGAAGAAAAGCATGCTGATAAGAGGGAGTTCAATTACCTAGCTAGGCATTTTAATTTTATATAAATTAGATCCTTTTTTTGGTTTAGATATAAATCAGTTATTGGATTCTGTAATGTATTTTTCTTTTTCCTTTTGTTTTCAAATTTAAATTGATTTTGTACTTCATGAACTTTAAATAAAGCTTCCAACTATAGATATGGTGTTGTGATATCCATAATACTTCTTGTCCATACATAGTGAGACTGAGATAGTAGTACAATGAAGTAACTATAATGGCCAGAGGGAAAACCACATACGACAATTATTGGAGAATGAAATGGCATTTACAAAAATTCAATACCAAATCTATACAAACAATATTAAGATGTAGTGGTAAAAATAATATGTTTCATTCTCACTCTAGACACTTCTTGATTGAATTTAATTTTTGGGTTCAAGACTCAATATATGACCCTTTCTACTAGCATATTGGTTTATCTATTTATTACTATAATATCTTAATATTGTTAACTACATTTGATAGTTGGTGTGGTGATATGTGAATATGCCTACGTACTGTTATTGCAGCAGAAATGGTAATTAGGTCTCATGCAAGGAGAGGCAATTACATTTACATGTAGCTCGATGTCATTTCCACAAGGTAGCAGCTTCGTAAAATTCAACAAATGGTCCCACTAAATTACAAATAATGAAACCACAAGGTAGTAAACGACGAGGAAGCATCGTATTTCTTGTCCTATGTCTACTTTTTCCCTTCCCTGTCAATCTATTTATAATCTATAATTAAGCTTTTTTATGATTTTCTTTAGTATAATAACAGGCATAAACATGTCGACCAAAATACAGTAGTATTAAAATACTACACTTAGGTAAAAAAATTATAGCAAATCTTAGAAAATAATCGGTTTGAATTTTTACTGTCTTAAAATATATTGGCCCTGAATGTATAAGCTCAATAGTTTAGCTATGTTAGATTAAGATACCAAAATCAAATTATCTATTTATGCATTTGGCATAAATAATTTCCAAACATTATGCGCTTTCTCTCCAACACCTATTCCATCTTTCCCCAAATGCAAACTACTCCACATGAATTACCAATGCATCTCCACATATCGGTGTTCGTTTATAAGTTATCTTTTGCAGGCACAGAAGTTTCAAGACTGAATGCGACTGATAGATCACATAATAATTTCTATATAATTTTTCCCTAAATAATACCATCTCTCTAAATTGTGACTACATTATATAGTCGTCTACAATCCCCTTTGCTCTCTATCTACTAGCATTACATTAGCATTCTTCATAGGGGTGAGACCAGGATGCCTACTTTGTATCTAAACTACATGCTTCAACTCCATAATTATGCCTTTATCTGCTTAGAATAAGCAAAAGACATTTCTTATGCAATAAGTATTTACCCTTCATCATTCAGGTTCCGGTTCCTTCTATCTCTTCTAATCAATAACTGTGGCTACCCTTGAGACTAACAAGTTTGATTCAATGGATAATTATTAATAGTTTCCTCATATTATTATTTCCACACCCCAGCAATGGTGGATCTTCAGTTCACTTCCTGCACCACTAGCAAATATGATCTCTACCACTGCAAGGAGCGAACCCTACGGAGTAACCGTGGCGGCCTTCGCTGCTCCACAACAGGAATCACTTTTTCCATAAGCTGCAAAAAATAAAAATAATAATAAACTGGTCAGTTCTCATCCAACCACTATAACTGACATTTATTGTGCATTGTACATCAATTATTGTGATGATAGGCTGGTAGCTAAAGATACAATACTAACTAACATGCGTCATGAAGTGATGAGACAAAACACGGTTGAAAATCATACTTGCCAAACTAAATCTTTTGCATCTCTTAAATCTTTCAGCGTATGAGAATCAGGTTGACTTTCCTATTCTTGATTTTCCATATCATACACAGGCAACCTTCAAGAATCAATAAAACATGTGCATTCATGATTAACTACTTAGTATATGGTTTTATTTTCAAATTTATTTAAAATAGTATTAAAAGAAATTATTTATGGTAAAGAATATTGAATTACAGAAAATAATATGTACAAATAAGAAACAAGAATTTACAAATCATAAAGAAAATTATGAAAATCTTTTAAAAAAGAAGAAAACTATGAAAATAAATCATGCGAATGAGAACACCATATTATTTAATGTCAAACACAAATCAATTGTGGGCTGATGCTACTGCAGACTGCATCATGTGATGTGGTCCGCAATTTAAAACCCTGATCAGTGCACCTAATTGACAGTTTTATGTTGGACTGAAATTATTAAGGTTCAGTATGAGTTTATATGATTATACCTCTACACATATGTTGCTCTGTGTTAGAACTTAGAACTATTAGTGTTCTGTTAGCTGCCTCTACACATCAAATACTGACTCAAAATTTATGATTTACTAAATGCAAGCAATACTGCCTCCATTTCTTTATTAATTGTTCATTTGGTTTTTTACACATACTAAGAAAATCAATATTTTTTAGATGAAATTATGTATTTTTCCTGTGATACTTTTGATTGTTTATTATCTCATTCCATGTTTTTTCTTTCTTCAATAAATAGTTAAGTGTACTATTGACTAAAAAATAATTAAGGTCACTTTGAAAATTACATATATAAATGATAAACAAAAATGTTCCAAAAATTTGAAAGGAAGGAGTAGTATTTAAGACATGCAAAAATAATTCTATACAAAAGCCAAAGATGCTTGTTGCAGAAGAAACCAATGGCATGTTGAAAATAAAAGTAGATTATAAACAGTCCACATTTAAGAATGAAAACCCAAATTTAATTTGTAGAAGATGATTTTCAGCCAAGACAACATATTCAACAGCAGCAAGCAAACCTTTAGCTATGGTATCAAATGGGAAATAATTTCTTAGAAAGAATATGTGAATTATAAGTTATACTGTTTATCAAAAGGTCCAAAACAAATCAACAATAACACAAACCAGTACAGACTACAGTACCTGCTTGAACCTCTCTTTTTTCCTCTCAGCCTGCACAAGAATATTCTCTGTTAGGTATCAGGGGAAAAAGTGTAATATAAAGCTGAAAATGCAGAAGGACTACAGGAGCATGAAGACAGACAGAAGTTGGAACCAAAGTGCTCCAAGAAAAATTCCATATTTAAACACAAGCAATAAAAACAAGCACAGTAGCATGTACCAAGAGAACAACTACAGGAACTTCATGCCTCGGACACAAATAGAATGAGATTTTTCATTTTAGGATTGGATTCAATGAGGCCGTTATGGACATTGGACATTACCCACATAAAACTAATTGAACAATAAAAGAATGAAGAGTTGATTTTGTTGTTTTAAAAAAAGCAGAAGGATTTTCAATAATGGTCATTGATCAACAGTTCTTTTAACAAACACCAGTTGAATGCACTCTGATCATAATTTAGTCCCTTAATCACACAAAGGGTTCAATTCAATACAGACCAAAAAATTGGTTGCCTTCTAGTAGTATTAATCACAACAAGAACAAGCAGAGGAAGAAAATTGTGAATTGAGTGAATCATCATTTTAATCTTCAAAATTGTAAGTATCAAACAATTTAGTCCGCAAGTTTTACAAAACGACAAAATTATCCCTCAAATTGAAAATAGCGAATCGTTTTTGTCTATCCGTCATAAATGATAGTAATCATTATTTGAACTATCATCAGTGGTGGAATCCAAATTAATTCGCGGTAATCTCTTCATAGATCTTGTTTGCACCCTAACCTACCCTGGATAAAGTTTACCGAGAAACTAAATTCACCATAATTTCAATGCCAATGATGCTTTTACCATTTCGAAAACTTACAAAATTTAATTATTGCTTGATTTCTAAAACCCCAATATCAAAATCGAAATCAACTCATTCCGAATTTATAAAAAAAAACCGTCGAACGGGCAAAGATAAATCACCTTTTCCTTCAACAACTTGTCATTTTCCTCCTCTAGTTTCACCGCCAACGTCTCCAATTCAACTTGATAAGCCTAAAATCCAAAAAAAAAACAAAACAAAATATAAGTCAAAAACCCACATCACAAAAACAAAAACAAAATCAAATATCTCATAGACAAATTCACAAACACCATGAATACCTGCTTTCGTTCCCTAGACCTAGCAGCAGATTCTCTATTTTTGATCATTCTTCTCTGTCTCTGTTGAGCAGCCTTATCCAACTGTTCCATAACAGGTCTTCCTCTCTTCCCTCTCCCACCTTCAACCATCTCTACTCCATTCCCATTCCCATTTCCATTCCCAAACCCTAACACCGAACCTTCGACACTCTCAATTCCCTGAAAATTAGGATCCAAAGAAAACATACCACTACCACTAAGCGTCTCCGATAACGGAATCGTCATCTTAACATCATCACCATCTTCCTCATCATCAACAGCACCAGCTTTCACAAGAAAATCTTCCAGTGTCATCATCTCATCAGAGATCTCTTCCTTACACTCTCTATGATCTCCAGAGACGATCTCTCGCCAGACATCGTCGACGGTTCTGGGAGTAGCGACGGCGTCGGCGAGAGATGGTTGATCGTTGAGGAAAGTTGAATTGTCGGAAATTGGGAGGAAATTGGTTGTGGTGAAATGAGATTTGGAAGATGGTGATGAAGGTTGATCGGAATTGGATGAAGCCATGAGTTTTGAAGAAGCCATAGATCTGAAATTAGGGTTTTGGAATTGGGGATTTTGTTGTCTCGATTTGTGAGCTTGTTTCTGACAGAGTAGAAGCTGCAGAGTGTGGTGATCCCAACGACCTCTTCTTATTTGCCACTTGTAATAATTCTGTGTTTTTCTCGTCTTAATTAATGTTTTTTGTTTTTTAAATCTAGTGTAAAAAAAATCTTATTAGGATTCATTTTAATTATTTTTTTTAAAATGGCCGTCTGTAGGTGTGCCACGATTTATAGGTCCACGGTTTATAGTTTTAGGTCTTGTTAACACGTAGAAAAATGTTAAATAGTGTCTTCGGAGTATTAGTGAACCTTATCGGAAAAAAAATTGTCTTTAAATTTATGTATTTAATATTTCTGTTTTAGAATTTATGTATTATTTTTATCTTTTATTTTTTTTAAGTATATTTATCAAGTATTCTGGAATACTATTTAGCATGACTTTAAGTTTTAAAGGCACATGTTAAGAATTTAAAAGTATAAAGTCTACATTGTTTTCAACCATCATTCTCAATATCAGTTATTTTATTTTGTTAAGAAACCAAATATGTTTTTGTTACTTTTTCAATAAACTAATCACTTATTTGAATGAACTTGAAATGTATAACCCTAATTAGTCTATTCTATGTGGGATTGATACACTATTTACTTATTACTTGCTACTATGAACGTGTATATTTGTACATATCTAAAATAGACCATCACCTACATAAAAAAAAAGATCACAATCATTTGCACACCCGTTTGGATTGGTCTGGTGGTATTAGCTTGGACTTGGGAGTATGCTCTTCCTCGAGTTCTCAGGTTCCATTCTCTCTCGTGGCAATTTAAGTTGATTAGTTTAGCTTAAAAAAATTGTGTCATCAATTCTATAGATTTATAGATACAAATATATTGAATACTTTAATATAGTTACATGTTTAGATTTATACAATTTATCGTTTTTTATTATTAATATTGATGTTGTATGTTAGTTTGTAGATTCATCTTTTTGATATTTAACGATTATGAATTTATATTGCATTGATGTAATCTTTTTATTTGAATGAATGATTGAAGATTAGATTCGATTCGATCAATGATATAATGATAATTATTTTGAATAAACAAAATAAATGGATCGAGCTACCTCATAAGTCCACAAGGCCCATATGGAATCGGACCGAACTTGTTAATGCGTGGCACATTAATTAATTGGGCCGAATTAATCTGACTCATTAGTGCATTTTGGCCTATCAGACCTTACCGATTAATTTGACAGCTCTACACATTCCCTAACCAAAAGAAATCATTTGGACATTCATAAAAGTATAGTATAGTTTAATATTTTCTTTTTTATTTTTAAGTTTAGTAATAAACAATTATCTTTCTCAATTTTTTCTTTGATTAAGAAACTCATATTATTGAACCAAATTAGTTTTGCGCTGATGCAAAAATCGAAGATATTTTCATGTGCGATGAGATAAAACGGGATATCCAAAACTCATTTGAAATGCCCGTACTCCACCATATATAAACTTAGAGTTCCACGTTTTTATCTCCGAAAAAATTGAGACGCGTATAAAAATACCAAAACTGTATGAATTTATTTTTGGGAGGACAAAATTCACCTGGGCCTCTTTGTCATGTCCAAGAGAGATTTTTTTTACGCCACAAATAGCGATATAGAGTAATTTTTTTTATAACAGAAAAATTTATTTTGATTTGATGAATGCATTCTAAAATCGAGTGATCAATACATTGATTTCAAGTGTTTAATAAACTATCAAAAATAATTTTTTTAGAGAACCTAAATTTGATTAATGATAGAATAATTTTAACTAAACTTTATTTATCTCGCGACTAAATTGTGGTCTAATAATATCCCTTCACCTAAGAATTAGAGAATTATAATTTATAAATTCAAACAATTTTTTTTATTATGAAACATTAAATCCAACCTAGTTCACAATAAATAACCTTCTATGGTGACACTTAGTAGAATTTATCCAAGTTTTTTTTTTTTTGACAGAAGAATTTATCCAAGTTGACATCAACTTAATTCACAATTTTTTTTATTAACGCATAAAATGTTTTAATATAGATAAATTTATAAAAAAAATAACCAAAAGGCAATTTATTTTTGTAATTATAAATTTTTGTCTTAAAATGGTATAAAATAAAAGTTATTATCATCATCATTATTACTATTAGTGCCCGTTTGGCCCGGCTTATTTTCTACTTTTTTTCTTCTCCTTAAAAATAGTAAAGTACTGTAGAAAAAAATTATGTTTGACTCTACTTCTTGTTATTTTTTACTTCTTTACTTTATTTCTCGAATACTTTTAAAGAGATATATGACTAAATTCAATTTTATACTTCTCTATTTCGTTTAAGCTAAATAAAAAAGTAAAAAATAAGCCGGGTCAAACGAGCACTTAGTCACTTTAACTAATTAAAAAGTTCCTTATTTCCTTTTTTTTATTTACAAAAAACATATTTATTATTAAAATAAATAAAAAGTAAAATAAGGAACATTTTTTATAATTAAAATTTAAAGAAGAAATAAAAGATAGTCAAATACATGACTATTTTTATTTTATTTTTTATTAATTTTGGATCTTCAATTCTTCAAAGATGAATCTAACTTTTTTTTTTCTTTAATAAAAAGATACTTTTTCATTATAAAAAATTACTTTTTCCATTAATTTTGAACAAAAGCTAGTCAAAAAAATAATTTGTGTATTTGATAAAAAATTTGTGCTAAATACATGGTTAATCTATTAAAGCCCAAAATAATGACAAATAAACATAAAAATCAATGATAAGTAAGAATGTTTTTTTTTTAATAAGCGATGATAAATAAAAATGTGAAATTTTGCACTATAAATCAGATTCTACAGTTGAATTTGCTGTTAACCCGTTATAGACAGCGAAGAAAATTGTGTGAATGAAGCAACTACTATTCGTAACTCACGAATTTCCATGTTAGTGTTGCGGACAAAAACCTTAATCAAGTCAATTACTTTCTGTTTGGTTTTTTTCTGCTATTAATTTGAACAACAACTTCAACAAAACCTTGATACTTCAATTGGGTTGTGAGGTTATAGTTGGAATATGAAAAAGATTTGAACTTTCGGTTCACCAAACATTCTTAGTGTTTGAATGACTGTTGGGTAGTTGTGCTGTTTTCTTTACTGTTGTCAGTTAATTCGTTTGTTTTGGTTGTTGCTACTGTTCAGAATCTGGTTCCAATTCCAATTCAAAGGAACTTGTTTTTGTTCTTTTTGAGCTTGTTGGTTGATTGAGGTTTAAGCTTTTTTGATCTTTTGAGTTTGAAATTCTGAACTTCTTTATTTGCTGAATTCTGCTTACAAATGATTCTGCAACTGAGAATTGAAAATAGTGATTATGGTGATGGGTTGTAATGGGATTGAACATTTGTGTAAAGAAGTGTTAGAAGAGAAAAAGGGTCTTATACAAATGGATAATGATGAGTTGGTTAGTGTGAAAGGGGAAGTTATATCTCAAGAAGATGATGATTCAGCTTCTTCTAAGGAGTTAGAGAATTTGAAGCAAATTTTGGCACATCAATCATCACAAATTACTTCTTTGCCACAAGAAGGTTTGTGCTCATTAGTTCATAATTGATGATTTTGAAATATGCTTTGGTGTTATTGTTAGTGTATTGAAGAACTAATACCTTATTGTACATAATAACTTAATTAACATTAAGTGTGTAGCACCATATATAGCTCTATAGAATCTTGTGGATTTAGTTACCTTATCGTCCCAATCGATGAAGGAAGAATTGAAAAATCGTATATATAAGTACTAGATATGTCATAGGTATATAGGATCAATGTCAAGATTTAGGTAAAACTATTTGTGCTTTATTGAAACTATTCTTCAAAAGCCTTTATGCTTTATCACTGCCTTGCTGGGTCTGAGTTACTTTCCTTCTGTGAAATGTATTTTCTTTTTTGATTGCCTTTTTGGCCCACAAGTTCAAATCTAAAAAACCGAATTTCATTGAAACTTTTGCCAAAATAAATATATTGGTATTTAGGCATGTACTTACCTCTTTTGTTGGTTGAACGGTATTGGTATTGTTCCCGTGGACTCTTGTTTCTAATTAGGGTTAAGAGATTGATTTGATATGTTTTGGTTTGTTAAATTCAGTTCATGAAGGTTCGGAACATGGCATCACGGCACCTGTTGGGACTGAGAGAAATTCACTATTAGACGAAGCTGAAATTATGATATCTAGATCAATGATGGAAAAGAAAGGGCTTCGAAGGCATGACCTAATGTTGGACAGACTGTCAGATCATGAGAAGGTATATGCAAGTTTTATTGCATGTCAATGACCTAAAATTTTGAAGTTGAAGTTGTGCTTGTATATATTTGAAAAATGTAGTTATGTCGTGTCTTTGTAGTTTTGTTATTGACATTGTGGTGTGATTCTGATCTACACGTTAGAATTTTCAAATTGCTTGTATGTTTATAACATTTGATTGTTTTGCTTCTCAGCAAAAACTGATTGCTAACCTAGTGAAAATACAAAAAGATGGGACTGTTGAATTTGATGTTGAAAGGAGTGCTTCAGTTGCTTCAGAGTTGTTAGAACTTCAAACGTTTGAAGAGTCAACAGTGAGCGGAAGTTTTATCATTTCGGAATCAAAAAAATCAGTTCCGCGGTTACAAATTGTCATACTAGTGGTTGGAACTAGAGGCGATGTACAACCTTTTGTGGCCATTGCAAAGAGACTTCAGGCATGTTTGATTATTTCATTTCAATTCATGTTGATCCACAGGAGAATTAGGTCATAAAATAAGTTTGATTATTGTCATTACTTTCATGTGCACAAGTTAATTTTCCATACTAATCAAGTTTCTTTCTACCGATATGGCTAAAATGAGAACTTTTATTACATTTCCCTGATATCATATAACATTATGTATACATTTCATTTTGTTTGCTTAGTTCTGAAAAGGTTTTATGCTGTTAGTAATGTATTGCTATCTCGATGGATTTGAATCCTCTCATGTTCATCATCTCACCATTAAAATATATTGGACCCCACTTATATATTTTTGCGGTTGTTATACCCAAGTAATTTTAATGGTGAGATGATGAACATAACCCTATGAATTTCCTAATTGACCTGCTTGGCAATTGCAGTCATAAGATTTGCACCTATCTACTTTGAAGGATGCAAAATCTTGATTTTCAACTACAATTTCTGAATTTTACATACGTGAAATAATATTAAATATTAGTAATATTTACATGCAGGAGTATGGTCATCGTGTTAGGCTAGCAACTCATGCTAATTTCAAGACATTTGTAAGGTCAGCGGGTGTAAATTTCTATCCTCTGGGTGGCGATCCTCGGGTATTGGCAGGATGTAAGGGGTTCCTTTTAAATAATTTAGTTAATATCTAATAATTTATTTCAGTCTACTTGTACTTTATGCTTTAACTTGACTGTAGCCAGCCCCTCTATTAGCTCCTTTATAAGTTCTTGAAGGATTTGAAATACAATCATAGCATCTTAAACATGTCAAAACAATAACATGTTTTTGTTTCAACCATATTCCATTTTTTATCAAATTCATTATACGTCCATATAATGAGTTATTTAAATATTAGATATGGCAAGGAATAAAGGTTTGATCCCGTCTGGTACGGCTGAAATATCTATCCAAAGAAAGCAGCTGAAGGCCATAATTGATTCTCTTCTTCCAGCTTGTACAGAACCTGATTCGGAAACTGGTATTCCCTTCACAGCTCAGGCTATTATTGCCAACCCTCCTGCTTATGGTGAGTGATTAGAAAATTATTGTATTGTGTATTTATCCATCCCATATCTTTCTTATGGTTGATTTTTCGTTCAAGGACTAATTGTCAATAGTTCTTTTACTATAGCATGATAATCATATCTACATGCTTTGCAAATATGGCATTTGATGATTCTATCGTCATGCTTTGTATTTTTGTTTTTCATTCAAGCATTATAGTTGTATGTGAATTATATCTTTGATTCCGGTTTGCAGGGCATGTACATGTTGCTGAAGCCCTTGGGGTGCCTATTCACATCTTCTTCACAATGCCATGGACGTGAGTTTAATTTATTATAATAATTTGTTTTTGTTCACATTTATATGTTAGCAACAACAAGATATAAGTTACTTTCAGAGTCTTGAATAATATATATGCAGTATAGAAATGTTTTAGTTAAAACCAGGAACAATTGCATGTTCAGAAATTCAGATAAATGCAACATATTTTTTTAAGTTCTGTTACATTTTGAAAAAATATGCAGGCCAACCTATGCGTTTCCCCACCCTTTGGCACGCGTTCCTCAAAGCGCTGGTTATTGGGTATGTCCCTTTGCTGAAACAATATTTCATAATCTAGTTTTGATACTCTTATGAATATCTATGTCAAATGTCAATATTTCCTTGCCATTTCCAGATGTCTTATATAATTGTTGATCTACTGATATGGTGGGGAATGCGAGGAATTATTAATGACTTCAGAAAAAAAACATTGAAGCTTCCTCCTATTGCATACTTCAGCATGTATCGTGGATCAATATCTCATTTACCAACGGCCTATATGTGGAGTCCTCATCTTGTTCCGAAACCAAGTGGTATGGACAAGGATGCAGCTATTAATTGCATCACATGATATCCTCATTATACTTATTTATGAGTAATCATTTTATCATTCAAGTATTTGAAATAGGAGATCAATTAAGTAGTTGTTAGTGCCTAGAATAGGCTCTGATGCACATTAAATGTTGACTTGGATTGTGAGAATATTTTTTGGTTCAAATTAGATTCCACTAAACTATATATTGTTAAATTACATCTTTAACGAGAATTCATATGTATGAAGACGATAAACATATATTTGTGGTGATAATATCACTTTTTTGAAAATGTTAGATATAAAATCAATCATGAGCCTCCACGACACAACTTAAGCTTAGAAAAATTGGTTCTTGAGGATAATAACATTTAACTAATTTGCAGATTGGGGCTCTTTAGTTGATGTTGTTGGTTACTGTTTCTTGAGGCACGGGTCAAAGTATCAACCGCGGGAAGATTTTGTCCAATGGATTAAAAAAGGACCACCTCCTTTGTATTTTGGATTTGGAAGCATGGTACGGTAATTACAACTCCTTTTTATGAACTTGACTGCGATTAATTCCTATATTCTGTAAATTTTTCTTTCTGTATGGATTCTATGGAGTTCCCTGCCATTTTAGTAACAGTATTTATTGCTACTTTCTTGGAGTACCAACCCTATATTTAAGCTAATGAAGCATAATGGGATTTTGCATGCAAGAATTTGGTTGTTACTTATGCCATTAAAGACATGACAAATACGATTCCTCAGTTGGCACAATGTATGTTTGGCCATTGCATGTTTGGATTGTAATACAAGTTTTATTTCACTTTTACATCGGATAATCTGCAATCAGGGTTTACTCATAAGATACAAGTTTGACCATCATTAAATTGTGCTTATCTGTGATTGATGCTTGGTAGGCATTGATGTCTACATAGAGGTTGTTATTGTAATACAAATAGTGCAATGATGATATGTATATTTTCTTGAATATCTGTTTCGCGTATACTCATAGTCGCAAACAAAAATATTTATAATGAATATTTTAAGTCATCTTAAAGAAATTGTGTTTCACTCAGCCTCTTGAAGATCCTAAAAGAACAACAGATGTTATATTGGAGGCGCTAAAAGAGACAGAACAACGGGGAATTATTGACCGAGGTTGGGGCAATCTAGGGAATTGTAAGTATTCTGCTATTTCAATTTTTTTCGTACCCATTTGTTTCACTTTGTTTATTATTTAGCCAAACCTTGTGAAACCATTATTTTTGGCCATTAACTCAAATTCATTATTGAGTTAAACTGAGTTGTTCGCGAGCTTGAGTCGAGTTGAGTTCAAGCTGAAAAAAAAGTTCACGGTGAATCCGAGTCAAGTTTCGAGCTAAATTAATTTTTATCAAGTTGAGCTGAACCAAGTTCGACTCAGCTTGACTCATTTCCAACCCTAATTTTGATGGTCTTAAGTTTAAGAACTGATACACTTATTTCATGATTTGACTTATGATATACTTTGGGGTAATTGTTCATATGTGCATTTAGGACTTTAGGTGATTGACATTAGTTTCACATGCATCTGTTTTCAATGGTGTAGTGGAAGAAGTTTCTGACAACGTTTACCTTCTCGAGGAATGCCCTCATGATTGGCTGTTTCCTCAATGTTCTGCTGTGGTGAGTTTCGATCTATGCTTTCTTGTGGGATTATTTGGTCAAGAGAAAAATAAAATTAGAATTGGTCACATGGGTTGTTTGTTGTTGTGGTTGGCTTTTAATTGCAGGTCCATCATGGTGGAGCCGGAACCACTGCTACAGGATTGAAAGCTGGGGTAATTATTGCTCATTATCATTCAATAGATCTTCACTGAGATGTTTTTATTTTCAATAATATACTAGGATTTGTTTGGTGCTATAGAAACAAAAAATATAGTTCATTGATTTTTCGCCGCTGATTTGAATACTGTAATTTGCAGTGTCCAACAACAATAGTTCCATTCTTTGGAGACCAGTTCTTTTGGGGAGATAGAATACATCAGAAAGAGTTGGGACCTGCCCCAATTCCAATATATGAACTCAATGTTGAAAACTTATCACATGCTATTAAGTTTATGCTTCAGCCAGAGGTAAATGTGCAGTCATCATTTTCTCATTGCAAACAGTGTCATGGCTAAACCGAAATATTGACTGTTTACGGCTTTCAGGTGAAATCTAGGGCAATGGAAGTTGCTAACTTGATTGAGAATGAAGACGGCGTTGCTGCTGCTGTTGACGCGTTTCATCGCCAACTGCCCGATGAGCTACCACTGCGAACTCCATCTCACTTGGAGGAGGAGGAGGGCAGCTTAAGTTTTATTGAGTGGGTTTTTGAGCAGCTTGCAAAGTGGTGCTGTAAGCCTTGTGGTGGCGTGTAAATTTTTTTAATTAATATTTATTTAAATGATTTTATTATTCATTATGTAATTAGGTTTTGATAGGAATTTTCTGTTTATACAGAATGGGGTAACATATTGGTTTGGTTTGGTTTGGTATTTAATTCATTCTGTCAAGTCTCATTTATAGGGACTTGACTAACAATAAATGTTCATGTATATTATTATTATTATTATTGTTATTATTATTATTATTATTATTATTATTATTATAGGAGGTTCTATCATTTGTGGTATATTAAGAGTTGAGAGTTATACTTATATATAATATAAAGAGAGCTTTGCTAGGTGTTTTAGGTTGATAGTTGATGATCATGCAATGATTTTTACTTTCAAAAAAATTAAATTTTTTAAAGTGCATATTTATATAGAAGTGATTTCCTTTTGTAAAAGATAGAAATTATTCTATGTAAAATAAAACATTAAATAATTTATTTATTTTTATAAGAAAAATGTGTTAAAGAGTGTACTTATACATTGGTTAAACAATTAAATATAAAAATATTGCATTGGAAAAATAATGAATTTGTTAGAAATAAACTTCTAAAGCTAGAGAATAGAGATAGAATAGATAAGAAAATTTTGTATTGCTATTCACTTGTGTGTGTTTACATTATAACAATAGTCCTATATATATGATGCAAATAATGAAGTGAAAGAACAAGCAATTAAGATCTACTAACTAGTGAGAATATTAATGGAAATGATCTATTCATTAGTGGGAGTTGTGGTGGGAATGGAAGATATATGATCATGGACATCCACTAAGAATAATTATTCATAACAGAATTCATTTTTTAAGAAATTTTAAAATCATTATTTTTGATACAAATCTACAAATATTTTCTTAACTTTGTCTTTAGAGCAATTTCACAGATGTTTTATCATTGACTTTCAAACACTATACGACTTTTCTATGACTTTTGTTTTTGTTATAGCACATCTATATAATAGTGTTATAGTACTTTATTTAAGTTTTAGGGATATTTTTAATCAAATTTTTCTCTGAATTTTAATTTTAAGGACTTAAATTAAAATAATTTTAACATTCAGGAATAAATTTTAAAAAATAAAGATTTAAGAACTAAAAACAGAAACACGCTAACTTACAGGAATCAAAAACCTATTTAAACCTAAAAGATAAGTGAATTCCTTGATTCATAGAAAATACTCTTAGACACTCTTATTTTAATTTTTTTTTGGATATTAAGAGAGTTGAAATCCAAAAAATTGAAGAGCAGATAATAAAATGAAGAGGAGATACTATAGTAACATGAGCCAATAATAAATGTCATCTAAAAAAACTACTAACTTAATCAAATGAAGAGTAGATACTACTAATAACACCAGGGAATAATAAATTTCTAACTTAAATTAGCAACCCATATTAATTAAACCATCCACACATTTATTAATCTTTATAAGAGCAACAAACTCCAATCTTCCAATTAGGGATGTCAACGGGGCGGAGATTGATCGGAGGGTACTTTACCACGCATTGCCCCGTTCCCGCTTCAGGGAGATTTCTACCTCCATCCCCATCCCCGCAGGGAGATTTCTTCCTCCATCCCCATCCCCACGGATCCCCACAGTATCCACAGAGCTCCACAGATATAAAAAATTAACAAAATTGCTATACATTTTAATCAAAACACGACACTAATATCTTGTTTTTTCTTATTTTTTTCTAAAAGAAATACATATTTTGTATCTTTCATTTTTTTAAAATAAAAATACATTTTGCATCTATTAAAAAAAATTGAAAAAACACTTTTTACTATTTCTTTTTGTAAAAAAAATAAATATTCAATTGAACTTGTTGTCACTATACATAATCATTATCTTTATAGCGTATTAATAATTATTTTTTATTAAAAAAAACATATAAAGTTATATAATTATATTATATATATATATAATTTAAATTTAAATAATATGGTCGGGGTCGGGGGATCCGCGGTGGTGGAGGGACGTTCCCCATTCTCCGCCCCAAATTATCCACGGGGGAATTTCTCCCCCCATCCCGATCCCTACGGGGAAAAAATCTGCGACTTCGGATCTCCGTACAGATATTCCCCACGGATAATCCGTTATCAGATACAAATTGACATCCCTACTTCCAATCATTCTTTAGTAATTTATGGATTTGTTGCAAAATCTTCATTTATCAACACTATACCTACAACCTTATAATTTAATGAATTGACAAATGACAACCATAACTATATATCAGAGTCAATATGAAGTTTTACCAGCCTAAACCGACGGTCAAAAATTAACTTTAAGCCTTTAAACGCTTACTAAAGTTTCAACTATTATTACTAATTTTTTTTTTGACGCACTATTATTTTTTTATCTTATGCACTCTATTAACATGATTTATAAAATATTTTTTTTTGGAACATAAACGAAACAACTAATCATTAAAAACTTACACATAAAATAAAAAAATTAATATTCAAACTTTGGTCGTGGGTCATGAGCATTGCATTGGACTTAACATGACATTTTCTTATGCGTGAGTATGAACTATTTTTTTTTGTCTTAAATGAAATAGTAATCTACTGAAATTAAACAACTCACACAACTGTGAGATCCCGGGTTCGAACTCGAGTCACAACATCCGACCTAAAATTTCGACATTTACCATTTGAGCTAGGATTTATAGATCGAGTATGAACTATTTTATAAATAGAAAAAATGTCATTAATTTGGGACATATTGTGAGTAAAAAAAATTGTTACAATATTATGAGTAATATTATTAGTGTGGAAAAAAAAAATGATGTAACCACACACAAAAATGACAGTTTCCCTAAATAGCCGGCACACCACACAATCCCGCCTTTACTTCAACTCACCTCAGCTCACTCTCAGATTTACTAAATGCGGTGGCCGGCGATGAACGCCGGCCTAGGCGCCGCCGCAATCTCTTACATAACCGTCGACTACCTCCGCCACCTTTCTCCGAAGTGGCACTCGCGTCTTCAACCAGCTCTATGGTCTATCCTCGCCCTCGCCGCCGTAGCTCGAGTTCCATCTTACCGGCACTGGTCCGCCGAGTTCCGATCAGCTATTCCCTTCATCGCTTCAATGCTCTTCATGCTCTCAGCTCTCCTCTTTGAAGCTCTCTCCGTTCGCTCCGTCACCGCCGTCCTCGGCCTTGACTGGCACCGGTAACTACCATTTGTTCTTTTTTAGAAATAATTTTCCGGTAGTAGTGGATCTAAGCTATTATTAGTATTAGCACAATATGCTACGATTCTCTGAGCTGAAATTTGTTTATAATTCTAAGCTAGTAGTGGATCTAAGCTATTAGTACCAGCATAATAGGCTATAATTTGTTCAACTTCAAGATCTATGTTTGATAGTTTTGAATTTTGATGATAACTTGTATGGTTGAGTGTAACTATATGTATCAGTGTCGTGTCATATCGGTGTTAGATGCCGAAATACGCTTTCAATATGAAGTGTCACTGCTACATATACAGTAAGAAATACTCCCTCTGTCCTATAATATAAGAGAAAAAAAAATCACACTTATTAAAAAAAAGTAAAATACAATAATTGGGAGTATGTTTTTTTGAAAAAATTAAAGTTGTATGGAGAGATGTAAAAACAATTTTTATTGGTTGTTGGTTATAGAAAAAGTAAGAAAGAGAGTAAACTTTTTGTGAAAATATAAACGTTTGGACTTTTTCTCTTATATTTTGGACAAAAAAATTGAGTTTTTTTCTCTTATATTATGAGACGGAGGGAAGAAAATATATAAATGTTCTCTTAACTTCAACTGTTGCATTATCTATTTGAAAGAAGGGAAGAAAATTTATATATTTAATATGTTCTGATAGGAATGCAGCTCCTCTACCAGATACTGGTCAGTGGTTTCTCCTGTCATTAAATGAGAAACTTCCTGCTCCAATTGTTGAGATATTACGAGCTCGTATTATTGGATTGCACCATTTCTTGATGTTGTTTATGATGCTGGCATTTTCTGTGCTATTTGGTTCTGTAAAAGCTCCTGGCCTTGGACTAGGTGCTAGATACATGTTTACCATGGCAATTGGACGCCTTCTTCGTGCCATAACTTTTGCGTCTACAATTCTTCCTTCAGCTCGTCCTTGGTGTGCTAATTCTCGGTTTAGAGTTCCCAGATATCCTCATCGATGGGCTCAGAAATATTATGTTCCCTATGCTTCGGATCATAATGCTATCAGCCAGTTGTTAAAGCTTGATCAAGCATATGGTATGCAAACTGTTATTTCACTGGATTCTAGTCATTGCTATTATGAAGTTTTTACCTAAGTCTTTATACTTATTTACACAGTAGTTTATCCCGGACAGCGGAGCAGCCAACCCCAAAACTGGGAATCTGGGATAGCGTATAGTGGGATAGCCGCTATTTGAATGATTTAATATATTTTTTTTGGTGAGGTAGCCTAGTGGCTAGAATTTCTAGCCCTTAAAGGTGAATAAGGGGGCGTACCAAGGTTCGAACCCTGGTCCCTGCACTTTACGTGCAAATGTCGTACCAACTGAGCTAGGCTCACGGGACTTAAGTTTTTAATATATAATTATAAATGATTAATACTATATATATCTAAATATTTTTTATTTTTATACTAAGTATATATGTAGTTTTTTTTTTGACTAAGTATATATGTAGTTTTTTTTTATTGAAAACAATATTTAATAATCTTTAATATAATATTTTATTTTTACTATTATTTAATTATGTTATTTGTTTAATTTTATAAGAAATATTTTCCTTGGATGTCTCATGGCATTTTTGTTATTATTATTCGTATTGTACTGTTTAGTTTAAACTTAAAGCCCAGGGTCGAGGATTCGATCCTCACCTTGGGTATGGAGCAGCTTTAAATCCTTGGGTCAGCTATCCCACCCATCGAGGTATCTCCAATCTAGCGAGGGATTAGTCACTGCGTCCGGCGGTGGATACCCCGGTTTCGACCAAAAAAAAAACTTAAAGCCCACATTGCTCAAAGCCTCAAACAATGCAGCACTGCCAAGCTTCAAAACATTCGTTTCCCTCCCCTCTTCTTCTTTACAGTGCCAACTATCTCCTTCTCTTTCCAAGGTATGATATTTTCATATGACGAAACAAACCATCGTGCAAGACAACCAGATCCTGCAATGGCGACTAAGGGAGACCACTTAACGGTGCCGATCCAGCAATTTCGGCTGTAAAAAGTGCTTCTTACTCCATGAAGAAGAAAAAACAGGATATCCCGGCTGGGGAGGCCACATCCTGCTCCGGTCCTCCACTATCCCGGCTGGAGCAGCCGCTCTGCTACCAGCCTTCTCATAGTGGCACACTGCCTCTCCGCTCCGCTCCACCGTTATAGCACGCTATTGATTACTATGCTTATTTAACAAATTCATGGGACTTGTCATTTGCTTATGATTCTTTTCAATTTATTATTTTCCCTACACTTCTTTGCACATAAAAAGTAACTTTGAATTTAATCCAAAAAATATTAGCTTTCGGACTCGAAATTATTTGCAAGACACTTTGGTTTCTTGATGGGATTTAAAATAGAAATTTGAACATGACATTCTGTATGATCATATGGAATCTAGTGTTTGTTATTATGTATCACCCATAAGGTTGTAAATACAATGTTGAAAGTTTCTAAAAGCTGGATTCTAAACATGTCTATGTTTATACTTTCCTCTACATCTGTATGATAATATGAACCTTTCTGCCTTTACCAATATTTTTCTTCAGTGAGAAAGTCCTGAAAACTAACATAGTCTTCTTTCTTAGTTGACATTGGAAATCCAATTGGTGACCATCAGCCACAATGGGGTTTAATGAGCTTTCTGGGTGATTTTCTACGACCCACTTCCTCAGAAGGACCATCATGGTTCAGTCTGTTAAAGAAAGCTGGAGGTGGCTGCAATGACCTGCTATACAGTGGCCACATGCTTGTTGCTGTACTCACAGCCATGGCTTGGACAGTAAGATTTGAAGTCCATTGCAAGATTGCATCGTCTTATCATCTCGAGGTTATTTGCATTTGATTTAAAGTTGCAGCATAATTTGTGACTTCTATTTGTTAAAAATGGTTGCAGGAAGCATATGGAGGTTTCAGTTCAGCTCTTGTATGGCTTCTTGTACTCCACAGTGCCCAAAGAGAAGTACGAGAACGCCATCACTACTCTGTAGACTGCATTGTAGCCATCTATGTGGGAATCCTTCTGTGGAAGATGACAGGTTTTATCTGGTCACATGAAGTTAGATCTGGAAATAGGAGTCTGATTAAGTTTGATAAGTTTAAAAGTAGACTCATCCAAGCTTCAAAGGACTCGGATATTGAAAAAGTGAGAGAACTACTCAAAGAGATTGACTCAAGCAGTGAAGAGAGCAAGAATCAGACTACCATTAAGCATGCACGGTTATTCCGCACTGCCACCATTTTCTTTGCACTCACCATTGTTGTTCTGGCTTTCACACTAACAACTGATGGATGATCTTCTTGGGGGACCTGAAGTTTTACAGTGCCGCACACGGTTTTGAACTATTTGTATGCATCTTCTGGCAGTAGTTACGGAGTCATTTAACTACAAAGTTAAACATAGGTGTCCCCAAGGTGAGGATTTGTAGTGTTTAGTTGTTTCATTTTGTATCACTAGACTAGATATGTAAGTTGTATGAATGGTTTTGTACAATAACAAAATTGAAAACTTGACATTGAAGGAAAATAGAAATGCCAATGTTACGTGTGTTGTTGTTTGGCCATGTGCAGAAGTCTCTATTAGGCGAGTTAGGACCTCGACCAACCTAACCTTTGATGGCTCGGTTTACTTGTCTTTAATTTTGTGTATGGGAGAAAAAGCATACACGGATGATAAGGAAAGTGATGATATTTGCAAAGCAAATGAAAAATCAAGAACTCATTGAATGTGTTTTGTTTTTGTGAAATGTGTGATTGAAATTCTCTTTTTCTGTTATATAACTAAAAATAGTACTAAATATGAACACCTTTTTAAAATTGAGACTTGTCTCATTAAGGAATCTGATTACTCTTGATAAAAAAATTGGGGACTACTTAGAGATATCACATTATGCATGAATGATATTTTTTTTTAAAGGCAAATATTATTAAAATAACCAAGTATCTGTCCAAGATGAGTAGAGACCGATAAAAGAGAAGTTACAAAACAATAACGCCGTATATATAAGTGAAACACCAATGAAAAAGTCAAAATTTACACTTCTAAAAGAGGTCTACTTGTAATTTCAAATTTCATAGTTATAGATATACTGCCAAATTATATGCTAAATAAAGGCATGCGGAAAATGAACAATTTGTTTAGTTATGCAACTTAATTAAGAAAAGAAAAGCTTAAAAGAGAAGAAGTCGTAGTAGTAACTAGTAAGAACAAAGTAGACAATTCCAGTTAAGTGCATCCATCGTGGTTACTTACTTATATATAATTAAAATAAATTTCTCCGTCAATTCCAAACAAACAAATACAGATATTTTCTTTCTGATTATCCGAATCCCATTGTTGACTGACGATGGCCGTTTCCATTTCTTCTTCTTCTTCCTCCTCCGTAATTCTCCGTTCTTTGAACTCTTCTTCCACACGTGTCGGAGCTTCATCTTCTTCCTCATCGCATCTTCAATTTCCTCTTCGTACTCCCTTTCTTCGAATTGCTACAACTCGTCTTCCCTCTTCCTCTCGCCCTCGCTTCCTTCCTCTTGTAAGTAACCAACTATCAACTATCTATCTGCTTTCATTTCCAATAATAACCCTTATTATTTCTTCTTATTATTATTATTATTATTCGAGTGTTCATTTATTTTATTTTTTGTTGTTGCTGGAATATCAAAGCTATTCACAAATTGAATGTACTTGTTAGTTTGTTGCTGCACATTTGGATTGATTTTACCAGATTTTTGGAACTTTGGGGTATAATATTTATGCTGAATTATATGATACTAACATTTTATCTTTATCATATGAATATGATGCTTTCACTTGTTTCCTTCAATTATATCATAACATTTTATCTTTATTCATATCACCCTTTCAACATGTTAGAACATCAACTAGTAATAACAAAAGATAAATTAGCTATAATAAGTAGGGTTTTAAGTTTTAACTAAGGGTTGCAGTTAGGGCCGTCCCAACAAGTTTAGAGGTCTACAGGAAATTTTTTAGTCAGGCCTTAAAAAAATAATCCTAAGCCTAAAAAAATAAAATAATTTTTTTTTACTATAAGACTTGAACCTAGGTCTTAGTTTCTTAGAAAATGAGAAATTAATCTTGACCTAATGTATTAGATAAACATCTTTTAATATTTTGTCGTATATATTACTAAATCTCTGAGCTTTTTTTGCCAAAATTTTTGAGGCCTAAAGCCCTTGCTTGAGTCACTTGGCTCAGCCTTGGTTGCATTTGCGTCACAATCCTTGATATTTTGGAGAATCGTGGTCAAATGCGGCGGATGCTGCCTTAATCGCAGTTATGTTACGGTTTCGACATAAAAAATCATTATGTCGTGTCCAAATTGCAGTAGCTGGCCTATATTTAAAACCCTGTTTATAAATTCGCATATGATTGTATAGACATTCAAGTAAGTTGTTTATCCAAATGCTTCCTTTATTGGATTGTTGCCCCCTTCGTCGCCAGAATTTGTATGTGTTTTAAATACCTTCAAAGGAAACTATGACTCTAATGACGATGAGCCATGTCCATCCATGGTTGCACTCAAACTTATTAAACTGTACTTTTCTTCTTTTGCAATAATCAATTGAGAACTAACCGGGATGTTTTGACTTTTTTTCTGTAGGTTCAAGCAAAGAAACAAACTTTTTCATCTTTTGATGATTTGCTTGCTAACTCTGATAAGCCTGTATTTGTTGACTTCTATGCAACCTGGTAACTTTCTCCTTATCTCTTCATATTGGGTCATATTTCATGTTTAAACTATTATAACTTATAACTATTTGTATAATTACATCTAATCAGTAACCCAATGCTGGTTACAGGTGTGGTCCTTGTCAATTCATGGTTCCTGTACTCGAGGAAGTGAGCTCTCGGCTTCAAGATCAGATTCAGGTAGTTAAGATTGATACTGAGAAGTATCCTAGCATTGCCAACAAATACAAAATTGAGGCATTGCCAACTTTCATCATCTTTAAGGATGGAGAACCCTTCGATCGTTTTGTAAGTTGGATTATATTTTCTTTCTGCCTCTATTGCAGTGACTTAAAATTACATGACATTGCATTTAATTTAAATCATTAAACTGAATTTGAATGTTTTCTTTTTATAACTGTATTTGCATTTCTAGTGTTGGAAACTTGCAATATTCTAATATATTCTTTGAACTGACTATACAACTAGTTTTCAATTTTGTCGAAACTTGAAGTACCAATTATAGACATTGTCAATGAGAAATATGCTGACTATACTGGAAAAATTGTGATGTGAAGGTCACAAACCATAATGGTACTGCATTTGATGGCTAACCTGTCATAAGAAATATGCGAAAATCTTTTGTTCATCTTGCTGTAAACAGTTTCAATTTGGCTCTTGTTGACAACATTTTATAAATATTTGCATGTATAGGAATCGTCTAGTTCGTAATTTTGGTTAAGGCATGATGTTGGAACATTCACCTCTACTACTGACTAAGGCTTGTTGACTAAAGTCGAAGCTTTGGTCTGTGGTCCAGAGGATATGGTTGTAGCATTTAGTTATTCAAATGCTTTCTCTCAACCTCATACTTGAAATAGTGATGGAATATAGCTTGTCATCATCTGGTGCTTGGCTGTTTACTGCCTTTTCTTATTCATGCAAATCGTCATCCATCTTAAACCTCATCACGCTCATTATATTGTCAAAATCAATAAGCATATAGTTAATTGGTAGACAGTTTCTTGTGTGCTCGATATGTTATTTATTGAAAAAAAATCATTGTGTGCATTGTCTATCAAACATTGCTAACCTACATTGATGTTTTGACAAGACAAGAAAATTAGGATGTTGGCTGCTATTTTATTTTTAGCTACTATCTTCCTCAAGTAAGATAAAATTTGGTCTTCCTGATTTTCAGGAGGGAGCATTAACAGCAGATAAGCTAATTGAACGCATAGAAACCACTCTCCAAGTTAAGCAATAACCCTGGTAAGTTGTTATTGTACCTCCGTTTTATTTAATAGATACTTGTTTTAGGGACATCTTTTGACTTGCCGATCTCTACAAAACTCTCTTCCCTCACCTTCCTACCTTTTTCAGTTAAAAATAAAGATATGGAAGTATCGGAATGTTGGATCACATACATGATTGAATCAGAGGATCAAACTGCTGCTACAACTTTATTCAGACATTTTCCTATATTTATCACATTGTTTATGGCTTTATGCCAAGATTCATACCAATAAAACATTTGATTATTTAATTAGCGGTAGCAATTTTATAAAATTCATGAGTAAACTCGGTTATGTTTGTGAGTTTTTCAGTATCTTTGTTTTCTGTCATCAAGTTCTTCAATATGTAAACAATGTATAATGTATAATTTAGTAAAGTTTTTGGGGGGTTCAAAAACAAACAGATTGAAAGTTGGAGTTGGTTTCATCGTTGTCATCAGGAGACTAGCGCATGTTAGTAGTCCATAATAATTGATTATGCTTCCATAGTTAGAGAGCTATATATATATATATATATATATGTGTGTGTGTGTGTGTGTGTGTGTAAATTTAAAACATCAGTATCGAACAATAGCGAAATAACATGAACAGCGAATAGTTTTACGATGTTTTACATATTCTGTATGGCTTCAAGCAGAACCTACTGTAGATGGAAATGCATTTTAGCTGAAACTAAGATTTGCAAAAGATGTAAAAGAGAGAATAATGTTCTTCTATGAATTTAATTTCATGAGTGTTTAACCCTTCTAAATTAAACATAAAAATAAGAATGACAATGAAAATCAAACATTTTGTTCATGTCAACATCAGCTTTCTTACAGTAAATGTGTTTAACAGGTCTAAATTAGTTAGTTATGTCTACAGAATTACTATATTGAAATATCATAATAGAATTTAATTTTAATAGTGTAAATTAATAATAAATATAATTTCTTTTAAGTGTACAAATATTTTGGGGCTTTTGAGGAGCCATAAGACAACTGAGGGGCCTAAGGTCGCTATGGGCTCCATGCCATGCCCATGCTTACCACAAATAGTATCATCAATGATCATGACATCTCCATTACAAAATATCATTCATCACATCTCTTGACCAAAAAACTACTTTAAATGATTAATAACCATTTAAAAGAATTAGAGTGTTGTTAGCACTTCTTTTTATCGTATTTGTTGGTATTTAAGTGTTGAATTATATTAACTTGAGTGTTATGAACATATTCATAAATTCATTATTTTTAGTTTTCGGCGATTTTGAATTTATGTTTTTTGGTGTATATTCTATCTGAAAGTGTGAATTTGTTCCAACACTATCAACTTAAATAAATAAATTTTGTTTTTAGTAAAAAGATAATAATTATAAGAATAAATATGTATAAGTGGCTCAATATTTTCGATAAATTTATTACAACTATTACATTTTTTGATGAATTTAATTTATATACAATGTCAGTATAAAATTATTTTACACAAGCATTTAATAATATATCGGCACATCATGTATATTATTTAAAAATGCATGATGTGTCACATTCATTAAATGATGTGACATTTTGTCAAAAAAATAAAATGATGTGACAACACATTATTGGATGTATGTGTAAAATAATTTTACTCTAACAGTGTATGTAATAATTAAACTCTTTCTTAATACTCGTATATTTCGTTAAAAATATTATAATAAGAATTGAATGAGTAACCAATAATATTAGGACACATGATAGTATTTAAATTTCTTTTAATTTATTTGGTCATGAATATAATCCCCAATTAATAAAATATTAATTCCATCAAATAGATTCTTTGGTTTTAGACAGTAGGGTTATGGTAACTAGTACTCCAAGAGTATTGGGGCACCAGTTAAAATTACTAAAAATTAATTTAAAAAAGTAGAACGTACAAATTCAAAATTTTTGTTATTACTTTTACTTCTTTAACCATTATCTTGAGGATAATGTTTAACATTTTTCTTAATAAAGGGTCATGCTAAAGAAGAATGAGAGGAGTAAATAGAAATTCATTCACTCACATATCCGGTAACAGAAAATGAATTCACCACATCTAGTTGTCGGATACCTCATATCCACCAATAAGAAGGGATTGAATTATCAAAAGTGTATATGGTTGCTTTTGCGTCCACATTAATTTTCTCTCTTTTAATGTTATGTGAAAAGCTACAATTATTATATATATATATATATATATATATATATATATATATATATATATATATATATAAGATACATTTTAATACCTAAAAAAAAAGGGTACATTTTATATTTTTGAGTAAAAACAGAAAAAGAAAAAAAAATTAGTTTTATTTTGTTTGTGTGGATATATATGTGGTCATTTATGAGGATAAAATTTGATAACAATGTTTTAAAAACCGGACCGGTTTTCGAACCGGTGAAGGTATTGGTTTACTGGTTCATTGGTCGAACCACTGGTTCACTGGTCGGACCGTATAGTTAAACCGGATTAAGCCGGCAGTACGAACCGGTCTCTATAATAAAATTATATAGTTGTTAAACCGGTCGAACCGGATGACTCCTTCTCTAAAAAAATTCATACACTTAAATTTTTTAAAAATGTATGTTACAAGTTTTTAAATTTAAATCATAAATAAACTTTGCCATCACACAAAAAATTAATACTATGTAATAAGCCATATTGAACAATTGAATTATACTTTATAATATTAAAAAAATTACTAGTACTATAATAGATTAGTATTTTATACGTGGTGCATTTATTGGTTTATATATGTTGGTTTGCAATGCAATCAAATACACACAAACATAACAATTGGCCCATAATAAAAGCCCAAAATAAACAAAAAGAACCCTAAATAATAAAGACTACTTTATAGTATCACACTATCACAGATTAATGGCCGCCGCTCCTCATGTTCCTTTCAAGCAACTTCCCTGCAAATTGGTCCCTCTTTTTTTTTAGCAAATATGAATCTTCTCTATTTCTCTTCTTCCATATTTGTCTCTATTTCTTTTCTTTATGGGTGCAAAAGAGTGAAATTTCAGAGGGTTAAATAAGCAAAATATACCTATAATTTTTTACTTTCTCATCTCTCTCACAGTTTGTGTTTCTGTTTTATAGTGTTTGATGTTTCTATTTTCCAATTCTCTCTCACGCCGTTTGTATTTTTTATTTCTTCATTTAATTTTTTTTTTCTTTCAAAACAAATATACTTAACCGCCGGTTTTTTCAAAACCGCCCGGTTCGCCGGTTTTTACCGGTTCTCGCCGGTTTTTACCGGTTTGACTGCATATCCGATCTAACGTGCAGACCGAACCGGCACATCTCCGGTTCACCGGTTCAACCGGTCCGACCGGCCGGTCCGGTCCGGTTTTTAAAACATTGCTTGATAATACATAATTAAAAGTAAAGTCAATAAAAAAGTTGTCTCCATAAATATAACTCAGTTAGTATGAACGACATTACATATTATATATAGGAATTGAATTAAAGATCAAGAATTCGATCATTGTCTTGGGTATGGAACAACTTTAAATTTTTAGGTCAGCTATTTCACTCTTTGAAGTGCCTTCATTACAACACTAAATTGTGGGATTCAGATGCTATATTACCCTACTCATATTTTAAACAAAACTCTTTAACCATTTAAGTACAACCGCTTGATTGTGTCAAAAAAAAAACAACCAACCGCTTGATTATTTTTAGCTTTAGTTGAATGTCCCATAGTTGTTAGACACTTAACTCATATCTCAAAGACAAAGAGAGCATTATGAGAAGAAGAAGAATAAGTGTCAAAGAAAGCGAGAGTTAACCCTCGAATCCTTGATAACGTGTACCATAAGTCACATTTATTTGGGTTTGAATGCTATTGAAACAAACAAAACAGTTTTTGAGGCTACATAATTTTCTTATCCATAATATTTTTTTTCTTATCCATGATATATTAATTCAGCATTTAAATGTAGTAGTAGTAGTAGTAGTGTGTATAAATACAAACACAACACGCAGGTAACGCGTTGCAGGAGCATTGTCTTACGCTGGAGTTACACCGTCAATACACTATCATGATAATGGCATACCTTACTCTCATTGGTCAATTCATATACGTGGCGTCACGACGTGGTTTCATTTTAGCCACATCTAAATCCGTCCAATTCAATTCAACTCTCACTATCAATATAAATATCACACGGATTCCAAATACTCTAAACTCAATATATAATCTAGTTCAAAGTGTAAAGTTAACATTATCTTTTTTGTCCGAAATGATGTCCTAGGAGAATTATAGTTTAATCTCTGTAATTACATTTAAAAGAAAATTAAAATAATTTAATGTTAAAATTTGTTCTGAATTCTAAACTATCAAAACATCTTTTTCTAAAAATCAGAGAACGAAAGCTAAAAACAAATGATGTCCTAAATACTACTCACATTCACATACATAAAATATTTTAAGTTCGAGACTATAGATAAAAATATTCAGCTTAATAATACTATCAATATTTGTTAGTCGAACTATGACAACTTGTAGACATTGTAAAATGAGTATTATTATTGACGACAAACTAAAAAAGTATATTGCACTGAAAAAAATCAATTACACACTTCTTCAATAAAGAAGAATATTATCATGTTTTCTAATCTTTTAATTTTTACTTTACACTATTTACTTTAAAAAAATATTCTTAAAACATACTCCATTATTCTTAAAACACAATTCACCGCAGATGAAGATTTCAATCACATGATATATGTTTAAGTTGGAAGAGAGTGTACTATTTCATTTAAATGCTTTTGACATTTTGATATTTTTTTTTTCAACTAAGATATCAATGATAAAAGATAAACAGAAATATACAAATTATAAGTTTAGCGGTGAAATTTACGCGCATTAAATGTTTAATAAGCTTTTTTTTGGTACACGCTAAGCTTTTTATCATATGAACGCACGTTAACGTTCTCATATAAAAAAATTTATCAACAGAAAAATGGTACTCCGTACTTACAATTTACAAAATTTCTTTTTAGAATAAATGTTAAATTTTTTTTTGAAGAATTTTAACCACTTTTATAATCTTATTCGACTCGAAGAATTAATTTTTACAGTTGTGTACGTATGGTTTAAATCAAACAAAATTAATTTTCACTTGAGAAGGGAATACATATTTTACTAAGCATGGAATATTCTTTGGTGCCGACACTTATAATTGGATGATATCTACTAGCAAAGCAACTGCCATTCAAATGGGTCCTAAATCCCAATCACCGTCCATATTATCCGTTTCCTTTTTCTTACAATTTTTTCTTTATAATTCTTTAAGAAAAATCCCATTGACATCTATTAACTCATTAATATTTTTAATAAAATAATTTAGTTGAGTTTTTATTAAACAAAATATACTATATGAGATAGATCTCACAATTTTCAAACTATCATTACGGATTAGTCAAAAAAGAAAAAAATTATTATTGATACTATGTCTTTGATCAACTAAAAAAATAAGAAATTGTACGTATGTACATAACAACTTTAGATATTATTTGATTTTAAAATGATTTATGGGATAAGATAAATTGGGGGGGGGGGGGGTGTGTCAGGAGACCGGACGAAAGCAGATATTTTTGTCCCCACTTAATTCGAAGTAACTTTTTGTCTGCAGCATAAGTTGTCTAAATCACCAAAATAATTTTTTTCCACGTTAAATGTTAAATGTTATTCAATATGTTAAATGTTTGTCATATAATATTTTATCTTGTACTATTATATACTGTATAGTGTATTGTCTAGTATTTATATTTTGCTGATCAAATGATTTTGAATGGCATCCTTTATGGATATTGATATAAAAATGTTATCCAAAAAATATTTATGTAAACTAGTACTCCCTCCGTCCCAAAATTATTGTCCTTTTAGAGTTATGCACGTGGATTAAGAAACAATAAAGATTGATAAGTTAAGTCTATTTTACCCTTACTTTATTAAGAAAGAGAAAATATATTTAATTAATACTTTAACTTTTGTAAGGGTACAATTGATAAACTAACATTAACTTTACATTGGTTTGCGAAAAGGACAATAGTTTTGGGACAAAACTAAAATGCTAAAAGGATAATAGTTTTGGGACGGAAGGGAGTATTTTTTATGGACAATGATATAAAGTATTGGTACATGTGAATGTGATATGCACGAGAATTTCATTCAGACCTTGATTCCTCAATTCTAGTATCATAGACAATATAACGTCAGAATTATTCTAGTTTTTTAACACCTAAATATGTTACATCATTCATTTCTAAATCTTTTGTGGTTTTACCATTTTGTTTTTGTAAAGCAAAATTAACATTTTCAAACTATACACTTCAAATTATAATAATTTAGTTTTATAAATTTAATCATATATAGCAGAAAACATCATACTAATATGTAAATAAGAAGTAAATTTTATTTATATTTAAGAACGGAGTATTTTATATTTGCACAAATGTAAATTAATTTTTTTTAATGAGGGTTCAATGAAAGACACATACCAATTAATATTATTCCTCTACAGTTTAAATTTAATACCAATATTAAAAAAAATTAAATTATTAATGAAATTTACAAAATTAATATTTTTGGATTAAATGTTTTTTTTACAAGAAAGTGTGATTAATTAAACATAAAATAAATATTTCATGCCAAAAGTCATATTAAAAAAAATTAGTAATAGCAAATGATTTACATTCAATGAAAAATATTATACTGCATGTAATGGAGAAAGAAAAATTGCACAAGATTCAAGCACAAGCAAACCTTGTAAAAATTAACCAAAAAGGTGGAGAGACCCCCTGTATTTCTCAAAACAAATAGAAAATGAATGAACAATCATTTTCATTTCTAAAAGTGTTTCACTTTTATATTATTCTCAAATGTATTAAAATTATAAACAAGGTTATTAAAAATATATTCGATGATTAAATTGACTATATAAAAGCATTGTACCAAATAAAAAATTGACTATATAAAAGCAAATATGATGACAATAAATGATTCATAAAAGTCGAAAAGTCCTAGCTTAAACTGGCAGAATAATGTTAAAATTGTTAGGTTGGACGTCTATGACAGAAGTTTGATCTCTGGTCACATCACTTTATATGTGTGAGTTTAATTATGATGACTTTTTATTTATGTAAAAAAATGATTAATAAAAAATACACTTATAAGATGTATTTACAACTTGATCAATACATTGAGATATTTATAATGTGACAACGAGTTACATATTTTTCAAAAACCAATAGTGGTTTGTCCAATAAAAAGTTGTATTATTATAATATTAGATACATTCTTTTTAATAAACAAATGTTAATTTTAGTTATTATATTGGTATGTTCAAATTTGGATATTTTAATTATTTCAGTTTTTAGCTAGAATATAAGTTGAGTTATCTTTCCCCATAAATAATTAGGTACATCAAAGTCTAAATGTGTAACAAAGTCTTTTTTTTTTAACAAGAAAATGTGTAACAAGTATTTGAAAGGTATATTTTGTACATCTAGAACTATAATAATATAGTATTTCATTTATTTTGATAAATAAAGAGGATAAAAAACAGTATAAGTTTCATTTTGCATATCTTGTGTTTAATTTTAATTAAAAATATTTGAATCTTTAAAATTAAACACAAGTAAAAAGAAAGCTTAAAAGATTAGGATGGCCCCATATTTTAAAATCTTCAACAAAATCATTTATGGCCTACCAAGAAAAAAAATAAAGAACTTAAACCAGCATGTATAACATGATCATACCACTTTATAAATAGGGTACTAATCCTCTTCAAAAATCATATCACTTCATCATTAATTTGATCCATTAATTAATTAGTTTTCTTATATTCAATTATCAATTAACCACCATGTCTGAAGAGAACCGTGACCGTGGCCTCTTCCATCACAAAAAGAATGAGGACAATGAATCTGGTTACAACAAAACATCATACAATGATGAACTTTCTAGTGGTGACAATGAGTCTGGTTACAACAAATCATCATCATATGGTAATGAGACATCTACTGGTGACTATGAAACTGGTTACAATAAGAAAACAAGTAATTACTCGAACGACGAAACATCAGGTGGTTATGGTGGTGGTGGTGGTGGATATGGTGAGTCTGACACCAAAACAAGTGGTGGCGGCTATGGTGGTGGCTATGGTGACTCTGACACCAAAACAACCACCGGTGGTGGTTATGGTGGAGGATATGGCGACTCTGACACCAGAAAAACCACCGGTGGTGGCTATGGTGGTGGATATGATGACTCTGATACAAGAAAAACCACCGGTGGATATGGTGGTGGGTATGATGACTCTGACACCAGAAAAACCACCGGTGGCGGCTATGGTGGTGGGTACGATGACTCTGACTCAAGAAAAACTACCGGTGGCGGCTATGGTTGTGGGTATGATGATTCTGACTCAAGAAAAACCACCGGTGGTGGCTACGGTGGTGGTTATGGCGAGGAAAGTGATCGTCGTAATGATGATGTTGATTATAAGGAGGAGGAGGAACACCACAAGAAAAAAGAGCATCTTGGTGAGTTTGGTGCTATAGCTGCTGGTGGTTTTGCTCTGGTAATTTTCTTAACACTATTTTCAATACTCCTAGTTGCTATTTATTTTCTCGTTTAGAAGATTATAAAATACGTAAATAATCGATTTCTTAAAATTAAAATGAATGGTACAACACAAATTCAGTGACAAAAATATACTAATGAGTTGACAGATACTCGAACTCCGCTTGAACAATTTATGGACAAATTTGTAATATGGACCGTAGTATTTTATTTTTTGTGACAGTATGGACCATGGAAATTTAAACACTTCATTGTACTCTAATCTTAAATATCGCATAATCATAAAACTAAATCAGTCACTCTACTAATGAGATTATACACAATTGGCCGAACTTTGTGATTAATCATATCAATTCTCATTTGTTACTCTAAGCCTCTAACAATCTGGAGGTAAGATTAACATCGGACAATTTAAATTTATTTTTTATATAATCCATATCATAACGTTGAAAGGTTAATATTCTATTTTGATTAGACAGTTCATATTTGCTTTCCTATATTGTAGGACAAATGTCTTTGTACGTTGTACTCTATATAGACATAGAATGTTCACTTTTAGTAACAAAATTGAAAATTTGAATGTAATTGATTTTGTTAATTTGCTAAAAATAATTGGTTTGGTATAGTATGAGAAGCACAAGTCAGAGAAAGATCCAGAGAATGCAAACAGGCACAAGACAGAAGAAGAGATTGCAGCAGCAGCTGCAGTTGGATCTGGTGGATTTGCTTTTCATGAACGTCATGATAAAAAGGAATCAGAGGAGGAAGATGAAGAAGCTCATGGAAAGAAGAAACACCATCTCTTTGGCTAAATCATCAACATATATGTGTATAATATAATAAATAATATAAGCACACAAAGCATTATGGAAATATTCATTCTGCTTAGCTTTGTATTATAATTAATTAACTATGCTTTTGGCTTATTTATGTGTATTAATTAATTGATGTTAAGTTCATCTTCTAGTCTTACTTTGAGTGGTTTGGAGAATGTTTTCAGCTTGGATGGATGTATGTTTTGTGAACTGTTAAGTGCACAATACTACTGTTGTAAAAGAATGTGAGATGATTTTCAATAAAATTAATTACTTGTTCTGTAGTGAAGCATTTATCTTAGTATATAAGCCATTAGAGTTTAGACACTTCTAATTTTTTTTTTAACCATTAATTTCCCTTTACTTTATATTCTATAAAGTCAGTAGTCAATTATGCATAAAAAACTTGTTTGAGTTACTCTTCTTTGTTTTGTTTGAGTGGCAAAAATGGAAACTGAATTTCATGCAGCTGGGAAAAACTTACTCTTCTTTCTTTAACCATTAATTTAATAACTTGTTGTATAGACTATATAGAGTAATTAGTTGGCGACCAAAAGTTATCCTCTATTTCGTAGATATTTTACCTAATTTTTCTATTTTCTTTATAAATAAATGATGCATCAAAAAAATGATGCATCACTTTCTTATTTAATATTAATATTAAATGTAGAGGATACTGCTAGTTAAAACACACACTTTAATTTATTGTTGGTTTATTCAGGAACAAACAATCGGGTGTTAATTTGGTCAAAAAGCGTTGTCTTTAGATAGATTACTAACTTGTAACTAGACAAAATTAAGATCTAATTAAGTTTGGCCGTGGTTGAAGGCTCAAAACAAGGCTTTTAAATTTGATTTAAATCGGTGGTCGTGTATTCTTATTGTTTGTTTATGCTATGTAACATTGTGACGCAGTATTTTATTTAGACTTTTGTTTTCTTTTTAGGCACATTTTTTGCTTAAAAAGTTTTAAATATTCATTTCATTTCTTTTATAAAAATAAAAAGAGCACATACTTTAATTTTTCAAAAAAAAAACACATTTTTAACATATATAATCTATATCATAATTGTTAAAATTGAAATGATTTCTACATATGTGAATTTCAACGGGAGAACATGTGCGTTGAAAAATGTATATTAAAGAGAGTCTGTTGCTAAAAAATTTATACATTTTAATACGTAACAGATTATGTCTTATATCATTTGAATATTTTCTATCATCTCTTCACTCTTATTTAGTTTCTGGTACAAACATATACTAATAATCAATTTATCATCTAAAAATTCTCTCATTTGTGCTTGCATCCTTTTCCATAGCTATGATATGAATCTCATATTACTGCCTCCCACCCTTTTTATAAAAACAGTTAATTATTTTTCTCATGTTTATAAAAAATAGAGTAAATTACACTCTTCTTTTTTAAAAGAATTTTGAATCATAATGTCCCCTTTCATTTTGTGCCAAATGGAAAATTTTTATTTTATTTTCTCATGTCCCTCTCCCTCCAAAGTCCTCTCAAAAATCTCAAAATAGAGCATAAGTTGATGGTTTTAATGATTATTGTTGATAATTTTTTCTTGGAAAATATAAAATAAACTCCTTTAATTAATAGTTATTTTCTTAGTCTTAATGATTGAAAAGGCCAAAGTTTTTTTGTTTTGTTTTTCTTGATATAAAAAAGACATATGAGGAGAGTATTTACAACTCTAACAAAATGATGGAGAAGGTTTGTGGACAAGTGTCCAGTGTACTGCAACTAATAAGCATCTATGGGTGTGTGAGATGGATATACCATACTATTACTGAAAAGGTGAAAGCAACATGAGGCTAATAATTGTAAAAAAATAAGAAATAAAAATGAAGCTAATTAAACATAGACAATTTAATCCCTTAGACTATATACTGTCCATAATTATAAACAACACTTTGCTTTTTTTTTTTTAATTTATTGAATAATTAATATATTTAATTTATATTTATTGATCAGTTATATTAACTACTTAATAAATTAAAAAAATATTATAATTATGATCAGAGAGTAATATATATAGAGGCCATTTCCATTTGATCATGGTCAAAAATATCACCTTACCAATTGATTAGGATTGGGAACTTGCAGCTTTCACATTTGCATCTAATCTAAATCTAAATTAATGGCCATGCATATATAGCCTTATTGTGAGTTAAAGGTGTCTGCCTTATGACTTCAGAAACAACTAGCTAGGTCACATATTTCATTGATCTAACTAATTAAGTAGGGTGAACTGGGGAAGGGTGTTTCTTCTCTTTTGAAATAAATTAGGTATACAATAAAAGAAATCTAATTAATGATTATATTTGATTAGAAAAGCTAGCAACTGATGTCATACAATTTTTTTTTGAAATTGGAAAATAATTGTATTGTTGAACTTTTACACTATATCACTTAGAAAACGAAACTAACTAATACAAATCTTGAAACATTGAAAAATATTTGTTTTGTCACAACCTTAAATAAAAGTTTTTTTTTTTGACAAAATAAATAAAAGTTATTTAAACACATAAAAAATACATATTATTTAATTATTTTGAAATACAAATAAGTTATAAAAGAAGTAGAGATATTCGATAGTTTCATGAATTTAATTCAATTGATAACACAGATACATTTTAAGTATCAGGAGATAAGATAAGCCATCACGCCCAAAAAATATTAATCAATGCAACAAACCCAAACGGTTCTTTAGTTAGTTAATGGGCAATTGGGCAAAAGAAGCCCAATCAAATTAAGACATAAGGCTTCAAACATAAGAGTAATTAATTACATACAGAAAATTGTTAAGCATACCTCCAATCATTTTTGTTATACCCTCTAAAAAATTATTCCTATTCCAAACTAGTAGTCTCAAATTGTATTAGTTTTTTTCCAAGATTTTGCCACTTAATTTTCCTAGAGACAAACTTCTAAGCAATGGTTTCATAAATTCTCTTCGACTTTGTTAGCTTCTAGATTCAAGTTTCAACAGATCAAATTTCATGAAATTGTAGCATCATTCATATAGTAATAAAAGAAATTCTACCTAAAAGCAATAGATTCCTTCAAAGACAATAATGAATAGAAAATGGTAACATAGAAGTAACTAGAAGGAATGAATATGTGCTTTGCTTGCACAGTAGTGTTCTTAGCACTACAAAATTGTACTAGGTTACATACTCCAAAAAAAACAATGCTTAATAACCATAATGTTTGTTCAATGAAACACAAAAATTTGAAACATTTCAAGAAATATTAAGGATCAAATCTATGGAGGTTGAGTTGGGTCTGAAAATCACAAGAACAATAGATGACACAACTTCCATTTCTGATTTTCAGTTTGCCAAAGATAGAGCCGGTCCTGTCTTCTTATCTAAAGAAAATGATTCAAGTTTTACCCTTACAGCACATCTCAAAGGTTTCTTCATTCTCAACACTTTCGAATCATATTATTCACTTAGGCCCGTTTTCATTAGCGTATTTGAACTTATCTGCTGATATAAACACTTGCTAGATCATTTGAGAAAGTTAATAGAAACAACTTGTTACATGTTCATAAGTTGTTCGTGATAATAAATTACGAAAACAACTTATATCTTATATGAAAATGGTTTGAACTTCCGTTAACGTTTGTTATAGAAATAACTTATAAATAATCACTTATATGATAAGCGCTTATATTGTAAGTACTTAGTGAAGTTCTTTATTCAAATAGGCCATGATCACTTGATGTGATATATATCTATATGCAGGTTATAAGAAAGAGAACATTGACATCAACATTAACAAAGATGGTACGAAAATTTCATTGAGTGGGGAGAAGGAAGTGCAAGAAATGCAAATGCTACCATTCAAGAAAGAGCTAAAAATAAAAGGGTTTAGAAAGAAATTTAAAATCCCTAATGGGGTGATTTTAGATAAGATTAAGGCTAAGTATAATGAAGATGAAGGAGTATTGACAATAGTAATGCCAAAAATTGCAAAAGGAGTATTGTGTGGGGTGGGAATAGAAGAAGTGAAGGAAGAAGAGGGTGCAAATAGCATTGTATCAGTACCAGAACAACTAAATGTAGTAGAAGAAGAAAAGGTTTCAGATCATAAGAGTGAAGAGGAAAATGCTCCTGTGAAGAAGAAACGTCCTAAAAAACCATGGCAACCTTGTCCTCCTTTGGTTCTTGGAGGATCAACTTTGCTTGCAACTATCATTTTTCTTGTAATGCACTTTATTAGAGTCAGAAAGAGTTGATTTTTTTTTTTGACTTGTTAAGTTTTTGTTATTATAAAAAGTTTAAATAAGTTGGATCCCGAGAGTTTACCAGAGGCGCAACCGCAAGTCTAAGGTTCAAAGTGTTTCCTTTAATTTTACACCAGAATTTTTTTAGTTTGTATGATAAGTAAATCAAAATAGAAGGAAAAAAAAAACTTGACCATCTCTCAAACTTTGCTAGAAAATTTATGTTTGGTTATTGTAGTTGTATGATTTTCATATCACATATCTATTGGTCATTTTGATTTGTGTTTTTGTTTTAGAACAAGGTTGAAACCAAAATTTAAAATAAAGACTTAAACATCATTTTAGTCTGTGTATGTACGTGAAATTTTGGTTTTAATTTTTGTATTGATTTTTGTTCTAAATAAATCTCCGAATCAACTAAATTTTTTGATTTTAATTTCTAAAGCTAAAATTTGTAGGAAAATTAGTAGGAAAATCTGCGCAAAATTTGCAAATTTTTTTGCTGATTTTAGTTTTAAGGACTACAAGCAAAAAAACTGCTTGATTCAAAAATTTATTTAAAAAAATTTTGATACAGAGACTAAAATCAAAATTTTGCGTACATACAGAAATTAAAATGATGTTTAAGCCTATATAATGATGGTTCATTTTTCATGAGCATCATCTTGACAAAAGGCAAACTAGCTAAAAAAAGTGTCAATATCTATTTGGCAGAATTCGAAATTTGACAATTTGTTGTTGCAATAAAAATACATAATAATATACAACTTTAATCTCAATCATTAATTTTAAATTAGACAACTTAAACTAAATATTGTATTTTTTTATTTAAAACATTCTCAATTATTAAATTAAAATTGGACAGTCCAAATTTATTATGGTAGTCCCCTACCTATTTGGCTAAAGATAAGCATAAGTAAGCATGTGGGTGTTGGAGTGGGCATTTGATGAATATGACTTTGAATTGAATGAAAATGATTTGTAATTGAATTTATTTCTGGTGTAGAGACAGCAAAGTAAAATAATAATTCTAAACAAATATTTTACTTCAAAATCAGTGCATCATCTTCTTTTTATTTTACAAGTCAATACATTATGTTAATATGTTATTACTATAATTTTCAATAATAGCCCCAAATGACATGTGGTGGGTTTTTAGACTCCCTCTATTTTATATCTAACTTTTCTCTTAGGTCCATGGTGTGATACATATATTTATAAAATTGTTTTATTTTTTTCATTTCTTGAGGCATAGGCAACTTAAAACTTGATTTAGTTAAAATGTAACTGTCACCAAGATAAAATTGAAATAAACATATTCCCATTTCCCACTAATAACCAATACTAGGTTTCTAATTCCTAGCTTGAATTATTGCCAAAAAAATATGTTAGCTTGAATTGATATCTATCTATATAAAATACAAACTTATTTTGGACCACTAGTGTGCTAAAATAATTTGAGTTAAGTAGATTGTTTCATCAATCAATTTCCAAGCTTGAGGGGACCTAGTCTAACTACCATATGCATAAGATGGGCACTATCCTATTTTCAAAATGGATGCAATTGATATTAAGTTTTTAATTTAAAATGAACTATTGAAATATAATATGTTCGAAATTTGTATCGCACAATTAGAACTATTGAATCTTATATATACGATTGAGATTAAAAACAGCATGTAACGCGTTGTAATTTTATTACATTAATAGATTTTGGTTTTTCAAAAAAGCAGATTGCTATACCGTCTACGGTATGGATTCTCTAGAAAGAAACAAAGCTAGTAATTTTTTATATACCATAAAAATCTATTATTTTTATTCAAAATTTAAAACTATATGATCATGATCATACCGTTACCTTTCTTAATTTTTTCGGTGTATTGAGCTGGAAAGACAATAGTTTGCTATGGAAGTTAAAATCATTTATTCTTCAAAATCTAGGCACAAGTTGCATGAGACACAGCATGTGCATACACAGATAGATAAAGAAATTCTTACATAAATAAATTAATACTATGAATACTGTATCCACAGATACTTGAATATTTGTCTAATGACACTAAAGATTAGTATTAAAAGTAGACTAAAATTGTTCTTAATCTTAGAAACGTGCTTAGTATGACATAAATTTTTATGTTAAAGTAATAAAATAAAAAAACATAGTTTATGTGTCCAGAAAGGATTACAGCATTACCATGTTGAATCAAACCTAAAGCATTTTACAGAAATGTTGCTCAAAAAAGGGTTTAGAAGAGGTCATAAAAGAATAAAAAATGCATTGACATCTAGTCAACAAATTTTATCTTGACCAGGAACTAGTAGTGGTGTTACATTGCCAATGCAAAGAGATTAAGTTCTGGATGGCCAAAAGCCAAGTCAAAGTCCACCTATTCCATTGACTTGACTGGAAACTCATTAATTTCATTAAATTTCTAGATGACTGCATCCAATTCATCTATAACACTGCACACGTATGCTATTACATACTGCAAACTAAGACATTGCATGTTATATGCCGGAATCAGAGTTCAGACTCTGTTACGCCAAGTTATTCATTTTATAAAGTAGAATTCTAGCCAATAGGATAGAAAATATATGAGATCGGTTCCATTAACTGTGTTAAATCCAAATCCAAATCCGAAATACAACTATCACTAGTTAACATAAAAAGTTAATAAGAATAATTTTGTTACACTCAAAAGTTAATCTATGTAAAATAAACTATGGTAACATTCAATATAGTACAGATATACTGATATAGGCAGAGAGCTGTACATAAGACAGAAACCTTAACAAGGAAACAAGTATCCAAATAAGACAAGACTAACAGAAAACTTGTGATATTCCCAATTTCAAGATTTGAATTTCAAGCATTCACACACAAATTCACCCATCTGATTCAAGATTCAAGGTGGAACAGTTCACATTCCAACTTTGTAGTTTGAACCCAATATAGTACAACAAAAGTTGGAACATGAGTTGTCAAATTGTGATCCAACAATCCATGTAGCATGACTCCATCAGATTCTCTGTCTCCTGGGAATCTAAATCCTGCTAGTAACTGTGAATGAGTGGCTCAAGAAGGAGAAACTAGTAGTATATATAGTATTATATGTGAAACTTAAGATTTGATTGCAGAAAATACATTTTAAGACCAACTGCTAGAACAAAATCTTTGTTTAAAGCACATTCTCCAAACACAAATTGTACGGCTGGAAACACAATTTTAGCCAACAAATGAATGATAATAACTTTGATGTTTTATACACTTGGTCCATAGAGTACAATGAAAACTAAGCAATTTCAAGAATCTAAAAGACAATATGTTACAATACTTGCTTCTTCAAAATACAATTTGTAAGTATGTATGAACCAAAAGGAGATTAATTTAATAAATATTCATAAGCAAAATCAGCTACAATGAGGATGTTGCAAGTTAAAGAGAAGATTGATTATACAAAGCAACATCACAAGACAAAAACAAGAGGAGGAAAAAACCAAACAGTTTCACATGGTTTTTACAAGAATCAATCCCCCTTACCACTTAATTCTTGGAATAAACTTCAATTCAAATCAACAATCTCCCTATACAATCCCTTGCTCCTTTCGTAGTTTTCTATTTCTATGAAAGCAAAATCAAACTATAATGTTATCACAAATTCTAAATTTCATCACAATTTACTCAGCAGTGTTTGGCCTACCAAGAGAGTCAAGCCCTACGGTTCGGCTTCGCACAATTCTGTGGAAAACTTCCCTCACTTGACGCTCCAAAGGATCAAGTCCATCTTTCAAAGCATCACAAACTTGTGAAACCTCTTGAACTCTTTGTTTAACTTCCCCTTCCTTCTCTTCCGATAGCGGAAAGTGCACAGAATCAGCCAATTCACTCATCACTCTAACACATTTCTCAATCTGTTGAATCTCTCTGAGCAAGCCACAAGCATTCTTCCTGTCGCGCTTCTTGGACTCCTCCATGATCCTCTCATGAAGCGAGATCAACGAAATAGCCCAATTGTAACTCCTTGGAATGGAGAAATGAACCTGCAATCCGCGGTCTTGGCATGGAATTGCAGCCACAAGAGCCCACATAACAAACAACAAGATCGAATTCATGATATAAACCGACATTGCAAGACCATTAGTTGCCATAAGATCACTTGCTTTTGGAGGATTAATGTTGTTCCCAATAGCTTGGAGTTGTCTAGCAGCAGACCAATTGCGAGAAACACTCCACGAAAGCGATCTAAAATGCCCCAAAGATCGATGCTGATAACTGCTATTGCCATGGCTATTATGACTATTGCCATGACTATGACTATGATGATGGTTATGATCCTTGTCTCTACCACCATTGCTGCGCCCAAACGATCGATTTCTATGCGCAATCGTAGCACTAGGATCCTTATTATCATCAAGCATACTAATTGACAAATCAATTAAAGCTTTTTTCGCTCTACGAAAGTGTCCTTCACCAACACACCTTTGATGATCCAATGCATAAAGAACAATCTCCAACAACTTCTGCCACAAACGAATCTGTTCAACACCATCACGAATGGCGTTACAAACATCCAAAGCCTTAACACTCCGTTCAAAATAATCAGAAACCATTCGATCCAAAGGAGATTTCAAAACCTGACTCTTATGAGTCTGAAGAATAGCTTTAAATTCCTCCTGACAATTAAGAAAACCATCAAGAAGCTTACCAATCCATTTCAGTGAAAGCAAATCATCTTGATGAACAGAACTTAGATCAAGAAAACGATCAGTAACATGTTGTTGAAAAGAATCAATTTCAACCTCTAACGTTGACCCTTCCATTGATGAATGAACTTGTTCACGACGAAAGCTTAAAATTGAACGACCAAAATTTGTTAACGATGAAGGAGACGAACCTTGAAAGTCCGTCGCTGGCATTATCACAAAAAATTCTCACAAATTATGAAACTTTCTACCTTCAATTACAAAACCCAGATTTCAAAATGTTGAATTTCACAGACCCAATTATCAAAATTCAATTTTGACAATAAGGAAAAAAAAAAGCCCTAAATTATGAAACCCTAAATCAATTTTTGTTCAAATTGGGAAAATCTAAAGATGAAGAATCAAAATTAGGAAAAGGGTGAAAGAGAAAAAGAGAAAGAGAGTGAGAGAAGAAGAGATAGATGCGGGAAGAATTGAGGCATGGAACCCTAGTAGGAAGGTGAGGATTATATTGGGAACAATTGGACCGCGTTTTAAGGTGGTTGGAAAAATAACCAAAAAAAAAAAAAAACAAATACGCTAAAACAAAAAAAGAAAAAGAGAATCGGAAAATAAAAATTAAAAATGGAAAATGGAAAATAAATATTTTTCTTTAATTAGGAGTAATCAAGGTTTATTATGGGTAGTTAATGAAAAGATTAAAGTTGAGGGAGTATTATGAACACGGACCGAACACGGTGAGACACGGTGTCAAGGACAAAGATTCTGAAATTAGCGGCGTAGATTTCGATGAGAGAATAAGGATGAAATCTGAGCCGTTGGTTTAGTTTTGGGACAAAGATAATTCACTTGTCCCCTGTAGGACAACACCTGATAGGGTTAGGAGGAGAGTTTAAAAACTACTGGCCTGTGAGTTGTGAAAATGTAAACAAGCCAAGTGGAAGAGTCTCACGTTGTAGTGTCATGTGAAGGTTTTTTTATCGTCTTAAAATAATTGACTTATTTTTTTTTCTTCTTAAAATTAACGGATGTTTTGACATATGTGTCGAAAGTAAACGACTAAACGAACAACAAGTTGTGCCGTTTATTTAAAGTTATTAAAATTGTTTGTCCTAAAATTATTTGATATTAAGTGATTTTAATATATTTTTAAATATAATTCTGGTGATCAAACTGAATTGTGATTCTCTATATCAAATATATAGTTAAATATTGCCGGATCAACTAATATTTAGTAGGTTAGCTTATATACACCAACTAGTATAAATTACCCGTGCAAAGCACGGGTTAAATTTTAATTATAAAATTATAATTTTGTTTTTAGTATAATATAAGTTATTTTTTAAATTATTTTAACAATAATTAAATTTAAATATACATGTTTTTATAATAAAATTTTAAGGTATATTTGTTAATTTATTTTTGAAGATGTATATAATATTTTGAAAAAATATTTGGTGCCCTACATACATTTGTTGGATATCGTACCCCGTAGAAAAAATTTAAGGACCTGAGTATCTATTATTTGTCTCACATATAATTAATATTTTATTTATTTTTATTGATTTTAATAATATTATAAAAATCATGATATTTTGAATAGTTAGAATTTTTTGTGCGATAATCCCCATGAATATTAATTTAGTTGTTAAGAGACGTCACAATTTGAAGGATTCACAGTTTAAAATGAAGATATCCTGCCTATTTATTATAAAATGTGAATTTTTTACCACTAAACTACTTGGCAGGAAAGGAAAAAATTTCTTGCACAATATTTAATTTCTAGACTTAAATTATTTTACCCTATCCATTTATTTTAATATTTTAACCATATAAAATGAATATTATGTCAACTGAAATATATATATATTACTTGTATATTGTGTATTTTCTTATAATTTTTTGAATGTGTGTGTGTACCCTGTGTGTTTTTCTTATAATTTATCCCGTGTGTTTTCTTAAAAATTTTAAGAAAAAAATAATTATATTAAACGGTATCTTGAATATGTGTGTGTAACCAGTGTGATTTTCCACAAAGATTTTGCATCGGTCGATAATTCAATTATTTGATTTTAACTCACTAAGTTTCACAATTGTTCGATTTAAATCACCTAAATTTTAATTGTTCGATTTTGACCATCAAGTTTATCCCGTTTTGTATTTCCTTGCCCTGTTGATTCTTTTTTAAATAAAATTTACTTATGTTGTATTTTAATTAAAATGTGCTTTTAAATGTGTTTGTACCCCGTGTATTTTCAATCTTATAATTTTTTTGAATATGTATGTACCCCTCGTGTTTCTAAATGTTATCTTGAATGTGTGTGTATCTCGTGTGATTTTCCACAAAGATTTTACATCGATAATTCAATCACTTAATTTTAACTTCCTATATTTCACAACTGCTCGATTTTAGTCACTTAAATTTCAATTGTTCGATTTCGGCCATCGAGTTTACATCGTTTTGCATTTTCTAGCCGTTGATTTTTTTAAATAAAAATTACTTACGTGGTATTTCAAATCAAATATGCTTTTAAATGTGTTTCTATCTTGTATGTTTTCTTATGATTTTTTGAATGTGCGTAAGTAACCCGTGTGTTTCTAAATGTTATCATGAATGTGTGTGTATCCCATGTGATTTTCCACATAAATTTTACATTGATAATTCAATTACTTGATTTTAACTCTTCAAGTTTCACAATTGCTTGATTTTAGTCACATAAATTTTAATTATTCGAATTTAGCCCTCAAGTTTACTTCGTTTTGCATTTCATAGCACTGTTGTCTTTTTTTAAATAAAAATTACTTATGTGGTATTTTAAATAAAATATGCTTTTAAATGTTATTGTACTTCGTGTATTTTTTTATAAACTTTTGAATGTGTGTGTATTCCATGTGTTTCTAAATGGTATCTTGAATGTGTGTTTATCCCGTGTGTTTTCTTAAAAATTTTAAGAAAATAATAATTATATTGAACGATATCTTGAATATGTGTGTGTAACCGGTGTGATTTTCCACAAAGATTTTGCATCGGTCGATAATTAAATTATTTGATTTTAACTCACTAAGTTTCACAATTGTTCAATTTAAGTCACCTAAATTTCAATTTTTTGATTTTGACCATCATGTTTATCCCGTTTTGCATTTCCTAGCCCTGTTGACTCTTTTTTAAATAAAATTTACTTATGTTGTATTTTAATTAAAACGTGCTTTTAAATGTGTTTGTACCCCGTGTATTTTTAATCTTATAATTTTTTTGAATATGTATGTAACCCTCGTGTTTCTAAATGATACCTTGAATATGTGTTTATTTTCCACAAAATTTTTGCATCGATTGATAATTCAATTATTTTCCACAGTTTTTGCATCGATTGATAATTCAATTTATTGTTTGATGGCTAAGAAGAAAGCATTAAAATATTTCCTTAAAAAATTTGTTTGTACCCTGTGTGTTTTCTTATAATTTTTTTAATGTGTGTGTCCTGTGTGCTTCTAAATGGTATCTTGAATGTGTGTGTATCCCGTGTGTTTTCTTATAAATTTTATAAAGAAAAAATAATTATATTGAATGATATATTGACTATGTGTCTATCCCGTGTGATTTTCCACAAAGGTTTTGTATTGATAATTAAATTATTTGATTTTAACTCCTTAAATTTCACAATTGTTCAATTTTAGTAACCTAAATTTCTATTGTTCAATTTTGGCCCTCAAGTTTACCACGTTTTGTATTTCCTAGTCCCGTTGTCTTTTTTAAAATAAAATTTACTAATGAGGTATTTTAAACAAAATATGTTTTTAAGTGTGTTTGTATCCCGTGTGTTTTCTTATAATTTTTTGAATGTGTGTGTATCCCGTGTGTTTCTAAATGATATCTTGAATGTGTGTGTATCAAGTGTGTTTTCCTATAAAAAAATTTAAAAAATAATAATTATATTGAATGATATCTTGAATTTGTTTGTATCTCAAATTAAATAATTTCTGAATAATTTACGGCCTGATTGGTTTAGGATTGAATGTGTAGGCGGCTTCCAATTTGAATTAGGTTATTTGGTTATAAACACTGATTGAATACTTTCTACATGTATACCTCCAATTCAATAAAAAATAAAAAATATATTTAAATTATTGAATTCTTTCTATATGCCTCCAATTCACGGATTTTTTTTTTATTTTTTATTATTGAATTCTTTTTATATGTATCTAATTCAATAAATCTTTCTACAAAATTACTCCATACCTTGAATTTCTACATTTGTCACGTAAATTAATTTAAATAAATCATTTGGTCAATTCAATAAAAATCACATTAAGTAGTCATCATTGGCGTAATAAATGTTGGATGAATGTGAGAAGAACATTTAATAGTTTCCTTAAATAGTTTTTTCATAGAGTAGATTCGTAAATAGTATATTATATAGATATAGATAACCGGTGTGATTTTCCACAAAGATTTTGCATCGGTCGATAATTAAATTATTTGATTTTAACTCACTAAGTTTCACAATTGTTCAATTTAAGTCACCTAAATTTCATTTTTTGATTTTGACCATCATGTTTATCCCGTTTTGCATTTCCTAGCCCTGTTGACTCTTTTTTAAATAAAATTTACTTATGTTGTATTTTAATTAAAACGTGCTTTTAAATGTGTTTGTACCCCGTGTATTTTTAATCTTATAATTTTTTTGAATATGTATGTAACCCTCGTGTTTCTAAATGATACCTTGAATATGTGTTTATTTTCCACAAAATTTTTGCATCGATTGATAATTCAATTATTTTCCACAGTTTTTGCATCGATTGATAATTCAATTTATTGTTTGATGGCTAGGAAGAAAGCATTAAAATATTTCCTTAAAAAATTTGTTTGTACCCTGTGTGTTTTCTTATAATTTTTTTAATGTGTGTGCCCTGTGTGCTTCTAAATGGTATCTTAAATGTGTGTGTATCCCGTGTGTTTTCTTATAAATTTTATAAAGAAAAAATAATTATATTGAATGATATATTGACTATGTGTCTATCCCGTGTGATTTTCCACAGAGGTTTTGTATTGATAATTAAATTATTTGATTTTAACTCCTTAAATTTCACAATTGTTCAATTTTAGTAACCTAAATTTCTATTGTTCAATTTTGGCCCTCAAGTTTACCACGTTTTGTATTTCCTAGTCCCGTTGTCTTTTTTAAAATAAAATTTACTAATGAGGTATTTTAAATAAAATATGTTTTTAAGTGTGTTTGTATCCCGTGTGTTTTCTTATAATTTTTTGAATGTGTGTGTATCCCGTGTGTTTCTAAATGATATCTTGAATGTGTGTGTATCAAGTGTGTTTTCCTATAAAAAAATTTAAAAAATAATAATTATATTGAATGATATCTTGAATTTGTTTGTATCTCAAATTAAATAATTTCTGAATAATTTACGGCCTGATTGGTTTAGGGTTGAATGTGTAGGCGGCTTCCAATTTGAATTAGGTTATTTGGTTATAAACACTGATTGAATACTTTCTATATGTATACCTCCAATTCAATAAAAAATAAAAAATATATTTAAATTATTGAATTCTTTCTATATGCCTCCAATTCACGGATTTTTTTAATTTTTTATTATTGAATTCTTTTTATATGTATCTAATTCAATAAATCTTTCTACAAAATTACTCCATACCTTGAATTTCTACATTTGTCACGTAAATTAATTTAAATAAATCATTTGGTCAATTCAATAAAAATCACATTAAGTAGTCATCATTGGCGTAATAAATGTTGGATGAATGTGAGAAGAACATTTAATAGTTTTCTTAAATAGTTTTTTCATAGAGTGGATTCGTAAATAGTATATTATACAGATAATAAGAAAAAGAAGAGACATTTTTAAGGACACATGTGGCGCATAAACTGAGTCTACGTTTATTCGTAAAAACTATAAAATAAAATAAAAACATAAAAAATACTGAGTCTACGTTGTCGCGTGAGAAAGAGAAGGGACTGAGTCTCATCATTTTTTTGGGTAGAGTCTCGTCATATTTTATTTATTTATTTATTTATCATACCATATATGTTTTATCTAGAAAAATTTAGAAAAAAGAAATGGCTTATGGCTGGTATGTATGATTCCATTGAATAGATTGACATTGACATATACAATTCATACGGTTTCAAGTGTATATGTTAGTGAAGAAATTAATGGTTCGATCTAAATTTTTAGTTTAAATATATCAATATTCTTAATTAATATGTTTGACTTGAAACTTTAGAGTGTGCTTTTTACAATATTTTATACAGAGTGTATGATTTTCTCTCGTATTAATTTCAATAGTTTATTCCATACATAACAAAAAATTACCTTTAAATGGGGTTACTGCAAATAGACGCTCAGATATAACACCTCAGATTAGTTGGCCTTTAGGAGAGATATCGAGTTTTCATTAGTTAAAATTTCATATTATAAGGTAAAGGAAATGGATCATCTCCTACCTTGGAGGAGTGTTGCTTAATGTTTATGTGAGTGAGTAGAGAAAAACTAAAAATAAAAATGAGAGATATACAAAAATGGCACGAGGATGGCAATAGAGAAATAATACAACTGAGGATCCATAAGATAAATAAATTAATGTACAAAGTTTGAACTCCAATCTTTATACATATAATATGATATTTATGGTGAGAAAACAATGTCATATTTTAAGATTTTAAAACTACTTATAAAAAGTATTATCTTTAACTTTTCATCTTTTAAGATAAACTAATAACATCAATAAAAAAATATTTAAAAAATAATAAATACATTATATTGTAGTTTACATTGTTTTGACAAAATTAATTATAATAATTTACATTAAAACTTAAAACTTATATTTAGGGATATAATATTCTTTTCAATAGTGCTTATAGACGGAGTATACTTCGTCTTGAGGTTGACACTGTCCCCTCAAGCAATTGCCAATTGGAAGGCTTGGTGGACTCTTTCATTTTGAGTTCTTACTTGGACCCTTTCTTTCATTCATAAACTACACATTTTGTCCTTATTATTGATTTATTTTTCTATTGATAGATGTGACATAACACTCACTCTCATCAGTCATCAATCAATATCACACTTTTTTTTATTTTTTTGTTAATATAAATTTAAAATGACAAATTGAATATATCATAATATAATTATATAATTGTATTAAAGTGTTAGAAATATTCATATATCTAAATTTGTAGGGTTGATAACACTAAAATTGCATCAGCCATAAGCCCCATCTGGTGGCAAGCCATACCAAGCTCTTAGGTTTAGGTGATATTCCTCTCAACATCTTTCTAAACTGATCAAAGTGCTTCTCTCCTACAATGTTCACTGGAATGGATATACCTAACCAATTGCCAATCTGTCTCAATTTTGCAAAAGTACATGTAAACCACACGTGTGATACTGTTTCGGTTTCGCAAAAGCATAAAGCACAGACTAAATTATGAATTGCATGTAAGATGACTCTTTTACCAAGCTCGCCTGGCGTAGGCAACCTTCAAAGTATAACCTCCATCAGAAGACTTGAATCTTAGATGGCACATTCAATTTCCAGACATCTAAGATTGCCAATTTCAGCCCTCCATCCATAGCATTGGAATTGATAGCCGAATTAATTTCAATGCAACACAATGTCATTGTGAATCCGCCTGCTTGCAATGTCTAGTATCCAACATAATTGTTCCTGCAAATCAACAATTTCATGTTTGCAATGCTCCCATTGGGACATGACAACATAGTGTATAATACCGGGAATATCTCTCGCAGTGAACAGCTACCAAACCATTTGTCCCTCTAAAATGCAATGTTTTAACACCGATTTTAAAAGCAATATTATTAGCAAAACATCCCAGATCAAGCATAAGATTATTGCCAACTGATAATAAATTCCTTCACAAAAGAGGGTCCTTTGATCTGGCATTGGCCCGCAACTGTTCAGAATTTTCAGGTAGATTTCCATACCTGTGTGCCAATAGCCCTATCTTGATTGTGTTGTGTTCATTGATTATCTGCCATTTCCATTTACCCATCGACACCTTATTTAACTCCTTTATGTTCTTCACTCCAAGCCCTTCTTTTGGTTTGCACACACTATTCTACCTAACACAACAGACCTTCTTGCTATCTTGTGTACCACACCATAGAAATTAAAGTTGAATATTAATGATATCTAGAGTAAAATCATGTTTTTATCTCCATGTCTCATACTTGCGTAATTTTAAATCAAGGTAAAACAAAAAAGAATAACATAATAGGAAAGAAAAAAACAAATTAGCTAATGGAGTAAAGCAAAAAAGAATAACAATATCAAATCATTAAAAAAAATAAAAAAATCAAACACAAGATAACAAATGTGCCCTCAGATGGTAATAGGTTAATACTTCAACATCCATAAAAGCCTCTCGCCATCCATCAAGGCAGTGCATAAAAGAAATAACCACACACAATCTCTACCATCTCTACCCACTGTCAGTGATAGTAATAACAATAATGATAATGAGAAGACGAAGACGAAGAAGAAAAAGAAGTTGAACTGCAATTGCAACAACAACAACAACAGCAGCAGCAGCAACATAGTTGGTAGCGGCGACAGTGGGGAGAAAGATTGAATGGATGGAAAAGCTGTGAATGATACTCAGAGTAACATATCTAGTGGTGAAAATTCGTCATCGGGCATATCCGGAAGAAACTATATGCAAATTTGTCCCAAGGAAAGTAAAATTAATTCAATTTGATGGCAAAACAAATCCAATTTAAGCAAAAATTGAGAGCTTTTCAATAGTTTTAGATAAAGAAAAATTGGTTGAATTAGATGATGACAATAAAACAGCAAAAAACCAAGTAATTTTTAAAACACAAGTGCCAAAATACAATCCCAATTCATAAGTAATATGCTATCTAAACTTAAACTGTCAACAAAAATCAATTAACCACAAATGAAAACCGTAGGTTGACAACCATAGAGGGAGTCACAACTCACAAGTGAATTTGAACACTAAATTCAAAGAGAAACTATATCTCATCCAAGTTCAACTGAAATCAACTGTTGAAAATAACATTGACTCTCTAAAGAATAAATATGTCAACATTGAAAGTTTTAGAGCTGTTTAAGAAGATATGAAAATTGAAAGTACTTGCACATATGTTCTGAACATTGACTATAGTTACCTTACAAGTGAAAATAGACAGATTATATCCAATTATGACAAATCATAAAATCAACCTGCAAAAATAGAGGACAAAGTAAATTAGAGAAATTAGTGAACACTAGACAGAAAAGAGCACCTAAACTTCTTACCACCTCTCCTCTCAACTAGGGCATAGCTAGAGTCCTGAAGATAACATATAAAATAAGTGAACAAAAGAACCTACTGACAAGATTATCCCAATTCCAAACCCAAAATGGCAACTCAGCCCTCAGATATTGTTATAATTGTACTTTTACAACATTCATAAAAGCCTCTCAACATCCATCAAGGCAATGCACAAGAGCACAACCTCTACCAGTTGATAACAGATGGCCAATACCAAACCAAAGACGGTGAGACACACTTGGCAGAGACTACTGCTAAAAGAAGATTTCTTAAGCATAACATATACATCTATTGCAATGACAGCATGTTTTTGTTATATAGTATGGATTTCTTAAGCATAGCAGAAACCCCTTTTAGCAATAACTATCACTTTGCTTAATTGACAGAAAAAAGGAAACACAAAGCCCTCAGAACTCATACCTAAACAAAATCATCTACGGCATTTACAATGGCTTCATTCACAACTTCCTTGCATCGTAATAGATTGATAGATAGATATAACCAGAGAGAGAAAAAGAAAGAGAGAGACAGATCATAATCATGTTCATATACATACATACATACACGCACACACACATATTGAGTGAGTGAGACAGAGAGAGTGATGCAAGGGGAGTTATGAACAAAACCATGTAACCGCTCAATAGTCAATATTTACATCATTGGGCAGCATAGGAAAAAACTAGTTACATTTTCACACAGCATTTGAAATAACTTCCTTTCATCATGATATATATATATATATATATATATATATATATATATATATATAGACACACACACACACAGACATATTGAGTGAGTGAGAGAGAGATAGAGAGAGTGGTGCAAGGGGAGTTATGAACAAAACCATGTAACCACTCAATAGTCAAGTTTTACATCATTGGGCAGCATAGGAAAAAAACTAGCTACATTTTCACTATTTAATTTTGTCAGAAGACCGATTATCCCAAAAGCTTAAGCTGTTAGGAAAGGCCACATCAATGGTTTTATATTATTTCTAACACGCCCCCTCACGCAAGAGCCCATTGGGCTTGAAGCGTGGATAATGCATAGGCCCACCTACCATATGGTTAAAATTCCACTTTTTAATTAGAAAGTGGGGGAGCGGGAATCGAACTCTAGACCACTTAGTCATAGAGGCTCTGATACCATGTCAGAAGACCGATTATCCCAAAAGCTTAAGCTGTTAGGAAAGACCACATCAATGGTTTTATATTATTTCTAACAAATTCAAACCAACCTCAAGTGCTACCAAACGACTCGTGAGCTCATTAAACACTAAACAATTGAGATAAATCGCTTAGTTACAGAAATTAACCAAAAATGGGGTTGATACAGCACTACTTGTTGGAAATCTGAAACCCTAAATCGTGGTATTGTGTGAAGCATTTTAGGGTGTGAGATGCATTTCAGATGATAATAATAATAATGCAGGAAATTTAAAACCTAATTTGTTCATAGTCCAGTACATGCATGATACATTTGCCATACATGGAAGATATCCTAAAAATGGGCCACAAAAACAGAATCAAAATTAAAAAAAAAAATCAAACAGAAGATAACAAATGTGCCCTCAGATGGTAGTAGGTTAATACTCTTTCAACATTTATAAAAGCCTCTCGCCATCCATCAAGGCAGTGCGCAAAAGAAATGACCAGGAACAACCTCTACCATCTCTACCCACTGTCAGTAATAGTAATAAAAACAATGATAATGAGAAGACGAAGAAGAAAAAGAAGTTGAACATTATCAACAACAACAACAACAGCAGCAGCAGCAGCAGCAGCAGCATAGTAAGTAGTGATGACAGTGGGGAGAAAGATTGAATGGATGGAAAAGCTGTGAATGATATTCAGAGTAACATATCTTGCAGTGAAAATTCGTCATCGGGCATATCCGAAATAAATTATATGCAAATTTGTCCAAGGAAAGTAAAATTAGTTCAATTTGATGGTAAAACAAATCTAACTTAAGCAAAATCTGAGAGCTATTCAATAGTTTAAGATAAAGGAAAATTAATTGAATTTGATGATGAGAATAAAACAGCGAAAAACCAAATAATTTTTAAAACACAAGTTGCCAAAACACAATCATAAGTATATGACATCTAAACTTAAACTGTCAAGAAAAATCTATTAACCACAAATGAAAGCCGTAGGTTGACAATCATAGAGGGAGTCACAAGTGAATTTGAAACACTAAATTCAAGAAACCATATCTCATCCAAGTTTAACTGAAATCAACTGTTAAAAATAACAATGATTCTCTAAACAATAAATATGTCAACATTGAAAGTTTTAGAAGATATGAAAAGTGAAAGTACTTGCACTTGCACATTTGTTCTGAATATTAAATATAGTTCCCTTACAAGTGAAAATAGGCAAATCATAGCCATAGCCAACTATGACAAATCAACCTGCAAAAATGGAGGACAAAGTAAATTAAAGAAATTAGTTGACACTAGACAGAAAAGAGCACCGAAACTTCTTACCACTTCTCCTCAACTAGGGCATAGCTAGAGTCCTGAAGATAACATATAAAATAAGGGAACAAAAAAACCGACTGACAAGATTATCCAAACACAAAATGGCAACTCAGCCCTCAGATATTGTTGTATATTTGTACTTTTTCAACATCCATAAAAGCCTCTCAACATCCATCAAGGCTGTGCACACAGAGCACAACCTCCACCATTTCGACCCACTGTCACTATGAATAATAATAATTAATTAATAATAATAGTAGTGATGATGATGATGATGATGATGACGACGACGATGATGGCGACGACGGCGTAAAAGAAGAAGAAAAAGGAAAAGAAGTCAATAGTGATTGCAGTGTGAAGAAAGGCAGAAAGGACGGAAAGGCTTTGTATATTATTCAGAGTACCGTATCATCATTGGGCATATCGAGAAGACACAATAGGAAATTTATCAAGAGGGTAATGAATAAGCATAATAAGGCAGTTGTCAATTGAAAATCAAAACCACAGGAAATGAAAAGTAAAAAATAGAAGGGTAAATATGCTAATGAAAAAAATAACATTGGAAAATCAAGTACTAGTAAAATATGATTGCCAAAATAAAATACAACCGTAATTAAATTGATGCCTAATTTAACTGCCAAGTAAAATCTATTAAGCATTAACCGAACCGTAGATCAACAATAAAAAATAAAAATAAAAGAGCCATGAGTCTACCCGAGAAGTAAAAATTCAATATCAAATCCATTGTTGTTAATAGCAAATAGCACAGTCAAAGTGTTCATTTTGTTCTTTTGTTGAGCGAAGGGAATGATAGACATAAATTTCAAATACAAGTTGATAACAGAGGTCCAATACCAAACCAAAGACAGTGAGAAACACTCGGCAGAGACTACTGCTAAAATTAGATTTTGCAGATAACCATTTACAATCCACATGAGATGCATTGACAGAATATTAATGTTATAAAGTATAGATTTCTTAAGCATAACATACACGCCTATTGCAACGACAACATGTTTTCGTTATATAGTATGGATTTCTTAAGCATAGCAGAATCCCCGTTTTGCAATAATTATCACTTTGCTTAATTGACAGAAAAAAGGAAACACAAAGCCCTCAGAACTCATACCTAAACAAAATCATCTACGGCATTTACAACGGTTTCATTCACAACCTCCTTGCATCGTAATAGATTGATTTATAGATAGATATAACCAGAGAGAGAGAGAAAGAGAGAGCGAAATCATGATTCCATATTAGTACACACACACATATTGAGTGAGTGAGATAGAGAGAGAGTAGAGAGTGGTGCAAGGAGAGTTATCAACAAAACCATGTAACAGCTCAATAGTCAAGTTTTACATCATTGGGCAGCATAGGAAAAAACTAGTTACATTTTCACTATTTTCTTTTTCGGTTATCACACTCTGGTTCCTAGGGGAATGGCCCCTAGTACTCCAGAGTTGTTCCGGGTGTGGTCTGACATCCCTTCCCAAACACATTTACGGGGATCGAACCGTGATCCTCCCTACAAAGTCCTACGCCAATCACTATTTAACCAACTAACGTTTCGTGAGGTCATTAAACACTAAAGAATTGAGATAAATTGCGTAGTTACAGAAAATAATAAATGGGTACTTGTTGAAAATTTGAAACCCTAAATTGTGGTATTGTGTGAAGCATTTTAGTGTGTGAGATGCATTTCAGTTAATAATAATAATAATAATAATAATAATAATAATAATAATAATAATGCATGAAATGTAAAACCTAATTTGTTCATAGTCCAGTACATGCATTTGCTATACATGGAAGATATCACAAAAAAACAGAATCAAAATAAGAAATAAAGCACAGATTGTAAACAACCATAAACCTGAGTTGAAATAACAACGAACACAAGTAATGGCGCGAAAAAACATAATAATGTTGAGGTCAAATAGTATAGAGAAGATTGAGAAGGAAAAAAGCCAAAGAGTAGAAGAAGATGTACTGATGGAAGGACAATTGCCCTTTCGTCAGTTTTGTGGGCTAACTTTGGGCCTGGCTTTTGCCTTACTTTTGGGCCCTTGAATACGGGTTAGGTTAAAACAGGGAAAATTTCTCATCTCCCCCCCCCCTATATTCTCTTTTTCCCCCTAACTACCATTTTTGCCCTTAGATATGAATTTGGGGTCTTTATGAAACGTTTGGGACGTAGAACCTGAAGTAAGGTTCGGGATCTAGATTCCGAAATTTTGCAAAGTTTGAGGGTTTTGGGGGTGTAGGCAAAATTTCAGGATCTAAATCATGAAATTCAACGTGAAATTTTAATTCAAATTGTATTAATTATATCTTAACAGTAAATACTAAGACGGTCACAAAAAACAGACTCAAACCTAAAAATAAGTTTGTGAAGGGGTGGAATGAATAGCTCAACTGGAACTAACACTTAAAGAAGTTTGAGGTATTGTATTGGGGTTCAAACCATGACACAAAAGAAAAAATACTAATCTAACAAATGATTATTAACATCAGTGGTTTAAAACAAATTATGAGAGGTACAAATATAAGACTTGAATTTCATATTTATAGATCATATCAAACTCGACTTTACAAAATATAGTTTTTTTTTTTTTTGACTAAACAAAATATAGCTTATTCCCACCTATTTCCACATAATACATGATGGTTGGTGACTTGGTTGTTGAGTTGGGACCTTGTCAATCAGACAACAATTTTTTATGATGCATCGTTTTTTATCAATATTTACTATTTTTTTATACACAATATTTACTAATTTAACTTCTTCTTTTTATGAACAAAAGCGACTAAGCCCCAAGTTACTAATTTAACTAACACATATACCTTTTGAGTTGTTTATTGTTTTAAAATAAGATAAATTAATGTTTTGTCATTTTTGTATGTTATTTTGGTTTAACTACATATGAATAAATAGAATGTAAACAACGGATAACAAGTTGTGCTGCTATCTCTCTTTGAAATAAACAATGATAGATTCACTTGATTAATCATATGTCATGAAATAATGCGCGATAAGTTTTTTAATTATATAACAATAACAAAGTGCACTTCATGTTTTTCACTATTAGTTTAAAGCAATGAGTGAAATCCACTTCAGAAAAAAAAAACATTAGTGGTAGTGGAACATGAAAGTGGCAATTCCAAAGGATAACATTATCTTCCAAAATGTTTGATTGTTTACACTTACACAGCACTACAGAAGAAAGTGACTAGAACACTGTCTGAATCATCCAAATCCAATGCAATTTGGGGTGTGTTGAACTTATTTCAACCACACTCAAATACATCAAAATATGCACGTGAAATGATCATGTGTACGTGCGTTTGGTAGCATGCATTTGATCATATAAAATCTTAGTGTTCCACACTTCCACTAACCAATTAAAAGATCAAATTAAAAAAGTTCTGTGCATGCGCATGACACTAGTTTGGGACCACGAAATATTTGACAATCCACTTAAATATGACCCTAAAGATTTAATTTCCCTTTTGTTGTTTTGAAGTTGAACAAGAAAATTGGCCTTTATTACGTTCCATTATAGGAGTAGATGTTAAATCTATTTACTATTGTATTACATTTTGAGAAATTCGGATTCATGAAGTCCAGAAGAAAAAAGGGAAGAATGGTTATGCATTAGTTATATTCACCGTGTTTTAATAGTGATTGAGTACTCTCTGATTGTTCAGTAATTTGTTGGACATAAACTTCTCCTTTCAAAATAAGTTTTTTCTTGTCTACCCCTACAAGATTTGGGAGTATTTACTTCCATCTGCTTAAAAAAAACTTAATCGATATAAATTTCTATAAAATACACCGTTGGATTAAAAGTTTACATCATATAGATCATTTGTGTAAAATTTTAGACAAATCTATAATCATTTGATATGTTATTGAGACGCATCAAAATTAAAAGTTTCTGTGATTTCTGAAACACCGTTAATCTTTATGTGTCTCAATAACATATCAAATGATTTTAGATTTGTCTGAAATTTTACACAAATGATCTATATGATATAAACTTTCAATCCAACGGTATATTTTATAAAAAATTATATCGCTTAAAACTTTTTATAGTGGCTGAGGGTAAATACCCCTAAATTTTGTGGGGGTACACAAGTTGTCACCTTCAAAATACAATATTAATTGTTATTGAAGTTTTGAACATTTATCAAATGTTAGTTGGTCTAGTGGTAATTAGCGTTGCATTTATTAATTAGTGAGAATCACGGTTCGATTTCCCGCAGCTGCATTTTGAAGGAAATTTAAACCACTTCATGTCAGAACTCGATCGGCCCGAACTTTAGACTATCAGGACTCCTTTCTCCTAGAAACTAGATAGTAAAAGTCAAAAAAAAAAGTTTTGAACATTTTACTAATCATCCTTTTTTTTCAAAGATATATCATAGTTGGACTATAAAATTTACCTCAAAGAAATCCTAATCCGATTTGGCAAATGTAATTTCAATAAAAAAAAGTTCATTATTGTTGGTTACGTATTAACCAGCTAAATTTAATTGATGTGTACAAAAATATAATATCAACTAAATTTAATATGTACACTAATTTAGTTGATGTGCTATAATTTAGTTGATGTGTACACTAAATTTAGTTGATACGCATTTACCCAAAAAAATACCAATTATTATAATATAATTCATTATATTTAGCTCAAGACATTACATATTATATATAAAGATTGAGATTCAAACTCTGACACCTCCACTTATTTACGTTAAACATAAAATTTTAGTCACTAAAATAAATGAAAAAAAAACAATAATTCATCGTGCTCATAAAAAATGTAGTTGGAGTAAATGTTAAAACCAGTGTTTTAAAAACCGGAACGGACCGGCCGGTCGGACCGGTTGAACCAGTGAACCGGAGGGGTACCGGTCTGGTAGGGTAATTGGATCGGATATACAATCCACCCGGACAGAACCGGACTGAACCGCGGTCAAACCAGTATAAACCGGCGAACCGGCCGGTTTCTTGAAACCGTCCGGTTTTTTTTATTTTTTTTCGGGATCACTTTTTTTTTTTTAGGAAACACATTTTTTTTTAATGAAGTATTTAATTGTTTAAAAAATATAGAAATTGTCATGAGAAGGTTTTGATCCATTGACCTCTCTTTAATATTATTAGCACATCGCCACTACGCTACCTAATTTACTTGTGTATATTTTTACATTGCATTCTATATATTTCATATTATTTTCAATGATTATATTAGACATTTAATTTTATTTTCTTCATTTTTTTAAAAACTTTAGATTTTTATTTATTGTTTGTCTAATGTTAATTTTATTGTTAAACTCTCATTTTTTAAGTATAATTTAACTAATACTTTTAAATTAAAAAAATAAAGTTCTAATTTATTATATTTATAATTAAAAAATATACAATATAATTGTATGTGTGGTGACTATGTTTAAAATTTAAATTTTAAAAATGAAATTGTGGAAATATGACATAAAATTTTTATATTTTTTAGGTGTCATGACTTTTTTTAGAGACCGAGTCACCGGTTCGATCGGTTTAATACCTATATAATTTTATTACAGAGACCGGTTCATTACACTGATTTGATCCGGTTTAGTCATGCGGTCCGACCAGTCAATCTACGGTTCGACCAGTGAACCAGTAGACCCGTACCCTCACCGGTTCGATGACCGGTCCGATTTTTAAAACATTGGTTAAAACAGTGATAGTACACAGTTTTACTTCCAACTTCTTTTATTAGCCATGTGGCACTTTCTACTTTGAAGCCAATAAAAGCCTGTGGCCAATAGCAGTATATAAATGCTGTATGTACTTTGGCATCCACTTTGGGGGAAGAGGAGTGGAGCTAGCTGAGCTCAGCTCAGATCACAGAAATTGTTGTTCATGTTTTCTCCCTCCTTCTTTCCCTCCTCATTACTTTTAACTCCAACAAAACCATGTAAATCACTAATTAAGTTTTCACAAATCACTTCATTAGTTTCTGATTTCAAACTTGTTTCAAGAGAGAACAAGCTTCAAGTCCAGAAGATGAATCTCATTCTCAGCCTCCATGATATCAGGTCAAGAGCACACCATGATATAATCTCTTTATTAGTTTATTTTTAATTTAGGGGGGTAAGAATAATGATTTAGGGGTATAGAAATGTATGTAGAAAGTGCTCACTTCTCGTAACTCTGTCAGGTGATTATACCCAATGGGATATATCATCTATGTATTATTGTTTTTCCTAGCTAGATATATGACATTTTGGTACTATATGTGTAGTAATTTTTGATGCTTCAACAACTCTGATCTATATTTAATAAATGGCAAATGTTTGTTCATAAAAATAAAAATTAAAAATTAATGGCAAATGCTAACATAACTACTTAAATAATTAATTTAGGCGTGATGCATTCTAGATTACTTTTACTAAACTCTCGTTAAAATGCAAATTAGAATAGAATTTCACGTATATAAATTATGCTATGCTAAAGTATGTATAGTATCAGTTGGTGTATTTTGATGTTATATCTACAGTTTTGATTGTATGAAGAACTTAAATTAACAAAGACATGTGCTTTTATCATGTAAAAAGAGCTTCTTTTTTTTTTTTTTACAAATTATAAAGAGCATTTTTTACAAATCACAAAGGTTGCATATTGTGAAACTCACAAAGGTTTAGGTTTTTTTTTTCAAAAATATTATTCAAACTTTTAATGCCTTATTTATGGAAAAAAACGAAACGTAGAAGGGGAATTGAGGACGTGACAAACAACATTTTTCTTATGTAAAACTATGAAAGGTTTTTCTATCATGTTAATTAGATCAAACATGCAGATCATACTCAAAGGGTTTAATCTAAATTTGATGTCACAAAAAAATAAAAATCACTTGCAGAACATGTTCAAGACATTAATTTACTTCATCCATTCAAAAAAATTTACCATTTGAAGTTTTTAATGCCACATTTAATTGTTCCTTTTTTCCTTCACTTGTTATTCTCCCCGTTATATTTATGGCAATTGAAATCATACAGTATAATAAAGCAAGATTAGTTCTTTGGCAAGTATGACATTTGTCAACTAATGAGATTGCTTGCTATTTTTAAAGTTCCTATTAATAGTAATAATTCTATTATTGTTTATTTATTTTATTTTTATTTTTTAATTGTACAAAAATATTTGGTGATTAATGGTATTAGTTTTACCTATGCCACTATACATTTCCACACAAATGCTTTACCATTCTCAATGTACACATTTATTTGCTTTACCTATTATCTATGGAACATAAGCTTATTTCTACACGATATTTTCACCTTTTTTTCTTTTTTCAACTACTTGGTTGTTGAGTCAAGTTGAAACCTATTAATTTATGTTCATACATTCAATTTTTTATTTCATTTATTTAAATACCATTTCAAAATTCAAATTCATCTATTGAAAATTAAAACCTAAAAATTGATCCAATTTTATATTGCGTCTTCTTTTTCATCTATTTTCCTCTACAAATATCAAATTGAAGCATTACCACTTCAATTGGGTTGGAAATCATCAATTTTATATTGTGTCTTCTTTCAAAAAAAATTCATTACAAAATTTTGTATTCCCCACCGTTGGCACGATAAATCAATTATTTTTTAAGTTTAAATCATTTACTTTGAATTGACACGATATTGTATTTTTTTGTCTTTTGAATTGTACATGACATTGTATCTTTAGGATTGTTGTTATTCTTCTGATTATAATCACATCGCTATGAGTATATGAGTATTACAATCTATCTTAGTTATATATTTGCCATTCAAAAAAAAATTATCTTAGTTATAACATGAAGTTTAAAAATTTTCTTATTTTTATGCGTCGATTTTTCATGTTTATAGTATACTCTCAAAATCTTACGCCAAATTTAAAGTAATTTAAAATATAAAGTATGTAGTATTTTATTTATAATTAAATTTCAAAAAGATTTTTTCCGTACATCGTACGGGTATACACACTAGTACATCAATAAATAAGATGAGCAACTAGATATTTTTATATTTGTCCGATTTTTTTAGTACGTAGACGAAACAGTAAAATCAGTGAAAATTCACACACACAAAGTCGAGAGACGGGAGTTCAAACCACGTCATGATTATCCTACCTAGTAAATTTGATATTTTTTTTATCAGTTGAACTAGACATTTGTCATTTTTTAAAATTGTGTAAAACGGTCAAATATGACTATTATTGTAAATTAAAATATAGGGAGTAATACGATAATTTTATTTATTTCTTATAACAAAAATGGGACCACTCTAGTTTATCTGAATTAAGAAAGTAGTAATGTAACTTGCACTTCTTCGAGTCATAAGCTTTCAGAAGATATGCTTAGATGAAACTCTTTGTCTGTGAGGTTGATGAATATTCAAAGCATTAGTTCGTTCAATGAAGTAGGAGTAGTTATTATGAGCTACATTAATTGTTTGTCAAATTTTGAACTAATTTTTCCATCTCGGTAGGCATCAAATAAATTGACAAAATTTATTGTACAACAACTTTCAGGCAGGGTAGTATACAGCTCAGAAGATAATTCTAGAGCTGAGGCATTATCACATGGAATCACTATTTCTAACCTCTTTTAGTATACTCCTCTTTTAATATTTGTAGTCTTTTACACACGTCTTTCTTTTATAGAGTAATGATTTGGTTTCATTCTCTACATTGGATTCGCTAAATTGTGTTTTGACATATATCTCCGTTTCACAAACAATAAGTGTTTCTTGGTACGTAGTGGTTGAAATTAATTTCGTAAGAAAGATTACTTTTTGTTTAAATTTATGGTGGAGTAATCTTTTACTTTGTTTTGGAATCCCAACTATGTCAAACCGTTTGAAGACCAAACTTTACATTTTTATCAAACATATATGTATTACAAAATTGCATTGCATAGTATGGTCAACCATGCAAATGGCAATGGACATGAGATACCTAACCAACAGAATTTTATACCAAAGAGAGCTAGAAAAATCACAATAACCACTTACACATAATAATGAGTAAATGAAACATTTATCTTTAAATAACCTGTTACTATAAAACAATCTCCAAACAAAACAATGAGAGACACTTTTCATGGTTGTAATATCCTTTTAGATTTGTTCACTTTCTGTGATTGCCGAGTCACATTTCTGTTCCCCTCAATTTCCAATTAATTACATGCTCAATATATAAAGTACTCTAAGTCTAATTCGCTATAGTTCAATTTTATATTAATGATACATGTTAAGAACTCAAAAGTAATAATTTTTTATTAAAAAAATTAACATATAAATTTGTAAAAAATTGAATACACAACTTTTAAAATAAATTTGTTATATTAAATATCTTAAAATATGTCTAAAGGTACACGTTAACATTCCCCTTATTTTATTTTTGGTGAAGGCCTGGGCCTTACAGTAGCAGTTCAACTTACTAATTAAGGTACGATCAAGAAACAAGTGAACACTTTGTTAGAGTGTGTATTTGCTGACATTCTTATGTGAGCACAGATCCAACATCTAAGATTTAGGTACAACCAATCAAGTCTTGATAGTTAATACTGTTACATGTATTATTCACTTCTTCTTTTTTTGAGTAAATCTGTAAATGTATTATTCACTTGAATCATTAAAAATGTTTTAAAAGTATGTGTTTTTAATTATAACTACTTCCTATTCCTAATATACCATTGTTTATTTTGTGTAAAACGTCATATCCCACCACCCAAATCTTAGTGATGCATGGCAGCAATCTATATACTAATCCAATTGGGAGAATGAGATCATGAGTTTAATAAAGAAAAACAACACTAATCCATTGAATCCACCATAATCCTCATAAGTCATAATGGTTAGTCGCACATAACAAATGAAATTTTAAAAATATAACCAAATTCATAAACATGGCCATAGACCATAGTCAATTTCACAAAAAGGACAAGAATAAAGAAAACTCTCTAATATGATCAAAGTACAAAGAACACATCAACGAAGTAGCTTAGAATCTTTTAGATAGTCCCAATAATGAGATTGATATTTTTATAAAAATTAATAATAATGTGGTTGATATATGATCCTTGAAACTTTCTAACTTATATAATGAAAGACTTTAACAGTGAGGGTTTTTAAGTACGAACTTGATTATAAAAAAATATTATTCATATGATTAGTTTCACAATAAAAATAAAATGTAAGTTTTTTTTCATATAAAGATGAAGTGTTTGCGAGATCTCAAATTCAAAATTGGATGAAAAATATTTGACCTATTAATATGAATATTGTTAGTTGAACTAAACTTTATAGAGAAAATAAAACTTTCTAATGCTTACAATATATATAGTTAAACTTTTTTTAATAATAAACCATATTGTCAAATGTCAACAAGAGAAAACCATAGAATTGAGCCTAGTTATAAAGCAAATTTGATTATGTAAAGTTAGAAATACGTATTAAATTAAAAAAAGAACTCTCAACAAACATTTAGAAAGCTTCTAAGTAACAAAGTCTAAAAAAAATCTCCAGAATGTAGTGACTGAACAAAAAAAGTAGGAAAATATTAAACAGTGCTTCTGAGGTATTAGTTAAACATACCAAAAAAGGAAATTATATTTTAGAATTTGTGCATTTAATACCTCTATCTTAAAACTTGTGCACTACTTTTACTTTTTATTTCCCGAAGATACTGTTTAGCATGACAAAAAAAATATACTGATTCACTCTAATAAAATAATGGGGTCAAAGTTTTGTTAAGAAACAGAAAAGTTGTAGGATTCATTCTGATATTACTCAAATTTGATATTTAGTTGAAATAATTCTTAACTTAGATTTTATTGAAACAATTTTTTATTTTATTTTTTTTAACTCGGGATCCCTCCAAAGTTGCATACTTGCGTTAACCATCAAACCGTAATCTTTCCTACCGACATTATTCAATTTTTAGTTGAAACAACTGTTGATAAACTATAGCCATTTTAGTAATTTTGGCATTGATAATTAATTGCCAAAAAATGTCAAAAAAGCAATTAATATTCTTAATCATATGAACAGATGTTGAATGCTACCAACATTTTTCATTACATCTTTAACATACAAAGTATGAAAGTCTACATCAACAAAGTTTGACAAAGATAGTTTAATCTTTAAAGCATACTAAACATAAGGACTCAAAAGAAAAGGGCAAAGGCAAAACAAAAAAAAAGGACATGTTCAAAAGAAAAAGGGCTACAACAAAACATAAAATAAAAATAAAATAAAAAGACACTAGGAAGAGATTGTTTTGATTTTGTACTTTACAATTTAACTATGAGGCATATAATGACTTAGTTCAGCTTCACCATCCTATGAATTCCTAAAATGGAGATTACATCCTACTTGTCTTGCCACATATATCTCTTGTCACTATTCACATGCCAGTTTTGTGTCAAAGCTAGTCAAACATATCGCAAAAGCCTGAAATGCCGAGAGAGGATATCGATAGTCCATCGTAAACATATCCTTGCCGACTTTGCCAAATTGAAGAATAATCTTGTCATGGTCGGATTGTGCCGGATGTGACGGCGCAGGTCCTGCTGTTGCATGAGGAGCGCCAGCTGCAGGTGGTTGTGTTGCAGCAATCAGCTGGAAATTCTTGACGGATGCGACAGTCACTCTTCCTCTAAAGTTAAGGCACCAACATTGCAGCTGTTCATGCCATCTCGGAGACTTGTTTTTAAGAACGAGAGGTCTCTCTTTCCCCTCCTCATCTTCATTGCTGGCTCCCATTATGTCTGAGAATCTACAGCTGCTAAACTCGGTCGAGTTATCGATTGATCTTGCAAAGGATAAACTACGGAAGGAATCCTCAAGTGAGCGCTGAATGAGTTCTGGCTGGCCTGGGACAATGCCACCTGGCTCAAGGGAAGATGCAGGGACCGAGAACATAGTGCAATTCATCCTTCGTGGGCCTCTAGTACCGAGAACATTTAACTCATAGGTGACCTGGGCGATATTGTAGCTGCCACTAGGGACCTTCGGAGAAACTTTTTTCGAGTAGAATCTACGGCTGCGGCCAGGTGGAGTCAGCTGAGCATTGTTATAGGGAGGCTGTGTATCATAAATTATGAACTTGGTTCCGAGAAAATTAGACCTGAAACAAGAGAAAGTTAATAAAGTAAGTTGAAGTGCATGATAGGGAAAGAACTTAAACAATGATTTCTCACAAACTAGTGCTTCGATGATGGCAAAAAAGTAATGCATAACCTTCAATTTTTACAAGACAATCAAAACAAAAACATGTGATATATGTCAAACAAATGGAAACAAAGTACTCAAAATAGCTATACCTAAGTTTTCCAATGTAAGTGCTACTAGATCTTGATATGTTATCTGCATCCATTGATATAACATACTCCGTGCAAGTCGTTCTTCTGGTACGTTTTGCAGATAGAAGAAACTTTCCATTTTCAACAAGCAAGGCTGCATGAACACAATGAAGAGTTCAGAGATTGACATCGGGATCTTAAATTTGTTACGCACATATTTATTAATGCTACAAAATTGACATGTCAAAATAAGGAACTACTTATGCCATCATATCAAACATTCGAACCAACACACAGAGTAGGAAAGAGGAGCATGGTCCATTTTCTCATTAACTACAGTGAACTTAGGCAAAGACAAACCGATATAACAACTAAAAAATTTAAGGTGGCACAAATTTTTGTGTTGATAGTTTCATACACCAGATCATATGAATCATTGGAGTTTTAACGTTGACTATAACAATCAGAATTCAAAATTGAAGATAGTTAAATAGAAATACACTATCAAATGCCATAACTTGTAAGTTCAATAACTCACAAGACTAAATGGTCAAATAACGCAAAGCTTACCAGGACTAAGGCAAAGGAAGAGATGGTATGTCAGCTTAGATTTGTCTCTCTTGATGAAACATTGGATGGGTCCGTCCCTATACCCCGGCTGTGAAACAAAATCAACCAAGCACAAAAATGAAAAATTAGGCCAAGTTTGGTCAAGATCTAAATGAAGTTTGGCACATGCTTGTTGCAATCATGGTTCAAACTCGGATAACTCTGATTAATTCGACCTAACATTAATTGAAGCTCATTAACTAGTTTTTTGAACATCTTTTAAACAGAAGAAATATGAACAATATCTCACCTGCTTCAAGGAAATCGGGAAAGTAATCTTCCCACAGTATTCAAGACTGCTGACAATTTCTTTGCACATTTCTCTCCATGACTTACACACAGCAGCACAAGCAACCACATGCTTACGACTAGGCCAAGTACTTTCATTAGTTTCCAATCTCTTAATCACATCGCGGAGAAGCTCAGGTGGAAGGCTAGCCCACCGGCTGTTCTGTATAACCGGAGGCTGATCATGCAATTCATGAACCGAACTACGCGACTTGCCCCTTTGATGGCCAGGAAGCCTCAAGTCAAAACTCCGGCTTGATAAACTTCCAAATCCATCCCTCACATCACGCATTATACTACGGAAAGACATTTGTTCCAACACGGCGAAAGCCACAGAACTTAATATGTCACCAAAACCACTTCAAGAATAAATAAAAGTTCTTCCACTCTAGTTAATTACAAGTCACAACTCACAAAATCTTATGAGAGTGAATATCTGCAAATAAATAAACCAAACTTTAATTTAAATTCCATCTTCAATACTTAGTGATCAAGAAATAAAAGAGATGGAACACATATAGAGAAAAGCACAAAGTGCTAAAAAAACAAAAACAAATAGATTCTCATCAAACCAAGCCCCACATGGACCTAAAGGCCAAAGCAATTTAAAGTTTCATACTTTTGTCAGAAACAATTTTCTGCTTGTTTCAAATCTGAAATTGAACCTTATCAATATTCAATCTAACTTCACAAAGGAGCAATCAAATCAAGATTAAACAACTTATCAAAGGTTCTATCATGAATCAACTTTATAAAATAGAATCTATCACCTATAGTTTCATTTATTAACTTTCCTAACTAGAACAAGAATCAAATGAAATACCTCACGCATCCAATGATCCAAAGAAGCATACACACGAGCACACAATAAGAACAAAAGAAGAAACTAAAGATAAGGATAAGATAACAAACCTCAAAAACCAAACTTCTTCTGTAACAAACAACTAAATAAGGTTCTTCTTCACTCTAAATCGATGAGATCAAAGAACATAAGAGATCTGTGAAGTCAAGAACACAAAAGTAGATCAGTATTCTCCACTATAACAACAAACAACCTATAAGATTCCAATATATATAATCAACAAAACAGTAACCTTTTTAAGTTTTTGAAAATACCCAAAATTAGTAAATTACAAAACCATAAGAAACTGCAAAAATCTATGACCACCCAAATACAAATTTCACAAAAATCATACACCCAGATAATAAAAATGGAATCTTTTGAAAGCCACAAAAAAACCCAGAAGAAAAATCATTAAAAAAAATCTGGGTCTAGAAGTTTCAGTTTTCTTACATCAGAATCTAATGAAATAGAAAAAAACTATAAGAAGAAAAAAACAAGAGGTTGGTGTTGAACATGATTAGAAGAAAGTAGATTAGATGAATAAGGAAAAAAGGTAGGTGCTGACCATGATGTTTCAGAGTCTTATCAAAGAACACGCTCCTAGTCCTAGATCCTCTGTGCTTAAACAAGACACAACACAACACAAACTTTCTCTCTCTAAAAAAAACTTTTATTTTTTAATTTTCTCTCTCTTTAGAAGCTCTGACTCTAGAGAAAACAAGGACTAGAAGATTTCGTTAAATCCAACAAAATAAATAAAAAAATGTAATAATAGTAACCACTTGAAGTGAAGTTAAACAGCTTTTTCCCACTTAAGAAGGAAGGGGATAAAGTTACGAAAATAACCTTGACGGTTGACCAGTTACAAGAGTTACGTTACCGACCAACAATGTGTGAAGGTGGGTGGATGTGTCTGTGAGGGGTGGGATAATAACGTGCCAACCGGTGCACAGAGGTTAAGGATAACGACACGACCGTTTCAGTTTGGTGTATGGGTGATGAGTTATGGTGGTTCTTTTTTATAATTACTACCACTATTATATCATTGATCGATACGAAATTTTTACTGTCATTAAAAAATATGAGAGAAACATAGGGTGATTTTCTTTCTTCTAATTGAATTCTTTTATGAATGAATTGAAATGAGTGAGTCATAATGTATTAGCTATGAAGCTCTGATGCTTTAAAATTAATCAAGTATCGCGTCAGATACCGTATTCGATACCGATACGCGTCAGATACTTCCTGATACGTATTGGGGGAGTATTCAATGTTTAAATTTTATTTTTTAAATAAAAAAATACAGACACTTTTGCGATACTTGTCAGATACTTCCCAATACATATTAGAGAAGTATCTGATGTTTATATTTTATTCATTCTTTAAAAAGAAATAAAATGGATCTAAGAAGGACTAAATATTTGGTTTATGTGCATACAAATTTTTAACTTTTGTCAAAGAAAGATGAAGAATATGGGAAAGAAACGACAAAATTATAGGACATTAGTGAATATGCGCATGACTCGCTATTTAAATAATACTTAAAATATGTAATTCATTAATTTTGATAATTTTAATAATACAAATATTTCTTTATTATCAAATTTAGTTATGTTTATATATTTTATATTTATATATTTAATTTTTTATTAAAGTATCCTAGCCGTATCGTATCTTAAATTTTAAAATTTTCTCGTATCATCGTATCCGTATCGTATCTCGTATCAGGACTTCATAGTGTATTAGTAGTAGAGTTCTGTTAAGAAGTTTTACATCATTTATAATATGACATGAATATATATTTGTAAGGTAAAGATAATATTATTATTTTTTTTTGACACAAAGATAATATTCATTTTAAAAGTTGGTTTTGTGAAGTTTAATGATGAGTTACTTTTGATATACGACTGATTTGATTTTTAATTATGTTTGCGAAATTTAGTAAGATAAATTTTTATATGGATAAAGTAGATGGAGTTATTGTGTTATCATTCTTCTTATTATTTATGGTATACGATAACAAAAATGTATTTTGAAATTATATTAGTGTCGGATAATAAATAAATCTTAAATATTCAAAACAAACATATAAATCTTAAATTTTAATGTCTAATGAGATTAATTTAATTGGTTGGACATCGTATTATACATATAGAGGGTGGGAGTTCGAACGCCGGTCATTCCACTTTTCAACTTTAAAAGTTGAATTTCTAGTCATTAAGCTATTTGACCAACAAAAAAACTTAAATCTTAGTGATATTTATTTTTAATATAAATATAAAACATATTTGAATATAAAATATTCAAAAGATAATTAAACATTATTCTCAACACTTAATATTCGTCTTAAAAATAGAATTTGTATTATTGAATTAGTTTCAACTCTTAATTTTAAGAAGTAAGAAGTTGAAAGCGGTTAAAAACTTGATCTCTATTTTTTATGCATGAAAAATAATTAGTTGTAAAACGATAATTCAAACGAATAATAGACATTATTAAATTGAAGCATAATCAATAATAATGTACTAGTAAAAAAGCATAAGTTATAATTCAATTAATGTTGATATTGTTATTAAATATTTTTATCCGGATTTAAATCCAAAACCTCCTCACAATTTTATTTTTTACTTCATTTATTAGAGACAAGATAAAAGGTTTAACAAAGTAATAAAACTATAAAAGAATGTTATATCAAAAAACATACTATGAAATTATATCAAATGAAGAATTATACTATCTTTTTTTTTTTTGAGGTAAGAATTATACTATCTTAATTAACAAAAACATCACAATATCCTTAAAAAAAAAACATTGAAAGAGATCTAGTAAGAATAAGCTGGAAAAAAGAGCAAGAAAACACAGCAACTTGTATATATATATATATTGAGATCACATGCCCGTTATTCAATCAAAATCCATTTTGTAGATGAAAGTCAAAGGTAGTATAGCGATAAAATTCATACAATTTTAATATTGTAGATGAAAGTGATCCTTTCATTTCATAATAATGCATGTTGCATAATTGGAAATTACAAAACATTGAAAGGGGACTAATTAACGGAATGAAGTAAGACAACTTTGTCGTGTTTCAAACAAAAAGAGGAAAATGTTAAGCAATGCGCAACCTTGACTTTATAAATTTATTTTTTAAAATTAAATCACTACTAGTATTAAATAACAAGAGTTTAGTTACACATATATACAGTCGTCATTTAAACATTAGTTTATTTTGATGAATATTATATATAAATAAAATGTATGGATAAACACATCATACCATTAAATAATTACGTTGAAGACATGGAAAGTGTGATGATATTAATATACATCAAATTTTCCATTTAGAAGAACGTATCAAACTTGGTTTGTTTCTATTTTCAACTTGCCAACACGGGTGTTATGCACAAAGTGGCATGTTTCATTCATCTTCAATACACTTTCTGCGGGCGCATGTCGTATTACACCGGCCCAAATTTTTTGAATAAAATTATTTATAGTGTTGACAAATTCTTTAATTAACTATAAGTAGCAATATACGTCAAGGTTAAATTGTGTCAAAACCATAATAAAAATATAGAAAGGGAAAATTTATCGCCTTAAAATTGATCAACAAATTTGAGCCACAAGGTTAAATTTTTTTTCCGTCCTAAAATATAAGAGAAAATTGATCAACAAAAGTTGATGTACATCGTTAAAAATTTAGTTTAGATACATTAATTTTATTAGATCAACTTTCTCTTACATTTTTGGATGGAATAGTATGAATTTGGGGGCGAGCGAGATGTGTGGAGGGTGAAAAAAGAAATAGCACATCATATTTTCTTTGATATAACGGGTCCAATCACAATTTATGAGCCCAACAATTTCAATTCAAGCCCATAACTCATATCCAAAATTTAGTATAATGCTTCAAATTCAAGTTTTGTGATACATTCTTCGTTTTTGGTTGTCCCACATTTTGGAAAATTTACTTTGATACTCTCAAATTATACTTCACTCATATATAATTATTTGAAGTGCCTAAATCACCATTCATCTTAAATCTTAATACATTACTTTTGCATTCCGGAAAATTGAATTTTGGGTTTACTAATGTACCTACAAACTCAAATTTTACTTTGTCGGATCCACAAGAAAAATCAAACTGTCCTTTCACAAAATTTGTTGCAATTTTCCATAGTCAAATTTCATTTCTTTGGTACACATTTAAATTTATATATAGATAAAATCGATCCATTTCTCCGGTACACATTTGTACATCGATAAATTCGACTTTGTAGGTATATACAAAATAAATTAAAAGTTCCAACTTTTTTTGTTTTGAAAAAGTCAATGTTTAAATTTGAGGCAATAAATTCAAAGCAGGGTGTATGGGGGGAAAGTGTTTTGTTTTTTAAAATTGTTGGTTGCAATTTATTAGATGCAATGCAACCCAGTTCCATCAGAGCGGGGGGTGCGAATAGCTATAGGAAAATTTCCTAACCAAATATGCTCTGGTTAATTGATGGCTAGTAATCGGGCCAAATTATGACTAGCCCAATTATCCTTCCTATTAATAAAGATATAGGAAACATGATGAAAAAAAAAAACTTTACACAATCTTTGAAAATCCCTCTACTTCCCATTTATGTAAAACTAAGAACTTTTCCCTTGGGCCTCATCCCTTGTCAATATAAGTTTTTTCACATTTATTCTTCATCTATCGATTAAAATCTTTCGTGACCTTTCGTCCATAAAAAAAATATATTTTAGTAGTAAAAATACATCAGAAATGTTCAAAAATCCTAACTTAAATGATAGAACATATTGAAATTGCTAGGTTAAACGTCCATGAGCAAAATTCGATTGTGTGATTAAGTTTTTATTAATTTATCATTTCATCTACGTACAAAAAAAATACATAAAATCAGCATGTAAGAATCAAAAATCAACCCTTCAACTATCAACGGTTAAAATATATAACCACACCACACTAGATGTGTAATCCGATCAAATATCACTTCAAATTATAACATTCAAAATAAAATTTACTCGTATTTATTAGTATATATTATACTCGTTTAAATTAACTTTCTATAAAGGGGTCAAACAAACTACTAGTATAAATTGTTAAAAGTTGTATAATTCTAATCATTTAGAAGTTAGAAGTTAATTAGAGGTACTTAGTTGTTGTTAACTACCTAGAAATTGTGAAACTTGTTTTGTCATAGGTAGTTATAGTTGCTTATGTGAAAAGCAACAGACTAGTATATAACTAGACTTCCACCAGTAGAAGTATATCACAAAACATCACAATTTGTCACCAGGCTTGTTTAACACTAGTTTTCCTCTAGTGGAAGTAAAGCAGAATTCTTTATATTTTTCACAATAACCTTCTCTGTGTGTGTGTGTCTGTGTGTGTGCTTGATTTTTGTGGCTCAAATTCCGCTGCGCCAACAATTGGTATCCAGAGCTCCGGTTCGTTTCAGAGATTAGTGAATCTTTTGAGTGATTCTTGATAGATCTTGATGAACATGGCGGGTAATGGAGGTTTTGCTAGCAACATCTTGACACTTGACAAAGATAACTGGGATCAGTGGAGTGTATTGATGAAATCCATGTTTGGTGCTCAAGATGTGTTGGAGATTGTTCAAAACGGTTATGACGATCTTGCAGCAAACGCGAATGAAGCACAAAGAGCAACGCACAGAGAAGCAAAGAAGAAGGATTGCAAAGCATTATTCTACATGCAACAGAATGTAGATGCTTATCACTTTGAGAAGATCAGCAAATGTGTGAAGGCAAAGGAAGTTTGGGATATCTTGGTTAGGTATCATGATGGTGATGCAAAAGTGAAGCAAGTAAAGCTTCAATCCATCAGAAGAAAGTATGAAATGATGTTGATGCAAGAAGATCAAAGAATTGGTGATTACATGTCCAGTATCATGGTTCTGGTAAATCAAATGAGGAGCTGTGGTGCAGAAGTCACTGATCAATCTGTGGTTGAAAAGATCTTGAGATCTTTGAACACCAAGTTTGATTTTGTGGTGGTTTCAATCTTGGAAGCAAAGGACATTACAACCTTGACTATTGAGTCTTTACAAGGTTCATTGGAATCACATGAGCTCATGATCTTGGAGAGGAATTCTGATAGGAATGTACATCAAGCCATGCAAGCTCACACCAAGAATGATGGAAAGAGATGGAAGAATGGCAGAGACAAGTGGCAGAAGGGAAAAGCCAAAGCTGATGATAGAGCTGAGTCTTCCAAAGGTGATAATTCTGAGAACAATCTCAGAAAGAAGAATTTTGATAAAAGCAAGATTAAGTGCTATAACTGTGAGAAACATGGGCACTTTGCCAGAGATTGTAAGGCTGGTAAAGGAAAGAAAATCTTCAAAGGTGATGAAGAAGCCAATATAGCACAGAAGAGTGATTCTGATCAAGATTGTGTTCTGTTGATGATGGCAACCACTTGTGAAAGTGATTCCATGCATCAAGAATGGTATTTGGACTCAGGGTGTTCAAACCATATGATTGGAAACAAAGAATGGCTTACAAGCATTGATTCAAGCACAAGAACCAATGTTAAGCTGGCAGATTGCAGAAAACTTTTAGCAGGAGGTGTTGGCAATGATATCATCAGAAGAGATGATGGTAAGAAGACCATAATTGAGAATGTGTTGTATGTACCTAGTATGAAGTGTAATCTTTTGAGTATTGGGCAATTGGTTGAAAATGGTTTCTCAATAAAGATTGATAAAGAGTCACTTAAGCTGTTTGATTGTGAAAATAAGCTGATTTTGAAATCCAGCTTATCAAAGAACAAAGTGTACAAATGCATTATTCCTTATGGGAAAGTCATGTGTATGGCAAGCATTGCTAATGAGGATGCTGACTGGTTATGGCACATGAGGTATGGTCACTTGAATTTTAGAAGTTTAAGCCAATTAAGCTCTAAAACCTTAGTGAATGGTTTACCTGCATTAGTGTCTTCTGCAAAATCATGTGAAATCTGCTTGAAGGGTAAGCAAAGCAGATTACCATTTGTTTCTGAGTTGCCTATGAGAGCAAATGATGCATTAGGTGTTGTATACTCAGACATTTGTGGACCATTTGAGGTTCCAACACTATCAGGCAATAAGTACTTTATCACTTTTGTAGATGAGTACACCAGAATGACTTGGCTGTACACCATCAAGTTGAAAAGTGAAGCTTAGTTCAAGGTTGTGATTGAGAAGGAGAGTGAGAAATCAATCAAGGTACTAAGAACTGATGGAGGTGGTGAGTACACTTCTAAAGAGTTTGAAGCATTCTGTGTGAATCAAGGTATTGTACATGAGGTGACTGCACCTTATACTCCTCAGCATAATGGTTTAGCTGAGAGGAGGAACAGAACAATACTTGACATGGCTAGAAGCATGTTGAAACAGAAGAACATGCCACACAAATTCTGGGGAGAAGCAGTTAACACTGCAGTGTACATTTTGAATAAATGTCCAACTAAGAAGTTGAAAGCAAATGTTCCAGAAGAAGCTTGGATTGGAAGAAAACCAAGTGTGAAACACTTAAAGGTGTTTGGATCATTGTGCTACAAACACATCCCCGATGCTAGAAGAAGCAAGCTAGATGACAAGAGTGCATCTATGGTGTTCATAGGTTATCACTCAACTGGCGCATACAAGCTATACAATCCAAGGAACAACAAAGTCACATTGAGTAGAGATGTGAAACTGGTTGAATCAGAGTCATGGGATTGGGATAATGCTAGAGAATGTAGCATTGATCACTGTCACAGTTTTATCAACATTGATCCAAATGATGAGCAGGACAATGATGATGAAACTGATGAAGAAGTGGAAGCAGAAGCAGCTGACAACACTCAAGATGAAGTGTTGATTCCACAAGTGACTCAAGCAACAAGACAACCATCCAATAGAGCAAGACAAATGCCAAATAGACTTGTAGATTGTGAATTGCTATCAGATAATGCAGTTGACAATGATGGTGAGGTAATTCATTTTACCTTGTTAGCTGATGCAGAACCAATTAACTTTAGAGATGCATTGCAGACTGATGTATGGAAGAAAGCAATGCAAGAAGAGCTGAGATCCATAGAGAAGAATCAGACTTGGGAGTTAGTGAAGCTTCCAGAGGGAAAGAAGACCATTGATCTCAAATGGGTGTTCAAAACAAAGTTGAATGCAGATGGAAGTGTCTCAAAACACAAAGCAAGGTTGGTAGCTAGAGGATTTCTTCAGAAGCAAGGAATTGACTACAATGAGGTGTTTGCACTAGTGGCTAGACATGAGACCATAAGGTTAGCAGTAGCACTTGCTAACATCAGAAAGTGGCCAATGTATCATTTAGATGTGAAATCAGCCTTTCTAAATGGACCATTGGAAGAAAATGTTTATGTCACTCAACCACCAGGTTTTGAGAAAGTTGGAAAGGAAAGCATGGTGCTCAAGTTGCACAAGGCTTTATATGGCTTAAAGCAAGCCCCTAGAGCATGGAATAAAAGGATTGATCAGTTCCTAATTCAACTAGGATTCAAAAAGTGTACAGTTGAATGTGGAGTATATGTGTCAGACTCAGAACAGTCTGAGACTGTTATAATCTGCCTATATGTTGATGATTTACTGATCACTGACAGTGATCAAAAGGAGATAGATAAGTTCAAACTCACTATGAATAAGGAGTTTGAGATGACTGATTTGGGGGAATTATCATATTTCCTTGGTATGAAATTTGTGAAGACTGATAAGGGAATGATGATGCATCAGCAGAAGTATGCATCAGAGATTCTTGATAGGTTTGATATGACTGAATGTAAGTCAATTCAAAACCCTTGTGAAACAAATTCAAAGCTGGAAGAATGCAGTGATGAGGATAGAGTTGATCCCACAATGTATAAGCAGTTGGTAAGTTCATTGAGATACCTATGCAATAGCAAACCTGATATATGCTATGCAGTTGGTGTCATCAGCAGGTTTATGAATGAGCCAAGGAAATCACATTTGATAGCTGCTAAGAGAATTTTGAGGTATGTGAAGGGTACACTCAACTATGGCATTCTGTTTCCTACACATGAAGCTGAAGAACAATTGAAGCTTGTTGGTTACTCAGATTCTGATTGGTGTGGAGATAGGACTGATAGAAGAAGCACATCAGGTTATGTTTGTTTGCTGAATGATGCAGTCATCTGATGGTCATCAAAGAAGCAACCAGTGACTGCATTGTCATCATGTGAAGCTGAATACATAGCTAGTAGTTATGCAGCTTGTCAATTGGTTTGGTTAGAGACTTTGTTCATGGAACTAAGGTGTGAATTGCACAAGCCAGTGCAGTTGATGATTGACAACAAATCTGCAATCAACTTGGCCAAAAATCCAGTGTCTCATGGCATATCAAAGCACATTGAGACAAAGTTTCATTTCATCAGAGAGCATGTGATGAATGAGAAGATTGAGGTGGTGTATTGTCCCACATTGGAGCAGTTAGCAGATGGATTCACCAAGCCAATGAAGATAGATATGTTTGAGATTCTAAGATCCAAACTAGGAATTGTTAGCTTCTAAATGGATTAGAGATTAGAGAGGTGTGTTAAAAGTTGTATAATTCTAATAATTTAGAAGTTAGAAGTTAGTTAGAGGTGGTTAGTTGTTGTTAACTACTTAGAAATTGTGAAACTTGTTTTGTCATAGGTAGTTATAGTTGCTTATGTGAAAAGCAACAGACTAGTATATAACTAGACTTCCACCGGTGGAAGTATATCACAAAACATCACAATTTGTCACCAAGCTTGTTTAACACTAGTTTTCCTTTAGTGGAAGTAAAACAGAATTCTTTACATTTTTCACAATAACCTTCTATGTGTGTGTGTCTGTGTGTGTGCTTGATTTTTGTGGCTCAAATTCCGCTGCGCCAACATAAATTAAATAAATCACTAATTCAAACACCATATATACGAGAAAAACTGCTTATGGTACATGAATTTATATTTCATGTGGATTAAAATAGAAAGTGTCCTTTTCTCTTCAATAGTATCAATCTACACGTAAATTAAAACATTAAATACCGTATCTATGAGAGGGAATGCATGATTGATATGTGTTTAAAGTACTACAGCCCCTACTAATTAACCAAGTTAGTTGAATTAAAACAACTTGTTCAAGTTGGCATGAAATTCCACTACAAATATAAGTGACTGTTCAAGAGACACATCATCACCAAAATTATCTACCATATAGTTTCATCATGTGGGGGTGGGTCCTAGCTAGCCATATGACCTACCCTTGGTTTGCCTTCAAATAGTAATCAAACAGTAGTTATATGGTCCCTTCAACCTTTCAATTATATTGTACTATAACATTATATTGCCTTTGATCAATTTATCTATACCACACAAACATTCAATCTAATTTTATTATATGATAGAATGCGACTTGATACATAATACTAGAATTTAGTTATGTGGATGGAAGAAAATATATAAACACTAGGTAGAAAAGTAATGCTATATATGATCTCTAGTGTAGTATAATCAAATGCCGTTACCAATTGTGCGTGTAACTAATTTTCGTCTACATAAGCGTGCTATTCAAAGTATACTAATAAATAATGCAACCTCTAGGACTTGTGTTGGTGAAAAATTAGAGTATACACCTACATGATCATGCATGTGCACCATATGAATATTTGTTCTTTGTAATTCTAGTACGAAAAATAATTTAATTAACAATAAATTGGTCTAAGTCATAATCGATTTAATTGAACATCTAAAATTGATAATCACGATTTCGATATCTGACTTTGTTTATAGAGATAATTTGATTATTATAGTGGGAAGAATCTACCTTATCATCTGCTAAACGATGTTGAAATAATTGTACCTATAACACACAATAACAAAAAAAATACTAATAATCAAATTTTAAGCTAAAGTTTGTAAAAAAATCTTATTTTCTTGAACAAATAAGAAATAATTTGTCATTTAATTTATTGGTTGATTTAGAGGATTTTTTTTGGTACATTAGAGGAAAAAAATATTCACCATATAGAGAGACCAAATTTGCGACCAAAAATTGAAAACATTCATATCAAATTTTTGTTGGTCACTAAATTGGCCGTTAATTTGGTTACCAAAGTGTTTAACTAATTTCGTAAAAATCAACAATACTACTTTTTCAATGGCTATATTTAAGTTTTAAAAAAATTTAGTTTTGTTCTCTCCCATTTAGTTTTCAAGTAATATAATTTTGTCTAACTTCGTAGCAAAACAAAAATCCCCCTCTCTATGTTGAAAAAAGAAAAGGTCTCTCATGAACTAAAAGTAAAACCCTCTTTAATTTCTAATTTTCCAAATGCTAAAAATGCAAAACCATTTAGATTTTAATTACCTCTTCAATATTATTATTATCTCCTTGTTCAAAGAAAATATTATTATTATCTCCTTGTTGCAAACTCTAAGAAATAATTTCTCCAAATTTTTGGGCAATACGAAAATTATGATTTTGCTCCCAAAATTGTGACGCTCTAATAAAGGGGGTCGTGTATTGGGGCTGTCTCTATTAGGCTCATGCTAAAAATTGGATAAGACACTTCTCTAAATATATTGGAAGTTGCAAGCTCACACATTTCAAATTTATGAGAAATGTTGGACGGTTGCAATTAGTTTGTCTTAGAGGATTTATACCTAAACTATTAAGTCAATTTTTAAACATCATAAAATGTAGGTCTAATATAGAAACTAATCAAAATGAATGTATTATATATACTCATTTTTTTTCTTTTCAAAAAGACCACTATTAGAAGTGATAAATTATTTATGAAACTAATATAATTATATTAGTTATAATCTTAGATATATAATCGGTCACTATCGAAGAATTTCTTTCACGGAAAGATAAGCTACATTGACCATTAGTACAATATTTTATTATACTTGCATTTGTATAATGTGATCGGATCAACAACTCATTCAAAAAAAAATTATCAACAAATAATTTGTATAATGTGATCAGACCAACAAATCATACAAATCACTCACTGATCCAACAAGTTTAGTATCCTCTCCATCACTCAATAGACTTTATTTATGTGAGATAAAATGTCAAATTAAGACCAATTATACAAAGGTTCCATATGAGAAATTGTCATTCAGATTCTTATGGTTAATTTACTACTGTATTAAATTAAAAAACATAGTATAGTACTATATAAATTTCTTCTTTTTGGTTGCCACAAAACTTTAGCAGATTCCTTGCCATCAATTAATGTTCTTAACTTTCACTTTGCATATGCATGCACATTCTATAAGCACGATACATGTATTAACAATTATGCTTTGTGCAATAAAAAAAAGAACGATGAAATAATTAGGAGGGAAAAAGAAGTGCATAATGGCACGGCAAGGCAACTTTTATGTTCCAAATATTTGTACAGCACACAACAAGAGCGTCGATAATAAGAAAAAAAACCAGCTAAACAAACAAGGCAGTTTTTATTATTCTAAAATAAAATGAAGCTTTTGGTACAAATTTGTTTTAGAATAATTGAATGATTGATATTTTACATGAATTAATATAATGAACTACTATTATAATATATTATTTTTCTATAAATTAAAGAAGCATATTTTTTACTGTCCATATATAAAGAATATGTTTATTATTCTATTTTTCCTTTAAATAACTATTGTCATTAGCAACAAACTCTAAGGATGTTTTCCTAAGCCAGTAGAGTTATTTTTGGGACAATATTGGTCTTACTTCAATATAAGGTGAAATTATTAGCATTTTGTATAATTTGTACTTTAGATAAAAATTGTCGTGTAATTTTATAAGGAATAAGAACTTTAGTTTAGTCTTTTATCTTTTAATTTGTGCAGTCTCAAAAATAATTTTAAAATCAAACAAAGTACAATTAGAGAAATCTTACAGCAATATATTTTATTCAATTTGAAGAATTTCTTTAACTCTCTAAAAGCATTCTCCAATAGATTTTTTGATTTCCTCAAAGTTAGAAGATTTTGTTTTATGAAAAAAAAAATAACCATTCAAAACTCTCTCCTTCCAAAAACCTCAACTCTTTCTACTTGTTCTTTTATTTTTATTTTTCAAAAACCCTCCACTCATTTTCCCTTCAAACAAAACCTGAAGTTATTTTTTACATTTTGACAACAATATACTTTTGTTTTATAATAAAAATCGCAAGAATATGTAAATTGTTCAAAAGAGTTGATAGGTCAATAATAAAAATTTGAGTTACTTTTTTTTTTTTTTATAATAGAGTTTGAATTTTTTTTGGGTCATATTATTGTGGATAGAATTTCATTTTCTTAAAAATAAATAAGTGGATGTGTCAAGATTCGAACTCTGATACTGCGCATGTCCCTACCAACTAAACCAAATTTACGGAGATATATTTTGAATTTTATTTGTAAGAATAATTTGACATTATAATCAAAACGCTTCATTTTCAACGCTAATTGCTCATTATATAATCTCTTCCATCCATAATTTTAATTTTAACACGGTGTTGCATATCATTTTAAACGATGTTTACCTACCTTACTTGTCCCCCCACACTTCCAACTCTTCAACATTAAATACTAATAAACCCTTTTATATACATCTGCTTTGTAGGAATAATATGTAATTAAGGAGGATGGGCTCGTCCAATATTATTTATTCTATCTTTTAAAGATGAATGTGTAAAACTTTGACAAAAAAAATGTATCATAATTTGAATTATGGTCTTTACTCTGATCCTTACACATATATAATTTGTAATATCTTTAACAGTTAAGTTTTAATCCTTTAAAAAATAGGACGAGCTAGGTGAGCCAATTTAAGTGTATGAGTTTAAATTATCACTCTGCCCCTTTGCAATTTAGCTTATCGACTCATCATCAAACACTTTTAGTGTAGTAATTTTTCCTTATGAATCATAAAATTTTATAATTTGTTGTAGTTATTATTAAAACATTTTTTTAGTTATTCACATGATCTGCTACATTTATAACAAAAAGTTTCTCCTACAACATAATTATAACAAAAATGGATTAATGATTTAATGTTATAATTTACATAATTTCTTTATAGAAACAATCAAAATAATAAGGTTTTATAAAAAAATAAGGAGAAACATGTTGAAAATTCATTCTTACTCTATTGTTACTAAAGGAGAAACATGCTGAAAATTCATTCTTCACAAAACAAAAACTAGCAAAGGGGGGAGAAGTTACATCGAAGTGTTATATATGTTCTATAGTTGAAGATGTTATTCTTTTCATGTTTATGTTTATGTTGATGACTACATACTGTATTGCAGAGGACCTCTCAAATATGAAGAACATTTATATCTTAATAGATATATATATATATATATATATATATATATATATATAGATTGGGATGAACTTTGTTTTCATTTTAATTTTATTTGTAATAATTCTTAGTTTATTTTAATTTGGGATGATAATAGTTTTAATTTTAATTTAGTTTATACTAATGAACTTTAGTACTTCTTTACATTTAATTTATTAAAATAAGATATACGTTTAATTAATATGAGCCTAGAGATCATGGTGCCACTGATGGTGATCATGTACATTTAGGGAAAACCTTGCTTTAAGTAGGAACTTTGTAATCTCATTTGAAGGAAAAAAAAGCCTAGAAATGAATGAATTATAATTCTCTCTTTAAAATATTAGTGGGTGATAGTGACTCTTATTTAGTTCTTGGATTAGAATCCTATAATAATCTGAGATTAAATTATTGAACTGCATTTGAACTAAATTATTTTTTGTTTTTAATAATTCTTTATTTATTCATCATCGATTCAATAATTTAGTGGTCTCATCAATTCAATTTTCAATCCACTTTTTAAAAAAATTAGTTATAGAAATGATTATCTAAAGTCTTTACTAATTTTGGTTCAACTTTCTAATTTCTCGTAGCCAGACAATTTTCTTTTTTGGTAAAAGCCAAATAAAATAGTATTGGCTCATAAAACTCATCACGTTGAAGCACGTTGTAGGGTCATTATGAACTAATGGACCTCTTAAATCCGAAAAAAAATAAACTGAGGAAAATAAAGCCCACTTTATCGTCTCTCTTTTACATGCATCTTTTCCCACAATTTAATTACATCTAAGAAGAAAGTGATGTTGTGATGCAACTTTAATTTTTTTTTAAAAAATTAAAATGAGAGGATTCAAAAAACACTGTTAAAACTATTTATTATCTTCTCCTAATGATTATGACTTATTCTTTTACAGCTAAACCAAACAATACTTAGAAATTAAAAAGTGAGTCAATTAAATCAATATGCACAGCGATGAGAATGGTCCCTAACAAAAGTTTAAATAATTGGTGAAACATGTGGAATTAAAAGATATATTTAGCGATAAAAAAAAGATATCAAAAAAATCATACTATTTATTATGTTAGGTTGAAAGCTAACTGAATTTGTCACCGGTTACTTCCATTCATAAATGGTGTTTGCCATAATAAACTGATCTACATCTATGATCTATCTAACCAATAAATCATTAATTCATTTCTTATAAAAAAAACATAGTTAAGTCGTTGTTAACAACTAAATAGACTTAAAATAGTTTTTCTTAACCAACTTTCTCATACTACGGTCGGTATTTACATCCCACCCACGTGGCTTCATGATTGCTTAATTAGAATTTACTTAAATAAATTATTACACTCTACTAATAATTAATGGGTCATGCTAACCGGTGCTCCCGTGGCATTGGTTAATGAATCTAAAAGAAAAAATTTTTAAAATAAAATTATCATTTTTTAAACTTTTGAGAAGTTGACTGCACAATTTCTAATGTCAAATTTTTATATTTGGTTCCTTAACCAATACCCCAGGAGCACCGGTTAACATTTCGCATAATTAATTGATGTAAATGGTAAAGATCTTAGATTTCTTATATATATGTGGTCTATGATTCGATTTCTAACTTCGGTTGAGAAGGAAGAACTTATCTTATATTTCTCACATGTTCTAGACAAAAATTAATTATTATTAATGGCGATAAAACTTTTGTACCATAATACGTGAGTGAGAGTGTTGAAGTTGTATATTAAAGCCATACATATTCTTGAAGTTCTCAGACTATTAGACGTATAAATGTGATGTGCATATCGTCTTATAAGCTAATTTTTGATATATCCAATACAAATTCATTTAACAAAAATCATTAATGATATTATAAGACTTTTTTACACATATATCTAATTTTCTCCGTACCAAAAAAACATACATCTAATTTTCTTTTAAAAAAATACAAGCATATATGAATCCAATAAAATTACACAATATAGAGTCCCATGAGCTTAGTTTAATTGGTTGGACATATTACACGTGTGCTAGGAACTAGAGTTCGAATTTTGATATGCCCATTTATTCAGCTTTAAGAGATGATTTCTATCTGTTAGAATTTTTAGGAACTAATTTAATAAAATATACATTGCAGAAACAATTTCATTGAAATTAATCTCTTTGATATATATATATATATTAAAAGTGATACATCATTTATAAAAAAAAAGAGTAGTACTTTTTTATAGGCAAATGGATTTTTTTATTTGAACATTATTCTTTTTGGTCGTGATCGGGGTATCCACCGCCGAACGCAGTAATTAATCCCTCGTTAGATTGAAGGCACCTTGATGAGTGGGATATCTGACCTAAGGATTTAAAGTTGCTTCGTACCCATGGCCAAGGTGAGAATCGAATCCTCGACCCTTAGTTAAAGGAGGATGAGCCCCAACCGTTCATCTTATTTGAACATTATTTAGACATAGGATTTAAAATATGAACCCCATTCAATTTCGGATGTCACAATTCAGCCCCTCAAGTACAATAGAAATACTTGCAATACATTGCATTCTCATCTATACTTTTTGTCACAAAATAAACAAATTAATAATGATACATCACAGTGGATAGAAGTTGAATTATTAACGATTTATTCAAAAATACGTCCAATAAAAGTTGATATAATTAATGATATAATTTAATCATACATATCCTAATTTGAATTGTTTTTCATATAAAGCTATATTAAAATCAATTTCATATATATATGTAGGACTTAGATGTGATCATTATATGATCTATAACTTATGTCAAACTTAACATGAAAAACTTAAATTTGAATTCAAGGAGCCCACTTTATACCACAATTGGTCACAATGAGAGTTCGAACATCATTATATTGAGTTAAGAACAATTTTATAAATGAGTCGAATAACTATATTTCAATTTAAAATTTTAAGATATTGAATTAATAAATCGTATTACTTATTTGTTGTTTAACATCAACTTTTTATTTGATATGATACTTCTAATTTACTCTTTCCGTACTAAAATATAAGTCGTTTTGACCATATCACACAAATTAAAAGAAACATAATCATTGTTGTATGGAAAAGAGAAATTATGAGTTAGTTTACAAAATTATCTTTCACTAATGGTATGGAAAAGATAAATTGTAGAAGTAAAAGAAGAGAGAGTAATAAATAGTTAAGGGTATAATAAGAAAATTATCATTTAACGTTGCATTGATATTGTAAAGTGACTTATATTTTGGTACAATTTTTTTTCTCAAAACGACTTATATTTTGGTACAATTTTTTTTCTCAAAACGACTTATATTTTGGTACGGAGGGAGTAATTGTTAAGCAAAAATCAATTTAAAATGCATTATTGGGAATATGAGGATAAAGCACCTAATGATAAGTACAAGAAGAATTATTGAAAGCACCCCATGAATGAATGCTAAGCTCATTATGCAGCTGTAAAAGAAATCTTGGGATTTTTTGAGTTCCATAATTAATTAACAAAAGGTCAATGGCATCCATCTCAAGGGTAATCTAGTATTTTCAAAGTCCGTTTTGCCACTGAAATCCAAAAGCCCCCAATAAGCAAAGCTGACCTACAAATGGGCCAACTTATTATCTCCATCGTCGCTATCTGCAGGCTGTTCCCACTATACATCTGTTAATTTTTTTTTAATGTATAAATAATATTAATTTTTAATTTTTTTTTATCAAATTTTATAATCTTTATAAATTGAATATACATATTTCACTATCATTATTTTCTCTTAACTTTTTTTATTGAAATTGAATTATTATTAATAAGAGAGACACTAATAAATGATTGTCTAGTAGAGAATAATTTGAACTCAAACTGATTTAAAGTCAAATTCTTACCTATAAATTAACATCTCATAAGTTAATATTTTTTTTTGTAAGTTGGGTATTTCCTACTTGTAAATATGGAGAATATTAATCTCTTAAACATACATTTAAGAGCAAATTAAACGACAAAATATTCATTTAAAAAATTTAATACAGTTACATTCTCAGAGTTAGATTTAAATACCGCGCATAAACTATAGTTACATGTTATAGTATAATTTTCTTTTACTACTTTTCCAGCACTTACGTATGGCACACATAATACAGCCCAAAGCTACTCATCCTTGTCTTTCTTTTTTTCAACCCAACAACAATATAATTAAAAAAATAAAAAAGATTCCATACCCCTAATCATAAAGTTTAAAATAATATCACAATAATAATTACAGACATACACATACAAATACAGAAAGCAAAAAAAGTTAATTATTTGTATTATATAGCTAGATGAATTAATTAGATGTGAATAATGAAATTGACAGATCCCACCTAAAAATAAAGAAATATATTCACCCTCATGAAAGCATCTCAATGCGCATAATAAAAACCCTTTGAGATTGAAAGAGAGTATACTATACTATACAATACTATTCCTCTAGTTTATTTTTCTCATCTTTTTATTCTTCTTTCTCTCAAGCTAGGTAGGGACATATATCTATGCAATAATAGTAGTGATGGATACTTGTTCCGGTGAGAATATTGTTCCGGCTGTGGTAGCGAATAACAACGGTGTTAGTAACGGCGGCGGTGATGAAGAGAAAGAAAGAGAGATTGATTTGGAAGATGATAAGATGAATATGAATGGTGGTGGAGGAAATAGATGGCCCCGCCAAGAAACATTGGCACTCTTGAAGATAAGGTCAGATATGGATGGTGTTTTTCGTGATTCAAGTCTTAAGGGTCCCCTATGGGATGAAGTTTCAAGGTATACACATAAATTAACAAGTACAACTTTCATTAATATAATTTGTCTTCTCTTTTTGTTTTCTTCTTTTTAATTCTATGAAGTTTTTTTTTTCTTCATTTTTTTGGTTTTCAAGTGGAAGCTATATCTCTACTTCTACAACATCATGCATGAAGAAGAAGATCTATATATTATATATGGATATATTGATTTTTAATCTAAAAATTAACCAATCATTTTTTGAAATCCGTTTTGTTAATGGAACTTGTCAAAAATAGCTTTTGGATTGGAATCATGTTTTTTTGTTGAAAAGGATGGGGGTGCTTTAGTACTACCATATATCTTATTATTCTCAATCTCAAGTATGAGACAATAATAATTCATGTCATCTAAGATTTTTTAGTTATAAGATAAACTTTTTTATTAGAATCATCCAAGTAAATTACTCATCTTGAATACAATCTTGATCAAAATCATTTATTTGTTAATTTCTCCAAAATTTAATTACTCATCAAGTAATTTAATGTTGAGTTCATTTTATTCTTCATTTTTCATTGTTTCATTCATCCTTTCATCTAATTATTAATATTTTGTGTATCTTATTTATTGTCCACTCTTTTAGGTATGAACTACCTAGCTTCATGTGTCTTAATTTAATTATTATACTAGCTAGTACTACTTTAATTTATATATTTCCTCATCACAAATTTTACTTTTTTTACGTGAGCTTTAATCTTTAACCGTTTTATTTCCACTTCCAATGGACATATATATGATTACAAAGTTCAATCATTAACTATATCACTCTTCCTTGATCCTTCTTCTATATAAACATGTAGGAAACTAGGTGAACTTGGTTATCACCGAAGCTCAAAGAAATGCAAAGAAAAATTTGAGAATGTATACAAATATCACAAAAGAACCAAAGAAGGTAGAAGTGGAAAATCAGAAGGAAAGACATATAGATTTTTTGATCAATTACAAGCACTTGAAAAACAATTCACACTCTCTTCTTACTCTCCAAAACCAAATAATAATCACACACTCTCATCATTACCATCAACAAAGCCTAATGAAACCATAAATCCAATATCATATGTCACCAATAATACTATTCTATCCACAAACCCTACCACACTCATTTCTCCTTCACCACCATCAACCAATGCCACAACCAACCCTAACAACAACAACAATGTTCAATATTCTTTGCCAAACATGAACAACCTATTCTCAACCACAACTACCTCAACTTCGTCTTCCACGGCTTCAGATGAAGACTTGGAAGAGAAGTATAGGAAGAAAAGAAAGTGGAAGGACTATTTCAGGAGAATGACAAGACAAGTGTTGGCAAAACAAGAGGAAATGCAGAAGAAGTTTCTAGAAGCTATAGACAAACGCGAAAAAGAACACATGGCTCAACAAGACGCTTTGAGAATTCAAGAAATAAATCGAATCAATAAAGAACACGAACTTCTTGTCCAAGAAAGATCATCAGCCGCTCAAAAGAATGCCGCCGTTATTGCATTTCTCCAAAAATTGTCTGGACAACCACCACTTCAACCATCACCACCACCACCATCAGTGCCAGAGATGTCTCCGGTTCCGGTATCACAAGTACAAACACAACAACTAGTGATACCAAACAACAACATCGTTGAAATCAAGAATATGACTAATGGTCACAAAAGTGATTGTGGTGTTGCTTCTCCATCAAGGTGGCCAAAAAGTGAAGTTCATGCACTTATAAGGATAAGAACAAATCTTGAACCAAAATATCAAGAAAATGGACCAAAAGCACCATTGTGGGAAGATATATCAGCTGGAATGAAAGGACTTGGTTACAATAGGAATGCAAAAAGGTGCAAAGAGAAATGGGAGAATATCAACAAGTACTACAAAAAGATGAAGGAAAGTAACAAGCAAAGGCGTGATGATAGTAAGACATGTCCATATTTTCATGAACTTGAAGCTCTTTACAAAGAAAAGAACAAATTACAGAACCCTTTTGGTTCTAATTCATTTCATAGTATAAAATCAAGTGAGATGATGGAGCCATTGATGGTGCAACCAGAACAGCAATGGAGACCTCCAACTCAAGATGAAGAGGCTAATTTGGTGAAGAAGAATATTAATGAAGCAAAAGAAGATGATGATGGTGATGTTGATGATCATGATGAGGATGAAAATATGGATGAATATGAAGATGGAGATGGAGATAGCATGGAAGAAGATGAAGGAGGTGTTAATAGCCGTTATGAAGTTGTCACAACAAATAAACTTCCATCAATGGACACAGTTGAATGAGACAAGATAAGGAAGTTTCTGATTGGATGGTAATGAGAGAGAGAAAGTCTTGAATCATCCGGTGCAATATTGTGCTTCAGTAGAAACCGTTGAATTTGGAGACGAAATTTAAATTATACTTGCATTTTAAATCCAACGGTTCCTACAACTTCACCACAATACTGCAGCGGCAGAGGATCTCATTTCATAAAGACATGCATCGGTTCTCTACAACTGATGTATAGTGCTTCAGCTTTAAGGATAGTTAAATTTAAAAAGAAATTTTTTCTCTTTAAATCTAACTGTTCTACAAGCACCCGAAGAATCCTTAGAGGTTTAAATTTGAATATAGAGTTTTTTTTTGTTTTGAATTTTAATTAAATTATTTTGTGCATTTGGGATTAAAAGATGTTATTGAACTTTGTCATTGCAAATAGTCCTATAATAAAAGCATACATATACAACAAAAACCTGCACCATAAAAATTCATATATAGTAGCTTTTTTTCTTGTTCTGTTTTTAAAATCATGGTCCCATTTTAAAAAAAAAACATGATTATATATGTTGATGTTCATCTGGGTTTCTGACACAATACATTCTGAAAATCATGGGCCAGCTTAAAAGTAGATCATTGGAGTTGTGGGTCAGATTGAAGCCGTCATGAACTGGGATCGATCAGAGATTATTCAATTCAATATTGTTGTTAAACAGTTCACATGGGCCAGCAAAGCAAACTATAGTGGGATGAGTAAATATTTATGTGTAAAGTGTAAATTTGAATATGACAGAGAGGTCCCATATTAGATGATTAAAATAAAAATGTCACATGCAGTATAGTATAGTATTGTAATTTTTCTTTATTAGTTATCATTAAAGTTGTGGAGGTGGATGGATGGAGCTAAGAACCACCCTGTATTTTATTTTCTTGTTGAAAGTTTAATTAATTAGTTGTGTGTCAATTAGTTAAATATTTAATTAGAAGACTTTGCATTATTTGTTAAATTTTAAATTTTTTCCACCATTGACTGTTTTTTCGTTTATTCATATTTGCCAAATGGCCTAATTACAATCAAGATTGGTGCAATCAGCGTGCAGTAAGTTTTTTTATACGTACCATCTAATCAAAATTGAACGATTTTAAATTTCAATACAATTTTGTTAATCTAATGTTAAATTTTGATATGAAATTTACATCCTTCAATTTCAATCAAATAATTATAAATTATTGACTGCGTGAATAAATAAGTGTATTAGAATTCGAAATCAACGACGTCTATATGCTTTCTAATTGCACATAAATCTGATCTATATATTTGGGATTAGCTGGCTCGTATAAGGATTCAAGTGTATCCTTTATCATGGTAAATACTGTTGTGCAAGTTACATTATTTTATTGTTTACATATAAAATTAAAACAATTTTTTTCTGTTCTGTTCTGAAATAAAAAAATTAACCTTAAGCTCTCAACAACTAATTCTTGTAAAAAATTACTAATTTAGTTAGTAGTACTTGTTTTTATATTATAATGATATATAATGTCTAAGATAATTAATATAACAGCTCTATTTTCCTCGTCCCATAGCTACTTGCAACAAGATGACAAGTTTGCAAGAGGGCATTCTGTTAAGGGTCCATAAAGAGGAATCTTATGACTCATGTGAACCCAAAATTAAGCCATCCAATTACAATATTCTATTTTCTCATGTAATTGTCTGTCTTGACTTTATACATTAATTAATTGTTATGGGATTTTCCAGATCATCAATTTCATTATTGGATTTGCACTAGTGGGAGAGTTGAAAATTTTAATCACCGTAGCTTACAAGGAACATTCATACAGAGCATAAGTAAATTATAGTAATAATCTATATTAATTATTTTTTTTTTCTTCCTTGATAAGATACTAGTAATTTTATTACCGAAAGGGATTATTTGTGAGCAATTTTCAAAAATGTAATTATTGCATATAGGACTATTTGCATATATAAATATGATATGATAAAGGACTATTATGATATGAATATGATATTTTTTTTTTTTGTTACAAATGATATGAATATGATATGATAAAGGACTATTGCATATATAAATAAATCAACTAGTTCAACTAGTCAATATTGTTTGACTTTGTTAGGATTAAAGTTGAAACTTCTTGTCTGTGATTAAATGAGGTTAAAATGGATGGTTAGGTAATGTTTCCGTGGATAAAGATATCTTACAATCGTTGCACGGTACAACGATTGTAGAGATCAATAAACTTGATGGTCTTTACATTTGTGGTTTTCTTTTCTACCATGCAATGAAGATAGGGATTTGAATTTTGTTTTCACAAGAGATCGATAAGAGATAATCATGATGATGAAACAAAGTGTTGGTGTATGCATCAAGTGAATTAAAAATCTCACATTAGATTAAAAAATAGATTTTGAGTAATATATAAGTGAAATGATCGATTTAATCAATATTGTAATGGGTTTACAAAGAGATGTGTCTAATTCATCAGTGAAATGTTCAAAATTCAGTGTGATATTTATTGGGCTCACTTCTCATGACCTAACAATGAAATTAGGGTGGAAGGTTCAATCGAATTCGAATGTTAGTGTTGAAAGTCTTTCTCTATGACAATTTTTTAATAATATATGGATACTTATATATTAATTGAAAATTTTGAAACAAGTTTTATTAAATCATTAATTCAATCTACTTTCTTTTTTGACGTATAAATCATTAATTCTACTTAAATTTTGTGAGATGCGTATAAATTTTAACTAATTACAAAATGTGTATTGAAATAAAATGTTGCTAACACAGTCATTAAAATATAGAAATAGACTCAAAATTAAGTTTCCAAAAGATAAAAATGTCTAAAACAATTTCTTCCAAAACTTCAATGTGAATTAAAATATATTTCTTTCAGACATTTTGAAAATAAAAATATATAAAGTACTAAATTAGACTTAAAGAGTGCATCAGCAAAACTAGGTGCAAATAAAAACATCATTGAATTGGTGCATATGATTGGAGGGGAACAATATCATATTCAATTATCAAACGCTCGTCGTGAGGTGGATTTTACCCGCGGTCAAAGATGTCGAAGAGTGTGGTTGAGCCGTTGAAGACAGTGACTCGATGAAGTTGTATATATGCAAACACTTGTTCATGTTATGATGTAAGTCAACATAATTGGGATAATGTGATCAAGATGATCTTCCATGCACATAGATGGGCCTAAAGGTCTCATCTCTGCTTCGGATGGGGTTGGGCTATTCCAATTCCTTATTATTATTATCACGTCTTTTAATCTCAATTTTTTCTTCCACTAAAAATATTGTAACATCAAAACAAAGTTGCACCACATTTAAAAAGTTTAAAATCATAGACAATTTTTTAAACCATAAACATCTAATCTAATCATTATAAAAGTAATTTAAGTATATAAAAAAAAATGTGTCACTTTCATATAATTAAGTCTTGAATAGTCTTATTACTCCAATTCCTTAAAGTGATCGTCACATTCTTTTTCATGTAGGGAGAAATTGGTTTAATTGCCCCAACCCATTTCTTGACAAAGCAAGATTTAATTAGTGGCCTTGAAAAAAGATTACTTAGTGACTAATGATGATAGCTAAAGTTAATGACAGGGACACTATATGTCTATTCTCTAGTTTTATAAAGTGATTAACACATTCTTCCAAAGATAAACCTGAACTAATTAAGACCTCGATTTGTTGTTCTTTGTTTTTGGATTAATCATATACTATTAATTGGACCACAGTATATATCCATATAAATTATATCTTAGTGGCTCTAGAAGTAAAAGAGTATCCCATTTTTGGTTTGATGCTTATACTTTCATTCTTGTCCAATTTGTGAAATATTTTTGTTTTTATGTCAAATTCAAAGTGATCATACGCGTGCTTATCAATAATTTTTAGTCAATAGTTGATTATACTATACTATTCTATAAAAATGGAATCATCTTTGAAAAACTAGTTTAGTAACAAATTAAATTAACAACTAGTTAAAGCTAATCATGATATATTTAAGAATCATTTGATGATATCCCTTTCAACACGACTATATCTCTAATACATCATCATAAGTGGCAACATTATCAATTGTTAATTTGACTTTCTTTCAAAAGGGATTATCACCCCATAATTTCTGGAGCCACTACAATTTTACAAAGCTAGCTCTTAGCTTAATGTGTATAATATTATTATTAGTATATTATTATAGTCTTACACGGTAACCTATATAGGTCTTTCTAATTTTTCTTTTTGAAGAATTAAGTAATCTACATATGACTTGTGATGAATATTAAATTTAAATTAAACAAAAAACATTATTCCCCTATTAATTTATAATTTATCATATTATGCTATAATTTCAAAGTTCATGAAATGAACACTTAAACTCAAAATTATCTGTAATTCTAGGGTTTTCCTGCATTTAGCTATATCGTAGTTGTTGGATTAAAATTAAATTGTATAGATTTCAAATTCATTTCTATTTTTTTAAAATTTAAATGATCAAATTTAAAATTTACACCGTCTAATATTAATCCAATAACTATGATTTGGCTGAATGAGAGAATCTATTGATAATTGAATTCATTTGTTCTAGTTGAACCATAAAGGTAGGGCAACAAATTGGACAAATATTGAAGTGATATGATATGACTTAGTTTTTTTTTTTTTGAAAGAGTGATAGATGACTTAGTTTGTATTATAATGCAATGCAATTTTTTTAAAATGTTTCCCCTGCTTCAAGCATGCATATTTGAAATAATTTATAGTCTAAGTATATGATTTGATCTTGTGGTCCTGACACTGAAACCAAAAGATCTTAGGCACCTACAAGGGAGTCCTGCTACCTTGCTGGTTGTAATGAAACCTTTGGCTTCTTCAACTTGGTGACCAAATATTCCACAACATTTGTTTATTAAATTTGCCTATGGTCCTTTTCAAACAGTAGTTGAAACTTATCTCCACTATAAATAATCAATACATTAGTCTTAATCAAGAAAATTAATACTGTACATGTAGTTTTTCATGCTTATACGCATTCTTTATTCAAAATGTTCTATATGTTGATCAGACTATTCTGTGCATCATCAAATTTATGCAAAATATACATTGAATTGAATACAAATCCTCAAAAAACATTTATCATTATTTTGACATATTATTGGGTGACAACAAAATTGGGCTTTGAAAGTTTGAAGTGCCGACTTGAGTCCAAAAAGAACTATATATACTAGTGTATTTGAGCCATAAAAGGATTCTATTAATAGGAGATTTTTTTGGGTTACTATGGTTCTGGTACAAAGTTTTCAACTCTATATGTAATCAGAAATTAAACCAATTTATGTTTAAGTAGATCAAGACCTTTATCACCTGAACCAATTCATGTTGTTGGTGTTTGTTTGATACTTATACTCCCTCCGGTCCTATATATAAGAAACAATTTACTTTTTAGATACATTGAAAATTTGATGTATCTAGTCTATATTGTTGACTAGATACATCAAGTTCTTAATGTATCTAAAAAGGGAATCTTTTCTTATATATAGGACCAGAGGTAGTAATTATTATGATTGCTCCCATATTTTAGGCGATGCCGTCCCTACTAAATACTTTGAGAGCTATTTTTATCCTCCATTGAATTTTTTTATACCCCTTACCCTACCCCCTTTCGGAAAAAATACAGTTTTTTCTAGTATTCAAATAGGTAAATTTAGACAAAATAAGTATAAATTTTCTAGCTCAGCTAATAAAATACTGAAATTGTTAAGCCGGACACCGTGACCCGGATTTGAATATGAGATCTTACAGTTATGTGTGAATTTTATTTTAGTAGATTACCATTTAATCTAAAATCAAAAAAGAAATTAGACAAAATAAAATATTTTTCCCTTCTTCGTATTGATAAATATAATCCTAAAATACAGTGAAAGCAAAAAAATAAATGATAAATCCATAGACAAACGTTTAATAAATAAAGTGAAAAGAAAAAAAATTATTTTTCTACCTTATCTTTGGACACCAATCTGTTTGTTTAGTTAAAATTGGAGAAAAAAATAATATATTTAATTCAAACTTTTAACCAAACATATTATTTTCTTTTTATTTTTTTGTTGCAAAAGAAGGCCGAAGCCAAAAAAAAGAAATTAAGGAATTAAAGCAACACTCCGAAGCATGTAAGCCCCAGAAATATCATCAAAAAAGAGTCGTTTGAGCTCACTATGAGGGGACTCCATAATAACAAAATTCCAAGAGATAGAAGTAAGACTTGAATTAACCAATCAGTCTACACGATTTGTTGCCTTCTTGTCGAGTGTGGACAAAACGAATTTGCCAATCTTTCTGCAAAAACTCTTAAATACGCCGAATTAGCAAATACGCATGTCCATTGATATTGCACCTGTTTGTGACCATGCTATGAGAACCTTTAAATCACTTTCCACAATCAAATGAGATAAGACATCCCTCCACACTATATCAATATCAGGTACATCAAACATATTATTTTCTTTTTGCTTGTTTTTCTTTTCATATTAAATCTATGTACTAGTCTATCTACTCCTTCATCTCTTCCTCTCGTATGCCTTTAGTACTTAGGATAAAGTTGTTAATATATATGCTGTTAACTTATAATAGCTCCAATTCCATCAACTAATTGATCTTTTAGATGATTTTTAAGCATGATCAACAAAAAAAAAAATCATTTGAAATTTCAAGTTTTAATTAATTAATCTTCATACTACATTGTATAAATATATTTTTTCCATAAAAAACAACTCGCACATGAAAGTACCATTGAACTTTTTTTTTGTTTTTTTATCGGTTAATTATAGCGCACAAGCTAAGTAAGTTGATGTTGTATCTTATTCTCAGATCAATAAAATCACTAAATTTCTTTATATCTCATAGAATTCGATGGTGCAACACCTATTTCACTTTTTCAATATTAGATTCTGAACAAATCTCTATTTCTTCTTCATTTTAATGTAGAAAATTTATAGATTAATAATTTATTTCTTCACAATTGCTTCCTTTCGTACTTTAGTATTTATATCATAGCTGTTCATGTGATTCAGAGAAACTGTTGCATACCATCTACCGGCAAATGCACATGCTAGAGTTCTAAATAGGCTGGTAATCAGATTCTAACGTATTTTATACAAAAATCTTTTATTCTAACAATCGATTTTCAAATATCTGATTCTTTTTAAAGTCATTGTTAATTTGATACTAAAAATGTCTTGCAGTGTTTGGAAAACAAGATTGTCTGTAGTTTATATAAAACAGCGATACTCCTAAACTCAACAATCAACATGACAACTTTATATATAAAGAATAAATATGTGAAGACTAACACATATGTCAAAGCAGACAAACCCCGGAAATAATGAAGTGTTACGTACTTGATATCGAGATTTCCGATCTCAAATCCGTAATACTGCATCGAAGCAGTGGGTTAGAAAGAGGGGTATGTATAAGCTACATCCTCTAGTTTATATACAACTCACACTCTTCATCACATTGAAACAGCTTTATAAAAGACAAATTTGTAAGAGATGATACAAAGACCGAAAATAGACAATACCTTAAAAACACAATGTTGTGGATTTGAGGTTGGAAAAGTCATGATAAACGACTCTATATAATAGTCAATGCTTTTTTTTTTACAATTGATCATCTTACATAAATATTATTTGGTTTTAAAATTTAAAATTAGATGTGATTTTACTCCTTGAAAAGATGGACTACAAATATTTATTCAATTAAATTATTAAACATTAGAATTATAATGATAAAATAAAGTTTAAATTTCACTAAAAATGTAAATAATAGAAACATGGAAAATGTTTTTTTTCAAAGGAACATGGAAAATGTTTTGATGCTCCGAAATTCGTTTGGTACCAATACCCGCTTGTAGGCAAAAAAAATTGTAATTATTTTCAACTAATTAAACATAAAAAAAGGTTGTATGACATTGAATAATTGAATGATGAGTAGGTCTCAAATAAAATTCTACTTATGATACTCCTCTTCTCTACATTTAAAATTGTAAGCTTAATTCACAACTTTATTTTTTTTTATCACATGTGTTCGGCCCACTATACCGGCAAATTTGGTTCGGGATAAGTTATAACATCATTAGTTTCAATCCCCTCTCAAACGCAATTACAGAGATTGAACAGTGGACTTCTCAAACCAAGACTAGCTCTAATCACCATTGAATCAACTAACGTCCGAACATTCTCAACTATAATTTTTTAACAAAACAATTTTGTTAGTAAGCAGTATAACTAACTGCGTTTTTAGTGTAAAATTTTCAAATGAAATTGTTGCACTAAATAGTGATTGATGGCAATTACTAATAAACAAGGTGGAGTTTGAAGTGAGTGGCATGATGGAATGGATAGTTGTTTTTGTTTAGTTTTTTGGGTCCGACAAAAGAATAGAGTCCGTAGACTTTTATGCATGCAATGCAATTGCAAAGGAAGCTGGTACTGCACTGCAACTGGAGCGTTTATGTCCCAAACAGTGTTTGTGTAACAGAATAATTATTCCAATCCATTGAGGGTAATTTCAGGCCAATCAATTTTGTGGGCCACTCTCTTTAACGCGCAAATAGACACCATTTTCATCAAAATAGACAAATTTGTAGGGCATATATATAAGTCAAATTTTATTCACCTTCATGTGTGTCACCCAAACCTACCAAATGCACATTTTCGAATATAACTGCAAGCCACCAACAATTGATTGATTGTTCAAATGGTGAGAGAGAGATTTAGATACTTTAAATTTTTTGTCACAAGTTATTCCATCTCTAATATAATTTGATTAGGAATTGAATAGGGAAAAATTTATTGTTTGACCCGCATATTTTTTTAGGGAAATTAGTCACCGCTAAACGTCAGTTAAAGCTATATTTATAACATTATGTAAAAAAACACAATTTTTTCTAAATTTATGACGAATTCTAAATTTATGACAAATCATTCGCAAGAAATTTGGATTTAATTTTTGGCTATAAGAATAATTTTTGGCACATTTTCTTTTAATAATTGGAGGGTTAACACAAAAATAAACCATGCTTCAAAAAAAATAATATAGACCATCACTTGTTTGTTAAAATATTTCACTTTTTTTTCTTCATTAATTACATTCGGTATTATTTATAGTTGTAAAGTTCCTTACAAAATATTCAACTCGATTATTTAGGTCATGGTGAGAGTTTCACCTTCAACATTCCTAGCTTAGTTTGAACGCTCATCTCATGATGAATTCCTCCTTGATCACTTACACCAACCTTGTATGTAGTTGAAATATACAAGTCATTTGGATATCGAGTTAGCGTCAAAGTGAAAATTGTGCGGTCCTTTAGATCGAAAAGTGCTTCATGGTCTGTCGCATGTCTTGTATAAATATAATTTTTTTGAATAGCAAAATATTATATATAAGAAAATATGGAAAAAGTACAAGTTGTACTCTACCCACACCAATAGAAAAAAGGTCAAATTGAAGACGGCACTCCATCTTCCATGTCCTACACAGACGGGTGACATGAACTGTAAGTGCTTCGACTCCATGTGTCTTGTACATACGAACAACACATATATCTCAAAAGCATAATTCATTGGGTTTGGACGTCTAAAAGGAGGCACATTAAATAAAAAAAATGGAATATAAACATAGACAATAATTAAAAAAGATCGATTATTTATTCAAAAAAATTATATTTTATCTTGGTCATTTTCATAACACTCTTAAAATTTCTCTAAGAAATTGAATTTACTCTAAAATTCACAATACTTACGCACGTTACACACACCAACCATTAAGTGGAGGCAATAAACAATTATCTTAAGTAGTACTCTAAGAGCATCTCCAATGGTGATACCACTATGGGTATCATATATTACTAATAAGTGGTCCCTACAATGTCATATAATATTTATGCAACTTATACATGTTTTGCTCCAATGGTACAAAATTATGTAACTCTTAAGATACTCATATTTTTTTCTATATATGAAAAGAGTTTAATTATATATACCAAACAAAAAACTAACATTAAATTGATGGTACGGTATCTTAAATAAGGTACTTGAATCATTTTTTTGATACCATCAATGCTACATCATCATTGCTCCATTGGTTAAAAAAAATAAGGTACTCATTAATAGTCTATGAAACTCTCTTAGGTACTCCTATTGGAGATGCTCTAAGTACCAGTACTAGTAATATTGAATTGTGACCGTATATTTAGATCTGGAGATTAATTAATATTCTATCTGACAAATATTAATTAAAACTTACAGAGATTATAAGGAGAATCAGAGACAACAAGCATTATGCCCATACCAGTATATTATAAGAACAGTAGTACTTATTATGCTATTTTGTTTAACAAACTTATTAATTAATTAGTCGTAAATAATTTGCACTTTGGAAGTTAAATGACTTTTGGCTAAATATACACATTGTTTTAGCACAAACATATAATTAATTCAATGAAAAAAATTAATAAAACACACACAAACAAATAGAATTAAAGAATATATGAGAGGAGAATTAGATACCCCCAATCATTATATGCGCCTATAAAGTTCAAAAGAAATTTGTATGACCTGCAGCCGTTTAATATGAATTTGGACTTTTGGAAGGGATACTAAATTAACACGTGGAAATGAAAATTTAATTTTCATCGGCGTTAATAAAACTCTAAATCTCCGGCCGGTCTATAGAAAAAATTTGGTTGAAAATATAAAACCACGTTGTATGTTTTAGATTATTCGACAAAAATTAATTGTCGTAAAACGGCGGTGAAAAACTTAAAGAAAATATTCAACAATTAATAGAAAAAATATTTAAAAAGTTAAAACTAAATTAAGTGTATAAATAGTAGAATTGGATTCTCACCTATATCATTACAAGTTTCAAATATCTAAAGAAAAATAGTGTCTTGCCTTATTTCATATGAAAATTCTTTCATTACATCAACCTCTTTGATGTGCACATATACGTACCAAAAGCACTACATAATTTCTTTCATTACATTACTTATAAACCAAACAATTTATACGTCTTTATGGAAAAACAATCAAGCTTAAAAAGCTATAATATAATTAACTTCTAATTTGTACCCAAAAAAAATTAATTAACTTCTAAGTAATTATTTTCCTCTTAACAGAAAAACAACAGGATGAATCATGAATCATGCAATTAAAGCTGACAAAAAGATAAAAATTAAGAGCAGAAAAAGTTGAGACATTATAAAATGATGAATCTTGATGATTTAGTATTTTCTTAGTACTGACACTCACACTATCCATGAATGAAGAGAAACACAATATATAGACAGAGACAAAGAACTGCATGGTAATAGTGTTTTTGGGTTCTTTTTTCAGAGATGATCGTTACTCACAAGATTCCTCAATCCTCATAACATATCATAGTGAGTGAGTGAGTGGACCCTCTTTCAAGGGTTTATTACTCCATCCATGTGTGATGCTGGTTTTTTCTGTTTATCATTAGAGTCTGTTGCATTCTTATATGTGGGGTCACTATCGAAACTATTTAATGCTCCCTTTTTTTTCTCCAAGGAGTACTATTACTACATTAATTAACCTCATCACATTTTTCAATGTTAAATCATGTTTTTAATTAACATCTCTTTGTTTCAGTGCCACACTTAAACTTATAACACATAGTTTTCAGAGTAAGATCTAATGTTACAGTATTACTATCATAAATAACAAATCCAGATCTTAAAGTGGCTCTCATGCTATTACTCACTTTGATTTTTTCTTTTTAAAGGTGAATAAGTGTGTGTGCGTATCAATTTTTCAATCTTGATATTTTTAGATGTGTAATTTATCTATCAATTGAGTTTCACTCATATTGTGTTCTATCATGACAGATCCAAATCATGACAAAATTTCATTTTTTTTTTCAAATATTGAGTAATATTAACAATGACTTGTATCAAAATCATTCAAGTAGGTTATCATGAGTTCGATAAATAACTCCCGCTTGTGAAAAAAAATAGGTTGGGAGAAGATGGTTCACTTTTTGTGTCCCATAAGTTCCTTAATTAACATAAATTAGTAACCACTATCAGCAGTGAAAAATCATGTACTTATATCGCAATAGCACAAAATAATATATATATTGAATAATTGATACATCTAACTTACTCTATAACGATACATACGGACATCCATTTTAATAACGGCTATAAATTCAATTAAATAAAATTATAAACCTATGAAGAAATTAACACATTATACATGGGCAATTTTTTTATACTTGTGAAACGTTTAAATTAAAATCAATGGTGGTGAATTATATGAGTAATTTAGTTGAGCAGATGATTACTTTAGTTAATATATTTTTAACATGAATTGAATTAACTATCAAACTTAACTAATTTAATCATATCTACTATATGCATGTGATTAACCAGGTGTCACATGTATTTAAAAATCAAGAAAAATTATTCAAGAGTAGAAATATACTTGTACCACTCATGCGCTATATTGTGCTAATGACTTGAATATTGAAGAGCAAATTTTTTTTAAAGAAAATAAAATTAAAACTCCAAATAATCTTGTCCAATTTACACCAGCATAAACTTAAAACAAGATAATAAAATTAAACTCCAAATACAACCTTAATTAAGGTCTTTAATTTGCTTATTTTATTATTTTGAAACTGATGGACTCGATCTCTCTAATATATATCTTAAATTCCTCTCTGGTTGGACTTTTATAACTTATTTAATCACCCCCCAAAAAATAAACAAATTTTATAAAATTAAAAAACATATATATAATCAACTTGACTATATTTGCTACAACAAAAGTACCAATCAACCCCCACCAAATTTCCCTCCACATAGCCCATCTGTCATTCCAATTTCCACCGTACACGTATATTCAAATTCTTCCACACAAACAACAAGACAGTATCTCTCTCCACCACCACCACCACCACCACCACCACCATTCTCCTCCACTTTTCTCGACAACTCCTGCAATATTCTCTGACCACCCAACTAACTCATTTTTGTTTATATTCTTTTTGGACCCTTTTTGCAGCTATACTCTCCATTATCATCATCATTCACTATACTACTCAAGCTGATGCATCCACTGTAGGCTTGCTTGCTACTACCTCAAAGTTATTACCACCACCACCGGCGGCGCCGCCGCTACTCTCATTGATATCTTCTTCTTCGTCTTCATCCTCTCCTTCTTTATCATCTTCATCCATATCATCATTCTCTCCATGATTCCGGTCTTCTTCCTGCTGAGGTGGCCATTGTTGCTCCGGCCTAACCATCAATGGCGCGGTCATGTTGTCGGTCTTCACCACCTGGCTCGAACCACCACCGCCACTGCCACCAGAATTGTCTCCTTTCCCTTTCTCTTTGTACAAAGCATCCAACTGATGAAAATAAGGACAAGTCTTTGAATCTTCTGGTCTCTTTTTGTTACTTTCCTTCACTTTCTTGAAGTACTTGTTTATGTTCTCCCATTTTTCTTTGCACCTTTTTGCATTCCTATTGTATCCAAGGTTCTTCATTGCTGCAGATATCTCTTCCCATAGAGGGCCTTTTGGTACATTCTCTTGGTATTTATTATCCATGCTTGTTCTCAGATTTATCAATGCTTGAACTTCGACTTTTGGCCACCTTGACGGACTCGCTCCCATGAAATTCTCGCCGTTGTTATCCACTCTTACTATTTCCATATTTGTCACCGGTTGTTGCTGCGGCGAGACAATTAGTGGGCCTGATTTAGTTACCTGTGGTAGTTGAAAAGGCGGTGGTGGGTGGACTTGTACCACCGATATCGGTGTTGGTGCTGCACTTCGTTGTTTTTGTGGTTGTGGTTGTGGTTGTGGTTGTGGTGGTGGTTGTTGTTGTGCCTGTTGCGGTGGTTGTGGTTGTGCAATGCTGATGTTATTCAATACTGGTCCTAGATTTTGTTGTTCCGCGATTTTTTGCAAGAAAGACATAATTGCAGAATCTTTTGCTGCAGATATGGATCTTTCTTGTGCAAGAATTTCCCTCTCTCTGTTGATTCTTTGCATCTCTTGTGCTCTCCACGCTTCTTCTCTAGTCATTCGGTCATGTTCGCGTTTCTCAATAGCTTCCAAGAATCTCTTCTGCAAATCCTCTTGTTTCTCAATGACTTCCTTCATCAGTTTCTCGAAAAAGTCCTTCCATTTCCGCTTCCTCTTTCGTGATCCTTCTTCCGTTGTGTCATCAGAAGAGGTTGAGTATGAACTCCCCATGGAATTTGAAAATAGATCTGTAGAAATGTTGGGGAAAGATGGAAGAGAGTTGACGGTAGTAGGGTTTGGCGCCATTGATGGTTGGAAACTAGCTGAAGGATTGGAAGGGATTGTTTGGTTCATATTCATAATTGGTTGGGTAGTTACAATATTGTTTTGAGGCATGGGAATCATCGGAACACTTACACTCGGGATACTAATAGTGTTGTTAACCACCGGCGGCAATGACATTGGAACTGTTGATGTTTCTGTAATAATTGGGTTTGAAATTGTTGCAGTTGTGACCACTTGTGGCGGTGTCGTTGTTGGTGCCAAAATTTGTTGTGATTTTGATGGAATTTGGGGTTGATTTTGATGTTGATGAGTAGAAGAGGTGTTATGAAAATGATCAAACGCTTCTAATTGATCGAAAAATCGATAAGTTTTACCATCTGATTTTCCACCACGACCATCTTTGGTTCTCTTGTGGTACTTATAAACATTTTCAAATTTCTCCTTACACTTCTTTGCACTTCTTTGGTAGCCATGTTCAGCTAGCTTCCTAAATAATAATTAAAGTGAGAGACAAATACAAAAATTAAAAATAAAGTAAAGAAAAAAGTTTGTGTACTATTTATCTTATCTCATCAAATTCAACTACAAGACAAATGCATGATTTAAAAAAAGCATGAAAAATATATATTTTTGGTACATTAAGGCATGGGAATTAGCATAAGATGATAAACAAATGAACAAAAACAATTAACTAAAACAGTGATGCATCATGGAAATGCAAGGAAAAATAAGTAACCGAAAAGAGAGAAAGGAAAAAACATGAACCTAAATTAAGTTGATGAAAATTTTTGTTGTTTTATGTAACAAATTTCCATGAATTGATGAAAAGAAATGTGACTCATGAAAAACGTATGAACTCAAGTTTGGAATATTTGATAATATTCAAACTTCAATTTCCCATGAGAGTTGGTAACCGAAATAAAAGGGGTGAAAAGAAAATCTTGCTTTTGATAACTCAATTCAAGATGGTAACTTATTTGGAAAATTAAACATGAATCAAAGTGAGTGTGAATGTCAGAAGAAAAAAAAAGTAAATCACACTCAAATCATATAGTTTTCACATCTAAATTCTTTTTGAATAATTTAATTTTAATAATGATATTCAATACTCACCATCAAAAGAAAAATAAAGGAGGATTTTAATGAAAAGAGAAAAATACAAAAAGGTTAGAAAACTGGTAAACGAAGCAAAAACAAAATGATGATGTTGAAACAAGATTGAATTCTCAGATCTCTACATCAAATAAAAAAATTAAAAGAAAATAAAAATCTGAAAAAACTTCAAAATTAAAATGAATTGATGAGAGTTTGAAGTAAGAGTTCAATGACATTAAGCAACTTAAGAAACTTAAAAAAGATTATATTTTCACATAAAATTACTAACCTTGAAACTTCATCCCATAAAGGACCTTTAACACTTGCATCCCGAAACGCTGTATCCATATCGGATCGTATCCTTAAAAGCGTCATAGTTTCTTGTCGCGGCCACCGGTTACCGCCGAAGCTACGTTCACCTTCTTCAATTCTACCTCTTTCAACATCACTTTCAGAATTTGATCCAACTCCACCACCAGCTACGGCAGCTTCCGCCGTCATGTTGGGTTGTGCTGCATCTCCACCGCCACCCAAAACAGCTGAGTCTCCCAGCATAGTCACTCTTTTTTCTCAAAAACAATTACAGCAGCTTAATATAAGAGAAAAGAAAAGTATAAAATAAAAATATAAACAGAGAGAAGAAAAAAAAAAAATAAGGGGTGGTGAATTCTTTGAATTTTGATGTGGGTTTATTTATGTGTATAAGTTTGAGTATATATGTATGAAATGAAACGAAAACGCTCTCTCTCTCTTTTTCTATGTATCTTGTGAGAGGTGAATTTAATATTATTGTTTTTATTTTATTATCTATGTTTTGTAATTAATAAGCTTGAATTATTTTCCTTTTTTATTTTTGTCCTTTTCATTATTTTACTTTTACGCGCTTCTTTTTTCCTCTCTTTTTAAGGACTGGAATCTTGGTTATTTTTCCCTTTTCTTTCACAATTTTTTTTGGTCAAAATTTTCTTTTACAATTTAATTTATATTTATTGGTATAACCTTTTTCATATGTATTTAATTAAAGCATTTTATTAAGTTAATTTTAAAAATATTTGACTAAATATCTACTTAATATATACTCCACCTATCTTTAATTATCTGGTCAATATATATAAAACTTTATGTATTTGGTGTAAAATTTAGTCAAAATATTTTTTTATTGACCAATTTTTATTTATATTTTAAGATGGTATTTAATAAGATGTACATGTAAAAAGAATTACATAATCGGTATATAGAAAATAATTAATCTCTTTTTTAATTTTGTTATACCATATCCCTTGTGCATTTTAACTCAATGAATTCACCTGACTTTGCTCTTAACAAAAGTGGCACAGAAAATTATATGGTTGTATTCATTTATTTAAAAAATATTTTATATATTTTTATGCAACTTATTTAAAAAAAATCTCATAAAATTATGTTTTAAATTTTCATGTTTTGATTTTTTTAATAAGTGTGATTTTTTTATTTTCTCTTATAATTTGAAACGGAGAGAGTGTGTATATGTGCCTTACATGTTAGTATATCAAAGATAATAATTTAACATTGAAAATTGTGCATTTTAGTTATTATAAAGATAAAAAAATAAGTTTTATCATGGATATAATTATTAACTGTAGAATTCTTTTTTTTTGTACAAATTCTAAAATTTTTAATATGTATCCTTAAAGCACACGTGTCTCGTTAACATGACTTTATATATAATATTTATTTTTATGACTAAAGTAACAAAAATAAATGCAGAAATTTTTGAAAAAATGAGCACACAAAGATGGAGATGATTGTTGGTTTATGTCTGTCCAGCTATTTTTAGTTAAAGGCCGGCACCTGTAGGTCACCTTTTTCTTTTCCTTTTTTAAAATTTATCTTTACAATATTTTCTTTTTTGACAAATGTTTTATGAACCATTTTTTTTAATTTTATTGTTGAGATGAAGATGAGTTTTGGTTTGCTTTTCCTTTTGGGATGTGTTTTTTGGATTTCAGTAGCGGTTGGGCGCACTTATTTGGAAATGACCAAATAGACCCTAACATGTTATGCATTGACCTTTAATCATTGAAGCTAATCTATCCTATATTTTATTTACATTAGCTTGTTTGTGATCTGGGTTTGTCCCTCATTTTACTGCTTCTACAATTTTTTATTTAGATTTCCATTACAGTTGAGATTTGTCACTTGCCTAAATTCCCCTTAAGTTTTTATTTTAAAAGTGATAATTGAAAATATCATTTACACAATTAAATACAGAGATTAATTGTGCCTCGACCTCGAAGCTAAGTGTTATATCTTAGAATAGGTTTAGAGTTGGACTTTTTAGGCGATGTTTGTTTTGGTATTTTTCATCAATGTTCTGTTTATATACGACACATTTGTCTTGTAGTTTATCTTCTACCGATATTTGTTCGTCTTGTGCGGAGATATAGTTCTTATTAATCATATATTTTGTTGTTAAAAAAAAGAGATTAATTGTGCCTTTGAACTTAGATCTGTTACTTAAAATTACTTATCTCTAACTCTATATTATATAATTGAGAATGTCTATCTCTTGAAAAAAAATTATGTGGCATTCTCTCCTTTATCATTTGATTACATGACACTCTCTCAATTCAAAATGAATAAGACATATTTCTCACACACACACACACACACACACACACATATATATATATATATATATATATATATATATATATAACTATCGATATATTCCTATCATGTATATATATATATGGAGATTGCTAACTTCGACCTGTGTCCAAGTTAAGCAATGTATAACCCACATGTTATTATTGTAGTCAATGCATCTTTTCTTTTTATTGAATACACTTCCTTTAAAATGGTGTATAAAATGTTCACAAAACCTAATTCAACTGATAAAAATATCAAAATTATTAGATTGAACACCATAGGCGAAATTAATTCAAATCCCGAGTTCTCCATTTGTGTTTGTGAGGCTATTATTATTGTTGTCTCTATCCTAAAAAAAAGTGATGTGTAAAGTGTCCAAGAACAATTAGGTAAAATGACACGAGTCTCGTCTAGTTTAACTATTACGTACTAAATTTGACATGAATTTGGCTATGCAACATTGTTAAACCTCTTAAAGCAGAGTTTTCTATCAATTTTTCTCCCACAAAATTTAAGAGATTAATTTTCACAATTGCGTGCACGCAAATGATACCCGATTTAAAGAAAACAATTTTTTGTGTCTGATATTTGCCGTGTAATTGATTGTATAATTTGTTATATAAAATGATTTATGATTACATTGTTGTTAAAAAAGGTGTTTGGTGGGTAGGTTGTGTCGATTTTGGTTTAACCTATTACCTGATTCGATCGAATGTAATTAGTTTGACTTTAGTGTAAAATCCGTACTTTTTATATCAAATATTAACCGACTCAACTCGTGAGTGTGTTAATTTTTGTTGAGTCAACGAATCATTAAATATAATTTATTAAAAATTTCTCCGAAAAAAATATTGTTAAATGACATTCTACTTCATGAAAATTTCAAAAATTCAATTAAATTTTATTATTTAAAATTTAAACATTTGAATTTACATGAAACACTTCAAGTGTGATTTTAAAATTTAAAATTTTAACACTATAATCTTAAACTGTGGTATCAAAAATAAAAAATGAATTACTTTTTTTTTGGTAAAAATAAAATTACTTTTTTTATTATTAAACGAATTGATTTTGCTGGTTCATAATTTGGAATCATAAATTTATCCAAACTTAATCACTTCAGATTTGAGCGGTTTGATTCAGATTAGACTCAACCACGAACATATTTGTGTAGGATGCAAATTAAGTTGATTTGAATCACTGAATTGAACAAATCATCTATATCCGTAAACACAAAAAAATTGTTAACAATTATTATTTTCAACATGTACCCTTTGGGTCCTACTCGATTATGTCAATTGCAATTTGGAAATAATTTCCTCCACATAATTTGTAGAAAATTGACATAAAAAATATAGGATAAATATCTTTTTGGATTCTTTTATCATGGTTTTGTATTCAAACTCCGTTTGTGAGAATAAAGTATGAATAGTGTTGTTAAATAAAAATATTGTACTCCAATAATGAAAAAAAGAGTACTACTAGTAATTGTAATTTTCATTTGAGTGGGAACCACGGTTGAATAGAATTAGAGCTAGGTTGAAGGAGGGTCATATTATTAGGCAAAGCCATTTATGAACGGAAGTAAATGGTGTTCAGTTCTGTTGGGTTTGTGACCTACCGTAATAAATTGCGTCAAACTTTTGATTGCCGTCATAATAATGTGTTTCATTGTTCATTAAACCCACTCATTAGTCAAGCTCTATTACGGATAGTATTTTACTAGAAAATCATCTTGAGAAAAATTTGAAAACATCTTATACTCCTAACTGAAAAGGAGATATGTTAATAAATGATACGATAGTTGATAGTTGGTCTAGTCGTGATTAGTGTTAAATTTGATAGGAAAAACTGCAGTTCAATCATGTAATTGCATTTAAGAGGGGATTAGAATCACTTAACGTCATAACTTGCCTTGAATCACTTGACGCTTTTTTAGTTTATTATATTGAAAAATATCGTGTATTGAAACTGTTTTTTAAAGAAGATAAATAAGTGAATAAACTTAATTCAACATAAAAAATACTATATTTTAGGTAGAGTTTGGAATAAATCACACCGGTCTACAGAGATCTACGGCTTAGCTTAAATAGGTTCAGGCCAAACTATTTTTTAAATAGAACAGACTTAAACTTTTTTTATAAAGCTATTTCGTTAAAAAAGTCAGGCTACATAACATAAAAAAAATCTTTTAAACCTACTCTGGTCTCTTTTTTTTTGAAGCATACTCTGGTCTTTTTAAACAAAGATGAATAATTTTTTTTTTGACTAAAAATATGAATAATGTTTTTATTAATGTTATTATTAACATTTTAGCTTCTTAAAAAAAATGTTATTATTAATATTGAAATATGTACATTGATTTGATTATAAATATGTTAACATTTTCAGTAGTTTAAGTTTACTAATCTTTATTAATTTTTTATATATATAAATATATTATTATTACATTATCTTCTTTAAAAACATACGATTGATTCACAGATCCACCACAAGAATGAGATATTCTTGATAAGGATCTATGTTTAATTCATCCAAGAACTAATTAGAGGAGCAAACCAACTCTCATTTCATTCAAATATTGAATATCATATAATGTATTAACCAATTAACCTAATGATAAATGTTACAAAAATGCTATTTATACTAAACCTATGAGGACTAAAGATACTTCTACGTTTTATTTTCTGGAATTAAAAACAGTTATTTCTATTTTTAATGAAATAATAAAAAAATTTGTCAAATAATTTAATAACTAAAAATTTATCCATTGAAAAAAATGTTAGTAATTCAATTTATTGATAAACTAATTCATTAATATAGTCAAACACATTAAAATAATTATATTGTCTACAATTTTTCCAATTTGACATTAGAATTGATTCTGAACCAAATTAAATTGATAGTAAAAACCAAAAACTAAAATTGGATTAGATTTAACTAGGAGACTTACGTGGTTTGATAGCAGTGACCTGAAAGCAGATAACACAACAGATTTTAGATTGACTATGATATTATATAAAAGTTTGGGTGAAACCTAACTGAACTAAAAAAAAATTGGCATTCTTTAAAATCAACTCATGTGTACCCTTAAAATTTTGAATTATTTTTTGCACTTATGTTGAAAACATTAATTAATTTACAAAATTTTCAATTTTTTCTTATAAAGGACGAATTAAATATGAAATTTTGACTTATCAAAAAATATTAACAGTACATATAATTGGCTGAAAAACAAGGACTAAAAATATGAATATTAATTTTTCTATCATTATTATTAATTCATTTTTTTTAACAAAAACATTTAAGATCCTAGTTTGAATTTAATTTGAGAAGTCCATAATAAATAAATAATCGTCCTAAACTTTAAAATTCAAGAAATACTAACAAAAGTACGATTCTAGACAACCATACTGTGTCCAATAATATATTGGACCCAATCACATATACATAATAAGTACATAATGCATGGTATTAGGCAGCTTATAGCAAAAATTTATTTTCATAAAAGTTGTGATGGAACTTGTTGACTACAACATATACATGTGCAAATTAAAGTATATTCATAACTTCCATTATATTGAAAAGCAAAATAGTACTTAACAATAAATACTATGCATACCAGAAAAACGAAAGAGATTGTGAAAAGAACAAACTAACAACATTCAATCAATAAGAAGCTTTTCTTGCACAAGCACTCACAAAAGCCACAATATATCTAAATATAACCAATGCAAGGCTAGTGGTATATATGTCTTTCAAAAATAATGAAGTCATAATGATTGAAAGTAGACTCAAGAAAACAAGCTGATCACATATTTCAACCACTAGTGATAGTATTTTTTTTTTATTTGTTAATATATGTGCTATAAAATTCAATTAGAAATTTAGAATGATTGGAACAAATTAATAATATACCTAGTAAAAAAACAATCTAATTACTCTTTTTTTCCTTTTAACCTTTTGATTTCTTCAAAAAAAAAAAAAAACCTTTTGATTTATAGGAGAAAACACATGATAAAAAAAAGTTCACAGGACTCTCCCATTTTTGTACTATTGTTTTGGGTTGAATTATGTATTTTTGGGCTCAAATCTAAACCTAAATAAAAATACATTTGACTAATTAAGAGATAAATAAAATTTGATTAAAATTCATATTTAACAAAAGTTCGTTAAAAATTGACTTCAATCACTTAGTTAATCACTTCAACATATAGTTTTAGCTTTAGTTTTTTATCATTATTTTTTTAAGAAATTAAACTAACTCAGTTAAATTGGCACCAAAAAAAGTATCGAACGTAACACTTAGAGAAGGAGCACATTTTTATGTCTCAAGATACCATCAAGTCAACCCAATGTGTCGTCTTTTATCATTGATAATATAGATAATATTTTTTAAGAGATGATATAATCTAATAATAAGGATAAAATTGTACAATATAATAAAGGTATTTTCTTGTCTACCCCCACAAGATTTGGGGGTATTTACCCCCAATCACTTAAAAAAAATTTAACCGATATAAATTTTTATAAAATATACCGTTGGATTAAAAGTTTATATCATATAGATCATTTGTGTAAAATTTCAGAGAAATCTAAAATCATTTGATATGTTATTGAGACGCGTCAAAATTAACAGTTTTTGTGATTTCTTAAACACCGTTAATCTTTATGTGTCTCAATAACATATCAAATGATTTTAGATTTGTCTGAAATTTTACATAAATGATCTATATGATATAAACTTTCAATCCAACGGTGTATTTTATAAAAAATTATATCGCTTAAAACTTTTTATAGTAGTTGGGGGTATATACCCCCAAATCTTGTGGGGGTACACAAGTTGACACCTATAATAAACTAAAAACATTTAATTTGGGTCATGATTTCTTGCTATAGTAATAATAATTCATAGCACATGCATGCATGTCCAACGATGTAATAACTGCCCGTATGAACAAAATTGGTTAAATTCCAAATCTTGATAATGGGTTGTGACTTACAAATTGTAATCTTTACATGCATATACTGTATAGGTAAATTTGAAACATGTAGCTGAATTATCTTTGTGGTAATTACTAAAAATATGCAACTATTCGTTATCTTATATTTCTTGACAACACGATCGTTATTTCTTTAGATTTCGGATTAATGATTTTGTTCGGTGGAAATTTTTTTAGGTTAATAAATTTGTATTCCCTGTATTGTGGGTGAATTTTAATTTATACTCTTACAGAAGAAAAAAAATCAATTTACCCTTGCAATGCATGCGGGTGAGTTTTGATTTATTCTTATGTTGACTTTTTACTAGCATGATAGACAGATATCAACAAAAAATCAACAAAGATGTAAATTAAAATTCGACCATATTATCGGGTAATCAATTTTTTTTGCAGAGGTAAATCAAAATCCGCTCACGTTGTAGAGATAAAAATCTAATTACTTTTTTTGGTCAGATATATATATATATATATATATATATATATATATATATATATGTTTGGTGGAATTCTATATGTCTCAGATTTATTTTACCGATCGAATAGATAAGAATTACTGATTATTAATTTTGTTTTTTTTAACAAATAAAAATGGAATATATAAATCACAAATCAAGTAGACTCTTTAGCACAAGATATGCCAAAAAGTCAACCAATATTTACAAAAGTATCATACAACTACAATCCCAAAACAAAACTAGTCAATACCCAAGCATAACATTGGGCTCGACCACCACCTATGATAGTTTGCAACAAGATATGATCCATCCTGATTATTAATTTTGTATGTTCTCATTTTGTAAGAGTTCAAATTTTTATAATTTGTTCTACATTTTTTTTTCTTCATTGAAATTTTATTTGGTTAGCTTTCCCAAAAAAAATTCATGAGACAAATGTTATACTTTGGATTTTGTCATGATCAATATTTGTAATTTTCTTTTTGTTTGATTAAATTTAAATAGGCATCGCAGCCTTCTGTTTTTTATAATAAGATAAAAGAGATAGGCACAACTTTAACAGAGAAAAATACGATTCAAGAATACTACTCGAATCTATAGTATTTTTTTTTTGAAACAGCAAAATAATTTATTGAAAGACTAGACTAGCACAAGATGTGCTTCATCTAGAAACAAAGTGCACAAATTATAAAGGTTCGAATGCAATTAAAGTCAACATGGACCCAAAATCGACAGATTAAATTCCTAACCATCCTAAGCAAGCCAACGGACTTTTACACCACAAGATGAAATCAAACGATACATTTTGACATTTCGTTTTTAGCCACCACCAAGTATGAAGTTTAACTTGGTCAATCACGCACTGGGCTGCAAAATCCTTGTTCTGAAAAATGCCTGCATTCCGTGCTATCCAAATCGACCAAATAGTGGCCAACCATAACATCTGAAAACAACTTTTTGGCTTGGTAGAATGAAGTTGTAGACCAATAAACTGATGAGCATGTGGAATTGGTGCCGCTGGCAAGGCTGCATGAATGCCTAGCCACTGTAATACACCACTCCACACCATATGAGATGTTTCACAAAGAAAGAACAAATGATTAAGAGATTCCTGCGAGGGACAACCAAGGCTGCAATAATGAGAACCTTCAGCAATAATTCCTCGGCGAAGTAGATTATCACGAGTCGGTAAACGATCACACAAGAACCGCCAGGCGAACACAGACACCTTCATAGGAACACATTTATGCCATGGAAGATGAATACTATCTGCTACAATCTGATTACCAACTGGTTGGCTGGTTAAGGACAAATAAGCATCACGGACAGAGTAAAAGTCATCATGAACACCATGCCAACGCCACCTGTCAGATACAAGAGGCTGCAAAAGAACATTATGTAACATAGCACAACAGTCAGCTAACAAAGCTTCTTCCCATACAAATAGAGGTCTCCGCCAACTCCAGCCACCACCACCTACCCCCCACCCCCTTCGACATAAAACACCCACTGTGGCTTGTGCATCCGTAGTGAGGTTAGCTAAGCGCGGAAATAACTCACTCAAAATGATACTCTCTCCTAACCAAGGGTCATGCCAAAATAAAGTCGATTCCCCATCCCCCACCTGCTTAGAGAGAAATGACCCAAACCAGTTAGAAATGCCATTAAAAGTATCCCTACCAATATTCACAACATCCTTCCACCACCTAGATGCCCTGTTTCCCCCACTTTGAATCACTCCACCAATCATTCCATACTTATGCTGAAGAACACTCCGCCACAACCCTCCCACCTCTGTTTTTACACGCCAACACCATTTGCCAAGTAATGCAATATTAAACTCCTTTACCCTCCTAACCCCCAAACCTCCCTGGTTTCTAGCACAACACACTTTATCCCACAAGACCCAGTGAACCTTACGAGACTCCCCATCCCCGCCCCACAAGAAAGATTTAAAAAGAGATTCAATGGTTGAGATGATACCTGAGGGAGCCTTGAAAAAAGAAAGAAAATATACCGGGATCGACGACAAGGCAGCTTTGAGCAGAACCAGACGGCCACCCATCGACAGGTTTCGAATCTATAGTATAGCATTTACATATTGTACATTTTTGTCATGTGTGTGGAAAATGAAATAAATAATTAAAAATAGTTACAGCTCTGAATTCTGATGATGTGAATATAAAGAAGAGAACCCACCCACCCCAATAATATTCTTTGTTTCAAGAAATAAATTAATTATTTTTCTTAAAATTAAAGTAGAATAAAAAAAAAACTGTAGAGAAACCCTGCAGACAAGGGAATCACTGAGGAAATGGAGGAGTGTGGTTGTCACTTTTGAAGTTGCTGAGATGGGAGGGAAAATAAAAACATATACATATACTTATGCATATATATGTATAATGTACTCATTGAATACGTTACAATATTTATATGTATATATGTTATGTTGAATTAATATTTACAGGACCCCATATGAGAAAAAAAGTTTTACATGTAGACAAAAGGTTTACTTCACATGGGGTATGCATGTGATGTGAATGTACACTTACATTTTTTGTCTACCATGTGGAATAGATTAACCCTTACATTTTTATCTGTCACCAGCTAAGCAATCCACCAATCTTTATTATTCTTTTTTTTGCCCCCCACCCTTTTTTTCTCTTATTCCATTCCTTAAAATCTTGTCAAGTTAAATTTCAAATCTTACAAATGACATACACACATGCACCAACTATTATAAGTTTATCATATAATGATATGATGTAAATTTAATAAACAAATTAAGACGATCAAATTTATGGCTTAGCACATGAAAGGGTGATTATTGATCTAAGTAGCTCCATTTTCTTATAATTTAATAGCTCCATTTCTATTAGGGTTAATAGAATTTTTATTACTAGCTGTTAAATCGGTTGATCTGATCCATCCTGGTGGACTTTGCTCTATAAATAGGGTCAATGTTGGCTCGGCCCAATTATTGTTAGGTTATATACTTAACGAGTCTGTCCCGATCTTACATCGGTCTGGTGGGTTGATGGATTGGTCTGACCCAAATTATTATTTTTTTGTTTATTCAATCTATTTTTATTTGACTTAGAAATATTAATTCTTCATAATTATTGATTTTACTGAGACATAATTTATGCAAGTGTAAATAATATTTACATCATCACTAAATATACATTAAACTCCAGTTTGATTCCTATACAAAAATCGAATCAATTTATTAAATTATAAATATTATTTTTTGTTAAAATTTTAGGTAAATATAACTTTTTATTTATTGAACTTACACATTAAACTATATTTTTTTATAATAAATTTTTAAATATTTGATAATTTTTCATGTATTTATTGATATTATTTTTACAAAAATGACATAATTTTCTGATAATGGGCCACCAGAAGCCCGATGGGCTATCCCGGTTGGGCAAAAAGTCTGATTGCATTTGGATTAGCTTTTTTAAAGCCTAGCCTGCCCAAGTGTGTGGGCTAATGGACCGGTCCATTAACCTTGATCAATTTTTACAGCTTTACCAACTATACTGTGAAGATTCTATCATTTGTCCCTCTTTCTTGAAGTCTTATTTTTTACGTGACAGGAAAAAAGTTAATTTCTCATGCTGCAAAAGTTCACTATCACATCAATAAAAAATCGACATAAAGAATAAATGATGGTATCTTCATACTCCCTTTAGTCTCATATATAAGTAATAAATAACTTTTTAGATTCATTCAAAAAGTAATATATATATATATATATATATATATATATATATATATATATATATATATATATATATATATATAGACTATAATATAGACTAAATACATTATTTTTTCAATGAATCTAAAAAATCAATTTTTCTTATATATGAAATCGGAGAAATATTATACAGGATAATAAAAAAAAAACAAATTGCAGGGATAAACCTATATATTAACCCTTTCTATTATTATTGTTAAAAAATTATCATATATACAAGTTTTTAGATGAAATATATGATACCATTTTATAAAATGTCTTTAAATTTTTCTAAAGCATATCTTTCATCAACAAATTAAGGTAAATATTTACCAATACAGACTCTTTCTTGGAAAGACAATTTTGCCTAAATCTAAGGATAACTTGTGTAAAATTAAGTTATAAAAACTGTTGACAATTAACATTAATGTTTTAATCTAATTAAATGAACAAAGTTTCTACCCACCATATACTTTACATTTTTATATTTGACAGAAATTTTCACATGAGCACCATGTCACAAACTATTATATATCGAGCTTTAACTTTGTCAAACCTACATGAAATGAATCCATGTCAAATTTGCTAGGAGCAACCACTATTAAAACTTCTATGAAAAAAAAAAGTACAACAAGCTATAATACACTTCTATATTGAGTGACTGATCGATCACACTACTAATTAATTAAACAAAACCATATATCTAAGTAAAATAACTACATGTAAAAGTAGGGAAGAGTAAATTGCAAGCCATTGATCATAGCCATGTGAAACAATTTTATAGCATATATATCAAATATACCATACTATAGTGCTACAATTAATTTCATGTTTATTACAGCTATCTCTTACTTATAAGCTACTACAGTAAAATTATTCATCCACGTCTTGTGCATTAGATTCATTAAAACGTGGAACCATGTGCACATTGCACGTAGGGGTTATAAATCAAATCCTTAGCAATCCCAATGCTATACTTATAATAATACTAATTATTACTACTACTTAACTAAACCATGCCACTTCTAAACACGTTGCTAAACTTAATTAAGACCGACATTAATATCAAGAAGGTCGTTATAAGGGGGTCCACATTGGGCCCATAGAATGAAAGCACTCAAAAAGCCCATGTTGAGCAAGGAAGGGTGGTGGGGCCCATGTGACCACAAACAACAATTTACAATAGGGACGGAGATAAGAAAAATAATTAAAAGAAGAGTACTACTACGTAACAAATTAACACATCTTCTCACGTCCACTTCATTTCTTTAATTTGTTGTTTCATATAATTAATTTAATGGCTTAAGAAAATTATTTTAACTTTTTGTTCTTCTCTTTTTCACCCATTCATCCACTTATATGAAATGGATAATTGGATAAGCATGTGCAAGTGGACTTTTATATAAGCGTGTTTGGCAATTTTGCTCTTCTTTTTCATCCTAACGGACCACAATGGAAAATAACACTACGAACTCAAATAATAGGTAGACCAATCATAGCTATCTACTAGTATTTTTTAATGAAAAAAATAGGTGTGGTTCGAATGGTATTATGGTATTGGTAAGTTGCTCAAACTTGCTAATCGTATAGTTAGGATTTTTTTTATTTTTAATTCAATTCGTGCGAAAATTCACCAAATTTTAAAAAGCTAACTTTTTACTTGACATATACATATGTATATTGTTGGAATGTCTCAAATGTAAGCTAAAGTCACACATTAATATAAAAGATTGAGTTGAGGTTGGACACTATATAAATTAAATGACAGGTATATAAAATGCATTGATTTAACATTTTGAATGAATATCTGGTGTTAACTCACTTGTGCAGTTGCTCTTATGCCTCAGCTCAACTAGTAATTTAATATATTGAGGGTTTCCCAAAATAAAGTGGTCCGACAATGGCATCAGAGTCTTAATTTGACTTGATAAATGGCGAGAGAGATTTTTAATGTATCACATACGCAAAGAGTCTCACACTCGAGTGGGGGATTAAAATTTTACATTGGATGAAAGAGTTGAAATTGATCAATATACAAGGGTGATGATATAAACTCAATTTTGAAAGAATTTTTAAAAGTTTGTATAGATAAGAGAATTTTTATATAAGTGTTATTCTTAGTTTAATGTGACGATCCAACCTAATGATGATTCAGTTGGCGACAATATTTTAAAAGTTTCTATAGATGAGAGAATTTTTAAAGGTATAATAGAGTTTAAAGGGTCATCTAAAACACACTCATATATAGTTATGTTTTAAAAAATTTAGAAATTGGTCCATTCACTTTTAAAAATGCGAAAGTTGGTACCTATTTTTTTTTTTTTATAAATGGTTCCACAACTTTTTAAATTTTTATTAAAATTTAGAATGGAGTTTATGTTTACTCTAATCAAACAGTTTCATTTAAAATAAAAGTAACTCAATTGACTGGTTTTAATTGTTTAAAATTTTCAATAACCTATTCAAACACACTTTAAAAACTCAACAAAAATGTCAAAAAAGGATATTCATGATTCATGAATATAATTTATTTGTTTTTTTTACTCAAATAGACAAAGAACTAAGATTAAAGAAACAAAAGATAAAAAGCTGCAAATTAAAGTGTCAAAAAAAAAAAAAAAAAAAAGCTGCAAATTAAAATGTGTGTCTGTTTTTGGGCCAGTTTAACTTTAGTGCCGCCATTGCTAGTTGATTCCTTAGTCATGTCATGATTAACACATTTTCGAGTCAGTGGAGAGGAGAGGTGCATAAATTAATGACTGGAAGTTCACTTCACAATAACACAGTAATCCCAATTATATATGTGGGCTCAGCTCAGCCATTATTTCAGTATCCTCTAGGGGAAGGGAAGTTCATTGGGACCAAATAGAACAATTTCACCAACCATGTTCATTTCAGTACTAAATAAATGTACTACTAATCTCTTCAATAAGTCTGACCCTATACTATACTACAAATTTATGTACTGTAACAAATAGCTCATTGATTATTTCAAAATTTATGAAAACAAACAATAGTCCTTTCATTGAATAAGTGAATGACAACAATCTTGTTGCTTAGTTCGTAAAAAAAAATTGGTTGCTTAGTTAAAACAAGTTTTGAATAGTAGTAGTAGTTTATTTTTATTTTTTTGGTTATATTGATATTGATACGAAGTTTTCACAGCCGTTAGTGATGATTAATCTATGTCGGAGAACCTGTGGGGCACACAAGGTAAGTTCTCTCTTTTCAATTGATTTTTTTTATATGAATGAAACAAAAATCGAACATTTAACTATATATTTAAGGAAATTAAAACTCTTACTCCTTAAACCAATTCATAGTTCGTCAATAGTTTATTTTCTACTATATACTATTCATATAAAGATATTGTACTCGTACATCTATCTAACGGTGTTACACCATTTGAAAAATGTACAAGTATTCTCGAGCAGAATGGTGAACTAGACCTTTTGAGAAAATTAAACCAAGTGATGTTTTTTTCAAGGAATTAGAAGGATGGATTTTCCATTATTATTTTTTGACAGAGAAGGTGAATTTATATACACTATATATACTAATTTGAAAATGGAATTTCATAATTATATGACATTTTTTCTGAGTTATCACTTTTTGAAGTTTTTTGGTACAATGACTTTTTGAGTTTTAATTATTGGTAAGGACAACCGTATTCAACAATGATTGATGTATTAACAATTGTCATTTTTCAATCAAAACATATCAATTAAATTTGTCAATGAAAAGAAATGGTGAACTTTGATAAACTAGAGATGAAAAATAGAAACTCCAATAATATTGGCACGCTCCGCCTCCATTTAATTGTGGTGCCCTCCGCGGCTCCGCCTCCATAATATTGTACTCATACGCATTAGTCAGGAATCGAACACCTAACAACATGCTTAAGAGACCAAAGACTCTTACTACTTAAATCAATTCAATTCATTGTTAGTGAACAATTATAATATAATTAAGGAGATTGTCTATCACACTCAGTAATTCACTATTTGATAGAAAAGAAAAATATCATTCAGTTACCATCACCAAAATTAAATTAAATGGGTCAAATTTATGATGAATACAACTTAGAACATCCATATGCATTGAAGTGTATATTTTTTTACTCCTGCAAAAAGGCTTAAATAAGCTAGATAAATGGTGATCTACACCCATTTTTATACCACTATATTCAAATTTAAAATTAAAGCATAATCTGTCATGCCATCTGGTGTTAAAGTAAAAAATTGTACATTTTTGTTACATCTGGTGATGATGGTTGCTAAGGGACAAAGATTGTTATTTAATTTGTTGCGTAAATGAAATACTATCGACTCTAATTTAGTGCAAAGTATCTACCGACTTTATTAATGACTAATCTCCAATAGATAACTTGGCTGACCACCTTAAGTGGGGCAAAATGAACAGGTCTCTGATAAATTAACAACATCTCGCAGACAAAAAAAATTACTTACATAAACACATTCTTTAAATCCAATACAAGCAATTTCTGTAACAATGCTTATGTTTTAGCATCTCAATTATGCACTAAGACTTAACCGCATCGGAAAATATATCCACTATTGTCAGCCAGTAATCATATCCTATCCTATCCTATACACTACAAAGAACAGGCATAATTCAGTGTTTTCATTGTACAGTATAGGTAAGACTTGTTTCTGCTACAAATGCATGGACTAACCGAGTTTCAATGACAAAGAGAACTATAAGGCATGATAAGTTGAACGGGAAGAGCTTAAATATAAATGTAGTTAACATTTAAGGATAAAAGTCAAGTTTTTTGGAAGATTTGGTTCTCAACATATGATTCAAACTAGAATGAATTCCTCGGCTTACAATATGAATTGCAGGACACCGAGGGTTGTACCTCCCGAAGCCAAAAGGCCACAATTCTCACAAAATGGCCCAAAACCCTCTTATTTACACGCACTGTACCTTATTTCTTCTAACTATTTCCCAAACTAACTAACCACAAGGTTTACCTATCAACATTGTACCCAAGTATCACTCGTACCTAGTACCTATGTTTTTTCCAACCTTTAAGCCTAACTGGCTTTCTTGTACAGGACATGCAATGTTGTCAAATAGCGGTTATAGTGGCGCCACTGTGCTATAGTGAAGGAATTTGAACAAATCTCTATGGTTTCGCAACATGTTATTCAAAACAAAGTGTTGCCAAATAGCAGCTATAGCGGTGCTATAACTCTGTAGTGTTGCGGAATTCCAACAGACCGCTATTTTCTGCAATCTGCAATTGACAACATTGTGGACATGTTAGAGGTAGAAAAGTATTCCCAAGCCTCCACCTAACCATTGACATGGTGGCTAGGAGTATGATCCAAGTAACCCATACTTTAAAAGTACTCTTCTTAAGATTACAAAATTGAAAATTCGGGCCATGAAACTAACTCTAAAATGTATTAAAAATTGTACATCAAATGCAACTGGTTTCTGAGAAATATAAAGAAAGTGTATATAATTTATCTGTATTAGGAACACATGATATAGATAAGGAGAGAGAGAAAAAAAACTACATTAAACTATTTATAAGCTACTATATATAGATATCATCAATTCCAAACATACATCAGTAAGTATGGCACAGATGAGTTCAATAACTCAAGAATTCTGTTTTCCACTAGATAAGGACAACCAATTTCAAGAATAGGAAAACAAAATCTAATATAAAATAAGCAGAACAACATATACAGTTGTTACATAAATTAAATGGCAGACAATATATAATACTAGAAACATAGGCAACAAAATATTAGTAAAGCAATCATTTAGCAAAATTACTATCCGGAGTTGCCAGATTAACATACTCATGAGGACGGGTTAATGACTTTCAACGTTTGCATCTTTCAACTAAATAGATTACATCTAAAAGGGGGACGCACAAAGTCTGCAAGATTGCTGACCTAGTTAAAGCCAATGCCCATTTCCTTCCGCTTGAGTTCTAAAGCCAAACGTTCATTTTCAAGCTTCATTCTTTCATTTTCTAGACTCAGCTTCTCCAACTCCCGGTCTTTTTTCTTACTAAACCTCTGCCATTTTAACCTTTGTTTCTCTAACTCCAACATCTCAACCTCAATTTGTAGTTTTTGCTCTTCTAACTGAACTGTGCGAGAATCAACCCATTGCTTCTGTAACCATGCTGCTCTCATGTTTTCTGGTATAACTCTATTACCACCAGAATGGACTGTTTGTTCACGGAGATACGAGCCTTTGTTGAAATTATCTTGACAATTTAAAGAAGCATTGGCATCTTCTTGGCATTGGTTTTGTTTCAATTTCTTCGTAGATCCACCTAACTGCCCGAAAACTCCCCTGCTATCACCATGGGAAGCACAATTATCTTTAAAATCATTGCGTTCATCGATTTCTGCATCTTGTTCATCTTCGTCGTGATTGTCAAGATGGGACCTTCTGATATCATCATTATCAAGATCATCCCTATTTCGGAGAGCTAACTGCATCGAACATTGCAATGCAGGATCGTGCGGCAAATGCAACCTATTACGGTTATGATAAGAACACATCTCTTCATAAAACAATTGTTTGGAGTTTAATATTTTTCGAACATCGTCCTTTTCTTTCTCGGAAAGATAATCTATTACATCCAAAAGTGAAGGATTCTCAACAACCTCACAAGAAGTCCCTCTCCCTAACATATCATTAAGCTTCTTATACCTTTTATTAAGATCATTAAATTTATCCTCACATTGTTGAGGTGAAACATGATAACCTCTTTCAGCCATGACTTTCGATACAGACTTCCACTTACCCTTTTTCTGTAAAACCGCAAATCTCCTTCTTCCATTTCCACCGCCACCATCAGAACTTATATCCTCACCTATATAAGAAACAGCCGTTATCATAAGCCTCACCATCTTATCAGTCCACTTCACACGTTGCCAAGGCGACGATGATCCCTTTTTACCTCTACCCCCTTCATGTTGACCATCAAAACCATCCTCATTAAAGCTCAGCTCATCTTCCTCACTCGTCGAGTTTTTACTTCTCTCTCCCTTACTATAATCTATCATCGAAACAATTTGATCACAGTTCTGTAAAGTTCCCATTGTGAGTGGAAAACCATCATGAACCGATGAATGTAGCGAAGACCCTTGACGCGGATGAGGTTGATGTTGATGTATAGTATGAGGATGGTGTGCTTGATGATGAACCTGAATTGATCCAGGTAAATCAAATCCACCAAAAGAATTACCAACACCACCTTGTGACAAATTCACATCCATTTTTTTTCTCTCACAAACAAAATAACAACCCAAATCAAACTAATAAACCCATTACACTAATTTCAAACCCTTAATCATTTTTTCACCTAATCTTCAAACACAAATAATCACCAATCTAACCATAAAAAAACATCATTTGAAACAGACCAATATGATGATAACTCTAATTCATGAATGAAAAGGCAAAAAGGAACAAACTTTCACATAACAAGAGAGGTACAAAGTTCAAAAACAATAACTCAGAAGCCAAAAATGAGAAATGTTCAAAGGGTAAAGAAAAAACAGGAAAAAAATAGCTTCTTGAAGGGTAATGAGTGAAGGAAGTTAAAAGTACTTATCTTATAGTGAAAAGCTGAGAAAAATTGGTCACTGAGAAGGTGGAAAAAAGGAGCTTTTAAGGAAGAAAATCCGGAAGGAATCTAGAAATGAGAATCACGACATAGCAGAGAAGAAGAGTTGTGTTGAAGGCTCTGAAAACTGAGAAGAATCCCCGGCAAAAAATACATAGACCAAGTTAACAACATAGGACTATATGTTTTTTTTTACTTTATTTATTTTTGTGAGCATTTTTTTTTTACTTATTAAAACAAGGTTATTATTTTACCAAAAATATAAAACAAGGTTATTAACTTATTATGGATTTTAATAAATTTTAATTTATTTTTTTAGTTCAGATAAAGAAATAAATTTATCTAAAAAAAAGTAATATAAATAATTAACTAAATAAATAAAAATTTGTTTTCACCAAAAATAAATAAATAAATAAAGTTTTGTTTTAAAGATTTTAAAAAAAAATCATTAATTATTATTTTTTTTATAAGAAAAATCATTAATTATTGTGTTTAATTATTATTTTTTGAACAAGCCAAAATGATATATATATATATATATATATATATATATATATATATATATATATATGAATGAAATCACACCTTAGCACAAGATGTCTAGAATATGTCAATAAAGTTTACATAACCAAAACAATCACAAGACAACCACACAATCAAATACCCAAACATAATAACGGGTTAACCCACCAACTAGACAAATGAACCCCTAATCCTGGATACTGTAGCTGAAACCACCAGAACGAATGCCGCTTGATCAGGTCCAACATATGTGAAAGGGGTAGCAGCACAAGTTGTTGTCTGTTTACCTTCTATTCATTTTTTTTGACGCAATTTACCTTCTATTCATATATAAATAAATTATATGTGTATTTAAGAATTAAGGTATTTGTATTACAAGATAAAGTATTGTTGCAATTAAAAATATCTTTTCAAAGATATGATTATCTATTAAAATTATTTTTTAAAAAGTTACTCAAATAAATCCTTTTAAGCAATTTTATTTTTTTTCTATCAGAGTTCTATTCGTTTAAAAATATTATCATGTAACCCATTTTTTTCATTTTTAATTTATATATTATGTAGCCCATTTTTCTTACAAAAGAAGAAAAATACAAATACATAAGTGGACTTATGGACTTGTGGTATGTCTTTGTTCTAGTACATGTTTGATTTTTGTCAAAAAAAAAAAGTACATGTTTGATTGTATGGCGAAAAAAAATTAATTTTAAATAAAAGTAAGTTAAATGTAAAGTGAATTACATTTACATATATGTATAAAAGAGTTTGTTGAATAATAAAGTTTAATATAAAAATACGTTTAGACTTTAGACTCCAAAATTATAAATTGTAATTTTAAATTAAAATCAATTTAAATAAAAAAAAATTACTCGAAAACATATATCAACTAATTTCCATGATCAATTTTTTACAACATTTCCATAATGAAATTGAGAGGCTCTAAATCTGGAATTTAACATAGGCTAGTTTAATATGAGACGCCAAAGGAAGAAAAGAAAACCTTAATAGGTTCGGTGTATGGGATGTTCCAATGGGACCATTCCAATACATGTTGACGTCACATTCAAAAAATAATGTGAATAATTGAAGTAACACCACGCTAAAGCATATTATATAGCAAATTAGCAATCGAAGTGTGTGGTTGAGCTATAGAGTTTTTTTTTTTCGACAAAAGCGATAGAGATTTTATATTTCTTTAATTAGTAATTGAGGTTTTAATTTTTATTTTTGATATGGAAAAATTTTATATTTTTAAACTAATTGTACCATTTTTTGAGGTACTTTCAATTCAATGAAAGATAAATTATTATATTCGGTGGTAGATACTCTATTCTCGACAAAAAATAATATATTTATATAATCGATACTAAATAATGTAATGTACTGATTTGATGTGATTGGGCCCTTTCTTTGTTGCAGCTTGGACACTTGGTATTAGTCTAATTAACAATATCTAACTCAAGCAAATGTCATCTTCATGTTTCTGTTGTTTTGATTCATGATTAAAGTATTCATTCTCCCATATAGTTTGAAATGCCCTTTTCCTACAATACAATATCATTATAAATTTGCTGATAGGTCCTTTTGTCAATACAATGGAGTATCTAGATTTTATAGGCTCTTGAAATGTCTCAAAATCTAATTCAAGTATCATGTTGTAGCATTCATATATCATACACATGTTGAGGCATCATACAGGTTGCTACATTTTATTGCAATTAGGTAGGAATTGTGACTGATTTAACAGAATTTGTTATTTTTGTTTCAGTTGCAGCTTGTATTCAATTCAATGATCTTATAAATAGCATAAAATATCTTTGTGAGTAATCAAAAGAAATTGAAATGTGGAGAAAAGTATAAGTAATAAATAATTGAGATGTTCTCGTGAGTTTAGTTCAGTTGGTAAGAATATTGTACATTATGTGTAGGGATCGAGATTCAAACTCTAGTACGCTCATTTTGTTTTTTGACGAAAATATGCTTAGAGCATTTCATTACTAATAATGTTATGAATACAAGCAGATACATCAACAAAGAGGTGGAAACTAGTTAAAGATGTGGCCACCTTTGCTAAAGCGTGAGCAGCCTCATTGGCTTGTCTCCTAACAAACTCAACACACGAGTTTCTAAAATATGAGTTGTACATAAGTAAGCAATCTCTAATAACATCACCAAACTCAGACATGTCCTCTCTTTTGCTATGAAATCGTGTAACAATATTTCGGGAATCAAGCTCGAAATCAACATCTTTCAAGCGTAAGTCATGAACCCACTTTAAATGCACTAAGAAGGCCAAGAGCTTCCCCTGTATCCACATCAAGAATTGGCGAAATCCATTCTGTTTTAGCAAGAACAAACTGACCTTGGTCGTCTCGGATACACATACCTATACCAACCTTATTAAGTTGTACATAAAAGGATGCATCAATATTGCATCCTTTTATTCCCTCTAAAAAGTGAAATTCTTGTCACTAGACTACATGACAAAAAAATAAAAAAATTATTCAGATAAAAAAGATTAAAGTATAAAGCATACTAAACCCACAATACTCTAGAGTTTTGGAAGGTCTTCGGTATGCAAGAAGATTGCAATTTCAATATATAGAGTTGTGTGTGGACCCACTTATTGTTGCAAAGTCATCATGTCGCAAGGGAATGAAAGCTGGGAAGGAAGAGCTCTTGTAGAGAGGATTCATAGGTTGCTTGCACTAGATTGGAAAGTTATTATCAATCACATTTACCGATAACTAAATCAATGTGCGGATGCTCTAGCCAACTATGTATGTTCAATGGACAATGAAATTATTCCATGTAGATTTAGTAACTTACTACTTTTTGATGTATTAGGTAATATTATCCCTCTTGTAATTTCTTTGTGATCCTCTTTGTTTCGAGCTTAGACTCTCATGAATATCAAAAAACAAACCCACAATACAAGAGTCAAATAAGAAAGAAAAAAAGGACTATCTAATCGTATAATTCAAAGGTTCAACAAACCACTCATAAAATAAGCAAGGAGATCCCTCTTTTTTGTATAAGGACTATTGCCAAGAGATGATTTATATAAAATCCGCAACTTATTCTGCCTTTAGAATATTCTCTAAAAAATGGAGACATTTCAAACCCTCCAAATAATCCATAAAATAGCATATCATATCAAAAGTAACCCTTAAACTCTTTTATTGTGCATAATACAAAAACAAAAACTTTGAAGAAGTTAAAAAAAAATTCTAATAACATCATCAACATTCCTATATCAATTTAAACATATTGTATGAAATAAAACTCTTAAACATTCAGACATCAAAGACAACTTAAAGACAACTTAGTTAACTCTCTACATCAAAAATCACACAACTAACTTTTACAATAAAATATGAAGAAAAAAGTATTCTAAAATTTAAAAAATCACAATAAATTTTACTTATATATAAATTAAAGTCGTGTATATAACTAAAATTGAAAAAGTAGTTGATTGAAAGATTATCATCTACTTAATATAATAAGATTGTATGTTCTAAAAAACTCTCAAATGCCCTTGTCTCATAACTTGACATCCATCTAAATGAAATAAATAGATTAAAAATTATAAAATTAATTCAATTTTAAAGTATGTAAATGTTAACTATATGCTTGCATTCCTTTTCCACCCAAACAAAATTCATGACCAACAAAAGGGGCTAAAATTGTTCTATTGTCACTTTTCTTTCTTCCTTTGAATCTTTTGTCTCTCATTATATTCTTCCTTTCTCTCCTCACCTTCTCATCTACAGCCACATTTTACTTAATCACTTGAATTTTTTGTGTTTTACATATTACATAAAAATTGAAACCATTCTTTTGTATCTAGCCACAGACAAAAACTATTTTTTTTGTTAAAGACAAGCGAAATTATAGCACATGATAACTGATAAACAAAATCAATGGTAACTAGTCAATAATCGCTAAGATCAATGATTTTTAAAAAAATTGTTTGGCAAATAAAAAATCATATATTTTACAAAATTTCACACAAACAAACACCACATAACTCTCGTAAAAAAATACTATCTAAGTATCAAGAGGACATTAGTTCATCGAGTTTTTTAGAAAAATTCTTCATTCTTTATCATGTAGTATATCCTTAAATTATTTTTCTCAATTTAAATAAATTCATAGTTTTTTTTAAAGAAAATATAGTGATATCTTAAAAATGTGTTTATGTTATTTTATTGTTTTTTTAAGCAAATGGGGTCGTGCAGAAGGAACTGCAACAACTTGAGTAGAATGAAAAGAAAAATAATATACAAAAGACTGAGAGATATAAGACCAAACTTAGTTAAAGTCATAAAACAACAACTCTCCGACAGAGCCACAAAACTCAATTGAAGCAAATCAAAACATCACACCAGAGGCACAATCCAGTGAGCCCGCGTATGGACTCGAACCAAATTGCAAAACAAAAAAGAGGTGCATAGTTTGACAAGCAACAACGAATTAAGATGTTGTGACGAGAGTGCATTCGACTGCCAACTCACACCAACCATTTACTGCTACAAACAACAACAAAATGAAAACAATCTATGGCCAATCATTCCAAATTTGATTGCAAAAGATCAACCCGAATTTTAGAACGATGACACTAAATTGGCAATAAAGACAAGAATACTACATATCTCAGCAAATCTGGAAGAATCAAATATCAGACAATGCACCAACCAACAAGAGCCACTAGTGAACAAAACCCCGACCGACCACCGTAGAAAGGCAAAGAAGTCTTTGAACAACAATGACAACAACGAAGATTCAAAGAACCCAAACCACCGCCATCTCAAGAGAACACAACATCCAACATTGCCTTTGCTAAAAAGATGAACAATAGCATAACACAACAACAGTTGAAGAAACCACCAAGTTCCGACGGCAAAGAACCACGACGACACAAGGTTGAAGACAACCCCAAACCTGCAGTGACCACCACCGCGAGTAGGGCATAGCTGGTTAAACCAAATCAGAACCAAAGATAAACAAATTCATAACAGAAAAGCGAGAAAACCGTATCGAACCACCAATCCCAATCAAACATCACAGTTATTGATTTTGACAAAGGCGGTACTGAGGACCGTCACTGTTATTCTATTTTATAATTATTTTATCTTTTTTCTAATAACATCTAGTAGTTATAGTTATCTTTTACAAATCAAACAAAAAAAAACAATGTTAAATACAGTACTAGTTTTACTTGTTCTAAAATTGGCAAGCTATCTTTCTTAACAGTTAAAAACAGAAACAAAATTTGTTTCCTCTCTGTTAAAGGAAAGCATCACCGGTGTCTTAGTGGCTCCTATTAAAATCTGCAAATCCAAAACTCACAAACTTCTATTCCCCATATTACCCTTACTTCTTCACTTTAATTATTCACTCTACTACCACTGCACCTTCCCTTTAACTCAAGGTCCAAACAGTAATTTCGCCACCCTCACTTCAACAATAATTCATCATCATTCATTCTCATCGCCACCGTAGTCATTTCCGTTTCACCTCGACACTATCGCCTAACTCACAAATTCAATTTCCAATTTTACCCTCACAACTTCTCCATATTCCAATTCTATCCAAAAACGGTTCAATTTCAATTCAGAACCTTCATTTTTCGATCGTCGTTGAATGGAGCCCTAATAATCACTCAATTAGGGTTTCTGCGTGTTTCTGGAATTGAAGGTTTTGATTCTTTCGATAATGGCGGATCATGGAGAAGACGAGGATTTGCAAATGGCGATTCGGATGAGTATGACACCAGAGCCGAAGCGGAATAAGCCGAGAGACGAAGAAGTCGCCGGTTTTGTTTCGGGTTTGCCGGAGGATTCACCGGAATCTAAGACACGTAGACGGGAGCTTATGGCAGCGGCTGCTGAGAAGCGGATGGCATCGATTGTTAGGGTTTCGCCTTCGCCACCGCCGCAGGCAAGTAAAGGAGTAAAGAAGGAGGCTGAAGTTGTAAGGAGAGTGGAGGAGTTGCCTTTGAAAGGTGAGAGTTTGAGTGAGGAACTTTCTGCGGAAGAAGCTAATAAATTGTTTGTAATGGTGTTTGGAAGTACAGTCTCAAAGGATATTCTAGCACAGTGGTGCAATCAGGGAATAAGGTAAATGTTGATGATTATGTTTGTTGTATTGAAACATATGCTGCATTGATTGTTTGGTAGTTTTAAGCATTATACTTCCTGTCTATTTGTGATTGGAGAGGATCTCAATTTGAATTGTTCCGGTGTATATATCGAAAACTCTTTTGACTTAACCGTTATGCTCTCGCTAATAGTATATGGGTCGTGCTAAGGGCACGTGTTAAGAAAACTAAAACTAGAATTTTTACGTTGAAAAAAGCAAATTTTAAATGTTGAAGTTTTTAAATGCACAATTTTCGAGACATAATTTGGGCGCACGTTAGCATTTTCCATAGTATATATAGCACACTTGGTTATTGTCTCATTTGAAATTGCATTATAATACGTGGTACTTTTTTTCGGAACCCCATTTATGTCCAATAGTCCAAGTAATTTATTCACCTAGTACTGAAAACATATGAAGGGTTTCCAAAATCTGAGCTATCGGTTTTAGTTTTGGTTATCATGCAAAAAACAAACATGGAAAAGAGTAAATAAGTAATGGCAACGGCATAAAAGTGTATGGTTAGCTAGTTAGGTTAGATGCATTAGATAGTTAGGGACATTCATGGTAGTAATCGTACAATTATACGACTATAGTCAGTCTCAGCAATTACGACTATACTCAGAATCATATTTTTGTGAAATTGTGTCTAGTCGTCCCTGTTAATTGTGAAATCGTGTAATCTATTATTTTTGATCGATTCTGCAACTCTGGTTGCAGTGATGGAACTAGCGATGGCGCGCTAGCTGCTAGGGCTTCTTCATCTTTCCAATTGCGGGTCAGAGACAACCCGTTTCAGACTTTCGGGTTAGGAGGCGTTTGTTTTAGAGGCTTGGGTTATAAAATGATCCGTTTTAAGGGCTTGGGCCAGAAGAAGGCCCGTTTAGAAATTAGGGGTTTAATAGAAAACTGGTGGTTTTAAGTGGGCTCGTGCACATTAACTGTGCAGTAATGTGACACGCTTAATTCCTGAGACTAGTTTTTAACTAGCTTTTGTTGTTTTATTTGAGACTATGGTTATGTTATGTGAGTTCTTCTGTTATGAAAACTGAGGAAATGCAACTGTGTTGTTATGTTTTGTCAGATATGGTTATGAATTTAAGTTTATACAAGTATTTCAAGTGTGATTTAAGTTTTCTCTTTTTTACTTATGCTAATTTATGTGCATATATATGAATTTATATGCATACATTTGAGATTTATGAATTTTCTTAATCTTACGATTAATGTAACAATTAGACGATTACGATTTTACTTCCCTTTTCCGATTATGTGTAAAATCCCGATTTTGACTACCCGGATTTTGCATTTTATATGCAGGACTCGGGGTTCAAAGTCCAAACATTCCACTTATTCACCTTTAAGGGTGAAATTCTTGCCACTAGACTGCTTGACAAAAAAAAAGTTTACTTAAGTTAATTTATAGATAAGAGACTATATATAGGGGCCTTTGGGTTGGGAGGTTTTAGTCTTTTAGACACTCAACGTTTTGTAAACAAAGGAGATTTTTTCCTTCTTTCTAATAAAATATTATGGTTCTATTACTATTAGCTATATCAGCCTTCTCACATCCTATAAGCATCTCATGGTGGGCATAAGAATGGAGGTGCAGAGAGGTAATGTTGTGCAGGAGGGTTTGGAATCCAATGCACACCTAAAAGTAGAAGCAAGGAATGGAGAAAATTAAAGATTGGCTGATAAGTCAAGAAAAGTAGAGTAATGCTAGTAGAACGCATCTCATTGGGTGAATTCATGCGAGCCCACTAAATTATGCGATGTTTTATTACTTATTTGAGTGTTGGAAAGTGTTACTAGCTCCTGTCAAAAAAGAACAAAACCGTTGGCTGGTGGAAACATTGATGTCTCAAGATGATAGTGGTTTGGAAGCCAGAAACAATTAAAGAAAAAGAACCCGGATTCAGAGTACTAGGAATATGTGAACTAGCAAGGGAACCAAATGGCCATCATTGTCTTCCGCATCATAGTAGACAGCCGGGAAACCAAAGTGAACCTAAATGCTGCAACGCAAGGATCTTCTACTATATGAAGTCATGTATTTTCCTTGCACAAGTGCTCTTGCAAATGATGAAAAGGGGGATGTAGGACATATTTTATACAAGTAATACATTTACGTAGGATGAAACAGGCTTATTTGGTTTTCCTGAAATTATAGCAGTGTTGAGACTTGAGAGTACTACCACAGACATGTTGGAGAATTACCAACACCGTGATAGAAAAGAACAAGACTAGACCTAATCCGGATGTTAAGGCCCTAAAGGACTACACACGAAGAGCTGTACAGGGGAATTAGTAGGTAGAAGGGAATGGGGTGAGAGATGAATTTAGTTAGAGGATAGATAAAGCGATTTCATGTAGGCAGCAGTGGTTTACGACTTATGTAGTGCCGTAGTGGTCATTCACTTATATATTTTTCTGAGTTGTTACATCTGGGTTGGGCAGATCCTCCATAGGTGGGAGCTTATTGCTCTTACATTGTATATTCTAATAATACATAGATATTTCAGATGATATATGCACAATCCACTGAGGGCAAACCTCCTGAGCTAGATCTGGTTTGGAATCATGATTGTTCATGCCAGATCTGATTGTCAGAGTTTGATTCTTTCACTTTGTCATGATACTCATCACTATAAATTATAAAATCACCAGCTCTTCGATGATTGGTAGATGGAATTGGTTTTTTAAATATTGGTCAATAGATGTGGTTCTCTCAGCATGTTTGTTTGCATAACAGTAAAGAATGAAGATCTTTTTGAAACATCGGGGGCTAAATTAATAAATGAATTTAAAATGCATCATTTCTATTCAATGTGATCCACCTTTGCATGAAATAGTGTCTCAAAATTCATTGCTATTCAGGGGGATTATGTTCACTTGATATTATAGAACTTTAAAATTAGATTGTGAAGTCTTGATGGTGCTATGATGAAATACTGTTTATCTGTTATTTGGGAAGCTGTTTTAATATTCTGCAGGTCTGTACAATGTTATGTATTGGCATACACTTTGCATTTTGTTCTGTAATACATGAATAAATTTCTGTATTTAGCAACATTTACATCTGTGCATTGTAACCTCTTTGCTGTCAAACTAATGCTATACCGCACATTTTCCAGTCATTAAGCTTAACTTCTGAATATATCAACTTGATTTGCTGAATTCTTTGACACCCTCAAAGTATGTCTTATACTTTGTGGTGTTTTTTGTATTAATAAAATTCATTTGCCTTTCCCAAAAAATAAAATTGATTCGCTGAAAAATCAATTCCATCAAAGAAATAAAAAATGTGTCCTTAACTGATCATTAACATGTCATGTGTTTCTTTTCCAATTGGATTATTTACTTTTTTATTTTGCTAATACTATGAAAACTTTCCTTTAGGTTTAGCTCTGATCCTGAAACATCAATGGGGTTGGTGCAGCATGAAGGAGGCCCCTGTGGCGTTTTGGCAGCTATACAAGTAATTTCTACAATTTCAATATTGCTTATTTGTGGAATGCTGTCCATTTTTCAATCTGTTTAATAATGTCCCTACTTCTAGATAGCTGGCCCATCTAATAGTGACCATCAAAGTCCCTAAATTATTGAGACTGTTTTCAATGGTTTTGAACTCTAAAGACAAAATTGATTTCAGAGTGAAATTTATAGTTGCTAAATGAGTACTTCAACTTCAACTTATAAAAAATTAACTGGCTGTAAATTTCGTTTCATTTAATTTGTGTCTTTTATCTTCCTTTTGTATTTTGCTTGTGTTAAACAATATCTTGCTATGCTCATCCGATGTTTTCTACAATTTTCACTTTAGTATTAGTGATTTAGAATTTGTTGCTTTAGTAATAATATAAGATATTTTGTAACTTGTTTGTTTGTTCATGTGTGGGGGCATGTCTACACCTGCCCATTTGTTATTTTCATTTCCATTTTATTTATTTCTTCTAACGATATACAATATAAGTTTGAAATAATCTTTATTTGTTCTACATTGATTTTGCTTATTTTTCCCTTTAACTTTTCAGGCATTTGTGTTCAAATACATTATTTTCTTCAATAATGAATTGAACGAATCGCCACTCATGCCACAGAATCGGGGTCTGGGCGCATCAAGTAAAAGTCCCTCTGTTCCATCGTATAATATTTCTTCACTCACTGAAGGTGTAAAATTAAGGTGATTAACTCTTAACTGATCCATTTATCTTGGTGATTGAACATTGATGGGCATATATGAGTCCAACTTGTAAGTTCTGTGGGCTTTACTTGCCTGCTTTATTTATTTAATTAATTTAATCAAATGTTGAATTTAGTACAAACAGTTATGTCTTCAGTTCCTATTCAATGTCCTTCTCTTGTGTTTAAGGTTGGTAGGTGTATTCCTTCGTGTTTCCTCTGCTCATCGTATATTTCCGTTTATTGATTTCTTGGCAGAGCCCTTGTAAGAAGTATGGGCGAAATTTTATTTCTATGTGGAAGTAATAAAAGGGCTGTGATTGCAACTTTGAACATTCCAGGGAATGATATTCAACGTTCTGAAGGAATCTCGGAGGAGGAGGTACCTTCGTTAACATTAGTTATTTTTTGTGCAACATCTTGTTGGTAACAAATGTTATTGAATTTCCTATGTTGCTACTGAAGTCTTTTACCATGATTCTCCCATTATATTCTTATCTGCTGTGTTGAGTTTTCTCCTTTCCAATTAGCAGGTTATTGCAAGCTCTCTTAAAGCTCTTTCTATTGAATCTGCGTTGGACCTGCTGAAAGTTCTTAGAGTTGAAACCCACACATCAGAAACAACCGCTTTGCCGAGGCTTGAAGCAATTATTCCTTTATACCAAAGTCGTATGGGGGCATTGCTTTTCCTAATCTCTGCTTTACTTTCTCGTGGACTGGTATTGTTTTCCTACTTCAAGCTTTGCTATCTACTTCACATTGCATTTTCTATTGTCTTTTAGGCTTTCTTTTACCAAAGTTTTTATTTTTATTTTATTATTATATTTAAAATATGAGATATTGGAGTTTTTGCCTTTATTTTCTTTTTTCTGAAATATGTTAAGCTTCTACCTAAAAAGAATTAATTATTTGTTTGTGACTTAATAATTAATATGCCATATATTTTTTGCATGTATGAATTTTGCTGCATGACTAGTGAAACTTGTTTATTAGGTTTGCCAGTGTTTTGTAAGTTTAGTTTGCTTCTATAGGAATATTCATGCAATGAAGAAAGAAAAGTAGTATATGGATTTCCTGGAAATGATAAAAGCCTGGATGACAATGCTTCTTTCCCTGTAAGCTTAAATTAGCTTGTGTGGTTGATGATCAGCAGTTCAGCACCATGCTATATGGATTTATATGTTCATGTCCTTGTCTCCTTAAATTGTTTTGTTGTTGTTGTTGTTATTATTGTAACGTATAAGCCTTTGTTGTTCAAAGCTGATGGAGCAATTTTTACTAGTGCCTATGCCTTTAAAGTTTAAACATCGAGTTCTTTCACTATGTTTTTTTAGAAAATTTAGGTCTTTCACCATCTACCCTTGCTAGAATTTGGCTAATACAATGCTAAATTACGAGCCTTTAAAATTTTCTTTAAGTAACATATGCAATATTTTGCTTTCCTCTAGGATTTGGTTCAAAGTGACAGAGATGATCCCAGCCTACCACTGGTTACTGCTCCTTTTGGACATGCCTCCCAGGTAATTGATAAATGGTGCTATTCTTTTAAATTTTAACTTCAGTTCATTTTAAATTAATTTTAGAATGAAATTTATCTTTTTCTACAAATCTTGTGCAGGAAATTGTAAACCTACTGCTCTGTGGGCAGGCTGTCCCTAATGTATTTGATGGAAGGATGGATTTAGGTGGGGGAATGTTTCTGAAAGGTATATCCCGAAGTGTGGAAGTTGGATTTCTCACCCTGCTAGAATACCTGAATTTCTGCAAGGTTGGTCAGTATCTGAAAACCCCAAAATGGCCTATATGGGTTGTTGGGAGTGAATCCCATTACACAGTGTTGTTTGCTCTTGATCCCAATGTTCAAAATGAGAATGAACTTGAAGGAAGGGAAACACAGATTCGCAAAGCTTTTGATGCACAAGATCAAAGTGGAGGTGGCGGCTTCATTAGTGTGGAGGGGTTCCATCAAGTCATCAGAGAAACAAATATCAAACTTCCGGCAGATAAGCTAGATAACCTTTGCAGTGCAGGGTTCATCGTATGGAGTGAATTCTGGCAGGTAATTTTGGACCTAGACAAAAGCTTGGGAGGTTTGAAAGATTCGTCAGGATTGATGGGTAAGAAGGTCTTTGATCTTTTCCATTTTAATGGGATTGCTAAATCAGATTTGAATGGCAGTCAAGCAAATTTTGGGGGTGAAACTCCACTGCAAAGACCCAGGCTCACAAAATTAAGTGTCTCGGTTCCCCCAAGGTGGACGCCTGAGGAATTTATGGCAGATGTGCAAGGTCCGTCTGTTTCTGGTCCAAGGGACTCTACTGGGAAGGATGTGGAGGTATCTAAACCAGAGCCTACTCAGCATGCGCCTCTGGTTGACTGCATAAGGACACGCTGGCCCCGTGCTGTCTGCAGCTGGTCAGGTGATCCTCCTAGTATAGTCTGAAAGACTTTTTTTGGAGACATTTGTTCCGCAAAGTAAAACACAATTTGTTCTGCAAAGCCATCGTGAAAAGTGTTGATGAAGCTTTCATGTTTTACTTTGATATATAGTCGAGGCACAATTTGTTGTGCAGTCAATATATGATGTGGATTAATGTATTTTAAATTTTCTCTTCGATTTTGTCGTGACATTCAAAAGGTATGGGGAAGGAGGGTGCGTGGTGGTGATATTTATATTCAAGCCAACTTGTAACATTAATTTAAATGTATTATCGTGAATTAGGAAGGATTTTAGTTGTCGGGTTTTTTTAATTAATAAATGGGGATTCTATTCTTATTTATGAAATTGTTGTAATATAGTACATTATCGAGCTTGGCTTCTGAGTAGAGGAAAATGAATATTTCATAATAATATTTCGCCCTTGTGTGGAACATCTCTTTCCCTCTTGATGATCAGCATCTTCATTTGATTTTTGCTGGCTTAAAACTATCATGACTTGAGCATGGTCTGCAATGCATAAGTTTCTGAAATATATCTTCCAGACTTCCAGTGTTTAAAGTATCTGGAACTAGAAGATGAAGTATCTTCCTCTTCTCATTCCAAATAGTACTAGTTATTAAGAAAGTCTAATGGTGCAATTATGTTCTTCGGTCAGTTATTCCAGTCTAACCGCGAGTTTGGTACTTCAGTCTACAAACTTTTGATGGCTGTCTAACTATTAAAAGCGATATAGTTTGTTTTGAAACTAACAAAAATGGACACTAAAATTGACAACAGAACGTCGAAACTAAAATGCATGTCAGAAATGTAACTCTAGAGATTTTAAAATGAGATAATAACTTTCATGGCGAAGATGCCTCAAATTTGATCGTGTAAACAAACACTCCTCCGCTTATTACATCAAATCAAATAATTAAACAATAATGATTGATTGACAGTGTAAACAGCTTATATATTATGAGTGCCTTACTACTATCGGAAAAAGTGCAAGTAATAAAGAGATTGTGAAATGTACTCAGAAAAATAGATTATGATGAAAATTTGCCTCTAGCCCTGCAATTTAGCGAAAGATTAATGACTGCGTTTGTCAATTGATATCTAATCTCGACCAAAAAATTCATATTGAAGGAGACCTATGAAGCTCTGACACGGATACGAGACACGACACGGACACTGGACACAATGTAAAAAAACTTAGCCAAAGCTTCATAGAAGGAGACATATATATACAGTAAGTGTCTGTTTTGCTGCTCCTGTTCCTCATTTGAAACAACCAAACCAGTAAAGAACCAATGTTACCTCATCAAACCAACATTATCATTCATCGAGCAACTTCAATTCAATCAAAACCAAAATGCTTCTTCATTCTCCAAAGAAACTATTGTCTCTGGTCAATGAAAAAAGACCCAGAATTAGAATCAGCACTATCACGAAATCGACGGTGGATAATTAACAATCAAATCAAAAACATAATCCTTCGTTACCCTAACAACGAAATCCCAATCGAAACTCTTCAGAAGAAATTCAAAACCCTAGATCTTCAAGGTAAAGCCCTAAATTGGATTTCTAAATACCCTTCTTGTTTCGATTTTCATCAACGTCGTGTTCGTCTATCAAAACGCATGATTGAACTTGTTGATGAAGAACAATCGATTAAAGATTCTCTTGAATCTGTTTTTGTTCGGCGTTTAGCGAAAATTCTTATGCTTTCGTTTAATAATAGTCTGAATGTGCTCAAAATTAATGAAATTAAGAATAGTTTAGGGTTTCCTGATGATTATTTGATTAGGATTGTGCCGAAATATCCGGAATTGTTTCGAATTGTTAATGAGAGTGGGAGGAGAAGTTCTATGGCGATTGAATTGATTCATTGGAACCCTAATTTTGCTGTTTCGGAAGTTGAAGCTTTAGCGTTGAAGAACGGCGAAAAACCTAATTTTTCATGTTGTTTGCCTTCTAGCTGGGTGAAATCGTTGGAGAAATTTCGCGATTTTGAATCCGTTCCTTATGTTTCGCCTTATTCAGATCCGAGAGGGTTGGTTGAAGGGTCGAGGGAAATGGAGAAGAGGAATGTGGGTTTGGTTCATGAGTTGTTGTCATTGACTCTTTGGAAGAAGATTTCAATTATGAAATTAGGTCATTTTAAAAGAGAGTTTTTTTTGCCTGATAAGTTGAATGTTTTGTTGCTTAAGCATCCTGGGATTTTCTATGTTTCAAATAAGTATAGGATTTATACTGTTCTACTTAGAGAAGGGTATGTTGGGTCTCAATTAGTTGATAAGGATCCTCTTGTGGTTGTTAAGGAGAAATTTGGGGAAATTATGCAGGAAGGACTTCATGAGTATAACCAAAGGCGGCGCCTTGTTAATATTGAAAAGAAGAGAAACAAAGGTCTTCCTTTGACTAGGGTGGATGATGATCACATGAAGGGTAGAAGAAGGAGAAGAAATAGGGAAGTTTCTGATGAAGATGAGGTTGTTGGAGAAAATGGTAATAAGTTGGGAGGGTTACTTGACCCTGAAGAAAGAAAAAGGTTTTATAAAGTTCTTTTTGATGATGATGGTTCATGATTAAGATTTGCTTAGCGTAAGTATGGTACACGGAACAGTGTTTATAAAACCAAACTGAACAACGTTGGACGGTTTAACTGGCTGAACCTTGAACCGTTTTTCAATACAGTTCGGTTGTTTTTGCGGTTTTGTCCTAGTTTAAGGCGGTTGAGTCTGACCATAACAGAAGTCTTGTCAATGCTCGGTTATTTTTCAAAACATGGATATGGAACAGATAGTATTGTGCTGGTGATTGCACTGCACTGCAGCCTATCTTTTTTCGAAATTGAATCAGGCTTGTCTGACTAAGGCAGAACGGTCTTGAAACTTCCATTCTAGGTTGATTGTGATGATTTTTGAGTCTCAATGAGCTGTATTAAGTATTAACTTATTTGTTAATTTGTTTTCTGTTGGAAGTTTAGAGATTTAGGGACAGATTAGTTCGAGTAGTTCATGGTATTAGAGTTTTCCTATGTTATGTTTTAGGCCAGGATATATTATTTATCAGGTGGATGCCATTTGATTTGTCTCTGCCTAGAAAAGATAGGATAGTAGTGACCTGCATGTATGTAAGCAATTCCCACAGTAAGGAACATAATGGAAAGACCAATTCTTAATCTGATTTCTTTCATGTACTGGTTTCAGTCATATTAATGAACAATTGTGAACTGCAATTTTGCCAATTTGTTAGCATTTCTTTCTAGCATTAATTTTGTAACCTACATGAGGTGAGATGTAATAATGTACTTAGGAAAGCCTGAGGTTGCATATAAGGAGTCCAAGACCTGAAAGCCAACCTTGTTTCTCCACTTATATGTAATGACTTGAAAATGATACACACTATTAATTTCAGTTAAAATTGGAATAAATAAATAATGTTGTGCTGAGAAAGTAAAACAGATTACATTGGAATGAATAGAGGAGTATGGAGTATCAAATTGACAAGATGTTGATTATTGATGACATTGGAGTGAACAAAGGTTATGTGTTTTGGCAGTTTCACATCCAAAATAAAATTATAAAATTGTATAACTCCCTTTTAGGCAAGTAGTAAGAAGGCAGATAAAAATGCTTGATTGACTTTTACACTGTCAGTGCAGGTTTCTTTTGTTTTTTTACAAAATTAATAGTTCAAATAAAAAAATATTTGTAAAATAAATAAAAATTTGAGTTCCTTTAAATATTTGATACCACCTTTTCAAAGTATATGAAGTGAACAACTCAAGTTAAAATATAAAGGGAATAATATTAACATTAATTTAGTCAAAAAACAAAAAAACCAGTAACATTAATTAAAAGATTAATTTACTCACCCCATAAAAACAATTAATTTACTCACTTTACAATTTACACTTTACTTATTTTAGAGAATTCAAAACATCTTTTCTTTTTTGTTAAAAAAAAAAGACATCTATTCTTTCTATGGCTAAATAAAAAATTCACAATGTACATGATATGTGCCGAATAATAAGAATTTGGTCTAAAAAAAATAAGAATTTGGTGTTGTCCCATGAACTTAGCTCAATTGATTGGATATATTGTACGAAAGTATAAAGATCTGGGTTCGAAACCGAGTACGCTCACTTATTCATCTTTAAGCGGTGAATTTTTAACTACTAGACTACCTGACTAAAAAAAGAAATAAATAAAAATTTGGTCTTATATCTAATCTAATTAAAAGACAAAATTCACATCTCTTCATCGACATTATTAAATTTTCTCGAAAGAAAATTTTGTCACCCTTTGTGGTTCTACTCAGCTCGAGAGATTAGTCTCTGTAGCTGCGCGCAGAGGATATTCTGTTCAAACCAAAAAAAGACATCATAAGATGGTTATTTGTACCTTATAAAATGATTGATTTTTTTCCTTTTTTTGATACAATGATTTTTTTCTCCCTTTTCAATTCTTAAAATTAAAATATAATTAATTGTTTCCAAATTTTTTTATAATTGTTTTCAAAAAGATAAACTTATGAACCCACTTAGGTTGGTCTATCGAAGTTTACTTGAATTATTGAAGTGGGCTCATCACAAGATCTTATGTTCAACTTTTTCTAGTGTCAATTTAAATGAGTTACTTTATACATAACAAAATCTCTAACTTAAAATTGACTCTCGCAAGTGGACGGTGTAATTGGTCCTTCAAATTAGTCGGTCTTGTGAGGCAGATACCGATTTGTTTTTTTAGAAAAGATACTCCCTCCGGTCTCATATATATAAGCAACAAAATAAAAAATATATGAGACTAGAGTAATAGTTATAAATAAGGATGAATTACCAATACAACCCTAGAGAAAAAGAAAGGAAAGAACAAAAAAACCCTAGAGCAAAGCAAGTTGGTTTGTGTTATTCTTCTTTGCCAATTGCTATTCGCCACTGTGTTTGTTCTTTCTTTACATTACACAACAAATCCCCATTTCACTCTCTTTTTTCTTCCTTCACCGCCGCACAATCATTCTTTCTCGCCGCACTTCCAATCTCTCTATTTTTCGATCCATTTTTCTCTCTCCTCTTTCTTTTCATCGTAACACGAATCTCTCTTTTCATCAACCTTTCGTAAAAAATCCGCGCGAATCGATCCAATTAGAAAACCCTAATTTCACAAATGGGGAAGAAGAAGCCATCAGTACGCGACGACGACAATCCTCCGCAACAAATCGGTGGAAAATCGAAGAAAAAAGCTCCGATTATCGACGACGATGAATATTCTATCGGAACTGAGCTTTCCGAAGAGACTGCTCCGGCGATAGTCGAAGAGAAACCCGGGAAGAAGAAAGGTAAGAAAGGTAACGCTAAATCTTCGCAAGTTAAAGATAATGGTGATGATTTTGATGTTGTTGTTGATGATGTTGATGATGATGTGCCTGAAATTGTATTTGCTGGGAAGAAAAAGGGGAAATCGAAAAAGAGTGTGTTTAGTGCTGCGAGTGGGTTTGGTTTGCTTGGGGATGACGAGGATGTCGATAATAATGACGACGATGATGAGAAATCGGAGGTAAATGATGAGGAGGAACCGATTGTTTTTACTGGGAAGAAGAAGGCGTCGAAGGGTTCGAAGAAAGGAGGAGGAGGAGGTGGTAGTTTGTTTAGTGCATTAGATGAGATTGATGATGGAGAGGATGAGAGTAAGAATGAAAAGGTAGAAGATGATGATGAAGATATAGGACCGATTACTTTTTCCGGTAAGAAGAAGAAGTCGTCCAAGTCTTCTTCGAAGAAGGGTGCAGTTATTCCGGATGAGGATAGTGTTTCTGTGTCTGAGTCTGCTAAAGGCGGAGATGATGAGAAAGATGAGGATGATATATCTTTTGCTTTTACTGGTAAAAAGAAGTCTTCTAAAAAGAAAAGTGGTAGTGCTGCTGCCAAAGAGAGTGATGAAATTGTAGAGGCTGTTGAGTCCGAGAAACCTAATGTTGACAATGGTAATATAAGTAAGAGTGAAGAGGTCGTTGGAACTTCCAAAAATAAGAAGAATAAGAAGAAGAAGAGTGGGAGGACTAAAGAAGAGGAGGATGATTTAGATAAGATTCTTGCAGAGCTCGGCGAAGCCCCTCCTAGCGCAAAAACTGCTGCTCCTCCGCAGCCAGATGATAAAGTTCAGCCTGCTCCTGAAGTAGGTTCTGCCCCTGGTGCTTCGGTGGAAAAGGAGGGAGAAGAGGAGACTGTAGAATCAGCTGCTGCAAAAAAGAAGAAAAAGAAGAAGGAAAAGGAAAAGGAGAAGAAGGCAGCAGCTGCAGCTGGAAGTGCACCGGTTGTTGAAACTGTAGAAGAGAAAGTTGAGGTAAGCGGACCAAAGAAAAATGATTCGAAGAACAACAAGAAAGTGCCAAAGCATGTTAGGGAGATGCAAGAACTACTGGCTCGAAGACAAGAGGCTGAAGAGAGAAAGAAAAAAGAAGAGGAAGAGAAGCTAAGGAAAGAAGAAGAGGAGCGACAAAGGCTGGAGGAACTTGAGAGACAGGCAGAAGAGGCTAAACGTATAAAGAAGGAAAAAGAAAAGGAAAAACAACTGAAAAAGAAGCTAGAAGGTAAATATTTAACTAATAAGCAGAAAGAAGAAGCCCGGCGTTTGGAGGCAATGAGGAGGCAGATTCTCAATAGCACAGGGGGTGTGACTCTTCCTACTGGGGATACTGGTGCACCAGCCAAAAAACCCATTTATCAGACAAAGAAGGGGAAATCAACTAATCGAAATCACAATGGTGCCGTTTCTGTGAAGACAGATGAAAGTGTTGAAGCTAAGGAAACTACAGCTGATTTAGATTCAGAGGAACCAGAAAAGGTTGAAGAAGTGGAGTCGGTGCAGATAGAGGATAAAGTTGAACTTCCTGAAGCTGTTGAAGAGGATGCAGTGGAAGAAGAAGATGATGATGTTGATGCATGGGATGAAAGAAGCTGGGATGATGTCACTCTGACTGATAAGGGTGCATTTGCTGATGAAGAAGTTGACTCCGAGCCTGAACCGATTGTCAAAAAAGAGATTAAAAATAGTGTACCTGCTAAAAATGCTGGTGAGATTTACATTTTATTGGTAGTTTTTACTTCTGATAGGATTGTGCTTGAAAGTTGTGTAATTGTTGAAAACAACATGCTTGATACCATAGCAATCTTGGGTCCTATTCCCCATTGAGGCAGAGTGCTAAAAGTATAATTGCTTCTTGTTTTTCCTGTACCTGATTAACATAAGAAATATAAGGAGCTACTTTGGAAATTTTTTAATAACAAGAACTTAGGTTTAGATTTTTTAATGTCGTAGCCTGCTTCAGTAAACTAGTAAATTATTTTCTTCCTTCGCTTACATCTTTGCTTTATATAACTAATCAAAGGATATGTTAATTGTCATACTTAGTTTGTGGGCGTGACCAGACTTTGTGTTTTAAAGGGCCTAATAGTGTTTGTATGGCCTGTGTAGTAACTCCCTCGGCTAATGGGATAAGCCACCATGGGATTTGGCAAATACTTCTGTTTACCTTGTAATTGAATCTCTTTTAATTTTAATTACTTATCTGATCATCTGTATTTTGTTTTGCTTTTCACCTACACAGCAAGTGCTACAAATAAAACTGTTTCGAAGCCTGTGGCTGAAGAAATTGAAAATAGAAAACAGGCCAAAGTTGCGGTTGAGGATAAAACGAAAAAGAACGATCCAAAACAGTCTGCTGTACCTCCTAAGCCAAGTGAGGGGAACCTCCGATCGCCAATTTGCTGCATCATGGGTCACGTGGACACTGGCAAAACCAAGCTTCTGGATTGTATTCGAGGTACCAATGTTCAAGAAGGTGAGGCTGGTGGTATCACCCAACAGATTGGTGCAACATACTTTCCTGCTGAGAACATACGTGAAAGAACTAAGGAACTGAAAGCTGATGCAGCACTGAAAGTTCCCGGTCTACTGGTTATTGATACCCCAGGCCACGAGTCATTCAATAACTTAAGGTCTCGGGGTTCAGGTCTATGTGATATCGCAATTTTGGTTGTTGACATTATGCATGGCTTAGAGCCACAAACTATAGAATCACTCAATCTATTAAAAATGAGGAACACAGAATTCATTGTTGCATTGAATAAGGTCAGTGTTCCACTTTTATGAGCTACTGCTTCCAGTATACGTTGTTTACAGGTTGCTCAATTCTGTCACACTGTTCTTGAAACATTGCAGATTGACAGACTCTATGGCTGGAAAACATGTCGCAATGCTCCAATTCGTAAAGCAATGTTGCAGCAGTCTAAAGATGTTCAAAATGAGTTTAATATGCGGGTCACTCAGGTAGTAACAAACATTTCTTTTTCATTTGCAAGTTGTGGTAGATTATTTTTGTTAATGTTCGTCATGGTAATTTTTCTTTTTTCACTTCTAGATTGTTACTCAGTTCAAGGAACAGGGGCTAAATACCGAATTGTATTATAAAAACAAAGAAATGGGAGAAACATTTAGCATTGTTCCTACAAGTGCAATAAGGTAACTAACTAACTATGTGGCCTTGTTGCCATAACATACTATTTTACTCCCCGTCCTATGTGAAACCATTTTTTGGGGTTATAAATGACACAACAGCTGGTTTTGGTGCCCATTATCTATTGGGTCTTTCCATTTCTTTATGAGATTTAAGTTTCCAAGAAATCATGTCATTCTTATATAAGTAGTATCTCCTTTGTCATTAAGAATGAAAACCACAAAATGGACATGTATCTATTTTTGAGGTGCCTAAATTTTACATGAAGTATTTTGTTGGTTACGGACATGTATCTATTTTTTGTCCTTCTCCTTTAGCGTTTTCACTTTCATATTAGGAAGAGGCATCTTGGATTGTTTCAAGTGCGATCCAGTGTGTTTAAGAACATCTCAACTTTTTGGGCATCACCTAGACCCAAGTTGTGTCCAACCTGTCTGAGCTAAAAATGAGAATTTGGTAGTAGCAGAGGGTTAATGCCAAATATTAGTTTTCGGGCAAAACCCAAAACTATAGCGTTACAGATAATCTGCTTAATAATGAGTTAATAATTTGTCGGTGGTTTTGTATTGATGTTTTAGTATTTAATATTTCAGTGGTGAAGGAATACCAGATATGTTATTACTATTGGTTCAGTGGACCCAAAAGACTATGACTGAAAAACTTACGTACAGTGAAGACGTGCAGGTTAGCCATATTTTCACATAATATTGAAGTGGTTGAACTCTTGAATTCTTCTTGACTGTTTAACTGAGACCTAACTGTTATTTGATTGTGGTTGCCAGTGTACTGTTTTGGAAGTCAAGGTTATTGAAGGCCATGGAACTACTATTGATGTTGTTTTAGTTAATGGTGTTCTTCATGAAGGAGATCAAATAGTTGTATCTGGAATGCAGGCAAGCATCACAGAATCTTACTACATCTATTAGTGCTTGCTTTCTGCTTCTGACTAATAAAGTTTATATTATAGGGTCCAATTGTTACCACAATTCGAGCTTTATTGACACCTCATCCAATGAAGGAACTTCGTGTTAAGGTACTGTTATATCTTTTGCATTTGATTAATTTAATTTATTATGACATTTGTTGCTTGATAGGAAAATTATAACCTGTGTCCATAACTATCTAGTTTGCATGTGGACAAAAGACTATTTTGGTCTTGGTTGATATTATTTTTATTTATTTGGTACTAAATCATGGTTTGGGTTGGAGTAAGGCATTTAGAAATTCGAATGGGTGCAAATGATAAGTAAAGTCTTGGAAGCTTAGGAAAAGATATGTAATTCTTAACACTATGCTTAACATGAAGGAACCAACTTATAGCAAGTTTAGTTGTTTATAGTTCATATTGTTATGCTGGAGAGGTCTTCATTTTTCCATCATTGGAATTTGGAACTACCTCAATTGAGGGGATGGGAAACACCCTCTTAGTCTTAGGGATCTTCAACAGAGGATATGAATTCTATCATTTAGTATGTTTTCCAGCTAAGTAATGGTTGTCTAACTAATTTCAGGGATCATATATCCATCACAAAGAAATCAAGGCTGCGATGGGCATCAAAATCACTGCCCAGGTACTTAGTGATATTGATTTGACTTCTTTTATGCCAGTTTTGATCCAGTTTTTTTTTCTTCTTTTTTATGTTTATAAATGGGTTGAGAATCAGAGATTTGATAAGATTTCCAATTTTGTTTTTCAGGGATTTGAACATGCTATTGCTGGTGCAAGTTTATATGTAGTGAAGCCTGATGATGATTTGGAATATATTAAACAAGCGGCCTTGGAAGACGTGGAGTCAGTCTTGAGCAGGATTGACAGGAGCGGTGAGGGTGTTTGTGTCCAGGCATCTACGCTTGGCTCATTGGAAGCATTACTGGAGTTTTTGAAAACTCCAGAAGTGAACATTCCTGTCAGTGCTATAAACATAGGCCCTGTACATAAGAAGGATGTGATGAAGGCCAGTGTAATGCTTGAAAAGAAACGGGAGTATTCTACTATATTGGCGTTTGATGTGAAAGTCACCCCTGAAGCTAGGGATCTTGCCGAGGAATTGGGTGTGAAAATTTTTATTGCCGATATCATTTATCATTTATTTGACCAATTCAAGGCTTACATGGACAACATTAAGGAGGAGAAAAAGAAAGAATCTGCTGATGAGGCAGTCTTCCCATGTGTTCTGAAGATCATGCCAAATTGTATCTTCAACAAGAAGGATCCGATTGTTTTAGGAGTTGATATCCTTGAAGGCATTTTAAAGGTACCATTTTTTATTTATGATGATATTTTTTTCAATGTGGTTTCAATATTTGTGGTGATAGCAGTTTTCTGTGCATAAGATTGTATTGCTTGCCTTGTGGGGTAAATTCAACAGTTGTATTTTAGTATTGCATCTTTATTTGAGAAATGAATTAGCAATTGTATATTTTTGGCCGTTGGATAAGTTTAGGCTGCTGAGTTAAAATGGAGAGGTGAAAATTTTGGAATGAAAATGATATACACCTGGCTCATAAAAATTGAAACCGTTGTGCAACTTACTTTTTTATCCTCCACCCTACTATGTGAATATCACCATGTACCAAGCTAGATGTAGTGAAAGTAAAAACCCTTGTTTCATTTTGCACCTGGCCATTCAAAAAGGGTTTGTGTGATACTTAATATGCAGTTTTTATGTTAGTGGAATATCTTCCACTGTTACAGTTGTATTTTGTTTGCCATGGTACATTCGAGAGGCCTGTGAAGTTGAATAAACTTGCATAAAACTAAATGTGGAACTGGAATCTTGTGAGTTGTGATTGACCCTCGTTGTCATGCTTCATAGTTTATCATCCAATTCTTTTATAGTTTCACATTAAAAGTTGGTTCCTACTATATTATATCCGGTAACTACCCACTGTATCAAAATTGTCATTTTTAACTTTTAACCTAGGTCTATTCTGTTTGATGCTTTGTGTTCATCTGTATAAGACTGGATTTGAATGTCAGTTTCTGACCATAGGTTTACCATAGTTTTTCGGTTATGGTCTTAACGAGGGTCATATTATGTGTGCATTGCAATGCACAAAATTTTAGTTTCTTTAAACTTGAATCTAATATTTTCTACCTGACAGATTGGAACTCCAATTTGTATTCCTTCCCAAGAATTCATTGATATTGGCCGCATTGCCTCCATTGAGAATAACCATAAACCGGTTGATTATGCGAAGAAAGGGCAGAAAGTAGCCATTAAGGTATGTGCTTGAATTAATATGGGTTTTACGTAACGAACTTAAAAACATACTTCCATTTACACTTGTGATTGTGCGATGTTGAAAATGGAAAAAGATGGCGCTAAGCCGCTAATGTCTTTTTTAAGTTATCTGTAGCACCGGTTTTATTATATAAACTAATTTGATTACACCGCTGGAACAATGATGATCCATTATGGCTGATTTATATGTGGTTGATCTTTAGACTTGGTTATTGAGAAAGTGGAGAAATGAAAATGTATAGATGTGGATAAGACAAGTCTTACTCTTCTGTTCAACTTTGTTTGCAGATTGTTGGCGGCAATTCTGAAGAACAGCAGAAAATGTTTGGGAGGCATTTTGAGATTGATGATGAACTTGTAAGCCATATTTCACGAAGATCTATTGATATTCTCAAAACTAATTACCGGGTAAGTCATTATTAATAGTTGAAATAAATAAATATATCAGTAACAATATGTATTTAACTATTGATGGTTGTTGTTGGACTGTGTGTTAAAAGTTACACTGTTGAATTATTTATATAGGATGATCTGTCTATGGAGGAATGGAAGCTGGTGGTGAAATTGAAGAGTCTTTTCAAGATACAGTGAGATTGATCTGTTTCAAGAGAGTATTCAGTTTTGAAAACAAGGTTTCGGTGAAATGTTTGGAATGATGCATAACGTCAAAGGATTTTTTTGAGAATGATATTTGGTTCACCTTGGAGGCCGAAAAATTCATTGCATGATAGAAGGCGTTTTTTGGTGGCAGAGTGACTTGTACAAGAAACTTCTATGCTCATGCAGCTAGGGACTCTGGCCAAAAGGGTGGGTTACTGTCAAGGACAAAAGGTCCCAATTTTGTGGTTTACTATACACATGTGGTATACATGAAAGCAAATAAGAGTTTAATTTGCAATAAGAGTTTAATTTGCAATATTGTTCTTTGAGGGAAAGGAAATATTCACGGGAGTATTTATTATGTGACATAAACAAAATTGTCCACTTTCGGTTTCCGTATTGTGTACAAAATTTTCATTTAGAGTTGAGCCATCATATTTGACGCCGATTTATATGCATATTTTGGTGTTCCTTGCCAAGCATTTTGGTTGTGGAAACCGGATGGATTAGTTTACATGTTTGCATATACATGTGATTTATTTGCTTCAGCATATTCTTATCATGGAGATTCATTTTACTTCCTCGTTTGTGTAGTGCAGTAATAGACGGACCATTGATCCTTGTAACAAATATAGTAGGATGCTTTCTATCTTCGAATAGTGATGTTTCTGCTCTGATAAATAAGATCCACTAATCCGTGCATACTTAGTGTCTGTTTGACCCGGTTTATTTTCTACTTTTCTATTTAGCTTAAATAAAATAGAGAAGTATAAAATTCAATTTAGCCATATTTCTCTTTAAAAATATTAGAGAAATAAACTAAAGAATTAAAAAATAAAAAAAAAGTAGAATCAAACACATTTTTTTTCCTATTTTACTATTTTTAAAGAGAAGAAAAAAGGTTGAAAATAAGCTCGGCCAAACGGGCACTTAGTTCAACAATTTTAATATCCATCAAATGTGTCGCCAAGAGTAAGAATGATCATGTAATTTACAAAAGCCTGGCCAACTGGAATTTAGTGAAAGATAATGATCGAGTAATTTATGCAGAGCCATTCAACTAGGAATTTAGGGTAAGATTGAATGATTGAGTAAACATTGTCCCCAAGTTATGTTGGCTGACATTTTTTTTATGCTTATTTTCTTTTTCCTCTAAGAAAAATTTATTAAAAAAAAGTTACTAATATCAGCTTGATTCTGATTAATTTTAAAAATTATAAGTGATTTTTTTTTAAAAAAAACTTTAACAAACAAGCACTAGATTAGTTTGGAAAATAAAAAAACAAATAAAATATTTTTTTAAGCAAATCAAATTTTTTGGTAAGAGTAGATTAGTTTGGAAAATAGAAAGAGATATTTTTTTTAAACAAATCAGAATTTTTGGTATAGTTGATTAGTTTGGAAAATAGAAACATATTTTTTTAAACAAAATTAGAGTTTTTGGTAGAACTAATGTCATTTTTCCTTGATGAGCAAGTAACCTAATAGTGGTCTATAAATAGGTAGTTTTAAAAAAAAAAAAAAGGATTTACCATAAAATAAGAACTTTGAGAAAATCACCAACAGGAGAGCTAGGACTTAAGGAGGTTCACTGCAATCCAAGTAAGGGAGTTTTATAATATTCATTGAGATTCTGAATAAATACCATGAATATAGCCTGTCATTCTTTTTCTTTTCATTGTTCATGAAGTTACGATGTTTGAATTTTGTGTACATAATATTGTGTTTTGATTTTGTTGTTGCATCATAAAGTTGCTTCTGAAACATATTTTGAATATTTCTAATTATTAAGTTACCTAACAGTAGCCTATAAAAGAAAATGAATGATCCTCATGAGGAGGGGAACCTCCGATCGCCAATTTGCTGCATTATGGGTCATGTAGACGCTGGCAAAACCAAGCTTCTGGATTGTATTCGACGTACCAATGTTCAAGAAGGTGAGGCTGGTGGTATCACCCAACAGATTGGTGCAACGTACTTTCCTGCTGAGAACATACGCGAAAGAACTAAGCAACTGAAAGCTGATGCAACACTGAAAGTTCCAGGTCTACTGGTTATCGATACCCCAGGTCATGAATCGTTCAATAACTTAAGGTCTCGGGGTTCAGGTCTATGTGATATTGCAATTTTGGTTGTTGACATTATGGATGGCTTAAAGCCGCAAACTATAGAATCACTCAATCTATTAAAAATGAGGAACACCGAATTCATTGTTGCATTGAATAAGGTCAGTGTTCCACTTTTATGAGCTACTGCTTCCAATATATGTTGTTTACAGGTTGCTCAATTCTGTCACATTGTTCTTGAAACATCGCAGATTGACAGGCTTTATGGCTGGAAAACATGTCGCGATGCTCCAATTCGTAAAGCACTGGAGCAGCAGTCTAAAGATGTTAAAGATGAGTTTGATAGGCGGGTCACTCAGGTAGTAACAAACATTTATTTTTCATTTGCAAGTTTGTGGTAGATTATTTTTGTTAATGTTCGCCGTGCTAATTTTTCTTGTTTCACTTCTAGATTGTTACTCAGTTCATGGGACAGGGGCTAAATACCAAATTGTATTATAAAAACAGAGAAATGGGAGAAACATTTAGCATTGTTCCTACAAGTGCAATAAGGTAACTAACTTACTATGTCCAAATATTAGTTTTTGGGCAAAAACCAAAAACTATTGATGTTTACAGATAATCTGCTTAATACTTTGTCGGTGTTTTTGTGTTGATGTTTTAGTATTTAATATTTCAGTGGTGAAGGAATCCCAGATATGTTATTACTATTGGTGAAGTGGACCGAAAAGACAATGACCGAACAACTTACGTACAGTGAAGAAGTGCAGGTTAGCCATATTTTCACATAATATTGAAGTGGTTGAACTCTGAACTCTTCTTGACTGTTTAACTGAGACCTAACTGTTATTTGACTGTGGTTGCCAGTGTACTATTTTGGAAGTCAAGGTTATTGAAGGCCATGGAACTACTATTGATGTTGTTTTAGTTAACGGTGTTCTTCATGAAGGAGATCAAATAGTTGTACCTGGAATGCAGGCAAGCATCTCATAATCTAATTACGTCTATTAATGCTTGCTTTCTGCTTCTGACTAATAAAGTTTATAATATAGGGTCCAATTGTCACCACAATTCGAGCTTTATTAACGCCTCATCCAATGAAGGAACTTCGTGTTAAGGTACTGATATATCTTTTGCATTTGATTAATTCTATCATTTTGTTTGTTTTACAGCTAAGTAATGGTTGTCTAACTAATTTCAGGGATCATATATCCATCATAGAGAAATCAAGGCTGCGATGGGCATCAAAATCACTGCCCCGGTATTTAGTGATATTGGTTTGAAATTGACTTCTGTTTTGCGAGTTTTAATCCAGTTATATTTTTCTTCTTTTTTATGTTTAGGGTAGAGAATCAGAGATTTGATAAGATTTCCAATTATGTTTTTCAGGGACTTGAACATGCTGTTGCTGGTACAAGTTTATATGTAGTGAAGTCTGATGATGATTTGGAATATGTTAAAAGAGCGGCCATGGAAGACATGGAGTCAGTCTTGAGCAGGATTAACATGAGCGGTGAGGGCGTTTGTGTCCAGGCATCTACGCTTGGCTCATTGGAAGCATTACTGGAGTTTTTGAAAACTCCAGAAGTGAACATTCCCGTCAGTGCTATAAACATAGGCCCTGTACATAAGAAGGATGTGATGAAGGCCAGTGTAATGCTTTTAAAGAAACGAGAGTATTCTACTATATTGGCGTTTGATGTCAAAGTCACACCTGAAGCTACGGAACTTGCAGAGAAATTGGGTGTGAAAATTTTTATTGCCGATATCATTTATCATTTATTTGATAAATTCAAGGCTTACATGGACAACATTAAGGAGAAGAAAAAGAAAGAATCTGCTGATGAGGTAGTCTTCCCATGTGAGCTGAAGATCTTAAAGGCATTTAACAAGAAGGATCCGATTATTTTGGGAGTTGATATCCTTGAGGGCATTTTAAAGGTACCATTTTTTATTTATGATGATATTTTTTCAATGTGGTTGCAATGTTTGTGATGATATCAGTTTTCTGTACATAAGATTGTATTTATTTGAGAAATGAATTAGCAATGCACAAAATTTGTTCAGTTTCTTTAAACTTGAATCTAATATTTTCTACCTGACAGATTGGAACTCCAATTTGTATCCGTTCCAAAAAATTCATTGATATAGGTATTCCTTCCAAAGAATTCATTGATATAGGTCGGATTGCCTCCATTGAGAATAAAAATAAACCGGTTGATTATGCGAAGAAAGGGCAGCAAGTAGCCATTAAGGTATGTTTGTGCTTGAAATAAGTTGTTACGTAATGAACTTATTTGAGATATGGATTAAAAACAGACTTCCATTTATACTTGTGATTGTGCGATGTTGAAAAAGGAAAAAGATGGCGATGATGTCTGCTTTAAGTTATCTGTATTCTGTAGCACCGGTTTTATTATATAAACTAACTTGATTACACCACTGAAAGTGAAACAGTGATGATCCATTTTGACTGATTTATATGTGGTTGATCTTTAGACTTGGTTATTGAGAAAGTGGAGAAATAAAAATGTATAGAGGTGGTTAAGACAAGTCTTACTCTTCTGTTCAACTTGTTTGCAGATTGTTGGCGGCAATTCTGAAGAACAGCAGAAAATGGTTGGGAGACATTTTGAGATCGGTGATGAACTTGTAAGCCATATTTCACGAAGATCTATTGATATTCTCAAAACTGATTATCGGGTAAGTCATTAATAATAGTTGATAATAATAAATAAATTTATTATCAGTAACAATATGTATTTAACTATCGATGTATGTTGTTGGACCGTGTCTTAAAAGTTACACTGTTGAATTATTGATATAGGATGATATGTCTACGGAGGAATGGAAGCTGGTGAAGAAATTGAAGAGTCTTTTCAATATACTGTGAGACTTGATCTGTATTTTTTTCAAGAGAGTATTCATTTATGAAAACAAGTTTTCAGTGAAATGTTTGGTATGATGCCCTAACATCGAAGGAATTTATTGAGGATCAGATGATATTGTGTTCACCTCGGAGGCCGAAAATTCATTGCATGAAAGGAGACGTTTTTTGGTGGCAGAATGAGTGACTTGTACAAGAAACTTCTATGCTCATGCAGCTAGGGACTCTGGCCAAAAGGGTGGGTTACTGTCAAGGACAATAGGTCCAAATTTTGTGATTTACTATACACATCACAAAATATTTTGTAATTAGAGAGTGAGTATTAAAGAGAGTGTTAAAGAAAAAGTCTTTCTAACACTACTCTAAAAACTATTGATAATCTTTTGAAATATATTGCGCTACTAAAGAAAAATCTTGATAATTTAGATACATGTAGTGGGATGGGATGGAAAGACTAAAGCTTGCCCTTATGATAATGTCTAATTATCCCTGTCAACAAAGGATTCGATTTAGCAGAAGAGGTTAGACTCCTACAATATGGCGAATCAATATTCAAGTTTCAATTTATAAATGTGTCCATATTTAATGTCCGCCAATATTTTAAAATAAGATTAACTTCAATAAAGAAAATCTATGGAAACCTTAATGAAACACATTTTTTTTTTTGAAGTTAACACATTACATATATATAAAATGTTTTGATAACTCACTTTCATTTATGTTTGGTTTATTATTACACACTTTCTTCTATATAACTCTCACCTCATTTCTTCCAAACCCAAAAAAAAAAGAGGAGACAATCCAAAAGTGAGATAATCAAAACACAATAATTAGTTAACTTAATTAACATAATTAATAATCTAAAGCCCACTTGACCCAATCAACTTAGTTAGCCCAAAAGTGATAGCCATAGCAACCCAACCTCCAAGCAAGACCCTTAAACAAGACTTGAAAATTGGAGCCTTACCCAACACTGCTCCCAACAAACCAAACACAACCAAAGCAAAACTAACTGCTCCCAAAACAACACCAACTCTTACCTTATAATCTTTAATAAAAGATGCTGCAAGAAGTGGCACCATTGCACCAATTGAAAATGCTAAAGCTGAAGCTGAAGCTGCTTGTAAAGGATTTGGCAAACTTTCTTTCTCAATAACATTTTCTTCTTCAATAGTATCACCTCTTTCAATATTTTTCTCTCTTTTTAATTGAGCAATTTCTATGTCAAGTTGTGAATAAACAGAAACAAACTCACCTATTGCCATGCTACAAGCACCGGCTACAAGTCCCGCAAAACCGGACAAGATCATGGCTTTGATGTCTTGTTTTACTGCTCCTACACCCATCATCAATGATGCTGTTGAAACTAATCCATCATTAGCTCCTAAAACCGCAGCGCGAAGCCATTGTGATCTTTTTGAGTAATCAAATTCATTGCTTTCAATCTCTAGTGTTTCATGTTGTTCATTACTATTGTTTTGATGTATAAATTTTGTTTGGTTGATGGATGAATTATTATTAGATGCCATGAAAATAAAACTGAGGAAATTTAGATGATTAGAAGAAGATGGTAATGATGTGAGTGTGGTAGACACACGCTAATGTTGAAGTGTATTTATGGATGAAAAAGTGTGTAATGTTTTAATAGAAATTGGTGGGACAAGAGCACTAATTAAAAGACAAAATTCTATATTCACCAAATTCATACGGAATGTATATGTTTTATTAAAGTAAATTAACTTTGCCCCAATTTATTAAAGAGGTTATGAAAAGTGGGGTATGATTGAGGAAGTGTGAGCTCCATTATGGTGACAATACAAGTTAAAGGATAAATGGTCAAAATAATGTAACTTCTTTTTGTGTATAAAATATTAGTGTATGTTCTAAATTATTATAAGAATTCAAATAGAATTGAGGATAGTAATTCTCTCTTTTTTTTTTTTGACTAAGAGGATAGTAATTCTCTTGTTCACAAGTTTTAGTGCAATTAGCAAAAAATTGTCGAAATTATAAAGTCAGATATTTATGACCGGGGTCAAAACTGCCGCTCTCTCACTAATATTGAAAAAGAAAATTAAATGCAATTTGCATTTAATTTTATGAGAAAAAAGAAAAACGCATTTTTGAAAATGAGTTTTTCCTTATATTTTCGGATAAAAAAAAAGTATTTTTTCTCTTATATTTTGTGACGGAGGAAGTACATTGTATCCATGGTTTTGATAGTTTTGTTTAAAATTTCCATCAAAAAACAACATATGCAGTATATGTATATTGCTCGTGAAAATATTGTTTAATTACCCTCAAGACACTAGTTAAGATTATAAAAAGAAGTAATGTTTGCATTAAAAATAATGTTTTATTAATTTAAAAAAAGTAGAATATACAAGTTTCAAGAATTTATTTATGGGAGATGCTACGGTACTTGTTTCCTATATATTGATTATTGAATCCAAGAAGCAAGAATAACAATAACTACTACTAATTACGCTAAGGAGAGAAAGCCAAAAGAAAAGCAGTGAAAGTGGGAATGAATTGAATGATGAAAAGCATGATATGATATGAAATCTGTTTTATTTATCCATAAAAAGATTCGATCAAAATACCGACGCTAGAAGGAAGTTAGTTAGCAATTAGCATGACTCACTCAGACAAAGGACAAACGTAAAGATAACCAAATATGAAAATGGCTTTATTTATTTTACATTTTTTTAAAAAGAAAAAAAAAACACTGATATTTTTTTTTACAGACGTTTTGTTTAGTAATTTCGACATTTTCTGTCAGTTGAAATATAACCTACAAACAAAAAGTACCGGTATTAATAAGTCAAAAGGCTTAATTTACGTATATATAGAGGGTAAAGCAATATTGCAAAAAAAAAAGTAAAACATATTATATTATTATTATTATTATTATTATTATTATTATGTAAGGATTTTTTTTATTAGAAGAGAAAGTTTAGGATGAGAGAATGATAGCTTATTTTAAGATAGGAAAAACTTTAGTGTTCAATAACGAACACTTATAACTGATATTGGTTTGAAGATTAAAATTCAGCATTTGATCATCTCAAGACTTTATTTTTATTATTGTGTGAAATTCAATCATATTTGAGACCCTGCAGAAATTAAATATAGATGTATTTTTTATTATGAGTTTAACTTCTTCATTCCATTAGACATATGAATATGATACATTTTATCCCATAACAATAATAATAACAAGGAGTTTAGTGTATATTACTATAGTATTTAATTTACGTGGATTATAATGAAAGATAGTGTAATTTACGTGGGTTCTATTGACACAAGTAGGAGTAAATTAGTGTAGCTAGATTGAAAAGACTCAAGAAAAATGGATTGATGAATATGAAAGCACTATAGATTTTGTGATAAAAAAGGAAGTGTGGGTTATTCGACAATTTAAGTAATGGAAGAGATTGTACATCCCACGTACGAAAACCACCTTTAATTTTGTGCATTATATATTTTTCTTCCAATGAGAGACAGAAACCAAGTCTTCATCATAATGTGTTTTGTTCTCCAACAACGTAGTTGTATTATTAGGGTCGCAAATGGATGCATGATTAATAAGATCCACAACTCTTTGTCTCTTTAAAGCTCAATATATTAAAGTAAGTCATAAATAAAAGTAGTTTTATTGAATAGTGACATCCATTAACAAATGGCGTGTTGTGGTTGAGTTGAATTCATGTCAAAGACAAGAGAGATACACAAACACACAATACTTAATAGAGCTAAGATTTATGATGGTTGATTACTCGTTATAATCCTAAATTAAGAGATAATTGAATCAACAAAATAATACTACATACATTAATCTGTTAAATGTTAGTTGATTCAGTAGTAATTATTGATACAGAAGTTGACACAAAGATGATATGGTTCAATCCCTGCAATTGAGTTTGAGAGGAAATTAAAACTATTTAGTATCAGAATTGATTCCCAAACTAAATTAAACTGATAGTAAAAACTAAAAAAAATAAATACATCAATCTTTGCTAAATCAACTACTTTTTTTTAATTAAAGATAGAGATAGTATGATTTTGTTCTCGATATTGATGAATTAATGAATTAGTCTTTTGTTAAAGGGTTATGTTAACGTGTGTCCTAAGGACACATATTAAGGATTCTACTAATAGAAATTATATTTTAAAAGTAATATTTTTTCAACTTAAAAATAAATTAAATGCACAATTTCCAATATATATTTTCTATCTTTAGTATACTAACATGTACATCAAGACTAATATTATGTTTATTTGTTCCAAAAAAATGTTAAAATATGTTTTCTCGTTTTTTTTACTCTATTTTGTAATCAAAATTATTTCAGTACTTTATCGATTTATTATTTTAAAAATCAATACTAAAAAAAAACTTTAGACAACGTATTTTTGATTTTAGACAGTGCTTATAAAATGTTATCTATTATGACACTGTTAAATATAAGCGCTATTTATTTTGACACTGTTAAAAATATAAACAACACTTTTTTTAGCTTAAGACTTAACTTAACTCGCATTTTCAATAGCAAAGTCCTGAGTTCAAAACTAACAATATAAACATTGTCATATTGGGTTGGTCTGGTGATATTAACTTGGAACTTAGGAGTATACTCTTTCTCGAGGTTTCAGGTTTGATTTTCTCCAGTAATAATTTAAGTGTGTTAATTTAACTTTTTCAAAAAAAATATTGTCACCTTGGGCTAAAAACTTATGGATTAAGAATATTAATACATATAACTCTCTCACTAGATAGTGGGTGAATATTGTTTTGACCAAAATGGTCTTAATCATGGTTATAAAATGAAATGTTCATACTCATGAGTTCACCTATAGATCTTTTTGCTGTGGTATTCCTCTGCCACATATCCTATATATGGTGCTTAATAGATCAAGAATATTGATTGATTACATCAAATCAAAAAGTATGATATTTTTAACAAGGGTTACTATAATGTCACTTAGGCAATAAAAAGTAAGAATCATTTAGTATAACTAATTTGTAACTAAAAATACAGTTAAAAAGGTAAATGGAAATGACACGTAGTATGTTTTCGTTTACAAACTAATTTATTGAGCTCAGAATTGAGTGAAGTCACTGATTAATGACTGCGCTGCATTTAGATAGTTTTAGACTATTTATTGTAAGATCGGACGATTAGATTTAAAATTCAATTTTATATTTAAAAAATAATTTAAAATTTAAACTTAAAATCATAATCGTCTTATCAGTATCAAAAGGTCTACAATCCACATGTATAGTTACCGACTGCAGTGCAGTCAATTGCACCATATCCATTTATTTATTGATGAGAGTACCGGCCTTAATAATTCTCCATATGGAATGGAAGTCATCCAAACCACACACAAAAAGTAAATGTTGAAAGTAAAGAATATAAGTAAATAAATGACCAATAACTGAGCCAGTTATTTAATTAACATCACATACATTTTATCTAATAATTTTCAGATAAGTTGTGTATCGAACAAGCACAATTTCTAGAATCAACATCCTTTGCAATGCATAGAGGCTGAACATGTCCAAAACTAGACCAAATCAATCGTGGTTGCACTAATTCACGAACAAATGTATCAAGCATTTTAATAGTAACATGTTTCAACATTACCACATGTGAAATATTTTCATTGCTTGCCATCTACGGTTGAAGTGGTCATCTTGTGGCATCTCAAAAACAACTATGTTGCTAAATTCATTTAACATTGCACCAATTTCAGCATCAGCATCACGTAGTTTATTTTGTAAATAACATGATTTCATTATGCAATTATGCACTTCATTCTCAAGGTCAATTAAACCATTTGTCTAAATAATTTGTTTTTGAAAAATGTATTTTTATAGAACTTGAGAATGAAGTGCATAATTGCATAATGGAATTGGTGCAATGTTAAATGAATTTAGCAACATAGTTGTCTTTGAGAGACCTCAAGATGATCACTTTACTCGTAGATGGAATTTGGCAAGCAATAAAAATATTTCACATGTGGTAGTGTTGAAACATGTTACTATTGAAATGCTTGACACATTTGTTCGTGAATTTGTGCAACAACGATTGATTTGGTCCAATTATGGACAATTTCAGCCTCTATGCATTGCTAAGGATGTTGGTTCTAGAAATTGTGCTTGTTCCATACACACTTAATGGGAAATTAATAGATAAAATTCATGTGATGTTAATGAAATAATTGGCTCAAATATTGGGTCATTTATTTATTATTCATATATATTCCTTTCTAAGTTGAATATTTATTTTCAAACTAAAGAAATTTATTTGTAGTTTTTTTTTTGTGTGTGTGGTTTAATTTGGATGACTTCCATGGAGAATTAATATTTGTACTCTCATCAATAAATTTAGACAATAGTTCTGTTTCACCAATGCAATTCGTGATAGCAAGGGTTGGTATAAGACTATTGTTCTCTTCTTGAATATTTTCATGTTTCTCTTTTCTTGCATCATGAATAAATGTCATTCTCCATTATATCCCTATAATATATGCACAGATGAGAAATGACTTAAATTAACAAAAGGAATATATGTCAAAAAAAAAAGGAATATACTTAAAGATAAGATTCTATTGAATTAGTTTAAAATATAATTATTTTCTTTGATTTAAGCCCGAAAACATTGTTATTTTTATTTGGCCCATACAACTTTTTATATGAGTCCAAGCCCCAAAACAACAATTTACCTAATAGTATTAATAACTAATTAAAAAGAGATGTATTTAAAATAAATAAAAAATAAAAAGAAGAGGTGGCAACGGTGGTCAACGTCGTTGACTGGCCGACCACCGTCATTGACTAGCCGGCCACCGACGTTGACCGCCGTGCTGTAGCGTTGACCTGCAATTTTCGGCGTTGACCGACAGCCATGAATATTTATTATTAAATTAAAAATAAATAATTTATAATACATCGTTTTATATTTAAATAAAAATTATCATTCATGAATGGGCCTTAAGTTTTTTTTATTATTGGGCTTATGCATGTTTTGAATATCCAAAAACTATTTTTTGTTATGATTTTATTTTTTAGATTTTTTCTCTATTTATTTTTCAGATTTCAAAATTTTTAGAAGGTAAAAAACCAAAATAAATTAAAATTGTGAAGGTAAAGAATAAAATTTAGAAGGTAAAAAAAAGTTAAATAATAATTAATGATCTAATGGATTTCAAGATTAAGGTGGATGGATTAAATCTATCCAATCAATTAGTAGATGAATCCGATTCAATTCAATTACAATGTTTTATTACTTGTGGATGGATTTTATCTTAATGGATTATTTTGCCACCCCTATTATAGTGGAATATTGACCTATTATAACCCTAAATTTTAAGGTTTATATGATCTTATTACAAATTTTGTAAAATGAATATTTGAACTAGAAATTCTTTAGAAAATACATTCCAATTTTTTTTATGAAAAAAAAAATAATTTCAAGGAGATAAAAGAGATTAGAGGGCAAGCATTTTTTCTTATTGTTAATTAGCCTACACCTGTTGGGATATTCTTTTTTTTTTTATGACTGAGTATGAACTTGTAATCTAACTCGAAATCGATAAAACCGACAACACAATAAAGCATCCAGTTGGGTGGGGATTGGGTTTCGGGTCAACAGTTGCAAAAAAGACGGGTATGAATATATAGTTGCATACGAGCAGGTGCGAGTCTCTAAAATTCTATCTCTTTGTAACCGAAACGGATCTAACAGCTATTACGATACAAATTATTATTTTTCCTTATCTCTTTCTCTCTCAATCTCGTATATCTCTTTCTCTCTTAAAATTAAAAAACGGGTATGAAACGGGTAACAGGAACATTGATACCCACCCCGAATCCGTCAGTTTATATTAAAATTATATTATACCTCTCTTAAATTAGACATCTTTGTTCAAATTCTTAAATTTCATTCATATGATTATTTTTATAGATAACTTTATAGATCTTACTTTTGCGTTATTGACTTTTTTTAATAAAAAAAAAAAATGCAACACAATTTCATATAGAAATGAGATGAAACAGGATATCTGAAACCCGCTGGATATACCCGAATCCGCTGGATATGGGTTTGAGATTTCAAATTTTATCCTTGATAGGAATGAGGACGAGTATGAAAATACCCGAACTTTATGAGTTTGAGTTTGGAGAGGGCAAAACTTATCCCGCCCGCTCCATTACCATGTCTGCCAACACCCGAACAAACTGAAAATGTAGATGGTCCAAATTTAGTCTAAATTAAATGATTGCAATTTTTATAAATTCGATAATTTTGACCTAAAATCAACCGAAACTGGAAACTGATTGATGCTCATCCCTACTTCTTTTCTTGTTTTATTTATTGAATTGAAAGAATTGTTGCTGCAATTGCATTACATTACTGTCTCTTTCTCTCGCCAGCAATTGGAGGGTGTTAATAAGACATTCAAGCCTTATACTTCTCGTTATATAAGTGGTACCATTGCGAAGAGTGTTTCATTCATCACACATCATTCAATTGTGGTTTTGTTGGTTAACATGGTAATCACTATTTGTCTGTAGTGACAAGTGCACATGCACAATCTTAATTCGGTATCTAAACTAATTCCATTCATTCAAATTGAGTATAACAGAATTGTCGGCCACCTTATCAATTACTACTAGCAACGTGACAATGGCTGCGGTATAGGCATGACAATAAAATCTAAACTCGTGGGTACTTGAATATCCTGTCCTAATTTTGATTGCGAAAATTCGAGTTGATTGAGTTTGGGTTCGGGTTTGAGTTTTTCCCGATTTTTTAAGACGGGTATGGGACAGGTAACGGAAATATTGATACCCATTCCGAACCTGTTTCAGAACCCGCCCTGTTGATATTAAAAATTAAAAATATATATTATATTTTCTAAATTAGAAATATTTATACAAATTCTTAAATTTCATTCATATATTTATTTTTATATATAACTTTAGTATTAAACGAATCATTTTATCTATTTTATGTTTTGATTAAAAACTTAGTTTTGCGTTGTTGACTTTTTTTAAATTAAAAAAACGAAAATGCAACACAATTTTATGTAGAGGTGAGATGAAACGGGATACTCAAAACCCGTTGGGTATGAGTTTGAGGTTTCAATTTTTATTCCGATAGAAATGGGGACAGGTTTGGGGATACCCGAACTTTATGGGTTTGGGGAAAGCAAAATCCGTCTCCGCCCCATTGCCATGCCTATTGCGGTATTGAAAGTTACTACTCCCTCCGTACCAAAAGTCCAAAATAAATCACTTTGAAAAAATATTAAAATATAAACCACTTTACAATATTAATAAAATATTTAATATTATTTTTTTATTATACTTTTTAACTATTTATTTCTCTTCTTTTATTTTTATAATTTATCTTTTTTATGTCATTAGTTACATTTTGTTCAGAAGTTTTTTTTCATTTGTCTTTTTTTTTTTTACATAGACGAAATGATAAACCACTAAAATTCATACACAAAATGGAAAAGTCGGGGTTTAAACTCGATCATAAACGTCAGATCTATCGATTTCAATATTTTCCAATTCAGTTAAAACTTCTGAACGTATTTGACTTTATTTATCATCCAAAAGAAAACATATATTTGGCTTATAAGTTAAAATGAATTAAATAAGGTACTTTTTTTTGACAAAAATTAAATAAAGTAATTTAAAAAAAGTTAATTATTTTTTTTTTGTCCCTTAACTAATTTTTAAATTCTTCAAAAAAAAAAACTAATTTTTAAATTTTATTTTGATCTTTTAATTAATAAACATTTTATTTTAGTCTCTTAACTTTATCTCTATCTGATGTGCAAAAAAAAACTTTATCTCTGTCGTCGGTCAAAAAGGTCATTTCCGTCAATTTTTAACACCAAATATATAAGATGGACCAACAATATTGTATATAGTCCACCATAGATCTTTTGTATTTTTTTTAATTTTAACCGTTTGATCTTGTCGTAAAAAAAGAAACCATTAAATTTTACATGTCTACTATATCTAATAGAGCACCATCACAACTAATTTCTTTTTCCATTTCTTCATTTTCTCCCCTGATTCATACATTTCATCAATGAAAATTCAGAATTTTAACCTCGATTCTAAAAAATTCATCAATCCAAAATGTTAAACCTTCCATCAAAACTGAACAAAGCAGCAACAACAACAACACATACTTTCTCTTTGCAATGGTTCAGATTTTTGGACATTTAATAATATTTTTGAATTTAGGGATTTTGTATTTTTGTTAGAAGGTTTAAAATTTTGGGGATTTAGAGATTAATTTGTTTGAATATTTACTTAAAATTTTGCAAATTTTGGATTGAGGAAATTTTAAAAATTGGTTTTAAAATCCTTGGGTTTTGATTTTAATTTTTTTGGGTTTTTCTTAATGAAGATTATGAATGTTAATGAACATGGTGATGAAGATGATAAGGAGAAAGTAGATAAAGAATGGAAGATGAGGAAGAATGGAGATATGTTTTGATTGCTAAAAGAAATTTTGGGTTTGGATTCATAAAGATGAAGAAGAATGGATGGTAGAAAATGAATATTGTTATTTGCATAAGAACTAACTTTTTTTTTAATAAAACAAACAAAAACAATTATATTGATTGACAGATATATAATTAAGGAATCAAAATAAAACTAAAAAATTAGTTAAGAGACTGAAACGAAATATTTAATATTTAGGATTAAATAATAACTCAATAATTAATTCAATAATCTCCAAAATAAAACTAAAATATAATGACTCAATAATTGAGCCAATATAATTGTTTAATTAACATCACATACTTTTTTTTTGTCAGGTAGCCTAATGGCTAGACACTCATACTTATAAATGTAGAAAAATACGGAATCCTGGATTCGAGTCCATGCCACTCCAATAATATCTCAGATAACTACCAATTGAGCTATATTTATGGGCAAACATCACATACATTTTACTATAGCTAATAATTTCCCAATAAGTTGTGCATGGAACAAGCACAATTTCTAGAACCAACATCCTTAGCAATGCATAGAGGCTGAAATTGTCCATAATTGGACCAAATCAATCGTTGTTGCACAAATTCACGAACAAATGTGTCAAGCATTTCAATAGTAACATGTTTCAACACTACCACATGTGAAATATTTTTATTGCTTGCCAAATTCCATCTACGAGTAAAGTGATCATCTTGAGGTCTCTCAAAGACAACTATGTTGCTAAATTCATTTAACATTGCACCAATTCCAGCATCACGTAGTTTATTTTGTAAATAACGTGATTTCATTATGCAATTATGCACTTCATTCTCAAGTTCTATTAAACCCATTTTTTTGAGAGCATACCAAATTAAGATTGGTGCATGTCCACTACGACTACCCATGATTGTAGCATCCCTTGAAGCAATGATGTCAACATCTCTTGAAAACGCATTGATGTATTTCAAACGAGTTATCAAAACACCACATGGTGAAGGACATCCCAAAAATTTATGACCAGAAATTGTTACACTGTCAATAGGTTTCTTGAAGCTAATCCTTGGAGCCTATCAAATCGCCAAAATAATATTTTAGATTAAATCATAATCATGGTTATTATTATTATTATTATTCAAAAAAAAATTGAAAGAAATAATCATTCAATCTTGAAATTTATTTTATCCGATATTGTATTGAATCATGCTAACTAGTCTATGTCATCCACTAGTTAAACATACAAAACAAGTAAATTTTGTGTTGAAAATAATGCTTTTAACATTATATAAGCATTGACTAAACAAATTTCGGTCCTTCACTTTGTTTGTGTGAGTTTTTAATAATTTATTATTTTAATTTGTCTATATATGTATAAAAAAAAAAAAACTTCAACTCACTTGTTTGATAAAAGGCAACATGATTCCAAATAGAGCCCCATCACAATGAATGTAGAATCGATCACGAGTAAAACCACATTTGTAAAGTGTTTGTATTACAAGATCAAGATCATCAATAGCTCCTTTCAAAGTTGTCCCTACATCAAATGTAACCCTTATAAATTTTTTTCATCATTAAATTTTATGCAAAGTGCATACTTAAGCATTTTAACTTGTGTATATAAATATAAATACTATACATTTTTCAAATATAGAGTATTTAGACAAGAGGATATATCTATACCTATGTTTAGATTGATTATGGCTGGTTTGTCCTTGTTGGCAAGTAGAGAAGTCTCTAATTCAACACAATCAATTTCACCAGAAATCAAAGACCCAACCTTCACACATTGCATTCTATACATTCTTGCTATTTTGGATATTGAATAATGTGAATCTTGTGATGTATATAGAATTCCATCTGGAAATTGTTCTCGCCTATATAAAAATACACATATATAGTAAATAAGTAAAACTTATTAATTATCCGTTTCTAATCATTCAGCAACAAAACTTATTTTTTCTGTCTCCAATTTTCGTCGTTAATTATTTAAAAAATTTCTACGATACCAAAGTTATAATTAGAAAACTAACCCTACTAAAATTCCATGAAGATTGCCTTCAGTTCCACCTGTTGTGACGTATCCCCAATACTCATTCTTCTCTATCTCCCATAGTTTAGCAAACCAATCAAGCACACTGACTTCAAATGTCATTGAATTTAGAGCGAAACTACTTCCAAGAAATGGATCTCCAGCATTGTTCAAATGAAATTGAAGCAACGGTGCTAATGCTTCATAATTGAAGTCTTGATTTGTGGGGTATCCTTCAGTATAATATAATTACGTCGAAGTTAATATATAATTATTGAAACAAATAATAAATAACTGCGTTCAGGAGGGGTGGAAATTAAGTTACCAAAATTAAAATTTACCTAAGTTACGCAAGTTGTACTTGTTTATAGTATCCGCATAACGGGTGATTATTGCATCCAAATTGGTATCTGTTTCGCCAGTGCACTTCGTGATAGCAAGGTTGGTAAGACTACTAATGTTCTCTTCTTGAATATTTTCATGTCTCTCTTCTCTTGCATCATGAATAAATGGCATGTTGTTTTCTTGTAGACTCTCCATTATATCCCTATAATATATGCACAAATGAAAGAGGAAATTGTTGTAGACTCTCCATTAAAACTCAAACTTTAAACATATGAGAAGATTTAGAAGTTTAATTGAAACTAACAAAATTTTTGATTAATTGCTTGGAAAAATATAGAAATTAAAAAATTGAATTTGCAAAACTAGTATTGTTATTGCATAGATTATTTGAATATATGGTTCAACAAAAAAAAACATTGTTGATGGTATGGCATGTAAGCTTTATTTGATGTGTGTGGGTGATAAATGGAATGCTTTATTGTATTATTTATGAGATTAATATAAAGGATGCTAACCAATGAAATGAAGTGTTGATGGTTGATGTAAATAAATTATGTATATATTTGCTTACTTATGAAAGTTAAAGGTGCCCAGTCCCTTGTTTTATATATTCCTCTTTAGTTTATTGCTCTATGCTTCTCACAGTGTGTTTAGTTGGTCCTCAAGTCTCCTTTATATAATAAATCGATAAATATTGTAAAGTGCACAATCTCAATTCGATATCTTAGCTTAAATTAATTGTACAATAATATTTTCTATACAAATTGACTAGGCAATTTTTTTATTCAAATAAAGTGTGCACCCATATGGTGGCAGCTGCACGTGTATACCCCACATTTGGATACTAACATAAATTAAATATCTAGCAATATAAATTATAAAAATTAAAATCATGAAAATTATCTAACAATAAAAATTATAAAAATTTGATATTTTAAAAATACTGATCAAAATAAATCAAACAAGATTTTGTATACTGATGTTTACATCTATATATTATTAGAAAAATACGGTCAAAACATGATAGATGAATAATACAATTTGGTCAAACGGAGTTTTATATTTAAGGACGGAGGTAGTAACATAGTAGAATCTTGTTTGATTTATTTTGATGAGTATTTTAAAAATATTAAATTTTAATAATTTTTACTGCTAGATAATTAAAAATTTATTGATCAAAATTATACATTGACATACGTGTAGTGGTCAAACATAATCTTATATTTAGAGAGGAAGATAATATGTTAACATTTGCGATATTTATACTACCATTTGAACAATTACAAATAATTTTAAAGCCCATGAGAGGCCAATAATATATATGAAATGTCAAAACCAAGAAAATTATTGGATATTATAGACACTATGGGTTACTCTTAACTTGAAAATTTTCGTGATTCCAGATTCTTAACTGATATCAAATCTTTTTTTGGAGTGTTATTTTCTCCGGTCCTTAATATAAGAGAAAAAATAATTTTTGGATTTATAGAAAAACTAATGTATTTAATATGTATTATAATCTAGATATATTACTTTTTCAATGAACCAAAATAGTAATTTGTCTCTTATATTAAAGACTAGAGGGAGTATTTGTTTTCTCATTCTACAAAACATTGAAAAGCTTTAAGCAATATAATGTGAAATGTTTCGTTATTTTTACAAAAAATAATTTTAAAAGGTGATAATACAAAAAAATAATTTTATAGGAAGGAAAACAAAATTCGCTTATTTTGTAAGGGAAAAAAGTTTATTAATTCAAATTTTAATAATTCTTCCGTTTTAGAATGAGTGTCGATTTAACTCAAAAAAATTATTTTAAAATGAGTGTCGTTTTTTAATTCCAATGCAATATTTTTAATTATATCCTCTAATTACTACTTTATATATTATTTCCAAAAAAATAAATAAAAAAGTAGAGTTAAAAAAATGTTAATTTAGTAAAAAATATTATTATTTTAATATAATAATTACATTTCTTAATATGTATGAAAATATTAAAATCGACATTCATTTTAAAACGGATGAAGTAAATGTGAAGACTCCCAAAGATATTTTGGAGCTGGAAGGTCAATTGGTCGAAGATAGCTTCTTGCTTAGACTACCCACAATGGGGTAGTTGAATCTGACTTAAACAAACAAAAATCAGTCCAATGGCATGTTGAAGAAGTGGCAGGCGGAGAGAGAGGCTAAAGATGTTAAACACTTGTTTAAGGGACACGCGGCGAGCAATTGTTGGACGAAAGCTGGCGCGTGTACAACACGCGCGACAGGCGCGCGTTTCCGCCTGCGAGTCCGGAGAGAGAATCTGGTGAGGAGTAAAGTGGGCCACGTGGCCTGCTGTGATTGGTTGGCAGGATTTTTAGTATATCCTTATCTTTTAACTCAATTATTTCGTTCTAAATTAATTTTTTATTTTTTTATTTTGTTACTAAAATTCGTAATTTTTTTTTCTCTATAAATAGAGACTTGGTTCATTTGATTTGGACATAGAAAAAAATCCGAATTTTTCACTACCTTAATCAGATTATTAGTACTAATTTTAAAGTTTAATATTTTTTTTTGGTGAAATGGATCCCAATAATCAGTTCAACACCCAAAATTTTGTTTTTATTTACAAAAAACTTAAAATTAAATTATTAAGTGTTAATTATTTTAATTTAAAAAACAATCGATAATTAAAATTTTATATAATCATGAAAATAAAAATAAAAATATAAATAAGAATATGAAATAAAAAGTGGTGGGGTAGAGAAAGTGGTGTGGTAGGGTGTTGAAGAAAAACTATTGAAAAGGGTAAAAATTGATTGATTGTTGAAGTATGATGTGGAGTATTGGGAATTGAAAAAGTGGGTGTTGAAGGTGGTTTTGGGTGCTGAGGCATTGTGGGTAGTCTTATGGTATGAATAGTCATACTCGTGGGAGCCTAAAGGTTGCTTCCAAAAATAATTTTGGGGAAATGGGTCTGTCTTGTATGTAACTGTAAGTGGCTGAGTGCTGGCTTCTGTTGCTATGTTCTTGTAGTGTTTTAGCATCTTGTTTTGCAGTTGTTCTGATGCTATTTCTTGTAGTGTTTTAGCATCTTGTTGTTTGTCTTAATTGGTCCATCTTCTTTGTTGTTGGGGCCATGTTTTTTGTTTGTTCGTATTTTTTTTTTCTGCAGTTGTTGGTATTTTGAAGCAGACTTTTGTTTCAAGAGAAACTCATAGAAAAGAAAGTGTATTGACAAATGAGCTTCTCTTGTTTAGTATTATGTCGGAGAGGAAAGAAAGTGTAATAATCTCTCTTTAATTTTTAATATAAAAAGATTTTTATTTTTTAAATTTATTGAAGATCTAATGTATTTAGTCGATAATATAATTTAGATATATTAAATTCTTAATGAATTTAAAAAATAAAAATCTTCTTATATTAAAAACGGAGGGAATAACTGGGATCCACATTGAAACTCTTTCCCTCCGTATGTGGGAAGAAAGTAGGAGCTACTAAGTTGTAACATTATGAAATGCCATAGTCACTCTTGCTTTTGAAATACTTTTTACAACATAATATTTTATTATTATTTTTCAATTTATCATTTATAAGGTGGTGAAACTGTGAAGGTTTTTTTTAAAAGCATTTCAAATCGTCACATATTTTCCTTTGGCTATAGCTTCACTAATTTATAGGTACTTTTTTTTTATTTGTTATTTTTTGTTAATAGGTTTTGTTTTTATTTAAGGGTAAATATGTCAATCATTAAATATATATTTTTCTTTCCTCTTACAATCTATTCACTTTCACTTCAACTAAATAATCACAAAATTACCTTACTTTCTATTCACTTTCTTTTCACTTTCATTCCTTCAATAATCATTCCTCTTACTTTTTTTCCTACTACTTTCTTTTCTCATCCAAACAAACCCTTATACTTTTTGAAATAGTTTGTATTATATATCAAATATATTAGTTATTTAATATATTTAAAAAATAATTTTGTTTGTAATTAAGGTCAAAGTGAGTATTAGTCCAATAATAGTTATAGTTCAATTGATAAAAAATATCAAAATTATTAAATTAGATATTTATAAATGAAATTCGATCATCGATCTCTTCAATTTATATGTATGAATTTATCATAACTTTAATATTTTGCGTAAAAAAAAATGATAACTTTAATATTTATTGTATATATTAGCGGGCCAAATGGGCACAGATGAACATTATATTTTATAATGTTAACTTATATGTTGAAGTTCATTTATAAATATTTCGCACATCTATTTGTGTTATTAATAGTTAGTTTTTAGAAAACAACAAATTAAGTCACAAAGATAAAAGTTTAAAAGATTGAAATTATAGAAGTTGTTAATAATATTAAAAAATCATAGAAGTTAAAATTTTAAAAAATAGCCGTTAGGGACATTTTGTGTATTATAAAAAAGGGCTACACCAAAAATAAAGTATTCCGTTTATTATATATATATATATATATATATATATATATATATATATATATATATATATATATATATATATATATAGATAAAAAATAAGCATTAAAATAATTAACACACATAAAGTAGGAGAATTAAGATGAGAATTCCGATTCCGTTTATAAACATATGAAATGAAGTACAGTAAATGTTGTAAATCGGAAGTGACAGGTGCACAATCTTAATTTGGTATCTAGATTAATTCCATTCAAATTGAGTATGCAGTTTTCCATTCAAATCGAGTATAACAGATTTGTCAGCACCTTATCAATTATCAACATGACATTAGCGGCTGCGGTACTTTAAGGAACTTATACTGGGAGCTGCTTATGTACGTATTCGTATTGTACTACTAGAAAAATTATACAGTTTAGATAAATCTTTAATTTTGAATAAAAAATCTGAATTCTAAACAATTTTTTTTTAATTCTATCCTAAACTACTTATGTACCCCATATTTGGATACTAACATGAACTAAACTTATTTTTATAAAACTATCAAATTTTAATTTTTGTTTATTTTAATCTTACAAAATTATTATGTAAATAGCTAGTTTTAATCTCTACTATTAAATTAATATATATCTTTTAAATGAATTTTTCATACATATTATAAAAAGCTTTAAAAAAATGAGCTAAACTGCCCTTTAGCAGGTTAAACATATATATGATTAATTGATCTAAAAACATCAATTTGTTCTTTCTAAAATATATGTTCAAAGTTAGTTTAATTTATTACATAAGTTATTTTTTTATAAGTGAATCACTCATTGTAGAGTGGAGAGCACTTAATTCATGAATAATATCAGCTGCCAGTCTGCTACCAACTAAGTTGACCGAAGAGATCTATATTTTTGTTTTTCATATGAATTAATTAAAACATATTTGACTTTATTTATCACCCAAAAGAAAGCATATATTTGACTCATAAGTTAAAATATAATAATTTTAAAAACAGAGAATAAAGGAAACAAATAATTTGTCAAAAATAATGTTAGCAACAATCTCTCTTTTGAACACTTTGTAATATTATATTTCTAATTAATTTAAATTCGTGTTGACGGTAGTAATCGTTGGTATTTTTGGTAACTCTTGTGTTCCATGGGCTCGACCCTGTTGACTCACCATCCCTCGACTTGGTTTCCAATTGATTTCGGTATGCTTTAACAAGATTTGATTCATCGGCGATTGATACAGAGGTCTCACTCTGTCAAGTCTATCTCAATAATCGTATCTTTCATTGATTTCAGACGGTCTAGGCTTGAAAAAGTCATCATGCTTGCTGCTTGTTTCAGGGAGTAGTGGGTTTGTGGGTTGTTTCATGCAGACGGTTGGTTCATTTGTCTCAAATTTTAGGACTTCTATTATGTCTTAGGATTACTAGAAGTTGGTTTATTTTATTGTATACACACTTTTGTTTGGACTCATTGAGTTAGGTTTATGTCCCTCCAATTTTTGTATGTATTTCTTTTTATCCTTTTTTAATATAATAAAGAGATATAGAGAAAGAAAGGGAGCAAAATATACTTTATCCTATGATGTCTATATGCTCTTCGTCTTATAAAAAAAATGCGGATTTTACTATTTTATGTAGACCTGTTTTCATTGTGAATGACTCACAATATGATTTTCAACCAATTAAAAAGATAGTGTTAAAAAAAATTCTAAAGAGAGTATTAATATCAACCCTCTATTTGTCAAATCAAGCCGCTTTCCTTGAATAATACTATCAAAGAATATTATAGTGTATTGATTTTTTCATAGTTGTTCTTAATTACTAATGTGTGTCAAAAGAAGAAACATTTTTCCCTTAACCAGATAAATATCTATCTATAAATTAAGACATTGAACTAAAGTGATTAATATGTTCCATAAAAGACAGAGTTCAAGAAAATTTGAGTTCGAATTTTTGAATTGAACAACTTATTGGCCATATTTATTTACTTACATCGCAACCGAACTTTGAACTACTAGAACTTCATTATGACAAGAACAAGAGGGTAATAAAAAAAATCTATATAAAAGAAAATATTTATTTAAAATTAGGATTCAAATCCAGTTAATTCACCATCTTAAAAAGGGAATTAACAAATAAATTCATATATACTCTTATTCTGGCTCCCATTGATTTTGGTGGCAGATTTTACTAAATTCATAAATTTCAACAAATAAATTAAAACCATTACTTTGGTATGAGCGTGTTTTTTTATATACAATTGAGGGCTTAAAGACCAGAAAGAGATAAATTAAGAAACAATCGTCCTATTCTTAGGGTAGTAGTTTCCGTCATACTATCAGCTAACAAAATGGCCCTAATAACATCCAGGCAATCTTCAACAAAAAGTACCGTAAGATCTAAAAAGCAACCAATATTTAACCAAAATATTACTGTAACTTCTTTATACACATGAGCAATATTCACTTCCCAATCAATGCGCAATTCAACATAATTAAATTCCCAATCTTTTAGCCAAACACAAACCCTCCAAATACATCCCTCGAATTTCGTGTTTTCCTTCCTTCCTACTTTCTTCCCTTCAAACCAAACGGACCCTAAAGGCATTACAAACATCAACACCTTTAGCAAAATCTCCAAGTCATCATGCATTATCCTTGGTTTCCTCTAATAACCCCACCACATTCAGCACATCTTCCTTCCTTGCAAGCTCCATCGGTGTTTAACTTCACGAAATTCACAACCAGAACCGGAGGTATTCAACTATCCATCCAACTTAAAATTCTTTATTATGTCCATGTTTTCACGCATTGCCTTATTATACTCGCGACTCAACTGCAAGATGCACCGATATGCTTGGTCGATAAAATTGCGCTCATGAGTTTCCTTATTCCTCCACGTCCACACACAATAACACATCAAAGCCCAAAAATCACCCCACATAACTCCGTTACTCTCTCCACTATTAAACCCACTTGGGTTGGTCTGGTGGTATTGATTTGAGACTTGAAAGTGTGTTCCTCCTTAAAATTTCTTGTTCGATTATCTCCAGTGACAATTTAGATATGCTAATTTCTCTTCTTAAAAAAAAAAACTATTAAAATTGATCAGCATAATCGATCTCCCCGGTGCCGATATATGGTATGTGCAAACCTTCACGCATTGCACTACTATATATTTTGCAATCTTAATTTTTTTGTGGGGGAAATGCAAAAATAGTATTAAAACACTTACATGAGAATAATTCGAAATCAAAATAATTCAGGCACACACAAATAAAAAATATTAAAAGATGAATAATTTAATCACATCATTTAATTCTATTATCTTAAAAACTTTTGATTTATGAGTGTGTTCAAATACTTTTTATCAGAATTTATGTCAAACTAAAAACAATATTTACATGGTCACAACTCTGTACTAAAAACACCTTGAATAGCGGTTATGGGCCGAAACAAATACACAATTTTCACTCACCAATGCTACAACAGTTAAGCACAACACTTGAATATTGAATAGGGAAATGTTGTGGTACATCCCATATGGATGTATATAGTATATACCCTGAGTTAAAGAGGAAAAATGCATGAGAGAATATATGTAAGTAGTAATCTGATAGGAGGAAAAATATAGAGGGAGATGTTGAATGAATGTACGAAAATAAAGGATTAATATCATTCTTGTATCGAATAATGTGAGTCTTTACTCTTTAGAGCAGTACATGATAATATAGATTGATAAACTTTTATCCATTTGTACACATTAACACAAATAATAATAAAAAATTAACATATTATAAATATGATGTTTCTATAATTGTTTAATGCTTTTTTCTTCTTTCTTTTTGTAGAAATATACTCTCCTGTAATTTATTGCATAAATGCTCTCTTTCTAATTGCTTTTCCATCATTGTTGTTTTTTTGTTTCATCTTCTCCATTATTGTTATTGGTGATTATTTTGATATTTTGTTTATTATTAAGATTTAGGAAGACTTTGGTTATACACCCATTATTATTATTATTATTATTATTGGAAATTTTAAGTCAGATTTAAATTTTGTGGCTTTATATTCATTTTATAAAATGATAAGCTATTAGAAATTTATATATAAAGTAAAAAGATTGAAATTTGAACTTTAATAATAAATATCTGATCTAACAATTTTAATATTTTCTTTTAGTTGAATTAAGATTTATAGATAAATGGTAATATTTAAGATGGAAAAAAAATATTTAAGATGGAAAAAAAATAAACATTTCGATGCTTTCGTATAAATTAAACGTGATTGTTGTAGACTATAGATTATAAGTAGTACTCTGTTTTAAAATCAGTGTCGCTTTAGTTCAAAATTTTTGTTTCAAAATGAATGTCGTTTTTCAATTCTCAATGCAACATTTTTCAAATATACCCTCTAATCATTACTTTATACATTATTTTTAAGAAAACAAAGAAAAAAGTAAGGTTAATTTAGTAAAAATGTTATTACTTTAAACATAATGATTGCATTTCTTAATATGTATGAAAATACCAAATATGACACTCATTTTGAAATGAAGGGAGTATTAATTACTCCCTCCATCCCAAAACTATTGTCTTTCTAGCTTTTTAGTTTTGTCCCAAAACTATTGTCCTTTTCGGAAACCAATGTAAAATTAATGTTAGTTTACCATTTGTATCCTTACAAAAGTTAAAGCATTAATTAAATATATTTTATCTTTCTTAATAAAGTAAGGGTAGAAGAGACTTAACTTATCAATCTTTATTGCTTCTTAATCTACGTGCATAACTCTAAAAGGACAATAGTTTTGGGACGGAGGGAGTAGTTTATAGAAATGACTGTCCATAGTCGTATATGTCAATTGACAAATACTAAAACTATTATATCAAACGTCTATGATAGAATCTAATCTCTAATAAAATTCCTGTATAAATTTATACTACCTCCGTTCTTTATTATAAGAGACAAGTCACTTTTTAGATTCATTGAATAATTAATATATCTGGTCCATATTATAAACCAATACATTAATTATTTAATGAATTTAAAAAGTGGTTTGTCGCTTGTAATAAAGAATGGAGGTAGTAATTGTTTTGTCATCTTATCTTATCAACAAAAAAAAAAAAAAAAGACCTAATTACCTCCAATTAAGGCGGTAATATTTACCCTCGAAGCAACATCTCAATATCCTGCCTCTTAATCCAGCGGCATACTAACCGCATTGACAAAACTACCCTTCTTCTTTTCCACTTCCAACTCTAACCAGAGTCAAAGATCCTCTTTCTCTTTCTTTTTCTCATTTCTCGAAAATTTTCTCTCCAATTCAAACCGCTTTCTATTTCTATTTCTATTTCTTCTCCGTCATGAATCAATCTTCAAAATAGAATACAAAAAAACCTTCATGGATTTACTTGAAGGCGTTGGCGAAAGTTCATCGCCACCGCGTTCTTTTGGCGGTTACAACAACTACGATGTAAGAACCGACGTTTATAACCGTTTGGTTGAAACACGTCACGATCAAGCCGTTTCAAATCCTGATTTCCGTGAACAGCTTGAAGCTCACTTCAATCGTTTACCTCCAAGGTTCATCAATTCGATCGTTAACGTTAACGTTCTCCGTTTTCAATTTCATTTTCTCGTTATTGTTTTGAATTTTAACTATTTTTGGATTGTTACTATTTTGAATGCATTCGTAATCGTATGTGTCGATGATTTAGCTAAGATTTGAGTTCGTAGTAGATTAAGAGAGTAAGGAAATGAAGTGATGGAAATATTGTTATTGTTTCAGTTATGGACTTGATGTTAATGTGGATAGAGCTGAAGATGTTTTACTTCATAGGAGTCTTCTTGATTTGGCAAGAGATCCGGATAAGCGTCCGGTTTACCATATACGCCTCTTGGAGGTATATTGATTGTTACTTTTATTTAATTTGGAATGAGTTCTATAATTAGAAACTTCATTTTCAAGTGCAACATGTTTAGTAGCTCATCATGATAATTATTTTTCACATATACACCGATACAACACTGACACATAGACACTAGTGATACTTTGAAAGAGCGAAAGTGATTGAATATAACCACATGTGTCGTATGTATTATGCTAGACACACTTAGGTCTGTACTGAATTTTATTCTCGCGTACCAATTTTCTTGGCAGAATATTTCTAATAGGACAGATGGTGAAGATCAAGAAATTGTAAGTTCTCATACTAGCCCCGAGGCCGAGACATCTTCTCATGTAGCAAATGGGGGAGTCATCGCATCTCTTAAGAGGTATTCAGTGAAATGTGAATCATAATAATAATGTACACACACACACACATTCACAGGAAGTTTTCACGAAACTGTTCACTGTTGATGAAAATACAAATTTTATCTTTTCATAATATGTGTAATTTCTATCTGTAGGACAAGAGACCTGGCAATTGAGTTTGAGTCTTGCTCAAAGTTGGAGGACCTAAATTTGGATGTCATAAAGAACTCCAAGGAAACACAGGAAAAATTTGTAACCGACAGCTTTTCCCAGAGGTACCAATTTATAAAAATTGTGATGGCAATTCTTACTTTATCTTTCAATTTTTGAAATGATTATCTTGTTACATTCACCAGAACCCAATATGGCTGCAATTGTTATTATTTTTATTGTTGTTGTTTGGAGAGCAGGAATTTAGCTCTATACCTGTTGCCAGATATGTATGTGTGTCAAATATTACTGTTTATTGACCATGATAAAAAATCTGCTAGAATTACAAGTGAAATTCGAAAGTCTAAACCTCTAAGAGTATGTGCTATGTGAGAAAATGAGAGAAAGATAAAAAAAAAACTGAGTGAAGTGTATTCTGAGAATGTGAAATGTGAATTTAGTTCTAGAATGAAAATAATAATTGCTACTAATTGAGCAACAGTTTTGATATTATCACATAGAATCCAAATGTGTTAATTCCGTTTTCAACAAATAGCTTCCCTTTAAGGACGAAGAGGCATTGATGTCTATGTATTCTTTTTCATGAGAGCCTCCTAATCAGACTTCATGACTGCTTAACGTTCGGGTGACTCAAGGCTTTTAAGACTAGTGTACGTTAGCCTTGGTTTGTAAGTTCTGAATTTTGGTTTGCACAGGATAAATGTTTGGGTGGTCGACTAGGAAGGATAATGCCGTGGAACCTGGGGTCACAACACGACTTGGACCGGAGGAAAATGCACAGTTTGTTGCAAAAGAAGGGTATGCTTGATTCTCAAAACCAGTGGCATGATCAACAATTGATTGATACTGTGGTGAAACCTGAGAGTTTACCACATAATGATGAAGTCTGTGTGCTTTTAGAACAGGATCAAGTTGCTGCTTCCAAACGAGAAAGCTGCTATCATTCAACTTCTCAATGATAGTATAGGAGAACTGTGTCTGTGCACTAATTAGAATAGGGTTCACAAGCAAAGGAGGTACTCTCGACAACTAAAGTGGTGCAGTAGTGCAGTAGTGCTTGGGCATTGCACTACGATTGTGAATGCAGAGGTTCCACATGAAGAGGTGGATTCTGTGATGGTAGTGGTTGAAAATTGTGAAATTCATCAAGTGAGGGAAAATAAGGACGAGTAGGATTGGAAGCCATGATTAAGCTTTAGAGGCTCTAGATACCATGAAAGGATCTGATGAAGGATTTATAGAGTGAATACAGAGAGAATTTGAGAGTTGAGAGTAAGATAAAACTGAATCTGCTATGTAAATTCTGATTATTGAAGTTATGAGATCAAGCAATAGGACTCTGATATTTATAGTACAGGGTAGTTACAAGAGATTAGTTCTGAGTTGTTGACAGATGTTAACTGAATCTGATATGGAAGTTCAGTGAATTGGAATGATGAGACTAATCAATAGCACTCAAGTATTTATAAATTTTATAATATAGGGCAGTTACAAGATATTAGTTATGTGTTGGTTACAGTTACTGACAGCTGTAACTAATTCCAGTTGTGTAATGGTTATACTATGCACATAACAGGGTATAATAGAGTACGTTAACAGAAGCTATTCAAGCATATACTCTAACAGATACTAAAGCAGAAGCCAACAGAAGCGACTTGAAGCAGAAGATACCAGAAAATAGTAGAAGCACCTATGCTATATATATATATATATTATGGAATGCAATATCAACAATCATACAACTGAAAATACAACAAGTTATATGCAATCTTAACGCTAACTGACGCGTTGATGTTGATAGCTGTTCCATGTATGTCTAAAATGAGAGAAGGAAGATGTTCTTGAATCAACCATTTACAGATTCATATCAAGCAGATAATAGGCCCCAACAAAAACATTATATACAATATAGAAAAATTCATTTGGGTTGGAAAGTTTGTTTTGCTTAGATGTGTTTGTGTATTTTTTTAAAAATCTTTTCATTTTGGAGGATTTACTAGTGTCCCTGTGTTTGTGTTATTTTTATGCAACTTAGAAGTTCATGGGTGACTGGTAGATTTAGCCTTCTTCCACAGTGCTGGAGAAATTGGACCTTTTGACCTTAAGTCTTTAACTCTTCATAATGTGATCTCTCTATGCTGCAAATTAAAGTATTACTTATTGGGGCGAAATGTTATCTGCATGATTCAATATCTTTGCTTGTGGAAAATAAGTTTAATGTAAAATGCAGGCATGAACATTCAACTGTCCCAGTTCATGAAATAATATTTTCTGCTGTTGACAAACCAAAGCTTTTAAGTCAGGTATGTTTCAAAAGTTTATCTTATCTTTTTATTACTAAAATTTGCATTTTTTTAAGTTAATTTTAAACTCGAAAATGTAAGTGAGCTAGATTTTTCATCTACACCACATAAAATAAATGGGTTTATTTTCCATTGTTTTATTGATTCAACATGTATGTGAAATTTGTGGAATTAAATGAAACTTTCCTCAAAATTGAAGGTATTTGATAACTAGAGGTTTATTGAGAAATTTGGAGTATACTGTCATATAAAGCAAAGATAAAATGAAGCTAATAGACACTTTTTAAAAGCTTACGTGGGATATTGAATAACAAAGTTTTAATACACAGACTTTCTGCACCGTTGTGTCTTCATAGTGATAAGTGATTTGTTTTCTTGACAGTGACACGTGATTTGTATTATTTCATATTATTGTTAATTTAATACATTATAATTCCTACACTATCCATAAACATTAGATAGAAAAGATCTGGGGGGGTCCAGAAGTCCTAGTCCTAGCTCAACTGGCAAAAAATGCCGAAATTGCTAGGCCGGACGTCCATGAGCGGGGTTCGATCCCCGGTCCCTCCACTTTGTGTGTGTGAATTTATAATGGCTTTACCAAAAAAAAAAAGATCTGGGGGGTGGATGTGAGGTCTTTCCTTTGTGCGAACTCGGCTACATTTTATTATATTATTGAAGTATGAGGTTCTAATTTTTTAATGCCTTAAAAAATAATTGATGAATATTATTTTCTATTGATAGATAATATGACTTTTATCTTATGAATATTATTATCTTAGCTGTCCGCTTTACTGTCTGATATTGGGCTTAACATCCGGGAAGCACATGTATTTTCCACAACTGATGGCTACTCCCTTGACGTTTTTGTGGTAGATGGATGGCCACTAGAGGTATGCTGCTAATTGACGATGAATTTGATGCTATTTGTTTCCCCTTGAAGACCTCTGTAAAAAGTTTTTTCTTTGAAATCAGTCATTGTTCATTAATTTAAATTTTACATTGGCATTTGTGTTGTTGCATGCATTTGATAACTTCTCAAGTTATTATACAATTTTGTACTTGATGGTTAAAATGTTCAACCCTGCTACTGACATCTAATGCTTTGAAGAAGATGGATTAGGTGCGAACACCAGGATTTATACTCAGTAAAGTATATCTGGATTACTATTACTTAAAAATAAGAATTTTATCAGACTTTTAAATTTGGATTGAAAAGTGAATTAGTTGAAACTGGGGCATGAGCTTGTAGGATATGAAGCAGCCTTGTTATTGTATTTATCGTGTCAGGGGTCTGTGCTGAGTCCCATTGTTGCTGACTTTGCAATTTTGTGCTCAGGAAACCGATGGTTTGTATGCTGCTATGGAAAAAGCTGTAGCAAGGAGTGAGGTGCATTTTGTCTCCTTGACTTTGTATCTACAAAATCTTATGTCTGTTTTGTTTGAGATGTTGAATTATATCTTCGTCAAGAATGAATAAATTAATAATTCTTGATGTTCATTGCCCTGATTTCCTATAATGAACTTTTAAAAAAGTAACAGCTTTAGAATTTCTTTGGACATGGCTCATGACTATAGGATCCCAGGGGAGGAAAAGTATTTGGGATTTTAAAACTGGATATAGATAAATAGATCACTTATAACAAACTTAACAAATCCTGGAAAGCAGTTAGAGTTATAGCTTTGAAAAGTAGTATTGCAGTTTCCCATGGCTTAGAGATCTTACACTCCTTCCTGCCATCAAAGCCTATAAAGTGGACAACTGTCAAGAGAAGCTGGAGAAACCCTCAAACCCAATGCTCATACAAAATGCCAAAATAAAAATGGTGGCCTTGTTCAATCTCCAAAATAAAACACATACATAAGGAGTAACACAACTTGTCAAGCCACATACGAGTTTGTTACGTATAATTAATATCACTATTGATATCATTGTCCCAGAATAGTCTTCAGTAATGTCACGAACTATATTTTATGTAAAATTCATTGTACACAATTCCCCTTCATAAACTATAGTCGATATGTATCTTGCTCTTGAGCTTTTAGTAAATATTCAGAAAACCCACTCTGTTCACCAGAAATCCACTTCAGTCACAGAAAGTGTAATGTGTATTTCACGTGATCACAAAATAATTGTGACTCGTGGTGTTTATATATATATATTGTGTGTGTGGATATGTGATGATATACTTCATTTAAATAACAATTAATGTATGCTTGAGGTTTCCTGCTGCTCTGCTTTTTGGTGGTTTTAAGTGGCCACGTGGGTACATTTATCTTCTCTTATTTCTACTCATATAGTCTATGTTTAATGATTGGGGGGAATTTTGTAGTGTTTAGTAATTTGCTTTCACTGCATCTGGTAAAGTTTACGGAGACTTCTATTTTACTTCTTTTTAAATCTAGGGTGTTAGAAATTATGTAAATAAATAGTTATGGTTGATAGTATTAATTAATATTAGTATAATCTCATGTTCAGGCCATCTCTCATCCAATGTGAGACGCTTAACACACACTCTCATATCCAACACTATGGGACTTGGTGGGTGAATATAAATGGTGGGTGGCTCGATAGAGGAAATCTTATAACATGTGGCTCGACGGATCTTTAACCAAGCTCTAATATCATTTTAGAATTTTTGGTTTGGCCTAATTCAACCCTAAATAAAATGATATAGTTCTGATTTGTAAGACACATAGGTTCTTTCAATTCATTCTCAACATGGTATCAGAGTCTAACATAAATTTTGTTATTCCACCTGCATTTTGTTTACGCTTTAGATGTCCAATCTTGTGCGTAAGAGTGTGCGCTTTGATCCATGTTATGTTGTCCACATTAGTCCATACTTCATACCAAGCGCGAAAGATTTGTTCCTCTTGCTGGGCAAGAGGATGCGCAAACCTCCATTTCAAGCTCACTGTACCAAGTATTCCTTTGATAGAGGCTCTGACGGTGTTGCTTGTTTGGATCGAGAGATTCACTCTCACAACTCATCAGCATAAAGGGATGTGCTGTGAGTCCTACATCGACCATATATATGGTCTAAGTAGTGCTTATAACTTTATAAGGTTTGACGGTTCTCGCCTTACAAGGGGGTTTTGTAGGGATGAGTTTGGTCATGAGCCCGAATTTTATCATTCCAAGAAACAAAGAGTCGTTGCAAGGTTAAGTGCAGAAGAAGAATATCGATATCGAGCCATGACATCAACTACTTGTGAGTTCTATGGCGTAAATAATTACTTCATGCGAGTTCATAAAATAAAATTAGTTACTTTAGGATCAGATTTGGAGATGCTAATCATGCTATTTGGATGACACTTATGAATACTTAATTTGCTTTGCTGTTGCCTCAAATCCAATATTTCGTGGGAGGAATAAACAGACTGTGATAGATTGTTGTTTTATTAGGGAGAATGTTCTGTCTAGGGAGATCACTAGCTTTGTTGGTTGAACAATTAGCAGATGTAATGGATTCTCCGGTTCTCTTTATCGTTTTCTCTCTTTCTCAACACTGGATAATTACACAGTATATTACTTCATTTAAAAATTAGGAAAATCACACACATTAGCCAAAGTTTAAAGTGGTATTTTTGATTTTATCCTAATATTTGGATTCAGTAATACTCTTGCTAAGCATGTGAGAGAAGCCTGTAATATTGTAATCAATATTCTTCCTTTCTCTAGGGGTCATGGTCTCATTCTTCAAATTCTCATTCAGCTGTGGCAAAAGCCTTAGCGGCAGAAGGAAAATCTGGAGACTGGGAAATAGACAGAAGGTCGTTAAAGATAGGAGAAAAAATAGGATCTGGGTCCTGTGGAGATTTGTAAGTTGCGTTTTGCCATTATTTTTTCTATATTTCTTTAATTTTTCTTTCTATTCTGCTCTATATCATAATATTTATATTCTTGTGCTTCTAATTCACTTTATGTTTCGGACAGGTATCATGGAGTTTATCTTGGTGAAGATGTTGCTGTTAAGGTTCTGAAATCTGAGCAACTGAATGATGCCTTAGAGGATGAATTTACTCAAGAAGTAGCAATTTTAAGGTCAGTATTTTGCTGCTCTCGGTTTAAGAATTACGAGAATCCTGCATATTGCATCAATTATTTTTCTTATAAATTACTTTTCTGAAAAATTATTAAATGTTTGTTCTTGTTTGTTGTACGGTATATATTTTTTAAGGGTTTTTCTATCATGTGCAAATTTGCTCATGTTAAGAAGTTCGAAATAGTAAGTTTTTGTTGAAACATGTGCATTTTATATTAAATGTATAAATTTGTAATAAATAATTGTTGTTTTTCAATAAAAAAAAAAGTACTACTTTTAGTTTATTTTAACATTTGCAATATTGCACATGTTAGACAAACCCATTTTTTAAACTCTTAATATGTTCCCTTTTCCTTCAGGAATATTCTTAAATTCTAAATATTCTAGCATAATATCAAGATATTATAAGATATTTTCTTATACTCCAACACCCGCATATTTAAGTCGGTAAAGAAAGAATTTAAATATCAACTCTAGTACCAAGTCTTAAAAAGTGGTTTGGCATGCTACAAAAATATCAGTCCTAATTTTTTCAAGGAAAGAAAAACAGACCTCGCTCTTTTCTGGTACACTAGTGACTTGTACTTTTTATCAAGTGTGTAGACCATGCCAATAAACTGCTTAGTTAGCCACTTCCTTACAACTGTTCACTTGGTTAATCGATCTCAGTCTATTAGAAACTTCTTAGTTTCTTATTGATGTTTTCTGTGTTGGGATTCGTCTATCTGCTACTATCTCTGTCTCATTATTAGTGTCTTATTTACAATACTTTTCTGTCTCAAATTAATTGCCACTTTAGAATATCAAGACAACGCTTATTAACCTTTTCCAACAATGCCCCGTTTAATTGAATAGTTCATCTAACTATTCCACTACTACTGCTGCTTTCAAGTTTCAACCACTCTAATTAATATTGGTATTTTTAACTTCAGACTATACACAAAATTTTGAGGTTGAATTCAACATAACTAATCATTTTCCTAAGAAGTGTGCATTACCTTACACATAATATGAAACAGAGGGAGTACTTAGTTTAAATGCATTTGTTTACATTACTTAAAGTCTCACAAGGATTTAACTATGCATCATCAAGATATAAGTGTAAAGATTTCTCACTTTCTCCTTTACACTGCCTATATACACCTTTTTCTAACCTGAAATTATTTTGACAAATTGACTTTTGTGTTTCTGAATACAGACAAGTACGTCATAAAAATGTTGTTCGTTTCATTGGTGCATGCACAAAGTGTCCACATTTGTGCATAGTAACAGGTATTAGATTTATCCATTTGGTTATGCTGATACATAGTTGTAAAATATCCAATTTTATGTGTACGTGTAAGTCAGGCCCTTTATTGAGAGATGCCTTACGTAACTAAACGCTATCATGGGCCCTTTATTCTGTATATTCTTGCAGAGTATATGACTGGGGGAAGTCTATATGATTACTTGCACAAAAATCATAATGTCTTGGAGCTGTCTCAGTTACTCAAGTTTGCCGTTGATGTTTGCAAGGGAATGGAGTATTTGCATGGAAACAACATAATTCACAGGGATCTGAAGACAGCCAATTTGCTGATGGATACACACAATGTATGAATTCACTGTTGTGCTGCTGAATATTTTTTAAATTTCTTATCATGACAGGCGTTTATTTTGTTTTCAAGGAAATGTCGGTTGCATGTTTGTTATTTTATAAAATTCTATATCTTTTAAGTCGTTTCTTCATTTCTGATTAGGTTGTTAAAGTGGCAGATTTTGGAGTTGCCCGATTCCTAATTCAGGGGGGAGTGATGACTGCAGAAACTGGAACTTATAGATGGATGGCACCAGAGGTTCACTATCTGAATTATAATCTGTTATTCTTTTTCATGTTTTAATATCATGTTGAACTAATGGGTAATGTAGAGACAAGGGTTCTGGTCCATTAATAATAACTAAATGTTTCATCTTTTTTTGAATCAACTAAATGTTTCTTCTGATATTTGAGTTTGGGATCTTAAATTTTAATTTGCATTTTCTTGTTAAACACTTCAACATAAACTGTTTGAATATGTGAAATATCTCATAATATCAAAGATATTATGTCAGAGTATTTTAGTTTATCTCCTAGGATGTTAGGATATGTAGAAGTTTCTGCTGGGTTGATTTCTTAGGATGTTAGGATATTAGGATGATAGGATATTTTAGTCCAATTGGGGAGAATATTATGATGTTTTTTTTTTGGTACAAAATTATTATGATGTTTTATTTGTCATCTTTTATAATTTAAGCTTTTAATTATGGGTCTTGCTAACTTGTGCCCTAAGGGTACTAAGGGCACATGTTACGGTATTTAAAAATAGAAATTTTGTATTGAAAAAATAATTTAAATTTTTTTAAGGAATTGAATGCATGACTGTTAATATAATATTTCTATACTGATCTTTAACATGTGTCTTAGGGCACTTGTTAGCATTTTCCTTTAATTATAATGGACACAACCAATAACTTACTTTCTCGCCATTTCCTTTTCTGCCTAAACCTAAGCTAGAATGCAAGGAAATAATATATTTTTTATGCTCTATATTCTTGTTATTACTAGACGTGTTTATCTTACTGTTATTGCATTTTATCTCAAGGTCATAAACCACCAGCCTTATGATCAGAAGGCAGATGTGTTCAGTTTTTCCATAGTACTATGGGAACTAGTGACAGCAAAGGTATAGCCAAAATTGGAGTTATAGTATTTTATTCTCTTACTTATCATCCTTGCCAATTCATTAAACTGATACTTTATATATATATATAGAGAGAGGGAGATTCTTGTAATGAGTGACATATTTTTTTCCTTTTGGTACTTCAGGTACCATATGATACCATGACTCCACTTCAAGCTGCTTTGGGTGTGAGACAGGTTTGTTCTTTATTTATTTATCAGTGAGATTTATGTTTGAAGTATAAAATTGAGATCTCAATAAATTGTTTCCGTAAAACTGCACAACAATACCATATCAAATATAAAGCACGCCTTCTTTACAAACACCATACCTACTGTATCGACGCCCTCTTTGTTACAGTGTTCTACGAGTTGGCTAGCTTGTCGATGTCATTTTTAGATGATCTTGTCTAAGAGTAATCTAACTCATAACAGGCCATTTACAACAATTTCCAATCAGTGTCCATCAATTGGTCAAGTTCTATAGTTGATAAACTTTTTTTACAGAAAACAACATTGTATAAGGATGGAGGGACTAATGATACACCATTGTATAAGTTGCAGTGTTCAACCAGTAGTTTGCACTTTTGTGTCCGACCCAGTTGTGGATTTGTACATTTTTCAGGGACTGCGACCAGAACTGCCAAAGCATGGGCACCCTAAACTATTAGATTTGATGCAAAGATGTTGGGAAGCTGTTCCTACCAGTCGTCCATCCTTCAATGAGATAAGAGTTGACCTTGAAAATCTTTTGCTTGAAGTGGAGGTAAACTATATTAACTGCTATCTTCATAAAAAAAATGGTTCCTATTTTTTGTTATTTATTATAAGCATTTAACATAGGTGATTTCTGTCCATAAAAACTTCGCTGGTCTGATCATAGTTTTTAATGTGCAAATTGCAGAATAATTCAGAAAATAATGGTGCTTAATATTTCAAGCTCAAACTATTATATTCCACTTATTTTCAGACGATTGGGGATGTCTTTCGCTATTCAAATAGCTGTAGAGTTTTCCACGCTCCCTTTTGCACTGAGGGAAAAAGGACTTCACAAAAGCTGACCAATACAGAGTGAGAAATTGTAAAGAGGCACACTAATGTTATAGTTTATATAACTGAAATATATATATCCTACAAAAAGTCACGTCCAATATAACTGTGTAAAGATGTTTTGAAAAGAGGAGTTTGCTCCACAGTTATTGATTTGTTTTTTTCGTTTGACGTAAAATCAATGAAGTGTATTCTGAGGGTAATGTTTCTGTTGAGCAATCAATGTTTCATATTGTACATTAATATATTATATATTATTAATGACATATATAAGGTGATGAACCCAGCTAGCTTACTGCAGAATGTTATCTTCGTTTTCCTTATCAATTCTGCAAGATTTATTTGTTGTTTGGTTTTACAAATCAGTGTTAATATTTTTATTTGTTTGGGTGAAAAGGTGACATATATGTTAAGCTCTTGTGAACAAAAGATGCAACAATGGAAAGGCTCTCTTGATAACAGCATGCTTTGGCTATCATAAGTATTATGCCTCGTATTGATTAATTTATACTCCCTCCATTTCAAAAACAAAATATTATTTCAATTTTTTTATCGAGTAATTTTTTGGCTACAAATTCATCCTTTGAAGTGAATGAGTCAGGAATTTCGAATTTGAACTCGTCTTTGCATATATAATACAAAATTCCTATCAACTGTGTTGTAAAAATGAGTACTTTTTTGTTTGGTTACTATAAAAAAAGAGTACTCTATGATAAGTGAAATGTGAGAATCTGTGTGATTAATAGCCTAAAGGTAGGCTTCTTCAAAAAAAAAAAAAACCATCAAGGTAGTTAGTTTACTTTTTTATTCATCGTGAACAATTTTGAAGACTAAACCTTAGAATATGTGGGATTCAATGGACAGTAGATTCTCCTTAAGAATTTTACAATTATTGCATGCCCAAATTTGAGATCGTCACTTGATTGACAAAATGCATTTTATAGTTGAACAGACTTGACTATAGTATCATCTCTAATATTTTGCTTATAATTTAGTCTAGATAGAGTTGACTGATAAATGATAATCGATGGCAATATGTATAGATACCAAATATATGCCCAAATTCAATTTTACTCCTTCTTCATGAAATGAATACCCATTTGCTTCCTGTCCAGATACATATTGTCCAGTTTCATTTCAATCATTTGGTTTTTGTTGGACATAAATTCAATCATTTGAATTGTCCTTCATTTTATTGGGTGACTTCTATTTTAAAAAGTAAAAATTGTTAATTCCAAAATAAATTTATTGTAGTTAATCCAACATAGTTGTGTCTACTGTCTAGTGGAAAAGACCAAACACCTCACAACATTGGAAAATAAAATAGAGTCTTGTTAACATGTGTCATAAGGGTATATTTTAAGGAATTCAAAAATAGAAAATTTACATTAAAAAATATAATATATTGACTTTAAAAAGTATAACACTGTTTGGATAGGATTATCTCTTGTGTAAAAAATTTATGATAAACAAAATAAAATTAACAGATCAACTAAAATTTGGTTTTGTAAAGAAAAAAGTAACCCATAGCAATTCAATATCCTAAAAATGTAATTTTTAAAATGTAGACAGATACCTAACAAACTTGAATAATTACAATTATTTTTATTAGAAAAATAACTACCCTACAAAGATGAACTGATATAGCATGGATTCAAACGTGAGCACATGGTTTAGGAGGAGGAAGACCCACAATCAAAGAAACATCATAATCAACTTCAATCATTTTTAGTTGTTTTTTGAAAGGGATATATCATCTTTAGTTGTTGTATATTACTTTTATTATTTTTAGCAGCATTCTATCCATCTTTAATCTTCTTGCACTACAAAACCAAAAAACAATTGCAACACGCTTCTAAAAGTTAAAATAAATTAAAGCCTTCTATTGAAAATTTGAAATTGGAGGATGCTTACATATATTATAGTTCAAGGAGTTTCTATTTATTACTTCAAGGAGTGGATTTTTAGTCATTAGAATTCATAATAAAAAAAATTGAAAATTGTTATTTTGAAAGATAATTTGTCTAATTTAATAAAAGTGAATAATAATTCAAATAACTATATTTTAAAAAATATTATATATATAATGTAACCTAAAAAATATTATAGTATATTTGATTGAAAATTCAATTCAATTATTTTTATAAAGATCCAATTAAAACTTCAATTCAAATATCAGGATTTGACAGTAAAATAAAACTTAAATATTTTTTTTCTAATTATTGATCATGTCTGCTGGACACTTGGAAGATAGAGCACAATAAAATAAAATAAATAATTTAGAAATGTGTCCTTCACCTCACACGTAGCATGTATGTACTATGGAATATGGATTCTATGTTTGGTAGAAGAAGGGGTCCCATTCCCATATGTTTGCAGACTTTGTAACAGGTTCATTTTTTAAGTTACGGTGGAACCATTGCAGACTTAAAAAAATTTCATGATTTCTTTTGGTAAATTAACAATATGTGTAATAATTTGGTAAAATAATTTAATTTACATTTTACACATACGAGAATCTAATTTTTCATAAAAAAATAAAATAAGTGCTATGAACTGCAATTTTGTTCCGGGTCATTGGTTATTATTTACTATATGAATACCACGCTACAACTTTTTTTTTATCTTTCATCAAAAAAAACTTTTTTTATCTACTTAAGTTTATACTAAGAAGTTTCTTACACTTTGAGTTATGTTTGTACAGAAAAAGGAATTTAATCCAGAAATCCTGCATCAACAACAAATCAATTACTTGTCTTATTTTGATTTCTGTGAAGTTGTTTTAGTACTACTAATATTCAAAATTTAATGGAGTTCTTCGACTTTATTTATAAATAAAAAACATTAAAAGAATTTGGCTTCAAAGATACATGTATTTTACAAAAATTGTATCATCTCTTTTCACGTAAAATAAGATCATTATAGAGATTGTTAGTATAAATTGCACATAAAAATCATAATTTTTTTTTAAATATAAGTACTCTCTCCGTACCAAAATATAAGTCATTTTGAGAAAACAATTTGTATTAAAATATAAATCACTTTACAATATCAATGCAACATTAAATGCTGATTTTCTTATTATACTCTTTATTATTACTATCTCTTCTTTTACTTCTAAAATTTATATATTCCATACTATTAATGAAGAACAATTTTGTAAACTAACTCATAATTTCTCTTTTACATACAACAATGATTACGTTTCTTAATTTGTGTGATATTATCAAAATAACTTATATTTTAGTACAAAGAGAGTACACAAATTAGTATATTTATTTATAAAAAAAATTCTGTGAGTATGTAGGAGTACTATATAACTAGATTCCCTTAAAATATTAAGTTTGGGAAATGGTCACCGACCGACCGGCATCCAAATTCAAGAGCTAAAAACCTGGAAAGCCGTGCATAGGATAACACTTAAAATAATTAGCCAAATGCAAGAATTAAGGAATGTTTAACATATAGTATAAGCAAACATGCTATATATACTATATTCTCGAGCTTATCTAATGTGTAAGTGACTTCAAATCTAAGAAGATTATCTACTTGGAATCAAGTGTTTGATTCTATGAGGAAAAGATGTATAAAAAAATTTATTAAAGAAGGTTAATAAATGGAGAATCACTATATTTGAACTTCGACTTATAATTATAACGTTTTTAGCAACTAAATCATGTTTATATAGATGATATTTATTGATATTATTATGACTATAAGAAAGTAAATCACAAAATATATTAATATTTAATAATTAAGTGATTAATGAACTGCTTTTAAAATTGATTATGTTTTTTTTTTCAAATATTCAGTTGATCAAAAAACTGATTGTTTGAGGAAATATGAGTATACAGTAATTAATTCCTAAAAGAAATAGTATTAAATTTTATGCATCTTGCGGTTGATTCTAAATTATCAGAATATTATTCTTTCTCTTAAAATAGAAGGGTTAACAAATAAAAAAAGACTTAACAATTATGATGTTTTTGCATATAGATAATCAAGTGTATTAACTTTTAATTAAAATATAATATAGTATGTACGTGTTTTAACTTTTAACATTATTGGTTACAGTGTTAAATGTTTATAAGAATGACAAATCTGGTCTGGAATATCTTAAAATTCAAAGAGAATATCCAAAACCTGTCACACACAATAAAGGGAAAAATCTGCCAAAATTAAGGGAGAACATAAAATAAAAAATATAAGAGTTAATATATTTTTATCCTTTAATATAGGTAAAGTTTGGTTTATCTCTACAAAAAGTAGATTTTGATTTTTTATGTAATGTAAAGATTCAATCATTTATTCTTTTTGTTGATTTTTTTTTAACATGGTGACAGTTGATTTTTTACCTACTACACGAGCAAAAAATTAACATAATAGTGTAAATTACAAGGGTAATTTTACTTTAGGTAATAAAAAAAATTATATTGTTTACAAGGGTACGTAATTCAATCTTCATTTTACATAGGTAATAAAAAAATTGTATGGACCAAAAAAAAATTACAAGGATAAATCAAAAGTCACGCACATTGCAACTTACAAGGGGTAAAAAAATATTAACCCAAAAAATAAAAACTTATGTGTAATAGTTTGAGATATAAGAAATTTTTATACCAATTAAAGTTAATGACATAATTTTTAAGAAATATTTTGTGTTTATAATTAATAAATGTTCAAAAAGAAGAAAACATAAAATATTCGGGGACAAATGAACCGAAATCGATGTAAAACAAGTGTATCTATATATATTGTATTCTCTTTGAATTTTAGGTGATACTTTTAAGTTTCAGATAGTCAGTGTGATTTCATAAACATTTCGACCTTTAGAAATTAGAATAAGTGTCCTTCATTAAGAAATTCTTCACTTTGTTGTTTTACTCACAATCAAGTCAATTTCATCAACTTTGATGCTTGTTTAGATAGCATAGATAAACCCTTTAACAAGTTTTCATATGAGCAATAATATGCATGACAATATTTTTCAGAAAAAAATTAATGTTTAATTGGACTTTTGGAATTTTGTAATTTTGGTATCCATTTTTTTGAATTATTTTGGAATTGTGTAATTTTGGTATCCATTACTTTTGGAATTATTTTTTGTATTACATTAAAAAAAATTGCAGTTACTGTAAGTAAATTCCTTTTTTTACTTATGGAATCACAGCCCATTTTGTCTACAAATAAAGGAAATAGTTTGTACAGAAATTTGTTCATTTTTGTTTAGCTAGTTCTTTTAATATTATTTTAATATATATATCATTTTTTGAAAGAAAATGATTCATACGAAAAGAGGGAAAGGGAAAATAAGAACAAAAGACAAAACCAAATCTCAACATACCAAAGTCACCAACCCTTATAATGATGGATCAACTGATCAAGTGGCAATTAAGAATAAAAATATGCTAGGTACGTAGTAGTAGGTCCTTTGCTATGTCTCAATAATGTTTTTGATAAGATGTGTTTAATGGTGTTAGGAAAATAAGTGCAAATGATAAACTTGTTATAATTTTTAATAACAGGAAAACACATATTAATGAGGCCATGAGGGCCACGATTTCTCACGTTGGACAATGATTTATTTTTTATAAAATTCAAAAACATATGAATGGGGCCATAGTTATTTTTACTACTCATTTCAATAAATGAAATGAATTAAAAAATTGATTGTTATCTTAAATTTGTTTGACAATCAATATGAATTAATTACAAGTTTTATTTTATTTTATTTTTTGGTACATAAATATATGTTTAATTTTAAAGAGAGAGTTAGTCAATGTTTTTAGATAATTTTCGTGAGTATAATTATGTTGGTAAGAGTCGGCATATGCGAGAATCGAAATTCGTACTTGGGATTTTTCACATATTCATTCTAAGATATGAATTTTAACTAGACACTTGATAAAAAAATATTTATATGAAGTTTTTTTTTTTGAAGCAACTAAATGAGATTATTATTAGCGTATGATGAGCACAAGGAGTGCATCACGACCGGCGTAAAAAGAGAGTATCTAAATACATTACAAAGTGCAAGACATTACCAAAATGAGATCAAAAAACTATACCACCACTTAGTTTCCCCCCCTCCAACCTAGACAAGTCAAAGGGTTGGTATACCAACAACTAAACTCCACAGAAAAAAAAAATTATGTTTCACTTTAAGCCACCACCACACCTAAATGACAATGTGATCAACCACTTGGTGGACTTCATAGGCTTAATTACGAAAAATGCGGTCATTGCGGCACTTCCAAATCCACCAAATAGTCGCAAGCCAAATAACCTGAAAAGCACATTTTGGTTTAGTCGGAAAGAACTGAAGTCCATGAAACTGTTGAGCATGCGATACGGCCTCCGAAGGTAAAACACCCTGAACACCTAACCAAGACAACAAGCCACTCCACACATGTTGGGCAAAAGAACATCCAAAAAACAAATGTGGTAACGATTCTACCAGCTTGCACCCGAGACTGCATATGATAGAACTTGTAGAAATAACACCCCGCCGAGATAGATTGTCGTTTGTTGGGATGCGATTAAGAAAAAAGCGCCACGCAAATTAATTTTATATGAAAATTAATTTTAAACATATAAAATTAATTTTAACATATACAGTACCAAATTTGATTATAGACATATAAAATTAATTTTGACATATTTAATTTTTTAAAATAGAATCAATTATAACTTTTAATACTAAGAATTATTTTTAATGAATCTAAATAATATTCGTCTTTTACAATAAAAAGCAGTGGTAGTATTATGTACTTAACTTACAATTAAAATTAATCTAATTTAAAAGTTAGTTCTGATATCATAAGATTTCAACCTCTTCGATAACACATTTCTGGAGCAATGAACTATAATCTTTATTATCAAATTCAGTATCAATTATAACTGAATCAAAGGGCCTTCGTTCTTTCTTTCTGGATCAAGGTTTGTTTTCGTTTGTGAATCTTTCTCCCCTTTGCTTGTCTAACGGGAGCAAAAGGACTCCTATCTTAACTCACCGTAGTTGAAGAAGGAATGCTTGGTAGTGCTAATGGAATGGATTGCCCCCCCAATAAACGAAAAAGGATTGCTGGTGACACGAAAGCTGTGCTTTTCCTATTCCACAGCGCTAAGTCCCTTAAGATGAGAACAAGAGGGGTGAGCTTCACCTGAAATCATTTCCGTTGATTGAGGTTGATTGGCTTGTTCAAGGCAAGGCTCGACGTAGTTGAGTTGTTATGGGGAATCTCCTATCTAAGATTGAGGCTAAGCTCCTGTTCTGGCTCGGTCTTTAACCCATTTAAGGTTAGCTTTGGTATTTAGCCATTGAGGAGAGAGTGGATTTGCTTTCCAGCCTGTGGTGAAGACCCATTCCTTTGTTCGTTATATTCTATTGGTTCTTGCCCTAGCCTACTCTGATCTGATTTTCCAGACGGAGCTTTTTGATTTTTCTATTTCGCTTAGTATCAAAATATATGATATTTTGACCATATCATATAAATTAAGAAATGTAATTAATGTTGTATGGAAAAGAGAAATTATGAGTTAGTTTATAAAATTATCCCTCATTAATAGTATGAGAAAGATAAGGTGACAACTTGTGTACCCCCACAAGATTTGGGCGTATATACCCCCAACCACTATAAAAAGTTTTAAGCGATATAATTTTTTATAAAATACACTGTTGGATTGAAAGTTTATATCATATAGATCATTTGTGTAAAATTTTAGACAAATCTAAAATCATTTGATATGTTATTGAGACACATAAAGATTAACAGTGTTTAAGAAATCATAGAAACTGTTAATTTTGACGCGTTTCAATAACATATCAAATGATTTTAGATTTCTCTGAAATTTTACACAAATGATTTATATCATATAAACTTTTAATCCAACGGTGTATTTTATAAAAATTTATATCGGTTAATTTTTTTTAAGTGATTGGGGGTAAATACCCCAAATCTTTTTTTTTAAGTGAAAGAAAAAAGAGAAATAAATAATTAAGGGTATATTAAAAAAAAGGGCATTAAATAATTTATTAGTAATATAAAATGACATATATTTTAATATAATTTTTTTTTAAAAACGACATATATTTTAGTACGAAAGGAAGTAACAATTTAATATATACATACCTCTGTTGTAACTAAGTAACTAACCAAAAAAAGTTATTTTACTTATTAAATAGCTCTAATCAACTGCAAAATCTACTTATTATATATTTTTCTTGGTTTTGGTTATGTAGCCATGTTGGGTACTTTTCTTCGTTAATTGGCAACGACATCCGATAGCATATTTTTATGATTGTAATTCTTTGCTAAAATGTAAAGATTAAGTACTTCTTATACTACTTATAATTCATCATTGCTTATAAAAAAAACCGCAAAATCTACTTAAACTCACAATTAGAAAAACTTATAAATTTATATATTAATATTTAATTTGTCTTACAACCCCTGCAAAAGCAACAGGCCGAAGACTACACATCATCAACATTTGCATGTACCATTGATTGTAAATTTGGACCATAACACAGTACTGCTTTACAACTGTCAAATTGAAACACAAATTCATAATAATAATAATAATAATAATAATAATAATAATAAGCTAAACAAAATAAACCCAAAAGCAAATCCTATAATAAAAACAGAAATTAAATTAACTTCTTTTTCTTGAAGACAAAACGCGGAAACTTTGCTTCCTTTTCTTCTTCTCTTCTGTTCCTTCCATCTATTATTATCACAAGTCACAACAAAGCTTCTTCCTTTTCCATCGCTTTCTTTATTTTTCAAAATATTCTTCATTCATATATCTACAAAAATATAAAACACACACATGCATTTATTATTATCCACTAGTCAATGACATTAACTATATATGGTCCCTTGCCTAAATCTATATGAGAAAAATATTTATCATTAGATTCATTACACATGAAAAGTTGATGTAGACATCAAATTTTGCTTTTATTACTAGAATAGTCAATTTTGGACAAACTCATTTAAACACATTAATTTTTAAGTGTTGGAACATAAATATTATATATTTTTTAAAGCCATTTATTTAATATTATTATTAATTTCAACATTTTAAAATATTATTATTTAAAATATAAATCAATTTATTCTTGACACTATTCATACTAATCCTTGCTAAGACAGAATTGTTTATGTTATCTATGTGAGAAATAAATAATTATACATATAAACGGGTCTTATGAAAAATGACAAAAAATATTAGTAAGAAGTAATTCTTATATATTTAGAAAATGAGGAATTACAAGACAAAGTTAAACGTGCATGAAATAATTATTTAATTAAAATGTAGAAGAGATGTGATTGAATGAAGAAGCTTACATAGAAAGAGCTCTGGTAAACCACTATCTAAGAGTGGTAAGGAGGTGGAGGTGAAGCATAGATATAAGGCTTGTTGTGTGGAGTTGGTGGTGGAGAGTGGTGGTAAACTGGAGGAATGTGTGGAGGATAAGTGTGAACTGGTGGTGGAGGAGAGTGATAAACTGGGTGAGGAATGTAAGGAGGGAGGGTGTGAACTGGTGGTGGAGGTGAATAGTACTTGTATGGCTTTTTATGGGGAGGAGGTGGTGAGTGGTAAACTGGGTGTGGAATGTATGGAGGATGAACTGGTGGTGGAGGAGATGAGTATTTGTAGGGTTTCTTTGGTGGTGGTGGTGAGTGGTAGATTGGGTGAGGGTAAACGTGGTGGGTTGGTGGTGGTGGAGATGGATATTTGTACGGCTTTTTGTGTGGTGGTGGAGGTGAATGGTAAACTGGGTGAGGAATGTATGGAGGCTGAACTGGAGGTGGTGGGGATGAGTATTTGTATGGTTTAACTGGTGGTGGAGGAGAGTGGTAGATTGGATGAGGGTAAACATGGTGGGTTGGTGGTGGAGGAGATGAATATTTGTATGGTTTTTTATGTGGTGGGGGAGGTGAATGGTAGACTGGGTGGGGGTGTGGATAGTGGTGGTGAGTTGGAGGTGGTGGTGATGGGTATTTGTATGGCTTCTTGGGAGATGGAGGAGGTGAGTGGTAGACTGGGTGGGGGTGTGGATAAGGATGTGGGTGGGGGTGGGGATGGGGGTGTGGATGTGGTTGAGGGTGGGGGTGTGGGTGTGGGTAGGGGTGAGAGGGAGGTGGTGGAGAGGAATATTTGTATGCAGGTGTCTTTGGTGGTGGTGGAGAATGGTAGTAGGGTTTAGGAGACACATGATGCACTGGTGGTGGAGGAGAAGAATACTTGTATGGCTTCTTTGGTGGTGGTGGAGAGTGGTAGTATGGTTTAGGGGAGACATGATGCACCGGTGGTGGAGGAGAAGAATACTTGTATGGTTTCTTTGGCGGAGGTGGTGGTGAGCTGTAATGATAAGGAGGAGGAGGTGAGTACACTGGTGGTGGTGGAGAATGGTAGTAGTATGGTTTCTTTGGTGGTGGTGGTGGTGAACTATAATGGTAAGGAGGAGGAGGTGAGTAAACCGGTGGTGGTGGAGAATGGTAGTAGTATGGTTTCTTTGGTGGTGGTGGAGAGTGGTAGTATGGTTTAGGGGAGACATGATGCACCGGAGGTGGAGGAGAAGAATACTTGTATGGTTTCTTTGGCGGCGGTGGTGGTGAGCTGTAATGGTAAGGAGGAGGAGGTGAGTACACTGGTGGTGGTGGAGAATGGTAGTAGTATGGCTTTTTAGGTGGTGGTGGCGGTGAAGAGTAGTGGTAAGGTGGTGAAACTGGAGGGTACTCCTTATGTGGTGGTGAAACCGGAGGGTACACCTTATGAGGTGGTGAGACTGGGGTGTACACCTTAGGAGGTGGGGGTGAAGAATACAAATAACTATTAGCTGAAATTTGAGAAGGTAGTGTTAGAGAAACTAATGCTACTAGAAGAGTGAAAATGGCAGAGGCCATTAAAGACCTCATTTTTCTTGTTCTTTTGATGTCTCAACCTCACTAAGGTAGTGGGTTTTTGTTATGATATAATGTAAGCAAATGAGGCTCTTTATATAGATAATTTAATTACCTTATTCATCATCATGCATGTAAAAAAATTTCTTGGTAACTTTGTTTTCAACTTGCAAAAATTTAGTTGCCATTGCCAATAAGGTGTTGCCGTTTCTTGTGTTCTCTTTTTCTACTTATTATATTCTAGCTAGCACAAAAGTTGTTGTCACTTTAAAATTAAAGTATGGTTAATTTAGTCAATATTTTCTTTCTCTTATGAAAAAAGTTGGTATATGATATATATAATTGAGGGGAAAAAAAGAAAGGGATGGTAAAAATGTAAAAAGATTATTATAGGTGGATCCTATCATATTTAATCATTGAATCAATTTGTTTATTTTTTTTATATATAGTCTAGTGGCTGTAAATTCACTCCTTAAAGATGAATTAGTGGATGTATTTGGATTCAAATCCAGATCTCGGTACTTTCGTACAATATGTTCGATCAATTAAGCTAAACTCATGAAATATCAATTTGTTTATTACTTCCTCCATTTATTTTTATTTTTGACTAAATTACTTCCTCCATTCTAAATCTTAGTGTTTTTTTTATCTTTTTAATTTTGTACTAACTATGCTTTATCATTGTACCTTTGTAAAAATAAAAATTGAAGTATTTATTTAATAAATTTTTTCTTTTATAATAAAATAAGAATAAAAATGATTTAACTTATAAATCTGTATTATTTTTTAATCCAAATACAAAATTTTAAAATGATTAAAATTATGAGACGGATGGAGTATTTTTAAAGATGACTCTTACATATATACTATGAATAAATTTATTTGTCGTCTTCTTGAACATAACTCAATGATAAAAATATTATTATATTTTATATACCGAAGATGAATTTCATATTTAAGACTTTCTCATTGATCTTAAAAGAATAATTAAACTATATAGAGCATCTAACATCTTATAAAAGGATGAATTAAACTCTAAATTGTACTAATTAGCTAATTGTGCTAAATACTCCCATTTAAGTGTGAATTTAAGTGTGTTACCAACCGATATGAGAACAAAGGCATCACTGTCATTGTACGTAATTCAAATTCTCCAATTTTATCGTCTTCATCACATTTCTTACTGATCTTGAAAAATGATGAATGGAGGCCTAACTTCGTGCTATATTCGTTTGTCATTGGAACTTTGAAGACTTTTCAAAAGGATTCTTACACCAGGGGCCCATATATAGCAGCCTCAATTAAAGGACCATATTTTCACGTGAAATTTTTGTTACCTTTTTGTTATTATACTTTTACAAAAATATACGTACTCTTTCTTTTTTTACAAAAATAAAAACACATTTTATTTGTTTTTTTAATAAACTGTAGCAAAATGTAATATATTTAACTTTTTTAATGTATAATAATTTTTTTTACAAAAGAGACGTATTTAACTTTTATAACACACCTAGCTCCTTATACAAATTTTGCATGAAAATTAAACAATGTTCATGGCACTGATTCAGGGTTGGTCCTTTTCAGATAAAGACAAGAGTTATGTCTCCTTTTACTTTTCAGCCTTAAAATATTTTACTCTCATGTAAAGTAAAAGTATATAACTTTTTATATAGAAATAGATTTTGTGGGGGTCAAATATTTATAATTTGCTTTCGACGTGAATTTGTCTCTTTTAAATTACTATTATGGATCTTGTTAACTTAGTGCATTCTTTAAATATTCCACTTATAAAAATATATTCAAAAAGTTGATCGCTATAATTTTTAATAAGTCAATTTATACATTTTAATAAAAATTCTATAAATTTTTTTTAAAAAAATCTATAAAAACTTACTGTTTAAAATGTTTAAAGAGTCATTAACATTATTTAACAAATTCATAAGTTTCACCTCCAAATTATAAGCACCGGTCAAATTTATCTCAATTTTAGAGGTTTTGAAGTAGCTTGGAGCTTGATTGCATAACATTGATACATATGCATTGTGTAGCAATTGTTGTATATCAATAAAAAATATAAATTTCAGTATCACTTTTGTCCCGATAAAAAGCAGAATTTTGATTTTAGTCCCTTTAACAAAATCAAAGAGTTTCGTTGATTCAAGAACTTATTTAAAACAAAAATCGATACAGAAACTAAAACTAAAATTTCATATACATACAAAAATGAAAATAACACTTAAACCATAAACATAAGAAATATGGGTCATAAATTTGCTCAACCATTCACTATAATGCTAAAATTACACATAATTACAATTATCACGAAGCCCTTTCTATATATTTCTTTCTCTATTCCAAAGTACAATATACTTTACTCCAATACAAAGGTGGTAGAACAGAGGAGAGCTAGTACTACAGAAATCAGAAATAAACAGAGAACAAGTCCGTACATCGGAAGGGTTGGTCTTAATTTACAACTTTGACCATACATCATGGGCTACTACGAAGTCTATAATATAATGTATCTCTACTTAATCAATCATAATATTTTGGATAATATATTTAATTCACCGTTGAACAAAAATAATCTATTTAATTCACCGTACTTATCTTTTGTGTTCTAAACTCAACAAACTTTCATTTGTTAATTAGCACATACGGGTTAAAGAAATACTAGTAAATAAGTACTATAGGTTGCAGGGTCGATATGTGGTTTAAATGCATGGGAATGACAATGAGTGCAGAGATGGGAATCATAGATCACTAGTTTAATTAAGAAGCATGGGAGAATATTAGCAAGCTTAATTGGTTCATGCTTTTATACACTACCTCCGTTCCAATATATAAGATCTATTTTTATTAAACGATACTATTCATTTATTTTGTTTTGATCATATTTTTTCATAATTTATAGATATAAATATAAGTATATAAGATCTTGTTTGATTTGTTTTGATGAATATTTTCAAAATATTAAATTTTTATAATTTTTACTAATTCACAATTAAAAATATAAGTGATCAAAATTGTGTATTAACGAACATGCAGTAATCAAAATAAATTTTATATTTTAACGAACATGCAGTAAAAATTAGGTGGAAGTTATTAATTTTCCATTTATTACCATATACTTTTATGTCAATGTGTGTATCCCAAGGAAAGCCTGCAAAATTAAAATATGACCTGGGAACAACACATCACTTGTAATTACTTATTTATGAAAATTTAATTTTTTTACAAAAATATTTATCTTTTTCTATGTACCATTATTTAGTAGACTTATTTTTTTTCTATACAATAAAAAATAGAGTATTGTGATAAAATCAGAGGGCAAAGGACACATTCCACATTAACAGTAGGTTCTTTCAAGACCCAACTCTGCTTCAACTTGAACTTATTATTGAGTATATATATTGACCTTTGTGATCACACAGAGGACACGTTCCATTGACCGTAGGTTCTTGTACTTTCTTTTTTTGGAAGATAGGTTCTTTTACTAGGTGAAAGACAAAGAAACAGTCCCCTATCGCATGTAAAAATAATTGAAAAAAAATTATATGAGCTTACAATAAATTTGAAAACAATATATGATTGAAAACAAACAAATTAAATAAAAAATATAAATTTAAAATTTATATGTAAATGTAAAAAATGATTAGAATATTATAAATAAAAAATAAAGGATAAATTATTAACTAAAATTAAATTAAAGATTAAAGATGTAATTTTGACAAAAATATGTACTCCCTCCGTCCCAAAATGTAAGCAAATTTGACATTTTAGATATATTTGACTATTGATGTATTTAGTCCATAATATGAATTAAATACATCAATAGGCAAATGTACCTAAAAAGTCAAATTTACTTACATTTTGGGATGGAGGGAGTATTTAAAAAAAGATAAACCTATGATTTGTCTTTCTCAACTGTTGATGAACAGGAGCCTAACGTAGTGTTGTGGATACTTTGGTTTTTGGCCATTCCATTTTTGAGTTTTGAGAAAGACTATATGAGAATTAAACGAGTAATTGCCGGCTACTTTCTATACTTGTCTTGACTTTATATGTTTTATAGGGTGAATTCTTAACTTTTGAAATTAAGAAAGTGACTTGACAACACCAAATTTACAACTAAATATTTTGATTTTGAATTTATTTGAAGTGAAAAGAGAATCTGAATTGAATTTATTTGGTCAGATTGTGATAGACACCATAATGTTTGAACATAAATATTTAATGTTAAATATAATTATATTTCTTTTTTTTTTGACTAAAAATAATTTATATTTCTAAAATAGATATAAATTGTATCATATCGTATAATATACAAAGTAAAAAAGAGATAGAAATAAAATAAATTTGAACGGAAGTTGGTATATTTATAATGATCTAATTAAAATTAAATAGTCAAAATTTCAACATCAATTTTTTTATTTTTTTGGTCAGGTAGCCTAATGGCTAGATAATTCACCCCTTAAAGGTGAAATAGTGGGTGTATCCCGATATTTTTGTGCAATATGTCCAACCAATTGAGCTAAGCTCATGGGACACATCAAAATTTAATATTAGAAAATAAATAAAAATTGATTTAATTAAAATCTAAATGAGACACGTCTAAGATAGTAAATGCAGCCAACTGCATGACTGTGTAAGTGCATCAGTTCATTCCCTTATTTTAATAATTGTCAAAACACATAAAAATAGAGTGGAACATATTTTGGCAACATTAAAAATGACTTGACAGCGAAAAACTATTTTTAATCTTTGAAAAATTGATTTTAAGGTTCTTTGTATCGATACATAAATATTTGTATCGATATAAATGTCCTGAAACTACTTCAAATTGATTTTGAGCATTTTGTATCGATACATACTTCATTTGTATCGATACATAAACTGGTGTTCAAGGCAGAGAGTCACTTGTGTATCGAATCATGCTTGCTTGTATCGATACACACCTAATTCTCTCAAAACACCAGAGAAAGCATTGTGTATCGAATCATGCTTGCATGCTTCGATACATATCAGTCAGGTTTTCAAGAAACTGATATATGTATCGATACATACTCGTGTTTGTATCGATACATAGGTCAAATATTTCAAATTTGAACGCTGGTCAGGGTGTTTGTATCGATACATACCATCATATGTATCGATACAAGTCTGTTCTGTTTTGCCTAAATTTGCTCAATTCTATTTTCTCTATAAATAGCAATGTGAGTTTTTGTTGTAAGTGTGAGAATCCATCTGAAAAACACATTTGATCAAAATTTAAAAGAAATTTTGGATCAAAGACTTATTCAACACAAGTTCTTCATCTTCTATCAAATCACTTCAAGTTTGAGATTGAGTATGGGATCAATCAATGGTTCATAGTTGATTCGGTGGATAATGTTCGGTGCAATTCGCGGTGAATCAGAATTGCGATCGAGTTGAGTTGTGTTGGAGGTTTGGATTTTCATCAAGGGATTCAAGATTGTGCGATATCTTGAAGGTTCAACATCGAGAAAGCGAGGGAATCAGCTGGACGTTCGATGCGAAGGTTTTCGGTACGAAGTCGGCGCAAGATTGGGACGTTGGAATCAGAGGTTGAAGTTTCGCGAGGTGTTGAGATTACATAGCTCAATTTGCATTAGATTCAATAGGGTTATTCGAGCCTTTGAAAAATGTGCACTATCAAAGCGTTTTTTAATAAATTGCTCAAATCGTCCTTTTGACGATTTGGGGGGAGACGTACCTGGCCCGAAGCGAGGACGACGTGAATGCCGTGGGAACTCCCTAATCATCTGTTTGCGTCTTTCTATCCCTACAATCTTTACTTTTCGAATTATTGATTAATTAGATCAAATGAATTAGGTGATCGTAAGTGTTCATCGTAATTCAATTGAATTGAAACTTGAATTGTGATTGTGTAACTTGATAAATTGAAACTTGTTGATTTTGTTTGTGTTAGAAATTTGATTGCAAAACATAACCTAAATTCAATTTATCGTTAATTGTTTTAAGGCTTATACTACCTTTCCTTTGATTGAAGGGTGCAAAGTAGACTATCGATCCAGTAGCCTTCCGCGTACTCGAAATTTTTTAAAACCTCGTTGTATAGAAAGAGTCACTTATTCACCCCCCTCTAAGTGATCGCCATATAGTCTAACAGACTGCATTTTACTTACTACACTGAATCTATATCTGATATAAAATGTATAGTCCTCTTATTGAATGTATATTATCTTGTTACCAATACTCATTATAGAAAAGATAATTTCGTTTTTCTAATTTAGTTTAATTGTAAAAATATTGCATATAATATGTAGAAATTGGATTAAAAAATCGGATACATTGCTAATTCAACTTAAAAGCTGTAAACCCTAATCACTAAATTATTGAGAGAAAAATTGATTTAGAAAACAAAAAAACACAATTGACTAATAGACGTCCGATATAGTGATATACTATGTATAGCTACCTAATTGTGAAGACTTTTCTGAATTATTTTTCAATGCTTATAATTTGTCCCACATATTCTATCATGCGAACATGCACTCATACAAACATTATAATAGTGCTTTATTTCAATTTTCTAGGGTATATGATTAGCTAAAACTAAGTACTATTAAAAACCCATTGGAATATAAAATATCTGTGGGGTAGTTTAACACGTGAATTAGGACAATCATCCATAAAGATGTCTGGAAGATGGGTGCACACTACATTCCATCACACATACATGTTCAAACTTTGAATTGGCCAAATTAAAATGTTGTACATCATGCAGGCCAAATTCTGAAATATGTTCGTACAAAGTCACCAAATTAATTAAGAATCTAGTTTAAGACAAATTAAAAACTGCATTAATTATTTAATTACAAAAAAGAGTTTGGAGAAAAGATTGCTATATATCTTGCTGATCAGCTTCAAAGATATAATTATATCTCTATAGTTACATATATATTTCATCCAATTAACACATTTTGCAAATGTTTATTCACTTTTTAGAGAGCATTATTAATGTATAAGTTAGTAATTACTATATGTGCTTAACACTTTCTTTGGAGAGACTTATCATATTTTGAGACCACACGTACAAATTACATTTTGTAAATATTAGTTATTTCATCAAAAAAAAAAACTACTAATATTAAAGTTATTAGATATCCTCATCCTTGATTTTGTCTAAACTGTTTGTTTAAACCAGCACATTGTTCTTTTCTTCTTTTCTGTTTAGCTGGACAAATTATAGATAACCTACCATGAAATTATACATGTCACCTATCTTTATTTTCATATAAATTATATATAAATAGGCCCGCCAAAGGACGTAAGAAATCTTGAGCATATATTCCTCGTAGACGTTTAGTTATAGAAATGGATTATCTCATTATTTTTCCCCTCATATTTTCTCAATTTTTACATTTCACCTTTAACCAAGTTTTTTCCTTTTTTCTTTCAAATTTCAATATATCCGTTAGTTATATTTTAATGGTATTCACTATCAACCCAACTTGTATGTCCGGAGTTCAAACATCATTTTATACGTATAAAATATGATATCTCTATCAACTGAGTTAAACTTATGAAAACATAATTTAATTTCATCATATAAAATACGCAGTAGGTGATTTTGTTATGCTACAACATTAATATATGGCTATGGAATCAATAATTTCCTTTTGAAAATATTCGCACAATTACATATATAGTTAATGATTGTATATAATCAATTAACATGGTGAAAGCAATAGATTTGGACTATAGTTCCAAAGGAAAGAAAAAATAGAAAAAGAAAAGATGATTTTGATAGTTGTACAGCCTCAAAAGCATAATAAAATAGTTACATAATTGAAATGCATTATTACCACTATACATTCATCAGTAGTAATATTTAACGGTTTTTTTTTCACATCTACCTCTTCATGATTTGTGGGTATTTATTCATAAATCATTCAATAATATTTTAATTGATATAAATTTTCATAAAATACATCGTTAGATTGAAAGTTTATATCATATAAATCATTTGTTTAAAATTTCAGACAAATTTAAAATCATATAATATTGAGATACATAAAGATTAACAGGGTTTAAAAAAATCACACAAACCATTAATTTTGATATAACTCAATAACATATTAAATCATTTTGGATTTATTTCAAATTTTACATAAATAATATAATATAAATTTTCAATTTAACGATATATTTTATAAAATTTATATTAATTAAAATATTATTGGATAGTTCAATATAAATACCTCAAATTATAAAAGGGTAGTCACCTATTTGACCCATTATGTTGTCCTGTAGCCTCGAGCGGGCGGACAGGAAAATTGGAACATAATTGATGAGGAGCTCTAGGATATATTTTCTTAATGTTTTTTTTTCAAAGAAATTCGTATAATACTTTCAAGTTTCAAACAATAAAAATTAGTTACATAGTTTGTCAAAAAAAAAATATAGTCACATAGATAAATTCTATTTTGGTTTACACCGGGTATCATTTACACATAATTGCAGAGATTAATTCTTCGAATCAAGTACAAAGATAAATTCTATATCATAAAGTTATTTTTTTGGTGAGCAATGTGACTAATTTCTATTGATGTTTAATAAATCATCTATAATTCTTGAAAAGACAAAACATCCATATTTCTATTCAAACAACAAAAAGAAATTGCTAAAAATTCTTTAATACACGAAAAAATTAGTATACCAATATCTATAAAATAAAATTAGTTAAAAATTTTAGCTCATTTAAAAATATTTAAATACAAATATAAAAATAATAATGGAAATATGGAATTTTAATAAAATTTCATTTTCAACCTAAATAAATAATAGGGTAAGAAAAACGTGTTAAAGAAACAAGAAATTAAATATCATGAGTTACTAGTTACTACCGACAGAGAATATATAACATGCAACCAAGTGTACACTTATAGAATACAACATCATGTTCATAACGAATCTACGGCCAGGATTGGATTAGATGTCTCTAACAAAAACATGAACGAGTCACTACATGCATCATCCACGTCACAAGTCGCAATCAAAAGCTAAAGTCAAGTATCTTCACATCAATGCCTCCATATACGTGTCTTTAGTGTTTGGTTTCTTGTGAAGGTTCCATATACGTAAGTTTTAAGTTGAATAGTAGTACTAGTACTACTACTAGTCTCTAACATATATAGGGAAACCACTAGATTCTGGTTTTGCCTATACACATTAATCTCGATGCAGCTTGTGTTGTGTTTGGAATATTATTAAAAAGTAATATACGACCAAAAATTATGTTCATATACAAACTATAAAATCAAATTTTAGTTTTCACGGTGGAGAAACTCCCATGTACTATAAGTTTTGGCTAAATAAAACGTAAAATACTATTTCAAACGCTAAAATTTTAACGGTTTGTTTGTAGAGATTTTTTTAAACGCCGTTAATCTTTGTGTCTCTATAATATTTTAATGATTTTAGATTTGTCTGAAATTTTACACAAATAATTTATATAATATAACATTTCAATCTAACAGTGTATTTTATAAAAAATTTATATGGATTAAAATATTCTTGAGTGATTCAGAGATAAATACCTCCAAATCATGAAACAGCTTATTAAAAAAAATTATAATAAATAAATAGATAATCAAAGTTCGAATTCCGGCTCAGCTCATGGGACCATCCATCATTTTATATAAAAATAGTCTCGTTTGGAAAAGTGCATAGTTGACCAAAGACACATGCTCACAATCAATGATTTTTTTTGTCAAGTAATTTAGTGACTAAACTCACACATATTTAAATATGGAGAAATGTACGTAGAATTTGAGGTTTGAATCCCGGCATGGGCGGATTCACCATTAGGGCTCTAGTCCGGGCTCGATCGAATTTTTTTGGTATTTTAAGAATTGATTGAGGGTAAAACTTATATTTTTAAAGATTAATTTATGGCAAAATTTAATTTTTTTTGTTTAAAATTGAGATTTTCACTGCGAAACAAATATTTTGCTGTTTTAAGGGTTAGTTTAGAGTGAAATTGAAATTCTTAAAGATTAATTTAGGGCAAAACATAAATTTTGTTTTCAAAACTAAATTTTTTTTATTGCAAAACTAAATTTTTTGTTTAAGTTTGATATTTTGCCCAGACTTTATAAATTTTCTGGCTCCGCGGCTGAATCTCGATCATTCAATAATATTCTTGATAACTACCATTTGAGTTAAACTTATAAGACACTTAATCAATGACTTTAAGTCTCACTAAAGAAAATTAAAGTGCTAAAGAAATATTATTAAAATGCTAACAAATCTTTTATTAATTAATCTAAAAAAAAATCACAAAAAAGAGTAAAAACAATTCTCGTAAAAGAAAAATATTAAGTTTTTTTCTTATAATTTGAGAGGGAAGGAGTATTGTGCATGATGTATAAATTATTGATTATATTATAACGAATGCGAATTTTATAAAATTAACGGTTGGATTGAATATTTATATATAGAACATTCATGTAAAAATTAAAAAATTATTTATTATATTATTGAAACTCACCAAAATTAATATTTTATAGATTTTTATTGAATATTGTTAATTTTAATAGATCTCATAATATATCATAATTTTTTTAATTTTATATAAACTGTTTATATATTATAAATTTTTAATCTAACAATAAATTTTATATTTATCTTATAATATAGTGAATCAGTTGCCTAATCATATATCTTGGACCACTTACTGTATCATTTCCTATGTAAGGTCTCTTTTTTTCTCCTATGTCTTTTAAAAGAATCCGATGATTTTCTTAAAAGAATCAACAAAATGCTTTAATGGTGTTGACATCATAACAAATTAGTACCATAATATTGTACTACAAACTATACTATTTCTTTTTAAGCTTAAGTATTATTTTGGTTTATATATATATATACAGAATTTTGGTTTTAGTCTATGTATCGATTTTTATTTTAAATAAATTTCTGAAGCAATCAAACTTTTTTTATTTAATCCTTAAAGCAAAAATCTGTGAAACATTTGTAGGAAAATTCACATGAAATTTGTGAAATTTCCTCTAGATTTTAATTTTAAGGATCAAAAGTAAAAAGTTTGGTTGATTCAATGACTTATTTAAAACAATTGATACTGGGACTAAAACCAAAATTTTACATACATACAAAGATCAAAATGATATTTAAGTCTTCTTTTTATTAAAAATAAATTATTTTTAATTGTATTAAATAGTTAATATATTTAGTCTATAATTTAAATTATATATATATATATATATATATATATATATATATATATATATATATTATTTAATAAATTTAAAAATGACTATTCTATAAATCTAAAAAGTAATTTATTTCTTATATATATATATATATATATATATATATATATATATATATATATATATATATATATTCAAACAAAAATATTCAACAAAAATATATTTGTTCACTTCCAAACAAACAAAAATAATCTTCTCCAAAAATATGAACAAATATTTGTTTCAACAAATCTTGTTCAAATAAAATATATTTGTTTTTTTTCAAAACCTGCTACAATTCTATGGGATGAAATTGAGAAAAATTATTGACAAAAATTATAGAATTTGTATATGGGTAAATTGTCCATGGCTAAATCAAATTAGAATATTGCCGGTAACTAATCTTTCTTAAATTTAAATAATAGCCTTTTTGCAATTGAATACATCCTCATGTCATGTATGTAATAGCAGATATATATTTGAAAATTGAAAGAAAGAGAATGCCTATATTTGTAGCAATCGATTTGTGTACTTATCAATTGATATTTGTAATTGTAGTTATCGATTGAAAAAAAGTTGGATCCAAAATTGATTGCCGTCGTACACTATACTCGCTGCAACGGGTTGTTTAGGAAGAAGGAGTACACAAATTTTACGGTAGAGTTTATAAATAATCGATCCCAACTATTAAGTAATAGTAAGTCTTTCCACTTATTCTTAGAGTCAATTGACCCCTCTTCAATAAACTTTATATGATATTTTAAATATATCCATAAAAAAATTATTCAGAATTTTAAGAGTTTAATTATAATTATTTAGTATGGACTAAAAATATATGGAAGAAACAAATTATAGGGACTTATAATATAATAAAAATTATGTAACGACTAAACTTTGAAGGTCCACATTTATATGGACCAAAAACATATTTAACCCTAAACTTTTTGCCGGACAATAACAAATTTGGCGGGGATTTTTTTGGCGAGATGAATCTTCGATATTATTTCGTTTATAGATGAATTTCAGAGACAGATTATTTCTGAGATGAATAAGAAATTTTTTGGCGGGATAGATCTTCGATGTTATTTCATGTAGAGATGAATTTTAGAGACAGATTATTTCAGAGACGGATAAATTCCGTCTCTTACAGATGTTTGATTACTATAATAACAAGTTGACTAATTAGAGACGAATACTGAGACCAAAGCTATTAGATACAATAAAAATTTGTCTCTAACATCTGTCTCCAATTACTTTTTTATTTATAAATTAAAAATTAATTAACTAGAGACAAATTTAGAGACGAAATATTTTTGAGACAGATTTTTTTGTCTCTTAAATCCGTCACTAGTACATATATTTTAATTTTTATCTCTAAACACTTTATTCTGTCTTTAATTCCGTCTTTAAGAGGATGAAATAAATTCTGTCTCTAAATTCCGTCAGTATTTAAACTTTTTCTAGTAGTGATATCTTTTAATTTCGACATAGTGGATCCTTCGACACCATCTGCCTATTTTTCTCAGTTTACTTGTGCAGTAGGTGGTAGTCGAGATCGGCGATCCTTTATGCAGTTTATTTGGCTTGTTTGTGTTTGGATTATTTGGACAGAGCGCAATCAGCGCCTTTTCAAAAATTCGGCACGTTCAGCATCTTTTTTATTGGACTTGATCAAGCGGCATTCTTTGTGGTGGTTGAAGCTAGACTCAGTATCCAGGGGTGGGGGTTAATCTTCATAGTTGGTGGGTGAACGGTGAATCCTCTATTATGCTTGGGTATTTGATATGTTATACATTTTGTGGTTCGATTGATGATTCTTGATGTACTTTTGATGACCTGTTTCTAGCACACCTTGTGCTGGGGGTCGACCTCTCTTTAGTATATATATAATTTCATTTTGGCTTGTTAAAAAAAAATCTTTTAATTTAATCTAAATTCTTAGGGAATAAGCCCAATTTATCATCTATTCAAGTTCTATATATAAATATAATTTAAAGAATTAATCATTATAATTAATAATTCTTTTTATAAAAAAAACTACAACATCATCCTAGTCACATACATTATATTCGATCAGCCTTATAATGTAAAGTCTAAAATCAAATTTACGCTATAGAATAAAAATGGCAAAGATGTGACCACACAATGTAAATTGATTTTAACCAAAACATATGCATGCACGCAACACTCGATTATTATGATAAATTAGGAAAGACAATCATAGTTGGTACGCCATTGAAGTAGCCATGCATTGCATATGGAGGAAAAGAAATGAGTTTGATTTGAGAGGTAATGCTTTAATTTTGCACATGGGGACAAGACAATAAGTAAGGGTTTTATCTAGATGTTGTCCTTTTCTTTCCCTTTTTAATTTTCCCCTCATCACTGTTGAAAAACTATGACTCTATGACTATGAGTGTAAGTAATCATGTCATGTGCATGTCACGTACCAACAAAATCCCAAACCTCAAAATGTAACCAAAAATTAACATTAGATGTAACCAAAAAAAAATCTAAGGGTGAATCCTTACAATTCGCCCTTTACATCATCACAATTAAACTTTTACGCAGTAAATTTTTTTAATTGTTGATTTGAGATTAGATAATCTAAATCACATAGTTTTAAATAATAAAACACAATTTGAGCAAGCTTGAGAATTATAACTGCGTGCCCAATTTTTACAATGTTCTAACTATAGTACTCCAAGTATATCTTGGGTGGGCACATATTGTGGTCATTAGGAAATGATAGAAATTCAAATGTTACGTTATTTTGATCACCTATTTTAATTAAAATAAAATTTTACTTGCTTTATTTTTAAATTTGTGATTTTAAACTTACAATTTAGTTGGAGGTTTTTTTTATTTGTCATATTCATTTAATAGAAATAATATTTGTACAATTATTTTGGATAAACTTTGGAATAACATTTTTATACTCTCGTTGTATTGTTATTCTCTCTCTTTTTATTGTTTTTATCTTTAAAAAATGAGGAAATAATTTGTTCCAAATATTATCACCCAAAGTTGTTGGGTAAATATCAAATCAATATATCATAACTCTTCAATTCATTTAAATGTAAAATTATAGTACTACTTTGATAGTGTAACATTAATGTTGATTTGACTAAAAAACAACCCATTTTTGTGACAATATGTTTACATTTGATTAATGAAAACGAAAAATAATTGTAGTAGGATTTCTTATCCAAATTTAATGATGTCACATATTTAAATACTCCGATAATGACCTATCATAAAAATCAAGTTCCGAATTAAATAATAATAATAATAAAAAATCATAAAACTCTTATAAAAATGTTGGATTAAATTTTTGCTTATGTCAACGATATAGGATATAGGACAAGTGCTTGTATGCCAAAAAAGTACTAGTACATTAATTGAACAAAGACCCAATGTAATTTCCTCAACCAATGAGAAAGAAAAACATTATCTCTTCTCTTGCGAAGGCAAAGTACCGGGAATTTATGATGATTAATTAACTTTGCTTTATTATATACGAAAAAAATTTATATACACATTTACAAATTGCAATATTATGCTTAAAAAAGAAAAATAGAAGAAAAGTAAGCCACCAACTACACATTATTATGCACAAGTGACGCCAAAGTATGACAAAGAAAGAATACAACTTGAGTAAATTTAGGAATTGGCACTTTCCACTTTTTCAATTTAGTCTTTTAATACCATTGTGGGTATTAGTATTTTTCTGAGGTCATGGGTATATTAATATTTCCTATAGTATTTTGGCTTGTTCAAAAAAATTAATATTTCCCCTAGTATCCATCATTGAATATAATTTCAACTCTATAGCTTTAACTGGAATTTCGTATAGTTTGGCGAATATTTAATATGGTTGTATTATTATATACAGTTATTGGGATTTTTTTGCAATACCAAAATCACAATAATATAACTTCAGCACTGTGTTTTATTCTTTTTTTTATATATAAGACTACTAATTTTGATCATGTAGGTCGAAGTTAGTAATTATGACCCCATATGTAATTACAAGGGAGGTGAAGAGTTCATGTGGGGGTATATGAGTAGTTGGAGGGTGCGCGAAGACAGTGTGGGGGTGCTAAGTAAGTACATGTGGGTCATACATTGCTTAACTTTGATTCAGGTCGAAATTAATAATCCCCATATATATATTGGTACAAAAAGTTCAAGTATTTTTTTTTTAAATTGTCTTTCTTCATAAGGAAAGTATAGTATTTTTTGGTAAATCAAAAAGATAAATCGCTTCCATCAGTATTTAATTTATGGTCTCACATATCCAATCCATATGTTCTTCAACTCTTACCACTTGAGCTATCATATGGGAGCAGTACAAACATTCAAGTAAATACCATATATGTCTCACGTAAAAGAGAAAATTTGAATTTAATAAATGGTTATATCAGAGTTTGAACTTTAATTTCCTACATATTACGTACAATATTCTATCAATTGAGTTAAACTAAAAACTAATTTTCATATTTTATGAGTTGAATTTGACACCAACAATATTGGACAAAAAAATTTAATATTTTGTCGGTAGTATATATAATGATAACCATTTATTTATTTTCTTTGATTACTCTTGTACCCCAAAGAAGCAGAATGCAGAATGGACCCTGCCTCACCTTTAGCGGTTTAAAAGAATATAGATAAGTCAGTGTGTAATTACTCTTTGAAACTTGATAGTGATATAAAAAGCTAGAGGTGTTAAAACGGGCGGCTCAGATAGGTAGTAGGTTTCATCAAACAGATTAATAATTCTGGGGTAAAATATTAACTGAATAATTAGTGCCTGAGCCCGACTCTTTACGGATTAGTGGCTTTTGGGTAAGTTCGACCGGGTTCAATTTTTTTTCTATTATCAAAAAACAATTTTATAGAGGAAAAAAATTAAATATTCTAAATATAATACAAATAAGTTACCCATCAACCAAATAACATAAAATAAATTCAATGATTTAAAAAAATAAAATAGAAATAAATAAAAATAATTTTTCAAAACAAACTAAGTTCATGCATAATCAAACAACACAATTATAATTTACAATCAAAATATCACACAAAACAACATAAATGAGCATAATCAAACATAATTATAATTTTGTGACTATTTTGTAAGACTTGAACTTAAGTTGTATCTAAGAAACAAAAAAATACATATATGTGGGCTAACGTGCGGCCCATGTGTGATGCGGGTAAGCCCAAATTTTTAACGGATAAATACAGGCCGGACTAAAAAACTCTGATGATAATTTAAGTAAAAATTTTAAAGTTCAAACCTGATATTTTTCCAAGTTTGGCGGCCCAGCCCATACGACCCGACTTATTTTGACGACTCTATATAAAGCACAATATCTATTGATGGGTCAATGAGTGTATTATATAATATACAAACATATGAGTTTATTTATAGATTCATCTTTATTATTTTTAATAATTTAAATTTTTTATTATATCAATTTGAACGAATAAATATCGTTTATTTAATATAGGAAAAAAAGAATCTACCAATTTAGATCCTCTCCATTAATATCTTTTTCATTGTCTACACTCTACATCTTCTCTATTTCTCTTAAATTACCTATCTCTCTCTCTCTCTCTCACTATTATCTATCAACTTTTTAATAATATTTGCTCTCTCATTACATTGCACGTATATATTTTCTAATGTTGTAGGGAAACGGAGAAAGAAAATTTTAAAAATATAATAAATGATCGTGGCCCTAATGTCAGAATCAGATTAATCATCAGTACACGTACATGATATTCAACCTTCACAATAATAACTTTGGGTTAATAGGTATATATCCCTGTAAAGTACAAGATTTTTGCAATATCATCCTGTAAAATTATTCTGGACTTTTTCAACCATTATATTTAGTGGGGTTCTTTTTATTTTGCGGCGGTTTAAAACCCTCGCTAAAATTAACCCCCGCAAAATTAGAATGGTTTTAGCGGGGGTCTTAAACCGCCGCAAAATAGAAAACCCCCCGCTAAATATAATTTAAGCGAGGGGTTTAAACCGCCACAATAAAAAACCCCCGCAAAATATAATGGTTGAAAAAGTCCGGGGGTATTGCAAAAATTCAAATATTACAGGGGGTATTCTCAAAAAATAATTTTACAGGGGAGTATTGCAAAAATCTTGTACTTTACAGGGGGTATATACCTATTAACCCGTTTCTTCTCGACAATGTTCCCATCAGTTTCTTTTCTTCTAAAGAATGCCAAGTATCCCAAGAGTATTAAATTTAGTGAAGACTTTTAAAATATTTAGCACAATGTCTAAATATGAGTACTATTTATCACACTTTTCACTAGTAAAATATTGACATATTCACTAGTAAATTATCAACCCTTAATTAGTTTGTGGAGGAACTCGTTAGCATTTTCCATTTATTTAACTCGCAGCTGAAAATAGCACAGGCTATAGAAATTAAACACACTACCTGTTTCTCAAGTTTATTCTCAGCAGCCATCATATTCAGAACCATGGCATGAAGTAGTTTTCCCTTTTGACCATAACTCCAATTGAATTTTACCATATTATTGAAAATTATAAAACAAAATCAATACAACAATGGCATCATTCAAAATATCGGATTTATATTTTCACTATTTATACAACACGGTACTTGTGTTGGAGCAGAAGCGCGCGCGCGCGCACACACACACACACACACAATGCAATACAATTATATAAGCTATGACAGAAACAATTATGCAGCAGAAGTGATTATACAATAAGCCATTATGCAATAAGCTAGCATTGTATCACAAAGACTTAAAAGGAGTTATGAATGAGAGAACTAAAAGTGAATAGATGAGAGAATAGAATTGAGTAATGTGAGTTTTATTATTGAGTGGTAACAATTCACATTACAAAGTGTGACTTATATACAAAATGCACACATAACTTGCATAGCAAGTAACTAATAAAGCATTCACCTAACTAACTCATTAGGTGTCAAAACTGACTTTCTAACTAGAATAACTACCTAGTATAGAACAAACAACTTGGTTATGAACTTACAACTAACAACTTGGCTACGACCATCGCTCTATGTTACTTTTGCTTAAATGCAATGTAATTGTAATGGTCTCAACTGTTTTGGCTATGTGCACATACAACATACAACTTAAAAGCTCCCGATGAACCAGCTCACCTCTTGCCGCGAGGTGGAGACCCACTTCTAGGGCCAGCAGACCAAGAAAACCGGAGTCTCAAATAATTAGACTCGGGTTTGAGTTCATCAACTTTATAACCTATGAAATCCAACCAATGTCAGTAAACATAAAGAAATATGGGTGCATAATCAACTGATAATCATAAACCAATTAGTTCCAATCTTAATTAAGTTTGTAAGTGATGACTGTAATGGTAGAATTATCAGTGACCAAGAAACACAGTGTGACATAGTTTATAAGTATTGGTTTGAATCAACCGAGGATTTAGTAATGTAGTGATTTGCAACTTTCCAAGTTTAAAACCTCGGAGCACTCTTCTTCAAAAAAATCCTCTGAGCACTTTTGTGGATTAGATAAGCAAACCATAATTCTGAAGTTTGCATTTGCTTATAAACATTCAAAATTCAGTGCGAAGTGCTCTCTATATTAGTTGAAATTTAAACAGTTTTCACCAAATCATATAGGCCCCACATAAATGTAGCGGGATCTATTTAAATTTCAACCAATTTCAAAGTGTGTGCTGAGAGGACTAGCAAAATCCTAAGGGTAGTCTTCAATTTAACTTGCTCCATCAAGTTAACTTGTGCATAGATAATTCCCTATTAGATAACTTGCAAAGCTAGAACATGAAATCAATTTCCTTTTATATCAGCAGGTAAAAAAGAAGCGATACCTTGCAAAGCACTCAAGGCAGTTGCTGCACAAGCCGGATTTACAAAATCTACAAAACAAAGGATTAAAGGATCTCCACCTCGCTGGAATAAACAAGCATTTCATCATAAGCACAATGGAACTTTCAACCAATCGAGTAAGCAAAACCAAATCAAACGAGGACAAGCAGAGAACTGTTACAAACAGTGCACTTACATGCTTGGATTCTTTGGTCACAAGTCTCACTTCTATATATCTCACAAAAGGGGGAAAAATATCTAATAAGCCGTTAAGGAACTTGAATTAACATGAACGAAACCCAAGAGACAACGATGAAGGCGTGATAATGAAATTTCTAAAAAGTATCAAGAAATATAAAGGACACGAGCCACTTCTCTTTTTGTGCAGTCAGACGGGAGCCCTTCAACATATAGAGTACTTGACACATCTGGGGGGTAGTGGTATTCTCTCATGTCCGAGCCTGGAAACTGCATCTATAGGTAGCTGACCACCGAAGTTGACATTATGCCCATTACATGCAAGATCAGGGCCACCAACACTACCAGGACGCCCCATGACAGAAGGACGGCACGCCATTCCACCAACACCCCTTGCCAATCCAACACCACCAATTACACTAGCTTCCCCAGAATTAAATGAAGTAAGCTGCTTCACAATCAAACAGGATGATAGTTTTCAGCAAACAACCAGTGATATCATGCACATGTGTGCACATTAGATGTTAAACAAAAGGGGTTAAGATATTACCCACGCACTCTGAAGGTAGCGGTCATAAGCATACCCAAGTTGTTTAGTGTCCTTTGGCATTTGGTGACCATTATTTTGAGCAATATAGTTATGCATCTCATTACCTGAGGTCAGACCAGAAGGTGAAATATCTGCAACATTACAGAATCTAGTCTTAGAACTTCTTTCTTTAGCAAAAAAACTAAAGCATAAAAATACACAAATAAAATTCCATTTATTTGCAATAACATCATAGGTTCAAGCTACCCTAACAATCTTATATAGTATTTAGTTGGGGAAAACTTAAACATGGTACCAAAGCGAGACCATCAGTTTAGTTTGAAGTTGTGACGACACCTTTAAGTTAGGCTTCAGCTGTTATATTGTAGGCATCGGCCCAGTGCCGCGGCAGTTTAGTTTGTGTTGTTTGTGAAAACTAGTTCTGTAGCTGGGGGTCTCCACATAAATGAATTCATAGAAATACGTAGCAAATTTGTGAGCCTGTTTCTTTGTCCTTTTTTTTTAAGAAAAAATCATTTTAAATTTAAATAATTGGATGTTATTTCTAAAAACAATGGGAATAAGCAATAGCTTCTGAAACTTATAAAATACTCTTAGAAAAGGCCTTGTAAGCAATGCAAAGGCCATATCTTCGGCAGTAAGAGATTAATCACAATGCATCAATCCAGCACATTAAAGATGTTGTACAGTTGCAATGAAGGCAAGTGAAATGACTCAATAACAGACTTCAGGGGTGGCCTCGATTAAGACCGATTTTCCAACATACCTCCTCATGACAATAACCAATTGGCCTGAAGCATGGACAATCTGGGGAGCCCAACAATTGATCTAAGACAGGCTTTGATACAGTCTTAGAATTTAGACTGACTGGCTAAGGACCCAAGTCAACACCTACAAGATAGGCTTGTAAGGTGAAGATTGCCGAACCTTACAAGCATTGCAAAGGCCATATCACTAGGCAATGTAGCACTAAGACTTTGTTTGCGAGTTTTGAGGTGAAAGGAGAGGAGGGTTTTGGAAGTATGTTATTGTTGTCAAAAGAAAAACTTTAAAGTAAGAAAAGTTTGCTAATATTTAGAAAACATAAATAAAAATTATTACATCTTAATAATCTAAAAATCTGAACTTATGACATTGTAAAAGCTCAATGCATGGCTTCTCAGTTTCAATATGAATACACTTCTAACAATCTGAGTTTGTGCATACAACCATTCCAGACTAATAGCTAGTAGCATAGTTAACACTTAACACTAAGTTGTGCAAATTTTTCATACAGTTAAAATTCAAAAAACTAATTTAATAATTCATATTTTTCATTTAAACTTTTAGCACAAGTCAACCAAATCCTTATACTCCTTGTCATCAATCTCCTTCCTTGCTATAAAATCATCAACCGTGAATCCATTAAAATTATGCGAGATTCGAGGATCATTGAGAATTCCAGCCCAATCTTCACCATGCATCACATAAGCAAATCGATAAGCAGCATAGATATCAGTGTTCCACACCACACGACCAAGGTGGTCACGCTCGGGAGAGGTTCTTGGTGGTAATATCTTGCAAAAAAGACGATGTGATTCCCGCCGTATCTTCATCCTGAAACAGTTTATTGTTCTTCTTTTGAAGACTCGAGCTAGTGTAGGATTAGACATCCATAATGTTATCATGTAATTTTTTCGCACTAGCACGGTTCGTAAACTGGTTGTGGTTGAAATGGTTGAAATTGGGCCGCTTTGTGAAGTTGATGGATCAAATTTGGCCCATTTTATTAATCAATAATCATAAGCATAAAGATTGTCCTTCCACCCCTACATTGAACATTTGACCCCCCTAAATAAAGGACTGAACATGACAACTTCAACTGTACTGTGTTTGATTTGAAAACTATTCATGCGATTGGACAAAAACAAATATTCTTGTCCTTCCATTGAACCACGAACAACTTTTCCATGGTTAATTGGACTTATACTGTCAAAAAAGAAAATAAAACTAATAGGACTTATGATCTAGCCTACGAGGGTACGACAAACTCAAACAAAAATAATATACAAGCTTTAAAAAAATTTAAATCTATCGGGCCAACTTTCTTAATAAAATATGAATAATATTTTTTATCATTATTATTATTTTTTGGTACAATTTTTATTACTATTATTATAATAAATTTTATATGTTGTATTAAATGATTATGATTTTTCCAACATTTTCAATAATTTAAGCATATAAAATTAATTAATTTAAAATACCAATAGTGGAATGTCAAATATATATTTGAAATTGAAATACAAGAACTTCAAAGATGAAAAAAATTTGAAGTATCATTTCAATCAGATATATCACTAGAAATATGATTAATTTAATTATAAGCAGAAGGGAAAGAAAAATATCCAGTACCTTTCTCTTTCTTTAGCTTCTTTTGGATGGAATATATTCTCCATTACTATTATTTTCAATGTAGCTAATAGTTCCATGTTGATTCCAGAATATTGCAAGCTCATTCTCACTGCACACGAGGTGATCGATCGGTACATAGTATATGCTATATAAGATTATTATTCTTTTCAGTGTATAATTCCATTTTCTACATGATAAAAATACAAATGGTCACTATATATACTATATAGCTAGTAGTTCCAAATGGTCACTATTTGGAAAGGTTCCAAATATTGCTTTGCCTATTGAAAAAGAGTGAGGAAAACAACAATAAATAAACCAAAACAAGTAAATGAAAAAGAGTGCAAGGAAATTATGGTCTTAGAAAAGAAGAAAGAACAATTTTTTGTATAATATTGGAATGGAGAGAAAGTGGATATTAATTAAAAGTGGAATTTTCTTTAATTGGTCAAATAAAAAAGGGGGGAGATGATTAAGAAAAGTAATATATTTTACTCTTGATAAAAATAAAAAGAATCAAATGGATCCAATGAATAATATTAAGGTTTTTCAACTTGAAGAGGAAATTTTGTAAAAAAAAAACTTGAAGAGTTTAAAATTTAGGTTTTGTCATATTTTTCATTTAAAAAAAATTAAGAAAGTTAAACCAGACACCTTTAATTTGCTTCCACTTATGTGAAGAGATGTATCTTCTAGACAAGTTTTTGGGTATTTTTGTGTCTTCTAGACAAATTTTAATTTTTTTTGACAAAATTATATAGTACTATTAGACAAATTAAAGTTTGCATCATATCAAGGATCTTTTAGTTTAATTTAAAGTTTGAAATGGATTTTTATTTTTGTGTATGTTAAATTAACCATTTACCATTAAAAATGTTTATACCGTCGAATCAACTTTTATCAAAGTCGCTTCTTCAAATTTGTGTACATAATTGTTGAATGATATGGTATTAAGAATCCCTCAACAATCCGTCTCTCATTGACAACAAGAATTTATTTTAGATTAGAACTAGAAATAAAAAATTATGTTAACTTGATAAATTTGATATTGTAATTGTCGTTTTGATGTAGTACTTGAGATGTTATCTTAGTAAATTAAAGATGTAATACACCATTTTGATTGTTGACTTTTGCTAATATACATACATATATAAAAAGGTGGGAGGAGAGAATAATCTTGTGTGTCTTACAAATTTTTTGACGGAGATTAATCATTATTATAGACGGTGAAAATTTTGGACCAATATTATGATAAAAAACAAGTGAAGTTTCACTAAGATGATCAAAGTTTCTACATGATGGTTTGTAATTTCATAACTACCTTACTTTGTTCTCAACTAGGTAGTTAATCTAGTTGGTTAGTTAGTTTTACACCTAATCGGTTAGTTAGGTGGAGTTAGTTAGTTTACTTGTTTTACAAGTTGAAGTGTGCATTATATATATAAGCCACACTTGTGTAATGTGTTTTAGAGAGACTTATAATCATCTCAATAAAATTTTACACATTACTCTCTTCTCTCTCAATTCTCCATTCACTCTTTTGTTCCCTTATTGTTCCCTCCATTAACACACATAGAACCAAGTCTTCCGCGCACACAAGCATCACCATTATCATAGCTTCTGATAAGTTGCTCCTGATAACAGCTTCTGATATAAGTTCTGCTATATCAGTTTGGTATGCTTGCTTCTGCTCTGTGCTAACAATTGGCATCTAGAGCCAGGTTTTTCTGGTCCAAGAAACTTCAAAGAATCGAAGTTTGTGTCCAGTTTGATCCAAGAAACTTCAAAGAATCGAAGTTTGTGTCCAGTTTGATCCAAGAAACTTCAAAGAATCGAAGTTTGTGTGTTCTTTCATCCTAAAGAATCAAGATGAACGGAGGATTCCCATCAAATATCCTAATACTCGACGAAGATAACTGGGATCGATGGAATGCAGTGATGTTGTCACTGTTTGGTGCTCAAGAGGTACTTGAAATTGTGGAGAATGGGTATGATGATCTTCCTGCAAATCCCACTGATGTTCAAAGACAAACGTTCAGAGAAGCTAAGAAGAAAGATAGCAAAGCTCTGTTCTACATTCAGCAGAATGTGGATACTCATCACTTTGGTAAGATTTCAAAAGCCAAGAAAGCCAAAGTAGCATGGGATATTCTTGTGAATTACCATGATGGAGGAGAAAAAGTCAAAGAAATCAAGGTGCAAGCTCTGAGAAGAAAGTATGAGATGATGCAAATGGAAGAAGATCAGAAGGTTGGTGAATATTGTACTCAACTTAGAACCTTAGTGAATAAAATCCAAACATGTGGAGATGAAATTACTGAGGCAATGATGGTTCAAAAGGTTCTGAGATCTTTGTCTCCAAGATTTGACTTCATAGTTGTGTCAATTCATGAAGCACATGACACAAAAACCATGAAGATGGAGGATTTGCAGAATTCACTCGAAGCACATGAGATGATGGTGTTGGATAGAAAGTCAGAAAGATCAACACAACAAGCTCTGCAAGCAGTTCAGAAAGATGGAGGTCAAAAGAATTCCAAGAAGAAGTGGAAAGGAAAGAACATTAACACCAACTATGCTGAGAAGAAGAAATTTGAAGACAGAGCTGAGTCTTCAAGAAAGAATGATGGAAACAACTATGAAAAGAAGAAATATGATAAGAGCAAGGTCAAATGCTACAACTGTAGCAAGATGGGTCATTTTGCAAGTGAATGCAGAACCAAGAAGAGCAATCATGGTGATGATGAAGCTCATTTGGCACAGAATCAAGAGACTAACACTGTCTTGATGATGGCTATGACATGTGAAGAACAATCCACAAGTGATGAGTGGTATCTTGATTCTGGGTGTTCCAACTATATGACAGGGAACAAACAATGGCTTACAAGTTTGGATACTCAAAGAAAGACAAGTATCAAGCTTGCTGATAGCAGAAAATTATCAGCAAAAGGCATTGGCAACATTGTTATCAGAGGGAAAGATAACAAGAAGGTGATCATTGAAGATGTATTCTATGTTCCTGAAATGAGGTGCAACCTATTGAGTATAGGCCAACTCATTGAGAAAGGTTTTTCAGCAACAATGGATGGTGCATTTCTCAAACTGTATGATGCACAGAAAAATCTCATTGTTCAAGCTTCACTATCAAAGAACAGGACCTACAAGTGCAGCATTTCAAGTGATAAAATGTTGTGTATGGCTGGAGTGATCAGTGAAGAAGTTGAAGCCCTGTGGCATATGAGGTATGGTCATCTAAATTTTAGAAGTCTCAGTGAACTACATTCTAAGAATTTAGTACATGGTCTGCCTAGTATCAATGCACAGAAGAAATTGTGTGAAATATGCCTTAGGAGTAAGCAAAGCAGATTACCATTTGCTTCTGATATGGTGAAAAGGGCAAAAATGGCTTTAAAAGTCATTCATTCTGATATTTGTGGTCCATTTGAGGTACCATCTCTTGGTGGAAGCAAATATTTCATCACTTTTGTTGATGAATTTACAAGAATGTTGTGGTTATACACTATTAAGCTGAAGAGTGAAGCTTTAGAAGTGTTTAAAAGATTTAAGCTCTTAATTGAGAAGGAGAGTGACAAAGCAATTAAGATCTTAAGGACTGATGGTGGAGGTGAATACACTTCCAAAGATTTTGACTTGTTTTGTGCAAATGAAGGTATAAAACATGAGGTTACTACACCATATACACCTCAGCACAATGGCATGGCTGAGAGAAGAAACAGAACTCTGTTGGATATGGCCAGAAGCATGCTGAAGCAAAAGAGCTTACCACATAAGTTCTGGGGAGAAGCAGTGACTACAGCAGCTTATATCCTAAATAAATGTCCTACAAAGAAGCTTCAACAAAAGGTACCTGAAGAAGCTTGGTGTGGAAGAAAACCAAGTGTTAAGCACTTGAAAGTCTTTGGCTCTCTATGTTACAAACATGTTCCAGATGCAAGGAGGAGCAAGTTGGAAGATAAAAGTGAGATCATGATACTTTTATCATCCAACAGGTGCCTATAAACTCTATGATCCCTTAACTCAGAAAATACATGTCAGCAGAGATGTGGTGGTAAATGAAGCTGAGAGTTGGAACTGGAATGAGAAGCCAGTTTACACTCAAGCACCTAGCTACATTCATCCTGATTCAAGTGATGAATCAGACAATGGTGAAAATGATGATACAAATGAAACAGTTGCTGACAGTGAAGATGATGAAACTGCAGCTGAACAACCAGCAACTATAACACCACTGAGAGCTAGAAGAGTTATACAAGCTCCAAGTAGATTGGCTGATTGTGAAGTCATTTCTGACAATGCTGTAAATGATGAAGGTGAAATCATTCACTTTGCATTATTGATGGATGCTGAGCCTATCAATTACAAAGAAGCACTGAAGAGTAGTGTATGGAAGCAAGCCATGATTGATGAACTCAATTCAATTGAGAAGAACAAGACATGGGAATTGGTTAACTTGCCAGAGAAGAAAAAGAAGATAGATGTGAAATGGGTGTTCAAAGTGAAACTGAACCTTGATGGCTCAATTTCAAAACATAAAGCAAGACTGGTTGCTAGAGGTTTCTTACAAAAGCATGGCATAGACTACAATGAGGTATTTGCACCAGTGGCTAGACTTGAAACAGTTAGGCTTGTAGTGGCATTAGCTTGTAAGGAAAATTGGTCACTACACCATTTAGATGTGAAGTCAGCATTTCTAAATGGTCCTCTAGAAGAAACAGTATTTGTAACACAACCACCAGGTTTTGAAATTAAAGGGAAGGAAGAGATGGTGTACAAGCTACACAAGGCTCTTTATGGCTTAAAACAAGCCCCTAGAGCATGGAATAAGAGGATTGATCAATTTCTGTTCAAAATTGGTTTTAAAAGGTGTACTACTGAGTATGGAGTGTATGTAAAGCATAGTGATGATGCTGGAAGCATATTGATATGCTTATATGTGGATGATTTGCTGATTACTGGCAATAAGCTGATTGAGGTAAAACAGCTTATTAATAATCTGAAAGCAGAATTTGAGATGACAGACCTTGGAAACTTATCATTCTTCCTAGGAATGGAGTTTAAAAGTGTTAAGCAAGGTATTGTGATGCATCAGCAAAAGTACATTGGTGATTTACTCAAGAAATTTGAAATGATCAACTGCAATGTAATTTCAAATCCATCAGACACCAACACCAAGTTGGAAGTGAATGATGAAGAAGAAAAGGTAGATGCAACATGGTTTAGACAAGTAGTAGGATCACTGAGATACTTATGCAATAGTAGACCAGACATATGCTATTCAGTAGGTGAAATAAGCAAATTCATGAATGATCCTAGAAGCTCACACATGATTGCAGCAAAACGAATTCTCAGGTATATTAAAGGCACTGCTGGTCTTGGTCTGCTATTTCCTATTGGCTTGCAGAAGAAGAGTGAAGAATTCATTGGCTACTCAGATTCTGATTGGTGTGGAGATAGGGTGGACAGAAGGAGCACTTCTGGTTATGTGTTCAAGTTTAATGGAGCGGCAATTTCATGGTGCACTAAGAAGCAACAAGTTACTGCATTGTCCTCATGTGAAGCTGAGTACATTGCAGGTACATTTGCAACTTGCCAAGCAATTTGGCTTGACTCAGTGATGAAGGAATTAGGATGTGAAGTGAAGAAACCCCTGAAACTGATGATTGACAACAAATCAGCTATAAGCCTTGCTAAGAATCCAGTTTCACATGGTAGGAGCAAGCATATTGAGACCAGATTTCACTTCATCAGAGAACAAGTCACTAATGGCATGGTTGAGGTTGTCTACTGCCCAACCAAGTTGCAGTTAGCAGATGGTTTTACTAAGGCATTGAAACTTGACAGTTTTGAGTTTATGAAGAATGAACTTGGTTTAATCATGATTTGAGGTTATGAAATAAAGGGGAAGTGATGGTTTGTAATTTCATAACTACCTTACTTTGTTCTCAACTAGGTAGTTAATCTAGTTGGTTAGTTAGTTTTACACCTAATCGGTTAGTTAGGTGGAGTTAGTTAGTTTACTTGTTTTACAAGTTGAAGTGTGCATTATATATATAAGCCACACTTGTGTAATGTGTTTTAGAGAGACTTATAATCATCTCAATAAAATTTTACACATTACTCTCTTCTCTCTCAATTCTCCATTCACTCTTTTGTTCCCTTATTGTTCCCTCCATTAACACACATAGAACCAAGTCTTCCGCGCACACAAGCATCACCATTATCATAGCTTCTGATAAGTTGCTCCTGATAACAGCTTCTGATATAAGTTCTGCTATATCAGTTTGGTATGCTTGCTTCTGCTCTGTGCTAACACTACACATGTAAAAGATTAACTTAAAACAGTTTTTAGTCGACACACAATGCGTGTCTAAACTTTAACCCTAACTTCAATTTGTTTCATTCTACTGAAAACTTAAAAACACAGAAAACCCTACTACCATCAATTTGTCTCTGTTTCCACACAGCACATGGGTCCAATTTTATAGGACTATGCCTCTTCCTATTTTGATGTGTGGACCTTAATTTCATTGTCCAATTTATTATGCCAAGAAAACACAATTTTTTACTATGGCATTTTGGAATTGCAGAGTTATAATGTTTCCATTTAAAATTAGTAACCTTGACTATATAAAAAAAAAATTTAGCAAAATTATAAAAATTGTATCTTCTTAAAAAAGAATATTTTTAAACATGATTATGTGTTTTATTTTGGTCATATCAATTATTACTACTACATCTATTTCTATATGTCTTCCAAAATTTGTCTAAATTGATATAATTGAGATGAGATTGCTATGACATAACCTCAAGATCATTTAATGCCCTATATATAGAGAGTTTAGTCCTCAAGTCATTGATTATACACGTTGTTGTGTGAGACTTATAGTACAACAGTTTCAGACTTTCAGTTCCTTATAGTAGTAGGGCATTAATTTCCATGGAGGTCCACACATTCACCTAACCAATTCTTATACTACACTACTATCCTTATAAGATTAAAAGTTAAGTCTTACATTAAAAAGAGATATAGATTTTTTAAAAAGAGTTTAGAAAAATATATCCTCTGTTTAGAACTTGGATTTATTAATAAGGAATCAAGTTCAATTTAAAACTTCAATATCAAAGTCTATATTTTTTTTATGTGACAATCACCACTAGAACCCTCCCCCCATGTACAATAATGATGTTTTAGGTTCAAGTCGAATGAAGATATTCAATATAACAATATCGATATTTATTAGTTAACTTAAATTTCACAAATATTATTAAAGTTTATCTATCATATTACTTTTCATATTATCTGCAACATAGGTGTAAATTTGATGAAAAAGCTCGTATGAGTTTAACTTTGAGGCTTATCAAATGCTCAATTGGAGTAAATGTGATGAGTGTATATTTGATTTTTCGGTGAGAAAAATTAATTTTGACATAATAGGTTTTTATAAAATTGAATCACACTAAAATTGAATTGAAGATAAAAGTGATCTATATATGCTCGTATATATTTTATAAAAGTGAGCTGAATAAAAAATTTGAGTGTCAAAATCAATCTAGAATCAGAAGTTGCATTTTTTAGCTTCAAGTAGAATGATTATAGAAAAAAATAATAATTATACTTTAATAAAACTAAACATGTCAGAATCAATTTTATACACCCAAAATCAATTTTGACCACTCTAAAAATGGAACCAAACATGAACAAAGTGGTTTAAATATATGTTATTGCTCACATATATTTAAACCTCAAAAATCTATTTACAAACTTCGGTGAAATATAAAACAAACAACTAAATCAGTGTCTAAAATCTAAAATTAAATTAAAGGAGAAAGTTAACATTTGCACTTAACATAAAAAATTAGTCTTAAAAATTGTGCATTCAACTTTTACGAACAAAGTCATAATTTATTCAACTTTCATACAGTCTTAAGTGAAGGAATCATATAAGAATAATAATATATTTTGCCTTACATATAGTCTTAATTTTTGGCCGGTTATTTTGAGTTATCCACAAGACCACAACCAACTTGATGAGAACACTCTCCCTTATGACCCGTTCCAATGCCTCATAAAGAGCTTCCTAGTCACTTTTTAATTACATAAAACTACTATTGCTTCATGTTGTCTCATTTATTGCTACAAGCTACCAAAAGCATAACACAAAAATATCAATCACTTCCCCAACACCCAAATCTTAAAGCACATGATCCTGCATTTACTCTCCTCCCCCATTTTTCCGCACCTTGTTTTTCCTCATTTAATGCTATCTTACTTGGTACCAATTCCATAAATTCATTCATATTTACTTCAAACACAAGCTACATAAATTCCCTTCTTCATTTATTAACCTTGCATATCATTCATTACCCTCTCATTTTCCTATTTAATTTTTTTCTTCTTTAATAAACCAAACCCTCTTAATTTCTCTCACTTTTCTGGTCAAAATGAATAGGAGACATTTCAATGTGTTGCTAATGCTACTACTATTGGTGATATATTTTGTTGGTCATAGTTATGGCTCTAGAAACACTCATGTTTTGAAAGTGTATCCCAAAACTCATGATTTACCTTCAAACTTCTTTGGTTTGTTGCCAAAAGCAAGTATTCCACCTTCAGGTCCTTCTAGGAAGCATAATGGCATTGGATTACAAAGCTCAATGGGAAAACCATAGAAGGAAATATTTACTCCTTCTTTCATATAGCCACTACTATTTCTTATAGAAAATTTATAGGTAATGTATATGCATGGTATCTTTAATTAACTCTTAATTGTATTTTGTCTTTACCATCTTATTTTTTATATAATTTTCCTTACCCTTCTTTTTGATTAATATTCTTAAGATCATTTTCAAGGGAGAACAATGAGCCTTTGAAGGGTATATGTAGATTGTCTTCTCTTCACATAGCTAGCTTGTGAAGGAGATCTCGTACATATATAGTTTGTTATATAGAACCATTGTGATTTGTGAGTTCAAATAATTACCAAGAAGTGCTTTGTGGCTTAATTTGCTTAAAGATATAAGCTTTAAATTTGTACTTGAAAGCATAGAGTAAAAGGTATAACAAACCTTGCAAAGTTGATGTATATTGTTGATAAAAGTTTGATTATTATCATTATGAGTAAGAAAATAATGAAGTTGTTGCAATGTTGATTATAGTGTGGCTTCAAATTAAGCTATTGTAGTATGTGATGTATTCTTCTAATTAAACTCCAAGTTTTCTAATTAATTTATGTGGTTACTATGTTAAATTGTTACTAGCTAGTAGTAGCTGTTGGTAAGAGACTAAGAGTGAGTGAGTGACCATACAATACAAAATTGATTCTCATAAAATTTTGGGAAGTGACGTGCGAATCGTCCATTATTGTATTGTTTTGATTTGATATTTTGTAATTAAATGCCAAATAAATGTTTGTACGAGGGATTGCATATTTGCATTAACTTGTATCTTGTACTTTTCCAATGAAGCAAAAAAAAACTTGTATCTTGTCGCTTACCTAATATGCATAGTTTTCTGTAATTCAAGTAGGTGCTATATGGAGTTTTCTTTCTGTTTTTTTATTTTAATTTTTGTAATATATATATCCTGAAATATAAAGGAAAAAACATTTTTTTTTGTTCCAAAATATAAGGGAAAAACCATTTTCAAGAATGTGTTTTCTTTATTCTCATAAAATTAAATGCAAATTGCATTTAATTTTCATTCTCTCTCCTTTTTTCAATAAACAGTAACCGATAAAAAATGGTTTTACACCTTCCTATACAACTTATTTCAAGAAAAACCCACAAAACTATATTTCAAATTCTCTTTATTATGTTTTCTTAATAACCGATATTATTTTTTTCGTTTATATTTTGGGACGAAAGAAGTATAGATGAAATGATAAATTATCAAAATTCCACACACAAAGTAGAAGAAGGATTGAGATTTGAACTCGAAGTCATAAACGTCCGACCTAACAATTTTTACATTTTATACCAATTGAACTAGGATTTACGGACTCTTAATTAGTATTTGTCGTATAATTTTGATAATGAAATTCACACACACAATAAGACAAAATATAAGAGAATTGAAGTAACACGCCCATGCAATAATTTACAGTATGAATTGAACTTGTGAAATTATGTTTACATGAGTTTTATTTCTAGAAAATCAGCATATTTTTATTTAAAATTTCAAGCCTCCAACAGTTTATCGTTGTAACTTTATGAAAAGGAATTAGTTCTTTAAATTAAAAAAGAATATTGATTTAGTTTTTTTGTTTTGAATTTAAGACAACAATTTTAAAGGTTGTATTTGCCTTGATGCAAAATAAAGTTATTCAAGATAATATGTTAGTACCTATTTAGATTGTTTTATTTGAACTTATTTATTAGTATAAATAGTTTTTTGAACATCATTTTTTTTTATTTTTAGATAACTTAACATGTTACTTATGTCACAAATTAATTAGCAAGAAATTAAGCAAAGTTCTAAGTTCTAACTATCACACACACTACATCACAGTGTTTCAATTTAGGCTTAAACATAATTTTCGTTCATGTATGTACGTGAAATTTTGATTTTAGTCACTACATTGATTTTTGTTCTAAATAAATCTCTGAATCAACCAAACTTTTTTGTTTTTAGTCCCTAAAGCTAAAATCTGCAGGAAAATTCTTAAGTTTCTTGTAGATTTTCCTACAAATTTTCCTGCGGATTTTTACTTTAGGACTAAAATCAAAAAGTTTGGTTGATTCATGAACTTATTTAAAACAAAAATCGATACATAGACTAAAACCAAAATTCCGCGTACATAACAGAAATGATGCTTAAACCTTTAATCTATAAGCAAACACGAGCATGTCTAATAGTTAATGTGAAAAGAACTGCCGCTTATTCTTTAACAAGTTTGCTACCATATATGAATACATTTTTTTTTGTCAAAAGATAATAATAATCTAACAAGAGCAAGTCAAAGGTGGTTAATACTAAATATCATACTTTTGATGTTAGGGAGACAAGTTTAACGTAGATTTGGTTAAACAAGCAAGGATTGTTGCTAATTTCTACGGGTAATTGAATCTTCATTTGAAAAGGCTAATAATAGTTTGGCTATTTGTAAAATTAATTTTATTGTCGGTACCAATACAAAGAAGCTTTATGTTTCTTTAATTAGCAACGACTTATGAATGTAGAGGTTTTCTTCACCAAAAGTTTGAAGATGTTACATCCTTTTAAAATATCAATTGTTTATGTTTTTCTAATAAGCTTAAGTTTTTATGTTGAGCTTAATAAAACCGTGCCGACAGTGTACTATATACTCATAAGAAATTAGTTCCATTTGTAATGCTCATAAATAAAATAAAATAAAACAAATGCATTTGTAATATTCTTTTTTGTTAATAATTTTTTTGATTAAACTGAACAACAAAAAACACAACCAATGACAAAATTAACTACTTAAAAACATTTTTGATGACTAAAATCATTAATAAAAAAGATATTTATAGATGTATTACTATTTACAATTTTGATACATTTAAAAATTTATGTGACAACACCTTTTTTCTTTTGAACGGCAAAATTATTATTAATAAGATCAAGTCTCGATACAAGACGAACCGAAACCGGTAAAAGAAAAACTACAAAACAAAAGGTGCTGTATAAAATGGAACACCAATAAAAAAACCAAAACCTACACTATTTAAAAGATGGTCTACTTCTAATCCCATACTTAGAAGACACACTTTATGTGACAACACCTAACACATTTAGAAACCATGTTTAGCCTACTCTAATAATTCAACATTTTTCCATTAAAACAAATCCACATTTTATTATTTGTTTACAAAGAAAGACTTTGCAGTTGCACCCAAATTTTTTGTTTTGTTTGGAAATTAGAAGGAAAAGGAAATTGATGTCTTGAGAGAAACTGAGAAAGGAAGGAGAAAAGAAAAGTAGAAAAAAATGATAGCCTCCAACTTCAACGGAATTATTTTATGCATGAGGTATGCATAGCATAGTGATAATAAAACAAGGTGCAACAAGAGGAAACAAAAAAGAACCAAGAAATTAAGAAAGTTATATGGATAATTTTATATACACTACAATACAACATATATGTAAATTGTAAAGGGAACCAGCCCAAATAAAATTGAGGATATTTAACTTAAAGAGAAATTAAAAGAAAAGGAGCCTGGTTCCTTCATATTGATATCCTACAATTATGTTCACTTCAACAATATGTGTCTAAAAGGAGAACTTTTCTCCATCTATTTTCCTAAGATTATTATAGAACAGGTGAACCAGCATCTTCTGCTCTACGCGCCGCTTGGCCGGACGACTTGTCTGTGCTTCGAACATTGTACTTTTCATATACCTTATCGCGATTCTCTGACCACCAAGTCTCAGCTTGATGCTCTCCAAATCTTCTCCGGCTGCATACACATTTACCACCAAACATATCAAGCATGCAATTTCACGAGTGCAAGTTAAAGAAACAATAATCATGAGATGGTCAATAAAGTACTTAAGTGGTTTGATCCCTCTCTTGAGCACTTGCTTTTAAGGGAGGGATCCCTAAGTGTTTGGTGTGCTTATCATCAAGTTTCAAGAATAAGAAACCAACAAACCGATGTATTGACCTAGGGCTTGTTTGGATCGAGTAATTTGAACTTATCTACTGACATAAGCACTTGTGAGATTGTTCAGAAAAGTTTATAGAAATAGCTTATGACCTGCCCATTAGTTGTTTTCATCGAATTTCCACAAACTCTCCTAGATAGCTTATGAAAACAGCTTATAACTAACTAGCATGAAAATAGTTGACTTTTTTTGACTATTTTATTGTTTATTATAAAAATAGCTTATACATAAACACTGATCATGACCCTAGTTAAAGATTTACCAACCAGCCAAATTGGCATAAGAAAAAATTGCTGAAAAAGAAATTAACCAATGATTGTAATGATCATTTGAACTCCTAAATTTTTAACCAACCAAATCACAACCATAACTGGCAAACTATTGAAGACTATCTACAATTGGCATCCCATATATCAGTAGCAGATAAATATAACAGAAATGTTGGGAGAGTTCTTTTATTACCTGAAGCGTACTCTCCTCAAATCTCTCGTTCCATCATGCATAGCAACAAGAGTTATATAGACACCAGGTTCATATTGTTCTATCCATTCTGCCTCAACTTGATTACTATTAGCATTAGTTGGCAACACATCATTCCTTGATCTCGAACCACTCTCATCATCTCGGAAATTCCCAGAGTCCCTACCACCAACAGTATCCGACACACTACTGTTGGTTGCCTGAATCACACCACCACCATTTGGGAACTTAACGTCTTGGTAATCATCTGTCCCGTTAGAGGTCACAGATCCTCGGTTTTGCTGGTAAACATTAGTTGCATAGCTTCCAGGTGAATTCGCCTCAGTTCTATTCATCAGAGAAGATTCAAGTCCTATGGAAGCCAAACTGGAGCCACTGATCGACTCTGCCCTTGTGTGGTGGTGCTCTCCGTTTGAGTCTGGATAGCGGATGCCATTTGGCTCGACAAAACCATTAGGCATGTAAGCTGGTTTGATTTTATCGGCATCGTAAGCATCGGGAGGAAGCCTCTCTGCCAGATCTTTGAGCTGAAAAAACAATGCTACATGTCAACAAAAAACCACATATTTATCCTTCAAAATACATATAGTTCCAGGAGAAGTAAATTAACAAAAAAATTTAACCTGTGCTGTAAGTGACTTAATAACTTCTTTTGCAGCCTTGGATTTGGCAGATTCCTCACTAGCCAGTGCCATAGCTTCTTGAGTCTTTTTCGCTGACTTTTTAAGCTCTAACTCTTGCAGCTCACATCTCTGTCTCAGGGTCTCAACCTAATGAGATTTAAGTTAGGTCTCATTTGATGCCATAATAGGTAAAACAATAAATGCAAAAAGACATTGCATGTCTGGTGTAATAAGTAATGCACGTGTTACATGGCGTATTAGTCAGACTCAAACCTATTACAAGGGAAACGAAGGAAGCCCAATGTACCTGAGAACGCAACTTCAGCACTTCTTGATTCAAAAGCTCGTTTGTTTTCTTCAAACTATCAGTAATGCTTTTTGAGAAGGCAAGTCCGGATGTTGTTGGAATGGGCGTAGCAGATCGAGGAGGGCTTGATCTTCTAGAGAAAGGTGACACGGACCTGGAACTCACTCCAGACGGTGTAAGAACAGGTTTTGGGACAGTGCGTTTCAGGTCCATAGCAGTAGACAAGACAACATCTTTTAGCTGTAGCAAAGATGGAGTTTGTGTGGTGCGAACCAGAGAAAACGTATCAGCCTTTTTCCCCTGTTTGGCTGCCTTACTATCTAATTGCTTTATCAAATCCATATTAGAAGGCACAGCTGGCTTTGTCAACCTTAGCTCAGACTTTTCTAACCTGTCCTTGATTTCGCCTGGAAAACGAGGCATTGCATTCCTCCGATTATTATTGCTGGAGTCTGCAACCTTGTTCAATTTCACATAACAAGAATCACAAACACGATACAGCTTCCCAGGATTAGGAGCAAGAGCAGCTCTTAATGCTTTCCTTGAGCTACATGAATGGCAGTGCACAAGTCCACAATTATAACAGTTGTGGCGCTTTCTAGTGAACCCAAATGCCTGTCTACATGTAGAGCACTGCAACTGCTCGGCACCGGATACCCACTTATGTAGGCATATCGCAGCCGAGTAGTTCGAACCACATGCAATATATTTCACATGTCTATCCTTCAAGGCTTCAACCAAAGTTGGTGTTTTTCGATCTTCAACATCTCCGTGACCTAATCTTCCATTTGCACCCTTCCCCCAAGTATACACTTCATTCCTAGAGGTTAAAACAGTCACATGATAAGCTCCGCATGCAATTTCTTCAACGCATTCTCCCGCAAGTTTGTCTTCAACCAAACAGGGAAGCTTTCCATCAGAATGGGGATTCCCAAGTTGGCCGTAAACAGCGCTACCCATAGTAAAAATTTGTCCGGACGTTGTCAGGCCTACTGTCAAACTGTGCCCGCAAGCAATTCTTTGAAAATTGTAATCGATAAGAGCAGATATACAGGTTGGTTCGAGCCGAGCATCTTTATCTCCATGTCCTAGACGATTCTTATCTCCATCTCCCCAAGTAAACAATTTACCCGACGATATACTTGCACTAGATTGTGTTACAATGACCTCTACAATAGCTGCAGTATGCCACACTCCACATGCAACAGATATGGTCCTCAACCCAGATAATGATTCTACTTCTCTAGGATATGAAATATTTTCTCTATCTCCATGGCCGAGGACACCGAAGGTTCCATCGCCAAATGTATATAGCTGCCCAGTTGAAGTTATCAAGGCTGTGTGCCATGGACCGCAAGTGACAAAAGCAACCTGAAGCCCCTCTAGTGGACCTGCGATTCTCTTCGGTATCCAATGACTAACATTGGTTCCATGACCAAGAAGTCCAGCATTGTGAGTGCCATCACCCCATGTATATATTTCACCAGCCATTGTAACAGCACAGGTATGGAACTCCCCACAGGCAACAAAATCAACAGTCGAAGAGGCTAATGCTTCAACTAGACAAGGTTGAACCACATTCTTCCCAACACCATGACCAAGGCGTCCACCAGATTCTTCACCCCATGTAAACATTTCACCTTGTCTTGTGACTAGAGCAGCATGTTTAACACCGCAAGCTATTTGAAGTACATCTAAAACCACATTGGATTCAAGTGGCTTCGGGAGGAGAATGTCAGTTCTTGGGCTACAATAACTGGCATTTTTATCAGCACCAATTTTTACAACATTCTCAGATATAACCTCTCCCCATATGTATACATCTCCAAGAGCATCATAATCATCCGGTGCAGACCCATGACTGGACGTGCTGGGGGCACTAGAAACACTAACACGAAAAATATCTGAACTAGATCCTTTCACTTGCATATTTGTTGGGATTGATGGTGCATGTGACCTATCAAAGTTTAAGGTTTTTTCAAGCTGAAAGGACTTTGGAGAAGTGTTAGCCACGCTAGCAGAAATGTCAGGCGAACTGATCTCTTGAGAAGGACGGACTGAACTTTCACTAGGACTATTTGAAGTCAAGTCTTTACTATCCTGAAAACAATCGAGCCAGAGAGAATTATAAGCCACATTCAAACAATCACACAGAAATATGGCATCAGAATAAATAGAGGAACATTCGAGAAGCTATAATAAATTCAGTTCATAATTTCCCAATAAAGGACATCACGATGGATATATTTAAGGTAAGAAAATGCCACAACCAACACTTTCTAAATATTGGCCAAAGAAGACGAAGAGTGAGTGGCTCTTTGTTTCAGAAAACAGCCATATATATACTTTTGGAATAAGAGTGCCTAAACTTTAAAATAAAGAATAGCTTTCTTCAGAGGAAACTAATAATTACTTTTACAATGAAGGAGAAAACAATATGTTCTCCCAAACGTTATTCATCCAAAATATTCATTTCAGGGAAAATAATGAAACATGTCATACTGGCTAGAGAGCAAGATCGGTCATCTTTTTGAAACTACAACATAGTACAAGAAACAAAACACAAGCAAAATAAACTAATTACAAAGACAACAAGTGGGTGTTTTTACATCAAGATACAGGCCTCCATCACACCATCCATCAATTTTGGACCGCCCACCTTGACCAGAAGATATCAATGCCCCGAGACCAGCAATCCACACTTCCGCCTCAAGTTTATCCTTGCAAATCTGAAAAATGACCAAAATAGTTTTTTGTAATGGTAGAAAATTCAGAAAATAGATACAACACATGAAGTAGTTATTCATGCACTTTTAGACTTCAGTACCAACCAAATCAAGGGATCGCTTCCCGTGGTTATAAATAAGTGAAAAAGATAAATAATCCTTCTCGGGACGCGGAAATCGCTGGAAAACAGCCTGTCAGAGGATTAGGAAAAATAATCAAATAAGACAAAAGAAACAGTTTATAGAACTTTTCTAATTCACTAAAAAAGAATGCTAAGGCATTCGTATGATATAAAATAGTATTATAGAAATCTCACAGTTCTTTGTCCAGGAATAATTTTTGATACAGAAGACAGTTTCAGACTTCTTTCTTCGCTACTCGAAAACCAGATTAATGACAACTCATCCTGCGGTTTTCAGATAGTCCAATGAATGCAGTTAGAAATAACTCAGGGTGTCAAAACCTAAGCCAGCATAGCATATACATGACTGTGAAATTTATATTTTGACAACCAAGGATCCAACGGAAACATAAGTTTATATTCATGAATAAGACTGTCAAAACTCAAAAGATACATCAAATTAAGAAGTACAAGTTTAAGTGAATACTAGTTAGAACAAAATGAAGAAAATTATGGCTTGTGAAGCAAATAAGTAAATGTAAATCCAACCCAAATCTGAAAAGATTTTAATGCTATAATTTATTCCCCAATTGAACATTTATCACTGTGAAGCCTCAACAGATCATACTTAACCCAAAATGTGGAATCAAATCAATAAATAGCATCACACCTTACAAACTATAGAGCCCATTACTTAAGATACCGAAAAATCCATGCTAAATCACACAATAATGAGTAGAAATAGTTCTTAATATGGGAAAATTACTTTATTGAATTTCTTGAGGAAACCCTCAGCATAATAGTTCACGTATATTCACACAAGATTTACATATTCATTCATCTAGGAAATTTTATAAAAGAGGAAATCATAAAAAAGTAAACAAGAAAATAAGAATCTAAATATTATACAAAATACTATCCCAAAATAGATGATACTTTCCAACAATAGAAATAATAAACCAAGGACCTACATCCGTCCACCAAGAAGCAAAGATGAACCAGAGAAACTCGTGCTAACTCGGGATTTGAGGAAGTATTAGTTTTATCGAAGAGACAAAGCACAGTGTTGCACAAATTATAACGGAGATGCATTCATGAGCCGTACTAGGAAGTTTTGACTATAAATGAGCGGAGATTAAAACGAGACTTGTGCCATAGAATAAATTTTGTTTTATGCTAGGGACCATGGAAATGTATACTTGCTACAAGGACTTATAAAGATATCAAAGATATTCATAAAGAACAGATAGTTTTTTGCGATTTGGTAAAAGCATATATGGAAGACTTTAGAAAAGAAATCAGATAGTATATATTAGAGCAATCAAAGTTCATACGGAGAAGACAACAACTAATGTAAAATCACAATGTGAAAAATACAGAAGATTTCCCTATAACTATAGGTGTGCACAAAGGGTCAACTTTGAACCCTTCTCAAGTTCCCTTTTTATCTTGGTACACATGAAACTATGGGACAATGTATGCTTAGTGGTTACCACTCAAGTTTAAAGTTTTTTACCAGGTAGACCTACTGTGCTATATAGAACTGAGGCGACCAAAAGCCAACAAAAAAACAAATTTAGAGGTGCAGAGATGAGAAGGGTTGTCATAAGGAGGATTGTCCAATAATTAGAGGGAGACTGAGGAAAACTATAGGTCAAATCATTAAGGGATATTTGGAGGTAAATGGTCTACTGCTAGACCTAGAACATGATATAAGACTAAACGACATTGATTGACCGACATAAATAATGCCAGTGAGAAAATACCTGATTGTTGGCATTGTTTTATTTTCAGATACTGTTCATGACAAAATATTATGGATATGTTTGACTTGTGCACCCGACCCGTTTAGTGGGGTAAAAGACTTTTGTTGTTTAATAATTTTGGCGAAAAAGGGTGCTGGCTATGCATCAAGTGGTAGCTAATTCCAATGTAATAAACAAGGATAGATTGGATTGAGAAAAGAAGGAAATGATGGCATGGGCCTAATAAGATTAGGAGTCAGTTATACAGTCAATATGTTAGAGTTAGTCAGAGATCACAGTTTAATAGTCATTCCCAATTGATGAAATAAAGGACTTGGAAGCACAAAGGACGTGTGAGTTGTGACAAACTTCGATGATGGTCCACTTACATAAATCAAACTTTGATTGCATTTGATATCATTAGTAATTTAGTACAACAATAACCTTAATGTACTATGTGAGGACAGCTACAACCATCAATGGGCATTGTCATTAAAAAACTTAAAAAAGCCATACATAGCTTTGTTTTTTTGAAAGGTTTTAAGTAGTATATTTCAGTTAAGCAAGGTACATTAAATTATATCTACTATGTAATAAAATGAATAAAATTTAAGACCATGCTAACATGCAAAATAACCTATCCTTAATTCGAGAATCCACTAAAGATTTCCTGAATAGATTTCCCTTACATACCTTGGAAAGTCTAAATGGACAAAACTTCGGCTTTCCTTTACGACCATATTTAAGTAATTGAGCACCCTTTTTTAAAGCAATCAATGCCTGCATAACAAATATAGTGCATGGTAAACTATATCAAAGATTAAACAGACAAAAAAATGTTAATATAAGAAATACAACAGGCATAGAGGTATTTCTGGGGAACATAATCATTATTGTCCAAGAAATCAACATCAATAGCAGGCCCAATTTGAGTAGAAGAATGTTAACTAAATCATTTTCCATCTAGTTAATACAGCTACTGCAACAAAACTGGGGTAATATATAACATCCTCTTGTTATATGAAACCATCCAAACCATTTTTATTTTTATAAACCATAAGGTACTGCATTATTAAAATCTTATCATTTAAAGAAAGCATCAAAAGAAATTTAATCTACCCTCGCAGAAAGTTGGCTTAGCTGTAAATGATTTAAACCAAGTCAGTCACATTCATAACACAAATAAATATGCTCTATACCAACATTACGTTGGTCCAAGTGGAACCAGACTCGTAACCTTTAAGCAAGGTCCCAGGGTTTGAACCTTGTGGATGGAAAGAAAACTGGTTGGGATGGAAGACCCCACTAAAGGTGGTATAGCCAGATTCTCCGACAGAGATTAGTCATCTACGACAAAAGTTAGTAGATTACTTCGCACCAACTACATGGTTGCCAACAAATAGTAATAATAAACATGCCGAATTTTTCCATTGTCGGACATCCCATTGCAAAGACAACTGATAAATTCATTTAACCAACTAAACCTCATTTAATCATCCAAGCCTCTGTAAAAGGATCAAAATCAAAAACCCCACTTTACAAAGATCATATTTTTAATCAAAATTCATATTATAAATTTGGTATCCCAAAACAAAGACATGGTACTTAAAACATAAAAGTTTGATCTCTATGCCTTCACTCCCATATTCTCACTTTTCTCAAATTACCCAATTAGTACAAACAAAAAACACTGACACACACACAAATCACTTGATCATAATAATCATAAGTTCATAACATTCTTAGCCACCCCAAAAAAAAAATGAAAACAAAAACTTCAACAACAAAACCAACTACTGAATTTCATCATAAACCAAAAGAAATAACTAAAATTGAACTATAAAAATCAAAACTTTAACATAAAACTAATGACCCACCTGTTGAATGTCACGGTCTGCATTCCTGTGATTAACAAGATCTGCCATTCAATGTAAGAGATTCACCGAAACTCCACCATCTTCTACGATCGCTTCTCAGAGTTCCGTACATCATAAACCTCAAACTCAATTTCTTTGAAAATCAAAACCCACTTCTTATTTATGCTCTAGAATGCGAAAAAGTTAAGTAGATCTGTTCCTCTTCACGGAAACTAGAAACCCAGTAACCTCATTGATAATTCCAAGTCAAAGACGCTGTTTTTTCAACTCATGCAGAAACTTGGACCGGGTGAGAAACGGAAAAAAAAACCCGGTTCTCCGAGACTTGGTCGGAGCGTTTTGCTTTAAAGGAGGTGTATTTTGGAGGTGGAAGAGAATTTTCCGGTGAAGAATGTGGGTTCCGGCGTTGTCTCCGAAGAGGGTGATGGCGGAGACAAAGGAGAGAGAAAGTGTTTAGAGAGAGAAAATCGGAGTCTGTAAAAAGTACAAGTAGTCAAAAAGAAGAAGAAAGAATGAAGAATAGATAAATAAAATAAAATAAAATGTTTTATTATTATTTTTTTTTTAGTAAAAATATTTTTTTATTTTATTAAAAGTGATTTAAAAAAAGAAAAAAGGGAAAAAGCAGAAGCTCTCCTGAAGAAAAGACTGGAAAGAAATGAGGACATTGCATTGCAAAAAAAAAAAAGACACTAATGACACTTTTTTTCAATTGTTTAAAAATTACTATTAATCAATTACCTCAAAAATATTTGGTCAATTATAAAGTTTAAATTATTATTATTTTAATTTTTTTGGTCAAGAAATTATTATTGTTATTATTGTTATTATTAATACTTACCAACAATAAATTTGTCAAGATAAGAATTTTCAACTCCTTAAACAAATAGTCAAACAATTTATGAGTAATACATATGGAAAATATTCAATTTGGGTATAACTCACTTTATGTATCTATAAATTTTTGGGTCATGCTAACCGGTATTTCCGGGGTATTGGTTAAAGAATTTAAAAGAAGAAAAATTTTAAAAAAATTATTACTTTTTAAACTTTTGAAAAGTTGACTACACAATTTTGAAGGTCAGATTTCTATATTTGTTTCCTTAACCAATGCCCCGGAAGCACGGTTAGCATTTCGCTAAATTCTTTAGAGAAGGCTAGTCATCGTTAATTGTGGATTAAACTTTATATTTATATTATGATAACTGCAAAATCGTTGGATAGTAGTACATGCTAGTAGTTAGCAACATTGTAGCTTGTACTTCTCCATTTTAAATGAATGTCAAATAATTTTTTTGCATATAGATTAAAAAAATTAGAAATAAATAAATAATTTTAAAATATGACAATCTTACAAAACTAGACTTATTTATTATTGGTTTAATGTTACTAGAAGTAAAGGGTAAAATTGGAAATAAATAAATAATTTTATTTTGAAATGTAAAATGAGATTCATTTTAAAATAATCTTTCTTACTAAAGGGATATTCATTTTAAAACGAAAATAATATTAAAACGAAAATAATAAGTTGTAAGTAACAATGAGAGAATTGTACAATAAATGATATTTCAATTGCATATTTTGTTGTCATCCTAGATTAACCATTAAAACTCCAAGGTTAAAGTCGAAGTGAGTTTCGACGGTTACTCACATATACATGTTTTTTTTTTTACCAAAACATATACATGGTCTATTATCATATGACTATATACTATCACGATTATCTATTACCTTTTTTATTCTTAAAAACAATATTTAGCTATTGTTGAATTACATGCGTGTAACGTGTATATGTAGGATCTAAATTTATTATAGTCGACAAATTCATACATGTATGCAGTCATATCACGGTGGTCATCTATTTAGATAATATGGTCAAAATTCAAACTTGATATTTCTAAATTATCGAATAAAATATAAAATACTTTTTTATGAATTGTTTGATCAAATTTAAATAATCATCAATACACTAAATGTATAAGTGAGTAACAAATTTGTCAACAATAAATCCAATTCCTATGTGTGAGGGCTAGTATCATATCTTTAATAACTTTGGTGATTAAGGAGAAACAATTTGAAAAACCAACTCCAATTTGTTATGTAATGTTACCTCCACTCCTTTTAAATTAAAGAGACACTTTCAGAAAACCAACTTCAGTGTGGTAACATTTTTTAAGCAAATTTTTGCTAATAGTTTAAAACACTTGAGAGTTAGTAGTTAGACAAATTCAAATGTGGGCTATGTACACCATGAATCAATTAATACTTCCTAAAGCCTAATATCCAATATAAATATTGAATTGGAGTTTTCTCATACATTTTCTTACAAAAATGTGTTAGTCAGTGCATTAATTAAATATGAAAAGTTACCTAAAATTGACACTTATCACCAACATCAATTTTTTAACAACGTTTTAGCTATAGAGACGAGAAGAATCAACATATTTACTTCTAAAAAAGACTTTGAACATTTATATTAATTTTTTTTTTAACTTTTAAATATTAGTCTATCATATACTATAAGTCACTTGCTAGTTAATGTAAATAATTAGTACTACAATAATAGAAACATGATCACTTGAAAGCCGACTTTGTTGATTTGGTATGATTTTTTGTGGTTGAAAAAGTGAGTAAAATCTCGATGGAAGAGTAGCATAGTAACTTAGAATGATGAAAAAGAGAATGAAGATGGTTACAAAATCCAAAGGCATTGCTTTGGGAACAAGAAGCCAAAATTATATGGCTAAGTAAGGTCCCCCCACCCCACTTGATTTAATACAATCACACCATATGACCAGCCTTGGTCTGTCACCTGGAATGCTTATGGGTCCATATTTTATAAACTTTGAGAAGGATAGGAGAATATTACTCCTTTTTCATTAATAGGACCAACTGTATTATTGTTTAGTAATACTTTTTCATTATTCCTTTCGTTTTCAATTGCTAAGTGTCCATTTTATTTAGGCAAATTCTTAAGTATTTTGGGTACATGTGTTTTGTAGTAGAAATATATTTTTAAGATAAATTAATATAGCAACATACTACTCCAATTAAATTTTGTATATTAAGTGTTCATCCTTTATAAAACAGAATATTTAAAAAGTTTGAGATATTACTAGACTTGTTCAAAATGTTTATAAATAATTGTGATCCAAAGTTCCAAACCCGATCAAAAAATAAATTGACTTGTTATAATTGTTTATCAAAAACTATGAATCAAATATCCCTTTATTGGAGGGATGTTTAGAGATCATTTGGTGTCATGAAATGTGGTTTTAGCACTTAAATTGTTATGCAAACTTCCTTATTTGTTGAGTTTGTTGCAGTCATGAAGGATTTGAGTTGGCTAATGAGAAGAATTGAAGTTCTATTTGGAGAGTGTGCCTCTAAACTTTCTACCAAAAAAAAGAGTGCGCCTATAAACTTGTTGATGTTTTCACAATCATTGGACTAATTGTCTTAACATTTATTCTCACATGCATTTTCATGTTTCTCATATTTTTAGAGAATATTTGTCTCTTGGTAAAGAAAAAGGGGGAATTTTAGGTGTTTTGAATAAAAAAGGGGTGTGATTGGCAAAGTGAGGGGCGTAGATATAGCAACACGGCCAAACATAGTGTACTTATTCCTAACATGATCTCATTTCATTTGTAGTTAGGGGTAGGGGTTACTACTTTAAAAATGAACAATTTCTTTTGTTTAGCAGCCTTTGCCTTTTGTGGAGTAATCTATAATTTTGTTTGCAAATGTGAAGAATGGGGCTAATGAAAAACATAAAAGTGAGTGAAGGCTCATACTCCATCCGTTCCAAAATGTAAGCAAAAGTTGGTCAACAAAAGTGAATGTATCTGGTTCAAATACATTCACTTTTGTTGACCAACTTTTGCTTACATTTTGGGACGGAGGGAGTGTATAATTATCACTCTCTTATAAAAGGAAGAACAATTATGTTGTGTTTGATGTATCACAATATATAACTTGAATAAGAGTGACCAATAATAAGGTATAATCTCTGCAACATTTGTTTAAATAATGATGTGCATTTAAAATATAAGCCACCGATGACTCTTATTCTCATAGGAGAATCTATAACATTTCCATACAAAAACTACCAAACTTGAAAGCCTAACAAAACACAGTCACACACTAAAATTTTAACAAAATGCCATTAATTAACACTATCAAACACATAAGCAAACAATTAAGGGTGTGAACTCCACAATGCTAATCAATCCACATTATTTTATAACAGCAAAAGATGTAATTTTCACATACAGTAGGAATAGGAGATCCTGCAAAATAAAAATTAATTTTAGTACTTGGAAACAACATCAAAGCAGTGCAATTTTGAAGGAATAAACCTTCATATGAAGGCAATAAAACATAGCCAAGAAAAATCATAAACATTGAGTAATGTAACTCAAACTATAGAAATGCTTCTTTAGTTATACAAATTTTAATATTAACAATATTTTAGGATTCAGTTAAAGCATAAAAAAAGTAAGAAAGAACATATGTACCTGCCAATTATTCATCCACTTTAGAGGAACTAGAAATGTACATTTACTGCTTCCGCCACCTGAAGACTTTCAGTATCAATGTGTTCAAGAATTTGGAGTAAGTTTCTCTCCAAGATGGTAGTAACAGTATTGAGACTACCAAGCCAACGAAACCGGTGAAGAATCCTATTCCCAAGCCCATGTATAATGCTTCCAAAAATACTGAATTCTCATCTTTTGCATTATTTGTTGGCACTTGTGGTTTTGCTAGCTCTTCTCCAGGACATTTTATATCAAGTGGTTCTCCACAAAGATCTGAATTTCCTTCATAATATGAAGCATTACGGCCCTGCAACTGTGTTCCAATTGGAATTTTTCCATAGAGTTGGTTGTTTGACAAATCCAACGTAGAGAGGCCATCAATATGAGCCAGGCTTGAAGGAATTATGCCGGACAAATGGTTTCTTGATAAATCAAGAGACTCTAGTAACTTTAAGTTCCCGATATTTGAAATGATTTCTCCATTGAGATTGTTCCTTGACAAATTTAAGGATTTCAATCCAAGTAGGTGCTCCATTTCAGCTGCTATTTCCCCTGTAAGATGGTTGCTTGAGAGATCAATGATTTTTAAGAACTTATCTGCATTTTTGTAACGACGGTCTGCACCTTTCCACACCAAGGATATGTCAAAATCATACGATACAATCAGAGAATACTCACTAAAATCGATTAAATACGAATGATCTTTCAATGAAGTTGAGTTGTTGGTGTCTTCAGCCATTGAAGTAAAATTGTTTACACATGTTGGGATTCCTCCTGATAAGCTATTAAGTGACAGATCAAAGACTTGAAGTTCTCTCAAATAACAGAGATTTGAAGGTATACTTCCGTTGAAGTTATTAGATCGAAGGCTTAAGATTATTAATTTGTGTAAACTGTCTCCAATCCATGAAGGTATTGGACCATGAAACATATTTTCTCCGAGGTCCAACAATGCCAAACTGTTTGAACAATTCTTCAAGGAGGAAGGAAGTTTTCCACTCAAACTGTTATGTCTTAAAATCAAAGCCTCCATGTTAACAAGGGAACCCATTGAAAATGGAATATTTCCTGACAAATTGTTATTGCTCAAGTCAACAAACCGTAATGAAGTGAAATTATTCCAACAATCAGGCAACTCACCCTTTAATTCATTTTTTGATACATCCAAAACTCCCAAAAAGTTAGGCTTACTTTTGATGCTTAGCAAGGAATCTAAACCTGAAAATTTATTATCAGAAAGATACAGTGCTCCTCCGTGCAATAAAAATGAAGGAATGGAACCTTCAAGTTGATTTGAACTCAAATTTATTACAGTATTGTAGATAAACTTGAGTTCTAAATTGGGAACCTGACCAACAATATTGTTGTTTGAAATGTCAAGCCACTTTAAGGTATTTTGAGTTTGGAGCCAAATAGGAAAAGTAGAATTGAGCTTGCAAGATGCCATTCTCAATGAAGTTAATTTAAAAGGAGGAACCCAACCAACACTAACCTTCATCGTCAGCATGTTTTCAGACAAGTCTAGGACAACCAATTTGGACAGGTTAGTGAAATGGGATTCAGAGACAACAATTTTAAAAGAGTTTCCTCGTAGGTATAATTCCTCTAACTTTGTGAGTGATCCGATGCTTGTTGGTATTTCTCCAATTAATTTATTGTCACTAAGCCATAACATGCTCAAAGATGAGAGGACTGAAAGGTCAGGCAACCTGCCAGAAATCTGATTATCCACTAAGGATAGTTCCTGTAATAAGGATACATTTCCAATGCAGCGGGAATAGTTATTATGGATGATAAAATTTGAAAGATCTCCACTCAAGTGGTTAGAATCAGCAGCAAATGTCTGCAAGGTGCATATATTTCTAATGGATTTTGGGATCTTGCCTTCTAGATTATTGTCTGAGAGATCGAGATTCACAAGTGAATGCATTCTGTTGCCAAAATCATAAGGAATAGTACCTCTTAACAAGTTATTCGAAATGTCAAGCTTTTCAAGATTGGAGCTGTAGTTAAACACCCGGTGCAATATCTTCGGTGATGTGAACTTATTGTCATTTAGATCAAGGACATTAAGACGGGTGGAAAAGTTGAATCGGGAATCAAATAAAGGAAGAATGTTGGCGTCAGAAAGGCCACACTTACTGAGATACAACTCTTCAAGGCTTTTAAGCTTCGCTAGGAACTGCAGGGTGTCATGAGAAGAATCATTGAGATCTTGAACTTCACTCAAGTGAAGATTTCTCAAAGAAGAGAGATGTGATAGCCACTCAACATTGCCTTGACTTTGGCTGTTAATTCTAAGACCAGAATTGTAACCGAGCATAAGAGATTGCAATAATGAAATATTTCCGAGTTGGAAAGGGATTACTCCAATAAGATCATTATTTCTGAGATCAAGGTGTTGCAATTGGGAGAGATTCCCAAGTTGAGAAGGGATTGTTCCAGTAAGATTATTGTTGCTGAGATCAAGGTGTTGCAATTGGGAGAGATTCCCAAGTTGAGAAGGGATTGTTCCAGTAAGACGATTGAATCTGAGATCAAGGTGTTGCAATTGGGAGAGATTCCCAAGTTGAGAAGGGATTGTTCCAGTAAGATTATTGTTGCTGAGATCAAGGTGTTGCAATTGGGAGAGATTCCCAAGTTGAGAAGGGATTGTTCCAGTAAGACGATTGAATCTGAGATCAAGGTGTTGCAATTGGGAGAGATTCCCAAGTTGAGAAGGGATTGTTCCAGTAAGATTATTGTTGCTGAGATCAAGGTGTTGCAATTGGGAGAGATTCCCAAGTTGAGAAGGGATTGTTCCAGTAAGACGATTGAATCTGAGATCAAGGTGTTGCAATTGGGAGAGATTCCCAAGTTGAGAAGGGATTGTTCCAGTAAGATTATTGTTGCTGAGATCAAGGTGTTGCAATTGGGAGAGATTCCCAAGTTGAGAAGGGATTGTTCCAGTAAGACGATTGAATCTGAGATCAAGGTGTTGCAATTGGGAGAGATTCCCAAGTTGAGAAGGGATTGTTCCAGTAAGATTATTGTTGCTGAGATCAAGGTGTTGCAATTGGGAGAGATTCCCAAGTTGAGAAGGGATTGTTCCAGTAAGACGATTGAATCTGAGATCAAGGTGTTGCAATTGGGAGAGATTCCCAAGTTGAGAAGGGATTGTTCCAGTAAGATTATTGTTGCTGAGATCAAGGTGTTGCAATTGGGAGAGATTCCCAAGTTGAGAAGGGATTGTTCCAGTAAGAAGATAGTCATTGAAGCTGAGATCAAGGTGTCGCAACTGTGATAGTTTTCCAAGTTGAGAAGGAATCTCCCCTTCATAACCAATAGTTGAGAGATCAAGGTATTGTAGTTTGCTGAAGCAGCCAATAAATTTTGGGATGTGGCCTCTAGTAGACAAGGCACTAAGATCTAGATATTTTAGATGTCGAAGCTCAGTTATTAAAGGACTGACATCACCACTCAAAATACCTAATCCTGAAACATAGTACATATCAAGCTTTTGAACATAACCTGTTTGGTTGTTGCACTGAACTCTTTCCCATTTGCAGCAATCTGAATTTGGACCGTCCTTCCAAGTAGACAACATGCCATGCTTATCTTGAAGGCCTTGTTTAAACTTGAGGAGTGCATGTCTCTCCCTCTCTTTGCACTTCATTTCATTATTCTCTATTGCTGAATTGAACCCAACAATGGAGAACAACACCAGTAATGCACGGAGCATAAGAACATTACAGTTTCTCATTGATAATATTACTCACAAATTAAATAAAATTGAGTTTCTCCAATGAAAAGTATACTCTCAAGAACACACACATACACGTAAATATAGTGCTGAGGTCGATCTGTACAACACCACTTGCATGATGTTTCCTAGCATCTTCCTACTATTCAACGTTTTTCACGAACAATATATTTTCAAAGGTACATTATTGTACATGTACAAGTTCTAAGTGCTTTTGCATTATTTACATCCAAATAGTACAGACAGCATCCACTAATCTAGTGATTGAATTTAGAACAGTTGGGCTCATTGGTCTTTTGTGGAAATGATGACTTTGAAAGAATTTTGCAAGTTAATTCTTTACACTTTATTGATACTATCCAATAAAAGTGTGATTCACATTGCATCTCAGTTCTTGTTTTTTTATATACTAAAGAGACTATATTATATTTATATATATATAGCGTATGGATTAAATTAAAGAGACTGTGATAATTCATGGATTGAATTGATGGTTTATTCCAAATAGAAATAGTTCTGTATAAGAGATTTATAGACTTTGAAGATGTATTTTTAAACTTAACTTATGCAACAAGACTTACACTTGTTGATTTTAAGAAACTAACTTATAAGTTATAATATGAAAATGAGATTCATTTTAAAATAATCTTTCCTATATTCATTTTAAAATGAAAATAATAAGTTGTAAGTAACAATGAGAGGATTGTACAATAATAATTCAGTTGCATATTTTGTTGTCATTCTAGATTAACCATTAAAACTCCGAGGTTAAAAGCGAGTTTCGATAGTTACTCACATATACATGTTTTTTTTTATCAAAACATATACATGGTCTATTAGCATATATATTATCTTTTTTATTCTTAAAAACAATATTCATGCATGAATGTAGTCATATCACAGTGGTCATCTATTTAGATAGGATGGTCAAAATTCAAACTCGATATTTCTAAATTATTGAGTAAAAATATAAAATATTTTTTTATGAATTGTTTGATCAAGTATAAACAATCATCAATACACTAAATGTACAAGTGAGTAACAAATTTGACAACAATAAATAATTCCTATGTGTGAGGGCTAGTATTATATCTTTAATAACTTTGGTGATTAAGGAGAAACAATTTGAAAAACCAACTCCAATTTGTTATGTAATGTTACCTACACTACTTTTCAATAAAAGAGACACTTTCAAAAACCAACTTCAATTTGGCAACATATTTTAAGCAAAATTTTGCTAATAGTTTAAAACATTTGAGACTTAGTAGTTAGACAAATTCAAATGTGGGCTATGTACACCATGAATCAATTAATATTTCCTAAAGCCTAATATCCAATATAAATATTAAATTGGAGCTTTCTCATTTTCTTACAAAATGTGTTAGTTAGTGCATTAATTAAATATGAAAAGTTACGTAAAATTGACACTTATCACCAACATCAATTTTTTATCACCGTATTAGCTATAGAGACGAGAAGAATCATATATATTTACTTCTAAAAAATACTTTGAACATTTATATTAATTTTTTTTAACTTTTAAATATTAGTCTATCATATACTATAAGTCACTTCCTAGTTAATGTAAATACTCCAATTAGTAGTACTACAATAATAGAAACATGATCACTTGAAAGCCGACTTTGTTGATTTGGTATGATTTTTTGTGGTTGAAAAAGTGAGTAAAATCTCGATGGAAGAGAAGCATAGTAACTTAGAATGATGAAAAAGAGAATGAAGATGGTTACAAAATCCAAAGGCATTGCTTTGGGAACAAGAAGCCAAAATTATATGGCTAAGGTCCCCCCACCCCACCCCCACTGGAATGCTTATGGGTCCATACTTTATCAATTTTGAGAAGGATAGGAGAATGTTACTCATTTTTCATTAAAAGAACCAACTGTATTATTGTTTAGTAATACTTTTTCATTATTCCTTTCATTTTCAATTGCTAAGTCTCCAATAATTTAGATGGTGTGATTGAACGGTTGAGACTCATCCTCCTTTCATTTTTTGAGCCACATGTGCTATCTATTGAGATGTCTACAATCCAACGAATGGAATAATCACTGCATTCGGCGGTGGATAGCTTGACAAAAAAATTGTTAAGTCTCCAATTTATTTATGTAAATTCTTAGGTATTTTGGGTATTGGTGTTTTGTAGTAGAAATATAGTTTTAAAATAAATTAATATAGCAATATTCTACTCCAAGTAGTGTTCATCCTTTATTTAAGACAATTTTCAAAATCACTATTTTTGTAATTATATTTATAAAACAGAATATTTAAAAAGTTTGAGATATTACTAGACTTGTTCAAAATGTTTATAAATAAGAGTGACCATATAATAAGGCATAATCTTTGCAACATTTGTTTAGAGTGACCATATAAAGCTTGAATTAAATGATGTGCATTTAAAATATAAGCCACTGATGACTCTTATATATTATTCTCTTGCTTCATAGGAGAATCTTTAACATTTCCATACAAAAACTGCCAATCTTGAAAGCCTAAGAAAACACAGTCACACACTAAAATTATATCAAAATGCCATTAATTCACACTATCAAACACATAAGCAAACAATTAAGGGTGTGAACTCCACAATGTTAATCAATCCACATTATTTTATAACAGCAAAAGATGTAATTTTCACATACAGTAGGAATAGGAGATCCTGCAAAATAAAAATTAATTTTAGTACTTGGAAACAACATCAAAGCAGTGCAATTTTGAAGGAATAAACCTTCATATGAAAGCAATAAAACAAAGCCAAGAAAAATCATAAACATTGAGTAATGTAATACAGACTATAGAAATGCTTCTTTAGTTATACAAATTTTAATATTAACAATATTTTAGGATTCAGTTCAACCATAAAAAAAGTAAGAAAGAACATATGTACCTGCCAATTATTCATCCACTTTAGAGGAACAAGACATGTACATTTACTGCTTCCACCACCTGAAGACTTTCAGTATCAATGTGTTCAAGAATTTGGAGTAAGTTTCTCTCCAAGATGGTAGTAACAGTATTGAGACTACCAAGCCAACGAAACCGGTGAAGAATCCTACCCCCATGCTCATGTATAATGCTTCCAAAAATATTGAATTCTCACCTCCTGCATCCTTTGTAGTTGGCACTTGTGGTTTTGCTAGCTCTTCTCTAGGACATTTTCTATGAAGGGGATCTCCACAGAGATCAGAATTTCCTTCAAACCTCCAAGCCTCAAAGCTCTGCAACTGTGTTCCAATTGGAATTTTTCCATAGAGTTGGTTGTTTGACAAATCCAACGTAGAGAGGCCATCAATATGAGCTAGACTTGAAGGAATTGTGCCGGACAAATGGTTTCTTGATAAATCAAGAGACTCTAGTAACTTTAAGTTCCCAATATTTGAAATGATTTCTCCACTGAGATTGTTCCTTGACAAATTTAAGGATTTCAATCCAATTAAGTACTCCATTTCAATTGGTATTTCCCCTGTAAGATGGTTGCAAGAGAGATCAATGATTTTTAAAAACTCATCTGCATTTTGGTAACGGCGGTCTGCACCTTTCCATGCCAAGAAAATGTCAAAATGATATGCTGCAATCAGATACAAACTCATGTTGGGTCTATACAAGTGCGTCATTGATGTAGTTGAGTTAGTGAAGTTCTGAGCCATTGAAGTAAAATTGTTTACACAAGTTGGGATTCCTCCTGATAAATTATTTAGTGACAAATCCATGACTTGAAGTTTCTTCAAATAACAGAGGTTTGAAGGTAGACTTCCACTGAAATTATTGGATCGGAGGCTTAATATTATTAATTGGTGTAAACTCTCACCAATCCATAAAGGAAATCGACCATTAAACTTATTTTTTCGAAGGTCCAACAAAGCCACTTGTTTGAGCAATTCTTCAATGAGGAAGTAAGTTTTCCACTCAAACTATTATTTCTTAAAATCAAAGCCTCCATGTTAACAAGGGAACCCATTGAAAATGGGATCTTTCCCAACAACTTGTTATTGCTCAAGTCAACAAACTGTAATGAAGTTAAATTATTCCAACAATCAGGCAACTCACCCTTTAACTCGTTGTTTGATACATCTAAAACTCCCAAAACGTTAGGCTTACTTTTGATACATATAAAGGAATCTAAATCTGAAAATTTATTATCAGAAAGATACAGTGCTCCTGCATGCAATAAAAATGAAGGAATGGAACCTTCAAGTTGATTTGAACTCAAATTTATTACAGGATTGTAGATGAACTTGAGTTCTAAATTGGGAACCTGACCAACAATATTGTTGTTTGAAATGTCAAGCCGCTTTAAGTGATTTTGAGTTTGGAGCCAAATAGGAAATGTAGAATTGAGCTTGCAAGATGCCATATACAAATAAGTTAATTTAAAAGGAGGAACCCAATCAACACTAACCTTCATAGTCAACATGTTTTCAGACAAATCTAGGAAGTCCAATTTGGACAGATTAGTGAAATGGGATTCAGAGACAACACTTTCAAAAGAGTTTCCTTCTAGGTATAATTTCTCTAACTCCGTGAGTGATCCAATGCTTGTTGGTATTTCTCCAATTAATTTATTGTATGCGAGATCGAGATTCACAAGTGAATGCATTATGTTGCCAATATCATAAGGAATAGTACCTCTTAACAAGTTATAAGAAAGGTCAAGCTTTTGAAGGACATTAAGATAGGTGGAAAAGTTCATCCGGGAATCAAATAAAGGAAGAATGTTGGTGTCAGAAAGGCTACACCCACTTAGATACAACTCTTCAAGGCTTTTAAACTTCGCTAGGAATTGCAGGGTGTCATGAGAAGAATCGTTGAGACCTTGAACTTCACTCAAGTGAAGATTTCTCAAAGAAGAGAGATTTGATAGCCACTCAACATTGCCTTGACTTTGGCTGTTAATTCTAAGACCAGAATTGTGACCGAGCATAAGAGATTGCAATGATGAAATATTTCCGAGTTGGAAAGGGATTGCTCCAATAAGTTTATTAACTCGGAGATTAAGGTGTTGCAATTGTGAGAGATTCCCAAGTTGAGAAGGGATTGTTCCACTAAGATCATTGGAACTGAGATCAAGGTGGTGCAATTGTGAGAGATTGCCAAGTTGAGAAGGGATTGTTCCATTGAGAGAATTTAAGCTGAGATCAAGTTGTCGCAACTGTGATAGTTTTCCAAGTTGAGAAGGAATTGTTCCAATAAGATCATTGTAGCTGAGATTAAGGTGTTGCAATTGTGAGAGATTCCCAAGTTGAGAAGGGATTGTTCCAATAAGATTATTGAAGCTGAGATCAAGGTGTTGCAACTGTGATAGTTTTCCAAGTTGAGAAGGAATCTCCCCATCATAACCACACCATGAGAGATTAAGGTATTGTAGTTTGCTGAAGGAGCCAATAAATTTTGGGATGTCGCCTGTAGTATCCAAGGCACTAAGATCTAGATATTTTAGATGTTCCAGCTCAGTTATTGAAGGACTGACATCACCACTCAAATAAGGTATCCCTGAACCATAATACAGATCAAGCTTTTGAACATAACCTGTTTGGTTATTGCACTGAACTCCTTTCCATTTGCAGCAATCTGCATTTGGATCCTCCTTCCATGTAGACAACATGCCACCCTCATCTTGAAGGCCTTGTTTGAACTTCAGTAGTGCATATCTCTCCCTCTCTTTGCACTTTGTGTCTCCATTCACTCTTGATGAGTTGAACCCAACAATTGAGGACAACACCAACAGTGCATGGAATATAAGAATAATATGGTTTCTCATCATGATTTTACAAACAAAATAAATGAGCTTCTCTAATTGGATACTCTATTCTCAAGAGTGATACAAACACAAATATATATACTACAAAATTGTGTTCAGAAAATGTTTTTTCTTTCCTGTTTCCACTTGTCCTAAACTTGTAATTTTATGTATTCTTTTGTTTGAATAAATTTAATTTATCGCTTGCCTACTGTATGATATTTTTTTTGTATTACCATTTTCCACATTATCTTTTCATCACAATCAGTATTAATTTTTTCTGTATTTTGTGAAGATGCATAATCGTAGGCTAATTTTTATTGTCCATCCATTTAATGCTCAAATTATTTCCACAGTCAAAGATAAGATTTTGTCATTTATACAATCTCAATTCTTAATTGATGGAACGAAGCAACCTCCCCTATTTACAAATTTCTCACATTATACGTGTGGAATTGGAAAAAGGCAGCATGCATGTATGCACTTGGAAAATCTTTGCACTTGAAAGCTGACTTTGTTGATTTTGGTAAATGTACGTGTGTAAAATCCAAAGGATTTGCTTTGCTTGGTGCTTTCTTTTTTGTTAGTAGCTAGTATCTTTTAGTATGGTATATTGTATATTTGTATTAATCAATTATTAGTTTAATTTAATCTATTTATTTTTACTATTTCATTTTTAATATATTACATGTTATATTTTATAGTAAAATTATTATTTACCGTGTCTTTATAATTTTAATATTAATAAAAAATATTATGATTTGTAATTTGGATATCCAAAAACCGATCCAAATTAAACCGCATTAAATTGGATCGGATTGGATTTTTTTTATCAAACCATCCAAAACTGAACCGAACCGCTCATAATTTTATCTTTGGATCGGATGAGTTTTTGTCTCAAAATTAAACCGATTCAAACCGCACCGTGAACACCCCTATTATATACCTAGAATCTCTATTACACTTATATTTCAATAACTATAAGCTTCTGACATTAGCTTACAAATAAGCATTTATAGTGTGATACAAACTCTCACTTCATAATGGATTGTTCAATAAAATCTGAAAGTTTATGATAAAATCCAGTGTGTTTAGTTAAATTAGTTTGTGTTCAAATAGTACATAAAATGCTCTATATATAGCCTCTGATATGCTACTTATCTGCTATATTTGGTTTTAGTTATTTGAAAAGTTGAACTAATTGGTCAATTTTCCTAATATGATCTCATTTCTTTTGTGGCTGCTACTTTAAAACAGAACATTTCTATTGTTTGGCAGCATTTGTCTTTTGTTGCCTTACTTATTGGAGACGTAATAGTTAATGAAGTTGAAAATCCAAATGAATTCTTATAAAAAAGGGTGAGTAAATTTGACAGAATGACATTACTCCCTCCGTCCCTAATTATAAGACCCCTCTTGACCACTGCACGTACGCCAATGCACAATTTTGATCGCCAATATCTTTAATTATTTAGTAGTAAAATTATAAAAATTTGATATTTTGAAAATATTCATCAAAACAAATCAAACAAGATCTTATATGTTAATATTTACATCTATATATTATTAGAAAAATACGGTCAAAACATGATAGATGAATAGTAAAATTTAGTCAAAAAGGGTCTTATATTAAGGGACGGAGGGAGTAATAACCAAGCCTATATAATCAATCCCCTCCTACAATTAACTTATGTATAAGTAACTTATGGCTGTGTAAAATACAAACCATTAGGGGGTGAATAGGTGATTTCACGCTTTGCCGGAAATCAAACATTACACAATTGGATTCTCTTATAAAAGGCAGAACCATTATTTTATATATGTTTGATGTATTATATAATCACAATTTCATGCTGGGTTTGGTTAAATTGGTTTGTATGCAAATGATAGATAATATGTGCTCTACAGCCTCTGCTACATTATTTTTCTGCTATGGTTTTCAATTTTATCATTTGAAAAATTGAACAAATTAGTCTCGAATTTGCTATGGTTTAATTTGAACTGGATATCATCTAATAATATCTTCTATCACTTCTCTTGAGTATGTTGCAAGAAAAAGGATATCATTAGATATATTATTAGTAGTAACTATTTGTCGATATAAAGAATGGCATAAACTAGTTGCAGTTGTAAATATTTACTAGTAACAAAGACATAAGTAGATGAACAATATTAACTTGATAGCAGAAGCGATTACATTTCCATACAAAAACTGTCAAACTTAAAAGCATAACAAAACACAGTCACACACACTAAAGTTTTAACAAAATCCCATTTATTCATATTATGCTAACAATTCAACATTACTCTATAACAGCAAAGATGTAATCATCACATGTGTTGAAATTTGTCTTTAAATTGAAGTAAAAACTTGTTTTGCAACAAAGTATATGTGTGCCACTTATAAGCCTCACGTGACATGTTTTATAAGACATGAGATACTTTTGTTTGGGTGTGGGCACGTGGCACACCAAGGACCATATATATTGCCTTTGTTTGCAATGTGAGAACAGAGAGAAAAATTGGAGCAGCCGAGGGTTAGAGAGAAAGAAGAAGAAATAGGATTTGCTATGTTCTTCACCAACATTCAAGCTAGAGTTTAAGAGGGGTTTATTTTTGTGTAATCTTTAGGAGTTGATAAGTTATTTCTTTCTCTTGTAATCTCATACTATTATTGAAATCTCTTGGTTACGGGGAGAGATTTGTGAAAAGGGTAGAATTAGGGAAACACTAGTTCTTGTAACTCTTTTGAATAGATCTCATTGTAATCAAGGTTCATAGATTGATAGTAGAACGGAGATCTCTCTCCCCTAGATTAGGTCGGTTTGACTGAACTGGGTAAACAAATTGATTTGTGTTCTTTATCGCTTTCATGGTAGTTTAGCTTTTGTTGATTGATTAATTGCTTGGTTGATTTATTTGCTCGATCATTTTGTTATTGGTTGCTTTGTTCATTTGTCCCACACACTAAAAGGTTATTGGTGTGGTTTTGGTTTAAGAATTCACAACAACATGAGTAGGAATAAGATATCCTACAAAAGAAAATCATAAATAATGAGCAATGTAATAATGTATGCTTTAGTTATATGTATAGGTTAAACCATAAAAAAGAAAGAAAGAACATAAGTACCTGCTATTATTCATCACTTTAGAGAAACTGGATACATAGATTCACCGCTTCCAGAACATGAAGATTCTCAATATTAAAGCATTCAAGAATCTGGAGTAGGTTTCTCTCCAAGATTGTAGTAGCAATATGGATCCTATCAAGCCAACGAAACCCGGGAAGAATCCTATCCCCATGCTCATGTATAATGCTTCAAAAAATACTGAATTGTCATCTCCTGCATCATTTGTCGGCACTTGATGTTTTGTCGGTGCTTCTCCAGGACATTTTCTATCAAGTGGTTCTCCACAGAGATTAGAATTTCCTTCAAAACATGAAGGGTCAAATGTCTGCAACTGTGTTCCAATTGGAATTCTTCCATAGAGCTGATTGTTTGACAAATTCGACTTAGTGAGACGATCAATGTGAGCTAGACTGGAAGGAATTTTGCCTGACAGATGATTTCTTGACAGATCAAGAAATTCTAGCGACTGTAAGTTTCCAATGTTTGAAATGATTTCCCCACTGAGATTATTACTTGACAAATTTAAGGAAACCAGTCCAAGTAAGTGCTCCATTTCAGATTGTATTTCCCCGGTAAGATGGTTGCTTGAGAGATCAATGGTTTTTAAAAGCTTATCTGCATTTTTGAAAAGTAGGTCTACACCTTTCCACATCAAGAATATGTTGAAATCATATGATACTAATAAAGATGAACTATCGGAAACATTGATTGAATAGAAGTGATCTTTCAATGAAGTTGAGTTGTTGGTGTCTTCAGCCATTGAAGTAAAATTGTTTACACATGTCGGGATTCCTCCTGATAAGCTATTAAGTGACAGATCAAAGACTTGAAGTTCTCTCAAATAACAGAGATTTGAAAGTATACTTACGTTGAAGTTATTAGACCGAAGGCTTAAGATTATTAATTGGTGTAAACTGTCTCCAATACATGAAGGTATTGGACCATGCAACATATTTTCTCCGAGGTCCAACAAAGCCAAATTGTTTGAACAATTCTTCAAGGAGGAAGGAAGTTGTCCGCTCAAACTATTATTTCTCAAAATCAAAGACTCCATGTTAACAAGGGCACCCATTGACAATGGAATATTTCCCGCCAAATTGTTATTGCTTAGATCAACAAACTGTAATGAGGTTAGATTATTCCAACAGTCAGGCAGCTCACTTTTAAATCGATTGTTTGACAAATTTAAATTTCCAAACTACTAGGCTTGCTTTTTCTGCATAGAAAGGAAACTAAATCTGAAAATTTATTATGGGAAAGATACAGTGCTCCTGCATGCAACAAAAATGAAGGAATGGAACCTTCTAGTTGATTTGAACTCAAATTTATTTCAGGATTCTTTGTGAACTCGAATTCTAAACTGGGAATCTGGCCAAAAATATTGTAATTTGAGTATGGAGCCAAATAGGAAAAGTAGAATTGAGCTTGCAAGATGCCATATCCAATGAAGTTAGTTTAAAAGGAGGAACCCAATCATCACTAACCTTCATAGTCAATAGGTTTTCAGATAAATCTAGACCATCCAATTTGGACAGGTTAGTGAAATGAGATTCATAGAGAACACCTTCAAAAGAGTTTCCTCCTAGGTACAAATACTCTAACTCCGTGAGCGATCCGATGCTTGTTGGTATTTCTCCAATTAATTTATTGTCACTAAGCTCTAATATGCTCAAAGATGAGAGGACTGAAAGGTCAGGCGACATACCAGAAATCTGATTATTCATTAAGGATAGTTCCTGCAATGAGGATACATTTCCAAAGCAGCGGGAATAGTTATTTTGGATGATAAAATTTGAAAGATCTCCACTCAAGTGGTTAAAATCAGCAGCAAATGTCTGCAAGGTGCATATATTTCCAATGGATTTTGGGATATTGCCTTCTAGACTATTGTATGAGAGACCGAGATTCACAAGTGAATGTATTATGTTGCCAAAATCATAAGGAATTGTACCTCTTAACAAATTATTAGAAAGGTCAAGCTTTTGAAGATTGGAGCTGCAGTTAAACACCCGGTGCAATATCTTCGATGATGTCAACTTATTCTCATTTAGATCAAGGACATTAAGACGGGTGGAAAAGTTGAATCGGGAATCAAATAAAGGAAGAAAGTTGGCGTCAATAAGGCCACATTGTCTTAGATACAACTTTTCAAGACTTGGAAGCTTCGTTAGGAATCGTAGGGTCTGATGAGAAGAGTCATTGAGCTTTTGAACACCGCTCAAGTCAAGATTTCTCAAGGAAGAGAGTTTTGATAGCCACTCAACATTGCCTTTACTTTGGCTGTTGATTCTAAGATCAGATATGAGGAAATAATGAGAACCGAGTAAAAGAGACTGCAACAATGAAAGATTTCCAAGTTGTAAAGGGATTTCTCCAATGAGTGGATTATCGCCGAGATCAAGGTGTCGCAATTGGGAGAGATTCCCAAGTTGAGAAGGGATTGTTCCACTAAGATCATTGGAACTGAGATGAAGGTGGCGCAACTGGGAGAGATTCCCAAGTTCAGAAGGGATTGTTCCAATAAGATCATTGACGCTGAGATCAAGGTGTTGCAACTGTGATAGTTTTCCAAGTAGAGAAGGAATCTCCCCATCATAACCACTAAATGAGAGATTAAGGTATCGTAGTTTGCTGAAGCAGCCAATAAAATTCGGGATGTGGCCTGTAGTAATAAAATCACTGAGGTCTAGATATGTTAGATGTTGCAGCCCAGTTAATGAAGGATTGATTTCACCACTCAAATAACCTGTTATTGAACCATGCAGATCAAGTCTCTGAACATAACCTGTTTGGTTGTTGCAGAAAACTCCTTTCCATTTGCAGCAATCTGCATTTGTATCATCCTTCCATGTAGACAACATGTCATACTTATCTTGAAGGCCTTGTTTCTGTTTGAACTTGAGGAGTGCATGTCTCTCCCTCTCTTTACACATCATTTCATTATTCTCTGTTGCTGAATTGAATCCAACAATGGAGAACAAAAGCAACGATGCATGGAGCATAAGAACATTACAGTTTCTCATTGATAATTTCACTCACAAGATAAAATTTAGTTTCTCCAATAGAAAGCATACTCTCAAGAACACACACATACACGCAAATATAGTGCTCGAAGTTGATCTGTACAGCTATGCTTATTAAGTTATTATTACTATTATATTATATTTTTATTATAAATTTGAAGTAGCAAAAGTCGTTTTTGTTAGCACACTAGATTAAATTTGAATTCCTTCTTTTTCTTCTTTAATTTGGCACTTATATAATGGAAAACATGGCACACGTTAAAGTAACTTTTTTTTAGCACACTTTTTTCTTGTAGGATGGATAAGTCTATAATGGAATTAGTAAAAGAAAGAAAAAGTAATTTAACAATGGAAGACTTAGAAAGAGTTAACTTTACTTTATAATAAGAGTTATTTTTGAACCTTTTGTCATGTTTTCAAAATAAAATATTAGGAAGCCAATAGTTAGATAAAATCAAATTATGGTAGAATATATACATGTTATATAGATGACTTGACCTCACCTAAAAAACTAAAAAATCCAATGAAAATTGCTTCATCTATAATGGAAGACTTGGAAAAAAGTTGTTTTTTTCTTTCTTAAGTCTTTGGAATTAATTGGTGAGTTTTGGATCATATTGCATTAAGTACTTTTTGTGGTTGAATTGAGTAAATATACACTGAAATAGTGAAAATAAAATCAAAATCTAAGGTGATTCTAATAGGCCATGATTGCAGTGAGTGAAACTATATACAGAAGCCATGTTTAGGCCTTCCTGAAACTAACTACATACATATACATATATCATACATGACAAGAAGAAACATGCAGAACAAACAAGGCAAGGATTAATGTAAGTTCCTAATGTCAACTGTTACTGTTTGTAACCATTCAGTTTCGGTAAATACTCGATTAGTTTAAGCAAATTTTGTTTGATATGCCAATAAGAAAATGTTTATATTCCATCAACATGACTTGCTCCAAGATTTATCTTAAGTTACACATAAATTACAAGAATAATAACTACACAGTTAATACACTAAGTGCCTAATTACAGAAAATAACGTGATGGATCTAACAGTACAACATGCAATCCCTAAATCAAGCCAACTCATCAAGGGGAAAGCTTCCTTACTTCACTCTGTCAAGTTCATGTGGTTTTAATTTGCGCAAGAATAAGAATCAAAGAGAAAGAAAATTAGAATTAAAATGAACACCATAACATTACCATATATTAAGTTTAAAGCCCTCACCGTGTTTTTATACATTTCAACTTGAGACAAACTATATATGTACATATTAATTTTTTTCTTTAGCAGATTCAATTATGAGTAGTAATAATTAGGTGTTTGTTTGTTTGTTAATTTCGAATAATTAACCATTCTTAGAAGTGGATGGAATTTGCATGTGATGATATTGTTATTGTATAGCTACAAAGTAGAAACGATTAGTAAATATTTCTTTTCCGAGAGCAACAACAAATTCTTCTAATTTTGAAGAAGAAAATGATGGAGATGAACAACAAGTTTAAGAAACCTAATTTTGGAAATCTTCTTCTCTTTAATACAACCACGATATAATGTATCTTCCTATTATCCTTCATGATCTCATCATTGAAATCTTTTCATGGCTTCCAGTGAAACCTCTCATCAGATTCACCTCCATTTCAAAACTCTACAAATCACTAATCTTCGACCAAAAATTCACTAAACTTCGCTTTCAAAAATCGCCAAAAGATTCACACGTCCTACTTACATTACACGATGTTGTTAATAACAGCGATTATTGGACTCTAACTCCATACTCAGTGAGACATTTTACTCCAACACTTGTCATCCAAAGTAAAGGAAGACGACTGCCATCGTTCTAACAACTATATTTATCATGCAATAGGTTCAACCAATGGCTTGGTATGTTTGATCTGTGTTTGAAAACAAGAAGATAAAGGTAAGAATAGTTGTATTTGGTTTTGGAACCCTACTTTACGATTAAAATCTAAAAAGTTACCAAGTTTTACTGTCAGGATTGGTATCCCCTTGCACTTTGGATTCGGCTATGATGATTCAATCGTACATACAAGGTCAGAATTTTTTTTACTGCTGTACTCTCTCCGATCATATCTATATATTTTTTATATTCATTGAACTGTCTATATATCTAGTTTCGTTTATTTTGCAGTCTTTGCCTTTTGTGGCATTCCATTTCACAACACTTATTTACACAATCATATAATCTATAATTTTGGTTGCAAATGTGAACAATTGATGGCTCATATATCATAATCATCACTCTCTTATATTATGTTGTGTTTGATGTATCACAATAACTTAAATAAGAGTAACCACAGGCATAATCTTTGCAACATTTGTTTAGAATGACCATATAAAGCTTGAATTAAATGATGTGCATTTAAAATATAAGCCACTGATGACTCTTATATATTATTCTCTTACTTGACAGGAGAATCTATAATATTTCTATACAAAAACTACCAAACTTGAAAGCCTAAAAAAACACAGTCACACACTAAAATTATATCAAAATGCCATTAATTCACACTATCAAACACATAAGCAAACAATTAAGGGTGTGAACTCCACAATGCTAATCAATCCACATTATTTTATAACAGCAAAAGATGTAATTTCACATACAGTAGGAATAGGAGATCCTGCAAAATAAAAATTAATTTTAGTAATTGGAAAAAGCATTAAAGCAGTGCAATTTTGAAGAAATAAACCTTCATATGAAAGCAATAAAACAAAGCCAAGAAAAATCATAAACATTGAGTAATGTAATACAAACAATAGAAATGCTTCTTTAGTTATACAAATTTTAATACTAACAATATTTTAGGATTCAGTTCAACCATAAAAAAAGTAAGAAAGAACATAAGTACCTGCCAATTATTCATCCACTTTAGAGGAACAAGACATGTACATTTACTGCTTCCACCACCTGAAGACTTTCAGTATCAATGTGTTCAAGAATTTGGAGTAAGTTTCTCTCCAAGATGGTAGTAACAGTATTGAGACTACCAAGCCAACGAAACCGGTGAAGAATCCTACCCCCATGCTCATGTATAATGCTTCCAAAAATATTGAATTCTCACCTCCTGCATCCTTTGTAGTTGGCACTTGTGGTTTTGCTGAATCTTCTCCAGGACATTTTCTATCAAGTGGTTCTCCACAGAGATTAGAATTTTCTTCAAAACTCGAAGCAGTAAATGTCCAAAACTGAGGTCCAATTGGAATTTTCCCATACAGTTGGTTGTTTGACAAATTCAACACAGAGAGGCCATCAATATGAGCTAGACTTGAAGGAATTGTGCCTGAAAGATGATTTGTTGAAAGATCAAGAGATTCAAGTGACTTTAGGTTCCCAATATTTGAAATGATTTTTCCACTGAGATTGTTCTTTGACAAATTTAAAGATTTCAATCCAAGTAAGTGCTCCATTTCAGTTGGTATTTCCCCAGTAAGATGGTTGCTTGAGAGATCAATGATTTTTAAGAACTTATCTGCATTTTTGTAACGACGGTCTGCACCTTTCCACACCAAGGATATGTCAAAACCATACGATACAACTGAACGATCTGTAAAATTGATTGTAAACAAATGATATTTCAATGAAGTTGAGTTGTTAGTGTCTTCAGCCATTGAAGTAAAATTGTTTACACATTTTGGGATTCCTCCTGATAAGCTATTAAGTGACAGATCAAAGACTTGAAGTTCTCTCAAATAACAGAGATTTGAAGGTATACTTCCGTTGAAGTTATTAGACCGAATGCTTAAGATTATTAATTGGGGTAGACTGTCTCCAATCCATGAAGGTATTGGACCATAAAACAAATTTTCTCCGAGGTCCAACAAAGCCAAACTGTTTGAACAATTCTTCAAGGAGGAAGGAAGTTTTCCACTCAAACTATTATGTCTTAAAATCAAAGCCTCCATGTTAACAAGGGAACCCATTGAAAATGGAATATTTCCCGACAAATTGTTTTTGCTCAAGTCAAAAAACTTTAATGAATTTAAATTATTCCAACAATCAGGCAACTCACCCTTTAATTCATTGTTGGATACATCCAAAATTCCTAAAATGTTAGACTTATTTTTTATGCATAGAAAGGAAACTAAATCTGAAAATTTATTATCAGAAAGATACAGTGCTCCTGCATGCAATAAAAATGAAGGAATGGAACCTTCAAATTGATTTGAACTCAAATTTATTACAGGATTGTAGATAAACTTGAGTTCTAAATTGGGAACCTGACCAACAATATTGTTGTTTGAAATGTCAAGCCGCTGTAAGTGATTTTGAGTATGGAGCCAAATAGGAAAAGTAGAATTGAGCTTGCAAGATGCCATTTTCAACAAAGTTAATTTAAAAGGAGGATACCCATTCAACACTAACCTTCATAGTCAACATGTTTTCAGACAAATCTAGGAAGTCCAATTTGGACAGATTAGTGAAATGGGATTCAGAGACAACACTTTCAAAAGAGTTTCCTCGTAGGTATAATTCCTCTAACTCCGTGAGTGATCCGATGCTTGTTGGTATTTCTCCGATTAATTTATTGTATGAGAGATTGAGATACACAAGTGAATGCATTATGTTGCCAATATCATAAGGAATCGTACCTCTTAACAAGTTATAAGAAAGGTCAAGATTTTGAAGGACATTAAGACAGGTGGAAAAGTTCATATGGGAATCAAATAAAGGAAGAATGTTGGCGTCAGAAAGGCCACACTTACTGAGATACAACTCTTCAAGGCTTTTAAGCTTCGCTAGGAACTTCAGGGTGTCATGAGAAGAATCATTGAGACCTTGACTTCACTCAAGTGAAGATTTCTCAAAGAAGAGAGATGTGATAGCCACTCAACATTGCCTTGACTTTGGCTGTTTATTCTAAGACCAGAATTGTAACCGAGCATAAGAGATTGCAATAATGAAATATTTCCGAGTTGGAAAGGGATTACTCCAATAAGATCATTATTTCTGAGATTAAGGTGTTGCAATTGTGAGAGATTCCCAAGTTGAGAAGGGATTGTTCCAGTAAGATGATTGGTGCTGAGATCAAGGTGTCGCAACTGTGATAATTTTCCAAGTTGAGAAGGGATTGTTCCACTAAGATCATTGGAACTGAGATCAAGGTGTCGCAACTGTGACAGTTTTCCAAGCTGAGAAGGAAACTGCCCCTCATAACCAATAGTTGAGAGATTAAGGTATTGTAGTTTGGTGAAGCAGCCAATAAATTTTGGGATGTGGCCTGTAGTATTCAAGGCACTAAGATCTAGATATTTTAGATGTTGTAGCTCAGTTATTGAAGGACTGACTTCACCACTCAAATAAGGTGGTCCTGAATTATCATAGTACAGATCAAGCTTTTGAACATAACCTGTTTGGTTGTTGCACTGAACTCTTTTCCATTTGCAGCAATCTGAATTTTGACCGTCCTTCCAAGTAGACAACATGCCATGCTTATCTTGAAGGCCTTGTTTGAACTTGAGGAGTGCATGTCTCTCCCTCTCTTTGCACTTCATTTCATTATTCTCTATTGCTGAATTGAACCCCAAATTGGAGAACAAAACCAACAATGCATGGAGTATAAGAGTATTACAGTTTCTCATTGATAATTTTACTCGCACAATAAAATTGAGTTTCTCCAATGGAAAATATAGTCTAAAAAACACACATACAAACTAATATAGTGCTTGAGGTTGATCTGAATTGCAATGCATGTTATTAGTATTATTTTTTCTTCTTCTTTGGCACCTATAATGGAAGACATGGAAAAGATGGCACTCGGTAAAGTCACTTTTTTTATCACACCTTTTCTTGTAGGATGAATAAGTTTATAATGGAATTGGTAAAGAAAAAGAAAAAAGTCATTTTATAAAGAGTTAAGAACAACCTCTTAAATAAAGAGTTAGCTTTACTTTATAATTTTTTTTTTAATAAAAAAGAAGTTATTTTTGGACCTTTCGTCATTTGTTAAAAATAAAATATTAGGAAGCCAATAGTTGATAAATTACTTTAACAGAAGCCAAGTTTAGGCCTTCCATGAAACTATATACATATCATACATGACTAGAAGAAACATGCTGAACAAGCCAAGGATTAATGTAAGTTCCTAATGTCAACTGTTCCTATTTGTAACCATTCAGTTTCCGGTAAATACTCGATTAGTTTAAGCAAATTTTGTTTGATATGCCAATAAGGAAATGTTTATTCCATTAACATAACTTGCCCTCCAAGATTAATCTTAAGTTACACATAAATTACAAGAATAATAACTATACAGTTAATACACTAATAAGTGCCTAATTACAGAAAATAATGTGATGGATCTAACAGTACAACATGCAACCCCTACCTATCATCTTTTGCTTCTTCACATCCAATTTTTGTTGTCTTTTACTTGGCTGTGTTTTGGATATTGTGGTGGTGATGGCATGCATGCATGGGTATACCTCAGGTTTGAACTATAATCCTTTATTTATGTCAAAGTTATTAGTATGAGTTGATGAACACTTAACTCTTTAATCAAAATAGTTTTAGTTTCATAAAATTGAAGATATCCTTTATCTATGTCAAAGTTAAGAGTGTTTTGCAAGTTAAAGGATATTATCAGATATATCATTAACAATATGAAAAGGAAAATTAAAAGAGATTACATTCATCATAAATGTTTATTTTCATCTGAACTGGTAATGCAAAATATCATCAGTAGAAACTAGAAATTCTTTGTCAAAGTAAAAATGGCATAAACTAGTTGCAACTATATATTTTTACTTGTAACAAAGGCATAAGTGGGTGGAACAATCATGCTAATAAAGAAAATATAAGCCACTGATGACTCATATTATTCTCTTGCTTGATAGGAGAAGCTTATAACATTTCCATACAAAAGCTGTCAAACTTGAAAGCATAACAAAACACAGTCACACACACTAAAATTTTAACAAAATCTCATTTATTCATACTATGCTACACATAACCAAACAGTAGGTCAAGGGTGTCGACTCCATAATGCTAATCAATCCACATTATTCTATAACAGCAAAAGATGTAATTTTCACATACAGTAGGAATAGGAGATCCTGCAAAATAAAAATTAATTTTAGTACTTGGAAACAGCATTAAAGCAGTGCAATTTTGAAGGAATAAACCTTCATTTGAAGGCAATAAAACATAGCAAAGAGAAATCATAAACATTGAGAAATGTAATACAACTATAGAAATGCTTCTTTAGTTATACAAATTTTAATACTAACAAAATTTTAGGATTCAGTTAAACCATAAAAAAAGTAAAAAGGAACATAAGTACCTGCCACTTATTCATTCACTTTAGAGGAACTAGACATGTATATTTACTGCTTCCACCACATGAAGACTTTCAGTATCAAAGTGTTCAAGAATTTGGAGTAAGTTTCTCTCCAAGATGGTAGTAACAGTATTGAGACTACCAAGCCAACGAAACCGGTGAAGAATCCTATTCCCAAGCCCATGTATAATGCTTCCAAAAATACTGAACTCTCATATCTTGCATTTGTTGTTGGCACTTGTGGTTTTGTTGAATCTTCTCCAGGACATTTTATATCAAGGGGTTCTCCACATAGATTAGAATTTCCTTCAAAACATGAAGCATTACGGCTCTGCAACTGTGTTCCAATTGGAATTTTTCCATAGAGTTGGTTGTTTGACAAATCCAACGTAGAGAGGCCATCAATATGAGCTAGACTTGAAGGAATTGTGCCGGACAAATGGTTTCTTGATAAATCAAGAGACTCTAATAACTTTAAGTACCCAATATTTGAAATGATTTCTCCACTGAGATTGTTCCTCGACAAATTTAAAGATTTTAATCCAATTAAGTACTCCATTTCAATTGGTATTTCCCCTGTAAGATGGTTGCAAGAGAGATCAATGATTTTTAAAAACACATCTGCATTATGGTAACGACGGTCTGCACCTTTCCACGCCAAGAAAATGTCAAAATGATATATTGAAATTGGATTCAAATTCTTGCTGGGTCTATACCAGTGCATTATTGATGTACTTGAGTTAGTGATGCTCTGAGCCATTGAAGTAAAATTGTTTACACAAGTTGGGATTCCTCCTGATAAATTATTTAGTGACAAATCCATGACTTGAAGTTTCTTCAAATAACAGATGTTGGAAGGTAGACTTCCGTTGAAGTTATTAGATCGGAGGCTTAATATTATTAATTGGTGTAAACTGTCTCCAATCCATAAAGGAAATCGACCATTAAACTTATTTTTTCGAAGGTCCAACAAAGCCAACTTGTTTGAGCAATTCTTCAATGAGGAAGTAAGTTTTCCACTCAAACTATTATTTCTTAAAATCAAAGCCTCCATGTTAACAAGGGAACCCATTGAAAATGGAATCTTTCCTGACAACTTGTTATTGCTCAAGTCAACAAACCGTAATGAAGTTAAATTATTCCAACAATCAGGCAACTCACCCTTTAATTCATTTTTTGATACATCCAAAACTCCCAAAAAGTTAGGCTTACTTTTGATGCATAGCAAGGAATCTAAACCTGAAAATTTATTATCAGAAAGATACAGTGCTCCTCCGTGCAATAAAAATGAAGGAATGGAACCTTCAAGTTGATTTGAACTCAAATTTATAACAGGATAGTTGGTAAACTGGAGTTCTAAATTTGGAACCTGACCAAAAATATTGTTGTTTGAAATGTCAAGCCACTCTAAGCGGTTTTGAGTTTGGAGCCAAATAGGAAAAGTAGATTTGAACTTGCAAGATGCCATATACAAATAAGTTAATTTAAAAGGAGGAACCCAATCAACACTAACCTTCATAGTCAACATGTTTTCAGACAAATCTAGGCTGTCCAATTTGGACAGGTTAGTGAAATGGAATTCAGAGACAACACTTTCAAAAGAGTTTCCTCGTAGGTCTAATTCCTCTAACTCCGTGAGTGATCCGATGCTTGTTGGTATTTCTCCAATTAATTTATTGTATGAGAGGTCGAGGTTCACAAGTGAATGCATTATGTTGCCAAAATCATAAGGAATAGTACCTCTTAACAAGTTATCTGAAAGGTCAAGCTTTTGAAGATTGGAGCTGTAGTTAAACACGCGGTGCAATATCTTCGATGATGTCAAATGATTCTCATTTAGAACAAGGACATTAAGACAGGTGGAAAAATTCAATTGGGATTCAAATATAGGAAGAATGTTTCCGTGAGAAAGGCTACACCTACTTAGATACAACTCTTCAAGGGATTTAAGCTTCACTAGGAATTGCAGGGTGTCATGAGAAGAATCATTGAGATCTGTTACGTCACTCATGTCAAGATTTCTCAAAGAAGAGAGATTTGATAGCCACTCAACATTGCCTTGACTTTGGCTGTTAATTCTAAGATCAGAATTGTAACCGAGCATGAGAGATTGCAATAATGAAAGATTTCCGATTTGGAAAGGGATTGCTCCAATAAGTTTATTATCTCCAAGATTAAGGTGTTGCAATTGTGAGAGATTCCCAAGTTCATAAGGGATTGTTCCAATAAGATGATTGGCGCTGAGATCAAGGTGTCGCAATTGTGATAGTTTTCCAAGTCGAGAAGGAATTTCCCCATCATAACCAATAGTTGAGAGATTAAGGTAATGTAGTTTGCTAAAGCAGGCAATAAATTCTGGGATGTGGCCTCTAGTAGACAAGGCACTAAGATCCAGATATTTTAGATGTTGAAGCTCAGTTATTGAAGGACTGACATCACCACTCAAAACACCTAATCCTAAAACATAGTAGAGATCAAGCTTTTGAACATAACCTGTTTTGTTGTTGCACTGAACTCTTTTCCATTTGCAGCAATCTGCATTTGGATCCTCCTTCCATGTAGACAACAAGCCAGCCTCATCTTGAAGGCCTTGTTTGAACTTGAGTAGTGCTTGTCTCTCCCTCTCTTTGCACTTCATTTCATTATTCTCTATTGCCGAATTGAACCCAACAATGCAGAACAACACCAGTAATGCACGGAGCATAAGAACATTACAGTTTCTCATTGATAATATCACTCACAAATTAAATAAATTGAGTTTCTCCAATGAAAAGTATACTCTCAAGAACACACACATACACGTAAATATAGTGCTGAGGTCGATCTGTACAACACCACTTGCATGATGTTTCCTAGCATCTTCCTACTATTCAACGTTTTTCACGAACAATATTTTTTCAAAGGTACATTATTGTACATGTACAAGTTCTAAGTGCTTTTGCATTATTTACATCCAAATAGTACAGACAGCATCCACTAATCTAGTGATTGAATTTAGAACAGTTGGGCTCATTGGTCTTTTGTGGAAATGATGACTTTGAAAGAATTTTGCAAGTTAATTCTTTACACTTTATTGATACTATCCAATAAAAGTGTGATTCACATCGCATCTCAGTTCTTGTTTTTTTATATACTATAGAGACTATAGCTTAAGGATTAAATTAAAGAGATTGTGATAATTCATGGATTGAATTGATGGTTTATTCCAAATAGAAATAGTTATGTATAAGAGATTTATAGACGTGATTAGCTTAGAAATAAGCATTTAATGACTATAAGATGTCAAAATACAAACTCTCGTTCCATAATTGATTATTCAATACATGTAAGGGGAAGTTTCGGGATAGACGTGATTGATTAAATTCGTTCTCATAAAAATTTTGTGTGTTGTTTTTGGTCCCTAATGACCAATTTATATTCATATATTCATATTAATATCAAAATTAGGAGACTTTTATGAAAGGTAAAATCATTGTGGTATGTTTGATGTATCACATAACAATAACTTGACAGAAAAAGTTACAATATTTCCTTTCAAAAACTAAGCATAACAAAATACTCAAACATTAGTACCATATAAGAAAGTTTGAACTACATTCATTTTATTTAGTTCATGCAGCTTCCATCCTATGTGTACTCCCATTAAAGCTGAAATGCATTCATTCCATATAATAGGAATTGAAGATCCTGAAATAAAATTCAATTTCAGTATTCATATGATTCAGTAGTTAATAAAGAAACTATCTCAAGGAAAAAAGTATTCATGATTCAGTTAAACCATCAAAACTAAAAGAGTAGACTAAGAAAGAACAAAGGTACCTTCCCATCATTCATCCACCTTAGAGCAACTAGCTAGATACATTGTTTACTGCTTCCACCACACAAAGATTCTCCAAATTAAAGTATTCAAGAATTTGGAGTAAGTTTCTCTCCAAGATGGTATTAACATTGTTGAACCAACAAAGCCACAAAAACTCGTGAAGAATCCGAGCCCCATGCTCTTGTATAATGCTTCCAAAAATACTGAATTGTCATCTCCTGCATCATTTGTTGGCACTTGATGTTTTGTCGGCGCTTCTCCAGGACACTTTCTATCAAGTGGTTCTCCACAGAGATCAGAATTTCCTTCAAAACTCGAAGCATTAAATGACTGCAGCTGCGTTCCAATTGGAATTTGTCCATAGAGCTGATTGTTTGACAAATTCAACAAAGTGAGACGATCAATATGAGCTAGACTAGAAGGAATTCTTCGAGAAAGATTATTTCTTGACAGATCAAGAAATTCAAGTGATTTGAAGTTTCCTATTTTTGAAATGATTATCCCACTGAGATTGTTCCTTGACAGGTTTAAGGAAATCAATCCAAATAAGTACTCAATTTCAGTTGGTATTTCTCCTGTTAGATGGTTGCTTGAGAGATCAATACTTCTTAAAAGTATATCTGCATTTTCATAAAGATGGTCTTACACCTTTCCACATTAAAGATAGGAAGCAACCGTAGCGTACCGCAACAGACTTATTGTTGATTGAATACCACTGCTCCATTGGTGTAGTTGAGTTCATGGTGTTCTGAGCCATTGAAGTAAAATTCCTTACACAAGTTGGGATTCCTCCTGATAAGTTATTTAGAGACATATCCAAGACATGAAGCTTTCTCAAATAACAGAGATTTGAAGGTATAGTTCCGTTGAAGTTATTGAATCGAAGACTTAAGATTACTAAGTTATGTAAACTGTCTCCAATTCATGAAGGTAATGTACCATGAAACATATTTTCTCCGAGGTCCAACCAAGCCAACCTATTGGAGCAATTCTTCAAGGAAGAAGTAATTTGTCCACCGAAACCATCTATTATAGTAACTAGTGTAACTTACCCGTACAATGCACGGGTTAATATTTAAATTTATAGTATATATTATTAAAATTAAAATAAATTAGTTGAGATATTAATTTTTTTAATTTAAGATTTTTTTTTAAATTTAAGTTAATTAATGTAATTTTTGTCAAATAATTTTATTTTTTCAATTACTTGTGAAATTAATTTTATATTTCTATTATTTAAATATAAAAATAATATATATTTAAGGATTTTAAAGAGATAAAATAGGGTGGAGAGTGATCTTCTGCTCCCCGTTTTGAACAATATCATATTTCATTTCTAGTCTACATTGAAATTACAAAAAAGATAGGTCGTGTATTAATATATGAGTATAAATATTGGTCATCGTGTAAATTATAAAATAAAAAAACATTCATATTAATATGAGTGTAAATATATGTCGTACTATAAAAAATGGGTTTTCCGTATTAATATGTGTATAAATATTTAAGTTCCTATAAAAAAAGTATTTCGTCTCGTATTAAAACATTGTAAAAAAAATATAATTCTGTAAAAATTACGACGAAAAAAACCTGTACATGAGTATAAATATAGCTCCTATAAAAATTATAAAAAAATATATATAGTCATCGTATTAATATATGGATACAAATCTAGATCCTGATAGCAATATACGTTCTCGTGAAATTGTAAAAAAGTCTTCGTATTAGTATATGGTTTTTATTTTTATATTACGTAGACGTTCATTTAATATTGATTTTATTCAAATATGAAAAATAATACAAATAATGTAAAGATTTAAAAGGATAAAATACTCTAGAGGGTGTGATCTCCCACTTTCCATTCTCAATAATATAATATTTTCTCTCTCGTCTTCGTAGAAGTTATAAAAAAAAATATATAGATGACCATGTATTGATATATGAATATAAATATAAGTCTCGTGTAAATTAAAAAAAAAGAAGACACTTGTATTAATATATATATATTAGTATAAATATTGATCCCGTATAAATTAAAAAAAATCCAAGTATATTAATATAAGTGTAAATATTTTTCATAAGCAATAAAATAAAATATCATAAAATTGCCTAAAAAATAATCATAAAAATATAATTTTAGTTGTTTGTGGAAATCGAGCCGTGTGGTATTTAGCAACTTTAAATTTCTGAGACAGTTATCCCACCCTTTGAGGTGCCTCCAATCTGGCGAGGGATTAGTCACTGCGTTCGGCGGTGGATACCCCGATCTCAACAAAAAAAAATCAAAACGTGTATTTCATACTAAATTTTGTTCGTGAGAGAGACATATATGAAACACATAAACTTTGATTCATTATAGATTATCCTGTGAAATTTTGTTCATGAGAGAGACATCCGTAAATATATATTATAGAGATAGAGATTATAGAAATTAGTACTTTTTAAAAATTATGGTTAGTAACAATTAAGTAAAAAATTACATCATAAAAATAGATTTTTTTGTTGTAGGTGAGAATTGAACCATGTTCCTTTTGCTACAACTCCTAATTAAATCTACATAGTATAAGTACAAATATATATCATAAAAATAGATTTTTTGTTGCTGGTGAGAATCGAACCATGTTACTTTTACTAAAGCTCTTAACTAAATCTAAGTAAAATAATATCTCTATTATATACATTACGATAGTTCCACGGAGCTCTCTCGTGCATTCTCAGAAAAATTTGCTTATGTGGCATTCAATTAGAGTTTTTTAAGATTTTTTTATATTTTTTTATAGATTTTTTTTAGCATAATTTAGTCGCATCTCTAATATTTTTTTATTATGAATAACAACCAAAAGAAAATTTTATGGATAACAACTAATTTGTTTCAACTTTACTGATAAAAACTATTTTGTTTCCGCTCTATACATAGAAAACACATTCATTCCAAATCATCTAGAATACAAACAAAAACTATTCTTATTCTTATTCCAAAAAATAATTAACTTCCTTCAAAGATGAATACACTAGATTATACTATGATCAAAGACATCACATAAGCGTGCTAATGTTAACTGTGTTGTCTGAGTTGTCCGGAAGTGGTTTGCCGTTGATCCAAAGAATCCTAAGATGGTCTTCTCAATGAAGTGTTTTCTCCTTGATTTTCAGGTATATATTCTAAGTTTTATTTTTGTGCACTTTTAAAAGTAAAATTTTCACACGTATATTAACCATATTTAATAAGATAATAATAAACAGATTCGGGTTCGATAACATGTCAGGTTCTTCATTCTTTATTTGATTTATTGTGAGTTAATTGATTTCTGAATTGTGATTGAGGTTGATTGGTTGTGAGGTTTGAATTTAATTTGATCTGATCTGACTTATTTTTACAGTTTTGTTTGATACATATTATTTGTTTTGATAGAGCTGCTGAAAATTTGTTTTAATATACGTGTGAAAATTTTACTTTTAAAAGTGCACAAAAATAAAAAATTTGTTTTAATATCTTTTTTGTTTCACATGTATATTTTCACACGTATAAATATATATGGTCATAATATTGCTTCAGATTTGTTTGATACATATTCTTTGTTTCTTCAATAAGGTGTATGATCATTTGTGTTGAGATTATTTTGACGAGATCGTGTTTAATCTTGGTTTTGCCACTCAATTGATATTATTTTGTAGGGTCATGAAAGAAGTTGCGACGTTAAAAATGATGTATGATTCCTTTATTATATCAAACATTTACTTTTAGTAAATTCCACTTATGCATATATGCAATTGTTTATTAATTTTTTCTTTCAATTTTTTTAGAACTAATGAAAAGAGTGATTATGCTATACAAGTGTTCAACTCATCTCCAAAGTTTTTCATCGAATTAAAGACGACCTACTAAAAATCACATCTAGGGGCAATATTGAGACACTTCTACAATGTCAATTTATGGATATTATTATTATTATTATTATTATTATTATTATTATTATTATTGTTGTTGTTGTTGTTGTTATCATCTTTATTTTTATCTTTATCTTTATTATATACATTATGATAGTTTCACGAAGCTTTCTCGTGCATTATCAAGAAAAATTTCTTGTGTCATTTAATATATATTTATTTTGTGGAGATTTTTTTAGTTAAAGTTTTTTGTTTGATTCTGATTGATAACAATAATTCAATTTTATATTTTTTTTTGTAAAGATTTTTTTTAGTTAAAGTTTGTTGTTTGATTCTCATTGATAACAATAATTCAGTTTTATATATTTTTTTGTAAAGATTTTTTTTAGCTAAAGTTTGTTGTTTGATTCTCATTGACAACAATAATTCTATTTTTATAATATTTTATAGAATTCTATTTTTTTATTAAAACAAATTATGGATAACAACAAAAATAGAACATTTTACGGATAACATCTACTTTGTTTATACTCTAGCATAACAACAATAAAGTTACAACCTATCTATATATACAAAAAGCATTCATTGAGCAACCTCAATCCACACCACGTAAAAAAAAGTGTGTAGTTTGATGAGATTTATATGAAAAATCTACGATAAATGTAGATAAATCACTGAATGTGATAGTTTTTTTTTTCACAAAAAATTGTTAAAGTTTTGTGATATGCAAGATTTTTTATTTCTTTGTTTTTTTTTTTGAAATTTACATGTGGATTAATACGAAACAAGTTGAAACAAAGTGAGAGATCGATGAAAAAAAATACTCTCTCCATTCCTTTTTATTTGTCGTTTTCGAAAAAAAAATGACTAATATAGGAAGATGTATTTTTGCATTATATCTTTCTATTATACCCTCTTTTTTTTTGGAATATATATCCTAATTTTAATCTGCCAAAAAATTCTTACTTTTTTTGCACACAAACTTTCTCTTTCAAAACATAAAATCACCAAAAAAACACAATTTTTTTTCAAAAACAAACAAACAAATTAGGAAGGAGGGTATAATACGCAAAACATAACCTAAATTTCTAAAACGACAAATAAATAGGAACAATTTTTTTTCTTTCTAAAACGACAAATAAAAAGGAACAGATGAAGTATCTTAAATTACAATTTATTTAAAAATAAAAATATTTAGTATTGAGAAATTTAGTTGAATAAATCTACGATAAATATGAGAGTTTTTTTTTTAAAAAAAAAAGAGGTGTGTAATATTCAAGGTTTTATATTTATTTATTTATTTATTCTTAAAATTTATATGTGGATTACTACTAAACAATTTAATCTATGAAACAAAAAAAAGGCGAAAAAAATGTGGGAGTTTTGTGATATTCATGTTTGTCTATTTATTTGTATTTTTTATTTGAAATTTACATATGTATTTTTACGGTATAAGTTGAAACATGAAGGTGAGAGAAAGATGGAAAAAGATATCTTAATTTACATTGTATTTAAAAAAATAGTATGATGGAATTAAATTGAATAAAACTACAATAAAAGTTGAAAGATCACTAAATGTGAGTTTTTTTTTTGAAGAAAAACGTGAGAATTTTGTGAAATGCAATGTTATCTATTTATTTGAAAAGAAAATTTGTTCTTGAAATGTATATGAGGATTACTACCAACAAGTTTAAATAAGGTGAAAAAACAGTGAGAAAAATATCTTAATTACATTGTATTTTTTTAAAAAAATGTGGGGTTTGTGATATGCAAAGATTTTATATTTCTTAGTATTTTTTGTTGTTCTTGAAATTTTAATGTGGATTACTACTAAACAAATTGAAACTATGCGAGAGAGAACAATAAGAAAAAATTTACACAGAAATTTTAAGAATGTAATATGATGAGATTCGATTGAATAAATATACATTAAACGTCGGAATATCACTTAATGTGAGATTATTTTTTTTGACAAAAAATTGGGAGTTTTTTAGTGAAAGAACGATAAAAAAATATCTTACTTGACACTGTAATTAATAAAAAAAAATATAAATTTGATGAGATTGAGATAAATAAATCAACAGTAAATTTAATAAGATTGTTGACCAATAGAGGAGTTATTTTTGACGAAAAAATGTGGATTACTAAAAAACAAATTTAAATAAGGAGAAAATAAATCTTAATTTATTGTATTATATATAAAACAAAAATGGTGGTTTAATGAGATTCAGTTGAATAAATTTACAATAAATTTAAGAAGATCACTAAAGTGGGAATTTTTTTTTTACAAATAATTGTGGGAGTTTTATTATTTGCAAAATTTTCGTTTTCTTTTAAATATGAGAAAAAATATCTTAATTTACACAGTATTTTAAAAAAAAATTGTAGTTTGATGAAATTAAATAGAATAAATATACAATAAAAATACAATGTGTGGAGTTTTTTTTTTTTTAGAAAAAAGTAGGAGTTTTGTAGTGAGAGAAAGATGGAAAAAAATATCTTGATATACACACTGTATTTAACATGAAATATAATTTTATGTGGTTCATATGAATAAATCAAAGATACACATAGAATTATCATTGAATATGAGAGTTTATTTTTTAAGATAAATGTGAGAAATTTGTGATATGCAAGATTGTCTTTTTTTTTTCTTTTTTGTTTTTGAAATTTATGTGTGGATTACTAGGAGGTGAGAGAACGATGCTTAAAGATATCTTAATTTACAGTGTATTTAAAAAAAATGTAGGTTGAACTTTGATGGTATTAACTTGAATAAATCTACAATAAACGTATGAAGATTATTGAATGTGAAAGTTTTTTTTTTTGCAAAAAAAATGAGAATTTTGTAATGAGAAAAAATATCTTAATTTACATTGTATTTAACAAAAAAAATAGTTTTATGACATTCAGATAAATAAATCAATATAATAAACGTAGTATCAAGAAATATGAGAGTTTTTTTTTTACAAAAAAATGTGGAAGTTTTGCGATATGCAAGATTGTCTATTTATTTTCATATACTTTATTCTTGATATTTACATGTGAATTACTACGAAACAAGGTTAAATAAGATGGTGAGAGAACAATAGGAAAAGATATTTTAATTTACACACTGTATTTCAAAAAAATATAGTCTAATAAAATTTAGTTGAATAAATTTACAATAAATGTACAATAAGCGTATGAAGATCATTGAATGTGCGAGTAATTTTTTATTTGTATTTCTTTTGTTTTTGAAATTTATATGTGGATTATTACGAAATAAATTGAAAAAAGTGAGAGACCGTTGAAAAAAGATATATTAATTTGCACTGTGTTTGAAAAAAATGTAGTTTGATGAGATTCAATTTAATAAATCTTTAATAAACGTTAAAAGGTTATTGAATGTTTGAGTTTTTTTTACAGAAAAATGTGTGAGGTTTGCAATAGGAAGGTTGCTTATTTTTTTGTATTTGTTTGTTTATCATATTTAATTTTTTAATTCTTTATTATATATTTTTTGTCCGGTTTTAATTTTTCATTATAATTTTATGTTTTTCTCGCCAATTTCACATGCTCATTCTTTATTCTGTTATAATGACAAATAAAATAAGTTAAGCGACCAAATATCTAATTTAACCTTTTTTTTTTATTGTGATAACTGAATGAACTATTTAATGTATGATACATATGAATTATGTCATATCGAATCTAAAAGACTATGAAAATTTCAAAATAATAAATTTCATTATTTTTCTTTAATACAAATTATAATGTTTGTTCATTATGAAAAAAAAACATTAAAATATGATTTCACTTTTTAATCTAAAGTTTTATTTTAGTAGTTTAAAAGTGTCTTTTTCGTATAAAAAAAATTGATTAACTATGTTTTTGGTTTATGCTATTTTTTTAAATTGTTTTTGTATCGTATAACTTTTAAGTTTTTAAAATAGATTATTTTAATATAACTTATATTTTTATTTAATGTCGTTTATCCGAATCATAATATATTTAATCTAATTTCTATAAAAAAGATATTTTTACTCCAATAATATATTTAAGCAACTTATAAAACATAATATATCAAATTCAATATTTAATACTAAAATAATTTATTCCAATAATAATTTAAAATAATTTAATAAATAATATTAAAAGAAAATAATCCCGTACCTGGTACGGACTAACATACTAGTAAAATTAGAAAAGTGTTGCCGGAGGGAATCGAAGGAAGTATATTTAGCTTGCCTAATTGCTTAAAACTTGAAGCCTTGAAATCTTGCCACATAGACATATGAATACGTGGTTGCTTGCCACGTTGGATAATGATCGGGAGAGAGACATCCGTAATTATATTATATAGAGATATATTAATTTAGTGTGCGTTTGTTATATCTTTTTTAAGAAAATAATCACTTATTTTTTAAAAATAATCACTTTTAAAAAAATAACATTCGTTTGTTATAGCATTTAAAAATAATCAGAATTTAAAAATAATCTAAAAACTACTAAAAATCTAAAGTTGATATTAGTAACTTATTTTTATAGATTTTTTTTAGAGGAGAGAGAAAACAAGTGTCAGAAAATTTCAGACAAAAGTATCCTTAATATTATTCTAATATTCCAATAATATCCTATTTAGAATTAATAGGATTAGTTTGTTATTTTTAGAAGATAAGATTTAGAAATTTATTTTATTTGTAGCTATATATATAAAGCCATATGACCATAATGAAAAACAAGAACTTGAGTATTTTTCATATATTTATTTATATGATATATTATATTTGGATAATTCTACTTTATAGTAATTTTATGATGCAAAATCACTTTTATATAGTTGCATCCAAACATGTTAAAGATTAATATTTTATAAAAAGTAATTTTTTTACTGGTAAACAAACACAAAATAGCTTTTGATTTTTTGTAAAATCTCTACAAAATAATCTCTAAATTATTTAATGTCAAAATCACTTATTTTTTAATCTGTAACAAACGGGCCCTTAGAGTCCTAATTTATATGATTGATATCTCATTTTTTTTTTTTGCCAAATAATACTACATATGCCACCTCATTCATTTTTCTTATGTGTCACTTTCTATTGCATTGTTAGTAGCAACTCACATATTTAAACTCCATTCATGTGTGATACCTTTTCATATTCTCATCTACTATTATTCCATTTCTATATGTAACCCATTAAATTTTATTAAATTATTTGTTATATTCTTGCAATTCAATTTAAAAGGTAGGTTGAAAGTTAATTTGTCCTAATTGATTTTGTCCAATGGTATTTTATTATTTTATATGTTATCGTGTACAATAAATTGAAATAATATAGAAAAACATATGAATGATGAATTTTGACTCATATATCTTCAGCAAAATATGAAGTCATTTTCAAATCAGCATAGTATTTCTCTTCATATCTATTATTGTCAGTAATTTTCACCTTATCATTTTGATTATATTTTATTTGCTAGAAGTATGGATGACATTTTTTCTCTTATAATTTGAGACGGAGGGAGTATCTTACAAGAAAATGAATATGAGCAGTAAACAATTAATTAATTATTAAGATATGTGATACAAGTCAGAATGATTTTCCATCTCAATTTTTTAGTTAATTAAGTTTATCCTATTTTAGTTGTGGAGATTATAAACATTTTAATTTGAAGGTTAAGTCCATGTGACAACTTTCTACTTATACTTGCACAAATTTTGGCACATTTTTGTTCAACAACACTTTTAACTCATTTTACCTCATAGCAAATCTATTTAAAATTTGATTCTCACCCAAAATTATCTAAATATTCTTTTTATCTACACCAATTATTTTATAAATTTAATTTTTACAAACGAATTCAATCATTTATTTTACATATCCTTATTTTAATTTTATTTTCACGGCCACGTTGCGCGGTATCTATCTAAATATTTCTTAAAATCAAATAAAGCATTCATATTAACAAGAGCGCCCATCGAGAATGGAATCTTTCCCGACAACTTGTTATTGCTTAGGTCAATAAAAAGTAGTGAATCTAAACCTTCTCAAAGATGACAACATTGCAATGTACTGTAATGTGCCTGAAATCCGATTTCCCCCCAACGGCAATTCTTGTAATGAGGATACATTTCCAATGCATTTAGAATAAAACCTGAAATGTCTCCGCTCAAGTGGTTATCGTGAGCCCAAAATGTCTTCAAGGTGCATATATTCCCAATGGATTTTGGTATCATGCCGTCTAGAATGTTCTTTGAGAGATCAAGACTTACAAGTGAATGCATTATGCTGCCAAATTCATCAGGAATGCTACCTCTTAACAAGTTTCCACTGAGATTAAGGTGCTGTAGTTGTGCGAGATTCCCAAGTTGAGAAGGAATCTTCCCAACATAACCACTAAACGAAAGATCAATAGTAACAGTGCATGAAATGTAAGAACAATATAGCCTTTCATCATCAAAATAAAATTGAGTCTAATGGATAGTAGTATACTCTCAAGATACAAATTAAACTGTAAGCTATTTTTTATCGTCTATTAAATTTAATGCTGAAATTATATAATTTAGCCTCTATTAAATAGTCGCTCACATCACATACATGATACATGTGGAGTGAAAAAAGGTTTTTGGAAATCTTGCAATTGTCACAGTTAAGCGTAACCGAAGTTGAATTTTTTTCATCATGATTTCACCAACAAAATAAAGTTGAGATTCTCTATTGGTACTATTTCTCCAAACACATGAGCCCACATTATCTTTTTTTTTTATGACTATTGTTAAATTATTTTGTATTTCGTGAAGATATATACATGATCATAGCCTTATTTTTATGTCCATTCATTTGATGCTCAAATTATATCCACAGTCAGTCAAAGATAAGGTTTTGTCATTTATTTATACAATCTCAATTCTGAATTGATGGAACGAAGCAACGTCCCCTATTTACAAATTTCTCAAATACATGTGGAATTGGAAAAAGGCGGTATGTATGCGCTTGGAAAATCTTTGCAGTACTTGAAAGCCAACTTTGTTGATTTGGTAAAATCCACTTTGTACACACTTGGAACAAGAAGCCAGAATTATATGGCTAAGGTTCCTTCTTGGAATGCCTATGGGGTGGACCGAAATGTGAACCAAAATCTGAACCTAAAATAAACTGAATATTATAACAATTTACATAACTTAATTGATTCTTTGCTTCAGTTCAAAACATGGATCAAACCAATATGAGGGAAAGTTCACTTGACTTTACTGTGATATTCATGAACTGTATAAGCCATTAATTTGATTGTGATATACTTTTCGTCTAAATTATAAGAATGATATATTTTGTTGTGTGACGGCAGAGTGCATGTTATGATATTCAGTTAACATATAATCCCTCTATTGTTCATAATAAAGGTCGAACCATTTTATGAATGTTTCGTAACAGAAAATTTCCATACAAATCATACACTTTACAAATGTCATTTATTCATCATTTCCTATTTCTACCCATAACCAAACAGTCAAGGGTCTGAAATTCACACTGCTAACCAATCTACATTATTCAATAACAGCAAATCATGTGATCATCCTGCAAAAGTACGAATTAATTTCAGTACATGAAAAAACATAAACACAAGTAACTAATCATTAAATAATGAAAATAACAAAGTATGAAAGAACAAAAGTACCTGCTTATCATTCATCCACTTTAGAGTAACTAGGCAAGTATATTCACTGCTTCCACCACCTGAAGGCTTTCAGTATCAATTTGTTCAAGAATTTGGAGTAAGTTTCTCTCCAAGATGGCAGTAACAATATTGAGGCTGCCAAGCCAACGAAACCAGTGAAGAATCCTATCCCCATGCTCATGTATAATGCTTTCAAAAATATTGAATTCTCATCACCTCCTGCATCCTTTGTTGGCACTTGATGTTTTGTCGGATCTTCTACAGGACATTTTCTATCAAGGGGTTCTCCACAGAGATCAGAATTTCCTTCAAAACATGTAGCGGTAAATGTCTGCAACTGAGGTCCAATTGGAATTTTCCCATAGAGTTGGTTGTTTGACAAATCCAACGTAGAGAGGCCATCAATATGAGCTAGACTTGAAGGAATTGTGCCGGACAAATGGTTTCTTGATAAATCAAGAGACTCTAGTAACTTTAAGTTCCCAATATTTGAAATGATTTCTCCACTGAGATTGTTCCTTGACAAATTTAAGGATTTCAATCCAAGTAAGTGTTCCATTTCAGTTGGTATTTCCCCTGTAAGATGGTTGCCTGAGAGATCAATGATTTTTAAAAATTTATCTGCATTTTTATAACGACGGTCTGCACCTTTCCACGCTAAGAAAATGTCAAAATAATATATTGTAGGTGGATCCGAACTCTTGCTGTTGCTGGGTTTATACCAGTGCGTCGTTGATGTACTTGAGTTAGTGATGCTCTGAGTCATTGAAGTAAAATTGTTTACACAAGTTGGGATTCCTCCTGATAAATTATTTAGTGACAAATCTATCACTTGAAGTTTCTTCAAATAACAGATGTTGGAAGGTAGACTTCCGTTGAAGTTATTAGATCGGAGGCTTAATATTATTAATTGGTGTAAACTCTCACCAATCCATAAAGGTAATGGACCATTAAACTTATTTTCTCGAAGGTCCAACAAAGCCAACTTGTATGAGCAATTCTTCAACGAGGAAGGAAGTTGTCCCGTCAAATTATTATGTCTTAAAATCAAAGCCTCCATGTTTACAAGGGAACCCATTGAAAATGGAATCTTTCCTGACAACTTGTTATTGCTCAAGTCAACAAATTGTAATGAAGTTAAATTATTCCAACAATCAGGCAACTCACCCTTTAACTCGTTGTTTGATAAATCCAAAACTCCCAAAATGTTAGGGCTACTTTTGTTGCATATAAAGGAAACTAAATGTGAAAACTTATTATCAGAAAGATACAATGCTTCAGTATGCAATAAAAATGAAGGAATGGAACCTTCAAGTTGATTTAAACTCAAATTTATTTTAGGATAGTTGGTAAACTCGAGTTCTAAACTGGGAACCTGGCCAACAATATTGTTGTTTGAAATGTCAAGCAACTCTAAGCGATTTTGAGTATGGAGCCAAATAGGAAAAGTAGAATTGAGCTTGCAAGATGCCATATACAAATAAGTTAATTTAAAAGGAGGAATCCAATCAGCACTAATCTTCATGGTCAACAGGTTTTCAGACAAATATAGGACATCCAATTTGGACAGGTTAGTGAAATGGGATTCAGAGACAACACCTTCTAAAGAATTTCCTCCTAGGTATAATTCCTCCAACTCCTTAAGCGATCCGATGCTTGTTGGTATTTCTCCAATTAATTTGTTGAAAGGAAGCCATAACATGCTCAAAGATGAGAGGAATGAAAGGTCAGGCAACATGCCAGAAATCTGATTATTCGATAAGGATAGTTCTTGTAATGAGGATACATTTCCAATGCAGCGGGAATAGTTATTTTGAATGATAAAATTTGAAAGATCTCCACTCAAGTGGTTAGAATCAGCAGCAAATGTCTGCAAGGTACATATATTTCCAATGGATTTTGGGATATTGCCATCTAGATTATTGTATGAGAGATCGAGATTCACAAGTGAATGCATTATGTTGCCAAAATCATAAGAAATAGTACCTCTTAACAAGTTATGAGAAAGGCCAAGGTTTTGAAGATTGGAGCTGCTATTAAACACCCGTTGCAATATCTCTAATGATGTCAACTGATTCTCATTTAGATCAAGGACATTAAGACGGGTGGAAAAGTTTGATCTGGAATCAAATAAAGGAAGAATGTTGGCGTCAGAAAGGCCACATTGTCTTAGATACAGCTTTATAAGACTTGGAAGCTTCACTAGGAATCGTAGGGTCCGATGAGAAGAGTCATTGAGTTTTTTAACCCCACTCAAGCCAAGATTTCTCAAGAAAGTGAGTTTTGATAGCCACTCAACATTGCCTTGACTTTGGTTGTTGATTCTTAGATCAGATTTGCAAGAAAAATCAAAATTGCAACCAAGTAACAGAGACTGCAACAATGAAAGATTTCCGAGTTGTAAAGGGATTTCTCCAGTGAGTCGATTGTCACCGAGATCAAGGTATCGCAATTGGGAGAGATTCCCAAGTTGAAAAGGGATTCTTCCAATAAGATGATTGAAGTTGAGATCAAGGTGTCGCAACTGTGATAGTTTTCCAAGTTGTAAAGGGATTTCTCCAATGAGTCGATTCTCACGAAGATTAAGGTGTTGCAATTGGGAGAGATTCCCAAGTTGAGAAGGGATTGTTCCAATAAGATGATTGAAGCTGAGATCAAGGTGTCGCAACTGTGATAGTTTTCTGAGTAGTAAAGGGATTTCTCCCATGAGTCTATTGAAGCCGAGATCAAGGTGTTGCAACTGTGATAGTTTTCCAAGTAGAGAAGGAATCTCCCCATGATAACCAATAGATGAGAGATTAAGGTATTGTAGTTTGCTGAAGCAGCCAATAAATTTTGGGATGTGGCCTCTAGTAGACAAGGCACTAAGATCCAGATATTTTAGATGTTGCAGCTCAGTTATTGAAGGACTGACATCACCTCTCAAAATACCTTTTCCTGAACCGTCATAGTACAGATCAAGCTTTTGAACATAACCTGTTTTGTTGTTGCAGTGAACTCTTTTCCATTCGCAGCAATCTGCATAATTTGGATCGTCCTTCCATGTAGACAACACGCCACCCTTATCTTGAAGGCCTTGTTTGAACTTGAGGAGTGCATGTCTCTCCCTCTCTTTGCACTTTGTGTCTCCATTCACTCTTGATGAGTTGAACCCAACAATTGAGGACAACACCAACAGTGCATGGAATATAAGAATAATATGGTTTCTCATCATGATTTTACAAACAAAATAAATGAGCTTCTCTAATTGGATACTCTATTCTCAAGAGTGATACAAACACAAATATATATACAAAATTGTGTTCAGCAAATGTTTTTTCTTTCCTGCTTCCACTTGTCTTAAACTTGTAATTTTCTGTATGCTTTTGTTTGAATAAATTTAATTTATCGCTTGCCTATTGGATGATATTTTTTTTGTATTACCATTTTCCACATTATCTTTTCATCACAATTAGTATTAAGTTTTTCTGTATTTTGTGAAGATGCATAATCGTAGGCTAATTTTTATTGTCCATCCATTTAATGCTCAAATTATTTCCACAGTCAAAGATAAGATAAGATTTTGTCATTTATACAAATTTCTCACATACGTGTGGAATTGGAAAAAGGCTGTATGCTTTGAACTTTGAAAGCTGACTTGGAATTTGGAACAAAAAGCCAGAATTATATGGCTAAGGTTCCATGGAATGCTTATGGGGGAACTGAAATGTGAATCAAAATCTGAACCTAAATAAACCGAATGTTATAACAATTTACATAAACTGGTTACACATAATGATATTGATCATAGGGACTTTCTAAGACTAATGCACAGCTTTTATGGTTAAAAAAGTATCTATCAAGTAAAGCACCGGGGTAAGAACTAAGTGCTTACGTGTACAATGAGCTCCCGACCATGGTTTTAATTGCAGTCCGCATCTGCAATTGTGACTGCAATATTGTTGTTGCAGTAGTATTTGCAACAACATCACACCACAATTACAGTGTGATTTTAAATCACGGTGTACGATCACATTGTATAACCGCGTCAGAAAATATCGGTCATCTTTATTCAAATCTTCTAACTGAAAATTATCTATGATCAAATGAAAATTTTCTAAATCCCAAATACAAATCTATTTCAGAAAATATCAAAATTCTTTATTTCATGAAAAATGTTTTTGTTTCCCCAAATTGCATTCTGCATTTGATGGATGATAACATGAATTAATTTAGTTTGAGTACAAAAATAAAAAATAATTCAAATTTTTATCCGTGGCGACATGTTATCTTATCCGGTGTCCGTGTTTGTATCAGTACTTGACGGGCGTAACATATTGAGTTTATGACATTCCCCTCATGCTTTCTCTTTTCTCAGACATATAGAGTATCATTCCCAACATTTTACTGTAATTTTTAACATGAAAACTAATTCTTGAAAATTTCAGCGCCATTAATTCTACACAATGCTCTATCACACTCTGTTCATCCACCATTTCTTTCTCTTCATCATTTTCATTCTCCCTTCATTTTCTCTCCCTTCACAAAACCTCACTCTCTTTGGTGATGCTTCTTACACAGACACCGCCATTAGTCTCACCAAACCACAACTCACTTGTCTTTCTCCTTCTTCTTCAATTGGAAGAGCTTTCTACCTCTACCCTGTTCGTTTTCTTGATCCTTTAACCAAATCAAACGCTTCTTTTTCATGTCGTTTCTCTTTCTCAATCCTTTCTTCACCTTCTTGTCCTTCTTCTTCTGATGGCATTGCTTTTCTCATTTCATCAACCACTGATTTCTCATCTCTCTCTAATGGTTACATGGGTCTTCCTAACTCAGATAAAGATTCTTACTTTGCGGTTGAATTTGACACGAGTTTTGATCCTTCTCTTGGTGACATTAATGGAAACCATATTGGTATTGATCTTAGTAGTGTTGTTTCTTTTGCTTCTGTTGATGTTCTTTCACGTGGGGTTGATTTGAAAAGTGGAAATATCATCACTGCATGGATTGAATATAGAGATGATATGAAAATGGTTCGTGTTTGGGTTGGTTACTCTTCAACTAGACCTGCAACACCGATTCTTGCTTCACTGGTTGATCTTTCTGAGAGATTCTCAGAGTTTATGCATGTTGGTTTCTCTGCTTCTAATGGAAAAGGTTCAAGTACTCACCTTGTTCATCATTGGCAGTTCAAAACTTTGAGTTATTCTCATTCTGTTAGTTCTATGGATAGTGTAGAAGAAGGTGATTGTTTCTTGTGTTATGCCGGTGATTCGAAAACATCGAAGAAAAAAGGTGAAAATTTTGGAAGGAAATATTTTGGTGAGATAGCTCTTGGTATTGGTGGAATAACAGCTTTTGTTGTGTCTGCGTTGGCATTAGGTGTTGTGATAAGTGTTATCATGAAAAGGAAAAAAGGGGGTGTAATTAGAAAGATTAGGGAAGGTCAAAGTTGTAGATTTCAGACAAATAAAGTTCCAATGAGGTTATCACTTTCAGAGATTACATCAGCTACAATGGGGTTTAATAGAGATAGACTGGTTGGTGAAGGTGGATCGGCAAAAGTTTATAAAGGGTCACTTCCATTTGCAGGTGATGTAGCTGTCAAGAGATTCGAAAAAGTCGATGATTTGGACCTTTTACACAACCCTTTTGCAACTGAGTTTGCTACAATGGTTGGTTGCTTGCGGCACAAGAATCTGGTTCAGCTTAAAGGTTGGTGTTGTGAAGAGAATGAATTGGTTTTGGTTTATGAGTATCTACCAAATGGAAGCCTTGATAAAGTTCTGCATAGAAACTCGAGTCCTTCGATTGTTCTTTCATGGAATCAAAGAGTTAATATAATTCTCGGTGTGGCTGCTGCTCTTACCTATCTTCATGAAGAATGTGAGAGACAAATCATTCATAGAGATGTTAAGACATGTAACATAATGCTTGATGTTGATTTCAATGCAAAACTTGGTGATTTTGGACTAGCAGAAGTTTATGAACATAGTCGTAGTTCTAGGGATGCAACTTTACCAGCAGGAACAATGGGGTATCTAGCACCCGAATATGTTTATTCGGGTGTTCCTACCGTGAAGACCGATGTATATAGTTTCGGTGTCGTGGTGATTGAAGTCGCAACAGGGAGGAAACCTGTTGGAAACGACGGAACTGTTGTCGTTGACTATGTTTGGAATCTGTGGGAAAAGAATAGGCTCGTTGAGGCGGCCGATCCGAAACTGATGGGGGAATTTGATGTAGCTGAGATGGAAAGGTTGTTATTGGTAGGACTTGTTTGTGTGCATCCTGATTATGAAAAGAGACCTAGAGTTAAAGATGCAGCTAGAATGATTAAGAAAGAAGCACCACTTCCTTTGTTACCAACAAGTAAACCAAGGGTTACAATTAGGTCTATTTGTCTTAAAGATACACCTGAAACACAAAATTTTGTTGATGATGATCCTTATTTGACTCCTAGGAGCCAATTTAACTAGGATTTGATTTTGTGTTTTTGTGTGTACATTTTGAAGTCAATGTTTTTTTGAAGCAGATTTTGAAGTCAATGTTATTTTTAGATTTTGTATAATGTTTTTAGGCCATAAGAAAAAGTTCTTCTTTTTGTCATTTGTTTGTTCATTGCTAAACCAAATTAGTGATGGCACTGATTGTCTTAAATTTGTAAGCAGATTAAGATAGCCAAGAAGAAGAAAAAAACAAAACATAGTAAATATGTGTCTGAATGCATAATAATTGCTATAGACATTCAAAAGCAAGAAAATATCTCTATAAGAAGCAACACCAGTTTTGCTTGCTAGCATTGAGATTTCCATATGTAGGAAAAAGGAAAAGGAAATCTTTAAATGGCCTCACTGTATGCTTTTTTATCAAATCTTTAAATGATTCTTCAAAATCTTGGCCATTCATTTTTAAATTTTTAATATCCAACTATTAAAGCCTATAGTGTTCAATGATGCATGTAAAAAATTCCCACGGGGAAAAAAATCCGCAACTTCGGATCTCCGTACAAATAATTCCCACGATAATCCGTTATCAAATACAAGTTGACATCCCTATGTAAAATAGAGCCTATAGTGTGTGTGGGTTACATACAAAATATACCGGATAATGATGAAATAAAATGGTTAGGATTAAGTAACACTTTACATTTTGTATATTAATTATTGAGGACTGAAAAGAAATAATTTGTCAAAATGAATTGGAGTTAGGGTTTAGCGAAAGATTTAGACTTCTACAACAACATGGCGAATAAATGTTACTGTAATTTGATTCTGATTGAGAGAAGTATTCCATTTAGTATTTACCACGTCTCGAATAAGATTATTTTCAATAGAGAAAACTATCAACAACAAAAAAATTGATAAATGTTTTCTCATGAATAAAATAAATAAATAAAAAAATAATTTTGCACTAAAAAAATGTTAAAACAATATTTACAAATATATTTAATCATATTTATCAATATTGTTACCTGTTAGTATTTGTATAGTATTTTAGAAAATAATAATTACAATTATGAATCGATACATATACATCTAATATTTCTCTCACAAAAAAAAACTACATTATTGATATTTTGAAGATCAAACAGACCTTTAATATCCACAATGTCTAGTTCAATTGACAATGTCAATATTTTTTTAGTATGTAGACGAAATTATACACCATTATAAACTTATACACATAAAGATTTTTTGACTTAATGTCAATATTGTTTTTCTTGAAGAAGTTAAACTAATTCACTTAAATTGTAACCCAAAAGAATTAAACTTGAAACTTCGAGAATGAGCATTCTCTCATGTCACAGGCGAATGCCACCAGACCTACCCGTTTAATGTCAATATTGTTATAGTCAATATCTTCTATAAATCTACATACAGTATATATTAGGTGAGATATTCAGCAGCCATTAACTTTTCACTTTACACAGCACACAAAATACATTTTGTGTATTTGATTTTGTCCCATTCTATTCTAATAAATTGATTCATATAAATAATAGATTTGAAAAAAGAGTAGAAAATAAAATTGGTACGAAATTCGATGTACCTAATATTAATACAAAAATAGAGTTTAATAGATTTTGAATGAATGAATGTTAACCAAACAGAGTACAGAGGAGAAGGAAGAGACGATCCACTTCCTCTTTCACTTTCCCTTTCACTTCTTCGTTCATTCTTTCTTTCTTCACTCACTCACACAAACCAATGGTAATTACTTTTCTCTTTCTTTTTCCTCTTTTAATCATTATCAACCAAATTTTAATTACATTGTCTTCGTTTAGATGATACAATACAACTTTCTTTATTCATTTTTTTAATATTATCTTGCCTTATACTGTAGTAATTTTTAATTACAATTTATAAATGTTTGTTTTTTTTCAATGGGTTTTTAGTGTATAAATTTGGGTTTATTTTAATGCTTTTCATGAAGAAATTTATCACTTGACCAAAAAAAAAATGAAATTTATCAAACTGTTATACATTTTGGATTAACTTGGATTTGGTAGTTGAACACACCAATGATTTTGTTAGCATGTTATCTGAACAAATGTTGATTTTGTAACCATCAAATTTGAAATGATCATAAGAACAAATTGCTAGTTTTTTTTGTGATAGATGGTAAAAATGTTTATGTTTATGTTTTTGGGTTTAAAATTTAAGAGCTGTTATAGTATTTGATACAAGAGATCGTATTTGGAGCTTCGCGTTTATCTTACTGAGTTAAGAACTATTTGAGTTAAAACTATGTATACTTGTTGCAGGAAAGTGTTTGTCTCAACTGTGGCGATGTAGGTTTTATAGAGGCCATAGTTCTTTGCAACAAGTGCCAGGATTGTGCTCTGCATAGGTACTTATTGTTCACTCGTTTTCGCTGCATTATTTGATGTTCTTGTTGCAAGTTTTTGTCATCATACATAGCTGCAGTTCAGGTGCCACCACCTCAAATGCTAGTTGTACATTCTTTGATTTGAAGTTATATTTTTTGTGTTCTGGGAGTGTATACTCTTTAGTTTGGATAATCGTAAGAGTAATATAACATGTAATTATTGCTATATGTATTGCATTATACAAAGTATGGCCCTGTTTGGATAAACAACTTATTTTGCAGCCTATAGCATAAGTGCTTATGAATAACAATAAGTGATTATGATAACACAAAATAAAATAAAGTCGAGCTGTTCATAAGCTATGGAGAACATATGGAAATAAGCTGAAAACGGTGTATGAAGTCATAAGCTGCTTTCATAAGTTCTCAGGAATAGTGTCACAAGTGTTTATGCCAGTAGATAAGTTCAAATAAGTCTATCCAAACAGATCATATTATTTTGCATTTTTGTAAAAGCGCTTTTAGAATTATGGTTTTAATCTGCAGTAGGCTTTTGTCATCTGTGCATTGCTCTAGATGCCTCTCTTTATATTGACATATATGCCAATATGCGTGTTCTCAAAATTTTAATAGGTACTGATTACTGAAGGTGAAGTTTGGCAGTGTTCCTATCCATTATACCAAAAGATTACCGAATAGATGACAAACACAATTGTGTTAATACCATTGACTTCAATTTGAATCTGATTTTTTCTACCAATGTTTTATTAAATAGAAAATTTTCATTTTATAAAGTTGCAATTTCATGTTCTTTAAGTCCTTTTTGTTTTCAGGTACTGTTTAGATGGACCTGTGATTTTTACCGATGATGTTATATGGTTTTGTGAGGATTGTGAACCAAAGCCAGTAGTATCATATTCACTTGACCAATCTACGCCTCTCTCATCTAAAGAGACCAACTCTTCAAATTTGGCCGACAATGCAATACTAGCTCGGAGAAAACTGGATTATTGTGTAAAGAGATTGAAGGAAAGCAAACAACAGAATAAAAAGAATAATGAAGAGAAGCAGAAGAAAGGAAAAGATAACTCTGTCTTTGTTGCTAAAACAAATGTCCTTTTATCTGACGGCCTCTGTTCACCCGAGCTTGAGCAACCTCAGTGTAATATCAATCATGAACAAGAAAATAAATCTAAAAGTGATTGTGGACCAGTTCCAACAGATGCAGAAAACTCCGATATGGGTCCTAAATCTGTTCAAATCTCTCAAGTAACTGCCACTGATGACTCGATAACATTAGATATTGATATTGATGCACAGCCTATTTCTGATCCAATCTGGAGGTATGAATTTTGTTTTGCCGCATTCGTTTTAAAATCAATGAACTTCTATAGCTTAATGGTGAATATTGTCGAAGTTGAATTTTCTGTTTAATAGGGGAGATTTGCGTTTCTGCAATAAAACTATTGGAATTCTGGCCCATTTGTCCAGTTTAGCATCCCCCAAAGTTCGGGAGGAGACGGAACTTTTCCCAGAAGTACTCTCAGCAGATTTGCCTCCCATATCTGCAGTGTGGCCTAATAGTTTCAAGAAGGAAGGACCAACTGATAAGAGTATTGCTCTTTATTTCTTTCCAAAGAATAAAAGGTAATTTCTCAGACATGTTTTAAATCATGTTAATGTGATCTTTCTTTAATTTGGTATATTTATATAATATTTCCCCTACAGATTGTCTATAAAGGCCTTTGACATGTTGGTTGATGATATTGTTCGCACTGAAGCTGCCATAAGAGTTGTGACCGAAAATGCAATGCTTTTAATTTTTCCTTCCACGTTGCTTCCAATCCAACATCAAAGTGAGTTTCATCTATTCTAGCTCTTCTGTTGAACATTTCAGTCAAATTATATATACATCTTTAAGATTACATTTTAATTTGAGTAATCGTTTGGACAGAATTTCAAACCAAGTATTACTTGTGGGGTGTCTTCAAAAAAAAGCAAACTTTAAAAGAGACAAATGATGCTGTGTGCTGAGAGAATGCTGGTGTTGCCAAACTCATAATTCAACCTAACCATATTTTCATGAATAATAGTAGCTATAGTTCTAATGCATAGTATTCCTGTAGTAGTTATATGATCTGTGCATGATGGGATATTGGTAGTTGGAACGAATAGTTATTATTGTTTAATCATATGATATGTGCATGATTTGATGTTCTTACTTAGATGCAGATTGTTTAATCATAGGTTTAGTATGGAATTTTACTAGTTAATTGGTCATCATTTAGGTAAGGATTATCATTCCTAACTAATTCTTAGTTAATTTCATGTTTCACCATGGATCATATGAGGCTTTGTCATGTTCATAAGTGTTTGTTCAAATGAGTTACTGCATTAGACAATAAGGTTTAACAAATGTCAATGTTGGCAAGTGAAATTCTGCCATCCAAAACCATAAGGTTTTTTTTTTGCCATCCCAATTTCATTGATCTGAGGAACATGTCATTTATTCCATATTTTACCCTGTCATATCTCACTATATCCGATACCATTTTGAAAGAAGGACTTGAGTAGTAAAACAAAGCAGAAACCTCGGCCGGAACTTACGGAAAGATGAAAATACTTATGAAAATATAACAGTTGTAAATTTAAAGAGATTGAGATGTACATAAAAGTTTCATTAAAACATGCTAGTACTATTCAAGAATCTCAACTTGCTTGTGCAATTCAAGCAAGCTGCTGCTAATTCTAAACAGGGGAAAAAACCAAGCTACTACTATCTTTTTTTTGGAAGCTTAATCTTCAACTTAATGAAACTAAAATTATTTTGATTAAAAAGCCAAGTGTGCAACTCATGATACTAATCACTTTGACAGAAACAAAGGATCATACTTCAATCCTGAGTTATGTGCATGCCATCACCACAATATCCAAAACACTCACCCCAATGGAAAGACAACAAAAATTGGATAAAAGAAGAAGTAAAGGATGATAATAAGAGTATATACTATGTTTGCATCACATATTGGATGGATGTGATGAGAAACATATATACACATCATGTAAATCAAGCTTCATATGGTTGAGACCAACCAACTTGTCATTAGTTCATTATAAACGTAGCAAATTCCGGATTAACTAGTTCAACCTTTTACGTACTTACGTTCTTTCTACCTTTTTAATACATAAATTTCAAAAAAAATTTACTTTTTTTTTTCCTTAACCATTGCCCTTGTTTATCATTTTCCACTTAACTTTAGTCTTGAGGATAGATGCTTTATCATTAGTCTTGGGGATAGATGCACCACCAAAAAACAAAGTCTTGGGGATAGATGCTTTATTATTACCAATGATTTATCATATGAGAATAATATTTATATATAAGAATGATACGAAAATCTTTAGATTAAAAACAATGGTTGAGATCAAAACATAAACTAAAACAAGTCACATGTTCAGGGTTCGAACCTCGTTCTTACATATAAAATGCAATATCTCTTTCTTTCTTCTCAAATTGAAGATTTAAGACACTTGTTAGTACTTAGTATATAGATAAATAAATTTTGTAATTATTTTTAAATTTAGGACATATTTTTGGATGGAGTATATAATTTAAAAGAAAAGTTAAAGTGGATGTAAAAAAAAGGAATTTGAAAACATGACATGCCACTAAACAACAAAAGAAAGAACATTACAAGAGAGAAGATACGTGAGCCGTGACGACATCGTGGAAACTTTTAGTTACCAATTCAGTTCTTCCTTCCACATCATAATACTATGATGCATGCACTCATCAATCACATTCTTCTTTCAAGTTTCAACCACCACTTCGCTTCTTAATAAGAACATTTTTTTCATTTCATTTCAAATCCGTTACGCTTCCTCTATTATTAATTAATTACAGGTTTAATTTTCTTATCATTACTTAACTTCTTTCATTTTTGTACTTTCATATATATATATATATATATATATGCTTCTCATCATTAAAACAGGGCTTATAGTTTATACTATGTTTGCATCATTCAATCATATGTCATGTACGCGCAGTATGCACAGCATGTACAGGTTGTGGTTTGGTTTTAGGTCATGTCTACAGTGCACCACTTAGTTGAGTGATGTACAGTGCACAAGTTATCATTAACACTATAACGAGAATACGAATTTTATAAAATTCACAGTTGAATTAAAAGTTTATGTCATATAGATCTTTCATATCATATTTTATAGAATTTGAAAATAATTTGATATGTTTTTGAGACCCATCAATTTCAATTCAACAGTGAATTTTGTAAAATTCATGATCGTTATAGTGGGAATCATAAACAAATAGTACTATATTAGGTGATACTATATTTTGAAATAAGATGTAAATCAATTTGTCTTGTATGGCTAGTTCAATTGAAAGCTGTTGAAAATCAGAAAATACGGTTGCATTTAACATGGCATTTAACATGGGAAACAACCATGGACCGGTAGCAGTTGTTTTGGACCATTATCTTAATCATAGTCTCCCACCATGGTGGCATCTAACCACCTACCATTCAACTTATGTTTTACATGAAATCTAGAAAATTCAGTGCACTTAACTAAATTTCTTATTTTGCGTGAACGTAATTTTTTTTGCTTATAATAGTGATTAAAGGTACTTATTAGAAGCACATGGTGTTAATATAAGTGACAGCAGTATGTGCAAAGTTTCTTTGACAATTCATAATTTTTTTAAAACAGGTACTGTGATTTGAACCATGATATCAAGGTTCATGATGTATTTGTGACTGCAAGGTGATTGCAATTTTCTGTACTGTCAAAGATTGTGACACGACCGTGACAACCACCTCAACCTCTAAACGTTCACATTAACATCTAAGTAAGATTCATGGATTGTAGCTAGCTAGAGAAAATTGTACATATTCTCATATGCAAAACTATTTTTGTCATATATAGAACTAATATTTTCAAGTGTTGAACTTTGTTTTTTTTACAGATTTTGAGCAAGAAAGAGAAATTAAAGAAAATGGCAGGGTTTTGGAGTGTGTTTTGTGGGCAATCCGGTTGTTCAAAGCCTTGCAGTTATTATGATGTTAAGTTTTTCATTGATCCTTCCACATGTATCAACCATCTCTTAATATCTTGCTTTGATTTGTTACTGTTCATCATGCTCTTGTTTATAATGATCAAGAAATCATTATCAAAACCATATCAGGGTCTTATACATGGACAAAGATATTCAAATCTGCAACTAGTTTCTGCTATAACGAACAGCGTTCTTGGATTGGTGCATTTATTCTTTGGTATTTGGATTTTAGAAGAGAAGTTGCGAAAAAACAAAACTGCATTACCTCTTGATTTGTGGCTGCTGGAATTATTTCAGGGATTAACATGGTTGTTAGTTGGCTTAACATTAAGCCTTAAGTTGAAAGAACTTCCAAGATCATGGTTAAGGGTTTTTTCTACTCTTATGTTCTTGGTTTCTGGTATAAACTGTGGTATATCCTTGTTTTATGCAATCGGTAATATGCAACTGTCACTCAAGGTAGCATTAGATGTTCTATCTTTTCCTGTGGCAATTCTATTGCTACTATGCATATATAAGGAATCTAGGTATAGTGGAGCCGACAGAGAAGTCGATGAAAGCCTTTATGCCCCTTTAAACAGCGAGTTGAATAAAAATGATTCTGTTAGTCATGTGACGCAATTTGCCAAAGCTGGATTCTTCAGTAGGATGTCATTTTGGTGGATGAATTCATTAATGAAAAAAGGTAAAGAGAAAATACTTCAGGGCGAAGATGTCCTGAAATTGCGGGAGGAAGATAGAGCAGAAAGTTGTTATTCAATGTTTCTAGAGCAATTAAACAAGCAGAAACAGAAGGATCCATCGTCACAACCATCTGTTTTGAAGGCAATAGTTTTATGCCATTGGAAAGAGATTTTGATATCTGGATTCTTTGCATTGCTCAAGGTACTTACACTTTCTTCTGGACCATTGCTTCTGAATTCCTTTATATTAGTCGCTGAGGGTCACGAGAGTTTCAAATATGAAGGTTTTGTATTGGCCATAGCACTTTTCTTTATAAAAATTATAGAATCTCTGTCACAAAGGCAGTGGTATTTCCGCTCTAGACTCATTGGTCTCAAAATTAGATCGCTGCTAACTGCAGCCATTTATAAAAAGCAACTGAGGTTATCCAACTCTGCTAGATTGATGCATTCTAGTGGTGAGATAATGAATTATATGACTGTGGATGCATATAGAATTGGAGAATTTCCTTACTGGTTTCACCAAACGTGGACAACTAGCTTCCAGCTATGTATCTCACTAGTAATACTTTTTCGTGCCATTGGACTAGCTACAATTGCTTCCTTAGTAGTGATAATTATCACAGTACTTTGCAATACACCACTTGCAAAGTTACAACACAAGTTTCAAACCAAACTTATGGTTGCACAAGATGAGAGATTGAAGGCTACTTCTGAGGCTCTTGTGAATATGAAGGTGCTGAAGTTATATGCATGGGAAACCAGCTTTAAAAATTGTATAGAAAGATTAAGGAATGAGGAGCTTAAATGGTTGTCTGCAGTGCAATTGAGAAGGGCATACAACACGTTTCTCTTTTGGTCGTCACCAGTTTTGGTCTCTGCTGCTTCGTTTGGAGCCTGTTATTTTCTTAATGTTCCTTTGCATGCAAATAATGTTTTCACTTTTGTGGCGACTTTACGCCTCGTTCAAGATCCGATTAGGACCATCCCTGATGTTATTGGAGTAGCCATTCAGGCAAAAGTTGCATTTGCTCGGATTCTAAAATTCCTGGAAGCGCCTGAACTGCAGACTGAAAATGTTAGGAAGAGGTGTTCAGAAGGCAATATGAGAGGCTCAATTTCAATCAAATCTGCTGACTTTTCATGGGAAGATAATATTATATCAAAGTCAACATTGAGAAATGTTAATTTGGAAGTTAGACCGGGACAAAAGGTCGCGATTTGTGGAGAGGTTGGCTCAGGCAAATCAACTCTCTTAGCTGCAATTCTCAGAGAAGTTCCTAACACTCACGGGAAAGTAAGATTTTATCCCTTCTTTAGTTATATAAATTTTGTTGTATTTTCATTAGTTATAACTTTGATGGCATTTCCACTTTCTAGATGCTGTTCTATACTATCACTTAGCATGTAAATTGAACTTTCTGTCCTTCATTTGAGTTGTAATATTAAAAGGTATTTGATTTTTTTTTTCTTTCTGAATTGCAGATTGATGTTTATGGGAAGTTTGCCTATGTTTCTCAAACAGCATGGATACAAACAGGTTCAGTAAGGGATAATATATTGTTTGGATCACCTATGGATGCTCAAAAATATCAGGAAACACTTCACAGGTCTTCACTAGTTAAAGATCTTGAGCTGTTTCCCCATGGCGATCTCACTGAAATAGGAGAAAGAGGGGTTAACTTGAGTGGAGGTCAGAAGCAGCGAATTCAACTTGCCCGTGCTCTTTATCAGAATGCTGATATATATCTCTTGGATGATCCTTTTAGTGCTGTTGATGCACAAACTGCCACAAATTTGTTTAATGTAATCACAACATCCTTTCTTAAAATATGTGTTCAAATATTGTAAACGTTTTACATCCTTCCTTCCTACACGTACGTGCGCGCACACTTTTAATAAAGTAGTCGGTTATGAATATGACACACTTAACTTGACAGGAATACATTATGGAAGGACTTGCTGAGAAGACGGTTTTGCTTGTGACTCATCAAGTTGACTTCCTTCCAGCATTTGATTTTGTTTTGGTAATTTGATACATCTTTGAACCACTCATTATGCTTATGTCCTTGTTATTTAATTTTCTTTTTCTGCATGTAATCAATAGTTGTAAATTTTGTATTGCATTCAAATTAATGATGATTTTTAATGCTCCACTACTGAAAATTATGCATGGACACGATTATTTTTCGGTACAGTTGATGTCAGACGGGGAAATCCTACAAGCTGCTCCTTATCACCATTTGTTGACCTCAAGCAAAGATTTTCAGGATCTTGTGAATGCTCACAAAGAGACCGCTGGTTCTGACCGGCATATGGACGTTACTTCTTCTGAAAAAAGTTTAAATTCTGCTAAAGAGATTAGAAAAACATGTGTTGAGAAGGAAAAGCAATTTGAAGCACCAAAAGGCGATCAATTGATTAAGCAAGAAGAGAGAGAGATAGGAGACCGAGGGTTTAAGCCTTACTTACAGTATCTAAATCAGAACAAAGGATATGTATACTTCGCGGTGGCTTGTCTTTCGCAGCTTATATTTGTGATTTGTCAGATACTACAAAACTCGTGGATGGCTGCTAATGTTGACAATCCAAAAGTCAGCACATTGAGATTGATTCTAGTTTACTTGTTGATTGGGCTTACTTCAACATTTTTCTTATTGACGAGAAGTCTTTTTGCAGTTGCTTTGGGTCTTCAATCCTCAAAATCTTTGTTTTTACAGCTACTAAACTCCCTTTTTCGTGCACCTATGTCGTTTTATGATTCCACGCCTTTAGGACGGATACTTAGTAGGGTAAGCATGACATTCTTTTCTTTTTTCTGTTTTTCCATCTAAGTTAATGCAATGAATGGGAATACTTATGTTTTGAGTATTTTTCATTATTTAGGTCTCTTCTGATCTCAGCATTGTCGATCTTGATGTTCCATTAGGCCTTCTTTTCGCTGTCGCAGCTACTACGAATTGTTATGCTAGTCTAACTGTTTTAGCAGTAGTTACTTGGGAAGTCTTGTTTGTGTCCATACCAATGATTTATTTTGCACTGCGCTTGCAGGTAATGAACAAATTATTTGAATTAAATTGTAGTGATGTTTTGGTGTTTTATTTTAACATTAATATTTATAATCATCTTTCATAGATTTAAAATGTGCTTGTTGAAAATCCTAACTTATTTTCATGCAGAGATACTACTTTGCCACAGCAAAAGAACTGATGCGGATGAATGGCACAACAAAATCCTTTGTAGCTAACCATCTAGCTGAATCTGTTGCCGGAGCTGTGACAATAAGGGCCTTTGAAGAGGAAGATCGCTTTTTTGTAAAGAACTTTGATCTAGTTGATATGAATGCTACTCCATTCTTTCACAGTTTTGCTGCAAATGAGTGGTTGATTCAACGGTTAGAAACAGTCAGTGCAGTTGTTCTTGCATCTGCTGCACTTTTCATGGTTGTACTTCCACCTGGAACATTCTCCTCTGGTGAGACTTCTTGTTTTATTGCATTTCGATTGTCTCTTTTATTTATGTCTTATGCATGTATTAAAATTTCAACATGATATTATTTCAGGATTTATCGGCATGGCTCTCTCTTACGGCCTTTCACTTAATGTTTCATTAGTATTTTCAATTCAAAATCAATGCAATATAGCTAATTACATAATATCAGTGGAGAGACTAAATCAGTATATGCATGTACCAAATGAGGCCCCTGAAGTAATAGAAGGAAATCTCCCTCCGCCGAATTGGCCAGTTGTTGGTAGAGTAGAAATAAAGGAACTACAGGTATTTATTATTATTTTGAAACTCCTTGCATAATGTTCCTCTTCAAAATGAGAGTTTGAATTGAAAGACATGATTTGTTTCTTGATATCAAAACAGATACGGTATAGGCCTGATGCGCCACTAGTACTTCGCGGAATCACGTGTACATTTGAAGGAGGACACAAAATTGGTATAGTTGGTCGCACCGGTAGTGGCAAGACCACTCTTATCGGCGCTTTATTTCGTCTAGTGGAGCCAGCAGGTGGAAAAATAATTGTTGATGGCATTGACATTAGTTCCATTGGACTTCATGATTTGAGGTCACGTTTTGGTATTATACCTCAGGACCCTACTCTTTTTAATGGAACAGTCAGATACAATTTGGACCCCTTATCTCAACACTCTGATCAAGAGATATGGGAGGTAATACTATACCTACACTAAGTTATTTTTCATCGTTTATTTAATAACAACATGGAGTTTTTTCCGTTCTGTTTATTTAATTATCTCTATTTCCTAGTTCCAATCATTAACATGGACTAATTGTGGTTTCTTTACGAAGGTTCTTGGGAAGTGTCAGTTGCAAGAGACTGTCCAAGAGAAAGAAGATGGTTTAGACTCATCAGGTACATTTTCATGTTTTGCCATCACCGCAACTGTGTTATGATCAATTCCTGTCTAGGAGTATGTTTGGATTTACTTATTTGTACTTATCAAGTGACATAGGGATTTGTGAGACTGCTTGAAAGAGCTCATGGAAGTAGTTTATGAGATGTCTATAAGTTGTTTTCAACTTATTTCCATAAGCTCTCCAAAATAGTTATACATACAGCTTATAGCTTTTACCTTTGTTGATAGCTTATACATAAGCACTTATGCTATAAGTTCTTAGTTAAGTTGTTTATCCAAACATTAGTTCTAGATATTAATGTTTAGTAACAAATTGTTATACAGTTGTTGAAGATGGGGCGAATTGGAGCATGGGACAACGACAGTTATTCTGTTTGGGCCGTGCTTTGCTGAGGCGGAGTCGGGTATTGGTACTCGATGAAGCAACTGCATCAATTGATAATGCAACTGACTTGATTCTGCAGAAAACTATTAGGACTGAATTTGCTGATTGTACGGTAATCACGGTAGCTCATAGGATACCAACTGTGATGGATTGCACCAAGGTTCTTTCCATCAGTGACGGTAAGTAGCTAACATCATACGGCATTTGATCGTTTAATTATTTTGTTCTGAATAAAAATAAAATGTGCAATGGAATTTTCAGGAAAACTGGTAGAGTACGATGAGCCAATGAACTTGATGAAGAGAGAAGGGTCATTGTTTGGGAAGCTTGTCAAAGAATATTGGTCTCATTTTCAATCTGCAGAGGCTCATTAAGGATGAAAATGTTTATTGTTTATATAGGATTGTCTAAAAGCCAATGAAGTATAAATAGATGTAGGATGTAACATGTAATAGTATTATTATATATTTAGACAAACACTGAGGCCTAAGAAGTAAGAAAGGAATAAGAGGAACCTAGAAGAAATGGTGCAAAGGAATTCTGATGTACAATTTATAGGATGAGGTATGACCAATTACCAATGAATGTTAACTGTTGTACAACATTTCGGTTCGACACTTCACAATTTATAATGTAGCAGTCATTGTCTTTGACACCAAAACTTGATCAAACTATTTTTGAGAGATTTGTCTGAATTGCTTGACAAATTCTAATGTAATATAAGCCTTGATGATCAATCCTCTCCCAGGTCACTACAGCTGTATAACAACAATCTGGTCTTAAGGTACTATTAACTCCTACTTAGACTAGTTAGTTGATCTCTTGTCTAATTCTGTTGTTGGTTATAGGTTGTTAGTCAATTAGTTAAATTTGTTAGCTTTCTTTAAGGCCTCGATGACCGCTATTCCGAATTAGACAAAGGGATCACATAGAATCCATTACTATTAGTATGCAGGAACAAAACCTACTGAACATGCTACTTATTCCAAATACACAATAAAGACGATAAATAAAACTAGTTAATTGAACACTGACCTTAATAGCATTACTATTCACTTTGTCCATCAAAGAATTGATTCCAAATCATAACTCCAGCATAAAAAGAAATAAATTATTTTCTGAATATCCGATCCTAAACCCAATTGTTTTAACTTTGGTTACAGAAATAAGTTTTAACAAGTATAAGATTTCAGTCAATGATACTTTCTTCCTACACCTTAATATATTAAAGGAAAAAATAATTCTTAAAGTACTTTCAGTTTTTTTTGGTGTTAACCCTCTCATTTTCTGGGGAAAAAGGTCTTGGTAATCGAGAGTTCGACCGGGAAATAAGTAGAGTCTGACCAAGAATTGTTCCCACCAAGAATCAAACTCAGATTCTCTCAAATTTGTCCTAGGAAGAGATCATTAACCACTTGAGTCCAATGTCTTAGTTAAAGTACTTTCGATTATTTACACAAGTGAATATCAGTATTATAAAATTAAATATATCAATGAATTTGTGCTACATATAAATAAAATATATAAGATAATCTAATTCTCAATCAAATGATAATAAGGTGCATATATATGTCCTGGAAATCATATATTATTTACAATATCCTTTATTTATTGCATATATAAATGTATAACCAAAGTGATCACATAGTACTTATTAATAAGTAGGAACAAAACCTACTAAACATGGTACTACTTATTATTCCAAATACATAAAGACTAATGAAACTAATTAAGTTAATTAAACACTGCTCTTAATAGCACCACTGTATCCACTCTGTCCATCATGATATCTATCCCAAATCATAACTCCACCATATTTAGCAGAATCCTTAATAGCAGGAAGAACTTGAGAAGTCAAAATATAAGAAGGAATAGAACCACCAAATGTAGCAGCAGCATCATTAGCAGGAACACCTAAAAACACTTGTTTAGCATTACTTGCAGTCCATTGATTCCAAGCATTAACAAGATTAGCAGTGTTACCACTTGAATATTGACATTGAGGATTATTATAAAATTGAACCCAAACATAATCAAATAAGCCAGTACTAATAGCTGAATCCAAATGAGCATCAGGGTAAGGACATTGTGGTGCTGCAGATAAATAAATTTTCTTTTGTGAACTAAAAGCATTAAGTGCTTTTGCAAGTTCATCATAATGTTCACCACCAGATTCAATATCAAAATCAATTCCATCCAAAACAGCATCACCTAATGGTCTTGAAGATGACGTGCCACCCAAGAAATTGTTCCATAGGTAATTTGCTAATGATGTGGCATCATCAGATGAGGTAAGTGAGTAGCTTCCGGCGCGGCCTCCGAGAGAGAGCAACACTTTGATTCCTTTACTTTGACAGGTTTGGATTTCAGAACTAAACTTAGTGCAAGTGTTTGAGGCTGCATCACAATGTCCAGCAAGGTTTAGTTGTGGAGTTTTGTCATGTCCAAAAGTGGAGAGAAATGCTATGTTTACAAATTGGTAGTTGTTTGTGTTGCAAGCATCTGCTAAGGAACCTTCGCCGCCATCTTGGCCCCAATATACCGCAATTCCTCCAGCATGAGAGGATTTAAATAGGGAAATTAACAACAGAGGGAATAACAGGATTGAAAGTTGTTTGAAGGGTGCCATGTTTGTTTGTTTTTTAAGGTTGTTGGTTGTGTTGGGTTGAAAATGTAGATAAATGCATAGCATTTTATAGGCATGTAAACACAAATTTGGGGGTAGAAATTATGGGAACCGTGGTGTGTACGTTGGTCAGAAATTGGAACGTTGCATTCACTCATAAGGAAGAAGACTAAGAAGTCAACAATTCCATCTCTTAAGTCTTCTAATTAATATCAAGTCAAGTTCATAGGGGTACAATTAATGAATAACTAAAAAAATAGTATACTCCATGTGAAATCCAATATGATCTATATCATATGCATTAAGAATATTCGACTCGTTATGTTCTTAGAATCAGGGACCCTCTATGTCTGTCCCTGCTTAGAACTCAATTTTTTTTTTACTTCTTTCGGTATCGGTCAATCCAGAAATGATTGGTACGGATTGATCGATCTATCATATATAGTTCCTTCGTCTTCATTAAAATTCAAGTAGTTGAGAAGTTCTATATTATCAAATTGACATATCCTATAGTGTAATTTCTCTAAAGATAGAATAAATATAAATTGAACATGAATCATTTTCCACTATGTCATAATACATGCATATGGAATACAAGGGATTTAGAGTTACATTACTTTTGCTTTCAAATGATGATAATAGTGTTGATAGAGTCACTAGATCTAGATGATATAATTGTACATGTTTGGATAAATAGTTTAACAAAAATACTTTAGAATGGAGGGTGTTTAAGGTATTTCACATGATCAGAGAGAGTAGGAGTATAAGTGGCGAGTATAAAATAAAATTCTCTGTTTTATGGTCTCATATGTTTCCCGCTGGGCCCGAACATCCAGCCCATACTATATTATCAACATTAAAGTTTTTTTTTTTATTGACGACTAGCGGCGTTTGTGTGATACTTATTTGTGTTATTAATAGTTAATTTTTGAAAAACAACAAATTAAGTCTAAACATAAAAGTTAAAGAGATAGAAATTATAGAAGTTAATAATAATATTAAAAAAATTATAGAATTTAAATTTTAAAAATATAGCCGTTAAGGGCGTTTTAGGTATTATTGAAAAAGGCTACACCAAACAAAAGTTTTCCCTTTATTAGATGTATAGATTATATGTATAGATATTGTCAAAAAAAAAAGATTATATGTATAGATAAAGAAAGAAATATAATTATTATTTATTTTTAAATTTAATTGACATATTTTTTTATCTAAAGTTAATTGAGCACGTTAAAGAAATATAAATAGAATTAAAGGTTAAATATATTTTGATATCTATAAATTCGAAACTTTTTAATTAAGTTTAATTTTCGCTTGATCTTAATAAGAATTTTAGTCCAATAGATTGCACACAGCTTTAGTCTATGTTGTTAAGTTAAATCTTATTTTTGAATTTTTTTTTTAAATATATTTAGAACATTATAAGAAGATCATAAGTAGAAAATTAATGAGCTCTAATTTTATTTTATTTTTTAGCTCAAAAGTTATGAAAGGAGAATATTTCAATCATTCAAAATCACTAATAGCATCATGTTTAATACTTTTATCTTAAACTTTTGGTGTTTAGAAGATTAAAATTTTATTAATTCCATGATAAACACTCTAATTTTAGTAAATAAAATGTTATAATATTGTTATAAACATGTTTAAAAAAAAAATCATTCCAATTTATTTTATTGTAAGATCATTCCAAAACTGAAGAGTTTAAGTATAATTTCAACAAATTTAATTTTAGTAGTGCTAAAACTACGTGTAGAAAAAAAATTTAGGAACTAGGAAACAGACTTTAACTCTATAATTAATTACAAAAACTATTGGAATTGATTTAAGAATTAAGATGAGCGTGCTAACAACACATAAACACTTTTTTTAAATGAACCATCTTTTTTTATACGTAGATAAAATAAAAAATCATTTAAAACTCATATTATACACAATCTTAGCCATATGTATTCTTCGTTATTTTTTGTCAATTGAATTATAATTTGTGGACCGAACAATCTTCTAGTATTTATTAAAAGGGTTATGCTAACTAGTGCACCTCATACATTAGTTAAGAATACAAAAAAAAAGTAAGTTTTATATTGAAAACAACATTTTTTAACTTTTGCAAACATTGATTACACAAGTTTCAATATAATAATACTCCCTCCGTCCAAAAATATAAGGGAAAATAAAAAAAACATACTTATTAAGAAAACATAAGCATGAGAATTGAAATTATGGTTTTATGGAATTTTTCTTAGAATAAGTGCATGGAAAAATGTAAAATCAATTTTGATTGGTTGTTGTTTATAGAGAAAAGTGGAGAGAGAGAAAATTAAATGCAATTTACATTTAATTTCATGAGAATAAGGAAAAAATTCTTGAAATTGATTTTTTTTCCTTATATTTTGAGACAAAAAAAGTAGTTTTTTTTCCTTACATTTCGAGACAGAAAGAGTACTATATTGAGGTTCCTTAACTAGTGCATGGGATGCGCTTTTTCCTCATTAAATTGAAATAGATTCCATTAAACAGTAGTGCTATATGAATTGGATATGTGTGTTTTTTGAGGGAGATTTGGAGATATGTTGATGGCCAATGAATCTAAAAGACCAATTCAATAAAAATAGTCAATGACGTCCAAGAGTTGTAGTATTATTTGACAATGATAAGGCTGCTGCATTAGCTTGAAACTAAACAAACAAAATTGATGAGTATGTAATTGGACTATGTTATTCAATTCAATCTCTTCCCCGCACATTACGGCTAATTAATTATAGGAGAGGATCAGTGACGGATCCAGAAATTTTGACTAGTGGGGGCGTCACATAGAGAAATTTGTGAGAATTCATATTTTGGAAATATTGATATTTTTTTTCAATGAAAATAAAAGTATCTTCCTCCGTCCACAAATTCTAGCTCAACTGATTGAATTGTCAAAATTGTTAAGTCTAATGTAATGACGGATTCAAACTTATGGTAATTCAAAAATGCAATTGATTGAGAGAGACTAAGAGTGCGTTTGATCCGCTAAAAAATAAGGGACTGGACAAAACAATTTTAACTGTGTTTTTGATTTTGAAATTGTCACTGGGATTGGACAAACTAAGGGTCAAGAGACTAGACAAAAGTAGATATTCTTGTCCCTCATTGAACCACGAGACAACTTTTTGTCCTCAACACAAATTGTCTAAATAATTAAAATAACATTTTCTCTACCAAACATCGTACAAGACAAAATTTGTTCAATACCTTAAACATTTGTCTTGTGTTATTATATGTCCTATATTGTTCTGTTCAATACTTTTATTTTGCAAATTAAACGAACTCTAATTTGATAAAACTTTCACAAATTAAGAGATGTTTTAATTATTTTAATAAATTTAAGAACGGAATTGATTGATGGATGAAAGTTTAAGACTAAATTATTTATTTACATAATGGTGTAGATTTAAAAAGAAATATTACTATATGTGTGGGCATATCAAAATGTTAACATATACTAATACTATAATACTTACTATACATATTAACTAAAAAATTCCCAAAATTTTGTGCAGGCATGTGCCTACACTACCTTCTACTTGCATCCGTCCCTGGAGAGAATGAATGCAAGCCATTTTTGTACCCAAATGACACGCTTCAAAACCATACACATCTTTTATGTTAAGATTTAAAAATGTTTCAATTTAAATTAAGTGTTAAATTTTTAAATCTAGAAGTTAGTCAAAATATTGAAATTTCCATAAAAAATAATGTTATTTTTAATTTTATTTTAAAAAACTTCTCAAGAACCATATGATCTAACTTGTTCATCTTCGAGTTGCGTTGGCACAGATCTAACGTAAAAATATGAATTTTGACACAACTCAAACTGATAAAATTTTGATGGAATTGATAGTGGGTTTGACCAAAACGGCCCGTGAATAGGCTAAATAGAATACTCTAAAACCTTTACAATTAGGTATATTAACAAATTTTCATAGGTAATTTAGTCAAATTTATATACTTTAGTGTAAATAAAAACCCAACCAAGCAACCAATGGTGCTTGGTCTAGTGAAAATGGCCTGTCTCTAACAATGTAACGAACTAGAATTTAAATATCGATCGAAAGAGGTGTTCACAATAAATATTCAACAATGTCTTAAATATGATTAGGTATTGTAAGAAAAAATATGAATGAAATAAATAAATTGAAGGACCATGATAATTTAAGGGATTCATTAATTATGCTACTACGAGGTTAACACTTAGCATCATTAATAGTTCTAAGAAGACCATTTCAAGAGAGATCCAATTGTTGAAATTTCATACTTTCTTACTTTTCTTCCTTATATGAATGAATGCAACCAAATTTCATACCAACGTACATTACACGGTTCTCATAATTTCTTCCCCTAACTTTGTATTTACATACCCTCCAACACCTATAAAATGGCACAACCATCTATCTACATTTTCAACACAACACAAACATAACCAAAAACCTCAAAAAACAAACAAACATGGCATCCTTCAAACAAATTTCAATTCTGTTATTCCCTCTATTCCTCATTTCCCTATTCAAATCATCATCTGCTGCAGGAATTGCAGTCTATTGGGGCCAAAACGGCGGCGAAGGTTCCTTAGCAGATGCTTGCAACACAAACAACTACCAATTTGTAAACATAGCATTTTTATCCACTTTTGGCAATAACCAAACTCCACAACTAAACCTTGCTGGACATTGTGATGCAGCCTCAAACACTTGCACTAAGTTTAGTTCTGAAATCCAAACCTGTCAAAGTAAAGGAATCAAAGTGTTGCTCTCTCTCGGAGGCGGCGCCGGTAGCTACTCACTTACCTCATCTGATGATGCCACATCAGTAGCAAATTACCTATGGAACAATTTCTTGGGTGGCACGTCAACTTCAAGACCATTAGGTGATGCTGTTTTGGATGGAATTGATTTTGATATTGAAGCTGGTGGTGAACATTATGATGAACTTGCAAAAGCACTAAATGCTTTTAGTTCACAAAAGAAAATTTACTTATCTGCAGCACCACAATGTCCTTACCCTGATGCTCATTTGGATTCAGCTATTAGTACTGGTTTATTTGATTATGTTTGGGTTCAGTTTTATAATAATCCTCAATGTCAGTACTCAAGTGGTAACACTGCTAATCTTGTTAATGCTTGGAATCAATGGACTGCAAGTAATGCTAAGCAAGTGTTTTTAGGTGTTCCTGCTAATGATGCTGCTGCTCCAAGTGGTGGTTTTATTCCTTCTGATGTTTTGACTTCTCAAGTTCTTCCTGCTATTAAGGATTCTGCTAAATATGGTGGTGTTATGATTTGGGATAGATATAATGATGGACAGAGTGGATACAGTTCTGCTATTAAGAGCAGTGTTTAATTAACTTTCATTAGTCTTTATGTATTTGGAATAATAAGTACAATGTTTAGTAGGTTTTGATCCTACTCATTAATAAGTGCTATGTGATCACTTTGGTTATACATTTATATATGTAATAATAAAAGGATATTGAAAATAATATATGATTTCCAGGAAATATGCAGCTTATTATCATTTGATTGGGAATTTGATTATCTTATATACTTCATTTATATGTAGCACAAAAATTCATTGGTATATTTAATTCTACAATATTTATATTCACTTGTGTAAATAATTGAAAGTACTTTAACTAAACATTGTACTCAAGTGATTAATGACATCTTCCTAGGATGAATTGTTCGGGAGAACCCGAGTTCGATTCTTGGTGAGAACAATTCAAGTCTGACTTTACTTATTTCTCGGCCGAATTCTGGATTACCAGGGTCCTTTTTCCATTAAAATGAGAGGGTTAACACCAAAAAAATTGAAAGTACTTTAAGAATTATTTTTTCTTTTTATATATTAAGGTGTAGGAAGAAAACATCATTGATAGAAATATTATATTTCAGGACTTAATTCTGTAACCAAAGTTAAAACAATTGGGTTTAGAATATTCAGAAAATAATTAATTTCTTTTTAAATTATTTACCATTGGTAGTCATTTAACAGGAGCAAATAGTCTTTCAAATTCAATGATAAGTAATAAAAATTTATATAGAGTTACCCTGACTCAACTCTCAAGATCTATATGTAATTTTTTTTTTTTGTTGACAATAAGACTATAGTTATGCTTTGACCAATTCAATATTATGTGTGTGACCGACTATGCATATTGGTTTTAGCTTATTGTTTATGTTTTTAGTTGACTTTGGGATGATTGAAGTTTTGTTTATGTTTTTGTTTTGAGAAATGTTAATTTTTATTTACTAATTTGGCTATGTTTTGACTTGTGAGTCTTTACCCTGTTCTATTTTGTTGCAATTGGAGTTTGAATAAAGACAACAAAACGTTTAGCACCTATCCACCTCCAAATTGTTGAAACTCAAGAAGTGTCAAGTGTGAGTAGTATGGGGAAGAAGTCCCACATTGGAAAAATGTGTGGAGATTTGAGCATTTATAAGTGAGAGGACCCATAAACCCATTGCCTTAAGGTTTTGGGTAAGAGTGTGGTGTCCAACTCACTTGTATTTGGCTCTTGATCATCAAGTGTGGATGATCCCCCAGCTGCCCCCTCGGTGTTCTAACACAAATCTATTTGAATTTTGAAAACTTGTATAGAAGCTCTTTAAAAATAATCATGTGATGTGTATTTTTCACAATTAAATGATCAACTTGAGAGGAAAAAAAAAGTAAAAGAAATTAATTTGATGCTATAAAATGACTTAATTAAAGAAGCACTAAAATAGTGTTGGCAAATGCGGGCGTTGACACTTCTAGATCGATTTTTGCCCTGTGCATATACAAAGCAAAGCACTACTCCCTTGCTTGCAGTCTTTGCTGGCTGGATTATTAGTTTGACGTTTTAAGATTAGTATGGAGTATTAGTACTAGTTCAATGAGGTTTTTATGATTTGTTGTTTATAATAACACGATGTTCTAGAATAGATTCGTCGATACTTATATTTTTGTCAGCAAGAGGCTTCTGTAAATATAGCATTCAATTCCTCTAATAAAATGTCAGATGATCTTTAAATGAAACCTGCAAAGCCTGTAAAATAGTGGCCAAAAGTGTTTTTGATAATGCCGCCAGATCCGACTCAGAACCACAATAGAGATTCAATCCACCTAAAACAATATAAAATAGAGGTCAAATCCATGAAGCTCATTCCCCTGTGGAACATTTTGTTCAATGAAGCTTATTTCACAAAAAGACAAATTTAAGCTATCACAACAATCATGTGTCTTCACTCTCCCTCGATCCTTCTAATGTTTAGCTTAAATATACTCTTTGACACGATAAGTACTTTTATTTATTAAAGATTTTTTACAAGCCTATATATTGTTTCAATCAAAAGCAACTTGTCAAATATTTTGAAACAAATTTAATTTTATGTGAGGAAATATATATTTTTACTAAAATCACAATGAGACGAATTCAGTTCCTATGATAAAAAAAACAACAAATTCACACGGACAGTGACATGAGAACAGAGCTCACAAATTAATTGTCAAAAAAGTGAGTTGTTGGCATCTATATATAATTCAACTAAGAGTTAAACTAATCCCTCTGACCTTTTCAGAGTCTTTAAATTAATGGGAAAAAATATAAATAGAATTGAATGAAGTCAAATAAATACTTTTAATCTCAACACGATTCAAGGACTACTAATATTTTTATTTTTTATAGAAAAGGACTACTAACATTTATTAAAATAAATAAGAGTTATTTATATTTTATATAAAAATATGTCTTATTATATTTTTTATCAAAATATAAATCTAATTTATTATTATTCTCATCCAATTTGTTTTTTTGTTGGGTTCTCACCACCAGTTTAATCTGATTCGGGGGTCAGTGACATCAAGTGGTTCCAACCTCCTCCCGATCACAGTTGTGGGGATCAAACTGTGATCATCCTCCTCCCTACCAAGTTCAGCGTCAATCACCATTGAACCAACTAAAGATAACGATTGGTCATCCAAATTGTTTTAGTCATAATAAAAGAAAATTTTATTACTGATCTATTCAATTTATCATGAATTAAATATATAAAGTTCTAAGCATCTAGACTATTAAAAAATGACGGCAGTGGGAAAACTCTAAGTAGACTTTTTTATGTCCAAAATAAACAACATAGCCTTTGCAGATGGGAACCAGCCAAACTTCATTCCATTCATCTTGTCCTATAAATATCCCAATTGCAAGAATTAATTCTTCACAACATACCTTGAAACCTAAACCTTAACAAAGATGGCAAAAAACTCTAACACTTTGTTGTCTCTTACCTTTCTCTTATTCCTCACTTTTGTTGCAACTTCCCATGCTGGTGGCATAGCAATCTATTGGGGCCAAAATGGTAACGAGGGTACATTATCCGAAGCATGTGCAACCGGAAAATACACCCACGTTATCTTAGCGTTCCTTAATAAATTTGGTGATGGTCAAACCCCTGAAATGAATCTTGCAGGTCACTGCGACCCACAAACGGCAAATTCATGCACAAAATTCAGCTCATAAATCAAAGATTGTCAAAGTAAAAAAATCAAAGTTTTACTTTCTATTGGTGGTGGAATTGGAAGCTACTCTTTATCTTCAATTGCAGATGCAAAAAATGTGTCAACATATTTATGGAACACTTTCTTGGGTGGCAAGTCATCTTCTAGACCATTAGGTGATGCTGTTTTAGATGGAGTAGATTTTGATATTGAACTTGGTTCCACAGAAAATTGGCAATACCTTGCAAAATTTCTTAAAGAATATAGTAAACTTGGGAAATATGTGTATCTTGGTGCTGCTCCTCAGTGTCCAATTCCTGATAAATTTTTAAACACAGCACTCCAAACTGGGCTTTTTGACTTTGTTTGGGTTCAATTTTACAACAATCCTCCATGTCAATATAATGGAAATATAACCAATCTTGTGAATTCATGGAACACATGGACAAAAGATGTTCCAGCCAAGAAGATATTTTTGGGGTTGCCGGCGGCTACGGCCGCTGCCGGAAGTGGTTTTATTCCAGCAGATGTGTTGACTTCTGAAATTTTACCTGTGATTAAGAAAACAAAAAAGTATGGAGGAGTGATGCTTTGGTCAAGATTTTATGATGGGCAGACTGGGTATAGCACTTCTATTATTGGAAGCGTGTGATGAGTTTTAGCAATTGGTCAATGATTAATTTGGTGTCTTATTCAAGTGGTTGTTTTATATTAATTGTGATAGTTTTTTTATATTAATTGTGATAGTTATGATCATGAAAAATACTAAAATTGTATTTTTAAAAGTAGGTATAGTGTGTGGTTAACTTTATCTCCTATTGTGTGCAAATGGATTATGCACTCATGACTTTTAAATATGAAATATTTGATTTTCTTGTTGATTTAATGTGATTTACTGTTCTTTTTGTTTTTTTATCAATAATTCTATATACATGATCTAGAAGATTGAGAGAAAATAACATGCAAAATGAATATATAGTAGTTGATTTCTTGCTATTAATTTTTTTGGTACGTTTCTTGCTATTAATTTGTGGTGTGGTGTAAGCATTATTTTCTAATGTATTTTTAATAATTTGGATTCTCTAGATCAAATTTTTCGTCAACATCTATTTTTCCTTAAATGTCTAACCACCGAAGCAAATCACTCTACACCTTTTGTGAAATGCCGCAAGCAAAGAAGAGATGTGGTAAAAATTTCAAAGAAGGACAACCAATACTACAAAAATAAGAGCCATCTGAAATAATGCCTCTTTGAAGTAGATTGTCTCTCGTCATAAGACGATTATTAAATGAATATATATATATATTAAAAAACAAAAAATTTAGGGATATAAACCCAACTCGATAAAAAAGAAAGGCGAAAAAGGTAAAATATAAAGAAAATTGTCATGCTAATCGATGCTCCTGAAACATTAGTTAAAAAGCTTTATGAGAATTTTTTACACCTATACTCGAATCTCGACTGTAGTCATTTTGTCACTACATCACTCCAATATATAGCCAACAATACACAAATCAATATCACTCCAATTTTAGCCACTAGGCTACCAAATCAAAAAAAAATCTAAATTTTTTGCGATAGTGAATACACACAGTTTTTCATTTTATTAAATCCCAAACCACTAATTTTAAATCAAATAACATTCTAATTATAACTTAATACTCCCTCCGGTCCTTATTATAAGAAAAAATTTGCTTTTTAGATTCATGGAATGTTTCATGTATCTGGACTATATTATGAACCAGATACATGAAACATTCCATGAATCTAAAAAGCAAATTTCTTCTTATAATAAGGACCGGAGGAAGTATTATACTATAAAAATTCTCAGCGCTTATTTTAAATCAGAACACTCAAATTAGTTACTGGGTTCTATAATGGTAGCAAAAAATCATGTTCCATCACATACACTGATACTCATACACATGTTCAATAAACATAAAACATTACAATATACTCCTATATTACAAGATATATTACATCATATGACAGTATATTACTTCATATGACAACATATGAATATATCACACTTAATATCCATACATATTGATTGTATAGCTTTATCTTCTTTTGTTTTTGTTCTTTTTCTATGTGATGGATTGGATTGTAATTGCATAGCGTACAGGATACAGATAAGCATTTATTCATCTGCCTCAAAATAGATAAGAGTGGTTGCACTATTTCTCTCATATTTGAATAAAAAACATTTAACCATAATTAGTTTTAGCAAAACAAAACATAGTAAGGAAGTTCCATATCAATTGCTATAAAAAATCTCAGCCGCTTATTTAAAATTAGACGGCTCAAATTAGTTACTGGTTCCTATAATGATAGCAAAAAATCATGTTCCATCACAATGTCATACACTGATAATACACATGTTCAATAAAACACAAAACATAAAATAAAACATAAAACATTATAAACAAGCACGGGTTGCCTATAGGCTATATACCTTCACAAAGAAAGGTAACATGTGTCCTTATCGAGGTACATTACATCATATGACAGTATATTAATTACATCATATCCATATTGATTGTATATAGCTTCTTCTTTTTTTGATAGTGGTGATTGTATAGCTTTTTCTTCTTTTGTTTTTGTTCCTTTTTTATGTATGGATTGTAATTGCATAGCGTGCACCATACAGAGAAGCATTTATTCATCTACCTCAAAATTGATGAGAGTGGTTGCATTATTTCTCCCATATTTGAATTTGAATAAAAAACATTTAACTATAATTAGTTTTAGCAGAACAAAACATAGTAAGGAAGTTCCATATCAAATGCTAGTACCTGTTTTTAAAACCTTAACCTATAACACATGAACTTGCTAGTACCTGTTTCTACGTGGAGAAAAGTCCAATTTTGTTAGCCCACTATATCTCAGTTATATAAGTGGAGAGTGGTATTTCTAAGGTTAAGAGAGAGTGAATTTTGTGAGAAAGCACAACATTAGAAAGAGAGAAAGGAAGAGAGAAAGTTATTCCCGGTTATGAAAAACCAGTCCAACTAAAACTGCGATTTCTGATTCGTTAACCGTTAGATCGAGCTGAAATTTTGGGACAAGGTTTGTAACATCTGAGGCCATCTTTTGACCGTTCGGATATTAAAAACGAGTTCTGTTTGAGGAGAAATCGATCCCACACTGAAGCAGTTTTATTTGGTATTTTTCATCTTCTTGTTCTTAGATTTGTAAGCTAGCTTGCTTTGTTGTTTGGCTTGTTGTTAGCACTTGTTGGTGCATCACTTTGAGACTCTCTTTTACGTTTTATTTGATTATAGCAGTGTTATTTCTTTAGTATGGACGATAACACATTGATCGCCCAAATGAAGCAATACCTTGAATCAAAGAGGAACCTTGTGTTTTTAGATGATGTTTGGAACGAAAAAGAGATGTTGTTTTTACCAGTGAACCCTTGTGCCATCCTGGTTATTGTTTCATAAAGGACATTGTTAGCATGGTTATAACCATAATTGATTTCCTCCAATTGTATAGTCTTTAGCAATGTGTACTTTTCCTCTGAGATGGTTTGAAACCTTCTAGTAGTGAAGGTATGCTCCTATGTAAACTCTCTTTGAGGCAAACTCAAGTGCACGAGTTACCAAAAGAGATATTCAACCTCACTAAGCTAAGGCTTCTTCCAATTTATTATAGAAGATACGAAGGATATTATTCTATCTTAAACTTTACAACCGGTGTGCAAATGCAAGAAGAAGAATTGGGTGCTTGATATCTTTACAAAAGCATTACTTTTTGAAAGCAAATCATGGTGGAATAAAACTTATCAAAGAGATCAAAAAGTTGAGGCAATTAAGGAATTAGGCATAAGGCGTGTTCGAGGAGAATATGCAAATGCATTATGTGCTACAATACAAGAAATAACCATCTTGAATCTCTTCCTCTTATATTTGAAGAGGACATCCTAGATTTGGATTTTGTATCAATTATATATATATATATATATATATAGTTGGATTTTCATATTTTATAAATTTGTGAGGATAATATGTTATATGTATTCGATGTTAGATATAACACATGGCTATTTTGGATCAACAATTTTCGTGTCCAAATTTGATATCAATAACATTGAATTTAAATACACATCATCGATGTAAATTAATTTTAATATTCTATTATTAAAACAGTAGTAGTAGGTTTTCCGAATTTCATTGATGATCCATTTGTAGACCTTGTACATATTCCGTATGTTGGTTACTATGAATGACCACTTATCCAAAAGTTATGTGTACATAATCAAACAAAATTCGATTTGAATTTGAAGCTTGATCGATTATTAATAGATTTTGATAAAAATTTCAATTATGAGATTCATTTTTTGAGTTAGGTTAGTGGAGAACAATAAAACTTATCAATGGATTCATTAATATAGGCTAAAACTCCACGAATGCAAATTAAAATTAACACACATTAAGGTGGTAAGTATATCAATTAGTAGTGTTTTTGTATGAGAAATACATTTGCATCGTTAATTGGCCGGTTAAACTTTTATATATGCTAGAACATCAATTTATGTTGGAGCACTTATTCTGATGATCAAATGCAAAATTTATGTTGTTTCTCATACGACAGAATGTAAAAACAAATTCAGGAGAAATGTGTATTTCAAAGTTTGATAGTACCATTTTATTGAAAGTTGAATGCCTTATATGGAGGATCTTCAAACGTCGGCAATTTTCAAATCGCAAGCATCGGTCACTGAACATTCATAACCTGCCAAGTGAGTTTTTGTAATAATCAGCTAAACATAATTTAAACACGTTGATACTAATGATATGCAGTAGTACAATATATGTATATATTAACAAATGGATTTAATTAACCTCATTGAATGGAATCGTAGAAAATTAAAACCAATGTTCCCCTAAGTTGGAAGGGAAATTAAAAATAGGAAACGTCTTCAGCAACCGGTAGCACAATCAGGAAACATTTGAGGAGAGTGTGGAAAGAAGATTGTTGAAGCAAGGGACATTCTTTGAACCATTTAGATGAATGGAAGGAAGGAGGTTCTGCGTTATGAAGCGTGTCAAGGAAACAATGCATGGAGGAGGTCTAAGGTTGTGAGGATGAAGAAGATGAAGGAGGCTGAACGTAATAGTGCTACATTTCATCATAGAGTCAAGTTTTGAATGTAGAGATAATTTTGGTTTGAAACTGATATAGTGAGAATAAGGTGCACCAATGGAATTGAAACCGAGGAAATAATGATGATAAAAACGGTTCATTATTGGAAATAATGGTGAGAGGCTAGGTCTAGGAAGCAAGGTGAGTAAATAGAAATTCAAGTGGGTGGATATTTTGCAAGCCACCTCATCGGATATTGTGTGAAGTGGCAAATTTTGCGTGAAATGGCAAATGAATGATGAGATGGCTACGCTAAAATCTGGGACTTTGTTTTAATAAATTAATATAGATAGTGATAAATAAATTTAAAAAGTATATAGTAACGACTTTAGAATGGTTGAAGACAAGCTACGACAAAGGTAAAATCTTGATTATCAAGTTTCCACTTAAACCAAAATGTGAGACCTATGCTAAAAAAATTGCCCAATAATTTGACTTATGATTGAGAACCAAAATTTTATTGATTCATCACCATCTTTAAAAGACATACATAATTGATTTACGTCCTTGTTGGTTCCATGGGTCATTATAGTATACTAATTTATTATGTTACTTGACAAAACATATCAACAAATATAAAGTATATTTACATACAATTGAAAGCTAGTGTAAAATTTTATTAGATTACTTCAAAGTGTGAATTACCAACCATTCACAATATAAATATCACAAGTACAAGGAGTAATCATTCACAAGTTTCAAAAGCCCCACACCTTCATAAAGATGGCAAAATGTTCTCACATTTTGTCACTTTTTCTTCTCTTCCTAACTCTTGTAGGAACCTCCCATGCTGGTGGCATAGCCATCTACTGGGGCCAAAGCAGCGACGAGGGCTCACTATACGCAGCATGTGCCACTAGAAGATACACTCACATAAACATTGCATTCCTTTACAGGTTTGGAAATGGCCGAACCCCTCGATTGAATCTAGCAGGTCACTGCAACCCTTCAACCGATTCATGCGTCAGAATAGGTGAAGACATCAAGTATTGCCAAAGTAGAGGTATCACAGTGCTGCTTTCAATCGGCGGTGGAATTGGAAGCTACTCTTTAGCTTCAATTGAGGATGCTAAAGACTTCTCAACATATTTATGGAACAATTTCTTGAGTGGCGAGTCATCTTCAAGACCATTTGGTGATGCTGTGTTAGATGGCATAGATTTTGATATTGAGCTTGGCTCTACACACTATTGGCAATACCTTGCACAATTTCTCAAGGAATATAATGGTGTATATCTAAGTGCTGCTCCTCAGTGTCCAATTCCTGATAGATTCTTGGGTAGAGCCCTTGATACAGGACTTTTTGACTTTATTTGGGTTCAGTTCTATAATAATGTTGCATGTGATTATTCTAAACATAACAAAAATAATCTTGTGAGATCATGGCAACAATGGAAAGCTGCTATTCCAATTGGGGAGTTATTTTTGGGGTTGCCAGCAGCTAGGGGCGCGGCAGGAAGCGGTTTTATTCCGGCTGATGTGTTGATGTCTGAAATCCTACCTGTGATTGAAAATACATCAAAGTATGGAGGGGTTATGCTTTGGTCAAGATACTATGATGAGAGGACTGATTATAGTGCTTCCATTGTAGATAGTGTGTGAAGGGTATAGTTGCAAATTGCAATTTGACAATGACTCTATTTTTCAAATTTAATAGTAAATAAAGAAAAACAATGATATTGTACTTTGGTAACTGGTAAGTAGTTATGTTAATTGTTATTTGTAATATTTGTGTGTCTACATTGATCTTGCACTCTAATATGACTTTAATAGATTGGTTTGTTTTTTGGTCTCTTCATTTAATCAAAAAGTTTGAAAGAAAGAAAAAAGGGAAACAAATGTATTTTTAATAGTCATTCTCTTGTTTGGAAGCTCTCAAAACAAATCATAAGGAGATTAGCATAATTTTTTAACTCAAGTGGTTTTAAATGGATTACAGTGGAAAGCAATTGTGAGAGAGGTTTATAACTAGTTGATGGAACAGGAAGAGAAATTTTCTCATGAGTTGGAAAATTATATTGGCTACTCTAGATTCTTGGTACTAGAGCTTCGATACAGCGAACAGTTAACAGTTATTCGCTATATAAGCTCAACAGTTGTTGTTGCAATGCGCGATACATAATGTGACATAATTGATGTTGAAAGGCATAAGCTTATTCATAAAAAATAATAATACAAGACTGAGTACAATATTCTTTAGAAAATCACATGATTATACTAATTTGAGGTGCAATAGTAACAATACAAAAAAGCAAGATTAATGAAACAGTCTTATTCCTAATCAAAATTTTCAATAAAATGAACTAACACCTGAATATTTTAAATATTGAACCATGAAAGAGTTTACATAAGGAGAAAATATGAAAATAAGAAGGCAATAAATGTAGAAAAGATTAAACCTATGAAGAAACAAAAAGAAAAAACAAAAATGGAAGATTGATTGGTATAACCACACCAAAAAGAGAGTGTGTACTTCTAAAATTATATGTAGGCGTCAGAAGCTCTGAAACTTAATTCGTCGCAGCCACTGTTCGGACCTGGATATTGTGAGTGGAGTGAAACCTCCATATAGGTTGCCTTCCACTTTGTACAAGGGCTACTTCTTCTCCTTCTTTAACCATTCCATTCTTCTGCATATTGAAATAGTGCGTAAGATCACGAAGAAACTAAAATTATATAAAATGGAACTATTTGTTTACGCAAACATGTGTGAATAAACTGTAACATGGTTAAATGTGTATGTGTCAAGTCTGGTTGCACTAGTGAGACGAGTCCTGTACTATGCACAAGCTTGTTTTCACCATTGAATTAATAAGTTTCACCATTGGATCAGATGAGATGTGATGAGACATATTGATCCAATGGTGAAAAATAAACATGATGAAAGACTTATTTACTTGTGCACATTAGACAAAGTCAAATAATTTGAGGAAAGGAAAATTGAGCTGAAAACTCTAGACCATAGTTGGAACTTCTTTAGTTAGAACTTAGAAGTACAAGTACGATATAAGTAACATCTCAAACACTAAAGATATCTTCCAAACATTACCTGTAACAAATTCAAGGCTTTTGTGAATGTCTCTTCAGAGTCATCAGAGAATTCCATGTAAATAGGACAGACTCCTTGATACAAAGCCAACCTCTGTTGTACCCTTTTCCTGCACCGCAAGCAAAATTAGGTAAACAACAAAGTTGTCATAGTTATAAATTATAATAAAAGCAGATAATTGCAAAATATTATTCAAATGGATATGCACTTCAATATAATATATTGGATTGATTAGTTTTATTTTATTTTTTTACACAAATTTGGTTTTATTTGTTACCATACATAAATATCCAACTAAAACCAACTGTTAAGGGGAAGTATCCATACAATTGATGAACCTCATACATTTTAGAATAATCTTTCAAACATAGTTATGAACACATACTATACTGATTAAATTAATTCCATATTTATCTAGTGTCTCCTATTTCAAGAGAAAAATTTTATCAACAAGAGAAAGGGGAGAAAACAACTCACTGATCGGTAAAAGCAAATATGGTGCCTGAAGGTCGATAATGGCTCAATAGAATAGCCATGAAGCCCGATCTAGTGAAAACAACAGTTGACGTTCCAAGGGTATTAGACATCACGGTTGCGTGGTATGCAAACATCTCACTCATGTGGTTCTACACAACCAAAATGAATAAATCACACATTTCAGTGTCAACACACAACACAGTAGTATTTTATTCATTGCAAACAGTAGAACGAGGAAAGATTAGAAAAAGTCAGCATAGTAAAAAAAAGCACATTGAGCTTGAAGTTTAAACCTTGAATACTTGGCCAATATTAGGTGGCATCTGCCCACTTGGTATAGCGGCTTCTGTCCGTAGTGCTACCGTGTGCATCACTTTCGCAGCTTTTATTGGAAACCTGCAATATAACAAATCTCATATTATTGTTCGCATTCAGTGAACACACTCTTGCTTTAGAATTAGATTCGCCGTCTAAGTCAGTGAGATGCTAACAATAATTTGATTGTGATATTTCTATTCCTTTCTAAAAAACTCAAATTGGAGAAATATCAGCATGTCAAGGTTGGGCACTTTGAGACGTGGAGTTATTTACTTACTTTCCGTGAGCAGTTTCTCCAGAAAGCATTATTCCATCAGAACCTTCTCGGACAGCAATTGCAATATCAGATACCTCAGCTCTGGTTGGGGTTGGGTGAACAATCATACTTTCCAGCATGTTTGTTGCCACGATAACGGCTTTTCCCATGCTACGGCATATCCTAATTATCTCTTCCTGCATTATGGCAGACATTATGGAAGTTAAGATAAGCACAAACAAATGTCCAGTTATGGAAGAAACATCAAATGATTAGTTTTACCATTAATCTCAAATTTGTTTACAACAACTTTACCTGCAAAAGAGGAACCTCCTCAATAGGGAGTTCTGCACCAAGATCTCCTCTTGCAACCATAGCCTAGACATAATGGTGAAAGAAGACAGGTCAGCATCCACAGTCAAATTAGTGAACAAGCACTTACAAACTTAATAATCCACAACCTCAATGAATTCGATATGAAAGATTTCTGTTTTTAAGTATGTGCTAAATAATCCCAATTCTCTAGGATTATGTCAGCTTAGGCAACCATAATAATGAAGCGGAACAGGATAGGTAATTACCCCATCAGATGCGGTAATAATTGAATGCAAGTTTGGTATAGAGTCTGCACTTTCAATTTTTACAATTACATGTATATCAGCACCACAGCCTGCATTAATGAGAGGAGAATTAATCATATTTCTAAAAAAAATCGGAAAACTAATCAGCGGTACTAGTTGAAACCAAATTAGGTATCTTGAATAATTACTTTTCAAATAATTCTTCAGTTCGTGAACAACTTGTGCATCCTTAACAAAAGAAACAGCATAGAAATCAACCGCATTATCTACTCCAAATTTAATGTCATCCCAATCTTTCTCTGCAGCAAATCAATAGGAATATTATGCGTCTGAGAAACCAACATAACCTTAACCCCCAACCAATACCGCATAGGCAAAGGTGAGGAAAAAGATATAGACAGTAATAATCCGAAGTCTAACCAGTAATGGAAGGTAGTGTTGCACTCTTTCCTCTAACATTCAAATGTCTCCTTGACCCAAGATCTCCTCCGTCAATAACTTCACATTTCACAGAATCGGCCGTTTTGGACTTAACCAAGAAAGACATCATACCACCTACATCATACAACAAGCGTTAGAAATCCACATAAGACTGCATACAATCAATAGCTATAGCACGCGTCAAAGACTTGGTATTTGACTGTTCCTGAGATAAATAGGCAATTGAAGATATTTTCCAACAATAAGAATGTCAAAGCACAAAATGCTCTATGCAGAGCATTAGAAGGCCACCATGCCACACTGCCTTAGGATCAGTGTTGTCAAATAGCTGCTATAGCAGTGCGGAAATTGAACAAATTGTTATTGTTCCGTGATATGCTATTATGTACAAAATGTTATCAAATAACCGATAAAATGGCGCTAAAGGTATAGCACTACACTACAGCATAGCGGAATTTGAACAACCCGCTATTTTCCACGATTTGTCCTAGTGATCTTAAATTTTTTGAGAGACAAAGAGACTTTCCCCCTTTGCAGCACACAGTATTTAATTATGATTAAAGAAAGTCATATAATAATATGGTATGTTTGTGTTTGCGGATTTATCAATCATTTAGTATAACACAAGTTCGATATTAATCTGAATATTTTAGTTTTATCAGTTAGCGCTCATACCATCAACAAGAAGCATGTCCCCTTCTTCAACATCATTAACAAAATCATCATAGTTCACACTAACACAATCTGCGGTTCCAACACCACTTCGGATAGTAAATGTGAATTCCTGCCCAGCTTTTAACGGGATTGGCTGTGGCAAATCCCCACTTCTAACCTCAGGACCCTGAAAAAGCACAGAAAAATGAATTATCAGCTGACACAAAAGCAAAACTGTAATCATAAAAATATCATCAAACAAACGTATAAACCTTATTATAGAAAAAAACCTTACCTTGGTGTCAAGCATAATTGCAATAACATTGTCTTTAGATTGTGCATTATATTCTTTAACCAACTCAATAACTTTCTTATGAGAAGCATGATCTCCGTGAGACATATTCAAACGAGCAACATTCATTCCAGCTTCAGCCAACTTCCAAATCATTTCCTTTGTATTAGTAGAAGGACCAATGGTACAAACAATCTTTGTCTTTCTTTTAACAGTTGGCTTTGACCAAATTCCACCAGAACGATCACTAAGTTGCTGAATACCATGCAACTTCTGCAACTCCTCCTCAATCTATACAATACAAAAAGGGTTACTACAATTTTCTAAAAACATTTACTTCCATTAAGTCCTTCCTAAAAAAAAATCAATTTTTCTCACTTCCCATTATTTTTTTACCCCTTATGAACCAAGCAAAGCAACATAAGCAAATTTACAATAAGAAATGAAAAAAGAACAAACCTTTGAATCATCTTCAGGTGAAACAGGAACAACTTCAGCAGATGCAGATTTTCTTGCATTGATTGGACAGACTCTGAAGCAAACCTTGGGGGTATTGTTACCCTTTGGCGGAAAAGCTTTGGAAGAAAAAGTTGAAGGCTTTAACAAGATTTGAGACCTATCTTGTGTAGATCCTGAGGTGGGTCGTAAGAGAGAGGTTTGAATGGATCGAATAGTCGCAACCTGAGACATTGTTGTAGAGAGAGAGAGAGAGAGAGAGAGAGAGTTGAAGAATATTGAAGGGAATGAGAAGAGTGTGTGAGAGAGAGGTGGTTGATAAGAAGAAGGGGTTTGAAGAAATTGACGTTAAAAACGGCGGAGACAGATATGAAGAAGTTGAAGACAAGACAAAATGATTTTCTCGTTTGTATCGAACAGACCAACAACGTTTGAAGTTAAACCTTTTCTTGTTTGAAAAAACAGCTCGATGAAACTAAGTACGACGTCGTTTTCGTCTTGGGGTTTAGTCTTCTTCTCCGTATATTTTTGGCTTTGCCCAATCTTTTTTTTCCTTTTTAATGATTTATTTTTATTTCTTTTAATAGAAATTTTTATTTTTGTAATGGAAGAAAGTATTTATTTTTGTTGAGTTAATTTTTTTCTGTTTTTTTTTTACTAAATTAATTTTTTCTGTTAAAATGATTCTAAAGAGAAATGTCTTTTGATAATTTAGAATTCGGTCATGAAGTAAGTACAATAAAATTTATTTTAAATTATGTTCATTTGAAATTGAATTCATGTTCTTGCACACAATTTGTTCGAGAGTAGTTTATTAACTACTTGACAATTGACATCATTCCAAGCATTGTTGGGTTAATTGTTAATTTTTTTTATACGTAAATGAAATAGTAAAAAAAACTAATTAATAAAATTTTAAAAAACTAATTAATAATATACATTAAAAAATAGTAGGAGAATACAACAATCTATCTAACAAGTATTTCAAACACAATCTTTACGTAAATTTAATATAAATTCTAACTATTAAATTACTAGTCTACTATCTATTTAGACTCGGTGGCGGTAGTTTCCTTGATTAATGGTTTCCTCCATTTCACCCATGTGCTACTATTGTCTCTCTCATCAATCGCCTTAAGATGCAGGAACAACACATTTAATCATTCAAATATCACAGGTTTATAGGTAGGCAAACCAAGTTGCTGATTAAATTGTAGATTATGCTCTCTCAATATCATTAATTTCCTCGTATTACAACATCCACTTTTAAAGTGTGTGAATCTTCTTTATCATGATATTGCAAATGTTGTATTTAATCGTCGTATTCGTTTGTAATCTAGTCTAACGCCTCCCTCTTAGCAAAAAAAAAAAAAAGATTACTAGTCTACTAAACATTTTTTTTTTGATAATTACTAAACAATTTTTAGTTAAAAAGAGAAGGTGGCAATAACATTCCCCAAACAAAAATGCAGAGCTCCTCTTAACATATTTTGGCTCGTTAATAAAGCCCAATCATTTACCCATAAAACGAAACGACAACGTTTCATTCTCAAGCACTCAAAAACCGCGGGAAACTTTTCCGCCATTTCAACAAAGATCCCAAAAACCACACTCTCTGCAACTCCATCACCAAAAAATCCCCAAATCTCTTCGTTCTCTCAAAACCCTAACACCATGGACACCGATGGATTATCCTTAATCTGCAGCGGTCTCGGAGCCATCGAAGAAGATGATGAAGGAAACCGAATCGGCTACTCCAAAGGCGAATACTGTCTCGGTATGAATATGTTTCATTTCGATTATTTTCTCTCCTTTTTTATTTTTTACGATTTGATTCGGTGAAATTTTCCGGTGCTTAATTGATAATTTTTTGTTATCGGAATTATTAGATAACTTGAAAGACTTGCTGAGGTTTTTGAGACGTGATGATCCGCAAACACGTGATGTGTTCAAGCAAGTGTGTAAATGGAACATTGTTTCCAAGGATTTGGTACCGATTATCGAGCATTATCACGAAGACCGTAGTATGCTTCTGAATGCAGGTTCATTTTTCCAAAATTTTGTTAATTTGCATGTTCATAGTATTGACTACTGATGAATGTTAGTAGTTGTTTGGGATTTTATTTGATTGATTGGTTGGTGTTGTTTTTCAGTTAAGGTTTTGGTGTTCTTAACTATGCCGATTGAGCCTGGTTCTACCAATGTATCACAGCAATTGGAGTATCTGTGGGATTTGAAGTCTGCAGTGACTAACAGCGATGTCACTACGGTGATTGTGTCGATTTTAGAAAAACCGCTTGAGAATTTGGAACTGTGAGTTGATCGGAGTTTCATTGTGTTTTTAATTATTTGAAAGATAGAAATTGGAAAAATCAATGATTTGTTTTGCTAGATTTATTGATGTTTTGTTTGTTTGTTTGTTTGTTTGTTTGTTTACAGTAATGCGTTTACGGAGGATGATTGGAAATTGGTACAGCTTGTGTTTACATTATTTAGAAACATTCTTGCTGTTCAAGAAATCCCGTTGCATCAGAAATCAGCAGGATCTGCTAGTCATTTTTTATCACTAAGAGATAAATTTTTGGAACTTTTGTTCCGTGAGAATGTGATGGATATAATCTTGGTTGTATCTCAAAATGTTGGAAGTTCTAATGTTTATCTCCGTCAGGATAACTTGCTTCTATTGGAAATTTTCCATTATATCTTTTTGGGTCAGGAGCCAGAGTTGATTGTTCGGGGCCATTTGAATGGATTGAAGGTAACCTCACTCAACTTCACTAACATCATAGTCAACTTCACCAGGAGCACCCTATAAATTTAGATTTTTCTTTCTAAAATGTGCTTTGCCGACAAAATTTACAAGGCTTTGTTGGATGTTACCTCTCTTGTACAGTTGTCAGTTGCCCGCTGTTATATCTTAATGCTTATCCTTTTGTTGTGTTTTGTTTGGTCACTTCATTTTGTAAAGTTGATTTCAGGTCGAGAAAGACTCCCAAGCATCTCTTGATAGTCTTCAGTCCATCATGGAGGAAGAAAAGAAGAAAAGAATTATTAGTAGGCTAGGCAATATCAGCCGGCATTCACAATTCAGTGGAACATTTGCAAGGGTTACCATGGTACTAATTTTTTACCCTATGGACTTGCTTTTAATGCAGTGGACTTGAATGACTCCAGTGTATTCTTTTTGGCAGGATGGTTCTAAAGCCGTGGTTAAGGGAAATCCTAGTTCTTCTCATAACATGCATCTTAAATCACAAAATGTCACACGGGGTCCGATCAAAAAAATTGCATGGGATCATCCAAGGTTGCCTTCTACAAAAGATAAGATCTTGGAGTTGCTTCGTGGATTTGTAAATCAATTCCTTTCTGGGGGATACAACGGTATGATTTTTTTCGAATACGATGTATCATTTATGATGTTTGAATGTAATCTCATTGCTTACTTAAATCTGTATCAGTTTTGATGAAATCTGTCCGTGAAGATATTATAAAGGAACATCCTGCAGTTCAAAAAAGTGACATTGTTGTTTTCTTTCAAGTGGCTGAATTTGTCACTTCATTTCAGTTTTACAAGTATTCAACTTCAAAGGTGAGAACAATAATGTGTACATAGCACGTCTCTTGGCATGCCTTTCTCTGCTCTTCTTTCAATCTTAAATATTTAACTCCACTTCTTATGGACTTCTGATACATCTACATGTTGGATATTGATATAGATTCTCCACACATTTCTATTTGTTTTCACATTATGTAACTTTTAGCAGTATGCAACCAGTGATTTTTTTATTTGTTTATTCAAGTAGTTGCAATTCTCACAGCATGTTGAAGCAATTTTTCCATATAATGATTGTTTGTTTCTGTTGCTAATATATCATTGATATATCCTTTTTCCTTTTTTCTTTTATACACCTTTAATAGACCAAGGAAGAAAGGGATACATTTGGTGATGATGATGCTGATGCTTCAGATTTCAGTGGTAAAATATGTGGCCCAATTGAAGCATCCTTGAATGAGTCAATGTTTCAATTAGTCATTTCAAAGTGGCGGCAGGCCTATGATGGTCTAAAGGAGACCAATGACTACAAGTTTCTATCTGCAGCTGGCTCTCTTTTGAAAAACATGGTAATTTGCACTACCAAATGCTACGTATTTGTTTTGATACACTATCAGCCGGTTCTCTTTCAACAACTTTCTGCTTTTCCTTCTCTTTAATCTGTATTTGCGCTATAACGGAGGCATCTAACGCTGTCAAAAATATGTCTTACAGCTAGTTCACTTTTACAAACATAAATGCCTTTTGCTTTGTAAATCATCTATCATTCCATTTTTATTTGTATTCTAATTCTTTCATTTTGCTTTATTATTATTTTGGTCAATTTTGCAGATTAGGACATTTCTGCCTTTAATATATCAAGTTTGATCTTCACCTTTGTTCATATTCCCATCAAATGCTTCCTAATTAGTTGCTCTTTCTTTATTTGCAGATTCGCATGCTGGATTTAGTACTTAAGTTGCTGCCAGAAGACTCTAAGGAGCCACAAACAGCTCGCATTCTTCTGTACAAGTTATTTTATGATCAGACTGAAGAAGGGATGACTCAATTCCTTTTGAATTTGATCAAAACGTTTGACACACACAAACAATGCAAAAGGTTTCACCTCCTTATTTGAACTAAGAAAAACTTCACATTATTTAACAATGAATGCGTATATGCTGCTTTTCTAGTATGCTAAATTCATACCTTAACAGCCTTCCATATTTAGAATAATTGACAAAAGACTTACATGGATTGAGTAGTATATTTATGTCTTTATACAAGAGTGACTTGCAGCATAACTTACTGTTTTGAGTGTCATAAAATAGATGAAAGTTATATGCCAAGATGCTTTGCAATAATATAATTACAAAGAGAATCATTTCATGTTTTGATAGTTTTGTGCTTATTATTAACGTAACTAATTGGCACTATTCAAACTTAGATGCCTTATGTGCATAATTTCCATCATATAAGGTATATATTTGTTATCATTATGAGTCTAGTGATAATACTGTTTTATAGACGTTGTCGTGTCTCTGTCTGTACAATCAACAGTGTCTCTGTCATCCGCATGATTGTTCTTTCTTGCAGTGATCTTGCAGATTTGGTTGAAATCATTTGCAAGGTTGTAAAGCTAATGGATTATCTCCAGTCTCGAGGAACATTGAGGGTAAGTTGCAATTACGTGTTGGCGTGTGTCTAATCTATCTATGCTCTCGTTATATAATAAATTGATGATGATGATGATGATGATGATGATGATGATGATGATGATGATGATGATGATGATGATAATGATAATGATAATGATAATGATAATGATAATGATAATGATAATAATAATAATAATAATAATAATAATAATAATAATAATAATAATAATAATAATAATAATAATAATAATGATGATGATGATGATGATGATGAAAACGAGGATGATACTAACAGCAACATGAAGAATAACAACAATAACATTTACTTATATAAAATCTGTCCAAATGACGGCCACATTCAAAGTTTTAATTATCAAATGAACATTTAATTATTTCTATATTATGCATGGACATTTTTGCCATGATATCTCTGCATTAGTCTTTGTAACAAATATATGAATTTCATGGTTGATCTCTCCAAACCAAATTGATATTGTGATTCGTATGGCTCATAATTTTTTGTTGACACACGTATGGCTCATAACTTCAGAAGTATAATTCCTCTATAGTTTGCACAATTATGTGCATATCATTTTGTTAAAGATAGGGATTAAATTTATTTTCCAGCATTCGTTAGTTATATTCTTAGACCTAATAATATTGGTTATCTTATCAAAGGAAGTAGGAGAGGTCTCTGAGATCTTCTGCTAAATTTTAAAAAGATCAGTGTTCACTGTTTAATTATATCCTTTGAAATTTTGCAAATATACCACAATCTTTACCACAGAGTTTGTACTTGTAGCATGAGAATGTTATTGTTATAAATATCTTTGAGAATAGAGGAAAAGTGAATGAAGTAGTACATTTAAAATTTGAAGTAAAAGAAAACAATATATGTTTTCAATTCAATCATTTTAATTCATTTGTTTGTCTTATATCCTATCATTCAAGGTGTCAAAAAAAGCTAGGAAATTGAAAAAGAAGATTTCCAATGTAACAGAATCAGAGAATAAACCAACTGGAGATCATTCATGCATTCAAAAAGAAGCTGGTGTTTCTATTGGCAATCAATTAGCAGAAAATCAGTTGCTGCAGAAGGAATCCCTACCGAATCCAATTTCCACTGAGCAAGTAGACGTCCCTGATGATAATGCACATCAAAATCTTGAGAAAGATGTGAACTCCCAAGTTCATTTGGAATCAACGGAAAACACAAATATTAGTGATAATGGACATGAAAATGTCATGGAAGCTGTAAACTCTGAAGTTGGTACGGAATCAGTGAAAAACACAAATCTGGATGGTAATGAACATGAAAATGTTGAGGAACTTGCAAACTCCCGAGTTGGTTTGAAACCAATGGAAAACACAAATCCTGATCATCCTAATGAGGATATGTTGGATGACACTGGTGATTTTTCTGAAGATGAGCAGATAAATGCAATTAGTGAAGTTGATTTCAATGTTTCAACACTCGTCTCTGCCTTTGCAAATCACAGTATCATTCAGAAATTATGTTGGTTGCTCAAGTTTTATAAAAGCAATTCCCTTGCGATAAATCATTACATAATAAGCATGTTGCGGAGAATTAGTGATGAGCTTGAACTCCATCCCATGCTCTACCAGGTTTGTTCCTGAAAGCATTTCACCTTCAATGAAATTGTGTAGTTGTTTATAAATATGAATAATAAACTTGTTAACATATTCTTGTAGTTGTCGCTGCTCACAATTTTTTATGACATCCTTGTTGAACAAAAGTCATGCCCATGCGAGGAATATGCAACTATTGTTGATTTCCTGAACAGTTTGGTCAGAAAGATGCTAAAGAAAATGAAAAAGCAGCCCCTCCTATTTGTTGAAGTCCTTTTCTGGAAGACCCGGAGGGAATGCCATTACATCAATGCAGAATATATGTTGGATGAGCTTGGCCATTTTAAAAATGAAAGTAATAAATGGAATGATACTCAAGGAGATGGAGAAATTGGTTCATCCCCAGTAAAGCCGTGGACTCGTAGAAGCATAGCAGATGCACTTGGTGACGATGAAGCGGATATTGTGATCTCTCATGACTCAAGACATCAAAAGTAAGATAAAATTATCAAACTTATTAGCTTCACATGTAAACTTCTCCCCTGCATATTGATGTTTTTGCTGAGAGTGAGATGGACGTTTTAAGAATGTGGAGCCAATTTTCAATTTGTGCTTAATTGATCCATAGTTGATCTAATTAAGATACTGCAATGGGACTGATATTTTTTTTCTTCGTTTTAGCTATGGAGAACAGCTTGATGATGTTGAAGGCTTTGCTTCTACCTCAGGCAGTAAGAATGGCAGAGATGATAATAAGTATGCTTACAACTTGAGATCAAAGTTTATTAAGATTTTATAGTTTCTGATACTTGGTTTACTTGGATGACAGTGGCGAGTCATGGTTGGAAGATGAATCTGAAACAGCTCCAAGGAGGAAAAAAAGACTTATTTTAGATGCAGAATTGGAGATACAAATTAAGGATCTCTATGAAAAGTAGGTTTTACCTGCTCAAACCATGTTGTCTGAAATTTGGCGCATGGTTTATATTAGAGCCTTGTTTGACACTAAGCAATTTAGCTCTTTTTGTTTTATTATTATTCTCTACCATTGGTACACTACAAACTTATATGAGTCAGCATGATAAATTAATTAATAGTTTATTTTTTCTTTTTTAAAAGATTAGCATTCATTTTGATAATCGGTTCTTCCATGCCTTCAGATTCAAAGATGACAGAAATTGCAGTCGACGGATTGCTGAAGTGCTAGATCCAGATGGTAAAATTTCTCCAGCTCAAATATCCAATAAATTGAAAAAATTAGGGCTAACAATTGCATCAAGGAAAAAGAAGGGTGATGCTGATGAAACGTTTTCAACAAGCCCTAATCAAAAAAGAAAAAGAGTTGGTGCTTTCAATGAAGATCAGGAAGCTCTTATCAAAGTTCTATATGAGCAGTGAGTGTTACTTAACTTGGTTGCTTGGTGGTAGATTGGACTTTGTCTCTTCTAAAGAATAACACGTTTTCTGAATTTTCTTATACTGTTTTGCACAAGAAGACATGTAAAAGAATTATAGCTTTTGCTTTTCCTTTTAATATCTGGGCTGTTACTTTGGCAGATTTAAGGACCATAGAAGATGTAGCTATATGATAGCCAATGCACTGGACGTGGATGGTAAATTCACACCTGCCCAAGTCTCTCGAAAACTTAAGCAACTTGGCTTATGTGTTCCTCAAAAAAGTTTTAGAGGAAAAAACCACCAAAAGAATGAGGATCTTATGGATTATTCAGAGGATAGAATGAATGAATCTGATGACGAGACATTGATATCGTTAATAGAAAGGTAATGTTGCCTTAACCTTAGTCTTATATACAAATTTGAGATATCAATACATATGTACCCTATTGGGTGAGTCTCTCCTTCTCTTCCCTCCATTTAATTATTGTTTTATTTAATTTTAGGAAAAAAGTGAAGAATAGAAAAGAATCAAGCGAACAGTTACAAGAACAGACTGGTTCAGAAGATGATTCTGATGATGAAATAATTGGCTCCATCCTCAAGTAATGTCCCATTTACCTTACCTTTTATGAGACTAGTAGTTTAACGAAAACGATAAGACCAAAAATGTTTCTTTATCTGCTGGAAGAGTCTCTCCTTTTTCCTTCATTTAATTATTGTTTTATGAATTTTAGGAAAAAAGTGAAGAACAGAAAAGAATCAAGTGAACAGTTACAAGAACAGACCGATGTGGATAAATTGTCAAAAGATGATTCTGATGATGAAATACTCGGCTCTATCCTCAAGTAATGTCCCCTTTACTTCCTTTTAATGATAAAGATAAGACCATAAGTGTTTGGAATAGGAATTTAGTTTTCTTCATACTTCTGCTTCTATCTACTCTAGACCTGTCTTGTGTGTATCTACAATTTTATTTATTTATTTATTTATTTGTAATTAACTATTGTTTTTATTTAATTAGGAAAAAAAAGAGTAGATTGGTATCCAGTGAACATTTACATGAAAACACCAATGAGGATGAATTGTCTAGACATGATTCTGATGACGAAATGCTTCAATCCGCACCGAAGTAAGTATCCCATTCTTCAATTTTTCTATTCTAGGATAACATTAGCATGAAAGTTATATCGGGAATTTAGTTCGAGATGTTGATTTTTCCTGCTTCTCCAAATATATGCTCCTTGAAAAAAATGATTGTCTATTCTTCCATCAGTTCCATGTATACATGTTTTTTTGACAAACATGTATACATGTTTATTATATTGGAAATTAGTATAATCACGTTCTGCTGTTTATCTTTTCTCCCTCTGTAACAGAGTCAACTTAACACTATCATCTGTAGGGCATTCACATTTTAACAATAAAGACATTTATCTGAGCTTTTTGTATTTGATTATTTTAATGCTTTTAGCTGATTACTTTAAATGGTATTGGCAGTGAAAATCAAGTAGGTTTAATGAATTCCCAGCAAGTAGAATATAAGCAAGTGGATCCTGACTTGGAAGATTCAGACGATGAAGTGGCTGTTAATGTAGTTCCTGACAATGCTGTATCCAGAAGGAAGTTAAGAATGGTGATTGATCTCGAGGATGATGATTGATCACTGATACGGAACCATTAGATTGAAGTTTAAATTCATCTATGCTTGATTGTTTGCTTACAATTTCTACAAATATTATGTATTTCCTTCCTCCGTCCCAATTTAAATGTCCTAGTTGACCATTTACATATTTTAAGAAAAGAAAATTGTGTAAATGAATGATTTTTCTTGAATAACTATTTTTTATTGGTAGTAAATATAGGAATTCTAAAATGTAATATCTTTAAGTGTATTTTTTTTCTCATTTAATAATTATTTTAAGAGATAAAATAGAAAAAACCGGTGTTATAAATAGTACTCCCTCCGTCTCATTATATAAGCACTTTTATTACAACAATTTAGTTCTAAAATATAAGCTCCTTTACAATTTACTAGGTACATTTATTACTTTTTTGCTTACACATACCCCTAATTATTATTAATAAGTTGCATTGGAATACAAAAATTGTAAAGAGGCTTATATTTTGGAATTAGACTTTTGTAGTAAAGGTGCTTATATAATGGGACAGAGGAAGTATATGATATTTTTATTTTGAGACAACTAATAATATTAGTAAAACGTTTATTTTGGGACAGAGAGTATTGAACTTATTGTAATATTTCAGTTCCTAGTAATCCAACTTTGTTGGACTCTTATACATCGCCGCGGCCGCCATACCCAACCCCAGAATTGGTTGCTGTATGTAACCAAAGTAAAACGAAAAACCAAATATTTAACAAGTGGACGGTCAAAAGTAGTTACTTTTGTGTTACGCAATCATTCATTTAGTATAACTGGTCAACCACTACCCATAAATAAACTGTTCCACTTTTTTATTTTTTTATTTATTTTAAAATTAAAAAAAAGTCTTTTATAACCAAAAAATATGGTCTTTACAAATTTTTTATTAATAAAAAAGATAAATATTTCTTTTGGTGAAATCAAAAAGAGATAAATATATTCTAATTTTTTATTGAAATATATCTATATAGTATCTTTTTAAATTAATTTTTCACTTAAGTTTAGATTTTTTTTTACTAAAATTTCAGATAGTAGTTACCGCTATGTTTTTTTTTTTGACAAAGTTACCGCTATGTTGTTTTTTATCTTTTTAAGTAAAATAAAATCATGTAGTTATTTTATCTTATCTTAAAAATATTTTTTTTGACACAAAAATATTTGATTTTTTATTTAGAGATAACTTGTTCTCTAAATTCAATCTTCTTAACTATTCCTATAAATAGAAGATCATACCTTGCTTAATCAATTAAACTACACTTTTAATTCTTTTTTTGATTCTTCTCTCGTCTCTTGGTTAACACAATTCTCAATGGCTTTGTTAAAAGCAAATAAAGAAGTAAATAAATTTAAGAATAATAAGCATAGAAGTGATTCCCCCATCAGCGCACTTCCAAAGGATTTATTGGTGGATATCCTAGGAAAAGTTGCATCTCGATCAATGGTTGATCTTTGTAAAGTGAGACTTAGTTGCAAAGAATTTCTTAATGCTTCAAAAGATGATTATGTTTATCAACATGCATCTATGGATATCTTAGCTTTGGTTCCACTTCCATGGTTTAAAGATGAAAAAGAAACATCTTTCTTGAATCGTTGTAGAGAAAATGGAAATTTAGAGATTCTTTATCGTGAAGGAATGGTGCAATATTTTAGTAGTTTGATGGTGAATGTGGGTTTTGAGAATTTGAAAAAAGCTGCTTTAGATGGTCATTATGAAGCTAAATATGTTTATTCTATGCTTTTGATAGCTAATTGTGAAGATGAAGAAGGAAGAAAACTTGGGTTTGATCTCTTTGATGAATTGAAAAAATCAATGGATATGATGTTAGTATTGTAAAATGTAGAAAGAAGGTGAAGTGTTTTATTCAAAGCATGTGGGTGAGAAATCGTGTGGTGGTTCCATATCAAGGTTTGTCTTTTTGTTGTTCTAGCACATGTCAGGGCAATGGAACAGAGAAGATGAAGAAACAATCAACATGGTTGGTTGATGAAGTTGATAATGATGGTGTTGGTGTTTTATGCAAATATTGCGGCGGAAATTATGAATTGAGTTTATTTTGTAACATGTTCCATGTTTAATTACACGGTCACTTCTCCTATAATTTAAGTTAGTTATTCAAGTTATTACTTTGAGTTAGTTATTATTCTTGTTTGTATTTGTTTTTTCTGTCTCAATTTTAGAATATATCGATATTAGTAAGTCATATAATCATTCATTGTAGATACTCAAATTATTCAAGTTTAGTTAATATTCTTGGTTCAAGTTGTGTTTTTTTCCCTCTCATTTGAATTTGATATTGTTAATACTTCAGGCGTTATCTTACACTATACTTTCACCCGTGCGATGTACGGATGATGCACGGATATTGTAGAACATGTTATTTATTGTTGAATATAATTTACGAATAAATTGCAAATAAATAATAAACACAATCATACACACTGATCTATATTTCTCAACAATATTGGGAGTCCAACTTTCAATCTTAATTGTGATTTACACCATAACAATTCTTCAATTGATAAAAATATTATTTGTTGTTAAACTTCGTTAAGACGGTGATTCAATGGCAAATAACAAAACTCAATGAGAAGTAGGCACAAAATCTGCACCATATAGTAAAATCATACACATCACCACAAAATCTTGCATTAATATACACATCCTACTTGTAGACACAGAAATTTACAGTTAGTTGCCATATACATTATAATGAGAGAGAGAGAGACCAATAGATTACAACATAAAAATCCAATAGAATCTATTTCAAAACTCGCCTACGAAAGAATGAAAAACTCCCAAGATAACAATGGGGAACTATGATAATAATGACGTTACTCGGACAGAGTTATCAGCTGATCCAGTCAAGAAAATGGGCAAGGTTGGATGCCAGTCTACAGCAGTAATAGGAGCGCTGTGAGAAAGTGTTCTCCAACCATTCAAATGATCCTGAACCTGACAAGACAACCAGTCATTGACATTTTCAGATAACTATCAAGATAATTAGAAATATTCACACCAAAATTTACTTGTTTTTACAAGTCAAATGACAATGCAGATAAAGTAAATAAATATAATCCTTTTCAAAGGGAAGGTCTAATCATAATTCACGCAGAAGAACTCAAGAAAGATCAACCTGATATATTGGTGCTCTAACTGAACTGGATGTTACCAAGAGTCTTCTCCCATTTGCATCTAATGCCATATCCTGTCTATAATAATTTGAACCACTGACAGGGTAACAAAACCTACAAAATGTGAAAAATATCATTCTCAGTTTTTATTCTTCAAACATATCTAAAAGCAAGGATAATGGAATGGGAATACAAAATTATCCCTCATTGTGAGTTTATTCATAACGTGTCAAACTAGAAATATACCTACTACAGTCTCTTGACCACAAGATTTGACCTTGATTTTGCAAGCTCCACTCGAAAATCTGTTAACAAAGAACCAATTACTATGAAGCTTACAATCTATTCTACAAACTGGAATATCATTAAATTAACAGTACTTGCCTTCCCATCAGAGCCGAAGCTAAAAATGCTAGTCTCATCTGGTCCAAAAAGAATAGAACTGATGGATGAATCATGTGCAGGCCAACCAGTGATTTGTAGACCAGCAGACATGTCTTCGGATTGTTAAGAATGACATGATTGTTAAAACATGTGACCCATTCAAAATGTGTTTTCTTGTCTTTAAAATTAAAAAGAAAAAAAAAATCAAAATTTTATTTCATGGGTAACTCAACTTCTAAAATCTAAATACAAGCTATAAAACAATTATTTATTAATACACAGAATCAACCAAATGAATAAAAAGGATACCAAACATGTGAATCATTCCATCAACAGCAGAAGCTGCTAAAATCTTCCCGTTGTGATTGAAGCATAGAGAAGTAATAGCTGGTGGATCTTCTCCGAGAGGAAGGACTGTCTTTATGCAATCCAAAATTAAACATAGACATTGAATGAAATAAGCATTATATACAAAGGAAGCACATACCATGGGTTTCCATGTCTTCATGTTCCATACAGTCAGTGAAGCGAACCCCAGGTTGTCAGAATATTTGGAACCAGACCTACACAGACAAAATGTATCTCATAATTCCTTGCTAAAATTAGTTAACAGTGTAGTATTAACAAAAAACAGTAATAGAAAGGATGTCCATTTAGAGTGTAATAAAAGGAGGTATACTGTATACAATACAGACCAACAGTATTTTACCATACACTCACTATTATCTCCAAAATTAAAACTGAAAAATGTACATAATTGGACTACCATTGTGCTGAACAGAGGATCAATATTCAAATTACCAAATTCAACAAATATCAGTAAAGAATTCAAAAATTTAAAATTTGATGTATACCCTCCAGATGCTGCTGCAGACACAAAAATAGATTCAACAGGACTGCACTTTATGTCCAATACACTGTAAAATCCCATACATGTGTCAGAATGTTGAAAGTAATACACAAACCTGAAAAGTTTATTATTAGGAAATACCTTGGAAATGTTTCAGTTGTGTTAAGGTCACAAACAACTCTTTTTGCGTCCACGTTCCATGCCTTAATGCACCCATCGGATGTACCTATTAGAAGCTTTTATAAAGAGGAACGGCTCAATTATTTTAATTTACAATGTCATATAACCAATAGAATAGAATAATTGCAATCACAATGATAAATCAATTCACATACCAAGCGGTCTGATTTGCATTCCCAGTCAAGTGACAAAATTTCAGTGCCACAATATATGGTTGCATTTCTAGAAGCCGGAGTTGATGCATCGTATGTCCATATCCTTTATAGATGTAAAGCAAACAATAAAATAAAGACCAAATTTCTTGAGAGAGATTTCTTAAAAATAAGGAAGATTTGTAGATATATTGTGAAAGGTAAAGAAAAATCCATATTGAAAATAGGCTTTATAAAGAGCTATTTCCATACAAAAAAAGTAGCACAATACACTTTATTTCCGTCTTCTATTTAGTTTCTTATACATGATTGACACCTGACAGTATTACTCTAGATATATCCACATATAAAGTTTCTCAAAGTGGCAAATGAGTGCAGGATACAGCCATGCAATCCAGAATCAGGACTAATAATTAATAATCTTGACATGTTAGTTTACACCACCTCCAAAAGAGGGTACCTGGCAGTTCCATCTAGAGAAGCACTAGCAATATTGTTTCCAGATGCAGAGAAGCGGCACCGGCTGATTGGACTGGTGTGCCCCAAAAATGTCTCCTAAAATCACAATGATTTCAGATTAACACAGATTCCATTGGAAACCTAATATGTTCTTGATAAGTTGATAGTAAAAAGAAAATGCACAACAAAGGGGGGGAAAGAACACAAATAATGCTCTATGCTAAAATTTTACCTGGTGCTCTACTTCGACCTCAGGAAAGTCTTCTTCCCCAGACACTTCCCCATCGTTTTCTGCCAAAAAAAATTAATTCAATTTTCATTGTTAATTTTTTTCCCAAACATATAATCAATGTCTACTACCGCAATTGATATCTCAGCCTAAAACCAATTTATTCAGCATACAGAAAATTAGAGGCGGTTTGGAGTTCAGATAAAGTGCATCAAAATTAGGAGCAATCAACATTTTGTAGGGACCTCAACTAACACCATCATTTAAAACCAAATGATATTGTCTCTCCTCATTCAAAATCAATATATTGTTTTTGAGCAATTTATACTTACAAGCAACAAGTTGCAGTGTAAAAGTAATATCATCATTTGTCTTAACGTTCCACAAGAGAGTCATATTGCAAGATGATTTCATTTACTTCTCAGAATTGACTAACATCTAACATTATCTATCTTTCCGCAGACTTCATGTCTAGTTAACTAGTTATCTTGTTAAAACAATAACTCGACATAGAAGATGTCAGCACATGAATTATATTAAGTCTATCTATCCATAGAAAGTAGCCATCAACTTGCTTAAAAATGAAATACAAAAGCAACTACTAAATACCACTTCACACAGAGGAAGCGGCCTTGAAGTATATCTGTCTGCCTATATGGGGACTGTCATGACCTTTTAGAGTGGTATTGCCAGCTCTGCCATTTCCGGGATAGTCATTCAATATGAAAGTTGAATCATCACCAGACTTGGAGCGGATAAACTCGGACTGAACATTCACAGGTTCACCCACAACTAAATCTTGGTCAATCTCTAGAGAATCTTTTGATATACGAGTACTTTCTTCGCGCAAATTGCTTGATGATCCAATACTTCCTTCCATACTTCAATTAAAATTAATTAGAAAGGTAAACATGTTTCATTGGAGTCAAGCATTGAATAAAAATATGCTTACCTTCTAAACTGCCTTAATTGTGCTTCTTTCTCATTGAGTAAAGACTGAAGTTCTGACAATCTGATATTTAGACGTACAATGTCTCTTTTGAGTAGGTTGGTAGCATTCATCTCTGAAGTAATCTTCAGTAGAGCAGGTAAACGTGATTTTATTAAGGATAATTACAGAGAGACTTGATGAAATTAATTGTGAAAGACATAAGAAAGTCAAATCAAAAAACATATACTATAGAAAAGTTGTATATGTGAGACTGTGACAATCAGGGCTGAATAGGGCGATGAGTGATCGCCCGCGCCAAAAGATTTTGAGGCACAAACAACAAGTAGCTCTTGGAATGTTACTACTAGGTAAAAGGAAACACGAATGAACCAGATTTACATTTAAAAACGAGGCATGTGCATCTATGGGACCGTACATCTGAAATAAAGCTCAAAATAATTTATTCCTCTCATCCAAACTTGAATTTGGTTATTCGTGTATCTCTTAGTCTAGTAACTTTCTAGGATCATCTTGTCCACCCTTTTGCACCGAAAATCACTCTTCAGCGGGTTTGTATCAATAAACACCCTATAATTATCAATGTGAACTGTGAAGTGCTTTATAGTAGTGACAGGATATTCCTCCATTTCCTTTTATCGTAAACTACAAACATATTACGCACGCATCAACCTAATTTTGGATGTTACCTAGAATCAGCCATACTACCTAAGAAACTGTAAAATAGTCATGTTACATTGTTACCTAAGAATCTGTAATTAATTACACCTGAAATGCAAAAAAATCAAATTCGAACGAGAAATTTGTTTTTTTTTTTTTTCATCTAAAAAGATGTTACGAAGGATATGAGTAGCATTGAAGATCTCACTAAAGAAATTTCTGACAGAAAGATGCAATGCCTGATACCACTCCTTCGAGAAAAATATTCGAAACTCCGGATCCAAATGTGGATTCTTCACATAAGGAATTGCTGCAATGCAATACAAAATCTCATCATTACAATTCAACACTAAAATTTCATTACAAAATAACAAAATAAGCCGAAAAAACGCACCGAACCATTGAGTCCAATCATCCTGAGAACTCTGCAACAAATCAGGACCATGAAAAGTGAAAAATTCTCCAACCTTATCCCTCCTATTAGATTGAAACGCATGAACGACGTAGAATCGTAGAAGAGAAGATTCTAATTTAGAGAAAGTTGAAACGAGTTTGGTTTCGGAAGATGAAGATATATAGTGTTTGAAGAAACCGAGAAGCGATACCAATTTATCAATCTGAAAATTTGGAATGTATACGGAGAAAATTAGGTCAAGAATTTTGTCGACGTGAAAAGCTTTTCCGACGTCGGTTCGTAATTCGATTTCGTAAGCTTCGAGTGTGTTGGTGAATCCTCGAAACACGAGAAATTCTCTGATTAATTCTTCAGCGTAATGCATCTTCTCCATCTTCTATAACGCGAAAACGAAGGATTGAATAGTGTTAGAATTGTGTTTTACGGTTACGGCGTCGTATTGGAATCTATGCGGTGGGGGAATTGCGCCGGTGGGGGGTTGGTGTAGTGTTGTTGTGGACGAGTCGGCGATCTAGGAGATGTGTGTGTGTTTTGCACGTGCGTGGGGATGGTGGCACGTGACAACAGATTGGTAGTTAGTGATCTCACAACAGTACCGCCAAATTGAACAGTGGCTTTTTCCTGAACCACCAATTCAAACAACCGAATTAGGTTCAACAGTGATTATTGATGCTAAATTTAGTAAGAACCACCGCGGTTCGATTCCGCAGTTGTGTTTGGAAAGAGATTAAAACTATTTGATGTCAGAATTTCTTCTGATCTCTCGACTATTAAAGCTCCTTTCCTCTATGAAGCAGAGGGTGAAAGCTAAAAAAAAACTAGTTCAAACAATATAACGAATACAATTTTTACAAAATTTATCATATAGATGATCCATGTTAAATTTTACCGAAATTGAAAATCATATGAATTTTTATTGAATACTGTTAATTTTAATGAGTTTCAATAACATATCAAATTATTTTCATTTTTTATAGATAATCTATATGATATAAATTTTCAATTCAACAGTAAATTTATAGACTTCGTATTCGTTATATAGTTTTGAGTAACTTGTGCACCATGCATAACTTACGCGCAATTATATAAATTGTGCATGTTAGACTTAACTCTTAAACTAGTTGAAACATGATTGATTCAGCCTTTCTTTCTTTTTTCTAGAAAAAATTATTGATTTGATTGAAATGATAATAGATTCGAACACTTAACAAATGGTCATTAGGTTTAACAATTTTGTCGATTTATCGATTAATTTTTTTTGGATATTAAGTTTATCAATTAATATTAATCACCGCTAAATAGCGGTGAAAATTTCTTAGATATATTATGTAACTAACTCAGATTTTGTCTAATATGAAAGAGTAATTCAAGTCGTGCACGGTGTACCACTTGTGAATAAAACTATAACAAATATAAATTTTACAAAATACACCATTTAACTTGTGAAAATTTATATCATATTAATTATCCTTACTAATAAAGATACGGTAAGGCCGAATTACAAACTACTACTCTTTCCGTCCCATTATATAAGCACTTTTACTACAAGAGTCTAGTCCCAAAATATAAGCCCCTTTACAATTTACTAGGTACATTTATTACTTTTTTGCTTACACATAACCCTAATTATTACTACTAAGTTGCATTGGAATATAAAAATTGTAAAGGGGCTTATATTTTTGGACTAGACTTTTGTAATAAAGGTGCTTATATAATGAGACGGAGGGAGTATTTCTTTTGATTCAAGTGTTTGTATGAGAATTTGTTTTATTGATTTTACATTAAATCTTTTCTCTAAAGTGAAAAATATCAAATCTCGACAAATAAATCAATAGTTGATATTATATGAACATGCATAATAAATCATGAGTGATTACAAATCCAACATTGTTTTTTCACTTTACTAGACAACTCAATTTTTTCTTAATCACTTTATAGTTTATAGTTGCATACTTCCATATCTATTCATTTGATACATCTATTTATACAAGATGTAGAACTGTAAACAGAATTTTTAAGATTAAGCGTCTTAACCTTCAATGATATTTTATTTTTTCCTCAATGATGTGATTCTAAATGGCAAAAAAGACCAATTATTAGCTTTTGGAGAAAGCAAACAATTATAACTTCAGCTCAAATAAATTATTTGCTACAATTTAAACACTATCTTGGTGACATTGTGGAATTGCTACATGTTGCATGAGATGTAAGATGACTTGTAATGGTGAATGAGCTATAGTGGTTATACTCTCTTTTCATAGCTTTGTAGACATGATCCAACCCTTCTTCAATAATTTCTAGTACTGTTTGTGGCATTGGTGGCATATTTATATTTATGCTATTTGAACCTTGATCTTCAAGCATCCTCACCACTTCTCCCATTGGTGGTCTCATCGAAACATCATCTTGTATGCACCAAAAAGCAATTTTCAAAGCTCTAATTAGCTCTTCTTCATCAACTGCACCATTTAATCTTCTATCTGCCACTTTAATTGTTGATCCTTTTGTCATCTCCTATAATAACCAAACATTATATTTTCAGTATTTTTTGAAGTGGTTGGATAGATACGCGATGTTTTAAAAACCAAAAGCCGGACGACGGACTAGATAGATAGACCTTAAGGTCATGGTTCAATATTATTTAAACCAGGACGAAACCGCGGTTGAACTTGAACCATTCAAATAACTGAATCGTAGACAGTGCTGGTTCACAATTCAACCCGGTTCAACCGGTTTGGTTTTTAAAACACTTTATATATGTCAAATGTTCTTAGCATATGAAATACTCCATACCTTATAAGCCCAACCAGGATAGAAGAAATCTTCTGCATCAAAGGACAAGTCAAGATTTCTCCTCCCGCCAATGATTTCCAAAAGAAGCATACCATAGCTGTAAACATCTGCTTTTACGGTTATAGGTCGATTACTAACCCATTCTGGTGCCAAATAACCTCTAGTGCCTCTAACCATTGTTACCACATGAGAGTGTTCCCTTGCCATCAATTTGGCAAGTCCAAAATCAGATACCTTAGGACAAAAGTTTTCATCTAATAATATATTTTCTGGTTTGATGTCACAATGTATTATCCTATTTCTACACTGCTCATGAAAGTATGCAATCCCTTGTGCAGTATTTATGGCAATATCGAAGCGAGTTTTCCAATCTAGTATTCTATCTAGCCCTCGATACGAAGGGAAGATCCATTTATCCAATGAACCATTCTTCATGTACTCATAAACCAAAAGCCTGCCAAACAAACATTGCTCGAGCTAATTAAATCATTAATGAAATTTGGATTCTTATGATAAAAATTGTAAATAAAATAGTACACACCTGTGTGGTCCCTCAGAACAAAAGCCACATAGACGAACCAAATTCATATGATGCATTGAGCCAATTGTGTTTACTTCAGTGATAAACTCTTTCTCCCCATGAGGCAAAATCTTATCAAGTTTCTTCACTGCCACTAAGGTACCATCTCCTAGGCTTCCTTTATACACACTTCCAAATCCACCTACAAAATATATAAACAGTTAGCAACAAATTATACTGAAATCAAAACTTCTCTCCTTGTAACACATCAATCAAAATTGTCTCTCCATTAAGTACAGTCTTTAGACAATATCTCGTGACATGTTAAACAAATATGTGGCAATCCACGTGGACTCCACAATATCAATGTCAGGTCTCCAGGACGAAACTGTTAATTCGTAAAAGTCAGAGACAAATTTGAACGATGGTTACAATTTCAAGGCGATAATGCCTATTCACTTCATACTCTTTGCTATAAAATTCAATATATAGAATAAACTTACCTGTTCCTAGAAGCTGTGAAAAGTTGCTTGTCCTAATTTGCAAGGCGCGGTAAGTGAAATTCATTGGAGCACCTGATAGGGCCATTGAACTTTCCATCTCTCTTTTCAAAGTTCTTTTTCTGTGAACACTGTAATATAGCAACATACATAGTAAAAAAATGAGAACTATCATTCCTAAAACAATTGGAATAATCACAGCTTTTTCCTTAGCACTCCCCATTCCATCAGAAGAACTGTTATTAGACCTTCCTTGTTGTCCTTCTTGTGTCCATGAACTATTTGCTCTAACCTTCACAAACAAAGTAGAACTTGTATCTTCAAAACCACCAAAACTTAAGCTTCTCAAAACCCAACAAAACGGTCTCTCTTCGTTTAGTCCGTAAACAGCAGCAACACAATCACAATCTGATAAACATGCATCACCACATTTTGATACAGAAGAAACATCATTCTCACTATAATTAGCTATTATTGAAGATTCAGAATAATAATAATTAGTTTGTTGCACAGTTGTAATCCTAAACTTTGATGTCATGTTTTCATTTTTTCCATTAGTACAGTTTCCAACAAGAGATGAATTCTCATAACATTGTCCATCTCTACCAACTTTAGAAGTTCCTGGTAAACAAGTGCAAGATGCATTTGTTTTAGTTCTATCCAATTTACAAACTCCATTACCACAAATTCCACCAATATCACATGGATTTGAAACTGCAGCCCACTGTGACACCCATTGTTTCGATCCATTTACGTCTTCCCAACGATACAATCGCAAATTTCCATTCTCTTCAAGTGTTAGTCTCCTAAGAACGGTTAACGGTGTAGACTGATGAATTGCAGAAGCTAAACCAGCATCATCATTATCATTCTTATAAACATAAACCGCGCCGTCAGATGAATCTCCATATACCATTCCAAAGCTTCCGGCTTGATCTAAAACCGCAATTACTTCTCCGGTTACATTCGAAATATCAGGTCCTTGCCAATAAGAATAGTTTGTGTATGATGATGATGATAATTCCTTTTCATCGAAAGATTGGTAAGTTTCAGGAAGATTGTAAGTTAATGCAAGGCTTAAGGAAGTTGGCTGTTGAAGCATTTTGAGAGCATAGTAGCCACCATGAGAAGAAGATTTTGATGATGTTAGTTCTGAAGAAACTGTTAAAGGTTGGTTTGGAAGGAGTGTGTCAGAAGGTTGAGAAAAACTCTGCCATATAGGGTGGTTGTTTGTGTTGTGAAGGATGAAGTTGCCTGATTCTGACATGGTTGCTGATTCTACATTAGAATTTGATGTGTTTGAGGCCCATATGGTGACTTTTTTGTCTGTAACAATGAGGTTGCCTGTGTTGTCAAGCTCCAAAATTGCTTCTTGTGATGTTGGAGAGTTTCTATTTGGATTGAGAAAGAAAATTAAGTATATGTTGACAACTTGGTATAAAGAGATAGATGAATTATGAATTTTATGATGATTGATGAAAATTCATATAACCTGCAAAAGGTTTTTTGTAAAGACTATATGGAGATATGATTGATGACTTTTCATTACAACTTTTTTCTTTGTATGAGTTAAAAGCCAAAACTAACCATCTAATCTTCACTACACTATTGACAATAGAACTTATATAAATCATGTTATATATGACCTTTTTAAATGAAGTTATTTTCAAAATAAACTAATATTTTCATTTGAAAATTTTAATTACTTTTTTTTCAACGTATGTTATTGGTGCGAAGTATCCACCAATTTTATTGATAATTAATCTCTTCCGATAAACCTGACTCAACACCTTCAGTGAAGTCTCTTCTCCCAATCAGATTTTTTTCATCTGCAAGTCTCGAACATGAGACTTTGCTTAAGACATCTGAGTTCAATTCCACTCAGACCAATATAATATTGTTGGAAAAGACATCAATTGTTAACTAATTTAGTAATATTACCAACTTTTACAATGGTGATTTAATTACTATTATAGTAGTTTTATAATTACTCAGGCATGTAGTATAGTATATATTAATATGAATATGATTATGAATCAAGTCATTCATTAATAAATGCAAAAAGAGAGTATGATGGTGCAAAAAAGTAGTACCTATTGGGTGACCAAACAAATGTTCGATCTCCTGGAAGCCTAGCAAACCAAATACCCAAAGTGAACAAATGACTATCAGTGTTTGATGGAGTGAATCCCAAAGCAAATGTGCCATTATCAGAAACCCAAACTTGGCCCTTACTAGCCAATAATCTTGACCCCAACCCAATCTCACTCGAAATGCAACTACAAAAACAACATAAGAACATAGTAACAACAATAACCAAATAACACCTAAATGAAGAAACTGCACTAGCCATGACAAGGTACACTTGCATGCTACTGCTGGTGTAGTGTTCTACTTACTAATGAAAGAACCAAGCTAACAAAATGGTTTGTCATGGTGTTTTATATATTGAGACAACGTAAGAAGAGTGTAAATCAATAAGTGTAGTGTAGTGTTTTATTTGGAGAAGAAAATTGTATAAATTGAACACGTGGTTAGTGGTGGGTGAACTATAAGTTTGAAAAATGTGGCTTAATGTATGGTCGGCAAAAGGATATAATAATTTGATATATATGGTGGCATGGCTTCATATCATTGCCTTTTTAGTATTTCTTCAAATGAGAATTCAGGTTTGTGACTCACCACAAGAGTAGTAACACTTGACAATATTGACACGTAGTTGCTGCACCTATAATAATTTGCTAATGATAAACAGATAAAGTGAGGTTGAATAATTTGTTTTTGCATTTCACACTTCACAGTTCACACTTTGAAAAACTAGCCTTTTTTTTGACAGAAATTGAACAACTAGCCTCCTCATGTTCATTTGACACATAAATAAATTAACCAATCAAGTTTGAGTATAGTAGATCAAAAGTTACTCTGCTTGACAAAAAATAAAAGTTACTATATTTTCCAATAGATCAAACAAACGTTTGAATTTCAATTGAAAGAGAGGTGGTGATCATATTTAATGCGACTATGTTTTTTTTTTTTGTCAAATAGTTTAGTGACTAGAAATTTCACCCTTACGGTGGACAAGTGGGATGACCGGAGTTCGAACCCTAGCCCCCTGCATATATAATGCAATGTCCTACCAATTGAGCTAAGCTCATGAGACCGAGAAAACTTAGAGAAGGATATCTTCCCCAGTAACAATTAACATGACAGAAAACAAGATATGATATGACAGCAACAAAACATTCATATTAACAAAATATTCATAACTCGAACAATGGGGACATTCCATTAGTATATAATCCAAACAACTATTATGATTCCATTATTTTCTACAATGTATTAGTAAACTTGACCATTTACATTTGTTATAAGTTATAACCCTTTTTTCTTTTTACGATAACTACAAGCAAGTGAACCTTTTTTAAGCAATTCTAAACTGTCTTTCCTGCACATAAAGTTATAATGCTGTGGGAAGCTTTAGGAACAGCTTAAGACGTCGGGTTAACAAACACCTCATTTGATTCTTCAAGCTCTAATAGATCAAGTTTCGCAATTGCATTTTGCAAACATTGAATTGCAATATCGTGATGTTTTTTTGACCGTGAAGCTCTTTCAGAAAATTCAAGAGAATGAACCATAACACTGTTAAACAATAAAGTGCTAGAAGCTTTGTTTCCTCCTTGAAATTCTTGAATTGTCAATTCATTAACTTTTTGTTTCTTAGCATTTAGAGTCCATCGTTGTAGAACATACTGTGGAGGGAGATAATGTACCTTTTTCTTTAGGAATACAGTTAAGATATGCCTACAAAGAATACCAAAAAATTCAAACTTGTGACAAGTACATGTTGCTTCTTTTGAAGTTACATGAAAAGTCACATAATAGTTGGGCTTCTCTTTGTAAATTTCATGAACTTTGTATGTCGTCACTTCATCAGAAGATTCAACTTTCTCTGTGGTAAACATTTGAGAGCCAACCAACTCATCTTGAAATATCCTAAACAATTTTCTTGTGTAAATTTTTGAAGCTTCTTCTTCCATAGGATATAAAGTTCGCAAAAGTGGTTTTAACTTCATTGTCTTGACAGTTTTCTCCCTTTCCTTGTTGTAACATGCGTCAAGAGCCTTCTCATATTGTGTCACAAACTTGCTCAATGGAGTACTTGAATTGAAAAAATCCTTGAAAAACTTATTCGTACTTTCACTCCTTTGACCGGTGGACATTCCAGCACAAAAATTATGATGTACATATGCAGGAATCCATTTTGATCGAACTGAGTATATCTCCTGTAGCCACTGATTATCTTGCAACCTATATTTATCAATCATTGCTCCCCATTCAGAATCAAATTCTTCAATTGTGTTAGATTGGTGAATGCACTTGTAAAAAATACTTTTAAATTCACTATGTTCATGATAGATATGATTCAAGTTTTCTGGAACTTTTTTCTCAATATGCCACATACAATAATGGTGATTAACTTTTGGAAATACCCGTGCAACTGCATTTGTGATAGCAGCATCTTGGTCTGTCATAATTGTTTTAGGACAAACTCCATTCATTGCTTCTAACCAAGTACTTAGCAACCAAATGAAACTCTCTATAGTTTCATCCCATATGAGAGCACATCCAAAAAGAATGGATTGTTGATGATGATTAACACCCGTAAATGGAACAAAAGGAGTTTTGTATTTATTTGTCAAGTATGTTGGATCAATAATAACCGCATCACCAAAATATTTGTAAGCAATTCTCGATCTTGAATCAACCCAAAAGCAATTAGCCAAATTTCCTTCGGCATCCATTTGAAATGCATAGAAAAACCCAGTATTCTTCAACTGACAATTCTTAAAGTATGATAACAACAATTGAGCATCTTCGTTTTCTAATTGTTTTTGTCTCTTCACACTTAAATAATTGATAACATCTTGTTGGCTAGATCCAATATCATCAATGCCACTACTTTCAGTAAACAAGACAGATGCTGTTTTGCCAGGACCTAAACCAGAGTCATCGAGCGCATCAGTAAGTTTTTGTTGCACTTTAGTTTTCTTTCTATGTACACGAAGACACTGCGAACTCCCTGGAGAAAACAATTCGTGATTATGGTCTCTTATAAATCTAGAGACAATCCATCTATCATCGTTTTTCTTTAAATATAACCGTGCCTTACATCCCACCCTTGTTTCTTCCTGTGTAATAAGACTACTATTTTCTTGTTTCATATATTTTTTGGCTCGAAACCCCTCTTTTGAACAAAGAATTTCTTGACCAATTATCATACCATTTGTTCTTGATTTAGTAACGCGGCCCATGCGAAAACAAAAACCTTTGTTCTTAGCATACCTTGTGTAGTAACTCTTTGCCTCTTCAATTGATGCAAACTCCATTCTTTCAACGGGCTCAAAGGGAGGCTCTAGTGGTAGTCCAACACTGAGAGGCTCGACATCAAGAACACTGTCATGTGTATCATTTGAGCCAACCATGGTAATATCTCCATCCATATTTGTCATCTCATGACCTGCCATAATAATAATACAAACAATATTGTGACTTTTAGACATGCTATTAAAAAGGTTGTACCGATAAAGCCATAAAAATGGAGATTGCTATTAATTCAAAATGCTGTATGTTTCCAGACCCCAGGACGACTAACCAAAGGGTATAATATTTATTGAGGACTATGAAGCCCAGACACTGACACGACATTGAGACACGCCTTATCTAAGGAGTGTCGGAGCTTCATAGATTGAGGACCTAGGAACTGTTGGGTCATATCATCCACATTGAACTAAGAACAACCACAAAAGTGAATTTGGTACCACATATTTAGCTTAAGGCATCACTAAGTTAAATCATACCATAATGTTTGATATGAAACATTGTGATTTTGTAGAAGCACATATTCAAGTATATAGCATTCTCTGTCTTACTCTGATTTATTTTTCGATCATCTTCATTGACATCAATAGAGAAAGTAACTGACGTAGGTTTTTGGTTCAGAAAGTAACTCAAAGATCGATAATTTATATAAAATTATGATTGAGAATAGTAATGAAGAACAGAACAGAGAGAAGTGTTATTTTTACGATTACCTTATAAAGAGTGACCGACCGACCGGAGAGGGCGGTGACTGAAGATACAACAACAGTCACAGAGCAGACAAGTGTGATCACCGGACCGGAGGAGGGTTTTCTTCTTCTTCTTCTTCTTCTTCTTCTTTCTATGAGGAACGTGTGATTGTGGTAGTTATTCGAAATTAATTTGGGTTTTTTTTTTTTCTTTTACAAAAATTCTAGTTGGTAGGGAGGTGATTAATTTAATAATTTAATATTAATTTTACGAAGATTCATATCTACAATTGCGCTTAGAAAAATAATGAAATTATTTGACGTCAACATTTGTTTTGAACTAGATTAATTGATTGATATGATCATGGTGAAAATCTAAAAAAAAAATGGTTGATTATGACACATATAGTGTATTTGATCTGCTAAAAATAAAGAATTCAATTGACAAAAATTCGTTGTAAGGTGGGACAATTTTTTGTTCATAATAAAACAATAAAAACATTAAAAATTATTATTTTATTTTTGAATATAAAAATATTACTTCTCTATCTCTCTCACAATTACAATTTTCTTCAATTATATTCTATTTTGTTCAATCATACATTGTTTCGTTTAACATTTATCATTTTAAGAATCAGACACTATATACAAAATTAATTTTTTTTTTTAAATTTTGCGAATTAATCGAAACAAAAATCTTATGAATATTTTTTTTTCTTATTTGGAGTGCAAAAATCTTATAGGACTAAAATCAACATATATTAATTGCATATTAAAATCTAATGAATTAATGGCATATTAAAATCATGTTTAAAGTAACATTTATTAATCTCTAAAATAAAATAACAAAAAACAATAAAATTTGATTTTAATTTATTTTTGCATTTATATTATTTTATTTTATTTTATTTGGATGATACAAAGAAAAGAATGGCAGTCACAATCCATGCCTTGTGAAGAGGGTAAGAAAAATTGAAAAAGTGAGTGAAGAGTGAAGAGTCTCCGATCAGTTTTGGTTCAATTCCGATGACAAAACAATGGTAACAACCATGTCCACCACAGTTTCTTCACTCCCTTTCTCTCTCCCAATCCGCCACAATTCTAGGGTTTCTTTTTTCAATCCAATCTCTTCTCATATTCCATTCCAATCATTAACCTTACCCACAAACGTAAGCATCTCTTTTCCATACATATTTTGCCTGCCCATTTCTTCAAGTTTGGTTTTTGACAAAATTTGATAACAAAATAAGAAGCCCCATAGGGTAGGGGGAGGTCCTGAGATCAATTTCTGGCGGGAGCGATTTATCTTTCTGATGTACCAAAAAAAATTATTTATTTTTGTATTACATGATGTTTAATTGGTATGTGAATTTTTTTTAATTACTAGTTAGAGACTTAATTTAATGTGATTTGATTGATATGATATGTGAGATCATAGTTGGTTAGGGGTGCTATGTTTATTTTTAGTTTCATTAATCATTTATGTAGTAATTGCTTTTATTTATTAATTTGAAGTGGAATCATTTGTCTATTCCAGAAATGGAGAGTTTTGTGTTTTAGGCATGAAAACATTCCATCAGAGACTAATGAATCCGAGTTCAAAGAAGATAAATTATCGGATGATTTGGTGAAGTTTAAAGGGGATGACTCCAAAGACTTGAAAAAAGATTGGCTTGCTTCTCTACATACGGTATTCATTTCTTTTTTTATTCTCGTGTTTTGTGGAGATAATAGTCGGTATAAACTCGGAAGTTATTTGTTTGTTATGTTAATTGCTATATCTCTTAGTAACTGTCTTTTGCGTTAATGATTTGAAGTTGCCGGTTTATTAAATTTTACGCAGCTATGTTTGTCCTGTTTCAATATGCACCATCTGACCATCAAATGATGATTTTTCTCTTTTACTTTAAGGTTTACTTTTCCTAGTTAACAAAGAAATATTAGTTTTTTTTTTTTTTTTTTTTCATTTGTATCTTGTGCTTAGAGGGGCGCTTTTGTCATAGTGGTTATAGTTACTCTGATGTGACTAAGAGGTCACAAAGTTTAGGTTGTGGAATTAGCCTCTTGCAAATGTAAAGTAAGACTGTCTATATATAAAGTTTAGGTTGTGGGAGTTCTAAATCACTAGGTCGCTCTTTTTATTTCTATCATGTGCTTGATGAAGCAAAACATTGCCCTGTTATGCCAAAATTAGTATAAGCAGTGATCAAGTGAGGAGACTTAACATTCAGTGAAGTATTTATGAGCTCCTTAATACAACAATCTTAAGAATTAATTTATCTAATCCATTAATAAGTTTTCGTCAAATATGTGTAGATGAAATTTTTGGGAGAATCCATAAGCTATTTGACATTTTAACCATTTTCTCCAACATATAGTGTGTAGCTACTTAAACACCTGAGTTAATAACCTAATCATCCTTGAATTGAATCTGAAACGACAATACAAAAAGCTTTCTGTTACAATAAGTGTAGCAAGGAAGTAGTAGAGGAGGTGTTTCAATTAGCTCCAAATTTTCATCTTCTTAAGCCTTACCCATCTTATTGTCTACTGGCTCACCAATTTACACATCCTGCAATTTTCTAGACAAATTTGACATGCCGTTCTGATTTTATTCCAGGGAAGAATCTGAAGAACCTGGAGTTCCCTTTGGGTTTGTTGCCTTTTCCATTTAGCAATTGACTATCCATACAGAAAGTTTGTTGTGTTTCTAACGAGGTTGGTTCCTTTCTTAGTTTTCAAACCATGTCTAAAGTAAGATTGTGTTAGGATATAGAGACAGTTAAGTAGTTAGACTTGGAGGGAGTATTATGTTTAAATGGGAGAAATAAGAGTACACAAAGGTATTTAGTTTTGTAAACATTGAGGGGATATAGCGGATGGTTCTCTTGTACAAGGGGGAAGTTGCAATTCAAGGCAAACAAATTTGCCAGTCCAGAGGCTGAAGTTTACAGACTGGTGGTTGCAGCAATGAAGTTTCAGCATACCTTTCACCACTTTCAGTAACGAAAATTTGTGTCCTGCTTTTAATTTTCAGATTGTAGCCTTCAGGACAAATGAGCAGTTAAATAGTTAAAGGGATTACTTTTGCAAAAAAGAAAAATTGTTAAAGAAATAGTTTGTATAAATAGGAGAAATATGAGTAGAGAAATGCATTTAAATTGACAAACATAGCATGAATAAAGCAGTGGCTCTATATGGGAAACCCTTGAAGGGGAGTCTTCTCTCCTATTCTCATTCTTTCTATAAATTTATGTTCTTAATTTTTTTCCCCCATTTCTATCTTTCAATTTCCAATGCTTTTCATGGGTTCCCAACAGTTTTCAACTGAAAAGATAATAGGTATGGTCAAAATAGTGTGAGAATGAATAAAGACAAAAAAGAGAAGGCAGAAGAGACAGAAAAAGAATACATGAAAGAGAATTGATTTTTATAGAAGAACTAAATAAAAAATGGGTTTTTCTCTTTGGTGGCGATATTGGATATAGAATTAGATAGGCTCTAGAATGAATATCGATGTGTTACAATCATTATATCAAAACCAAATCAATGACCTAAATAAGGTGAAGGTATTTAATATATATTTTTTGTTTCTTGATGTGTTTCTTACTAATCTCATGTTATTTTGCTTCTTCCAATTGATTTGAATTGTTTTTTAAAAGAAATTATATTGTAATCTAACTATTGAACATAAATCTGCTTTTAACTCTTCATTGTTCGTCTCTAAATTTTGTAGTTTAACAATGCACACATCTTTAGAGTGGCTCGGGAATAATAAAAGTATTGTTTTTAACATTCCAGATCATAAATACCGTTCTTCGTGTTGAACCCTGGAAAGTTCCTTGGACAGCAAAGACCATTGTTCAGGTAAAGTGCATCCTTTCTTAACGCTTTGTATATCATTATTAATGTTTTCTATGATGCTTCAAGTATGTCCGGTAGTCCAGATTACGGATTCATTCCTGCCTCTTCACTATTCAGTCGACCCAGATTCCTGACTACCAAGATTGAGATGATTATACAACTTTACCCTATTTTCTTTCTGGAATAACGATAAGAGTTATCCCTTCGTCTTAGAGGCAAATAATGATTTGTGGTTAAAAATCACTGTTATATACATTTTACCAGTTTCAATAAAAAATGCTAAAGATCAACAAATTAATCTTTCATAGATTAATATGTTAAGGATTTTTTTTGACAGAATCTTAATGAAAATACTTAAACAAACATAAAACAATGAATAATAACTCATTTTTTCATATAAAAAATTCAAGTGAAAAAGTGTAAAAATAATTACACTTATTTAATAATTATAGTAATTGATTTGACAGGGGTTATTGATGTCGTAGTTTTAATTCTGTTCCTATTCCACGTGCTTACATAATTGCTTTTTTAATTTATGAAATCACGATGTTAGGAATCAAACTAAGTTGGGTTCTGCAGGTTATGCTCCTCTGGATTTCCTCATTCTGGTTTGTAGGTTCTTGGATAGTGCCATTTTTAGCTTACACAGCAGGGTTTAGAAAGGAAACTCTTTCATACAGAGGACAAGCATTGTACAGCCTCTTGACAGATGTTGCCGAAGGTGTGGTGGGAATAGCAATTCTTCATCGCTGTCTTGCAAAGTTTAAACCACTCTCATCTGACTGGTTCAAATTTGAACTCAAAGGGAAGTGGCAGTTTGATGTTGGTTTAGGCTGTCTCATGTTCCCCCTCATCAATCATCTGTCACAAATGAACCTAAATTTGTGGCCTGTTCTTCAATATGCTCCAGTTACGGTATCGAGTGTAGAGCAATCCATTGTTGCACGAGACCCTGTGGCAATGGCCCTCTATGCAGTGGTAGTTTCAGTTTGTGCCCCAATATGGGAGGAGGTTGTCTTCCGCGGTTTCCTTCTCCCATCTTTAACCAGGTACATGCCTGTGTGGAGTGCTGTATTAGTTAGCTCAGTAGCATTTGCTTTGGCACATTTTAACATTCAGAGGATGCTGCCCCTTATATTTCTTGGCTTGGTTATGGGTGCTGTCTTTGTACGGTCCAGGAACCTCTTGCCATCAATGTTGTTACATAGTTTGTGGAATGCTTTTGTATTTCTAGATCTCATGAAATAATATATATATTTTTTTACTATTTGTAACTTCTGATATTTTATTTCCAACTTTACACTCGAACACTATTGTTGTCCAATTTTGATCCTCTCATATCAGAATTCAACATGAAAAGGGTTATGGTGGAGATGTCATTACGATTACGAACATTCCTTGGGTCCCACAACTAAAATATATATACAAGTGAATTTTAATGGCAAGGTCTCCAACATAACTCTCTCATGTTAAATTTCAACAAGAGAATTCAAATCATTGTTATTTATGACCGATTATACAGTAACATGCAAATGGCACACTTGGATACAGTCGTAACTGCAGCAAGTGATTTCTTCCTTCAAACTATTTTTATGGCATTGCAGTTTTACTTAAGAGAGTTCTAATATTATTATTTGAATGGTAAGTGTTACATTACAGTCTTCATTATGGTTACCTTGCATTCATTTCATTGCATCTTTCACTAACTTCATTGATGCAAAGGGGTGCGTTGACTGTTGAAATCCTACATAGATGAAAATTATGACCAAGTAGGCAAGTAGTCATTATAAGGCTTAAACAATCTTTATCCCTTGAACTAGTTTTTGAGCTGAGTTAGACTTGGCTCAAAATGGTATTGGAGTTTGGCATAGATCTATTACCAGACTACTGTTGACATTAGTACTTATCATTGTATATCATTCAGTACCTTCATTGTGTTGGGCGCTGGGGAATATGTTGAGATCCTACATAAATTGGAGAGGCTTGTGCAATTCTTACTCCTTGAGATGTTGGCTGTTGTCTTGACGCTTTGGTTACGAAAGTAGCCGGGGTCTAGGTTTATGGATGCCTTTTGAGGTGGAGCTAAACTTGGCTCAAAATGGTATCAGAGCTTATCTTAGATCTGTTATTGACTTATTGAGTCATGTGCATTGTCTATGCTCACATGTATCTGTCATCTGTCTATTCTCAATATGTCTTTATAGGCATGAAGGGGGTATTAAGATCGTAAACTTTTCCTCTCTTTTTCTCCCTCACGTTAGGAGAGATAGACAAAAACAATTTTGATGAATTGTATACACAAGCAAAATTGAGTAAACAATTGTTTTTGTGTCTACGCCTCTCCTAACACCAGGAGGGAGAAGGACAGAATCCATATCATTTGACAAAGCTTCACCCAAAGTGAAAGCTTGAAGTTTTAACTTTCAACTCCTATTGTTGACAAAATTTCAGAATAAGATATTTCAGAAGTTGTATTCTCTCACATGTCACATCTGATTAACTAAGTATAACTGAACAGGTAAAATGGAGAGTTTGCATTATTTTATCAATACAGAATCGAATAATTGCTGATAGCCTCTCAAGTCTTAGCATCCTTTCAACCAGGACCCACAGTGGATGGTTATAGAATGAATGCATGTGGTTTGTAAAATGCATATAGCCACATTTTACTAGCTAATGAGCTGGTTGTCACGATTCTCCATTGTGAAATTTATCTGCAATGCAACTGTATTATTTTCTGTCAATTTCTATAAAAAATACTTGAGTTGAGCCTATATTTGGGGTCCTTGGTGCTTGCAAGAACGGTGTAACATTCTTTTCAGAATTAGACTGCATTAATGATAGTTGTATTTAGTGGCAAATACATATTGTCTTAAATGGGGACATAAAAGTGGGGACCAATTGGTTTCAAGTCATTTGCTATGCTGGCTTACTAACTTGTGTGAGATGAAACTTTGTTCCTGTTTGCTTTATCCGACAACCACATGGTCCCTTGTCTGCTTATTTTATCATTTCAGAAAATTGCTTAACAAAATCATATACTAGTTCATTTTGGGATGAAAATGACTTACCCTTTATATACATTTATTTAGGGGGTATTTTGGTCTGCAACTTGATTAAACATGTGATAGTCTTTATCATACAAAAGCTCAGTATAAATATATTACTACTACATTATAAACATATAAGTATAAATTTATTTACGTTCGACTTACTTTTAGTCGAAATCAATTTGTCTCTCTAGGTCTAAACACAAAATTTGAGAAGCAATATATGTTTGTATAGATAAGTTATTTGCGTGTTTAAACATTTGTATTGTGCGTAGATCAGTTGGTGAGCTAAAGACTTGAAGGAGTTACGAGAAAGAGGTCCCGAGTTTGATTCGAAAACTAACATAACTAATTTACAATTAGTTATTTGATAAATTATCTTCAAAACCTTAATGAAGATATTAAAGAAATTATGAAAAATGGCCAGTTTTATGTACTCTTTCAAATAGTTTACAAGTAATTATGTGATGAAGTACTTCAAATAAAGTTTAAAAAGTTATCTCAAACACAATTGAAACCGTAAAAAATGCAGCCCCTCAACTGTTAGTGGAGGAAAAAGCCTGAAAATTCCATAGTGTAAGAACCTCATGATAGTTTTCTTTGTTTTTATAAGAATCTCATCCTCATGATAGTGTTATTCTTTCAGGTTTAGGAAGTACCTTAAACTTGTTCAAGGATTGCAATGATGCCACGTATGCAATTGGTGGTGAAGTAATGATGCAGCTTATCAATTTATGTCTTGACTTTTAAAAAGAGAAAGAACATGTCCATCACTTTTCAAAAGCACGTTTGTTCTTGTGTTTGTGAATTGTGATTTATTAGTGCCACTTGGCACTATGCAAATCCCTTTCCTTATTCATATTTTTGCATTTTAAATTTATAATAGGAGATTAAAGACTATATTTTAAATCAATATTTTATAAAAACAATATCAAATCCTCAATTATCAATAATTAAATCAATACTTTATAAAAACAATATGTGCAATATGATTGGTTATATTTAAGTTTCATGTGTTATATTTTATTGTCATTTTTGTTTTGTGCAATACGAGTATTTGGATGGATATAACCACTATGAACAGGTGATTTCATCACTCTGATGATAACATTTCAACTGCTACAAGCCTACAATATAAGGCTCAACCTAAATTATAAAATAAGTGTACTCTATGTATTATGTGCATGTAACCTAAACAATCACTGATAAAATATTTTATTGGAGAATTTTTTTTGACTAAATATTTTATTGGAGCATTATTACACAACACTTTTGTTTTAGGAAGACTAAAAGCAGAGTAATTAGTTAAGTTAATGAGTAGTATCAATTTTTTTTTGGCGTAAACTCAGTATCCTCTGTGAGCAATTGTAGAGATTAATTTCTCGAGTATTGTGAGGTTAAAATGGGCGGCAAACTCTCCCTCTAAATTAGGGATCAAACTCAGGATCTTAATTAAGTTAAAAGAGACTCCTATTATATGATCTAAGTGCTCTTCAGTTAATGAATATCAATTTATCTAGAGTAAAAATTACTTGAATGATTAATTACTACAAAAATTAAATGATATGCACTAATAACCAATCAAAACTTATCAACATATCCAACAATTTCATAACAACCTTTTTCAGTTTTTGACTTAAAGTGTTGACAAATTGTAATTGATTGTTAGGGTAAAAGAACCTTACTTTGTGTATAGTCTTTTTTTTTTGGTACATTGAATTAAATAGACTTTTCTCAATGTAGCATGTGCAATTTACAAAGATTCCCTTTGATTACTTTCTAAGCTTTTAATTTACTTAACAAAAGCTTAAAGGCAACATTGTAATTCAATCTTATTGGTTTTCCTGAATTCCTATTTTACCATATAATATATGCATAATATGCATGTACATCTTTTTTTACTATGATTTTTTGATTTGATAAGTCCAGAAACAAACCAACTCCCTTTATGAAAATTTTAAAGCAACAAATGATTAAAAAGGAAAGGTGAGGCTAACTAACAATGAGACATGACATTATGAGTATGGTGGGGGACTCACATTTTTGTTTTCTTTTTCATTTCTACTTTTCTCATTTCCATTTTTTTGTTTTTGAAAAAGCCTCATTTCCAATAATTAAAACTCAATGGCTCTATCAACATCACCTTGGTGTGAGTGGAGCTGGACTAAGGGTTGTTCGTGGTTCGGTTTAGGAAGAAAATCGAATCAAATAAATTGTTACAATAATTTGGCGAAATTAAACCAAATTGTTAATGGTTTGTCCTGGGTGCATCGGTTTTGTGTTTCTAAACTGAACCATAAATACTTTTATAGAAAAATTGAACAATATAACTTTTAATCTTTTCGGATAGATTCATATCAAAAAATCGCATGAAAGAATGAAAATGTGATGGATGATTCGCCATCGCGAGTTAAACCGAATCAAACTAGTTCAATTCCGTTGGTGAAGCAGCTGTAACAATTTGATTCTTTTTAGTGCAGTTCCATTTTCGGTTTTTTTGAACAGTCCTAACTAGACCCTATATATTTTAAGAAAGGTCTCGGAAAATAGTCTGCGGATGGAAAATAAATGTCATTAGGAGGGAAGACTCGGGTTTAAGCCAGATCTTCAATAAACTAGATTCTCTAACATAGATTAGTCATCAATAAAGTCGACGGATACTTCACATGGCTAACAAATAAAAGGACTTATTGTCTTTGCCAAGACATCCACTTGACCAATTGTTGAGAGATATTATATATTAAGGGTCCTATATTAAGGGGTGTTGTGTGTGTTTGTGAGTCAAAATATATGTGCATAAGAGAAGTTTCTTCTCTAGCTATACCTACCTTTTATCCTCTTCCTTTCCACTTTCCACTATCAAATTTGAAATTCTTTACTTGAGAGTAGTAGCCACTAGCAAACAACCATGGAAACTTCACAACCTCTTTCCATTGAAAGCTTCTCTTACAGTTGGTTAGTGAACCTAAAGCCATCACTAGAAAGCCTAGATAGTTCCTTTAGAACTACTCTTGATGCATATGATGAAGCTTCCTTCATTGAAATGGATCCAAGAATGCCACCATCTAAAAGATTCTTCAAAAATTTACATGATTCCAACAAATTTGATTTTCCAACTTCACAATCTCCTCTTACTCTTGTTCATGCAGATGAACTCTTTTCCAATGGTTACCTTATGCCATTTTTTGTTGAATCATTGAATATAGAAGAATATGAAGCCTTAGAATCCAATATTACAACTCTTAATTCATCTTCAGATGAAACAAAAGGTGTGGTTCATCTTAGTCATTCTAGATGTTCTTCTTTGAAAAGATGCAGAACATTATCAAGAAGAATATTTCAGAAGTATCTTAATTTTTTAAGGCCTTTGTGTAGAAAATTAAGGGGTCATAAATCATGTTCAAATGTTGAAACTGTTGCTAAAAGAGGTGCTACTTTAATGAATAGAAGAAGCTATAATTCAGAATCATCTCCAAGAATTAGTGTAGCTTATTCTGCAGATGATTGGAGAATGTCTTGTGATTCTGAAAGCTCAATACATGAGGCAGTTCTACATTGCAAAAGATCCATAGAGGTATGTACATATTTATAGCATAGATTAAATTTTATCAATTAATTTTCTTAACATGTTTAATTTGGTCAATTATATTATATATATGCATGGGTTTTTCATAGAATTATGTAGATTTTTTCTGGTGTACTAACATGCATGTGACATTTCTTTTATGACAGAAAGAATGAGTTGATTAAGGATGCTGCATAGAGAAGTGAAGATAAATGAGATGGCATTAATTTTGATTCTGTAAAAAAATTTATACTATGATGAAAATTTTATAAGCTTTTTTTTTTTCTTTCTCTTGGAAGCTTTATATTTATTTAATTTTTCAATTGGTGGCATAACATATGGTTCATGATGGTACAAGTCAATGGAATAAAATAAAATTGAAAAAAAAAAAGAGAAATGAAAGATGAAGAATTCAACAATCCCATCATCCCATGTGAGGTGAAGAAGTATGAGACCAAATTATCATGAGCCACTCATGTTGTCTCCATGCTTAAAGGATATATGTGGTTGGTGGGTCATTATTCAAGCCAATGCATTCAAATTCCAAAAAAAGAAAGAAAAAGAGATATAGTTCAATTTTATTTTTTAATAATCTTGTTGATAGGGGAAGGAACACTTTTGTTGCTGATGAGAATCTTCTTCTTCTTCTTCTTTTTATTTTTTATTTTTTTATTTTTTTTTTATTTTAGTATGTAAAGTTCCTTCAATAATTAGAAGTGTAAGCTAAAAGAATCCTTATGTATTTATTTATAAATAAATAAAAACAATGCCTACTACTATATTTTATAGACCTTCACTACATTGTTTGTACATTTCTTTCTACAAAATACAAAAGACATAGCATGGTTTTTTTTCTTCTTTTTCTAGAGCTGAATTTTAAGTAATTAAGAGTTAAACTATTCTAATCTTAAGTACTCAAACAAAATTAAGCATTACATACATAAATTTCTATATGGTTTCATGTATCAATTTCTATATTTATTTATACTATTGATACAACAATTCCAAATATCAAAGCATTCACATGATAAACTATATATCGTATTAAATTATGAACTTTAAATAATTGAATCAACTTTTAAAATGTTTAGAATTATATATAGTAATATAGTTACACAATTTGTATTTATGGTATGAATGCTAAGTCTGTTACTAGAATGGTAGAAAGAGTTTCACCAAAGTCCTCTCAATTCATTTTCCTAATAAGATATTTAGCCAAATTTCTATTTTTGGGATGAGTTGACTTTGTTTAAAATTATTATGTTGTGGTTTCAATTAATGTTAAAGAGCATAAAGTTCATAGAGTAAAGAGTATTCTACGATGAATATTGAATACGGTTGGTAGAAGATAAAATTTCAGCCTCTTGGCATGGGTTGAATTTTCACCTTTTTCTTCTTCTTGGCCGTTTTTATCTAGGTCAGTATATGACAGAACTCCGAAGGCGAAAACCATATGACGAAATCCGTTTATATGTTCTTTGTAAAAAATAGGACGTTGCAATGTGAGTCATACACGTCACAATTCACATTGTGACGCGAACAAAATTCACATGATAGTTCTTTAGATCTCGCAATTTAAGCTAGCTTCCCAATGTAAGATTAGACATAAAGGTGAGCAATCATCAACACTCGTTCGCAATGCAATTGCGAACCAAGACCTTCACAAAGCAAGGGATGGTGGATTTTTGCACGATTTGAATTTTCAAACTCGTAACTCTTCTGTAAACAAAGAAATTAAAGAAAACGGCACTACAAGAATTTGTCTGATTAAAAAAAATTAACAACAAACTACCTAATTGACTCAAGAAACTAAATCAAAAGTTGTACTTCATTCAAATTAATTCTAATTAAATACTCCTAAACTAAATAGACTAAAAACTAAGATTTTAAAAATTGTACTGTATCTTACAAGTTACAAGGAACAATCAAAATTCCATAGCATTTAATTGTACTTTATGAAGAGGTAGAAGTACCTTTTAATTATTTGGAAATGTTATAGAATCAAAACTGCGAGTAGTGGAATTAATTATTGCACCGTACATGTTCCAAAAGCCATATCCACTGTGTGCAACACATGAACAAAACCATCAAGGGGACAAAAATGCATGCAAATGTTGTCCATAGCAATTGCTTATATATGCAAGAGAAAGATATAAACTTTAGGTCACAAATAAAGTGTTACAATTATTAGCTTATATGTGCATGATTTAACTAACTAATTTTTCAATAATGCATTAAATTCAACTGAGTTCTTTGCATTTGGTCTTAATTTAGGTTGTTCTTAACTCAATGGAATTATCCAATTATTTATAGGTCTGAAATTGGATAAGAGAGTACGAAAATTTTGGAAGCTAGTATCTATATTTGGATCAACAAACAGTATTTTCAACCACTTGTAGTTGTAATAAACATAATGAAATGTCTCTAAGATTTATTAGTACTTCTATATATCCTTTTTTCACTAAAGATTGCTAGCATATTGACATGAACATTAATAAATCTTCTATTCAAAATTTGAAATAAATAAACATTCCTTTGATGTTGGTTGCTTTGCTGTTACCAACTTACCATATATGATCCAGACCCACTCTTTCAACTGGGGACCTTCCTAATTAATTTCTTTCTTATCTACATTTGCACACATTCTTTTTTATTATATATGAAAATTGAATTGAAGAGATGGTTTATCTGTCTAAACTCTAAAGACAAAAAAGATTGTACGATATAAAGAGTATTTACGTCCTGAATGTGTAGGGACCGAGGTTCATATTCTAATACGTTTACTTATTCATTTTTAATAATGTAATTCTAACCGCTAAAAGAGTACTTACAAAAAAAAAAGGTTAAAGAAATATTTGCATTTACCTTTCTCCAAATACACCATATGTTTTTTTTAAGGTATATGAAAATGCTTATCAAAATAGCTTTCTGAAGAGTTTTGTTTTCCTTTTTTAAATAAATTATTTTTTGTCAAAGATAAGGAAAAGAGTAAGGGCCCAACCAATACAACTACACCTTGAAAATTACTCTGTGCACCCCCCATGATACTCTTTTCCCCCCCTAACTGACGATTCTGCCCTCACACCAGCGTCAGCTCAGTTCGGAAAATATACTCCGAACTAATTGGAAACGTTCGGACAATTTTATCCGAACAACATTACTTTAAATAATTCAGGGAAAATAATCCGAACCCCTACTTCTTAAGCATAGCAGACCTCACTTTCTCCAACTTATTTCACAAACAATCTAAAACAAACTTCTCTAAACCTTTTCATTGTGTTAGGTTTAACATTCAAACTCAAGATTGAAGTGTTGGGAGCGATTTGCACACACTTTAGAGCGTCAACATAAGGTAATCTCTCACTTGAACCGATTAATTTGTTTTTTTGCTGGTTTTTGTGTTCCTCTGCCGTTCTGAATATCTGAGATTGCGCAGGTTCGGGAAATATTTCCCGAACTGAGGCTCGCGCTGGTTCGGAATAAATAATCCGAACAAGTTCGGATTCTGCGTGGCGCAACAATTGTTTTTCATATTTGATTGTATTTTTTAATAAGAGTTTTATTTTGTTTATTAAAGAAAATCAAGGTAAAATAATAATAAAAACGTTCAATTCCTAATATAAATTGTGCTTCTAGTTCTGAAATTATTATTTACACTTATAAGATAAAAATTGTTTGAAACTATTTTTGAATATAATTTGTTTGGTTTGTTGGTTGTTTAAATATGATTGAAAATGGTTGTTTTAATATATGTTGACTATGATTGCTTAAATATAAGTCTTTTATGATTTCTTAATATATGTTGACTATGATTGAAAATTATGATTGTTTAAATATATAAGTAGTTGATTATGATTGCTTAAATATAAGTTAGTTAAGGCTTATGATTAGTTGATTACAAATATTGAATTTGTGTTGATTTTTTGATATTCGTTTTAATGTATTGTAGTTATGGTTGATGCACCGGAGGAAACGGTTGAAATTGAGGCGGTTGTTGTAGATGGTGATGGTGAAAAAAATTCAAATGTTCCTCAAGTTGAGCCTCAACAAGATGTGGTGGTAGAAATTGAGCCTCAAGTTGATTCGAGTTCTAATCGGCCTCAACCCGAGGAAGAGGTAGAAATCGATACAAGTGCTCATTTTTATACCGAAAAAAATTCAAACATAGAGATGAATTGATTGCTTGGGTTCGAGGTGAAGCGGCAAAGTTGCATTTTTCTGTTGTCATTGTTAAGTCCGACTTTGGTTCCGATAGAAGAAAGCAATCCTTAGTGTTGGGTTGCGAGAGGGGAGGTTTATACAGACCGACAAATAAAAAGCCAAAATTTTAATCGGTTGGAACCAGGAAATGTGGTTGTAAATTTAGGCTCCGGGGTTATTTTCATGCATCTCAAGAGTGGAATCTCACCGTTGTCTCGGGGAAACACAATCATATTATGGACCGTGCTTTAGAAGCTCATTTGGTTGCGGTGCGTTTGAAGCCCGAAGAGAAACAATTGGTTGTTGAGTTGACAAGGAATTTAATCCCTCCTAGAAATATCATGAATACATTGAAAGAGAGAAACCCGCAAAATTCCACCGTTGTCAAACAAGTTTACAACGTGGTTTGTAGGGAGAAGGTTGCAGTCAGGGGTTCAATGACTGAAATGCAACAACTCTTTAAATGTCTGAGGGATAACAGCTATGTTTGCAGGACAAGGACGGTTGGTGAGTCTACAACTGTGCAAGATATCTTCTTTTCACACCCTAAGTCCATAAGCTTGTTCAACTCATTTCCGGATGTTTTGATAATGGACTGCATACAAAACCAACCGGTATAAAATGCCACTTTTTGAAATAGTCGGTATGACATCGACTAAAATGACATTTTGTGTTGGTTTTGTTTTGCTAAAAAATGAAAAAGAGGAAAACTACACTTGGGCCCTTCAAGCTTGTCGTGGTCTTCTAAGTAACAAAGATATCTTTCCGAAGGTCATTGTGACAGATAGGCAGGATGGACTGATGAATGCGGTTAAGACGGTATTTCCGGAAGCAAAACCGTTGGTTTGTTCTGTTCATGTTAGAAGAAATGTGAAAGCTAAGATGAAGATAACTTGCTTCATTAAAGATGGGGATAAACAGAAGCAGCAAGCTGTGTGGGACAATATTGAGCGCTCTTATGAGGCTATTATGTTTTCAGAAACTGAAGAGGAATATGCTGAGAATCTTGAAGAGTTTAAGATTGTGTGTAAGAGGTGGCCAAGATTTGTGAGGTATTTGGAAAGAAGTGTTTTAAAAAGTGATAAACATAAGTTTTTGCCAGCGTGGACTAACCGCATTATGCATTTTGGCAATACTACAACCAATATAGTTGAGTCTGCACATGGTAGATTGAAAAAATACTTGACAGACTGTCAGAATGATTTTGTTAGGTTATGGGAATCGATCCACAAAAGTTTGGTAGGTCAGTTCACTGAGATACAGGGTTCTTTTGGTAGGAGTTTGTTTGTTGCTGAACACAGACATAAGGGAAAAATCTTGTACAAGAATCTGGTGTTTAAAGTTTCTAGAGACGCATTGGATATTATTTCTCAAGAAGAAAAAAGAGTTGAAGATGTTGGTATGGACCCCCTGGTATGCGGTTGTGTGCTTACAGCAACACATGGGTTGCCTTGTGCATGTAATCTTGCTACAAAGATTCACGACAAGCTACCTATTACACTTGACGAGGTGAACAGTCATTGGAAAAAGTTGGTGTTCAATGACGGCGAAGCCGGTGAAGTCGAAGATGATTATTTGTGCTTAGAAGAGTGGAATGCTATTCAGGTTAATTTAATTTTAATAATATTTACCCGTTTTAATATTTCATATTTTCAAACTTATGACATTAATATGTTTACAATTTTTTTGTAGGAGCGATTAAAAAATGGAGACTCCGGTTTGAGAGCCGAACTCAGAGAGGCATTACGTCATCTTGCATGGCCTGTGACCACAAACTTGACAGCTCCGGAAGTTAGTGCTAAAGTCCACCACTTGTGAGCCATCATATTGGGAGCATGTGGAAAAGCTTTATCCAGATACTCGAGCTTCACAATCCACTCCGATTTCAGCAAGTCAAGCATCGATCTCAAAGCCAAAAATTATGAATCGTATTATTAGAAAGATGCCAAAGTTTATGGTTGCCTACCACATGTCTTGAGTGGAGGAATCACCGCACCGAACAAGCTGCGGCGTGGGAATACAGTTTCATGGATCGACAAGTCGAGTTCGAAAGACTTTTGAGAATTGAAAGACCTTTGGTTGAATTATTTGGTATTGGTAATGAAGAGGACAAACCGTTCACAATCAGTTGAGAAATCGTTTGAATTTGTCAATGTCGCATTTTTTTGGTTATAAGAATGTAATTGGTACTTGTTAAGTTCATTTTGTAATTGCTTATTGTAATTGGTACTACTTAAGTTCATTTTGTAATTGCGACTTAATTATTACTTAATGTTATAAGTTCACAAAATATTACCACAATTGCCTGTTATGATTGTTGTTTGATTTAAAAAGACCGCAAAAACAGAGTTATGTAGATAACTTGGTTAATTATGCAGAAAATAAGCAGTTTCAGCTTCTGGTATAGCAGGTTCGGATAAAATTATCCGAACTAATCCTGTAACGCGTTGGTTCGGATAATTTTGTCCGAACTAATTTTTTATGGCAATGGTTCGGATAATTTTCTCCGAACTAGTTAGGATAATTTTATCCGAACAGCACGTTCTGTTGTGAATTAAAAAACATTATCCCAACCCTTTTAAATACATATCACAAGATTTTATAAGATAGTTTTTTCAGAGTGCAGGAGCAGCAAAATGTCTACTCAAATTTGGGATCAACGAAATGCCAACTCTCATATTGCTGCAGTATATTTCAATGAAACACGTAAAGCAGAGGTGTTTAGAATTCATACTGACGACACATTGGAGAGTCTGAAACAGAGGCTGAACAGGGTCAACAAACGTTTGAATGGGGAAAGAGACACTAGAAGAGTAACAACAATAGAATATCGACGTCCGGAAGTCCAATCAACTGGAAGCGGTGTAACTTTCAGCCAAATGTGTCTCAACAATGACGACGATGTCATATATATGTTTTCAATTTTCGCACAGTACAACAACAGATTGGGTCTAATAGAATTGGATGCAAAATTAGTCAGATCTGTTGAAGATATCTGCGCAGCTTTGGTTGAATCAGTCACCTGACAATTATCCAAAAATGCTCTATAATTAAGTGGATCAGGGTGTCCTTGTTTTGCGCCGTACTTAGCACACATTGGCATATGGTCATAGTAGTTATCAGCATATAGCCACAGGGTAATGGTAGGAAAATGTGTCATTAATCATTCCTGCAAAATATAGATTAACTGTTAATAATAAGTCTAAAATATTTATTCCTATACTCAAATTTAGTTAGTTATTAATTTACTAAATTATAGATTAATTGCAAAACTTAAAAATTACTAAAACAAACATATAAATTAAAAACTTAGTAATTTACCTCAAGCAGTGACAAGTATCCAGCCATCATTCCACTTGTGACCTTTGAAGACTCATTCATATATCTCACAAGATAAGTCAGAGCAGCTGCACCCCAATTCCAGCTATGAACATTTGACAGGTCAGTGAAGTACTGTAGATAGACAACATCTACGTAGTTGTCACTCTTGTTGCTGAAAATGGTACAACTAACCAAATACAACAGAAAAGCTCTGATGCATCTATCTCTGTACTCATTTACCTCTTCCTCAGGCAACCCACTTTCAACACCACTATCAGCATTTTCCAAATTCTCTAAATAAATCTGTTTCAAGTAGTTGTGTTTCAGATGTTGGCCTCTGGTGCCTGTGAACTGAGAATCAACTATGGTGGGATCACATCCAAGGTCCCTAACACACAAGTCGAGAGCGTCAGCCTTGTGCATCCTGGAGTGGTTAAGGAAGCGACCTCGGATGGAAATATGAAGAAGATGCTGGATGTCATCCAATGTGATGCCAAGCTCACCAAATGGAAGGTGGAAGGTTTCGGTTTCCGGATACCATCTCTCAGAGAATGCAGTCATCAGCCCATGATTTATAACATTGTAGCTAGTATAGATAAGGGGCTCGAGACCAGATTCATTTACAGCATCCCAAAACCATTCATGTGCGGCATCACGATATGGTTTATGAAGTTTCAATATCTTCATTCCATGGGTTGTAATTTTTTGAGTGAAAACTAAAATCTGAAAAATACCAAAACAATAATCGTTAGACACATACACTACAAATAGTCTTCATGATTTTACTACACTATAATATACAACGGAAAACTAATAATGATGCTATCAACAACAATTAAATTAAATAATGATTGTTATACCTGCTTATCCTCTTCTTCATCTGCATCCCATATCATGCGGGACCTATGCTGAGCATAATCTGTCAACAAAGACGTATCTCTCGGCCCACCTCCATATCCTTCTTCAACATCTTCTTTTTCTTCACCTTCATCAGCATTTAAGTACTGGTCTCCTTCATGAAACTCTGGTTCACGATATCTTGGTTTGGGAATACGTCGCCGTCGCACAGGTTTCGAACCAGTAACATTATCAGCAGCAACATCAACATCCACTTCAATCTCATTAGGCACCTGTGAAGCACCAGCTTCATCATCGTGGTTTCCTGGAACTATCTCAGGTTCCGATTGCATAGTCTTACTTTTTTTTGTTCGAGCCGATGCATGTGCTCGACTTGGTCTACCATGTCTACCTCTTCTACCACCTTCTTCCATGACTATACAACAACAAAAATTTAAATCATCAAATTCATAAATATCAACTCATTCAAACAACTTATTTAAATTATTCAACTTTCTTACATTCAACTTACTCAATTTTAATTCAAATACTAATCAACTTATTCAACTTAATCACCCAATATTCAACTTCTCAAACAACTTCTCAAAAATTCATAACTCTCTCAAATCAAAAACACATTCACTAATCAATAACTTAATTCAACATTTTAATATCAATTAGGTTCAAGAATGATATGATTTTGTGTTTCAGAATTGGTCACCAACACCAAGAGACATAAACATATGCATCAAACAGAGATATATAAAGATAAATGAATGAGAAGGGGAAGTCATTAAACACTATATAAAGGAAGGCAGATTGTGACATATGACGAGACAAAACTCACACAAATACTTACGGTGAAAATGCAGAAAACAAACAATGGTGAAACTTGGCATAAATAGGAATCCTTGATAATGCAAAAAGCCTAATTTAAATACTAATATGCTTGAATCACAAATGTAGATCATAATTTCATATCACTAATGTAAGGTTTGGTGCCTAAACCTAAAACACAACAACCTCAAATCCACTAGTCAATAACTTACTTAATTTTACCCTATATCATTATCAAATTCAACTTAAGTTGATTTAGTTGAAGAAACCCCAATTCACATTGAGATTGAGATTCACATTCACATTCACATTCACATTGAGATTGTGTAAAAAGATTGTTTTAGAAACCCCAATTCCTTTCCTAAACCTTAACAATTTCTATCCCAAACCCTAAACTCTAAACTCACAATCCTAGCAAAATTAATTTTAAACATAATACTTACTTGATAGATTGGTGATAGATGAATTAATTGGTGTGGAGAAGCTTGCAAAAGTGAGAAACAAAAGAGAATCGCGCGCGCCCCTTCTTTCTTTCTCTTGTTGAAAATATTAAAACTTTGAGAGACTGAGAAAGAAACTGTCCGTTTCTGTTCTTATCGCGCACGGTTCGGATTTTTTTATCCGAACACCCCCTAAACATGAGTTCGGAACATATTTCCCGAACCATTTTACTCAGAAATTAATTCGGATTATTTTACCCGAACTGCTTTTGTAGTGTTAAATGAAGGGTAAATTGGAATTTCAGGGGGTAATTGAGTAGTGTAGGGGGGGGGGCGGAGAGTAATTTTCCTACACCTTCAATACGAGGGTATGAAGCCCAAACAATAATAACTAGCCCAAAAATTTAATAATTTACAATTTAATTCAAAATTTTATATAATAATAATAATAATAATAATAATAATAATAATATTTAATTATCATGCATAGCTTTTCTTTCTCTCTATTTCTTGCAAAGTACTCCATGAAACATTCATCTACTTGCTATAAACTTCAATCATCTACTTCATACCCTTTTGTCAGAATCAATAGCCATTGTGTTAAAGAACCAAACTTTTCATCTTGATACCCTTTTCTTGCATTAGGAAGAGAAGCTTGTGATGGAACAGAAGCACGTTTTCTTATCAGCAGCATTGGTTCTTGGGGTTGGAATGCATCTGGGACTTGGTGTATCCATTTATCGTAAAATTTATCATATTCATGAGCATGAGAAGTATATGCATGAGGAGCTCATGAAACTAGTCATTAATGGGAAGGATAGTGATGTCACATTTGATTATTTTCCTTATTTTTTAAGGTAATCTAATGTGTTAGCTTATTTTCTTGTAAAGATTTTTTCATTTTCTGTTTTTTAATGTAATGCATGTTTTAGCTTATTATTCTTTTAAAGATTTTTTCTTTTTCTGTTTTGAATCTTTGAATTACACTTACTGTATAATTAAAAAGTTTTCAACTTTTCATATAAGGTGTATTGGATGCTGTTTTGGGTTGTGAAAAGCTCGCTGAAATAATCTTAAACCGTGCTCTCTGGTGTGATATAAATTATTTTTATAAGTTATCTTGAATACTTAGTATATCATAAAAAAAAAACTCAAATAAGCTGTTATAAGTTCATCTAAATGTGTACAAAATATCATCAGTTTTTTTGTTAGATATGTTGTTTTGTACATTCCAATCAATATATTACACTCTGTCGCCATGTTTGATATTATACATTGAGTTTCTAGTATAACCGATTTCTATATTTAGAACGAGGTAGTAAATCTTGACAACATCGTTCGTAGTTTCATCAACTATGGACAATCTTTTAGCATAGTGATATATTTGATTTTCAAGTCCTGTCACATGTGGAATTTGATGTGCATAACTATTTTCCTGATTCATACATATGCCAAGAACAACCTAATCCCTCTCTGATTAACTCCTCATCTTATGTTTCCATATGATGATTGGAATTACAGTGAAAAAACCAGAATGTTGTTGACATGTGCCGGATATGCTCATTTAACACAACATCACTTATCCAAGCACAAGTGGAACCTTACGCGAATGAGCCAACCTATTTTGCTTTCTGGACCTGCAGCTGCAGGTATATTATTATGTACAAGTTCTCCCTTGTAATGCAAGAAATTTATTTTGGTTTTCAAATCATACAACTAACACTAGTGATATTTTAATTTTTGAAGAATTTTATCAGGAAAGTCTTGCCAAAGCTTTAGCACATTACTTTGGATCGAAGTTACTGGTTCTAGATGTTAATTACTTCCATTTGAAGGTAGTTTTTTTTACGTCTTTTCACTTTATTAGCTTTGATTTGTGTTATATATTTTTAAAATTTTAATCACACCTTTCATGTTTTTCCTTATACAGATGCTGCGGACGTACGGATGTCCTACAAGCAACTTCTGTTTTGATATAAAGCGTTTCCTAGATTCACTCTACAAGGTGATTATATCATCAGTACTGAATGCTTTTCAAAGCTCAAATTTGTTTTGTATCAAAGAAAACATCATAGTTGACAAAATTCCTGTGACATTGCAATTTTCAGGTCTTAGTTTATCTAACAGAAACTGATTCTGTTATCTTGTACATCAAGGATGTTGAGAATATCTTTCTTCCATCACGTCCGATGTACATTTGGTTCCAAAGGCTATTAAATAAACTTCCAGGATCAGTGTTGGTACTCGGTTCCCGGACTTGTGATTCAGAAGATAAATGTATAAAAGTTGATGAAAGACTCACTATGTTATTCCCTTACAACATTGGGATCAAACCGCCTCAAGATAAGACTTGTCTCGAAATCTGGAAAGTCCAACTAGAAGAGGTAGTAAAAAATACTCAGTTGAAAGATAACAGAAACCGCATTGCTGAAGTGCTTGAAGAAAATGACATTGATTGTCATGACTTGAACTCTATTGGCCATAATGACATTATGCTACTCAGTAATCTCATCCATGAGATTCTTGCATCTGCAATTATGGATAACAAAAATCCAGAGTACCGAAATGGAAAGCTAATTATATCGGCCGAGAGGTAAAGGTCTTGGCAATGGTTGGTTATGCATGCAATTAAGAGTTTTTTTTTTCAGTTACTAATATTGGACATATGCAGTTTGTGCAATGTATTGAGGGTGTTCCAGGAGGGTGAAAGTATTAAGAAGGAAAATGAGAAGAATGAAATAGAATGGCAGGAGGTTTGTCAAATATTTAATCTCATATTTTATGTTTAAATGATTTCCGTTTAGTTTGCGTTACTGGTTATTTATGCATGCTTGCAGGAAAATCCTCCTGACAACACCTCTGAGGAGTGGATAAGAAACGAGATTATACCTGCAGATAAGATAGGGGTGACTTTTTCAGATATTGGTGCATTGGATGATGTTAAAGAATCGCTTCAAGAAGAAGTTATGCTTCCGCTTAGAAGACCGGATTTATTCAAAGGTAACGGGGTTTTGAAGCCATGTAAAGGTGTATTGCTTTTTGGACCTCCCGGTACAGGAAAAACAATGCTTGCAAAGGCAATTGCGAATGAAGCTGGAGCAACTTTCATCAATGTCTCTGTGTCCACCATCACTGACATGGTGTTCGGACAATCTGAAAAGAACGTTCGGGCTATATTTTCACTAGCAACAAAGGTTGCCCCAACTATTATTTTCATTGATGAAGTTGATAGCATGCTTGGGCAGCGGGGGTCTAACTCCGAATGCAACACAATGAGAAGGATTAAAAATGAATTCACGTCCCATTGGGATGGACTATTGTCACAACCTGATGATAGAGTTATTGTTCTTGGTGCCACCAACATGCCATTTGACCTTGATGATGCAGTTATAAGACGGTTCCAGCGCAGGTAGAACCGCACATTTTTTACCATCTTTGATGATTAGTAGGTTGTCATAAGAAACAAAAAGTAGGTCTAAAATATTCACTAGATTGAGTCTACCTTTGGATAAATAAATCTTGTGCTGTTAACTATACAAACTCACCAGAAGGTTAAGGGTTCAAAACATGGAATCTAACATACTGTGATTCTAACATCTTGATGTCAATTTGGAGCAGGATCATGGTTGGTCTTCCTTCTGCTGAGAACAGGGAAACAATTTTGAAAACTCTTCTAGCCAATGATAAACATGAAGATATAGACTTCAAAGAGCTTTCAACTATGACAGAAGGATATAGTGGAAGTGATCTTAAGGTTCATTTTGTTGCTCATTCTCTATTTCTTATTCCTATTTTTTGTTTGTGGTGATGATGATATATTTGACATTAGTTTCTGTGAACAACAGAACCTGTGCGCGACTGCAGCTTATCGCCCCATTAAGGAGCTAATACAACAGGAGATGAATAAAAATAAGGACAAGGTAGTTACTAAATCACTTCTAAATTCTAATAATGTGATAGTTAAAATGATCTCAATGACTCTATCCAATGTGTGTAGTGTTCATGTGCTTTAAAGCTAAGTAATAAGCACTTATTTCAGAAAAGTAAGACAAATGAGTCAGAAGGCACTTCTTACATCACTAGAGATGAAGATAAAGATGATCAAGTAATTCCCCTCAGGCCATTAAACATGGAAGACATGAGACAGGCAAAGAAAAAGGTGTTGGACTTTAAACTGCTCACTTTTCAATTGCTTTATTTCTATCACCTTATTTAAGCTTATCTACTAACATAAGCACTTGTTTTTAAGCTTGTTTCTATAAGCTCTTCAGGATAGCTTATGAAAACAACTTACGACTTATAAGAAAAAAATCCGACTTGATTTTATCTTGTCTTGTAATAAAGATAGCTTATACATAAACACTTAGATGCATAGAATACTTATTTCCCGCCAAATACTTATATCTATGCAAAGAAATTGATAGATGCATGTGTAAATACAGGTGGCTGTAAGTGTTGGTGCAGAAGGATCAATAATGCATAGGTTGAAAGAGTGGAATGATTTGTATGGAGAAGGAGGTTCAAGGAAGAAAAAGGAGCAGTTCAGTTATTTCATTTAGATTGTGGATATAGTATATTTTAACCAAAAGCATTAATTATTTAGATTTATTAGGATATATCTTTTTATTTATTTAATGTTTGAGTATATATATAAGATAATTATGTGTCGAAAGTAAACGGGCAACAAACAGCGCCGTTAAAAAACTGTTTGAGATATCTTGATTTTGAAAATAGAATTGATGAATTTTTTATCTAATAGCATTCAAATATTCTAAACTAGATTACTTCCATCTAATATTCCACCGTATGATGTCAATTTTGTGGCTATAACAAACTATTATACTTAAAAAATTAGTTTGAAGTCATTTTTGTAGCATGGTCCATGGTTAGTTAGGTTAAGAGTGAATAAACATTGATTAAATTAGATTATGATTATCTAAAAGAAATGATTTTATTATGGGTAAATTTAGGTATATTTTTTAATTGTTTTTTGTATGGTTCTTAACTTAATTATCTATGATTTTTCTAAATTCATTATTATTTTTAAAGTTTGTTATAACTAAAAAAAATGTATTTCGTGTTGAGAATCATACGACATACATTTTTTTTATACACATATTTAACCACTTATTATCAACTAAATTTTCATATTTTTTATAATTTACTAATAATTTGGTCCTAAATTTATATGCTTAATATCAATTTATTCCTAACATATTTTTTAAATGACAAATATGAGTACAATTTAAGTAGATCAGAACCTTTTTAAAATATTTATAAGATAAAAATAAAAAAAAGATTTATTTGAGGGTGTCTTATTAATACTATTACTCCTATTTTAGAAGATAACATTTTTAAAATTCTTTTAGGTATAATAACATTTTTAAATTATATACACAAATATATAAAAGAATACTTAAGAGGAATTTTAGGGAAAATTACATAGAGAATGGAAACATGTATTTAATTTAAAATTTGGGCCAAATACAACCATTTTTTTTGAACCCAATTTTTATTTACATTTAGTAGGCATACTCTAAAAAAAGTAAGAAAATATTTACCAAAATAAAATAAAATAAAAAAGTAAGAAAAAAATTATACTGTAATTGAAAAAGAGATTATAAATTAAGTGACAAGATATTATTTAAGAACCAAAAAATAGTCTCAAAGACCAAAAGACTATAACAGTGTAACGTTGTTCCCGGTCTTTCTTTCTCTCTGTTTCTTGTTGCAAACTGTATGAAACATTCATCTATTTTCTATAAACTTCACTGATCCTGATACCCTTTTGCGAGAATCGATAGCTACTGTGTTAAAGGACCAAACTTTTTGTAGTTGATCAAATTGGGTTTTTTTTTTTTTGTGTATAGAAGGTTGTGATGGAAAAGAAGAACATTTTGTGGTTTACAGCATTAGTTGTTGCTTTTGGGTTTGGGGTGGGATTTGGAATATGGGTTGGTGATTTGTTGGCAGGGATTGGGTTTGGTGTGGGACTTGGAATATGGGTTTATTTTGTAGGTGATCATCATTCTTCTAAACAGATTTTTGAGGATCAGATTATGATGGAGGAGCTCATGAAATTAGTAATTGATGGGAAGGATAGTGAAGTTACATTTGATAATTTTCCTTATTTCTTAAGGTATTATAATGTGTTAGGTACTTAGGTTATCAAAGATTTTTTCTTTTTCTGATTTGAATCTTTGAATTACACTTGAAATTTATTGTGTTAGTATCTATGAAGCACGGACCCTCCTCAGATTAGGCGTGTCCCTGTAGGATAGCTCAAGTAGTAAGAGCTGGGGACATGTGAGTTGGGTAGGAGGAGGTCCAGAGATCAATCTCTCAATCTCTGGTGGGAGCAATTTATATTTCTGATGTACCAAAAAAAGATTAGTCGTGTCCCGATGCCAGTGACACTTATAATTAAATTGAATTGAATTAAGTAATTTTTCAAAATTTTATCCTTGTCCACGTGTCGGTGTCTGTGTCCGCGTAGGTGCTTCATAGGTTAGTATCTATGTTTATGTGGCAAATTTTAATATAGACCATGATCCACGGTTGACAAACACTTGAAAATGTTCAAAACTCTTCCAATAACAAAATTTCAAGTTATTCTCTTACTCTCCATGATTAACCCTTCATCTTATGTTTCAATATGATGATTGAATTGACAGAGAAAAAATCCAAATTTCGTTGACAACTGTTGGATATTTTCATTTAAAACATGACTTTTCCAAGCACACGAGGAACCTTTCGCCAGTAAGCCGAGCTATTTTGCTTTCTGGACCTGCAGGTGTGTTATTATATACAAGTTCTCTCCTGTCATTTAAAAATTACAAATCCTACAACTAACACTAGTGATATTTTAATTTTTGAAGAATTTTATCAGGAAAAGCTTTCCGAAGCTTTAGCACATTACTTTGAATCGAAGTTACTCTTTCTAGATGTTAATAACTTCTCCTCGAAGGTAGTTTTTTTTTTTACATCTTTTCACTTTTTCAGCTTTGATTTGTGTTATATATGTAGTCATTCCTTCATGTTTTCGTTTGTACAGATGCAGGCCAAATACGGATGTCCTACAAAAGAACCAGTAAGTTTTGTCACCTCAACATTTTGTTTGTGCTCCACATTAAGAACTGAAGATACTTCTCTTTTTACTCCGTATTAATGTGTTTTTTCTAACATAGTTGTTCCCTGAATGTATTTTGAATTTGTTAAGTGAATTAGCGATAATACTAATCACTAATGCGGGGAACGTTTTTTGCCATTCTTCACTTTCCTACACTGACGGACACAATTAATAGTTTTTGGTCCATAGTGAAAAATTTCTAACTTGTTGCTTATATTAGTATTTTAAAAGGTCCATATCTGAGGCGACTCGGGAGTGTGTGTCTGCTTTATTTAGTTCCCTGCCAATCCTCCCATCAACAGCTGCGATTAGAGGTACTAAAGGAAGTAGCATTTAAAGTTTCTGAACATGAAATTTCATGTTTTTATAATTACTTGTTATGGAGTTTATTCGTTCACGACTTCAAGGCATTAAATGGTTTAACAATATATCCATATATTTATGATTATATATACAAGTACATTATATTTTCATGTTTAGAACATCAAGTTACCTTCTATTGCACGTTTTTGGGCCTACTCAGCATTCCCATTGACTGATTTTATCAGTTTGTTAATTCTGTAGTGTACTTTATATGCTTGTTGATATGTAAATTAATTTGTTACTTAATGTTTTTAACTTGAATAGTGTAACTAGATCTTGTCAGTAAGATTCTCTTAGTAATTTTACACTTGTTTTGATTAGATCCTGTACATTAACATTCAAGTTCTTAAGATGATCTTTGTGCATGATATTATAACAACCTTCTACAATAACATGCTTACTGCTTTAGCTTTTGTTTTCAGCTCCTTTGAAATCCAAAAGCCGCTACTTTTTTGATGAAAAGCTTTTCCTAAATTCACTCTACAAGGTAAATATATCACTGAAAGCTTATGATATCTCAATTTTGCATTATATCAAATAAAGCTAGTCCTATGTTACGATTTATTTGTAATGGGTTCAGTTTTAACAAGAAAAACTATTGTAATCTTTACAGGTCTTGGTTTCTATATCAGAAACTGGATCTGTTATTTTATACATCAAGGATGTTGAGAAGATCTTTCTTCAATCACCAAGGATGTACAGTTTGTTCCAAAAGCTATTAAATAAACTTTCAGGATCAGTGTTGGTACTCGGTTCCCGGAATTATGATTTAAAAGATAAATGTATAAAAGTTGATAAAAAACTCACTAAGTTATTCCCTTACAACATTGATATCAAACCGCCTCAAGATGAGAGTCAACTTAAAATCTGGAAAGGCCAACTAAAAGAGGCCACGAAAAAGACTCAGTTGATAGACTACACCAGCCGCATTGCTAAAGTGCTTACAGCAAATGACCTTAATTGTGATGACTTGGATACAATCAGCCATACTGACATGAGGCTACTCAGTAAGAACGCCAAAGAGATTGTGGCATCTGCAATTTTTTATCACTTGAAGAATACCGAAAATCCAGAATACCGAAATGGAATCCTAATTATATCGGCCAAGAGGTAAAGGTCTTGGAAATGGCTGTTTATGTAATTCAATAAGAAAAAGAATTTCTGTTTACTAATATTGGATATATGCAGTTTGTGCCATGTATTGAGTCTGTTCCAGGAGGGTGAAAGCGGTGAGAAGGATGATAAGAAGACTATAAAAGAATCGAAAAAGGTTTGTCAACAATTTTTCTGTCAGAGCATAATGATTCATCAGATGAATAGTCCAAGCAAGAAAATATGCGATAGTTGGTTGAATGCTTTACTTAACTTGTTAAGTTTTTTTTTTTTTTTTTCATTTTCTTTACTATCAGAATGATGCCAGAAACGATAAGCCAAACAAGTCAAACAAAGACGGGGATATTAAAGCTTCTGCAAAAGCAGATGTATGATCAGTTTCTAATTAAATAACGAAATGTATATAATCTTTTTTATGCTGCAAAATATATATGCAGTTCATGATATGTAAGCTGCTCAGATTTTATGTTTAACTCATATTCGTTATTTTGCATTGCCGTTAAATTATGCATGCTTGCAGAAAGTTTGCCCTGACAATGCCTTTGAGGAGAGGAGTGTGATAGTTTTTTTTCTTTCCATCTGACGGAAGTGTGATAGTTGAAGTCTTACTTAACTAACTGAGAATTTTCTTTCTTTGTTCTATTTATTTTCAGGATGGTGCTGGAAAAGATAAATCAAAAGGGTCAAAGAAAGACAGGGATATTAAAGCTTCTTCCAAAACAGATGTATGATCAGTTTCTAATTAAATAACCAAATACATATAAACTTTTTATCTTGCAAAAAATATGCAGTTCATGATATTTAAGCTCGGGTTTTATGTTTAACTCATTTCCATTTGTTTTCCGTTGCCATTAATTTATGCTTGCAGATTTATTTTTCGAACATTCCCTATGAGGAGCGCATAGGACAAGAACTTGTCCCTGCAGATATGATAGATGTGAGTTTTTCAGATATTGGTGCATTGGATGATGTTAAAGAATTACTTCAAGAAGCGGTTATGCTTCCCCTTAGAAGACCAGATCTATTCAAAGGTAATGGGATTCTGAAGCCATGTAAAGGTGTGTTACTTTTTGGACCTCCTGGTACAGGAAAAACAATGCTTGCAAAAGCAATTGCAAATGAAGCTGGAGCAAGTTTCATTAATGTCTCTTCGTCCACCATCACTAGCATGTGGTTAGGACAAGCTGAAAAGAACGTCCGAGCTCTGTTTTCAGTAGCAGAAAAGGTTGCCCCAACTATTATTTTCATTGATGAAGTTGATAGCATGCTTGGGCAACGATCTACAGGTTATGAGCACAACTCAATGAGAAGGGTTAAAAATGAGTTCATGTCCCGTTGGGATGGACTATTGTCAAAACCTGATGACAAGATTATTGTTCTTGGTGCCACCAACATGCCATTTGACCTTGATGATGCAGTTATAAGACGGTTCCAGCGCAGGTAGAACCACCATTTGTCATGAATCACGATCATATGTTGCTTTTGATCAATTGCAATCATTCGAACAACAAGCGTTCATTATCTTCATCGTCTTTAGTGATTAGTTATTTTCTCGTAGGAAACAAAAAAGTTTCTGATAAACATAGATTTCATTAAATTTTGTTTCGAGTAAAAGTCTAAAATTTAATCTTTTTAAATATGATTAAATTCTTCACTAGATTGAATCTACCTTCAGACAAATAAACCATGTTCAGTTAACTATGCAAGAATAACAACTCTGAAAACTCATGAGAAGTTTGAGGGTTCAAATCCTGGAAACTAACATAATCCGCTAATTTATTAAGAGACTAACATTACCTGTTAAAAAAACCGTGCAAGAATAACAACTCCTTAACTTGGAGCACTGAATGAAGCATCCGTTAGGCCTATCATTGCACGGTTTGGTTTCATGATATGATGCAGACTATTGTTTTTGAGATATGTGATTGACATTTCTGTTTGTGGAAATTTTGAGCAGGATCATGGTTGGTCTTCCGTCTGCTGAAAACAGGGAAACAATCTTGAAAACTCTTCTAGCTAAGGATAAACATGAAGATATAGACTTCAAAGAGCTTTCAACTATGACAGAAGGATATAGTGGAAGTGATCTGAAGGTTCATTTTGTTTGTCATTCTCTATTTATAGTTCCCTACTTTGGGTTTAAGGTGATATTCTATTAACATTCATTTCTGTAAACAGAACTTATGCGTGACTGCAGTACATCGCCCCCTTAAGGAGCTAATACAACAGGAGAAAGAAAAAGAAATGGTAGTTACTTAATTACTTCTAATAATATGATTGTTAAAATGAGTCCTTTTCTTCAAAGCTACGGAATAACCATTTATTTCAGAAAAAGAGGGAAAAAGTGGAGGAAGCTGAAACTTCGGAAGATGCTTCCAATGCTACCGAAGAAGATAAAGAAGATCAAGTGATTGACCTCAGGCCTTTAAACATGGAAGACATGAGACAAGCAAAGAAAAAGGTTTGTCGGACTTTAAACAGTTCACTTCAATTGTAAGAGTTAGGCTTGTTTCTATCTATTGGCATAAGCACTTGTGAGTTGTGAGACTGTTTGATAAAAATTACGGAAACAACTTATGACATTCACCTTTGTTACTTATTCCATGAGTTTCAACTTTCAATTAACCCAACTTTTTTCGTCAAAATAAATTAATTAACCCTACTTTCCATTTATCAATGAATAGTGCACCATGGATAAGAGAGACAGAATAAGAATAAGATAAGTGAGACACTTGTTGAGTCCTCTTATTTAGTTCTCCATGTACATGATCTAGTTATACATTTTGTTGAAGATTTTAAGCTAAACTATTTAACGAAGTCACCCGAATGGAAGAATGAATAGTGAATACCTTATCTTCTTCCAGCTAAATACTTATTTTTATGTATAGAAATTGATATTTGGACGTGTAAATACAGGTGGGTGCGAGTTTTGCTGCAGAAGGATCAATAATGAACAGGTTGAAGGAGTGGAATGATTTGTATGGAGAAGGAGGTTCTAGGAAAATAGAAGAGCAGCTCAGTTATTTCTTTTAGATTGTGGAAACCAATTTATATGGTCACATCAATATTAACCCAAAGGATATAGTATATTTTAACCAAAGCATTAATGATTCAGTAGAGATATTGAACTTAAAACATATATACTAGAGATTGTGAAAGAAATCTAATGTGAATAGATTTATTAATCCCAAGACATCATGCACCATGTTTGGGAGAATCTTGATTTTATGTTACAATGTTTCTTTTTTCTTTTTCAGAAAGAAGTAAATTATGCTAAACCCCTTTTTTTTTACTCAAATATGCCAACAGTTAAATTTTATAAATGTGATTATGTAGTATAGCAGCACTGTTTATTGAGTTTGGTTCATTTATTTACGCGAATGGTCTTGCATTGCATGGGACAGTCACCAATGCGAAGCAAATACTCGTATCACCATGATTTTTACGTGGTACGAGTATATTTGAATTTAATTTTTTTATAGAGATAATCAAATAAGTAGTCACCAATGCGAAACAAATACTCCCTCCGGTCTTATATATAAGAAACAATTTATTTTTTAGATACATTAAAAAATTGATGTATCTAGTCTATATTGTTGACTAGATACACCAAGTTCTCAATGTATCTAAAAAGAGAATATTTTCTTATATATAGGATCGGAAGGAGTATATATTTGGATTGTTAAACCATTTGGTTACGAGATAGAGATAGTCTTTACTCTTTAGGTATCTTGATTGGTGCAAAGATATCTTGATTTTAAAGAGAAAAAGAAATTTATTTCTTTATTTTTCATAATTTACTAAAAATTTGGTCTCCAAATTTATCCGCTTCATAAGAATTTATTCGTAACATTTATTAAATGACTACTATGAGTACAATTTCACTTGGGTCATAATTTTTTTTGAAATATTCATAAATTTATAGATCTATTTGAGGATGTGTTATTAATATTACTCCTATTTTGGAAGATAACATTTAAAATTTTCATTTTCTAAGTATAATAATATTTTTAATAATACTGTCAAAAAAAACATTTTTAAATCATACATGTCAATATATATATAATTTTTAAATCATATTTTGTTTCCCTACTCTACGCGCCAAACAGATTAAAACAAAAAAAGTTTATAATGTGATGTTTTATCTTATACTGTGCTGTTTTATCTTATACTGCGTCGTCCAGTACTTACACTTTAACGGATCAAACACACCCTAAAAGTGACAAGAGAATATTTAAGAATAAAGAAATTGACTCGAGAAATTATTCAGAATTCATCCCAAAATCAGATTAGTTGGTTCAATGGGCTAAACAAATAAAATAAACAGTGTACCATTGTTTGTTCCCGGTCTTTCTTTCTCTCTCTGTTTCTTGCAAAACTCTATGAAAATGAAACCTTCATCTACTTTCTTCCTATAAACTTCAGTAATAGTAATCTTGATACCCTTTTGTGAGAATCAACAGACACTGTGTGAAATGACCAAACTTTTTTCCTCTTTTGTTTTTTGGACGAAGTAGTAGCAAAATTTTGAGGTTAAGAGTGAGTAGCTAGGTTGTGATGGAACAGAAGTATGTTTTGTGGTTATCAGCATTTGTTACTGTTGTTGTTTCGGGACTAATTATATGGCTTCAAGATGAGAAAAATGCTTTCTTGGCAGCACGGTGTGTTGGGATTGGGTTGTTTGGTTTAGGACTTGCAATATGGTTTCATTTTGGAAGTTCAAAGAAAGACATTCATATTATTAAAGCTTCTGCAAAATCAGATGTAAGATTTTAATATCTACTCAAATACTCTTGTTTTTTAGGATTTTCGTTACTTTTATTTCGAACTTTTGTTAATTGAAAATTTCATACAGAGACTGAAACCAAAATTCCGTGTATATATAGAGACAAAATTGATAGTTAGTTAAGCCTTAATAAATAGTGTAATATTGTTGAAGTAAAAAACAGTGTAATATTGTTCCCAGTCTTTCTTTATCCCTTTTACATGCAAACTCTATGAAACCCTTCATCTACTTTCTATAAACTTCAATAATGTTGATACCCTTTTGCGAGAATCGATAGCTTCTGTGTTAAAGAACCAAACTTTTCGGGATGAAGTAGTAGCAAATGTTTCGTCGTTGAACAAATTGGGGATTTTTTACCTACTTTTTATTGTGTATAGGTTATGATGGAACAGAAGCATAATTTGTTGTTAGCAATACTAATAGCAGCATTTGTTATTGCGGTTGGGTGTGGTATAGCAATATGGGTTGATGATGATGATGTTAAAGCTTCGTGTGCAGCAGTGATTGTTGGGACTTGTTTGGGTGTAGGACTTATATGGGTTGATTTTGGAGGTGCCGGAAAAGATAAATCAAAAGGGTCAAACAAAGACATGGTTATTAAAGCTTCTGCAAAAACAAATGTATGTATGATCAGTTTCTAATTAAATAACCAAATGTATATAATCTTTTTTATGTTGCAAAATATATGCAGTTCATGATATGTAAACTCGGCTTTTATGTTTAACTCATTTCCATTAATTTATCCATGCTTGCAGGAAAATCCTCCTAACACCTCTGAGGAGTGCATAAGAAAACAGATTATACCTGCAAATAAGATAGGGGTCACTTTTTCAGATATTGGTGCATTGGATGATGTTAAAGAATCGCTTCATGAATCTGTTATGCTTCCCCTTAGAAGACCAGATCTATTCAAAGGTAATGGGATTCTGAAGCCATGTAAAGGTGTGTTACTTTTTGGACCTCCCGGCACAGGAAAAACAATGCTTGCAAAGGCAATTGCAAATGAAGCTGGAGCAAGTTTCATTAATGTCTCTTCCTCCACCATCACTAGCATGTGGTTAGGACAAGCCGAAAAGAATGTCCGAGCTCTGTTTTCAGTAGCAGCAAAGGTTGCCCCAACTATTATTTTCATTGATGAAGTTGATAGCATGCTTGGGCAGCGGGGGTCTAATTTTGAATGCAGCGCAACGAGAAGGGTTAAAAATGAATTCATGTCCCATTGGGATGGACTATTGTCAAAACCTGATGAAAGAGTTATTGTTCTTGGTGCCACCAACATGCCATTTGACCTTGATGATGCAGTTATAAGACGGTTCCAGCGCAGGTAGAACCGCACATTATTCATCATCTTTGATGATTAGTAGGTTGTCATAAGAAACAAAAGACTTACTCACAAACATTGATTTTCATTAAATTTTGTTTTAAATATAGGTCTAAAATTTATCCTTTGAAAAACTGATTAAATTATTCACTATATTAAGATCTCATGGCTCTGATTCTAACATCTTCCTATAAAATGATTTGTGGATGAAATCTCTGTTGATGTTGATGTTGATTTTGAGCAGGATCATGGTTTGTCTTCCTTCTGCTGAGAACAGGGAAACAATTTTGAAAACTCTTCTAGCTAATGATAAACATGAAGATATAGACTTCAAAGAGCTTTCAACTATGACAGAAGGATATAGTGGAAGTGATCTTAAGGTTCATTTTGTTGCTCATTCTCTACTTTGGGTTTCTGGTGATAATTTATTGACATAGATTTCTTTATACAGAACTTGTGCATTACTGCAGTATATCGACCCCTTAAGGAGTTAATACAACAGGAGAAGGAAAAAGAAATGGTAGTTACTTAATTACTTCTAATAATATGATTGTTAAAATAGGTCATTTTCTGCAAAGCTAAGGAGTAACCATTTATTTCAGAAAAAGAGGGGAAAAGTAGCAGAAGCTGAAATCTCAAAAGATGCTCCCATTGCTACCGAAGAAGATAAAGAAGATCAAGTGATTGCCCTCAGGCCTTTAAACATGGAAGACATGAGACAAGCAAAGAATAAGGTTTGTTTGACTTTACTTTGTTCACTTCAATTGTTATAGAGTTAGGGCTTGTTTCTAATGACTTATTTGAGCTTATCTATTGACTTGTGAGACTGTTTGGAAACAACTGATGACATGTCCATTAGATGTTTTCAACTTATTGGCATTCACCTTTGTTAGTTATTCCTGAGTTTTAACTTTTAATTAACCCTACTTTCCATTTATCAATGAATATTGCACCATGGTTTATGTCTTACCTTGTGACTCACTAGGAGTACACTTATGATCCGTTTGATGACCGAATTAGATAAGTTATCGTATTCATAAATCATATCCTGCCTCAATCCATTGCTATCAGATGAGAGAGACACTTGTTCAATCCTCTTTTTTAGTTCTCCATGTACATGATCAAATTATACATTTTGTTGACGAGTTTAAGCTAAATTATTTAACATATAGTCAGTCACCCATATGGAAGAATGAATATCTTGTCTTGTTCCAGCTGAATACTTATTTTTATGCATAGAAATTTATAGTTGCATCATTGCTTGTGTAAATACACAGGTGGCTGCAAGTTTTGCCGCAGAAGGATCTGCAATGAACAGGTTGAAGGAGTGGAATGATTTGTATGGAGAAGGAGGTTCAAGGAAGAAAGAGGAGCAGCTCAGTTATTTCTTTTAGATTGTGGAAACCAATTTTAATATGGTCACATACTCTCATCAATATTAACCCAAAGGATATAGTATATTTTAACCAAAGCATATTAATTACTCAGTGTAGAGATATTGAACTCAAAAAATACTAGATTTTTAAAGAAATCTTATGTGAATAGATTTATTAATCCCAAGACATCATGCACCATGTTTGGAAGAATCTTGATTTTATGTTACAGTGCTTCTTTTATCTTTTTCAGAAAGAGTGAATTATGCTAAACCCTTTTCTTTACACAAGTATGCCAACAGTTAAATTTTATAAATTGATCATGTAGTAGCACCTATGTTTATTGAGTTTGGTTCAATTATTTATGTGAATCATCTTGCATAGGACAGCAAAGTCAGTGGTCTTTAAACTGAACACCAAAGTTCAAAGTATTGATCATAGAAATTTATGACATGTTGAAGTATTGAAAATTTGTGAAAGTTTGCAGCACAAGAAATAATCATAATTTTTACATGGGACGAGTATATTTGTATTTAATTTTTTTAAAGAGATAATTAAATATGTTGTCACCAATGCGACACAAATATATATTTGGATTGTTAAACCATTTGGTTAGTTAGCTACGAGATAGATCTTAGAATTTTGCATATAAAAATGATGAGGTAAAATTATTTTTAGACAGTCTTTACAATTGGGTGCATGCCAATAAAGAGAGAAAAAAAAAGGGTGTCGAAATTTATTTCTATATTTTTCATAATTTACAAATAATTTGGTCCCTAAATTTAAATTTATCTTTTTTTTATTTTTTAATTTTTTTTTTGGTCAAGAAATTGAAATTTATCTATGTACCAAAAAAAAAAATTGTTTGAAATATTCATAAATTTATATACTATCTATTTGAGAGTGTCTTATTAATATTACTCTTATTTTGGAAGATAATATTTTAAAATTTTCATTTTTTTTAGGTATAACAACATTTTAGGGAAAATTACATAAAGAATGGAAAGATTAATTTCACTACTATTTTTCTAAAATATCTCCAGCCCTAAATAAATAATTTAAATTAAATCAGCCAATGTATTTAATTTAAAATTTAGGCCAAATATAACCATTTTTGTTAAGCTATTTTTATCTACATTTAGTAGGCATACTATCTAAAAAAAATCTAAAAAGTAGAAAATTATTTTTTGCGCCCCTGATATATCTCATGTGTCCCCGAAAATGACCAGAATACTCTCTAAGTTTGCTACTTAAATAACAAACAATATTTTTCATGACTCAACCTACATTTTCCGCCCCTCATGGAGAAATTTTTTATGAAAGAACACATTTTGTTGTCCAAATAAAAAACTTAGTTTGCACTTTAATTAATGAATTTTATCAAAATTTAACTACTATTCAATACCATATTTTGATTGACACATATGATATAGTTCTATAAATTGAAATATCTTTATTTTTTAATCAATAACCAATTATTATAAATTGAAATATGATATAATTACATTTATGTGTATGATCTTTTGATTTGCCCGTAATTATCTAATAATATCGACCAATCACACTTAGAAAGGCATGTTTCATATTTTACCTTTTAAACAATATTTTATTCAACAAAAAGAATACAATGAAAGTGAAAAAAATATTTGATTTTTATAACGTTTACGTAGTAAATAGCACCGTTTTACAATTCATTAGACCATCTCCAATGGTAGGTGCTTATCAAGTAGTACCTAATAAGAACCGGTACCTATTAAGTACTACCATTGGAGCACATGCAAAAATGATATTTATTAAGTACCTATTCTTATTTAAGCACTTTCTCTCTCATGGTTCTTAATGGGTCCCACATTCTTTAATACTGTATATTATTTTATTTTCTACCACAATTAATACACTACCAAAAATTAAAGAAAAATAATAATTAATTATTAAATTAAATGATATAGAGTTATTGGTGGGACCCATTAAGAACTTTTTAGAGAAGTGTTGGGTTGGAGAGAGTGAGTGCTTATTAAATACTTTTATTAAAAAATTATAAAAAAGTGATGTGTACAGGTGGAACCCGTCAAGTACTCAAATATTGAATTCTCCATGTCTTAGTTACGCATCAAACATCAAAAAGGTAAAAATGGTAAAGCAAGTGGCACAGAAGATTGTCAGGGAGCGAAACGTAAAAGTAAGAAGATATTTACCAAAAAAAGAAAAAATTATAAGTTAGTGACCAGAGAACATTTCCAAAAATAGACTATAACAGTGTAAGTTAACGTTGTTTTGTTCCCGGTCTTTTTTTCTGTCACTGTCACTTGCAAACTCTATGAAACCTTTCATCTACTTTCTATAAACTTCAGTGATCTTGATACCCTTTTGCGAGAATCAATAGCTACTGTGTTAAAGGATCAAACTTTTCTTCTCTATTGGGTAAAGTTGTGATGGAACAGAAGTATGTTTTGTGGTTATCAGCATTTGTTGTTGTTGTTGTTGTGTCTGTGGGAGTAGGAATATGGGTTGATGATGTAAAAAACGTTTTGTTGGCAGGGATTGGGTTAGGTGTGGTACTTGGAATATGGGTTGATTTTGTAGGTGATCATGATTCTATTCAGATTTTTGAGGATCAGATTTTCATGGAGGTGAAGAAGTATGGTTTTTTGTTAGCAGCATTTGTTGTTTCGGTTGGGTTTGGCGCGGGACTAGGATTATGGGTTGATGAGAAAAACGCTTTGTTAGCAGCAGTGAGTGTTGGGACTGGGTTGGGTTTGGGACTTGGAAAATGGGTTGATGAGAAAAACGCTTTGTGGGCAGCACTGAGTGTTGGGACTGGGTTGGGTGTGGGTCTTGGAATATGGGTTGATGATGAGAAAATTGCTTTGTGGGCAACACTGAGTGTTGCAACTGGGATGAGTGTGAGACTTGGAATATGGGGTGATCATGATTCTAATCAGATTTTTAAGGATTATAGTGTGATGGAACAAAAGGATGTTTTGTTGTTAGCAATAGCAGCATTTGTTGTTGCAGTTGGGTTTGGTATAGGAATATGGATTGATGATGATGATATGAAAAACACTTTGTTGGCATCACTGATTGTTGGGACTTGTTTGGGTGTAGGACTTATTATATGGGTTGATTTTGGAGATAAATCAAAAGGGTCAAAGAAAGACATGGATATTAAAGCTTCATCAAAATCAGATGTAAGATTAGTTTCTAATTAAATAACCAAATGTATATTTTTTTATGTTTAACTCATTTCCATTTGTTTTGCGTTGCCATTAATTTATGCATGCTTGCAGATAATTTGTTCGAACAATGCCTATGAGGAGCGCATAAGACAAGAGCTTGTCCCTGCAGATAAGATAGAGGTGACTTTTTCAGATATTGGTGCATTGGATGATGTTAAAGAATCACTTCATGAAGCTGTTATGCTTCCCCTTAGAAGACCAGATCTATTCAAAGGCAATGGGATTCTGAAGCCATGTAAAGGTGTGTTACTTTTTGGACCTCCCGGCACAGGAAAAACAATGCTTGCAAAGGCCATTGCAAATGAAGCTGGAGCAAGTTTCATTAATGTCTCTTCATCCACCATCACTCACATGTGGCTCGGACAAGCTGAAAAGAGCGTCCGAGCTCTGTTCTCAGTAGCGGCAAAGGTTGCCCCAACTATTATTTTCATTGATGAAGTTGATAGCATGCTTGCACAGCGGGGGTCTAACTCCGAATGCAACGCAATGAGAAGGATTACAAATGAATTCATGTCCCATTGGGATGGACTATTGTCAAAACCTGATGGGAGCGTTGTTGTTCTTGGTGCCACCAACAGGCCATTTGACCTTGATGATGCAGTTATAAGACGGTTCCAGCGCAGGTAGAACCGCACATTTTTTACCATCTTTGATATCCAGCACTAGGTTGTCATAAGAAACAAAAAGTGGCATCTTTGATATCCAACGCGGACGCTCCTTGGATTAGGCGTGTCCCAGTGTCGGACATGTGTCAGTGTCCTTGTCAGTGTCCGTATTTCATAGCTCACAAACATTGATTTTCATTCAATTTTTTTTTAAGTAAAGGTCTAAAGTTTAACCTTTGAAAACATGATTAATTTATTCACTAGATGAAGTGTACCTTTAGATAAATAAATCTTGTGCTGTTAACTGTGCAAACTCACCAGAAGGTTAAGGGTTCAAATCATGGAATCTAACTTATAATGATTCAAACATCTTGATGTCAAATTTGAGCAGGATCATGGTTGGTCTTCCATCTGCTGAAAACAGGGAAACAATCTTGAAAACTCTTCTAGCTAAGGATAAACATGAAGATATAGACTTCAAAGAGCTTTCAACTATGACAGAAGGATATAGTGGAAGTGATCTTAAGGTTCATTTTGTTGCTCATTCTCTATTTCTAGTTCCCTACTTTGGGTTTTTAGTGATATTCTATTGACATAAATTTCTGTAAACAGAACTTGTGCATGACTGCAGTATATCGCCCCCTTAAGGAGCTACTGCAACAAGAGAAAGAAAAAGAAATGGTAGTTTTTTAATTACTCCTAATAATATGATAGTTAAAATGGGTAATTTTCTGCAAAGCTAAGGAATAACCATTTATTTCAGAAAAAGAGGGAAAAAGTGGAGGAAGCTGAAACCTCGAAAGATGCTTCCAATGCTACCGAAGAAGATCAAGTGGTTGCCCTTAGGCCTTTAAACATGGAAGACATGAGACAAGCAAAGATTAAGGTCTGTTGGACTTTAAACTGTTCACTTTAATTGTTGTAGAGTTAGGCTTGTTTCTATCAGCATATTTGAGCTTTTATCTATCTATTGGCATAAGCACTTGTGAGACTGTTTGATAAAAATTACAGAAACAACTAAGACGTGTCCATAAGTTGTTTTCAGCTTTTTGCCAATCACCTTTGTTACTTATTCCACAAGTTTCAACTTTCAATTAACCCTACTTTTTTTCGTCAAAATAAATGAATTAACCCTAGTTTCCATTTATCAACGAATGTTGCACCATGGTTTGTCTTACCTTGTGACAGAATATGATAAGTTTTCATAATCATATCTTGTCTCAATCCATTGCTATCAGATAAGAAAGACACCTGTTCGATCCTCTTATTTAGTTCTCCATGTTCATGATCTAATTATACATTTTGTTGAGGATTTTTAAGCTAAGGTATATAACATAAAGTCGCCCCATATGGAAGAATGAATATCGCGTCTTCTTCCAGATGAATACATATTGCTATGCATAGAAATTGATTGATGCATGTGTAAATACAGGTGGCTGCAAGTTTTGCTGTAGAAGGATCAGTAATGAAGAGGTTGAAGGAGTGGAATGATTTGTATGGAGAAGCAGCTTCAAGGTAGACAGAGGAGCAGCTCAGTTATTTCCTTTAGATTGTGGAAACCAATTTTAATATGGTCACATAAGGATATAGTATATTTTAACCAAAGTTTTAATTATTCAGTAGAGATATTGAACTCAAAACACATATACTAGATTGTTAAAGAAATCTAATGTGAATAGATTTATTAATCCCAAGACATCATGCACCATGTTTGAGAGAATCTTGATTTTATGTTACAATGTTTCTTTTTTCTTTTTCAGAAAGAAGTAAATTATGCTAAACCCTTTTAGTACTCAATTATGCCAACGGTTAAGTTTTATAAATTGATTATGTAGTAGTACGTATCACTGTTTATTGAGTTTTGGTTTAATTATTTACGTGAATCATCTTGCATAGGACAACAAAAGTCAGTGGTCTTTAAACTGAACATAAAAGGTCAAAGTATTGATCATGCAAACATCTTAAATGTTGAAGTATTGAAGATTTGTGAAAGTTAATTTGTCTAAACAAGAAATAATCATGATTTTTACATGGTACGGGTATATTTGAATTTAATCATACGAAAATCACCTAAAAAAATATACATAAGTCTTGTCCTAAACAGTCAAATTGGTCCTATACATAAGTATTTTTTCAACGATATATTTAACCACTTTTTTTTTTTGACGAGAATATAGTTAACCACTTGTTATCAACTAAGTTCCTATATAACCCAAGGGGTGTGGTTGAGTGGTTGGGGTTCATCCTCCCTTAACCAAGGGTCGAGGGTTCGATTCTCACCTTGGGTATGGAGCAACTTTAAATCCTTGGGCCAGCTATCCCACCCTTCGAGGTGCCTCCAATCTAGCGAAAGAATAGTCACTGTGTTCGGCGGTAGATATCCGGGCCTCGACAAAAAAAAAACTAAGTTCTATATTTTTTTATAATTTCTAACATATTTTGTAAATGATTAATATGAGTACAATTTGACCGATTCATAATCTTTTTTGAAATAGTCATAAATTTATAGTACTAGGATCCGAACCCGCGCCAAGTGCGGGAAAAAATTCAATTAAATAAAATAATTATTTGATTTTAAAATAATTGTCACAGTTTTATTGTGTGTATTTATTTTGATCGCTTTTTTTACTAACATATAACGATAAATATTAATATATAAAATTTTGTATGATTTGTCTCCAATGAGTATTTTTATAATATTAATTTTTATAATTTTTTTTATAATAGAAAACTAAAAATATTAATGATTAAAATTATACATTGATATTTTTTATAACGTATTTTTTTATTCACAATTTTTTCATGATTTATTTATTTTCTATTAACAAAACGAAATTTAATTAATTAAATATATATTATATAATAATACAAAACGTATTTTTTTAGTTAAAAATAAAATGTAATAATAAAAGTCAATAATCTATATATATATATATATATATATATATATATATATATATATATATACACACATATTGGTTTACATTATTATACATTAATATTAATGATTTGTCTCTTTTGTTTTTGATAATTATAATATAATGTCGTCTCTATCAATTGAGTTAAGCTCAAAGGATACAATTTGTCATTTTCTATATGTTAATAATTTTAAATCTTATACGTAAATTTTTTTTTATATATGGACTATTAGAAAATAAAATATTCTTTTTATCAACTATTAAAGTCTTTTATATTTAGTTATGCAGTGCTATATATAATAATTAGCAAAATCATTTTATAGAAGATTCATATCATATAGAAGATTCTAAATAAATATACATCAAGATAATTTTTCTTATATAGTATTTAGATTAAAAAAAATTGTAATACAAAATCACACAGAGTAAAGTAATCTTCAAATTAACCCCTACACACAACCAAAATAGTAATAACAAATGAACTTTTAATCTAAAAGTCATAAAAAATATTAAGAGTAAAACAAAGAGGTCACATATTCATTGTCGTCAAATTTTACTATTGTATTGGTGTTTTATAAACCACACTTCTTTCATCAAATAATTCTTTAAGTGTGACTTACTTCATCCAATTTTTAAAATTCGAAACCTGAAAATAGAAAAAACAAATCACTCATTTAGATAAAATATTATAAATTCTAATAAAAATTCATATATATATGGAAGAAGATGAAAGAATATAAAATCATATATAATAGAAGAGAAGAAAATTAAATTGTGAAACCTAAAAAAAAAAAAAAAGAATTTATGGATTAATTAGAAGAAAAAAAGAAGTAAAAGAGCATAAAATTGAGATAAATGTAAAAAATAGTGTGTAGTGTTTGTATTTTGGTTGAAATGTATGGCTTTATATAGAGTTTTAGGTTTAGGTGACTGCCAATTAAGTAATAAATTAGGGTTTTATTGGGCTGAAATGCTATGATCTGAATAATTATTTTGTGGCTGCCAATAATGAGAGTTTAATAAAATATTATTAGGTTTTTACGTTAAAGGAAATAAAATATATTTATTCTAATTCTTTAATTCTTTAGGCAATATAAGGCAACTAAAAAAATTGGACCAAATTATTTATTAATGTGATCATTTTTGTTTGGTATCAATGTAACAAAAAATATTAGAAAATAACAATTAATATCAAATGCAGGAGAGGAGAGAATGCATGAGATGAGAGTATTGTGAGGAGAGAGAATTTGAAATCATCCTGATTTATTATATATAAAGATTTGAAGGTGTTTTAATAATATAGTACTCCTATTTTGGAAAAAAATTATCTTTTTTAGGTGTAATAACATTTTAAAATTATACACATCAATATATAAGAGAATATATAAAAGGTATTTTAGGAAAATTACATTGAGAATGGAAACATTAGATTCACTTCTATTTTCTAATATACTATCTTTTTTTTTTTTTTGGTTATAAATATATACCATCTCTAGCCCTAAATAAAAAACAAATTAAATCAACAAAAATAAATGTATTTAATTTAAAATTTAGACCAAATATAACTATTTTTATCAATCCAAATTTTACAAGTAGGCATACCATCTAAAAAAAGTAAGAAAAATTATAATTAAGAAAGAGATTATAAATTAAGTGACAATATATTGAGTATAATCCTATTGCTATTAGTCAAACAAACAAACAAACAAACAGTGACGTTGTTCCCGGTCTTTCTTTGTCTCTGTTTCTTGTTGCAAACTCTATGAAACCCTTCATCTACTTTCTATAAACTTCACTAATCTAGATACCCTTTTGCGAGAATCGATAATCACTGTGTTAAAGGACCAAACTTTTTTTCGTGGATCAAATTGGGGTTTTGTTTTACTTTTGATTGCGTATAGGAGGAGTAGGTTAGGTTGTGATGGAACACAAGTATGTTTTGTGGTTATCAGCTTTTGTTGTTGGTGTAGGACTTGGTTTGGGACTTGGAACATGGGTTGATGAGAATAACGCTTTGTTGACAGCACTGAGTGTTGTGATTGGGTTGAGTGTGGGACTTGGAATATGGTTTGGTTTTGGAGGTGATCATCATTCTTCTAATCACATTTTTGAGGATCAGATTTTCATGGAAGAGCTCATGAAATTAGTGATTGATGAGAAGATGAAAAAGACTCAGTTGATAGACTACACCATCCGCATTGTTGAAGTGCTTGCAGCAAATGACCTTATTTGTGATGACTTGGATACAATTGACCATACTGACATGAAGCTACTCAGTAAGCACACCAAAGATATTGTGGCATCTGCAATTATTCATCACTTGAAGAATACCAAAAATCCAAAATACCGAAATGGAAATCTTATTATATCGGCCAAGAGGTAAAGGTCTTGGCAATGGCTGTTTATGTAATTCAATAAGTAAAAGATTTTCTGTTTACTAATATTGGATATATGCAGTTTGTGCCATGTATTGAGTCTGTTTCAGAAGGGTGAAAGCGGTGACAAGGATGATAAAAAGACTATAAAAGAATCGAAAAAGGTTAGTCAACAATTTTTCAGTCATACCATAATGATTCATCTCATGATGCTTTACTTAACTAGTTATGTTTTTCTTTTTCTTTTCTTTTTTTCATTCTTTTTACGATCAGGATGATGCCAGAAACGATAAACCAAATGGATCAAAGAAAGACATGGATATTAAAGCTTCTGCAAAAGCAGATGTATGATCAGTTTCTAATTAAATAACCAAATGTATATAATCTTTTTTATGCTGCAAAAAATATGCCGTTCATGATATGTAAGCTCAGCTTTTATGTTTCACTTATTTCCATTTGTTTTGTGTTGCCATTAATTTATGCATGCATGATGCAGAAATTTTGTTCGGACAATGCCTTTGAGGAGCGCATAAGACAAGAGCTTGTCCCTGCAGATAAGATAGAGGTGAATTTTTCAGATATTGGTGCATTGGATGATGTTAAAGAATCACTTCAAGAAGCGGTTATGCTTCCCCTTAGAAGACCAGATCTATTCAAAGGCAATGGGATTCTGAAGCCTTGTAAAGGTGTGTTACTTTTTGGACCTCCCGGCACAGGAAAAACAATGCTTGCAAAGGCCATTGCAAATGAAGCTGGAGCAAGTTTCATTAATGTCTCTTCATCCACCATCACTGACATGTGGCTCGGACAAGCTGAAAAGAACGTCCGAGCTCTGTTTTCAGTAGCGGCAAAGGTTGCCCCAACTATTATTTTCATTGATGAAGTTGATAGCATGCTTTCTCAGCGGAGGTCTAACCACGAAGGCAGTGCAATGAGAAGGATTAAAAATGAGTTCATGTCCCGTTGGGATGGACTATTGTCGAAACCTGATGAAAGAGTTACTGTTCTTGGTGCCACCAACATGCCATTTGACCTTGATGATGCAGTTATAAGACGGTTCCAGCGCAGGTAGAACCGCACATTTTTCATCATCTTTGATGATTAGTAGGTTGTCATAAGAAACAAAAAGTTACACACAAACATTGATTTTCATTAAATTTTGTTTTAAGTAAAGGTCTAAAATTTATCCTTTGAAAAACTGATTAAATTAATCACTATATTAAGATCTCATGGCTCTGATTCTAACATCTTCCTATAAAATGATTTGTGGATGAAATCTCTGTTGATGTCGATTTTGAGCAGGATCATGGTTGGTCTTCCTTCTGCTGAGAACAGGGAAACAATTTTGAAAACTCTTCTAGCTAATGATAAACATGAAGATATAGACTTCAAAGAGCTTTCAACTATGACAGAAGGATATAGTGGAAGTGATCTTAAGGTTCATTTTGTTGCTCATTCTCTATTTCTAGTTCCCTACTTTGGGTTTTTAGTGATATTCTATTGACATAAATTTCTGTAAACAGAACTTGTGCATGACTGCAGTATATCGCCCCCTTAAGGAGCTAATACAACAGGAGAAGGAAAAACAAATGGTAGTTTTTTAATTACTTCTAATAATGTAATTGTTAAAATGGTCATTTTCTGCAAAGCTAAGGAATAACCATTTATTTCAGAAAAAGAGGGAAAAAGTGGAGGAAGCTGAAACCTCGAAATATGCTTCTAATGCTACCGAAGCAGATAAAGAAGATCAAGTGATTGCCCTCAGGCCTTTAAACATGGAAGACATGAGACACGCAAAGAATAAGGTGTGTTGGACTTTAAACTGTTCACTTCAATTGTTGTAGAGTTAGGCTTGTTTCTATCAGCTTATTTGAGCTTATCTATCTATTGGCATAAACCCTTGTGAGATTGTTCGATAAAAATTTCATAAACAACTTATGACATGTCCATAAGTTGTTTTCAGCTTTTTGACAATCACCTTTTTTTACCTTGCGACTCTCTAGTAGGGTTGGGAATAGGTCAGGCTGGCCTACAGGGGCCTACGGCCTAGCCTACACAGGCTCTGGCCAGGCCAGCCTATTTACTAAAAAGGTCAGGCTCAGGCTTTAAAAATAGCCTATTTTATTTAAATAGGTCAGGCTTAGGCTTTAAAAAACACCTACAAAGTATAACAGGCCGGCCTATATATATATATATATATATATATATATATATATATATATATATATATATATATATATATATATATATTGTTTTTTTATATATAAAAATATATATAATTATTAAAACTTTCTTTCATATCTTATAGTTATAATTTATAAACATAAAATAAAAAAATAATTTAAGACATATAAAATTGGTTGTGATTATGTTTTACCTATTTAAAAAAAAATATGTAATATAGAATATAAAAAGTCTTTATGTAATGTACGCTTTTAAATAGACTTATTATATAGGCTTTTATATAGGCTATAAGGCCAGGCCAGGCTTTTAAATAGGCTAGGCCAGGCCAAAAAAATTAACTTTAAATAGGCCGTAGGCCAGGCTTAGGCCTAAAAAAATTTTGTAGGCCAGGCTCAGACCTGCCAAAGCCTAATCTGGCCTGGCCTATTCCCAACCCTACACTCTAGGAGTACACTTACGATTCGTTTGGTGACAGAATAAGATAAGTTATCATATTCGTATCCTGTCTCAATCCATTGCTATCAGATAAGAGAGACACTTGTTCAATCCTCTTATTTAGTTCTCCATGTACATGATCTAATTATACATTTTGTTGAGGATTTTAAGCTAAATTATTTCACAAAGTCACATATGGAAGAATGAATACATTGTCTTCTTCTATCCGAATACACTTATATTTATGCAGAGAAATTAATAGTTGCATGTGTAAATACAGGTGGCTGCAAGTTTTGCTGCAGAAGGATCAGTAATGAAGAGGTTGAAGGAGTGGAATGATTTGTATGGAGAAGTAGCTTCAAGGAAGACATAGGAGCAGCTCAGTTATTTCCTTTAGATTGTGGAAACCAATTTTAATATGGTCACATCTATTATAATATATTAATCTAGAGTCCTAATTTATATGATTCACATCTCATCCTTTTTTGGCCAAATAATACCACATATGCCACCTCATTCATTTTTCTTACGTGGCACTCTCTATTTCATTGTTACTAGCAACTCTCATATTTAAACTTCATTCATGTGTGACACCTTTTCATATTCTCATCTACTATTATTTCATTTCTATATGTAACCCATTAAATCTTATTAAATTATTTGTTATATTCTTGCAATTCAATTCAAAAGGTAGGTTGAATTTTAATTTGTGCTAATTAATTTTGTCCGATGGTATTTTATTATTTTATATGTCATCTTGTAGAAAAACATATAAATGATAAATTTTGACTCATATATCTTTAGTAAAATATGAAGTCATTTTCAAATCTGCATAGTATATCTCTTCTAATCTATTATTGTCTGCAACTTTCACTTTATCATTTTGATTATATTCTATTTGCTAGAAGTATGAATGACATTTTTTCTCTTATAATTTGAGACGGAGGGAGCATCTTACAAGAAAATGAATATGAGCGGTAAACATTTAATTAATTATTAAGATATGTGATACAAGTCAGAATAATTCTCCATCTCAATTTTTTAGTTAATTAACATTATCCTATTTTGGTTGTGGACCTTATAAACATTTCAATTTGATGGTTAAGTCCATGTGACAACTTTCTACTTATACTTGCACAAACTTTGGCACATTTTTGTTCAACCACAATTTTAGCTCATTTTACCTCATGACAAATCTATTTAAAGTTTGATTCTCACTCAAAATTATCTAAATATTCTTTTTATCTACACCAATTATTTTATAAATTTATTTTTACAAATAAACTCAATCATTTATTTTGCACATCCTTATTTTAACTTTATTTTCCCGGCCACCGCGCAACGCGCGGGTATCTATCTAGTTAATATTAAGCCAAAGGTTATACTAGTATATTTTAACCAAAGCATTAGTTGAACTCAAAAGCATGCTAGATTGTTGATGAAATCCAATGTTAATAGATTTATTAAGAGATATGTCTTGATTTTAAAAATGAAATTGATGAAATTTTTATCCAAGAACTTTCGAATATGTTGAACTAGACTCCTTCCATCTAACGATCCACCTGACGATGTCGAAAGTGTTGTTTCCTTTTATAGAATTGATTTCATTTTCAAATCAATGATGAAGATTTATTTTTTTGTGAACAATGATGGAGATTGTTTAACAGACTTAATAATGCTAAGAATTGGAATTCATGAATGCACTAAGTTTGTTTGCCTAAAACAAAAATTGGAATTCATGGTTTTTTTTTTTTTTTGATAAGCAAAAATGAATTATAAGGAGTATAAGGGGTACTCATCCCTTACAATTCATGAGAAATTACAACCTATGTAGACAAGCTACCGGATTACGACACCAATCCGAAAAAGAAAAAGAGCTAGAATGCCCTATACGGCTACATAACCAAAACCACGAAAAATAAAAAATGTTATTCATCAAAGTTGCTACATCTATGACCGCGTCCTGAAAAATGATACGATTCCTCAAATTCCATAAATTCCAAGTGGTTGCGAACCAGAACAGATGACGGACTCGCAATCCTTTCTGCATATTAACCAATTTACCATACTGCAGAAAGTGCTGAACTCCAAAAACCCCTGTAATCTCCTGACAACCTAACCACTGAGCTACCAACTTCCAAATAAATTGCGTAAACGCACAAGAAAAAAACAAATAATCGCAATCCTCAGACCGCATGAAACAGAAAACACAACACATATCAAATTCATCAGTAATAACGCCTCTCTTAGCCAACGCCAACTTTGTCGGTAACTTTGCTAAAAGTAAACGCCACCCAAAAAAAACCACCTCATAGAATAATTTTAAAAAATAATTTTAAAAAATATCATAGAATTGCTTTGAAACAAAATAAAATGTTTTTTTAACTTTTTTAAAAATAGTATAGTATGCCAATTTTTTTCTGTAGCAATATTAAATAATGAAACAGAAAATAATAACGAGATTGAATTTAGTGAAATAGATTAAATTTCTGCAATATACAAAATAAATATTTTATTTTAATTAAAAGATATTTGAAAATCATTATTATCAAAGATATCTTGACTGTCCGGCACTTCTCTGTTCACCACACTCTTGCATGAAGGCAATCACACCGCCGATTTCATGGCAAAGCTTGGTTCCACTTCGGATGTTAGGTTCGTTAGCCACTTGACCCCTCGGAAGGCATCAGTTTGTTGCTCCTGAGAGACTCGGCATGAACTTTTTTCCCTGAGGCCTAGTTTTTGCTTCATTCTTTTTCTTTTTTCTTAGCTTTGTAACCAAAAAAATCATTATTATCAACAAAAATAATGAAAATTGCTCTTAAACCCCCACAAATTCTCTTTTTACTCTCTTCAAAGTTCAAACTTCAAACCTCATTAAAAACGTTCCAATATTAAAAGGGAAAAACAGAAATTAAAAAAAAAAATCATTAAACATATTAAAAGGTCTAAAGTGCAATTTTCAAGAGATATTTAGACCGTGTTTGATTTTATCCAATTCGACACAATTCCATAACCATAACCATAACCCTCTCTCAAAATTATTCTCAACATGAACAACGTTGTTGTTTGATCCTTTGTCTCTTCAATTGAAAACAAACAATGTCAACCCCATTAGAAAGGTACCAAAAACTTGACCTAGAAAAATCTCTATCAAAAATCTATAGATACCCAATTGCTTGTAAAGAGCTAAGCTTTATTCTTAGACAAGCTTTTCATCAATTCCCAAAGAATTTGCAAAACCTCATATTTCAAGATACTCTCTCTGCTTTTCGTCTCATTCCACAGTACGTTCTTTCTCTTTCTCAATTCTCATCAAATTTTTGTTCTTTTTTATTTGTTTCTTTAATCCCAATTCATAATATTTATTGAATTTAAGGAGGGTTTTTTTTATTTATTCATAATTTGATGATATGAAATTAGGTTTTGTTTTGAAGATTGGATCATGTAGCTTTATTTCCCCCCTTTTAGATTTTTTGTTCACTTAATTTTGTTAGCTTGAGATTAATAATTTTCTTGTGGCAATTGAAGATTTATGCTTTTTATTGTATAGAATAAGTTTCATGTGGCAATTGCACATTTAATTAATGTTAATTTGATATGTATTGAGCATATAGTTATAAGTGTACTTATTAGAGGATTGCTTTGCCTTATTATTTTTGTTGATGGTCTCCAATTCTAGATTGCAGACTCAGAGTGCGGTTTCAGCGGTCCATTTACTCCTTCAGAGTGCAGAAGCAGCACTGCCGAAACAGAAAAAGAATATGGCTGTAACCGAGTTTAAGCATGCAATGGTTGCTCGTAAGAGGCGCTCTAAAGCTCACCAGGTAGAGAAAGGTCAGATTTTAGTTTAAAAAATGGATTTGTGTTATTTTACTTAAGAAGGAAAACAAGTCATATTTAACAAGTTTCTTTTTCATGTATTTCAGGTTCATTGCATCTACCACAAGATATTCTTGTACACATTTTCAGTTTTCTGGATATGCAATCTTTGGTCTCGGCGGGGATAGTCAACTGGTAATACAGTCCTTCCTTTACGAGTATTATTTATGTTTCATATCTCCTAATCATTTTAAACAATTGATTGAGCTCAAGTGGTTAATTAGCTCCCATCAAATAGGAATTGTTTGGGAGAACCCGAGTTTAAATACTGGTTGAAAGTTGGAACAATCCTGGTCAGGATTCACTTAGCTTTCGGCCAAACTCTGGATTACCAGGGTTCTTTCCCTTAATAACTGCAGGGTTAAGACCAAAAAAAGTTTAAAAATAAAAATAATCACTTTAGTGTTGCTGAGCACGCAAAACTGCGTAGCAGCTAATCATACATTTTTTCCTTGCATTTGCAGTGGCTAGTACAATAAATTTTCCATATAATACTGTTAGATATAACTTATCAATATTGATCTGATCTTGACTCAATATTGCATTTAGGTCATGGAACATGGCTGCAAATGATAACCATCTGTGGGAATCGCAGTATTCTGTACTGTATGGCGGTGGTACTAAACAACACCCTGTGAGACCGGATAAAGACACAAATGATAAGCTTTCACCGAAACCCCTGGATACTAGAACACTTACTGACTGGAAAGAGGCTGTTAAAGGAGCATACACCGGTAAGCCAAATGTTGAATTCTTACATGTCAAGAAATGATGTTTAAATTGGTTTTCGTTTCACAACCAACAAATCAATGAGTCCAGATTTGTTGAATTTCGTTTAAGTGTGCTGAATTTAATTTAAGTTTTGTCAGTTCAATTTTTGTGTATTAATACAGAAAGAAGCTACTCATCCTCTCACATAGATGAAGATTATGTGTTCGTAATTGGTATTCATATTTTTCCTTCTCATCACAATTAGTCTTTTTGGTATAGGAGCATTATCCAAGAAATTAACAACCAATCGAGGATACTGTGAACACTGCAAAACTATAGTATGGTTAAACAACTCCAGATGCCCAAATGTACATGGAGGAATGATATCTAAACTTCATGATGTCGAACCTGTAACGTCATTACAGGTATATTGCGCACTGTATTAGGCTATTAGCCATATTAGGCCCATTTATCTTAGCTTTTTCTACTTTGCAAGAGTGAAGCACTTGTAAAGGGGAGTTTTTTGGTTATCCCCAACAACCTGACCCATTTGCAGAAATTAGTTTTCTTTTCCCTCAAATGTTTGTTTTCATAATTGGGAATATGGAATTCTTTCAGTTGTTTGAAGAATAAAACATACTTTTTTAGGCTAACTCAATGTCTCCTCTTACCATAGACAATCTTGTTCGAGGAGATGCCAAACACTAAATACAGGCACCTTGTTGTACAGCAATATGCCATGTTGCGATGAACCAGTTTCTTCCTCTAAATTAAAACATGCTTTTATTGCATATATCATGTATTTGGTTATCTTCTGTTTTACAACATAATTTATTGAACTAAATAGCTGATACTGACTACAAGCTTTCCTAATTTCAGGTTGTGGAATATCTTTTAGATGATTCTTTGTCCGCAATATATTCCTCAGACAGCGATAGTGATTCAGATGGAGGACCAGTTTCTAGGTTATGGGCATATCCCAAGCATTCAAGAAAATACTAGGGGGATAGCTTTTGCATGGAACCAAATCTATGGTCATTCTGTTCATGTATAATCTTTAGGTTGCCTACAGATTTTTTCTTTTCAACATCTAGCTGGTGTCCTTCACTAAGAGCTGATTGTAATCTCTGGCATCCCAGGAATTTGATAATTGTCATTTTGGAAGTTAAAATTTATTTGATTTGTTTATAAGTGACATAAACTTGAGAGGTTTTATTTTCAACTCGACTTGCTTTTGAAGTCAAAATTATTTTTATAAATGGATTAATATAATTCACCAAACATGTAGTCATAATCCACTTTCTATTGATAAAATATCTAAACAAAGAACTTAACATGCTCTTATAAGTCATATTCATTAAAATTTTGGATAAGCCTTGTTTTAAGGGTAACCCCCAATATAAAAAGGATATGCCTATAACATAAGAGCTCAATTGAACCTTATATGAACTATGGAGTATTTTGAACACACAAAAAAGAAGACACTATGGATTATGTGAGGGGAATATGCTAATCAAAACTGCTATTAAAAAACCTAGATTCAAACTCTGTCATGTTTAGATTTTTTTTTTTGACAAACTCTGTCATGTTTAGATAAATTACATAGATTAGATTAGGCAAGGCATGCCTACTAAAGGGACCTTGGAACCTAAGTCAGTGAGCTTATGCTTTATTTGTTGTCATGAAAGATCAAGAGCTAGTACAATTACAAATCAAAGACAATTTTTGAAATTGGTATTGCCGCGATATTGTAAGGTATCCCCACATTACGTATTCTTGCCCAAAACGCGACCAAAGAATGAACACACAAAACAAACAAATTGAACTTGGCAAGCACTTCATTAGATGACATGGGGCACACGTTCATCAAGTCAATGTATTACAACAAGATGTTGATGCTTTGACATTTAATTTAAGGCTACTGATAAAAAAATTCAAGATAAACCTAAAAATAAAGTTGGGACTAGGTGGACTTTTATTCCTCAAAACTATATTTCACTCAATTAATCAAAAAAGAGGAGAAGAGATGCAGTAAGAAAGACTCGTAAATTTGACATCTGAACAAAACAGCTAATCCTGACTGATAATGTATTCTAATCCTTTTTAAACCCTGCGATCGGTATCTGGCTCAAAACCTTAGCATCGAGCACTGCATACTGTTTCTTGATCTCGATCATTGCCTTCTCAGCTAGTGCATCAACTTGGTCTTCATTTTTCTCATACACCAGTGGCATTGTAAACAGTGATAAATAGACTGTAATCACCAAATGGAGTCATTGTTAAAAGAATGCCATAAAAAATGCCGTTTCAGCATAAAACATAAAAACAGGTAACATTGAGAACAATACTGGAATTGATGCATGAAGTCTTACATAAATAAAACAATGTCAAGAAATTGAACCAGCTTCCAATAACCGAGATAACCCACAATCCAACTATAACCTGATAACAAGCAAAAAACACCTTAGTCTTACTAGACTGTCTAAAGCACGTTGCAAAATGAAAAAAATAAAATTAATATGAATGGACATGGTTCAAGTTAAACATCAGTGTCTCACAAAATCAAAGGAAATTCAAGGAACACGATTCCACCATTGAACCATAACTTCACATAAAAGATGAAGGGAGGGATTAACTTACACTAAGAAACTTCTTAATATCTCTCCCGGTTCCAATTTCCCGCAAAACAGTGAAGATTTGGTTAAGTTCAACTCTCAGAACAGATACAACCTCAATAATGCTTTCCTGAGGAATTGAAACATGCGGGATTTGCATTGGAGACCTAGTTGCAAAAAGATCACACACCACATGAAAGTGCATAAATTAAGATTGAGGAAGTTATAACAGTAGAAGAAGTAGAAGAATTTCCAAAGGCTTTTACTTACTTGTGGATAAAGACAGATGCATTAGTCCACAAGAAAAGGGCACCAAGAGTCAAAATCATTAAATGGCAAACAAAAGTTATGAGGTGGTATTCCATCAACTCAAAGAAAACCCACAAGGCAGTGCCGGCACCAAGTGCCATTCCCGTGCATTTCTTGTTCCTCCATAGTAAAATATCCGCAGCTGCAAAGGAAACGTTCATAATGTAATATTGCAACAAGATGAAATTAATCTATATATAACCAAAATGACTAAATTTTATTCATCAGGAATAAAATGTTAGCGGTTAAACAATTTCCAATTTGAAATGTAATACTATAAGAAATTCACCCTGTCATTGTCAAGCACAATAATCTTGTTTCATTGTTTTTACTAAAAGCAACAGCCAAACATTTTGTGGAAAAAGAAGATATTTGAGTAATTTAACCATTTGATTAGGAGTTTGGTACGTATGAAAATTGTATCTCGGTTATTTTGGTGTCGGTAGTATAATGCGGTGATATCTTGGTTTAACAAAAAATAAATGATGGCAACAGTTTTGCAAAACAAGAAACCCTCCTAGCTTTTGATCCAAATGAATACAAGTATACAACTTTTATTGAATGTAATGTAACTTATGTTATCATATATAACTTTCTACAAAAGAAAAATAACTATTGATTGAATTATTAATAGTCCAATATAACCATGATATCAATTAACCAACTTCAATCTAAATCAAACATTCATAGTATCTAAATATATTTAAAGAGTAATAACTCATTTCGACCCCTCACAATCTTCTCGCAGCGCAATTTAGTCTCTGTCAAAAAATAAATCTCAAATTAATCCATGACATTTTCATATGAAAGAAAAATTAGTCTCTGATTCATTACAATAGAGAGAGACTGATTTGTTCTCGATATGAAAGTGTTGGAAACTAATTTAAATTTTATTCTTATTATGGATTACATTATACCATCATCGTATATTTATATTTATACGATGATAAAATGAATATCAAATTTTGATCATGATATTTAGATTTAAACATTTCATTCATCGAAAACACGCGCAATGAGTTATTATTAATCAATGCAATTATAGAAAATAAGAAAAAACAGAGATGCATGCATGAGTGGAAAGAGTTACGACTGACGTACGTTTTCCACCGCCTAAGACCATATGAACGGGGCGATCGCGACCTAAGAGTCGATAAACACCGTTAGATTTAGCGGAGGCCAGAGGTGGCCTCTTGCTGTTGATGTTGTGACTGTGGTTGTTATGATCATCGTCAGAATCGGAAAATGAATCTGAATCAGAATTGTTGTCGTGAAACTTCTCTTCAACCTTATCGACGAATGATTCAGTCTCCATGGATGAATGCAATGGAAATGGAAGGAGTGAGAGAGAAAGAGAATGGATTCAGTTACAATGCGAGAGAGAGAGTTTTTGGTTGAACGAACGATTTGTTAGTTATATGTGGCGTGATTTGTTGAGCGGTCCAAGCCTCACGTTCGGGAATTATTAGTTTGGTTGAGAATGAATAACGGAAATTTTGCACTTATATTCAAATCCTCATCAGAAGAAATTTTCATATTTTCTGTTTCCATTAGGATTTTTTCATATGTTTAGAAATAAAATTTAGTTGGTCTAGTGATCGATGCTAGACTTGTTAGGAAGGACTACAATTCAATCCTCGCAACTGTGTTTGAAAAAAGACTGAACCCACTTGATGTCAGAACTCGTCTTGAACTTTAGACTACTAGGGTCTCTTTCTCCTGGAAACTAGAGGGTGAAAGCAAAAATAAAATAAAATAGTAAAAAAACTTTAATTTTTTTACATTTTTAATGTATAACTTTTTTTTATGGAATAAATTTAAATTAGGGGAGGCACATCATAGACTATAACTTGAGTTATAGATGGTGTGAGTAAAATGTTTAACCATCTATGTTTTATAGATGTATTTAACTATTCACATAAATATTTTTAAAATAAACATAACAAAGTGAAATAGATTTTCAAAATATGAAATAAGCTTATCATGTGTATAAGCTTACATAAATCATTTCTATATGTACCAAAATATAAATAAAGATAAATTGTTTTCTGTATATGCTATAAATTATTTTCACAAGTTTTCTCAAACACTCACAAAATTTATGTTGGTTAATAAACTCAAATAGTTAATACAACATACAATATACAACACTAGTATTTAAGAAAAGAACATCTACTATGTTCTTGGATATAAATTATTAAGAGTTTGGCAGAACTCATTATATAGTTAGGGATTAAATTAAATCAAATGCAATAATTTTTTTTAACGAAAAATCAATGTAATAATTGGATAATAATACATTTATCAATATTGTTTAATAAAAATGTTTGAAACTTAGTCAAGAAAAAAATGTTTGAAACATCAATCGTTATTTGTTTCAATGATATATAAAATGATTTTAGGTTTTTGTAAAATTTATAAATATGATATAAATTTTGATTCTAACCATGAGTTTCATGAAATGTGTATATGATACAAATTTATTTGTTTTTTTTTTTTATTTTTTTATTTTCCAATATCTGATAAGAAGTTAATGAGTGGCGGGTATATTACTCACTGTTCAATATGGAGCATATTAAAAATCTCCAGATAATGCAACAAGAAAGTAACGAACTCGGATTTTTCTGGAATTTTTTTTGGAGGAAGCTAAGGTGGATATTAATGAGGAAACCTTGGCTTTTGCAACCTGTTTAACACAAGCTAGAATTAATGAGGTTAACCAAACTGATGCAAACAGTGATGAACTGATGATTTATCTTCTAATAAGGAAAGTGGTTGTGTGGAAATTGAGTTCCCTATTGTATATGTTAGTCTCATCTTTACCATAGGAACAAAATTTAGTCAGAACTTGTGAATTTTAATCTTTCTGTTAATGACCCTTGGAATGTTGCTACTGATCTATTGATCTTAATTAAGCTGTCGGTGCTAGCAAACCATGTAACTCGATTTTGAAAAACAATAACATTTTCAAATTTCAAAGACAATGGTCATTAGCCAATGCACTCACATACAACAACAAAAATATAATGTTGCGCGCACGCTTCCTGCACTTAAAATCATATATCTGGGTGGGATTTACTAAAATGTCCCACAGCTACCAACATTCTTTTATATAGCTAAGATGAAGATGGGATACAATCTAAATTAAGTCTACACCAACCTGTTCTAAATTGTCATTAGGTAACATAGTATACAATTTTTACAGGTATAAAAGGAAGACATGATAGAAAAGAGTCCTCTCTCTTATATGAGAACTGCAGGCTGTGCTCTCATAGCTTAGCGGGCCATCATCTTTTGTAAAAAAAATCCTGCGAGTTCAATGAGTCCACCTCAAGGCGTATTTGAGCTAATACACTTAATACTGACTTTTTTGTTGTTCCAATTTCTCAATCAAGGCTTTCTTTTCGTCATCGCGGAGAGAATTAAATGTGAAAACGGACTTGTCACCGATGTCATCCTTGATGTTAAACACAAATCCAATATCAGGGAATTTGTGCGGGGAATGAAGATATTCATGTCAAAAACAAAATTATCATAAGTAATTTACCTTGATGGGCTGGGTGAACTTCCTTCCGGCAAATATCACAAAAAGACCCATCCATAAAGCAAGCAAAGTAAGTTTAGTTCCCTCATCCATCAAACCGCTCTGCAAATTTTAGAGTAAAATATGTCCGGGATTAATAGAAACGGATCTTGTACAGATGGACCAAAGGCTTTTACTGATAATAACAATTCCCATTATCTACTTGTTCGGTGAAGGTAATTGAAATGCGGTGCAAATGTGCAATAATGTAAGAGTCAAGTGGACGATGGAAAATCCATGGATTCAAATAATAATAGCATCAAAAGAAATATGATAATGGGTTTAAATTTAACAATATAAGTTCAGTGCAATCATAATAGAAGACCGTTGCTCGCAATTGGATCCTCTGCAGCTTAGTCCAACTCAATCTCAGTCGTTGGACATGTTGCAGGACAAGAGAAAATTAGGATTCCGGATACACTACATTTTTTTAAATCAGTGAATCTAAAATTCCGAATCCTTAACTAACAAACTAAACAAAACATAGGCTGTGGCTACCTTAAATTAAATATGCAATATGTTTAATAAGCACTTTAGAGGAACAAAAGAAGAATACCAGATGACCAAGAAGAAGTATAGGAATAATAAACATAAGAGCTCCAGCTTCTAGCTTGCCGTAGCACAATCCTGTTTAAAGAATACAAGATAATAAATATCAAGACGACTGGTTTTTTTATCTTCTGTCAAATTAATGTTAAATGGTAAAAATATAAAATAGATAGATTTAATTTAACATCACCTTCCTTGAAAACAAGTCCAGTCAAAGCAGCGAAAAGAGGACCGACAAGCCAAACAGCTGATGGGTTATCAACAACATATTGTACCAGAGTTTTATTAGCCGGTTGAGCAAGGGTTATGTAGGTTGCAGCTGATCCAAGAACCCCAAGTCCCCATAATGCTTGTAGAGTGCGCTTGATTTCAGTCACATAGATATGTATCAAAAACAACGATAAACCCAAACCACCTGACCCAATAACATAAAAGAAATCAATATTTTGCTTTAGCGTATCGCTTAGGTTATCGGGTAAATAGGCAGCAGATGCAGCAATAACAAACGACGCAGCAGCTGTCACCAATCCTGATCGGTACGAAATAACCTGCCATGAGTGTGATAAAACCAAACTCAACTACTATAACTGAATGATATCCTACTAATATCCTATCTAAAGTTGTAAATGAACACTTGATAAGGTAACAACTTACTACAACAGTAAACAAATAAACTAATCATCTAACTTAGGGACCTAATTACAAATTATTGACAATATAATACAAATTTTTGTCACACTAAATAATAATTTTGTTTAAAAAGTGTAGATAGAAATTGAAATTGAATGAGAAGAAGGTAAGGTAGTACCTCTTGAACATCGGAGGATTCAACGGTCCATGGGCCATAAATACCGTTGTAAACTTGCTGATTTTCTCCGAGCGCTTTACACCGTACCGACCTGATTCTGGTTACCGGAGAAACAATCGGAGCGGCGGAACATAACCTGGAAGGAGTTCGAGTACGAAGAAGATTAGGAGGCCCTACCGATACTGATACTGATACTGCCACAGCTGCAGCAGTACTCAATCCTTGTAAAGCCATTTTCTGATTTTCTCTTGTTTCAAGTTTTTAATTTAATTTAATTGCATTTGCATGAGCATAATTAATAATAACCTCATTTTTATTCTTGTGGTCATTAACAAGTCTAATTCCAGTGTGTTACACTCTACCTATCTATGTTTTGTTTTGTTTTGTTTTTTAGGATTTCATTTGAATATTCCATTCATTTTATCTTTAAATTATTAATAATTTAATAAATAATCACTCAATCTTATAAATATAATTCAAATGATAATTATCAGAGACATTATTAGAGTAGTATGAGTTTGAACATTATCTATAATAGTAAGAGTGTTTAACCACTAAACTACTTAATTAAAAACAAAAAAATCGCTTAAGTCAAATGTATATAGTTAGAAATTATTATGAAAAATAATTATGAAAAATACCAACTAGGACGTTAACAAATAAAATTTATACGAGAAAAAAATTCTTCAATTAGCAGTCTTTGAAGAAATAAATTGTGGGCCTGAATCCCCAATTCAATCTGCTATCATAAATGGGCTGATTAAGACTTTGAGCTTGGAGCAAATAAGTCTTTTTTGGAGCAAATAAGTCTAAACTAGAACTTCTCTATAAAACTTAAATAAATACTAGTACAAACAATTTGATTCAGCGTAGACTCAAATCCAAAAGATAAATTTTCCGATGTACCCAAAAAAAAAATCCAAAAGATAAATTAATATTTAACTGACATATTAATTAATTACAAGAAAAAAATTGAAAAAAAAAATAACGTTTTTTTTTCATTGAGACTGAAGTATTTACCGCCAAATGCAGTACTTGAATATGAATAATTCTCATTAACTTGTAAAAGGTTGAAACAACTATTTATATACATGAGAGATATAATACTATAATATCTATAATAAATATCTATAATATCTAAAAGATTCTAACAAATAATACTATAATAAATATCAATATCTCAACACTCCCCCTCAAGGTGGAGCATATATATCATATGCATCCATCTTGTCACATATGTAACTTATCCAAGGACTTCGTAAAGATTTAGTAAAGATATCAGCAAGTTGATCTTTAGAATTGACAAAGGAAGTTCTGATGACTCCGAAGATAATCTTTTCCCTAATGAAATGACAATCAACTTCTATATGCTTTGTCCTTTCATGAAAAACTGGGTTAGAGGAGAGGTGTAAAGCTGATTGATTATCACATACAAGTTCCATTTGACCAATCTCACAAAAATGTAATTCTTGCAGTAAATGTTTCAACCACACAAGCTCACATGTAGCATGAGCCATAGCTCGATACTCTGCTTCTGTACTCGACCGAGAAACAATAGTCTGCTTTTTGCTCTTCCATGAGATAAGATTTCCACCTACGAAAATGCAATAACCAGAAGTAGACCGCCTGTCACTTGGATCTCCTGACCAATCGGCATCTGAATACCCAACAATATTAGTGTGACCGTTATCAGTGAATACAAGTCCTTTTCCAGGTGCTCTTTTGATGTACTTGAGAATTCGAACAACTGCATTCCAATGACTATCACAAGGTGAGTTAAGGAACTGACTTACGACACTAACTGGAAAAGATATGTCTGGTCTGGTCAGGGTGAGATAATTCAATTTTCCCACTAGTCTTCGGTATCTACCAGGATCAGAATATGGCTCCCCCTGGTCAGGAAGCAACTTTACATTAGGATCCATAGGAGTGTCGACTGGTTTGCAATCTATAAGACCTGTCTCCTCCAAGATATCAAGGGCATATTTCCTTTGAGAGATAGCAATGCCTGACTTTGATTGAGCCACCTCAATCCCGAGAAAGTAACGTAGAGGACCCAAGTCCTTGGTCTGAAAGTTTTGAAAGAGGTGTTGTTTTAATGCCTTGATACCTTCATTATCATCACCTGTAATCACAATGTCATCAACATAAACCACAAGATAAATATATTTGTTTGATGAACATTTAACAAAAACTGAATGATCTGATTCGCAACGGGTCATCCCAAATTGTTGAAGAACTTTGCTGAAACGACCAAACCATGCTCGAGGTGATTGTTTCAAGCCATATAAGGACTTTTGTAATTTGCATACCAAACTACGCCCCCCCTGAGCAATAAACCCAGGAGGTTGCTCCATATAAATCTCTTCTTCCAACTCACCATGCAAGAACGCATTCTTGATATCCAACTGGAATAGGGGCCAATGTTTCATGGCAGCCATGGCTAAAAATAGACGAATAGATGACATATTTGCAACTGGTGAGAAGGTGTCACTGTAATCCTGACCAAAGACTTGAGTATAGCCTTTTGCTACTAACCGAGCCTTTAATCTATCAACTTGTCCATCAGGTCCCACTTTGACATTAAACACCCACCTACAACCAACAACAGATTTTCCAAGAGGAGGCGGGACAAGCACCCATGTATGGTTAGATTCTAAAGCTATCATTTCATCAATCATGGCTTGTTTCCACCCTGGATGAGATAATGCTTCATGAACGGTCTTAGGAATTGAGACAGATGATAAAGCAGAAACAAAAGCAACATAGGTAGGAGACAATCGGTGGTAACTCAAAAAGTTGTACACGGGATAAGGATTAGCTGTAGATCTTTTTCCTTTATGAAGAGCAATAGGTAAGTCAACAGGAGGTTCAGGTGGGACCACAACAGGAGAAGATATTGGAACAGTATCTGAATCATTAGAATCAGTAGCAATAGTCTGTGGAGCTGAATCACTAGAAACAATAGGAGTTGTTTCTTGGGCATCAACTTGTCGAGCATCAACTTGTCGACGCTCATAAATAATACCATAGCGGCGAAACTCAGGATTAACTTGTGACTGTGGAGAATTGTGAGTAGAGACAGATGACTCAAATAATGGAATAGGTATTACTTCAGAAGTAGTACCATCTGTTGTAGAATCAGATGTAGTGGTTGAAGCAAATAATGGTGCATCCTCAAAGAAAGTAACATCTGCTGAAACATAAAAACGATGTGTAGATGGAGAGTAACAGCGATACCCCTTTTGGGTTCTAGTATATCCCAAAAATACACACTTGATAGCTCGTGCAGACAATTTATCGCGGCCAGGAGAGAGATCATGAACGAAACATGTTGAGCCGAATACACGAAGTGGGACACCGTATAGAGGGTCCTTAGGAAACAAAAGTGAGTGTGGAATCTCATTATCCAATACTGATGATGGCATGCGATTTATCAAGTAACAAGCCGTGAGAATAGCATCACCCCAAAATTTAAGTGGTGCATGTGCATTGATCAACAAGGTTCGAGCTGTATCCACTAAATAACGGTGTTTCCTCTCTGCGACACCATTTTGCTGTGGAGTATGAGGGCAATTGGACTGATGTATGATACCATTAGAAGCCATAAAAGAGTTGAATGGTGCAGAAAAATATTCCTTTGCATTGTCACTCCGAAGAATTCGAATTGTTTTCCCAAATTGGTTCTTTATCTCTGAGCAAAACGTCTGAAAGGCACCAAATAATTGTGAACGGTCCTTCAATAAAGTGATCCACGTGCATCTAGAAAAATCATCAATGAAAGTGACATAATATCTATATCCCAAATTAGATGACACCCGACTGGGACCCCAAACATCAGAATGAACAATATCAAAGGGAGACATGGATCTTTTGTTGGCATTACTCGAAAAAGATGCTCTAACATGTTTGCCAAGTTGACAAGATTCACAATCAAGAGTCTTTAAATGTGAAAGTTGAGGAACTAACACTTTTAACTTATCCAAACTTGGATGACCCAAACGGCGATGAATGATATCCGGGGATGTAGAAACACTACAAACTCTAGATGGATGAGGATCAAGGTAATAGAGACCATGTGATTCAGATCCTGTTGCAATTGTCTTTCCCGTACTTCGATCTTGTATAATGAAAGAGTCTGAACGAAATGTTATGGAACAATTGAGAGAGCGAGTGAGTTTACTTATTGAAATCAGATTGAATGGAGAACTAGGTACATATAGCACATAATTTAAGGATAGAGATGGCAAAGGTGAAGCTTGACCAATACCAGTAACTTGTGCCTTAGAACCATTAGCAATAGTAATATTGTGAGGTATTTTAGGTGGAGACAAGTTTGAGATAAGAGAGAGATTACCAACTACATGATCTGAAGCACCAGAATCTAAAATCCATGATTCCACTGAATGAGATAAACAAGTTGTGGAATTACCAATATAAGCCAAAGTGGCAGCAGCGGAAGTTTGTGGGACTGCCATTGATCAAACAATCAACCAAATAGAAAGGAAAAACAACGGCGTGCAAACAACCAAGGAAAAAACAGTGTTCTAATGACTGCAAGAGGCGTGCAGTAATAGATACACACGAAAAACAATATCAAGGGGTGTAAAAAAAAAAACTGAACCAATAGGCCTTAGAGAGTGGCACGATGAACAGTGCAGCGGAATGAACAGTACCTGCAGTATGAACAGTGCTCGCGGATGAACAGTGATCGCGGGTTGAACAGTGTTGCGTGTGAACAGTGAATCCTGAAAAATTAGGGCTAGCCTTGACGGCGGCTGAACCCAAAGAGAAAACTAGGATTTCGGAACCATGCTCTAGATACCAACTTGAATATGAATAATTCTCATTAACTTGTAAAAGGTTGAAACAACTATTTATATACATGAGAGATATAATACTATAATATCTATAATAAATATCTATAATATCTAAAAGATTCTAACAAATAATACTATAATAAATATCAATATCTCAACAGCAGTGATTAATCTCTCGCTAGATTAGAGACATCTCAAAAGATGAGATAGTTATTGTCTCATATCATCTATATTTTTTTTTTGAGGTAATCTTTATTAAAATATAGAACAGCGAAATTGATTATAGAGATATAGAATTTCAGTTTAACAAGTTTGATTTCTCAAGTACAGAATTAGAGTTTTTGGTCCCATAATTAATTTTTACGCTCAAATCTACTATTGTTTTATTCAGTTTTACATGAATGTACATATCCATGAATGTACATATCCAACATAAGAGTATAACACTTTTACTTTCAAGTTATATAAATTTTTCAAATTCAATTAATCCAAAATTCAATTTTTGTCATTGCATGAACAAACACACAATAATATGACTAGAAGTGCACAAAATGTGTCAAATTAGGATGATATGTCCAGTTTGGTTTTTACTGCCATATTCAATGCCTGCATGGCTATCCATCACCATGCCATCTGATCCACAATCAGTGCCAGTTGTGATCATAGAGTTCAATTCATTTTCATTTTTAATGGAAGCTAGAAATTGATGTATCTTTAAATTGAACATAAACCCGTTAATCCCAACTAATATTACTCCCTCCGTATCAAAATATAAGTCGTTTTGAGAAAAAAATTTGTACCAAAATATAAGTCGTTTTACATTATCAATGAAACATTTAATTCTATTTTTCTTATTATACCTTTAACTATTTATTCCTCTCTCTTCTTTTACTTCTTCAATTTATCTTTTCCATATCATTAATGAAGGGCAATTTTGTAAACTAACTCATAATTTTTCTTTTCCATACAACAATGATTGCATTTCTTAATTTGTGTAATTTGGTCAAAACGACTTATATTTTAGTACGGAGGTAGTAATTGTTTATTGAGTTCAAATTAATTAACCATCTATTATCTTAACCACAATTGATCATTCTATAATTGATTTTCTTTGACCGGATCAAGAGATGATGGTACATAACATAAATATGATAAAAAAAATTGACACATGATAAATTTATTATTTTATTTTGACAATAAGATAATAAAATTGTCTATTATGCAATATTTCATACTATTCATCCATGCTAAACACGAATCAAATGTATTTTTTTCTTCTTTTCTTCTGTTCAGTTCTCTTTTGAATAGTGTACACATATATATTGCCAATTTCAAAAGGGAAGTTGTCTGGTTTATGGGTTGCACGATATGAGATTGATTCCTCTTTCTTCGCCAGAATTTATTGCTAAGTCTACGATTAATTATTTCATTCATTTTTTTAATATGTTTTCTTCATTGTATATTCCAAACAGCGAGACATTCTAGCTATCTCCATGCTTCTTCCACATATTTATAACATAGCTTGACTATAATAATTCAAATTTTAAAACTAAACAGCTGATGCTGCTAATTAAAAGATCGATGCAGATGAAGTTCCTAATTTTTTTTTTTAACATTATCTTGCAAATCTATAATGTACCAGTACTATAATTTAATAATAGAATGTTTAGAGTCGGTCTTGACTATTTAGAAGTCTAATTTAAAAAACAAACTCTTAATAAAAATGTATGAAAGGCATCCTTAAAAAAATTTGAGCTGAAATTTTGAATTCCTGTGTTATTTTCCAGTTTTGCGGACCGATCGTGTGAGTTATCTTTATGACCATTAATTTTTTATTTTTTTGACAAATTAATGACCATTAGTTATAAGTAATAACTGACCTTCATGTAATTAAACCAACCATAAACTTTTAGTGATTGAATTACCTCTCAAACTAAGGGTACGTTTGATCTGCTAAAAAACAGAGTACTTGACATGATAATTTTTTGTACTCTGTTTGATGTAAAAATTAGTTATGGAACTGGACAAAATAGGTAGCAAGGGACAAGACAAAATCAAAAATTTTTGTCCTTCACTAAACCACAGAACAACCTTTTGTCCACATTACAACTATAAAAAATACAAAAATACCCTTTTTATTTTCAAATATGAAAAAATTATCTCCTTATCTCTCTTCGATACAATTTTTTCTTGTCATGTACCATTTTATTTTGTCATGTACTATCTTGTTCTGTCTTGTACTGTTCTGTCCTGTACTTACTGTTTTGCAAATCAAACGCACCCTAAGTGATTAAGTTAAAGTGGTTAATAACTCGATCCCCTTAAACACGAATTATCGGGAGAGTTTGAGTTCGAATATGAAAAAGAAATAATTCTTAATCATATTTTACTTATCTTTTTAGTGAACTTCGAATTACAAGAGTCCATTTTTGAAAGAAACTGTGAGTTAATGCACACACAAAAAAAATTAACATCTCCCAACTCAAGAGAATAAGAATCATATGAAATGATTGTCATATTTTCATTTGGATTTAATCTAGAGCACACCATTGTACCCAAAAATTAGCAATTACTAGCTGTTTTGGCTCAGAACCGAGCCTTTTGAAAGCTACATTTCAGAGGCAAAAATTTTGAACTTGGTTAATGGTTATGATTTAGCTTGTTTTTTAGTGAATGTCTTGTATCTGTGCAAAAGATTTATTATAAGCTGTTAAGGTATTGATTTTCCATTGTCATTGATCAGAGAGAATCTCAAGATAAAACAGTGAAGCAATTCTAGATGTAGATGAGGACCACAAAATATTCCAATGTATACACAAGATCATTGATCATTTTCCCAACTATATACACGTACATTGCAGTGCAGATTTTACACTTATTATCTGTAAGACACTATGTGATGATGCAGTTCATAAAATCCTAGAAGTACATTCAAACTTAAATTTACTTTTGTTCATCAATTGTGCCAAAAATATTACTACTCCCTCCGTACCACAATATATGTCGTTTTGAGAAAAAAATTTGTACCACAATATATGTCGTTTTATATTACCAATGAAACATTTAATGCTCTTTTTCCTCTTATACCCTTAACTAATTATTTCTCTTTCTTCTTTCAATTCTATAATTTATCTTTTTCATACCATTAATGAGGGATAATTTTGTAAACTAACTCATAATTTATCTTTCCCATACAACAATGATTACATTTCTTAATTTGTGTGATATGGTCAAAACGACTTATATTTTGGTACGGATGGAGTAATTGTTGGGTAATAACAGGGCCGAAGAAGTAAAAACATAAACAGGAGAGCAATCAACAACACAATAATATAACGTGGAAACTCCAAAACCAGAGGAAAAACCACGGCCGTTGTCTAAACCGACAACTAAAGAATAATCACTATGTGAAAATTGTTACAACACATAGAATAACAGAGAATAACACATGTGAAAATTGTTACAACACATAGACTACCCTCAACCATCTCGGCCCCCAGTACACTCACACACCCTCCAAAGAAAATACCTAACTACATCTCACAATACTCTAAAACCAGAGCATAAGAGAAAACAAAGTCAGATATAAACTTAAAGTGTTTCTGACTGGTGCAATTTAAAACAAAGAAACTAAGTCTCTATATATAGCCTTGATTTCCCCCTTACTTCTCCACACTAAGCAATGTGGGACTTCTCCAATAGCTAATTTTCAACTTCCTTCTTATTTATTACCAATGTGGGACTTACATTGCAATCAACTATCTATCTATCTTTTTCACATTTCACTTTATGCAGAATAATAATTTTTCTTTTCTTAATTAATGTTTGGTGTTCATGCCTTTGTGTTGTATAATTATAGCCAAACATTTTTTAGACACGTACTTTTATTTTGTCATACTTAGATTAAAATTTGTGTTTTAATTTAAAAGCTAATCAAATATTCACCTAACATTGGACAAAAAATATTAATAATTTCAGCCTGGTATGGAGGATGATAAAGTAGTTGTGACATTGTTCTCAATTCTCATTGGCTGGTGTGTGCATGTTGTTTTGGAAATGTGCTGAGAATAGTTAAGCATAGTTTGTGAATATTCATATGTTGATTGAATTAACTTAAGGCCTACTAATCAGAAATGGATATGATGCATTCGACTGCATGTAATTGATGAATATTGATCGTCTGATCTTAATCAGATAGTTAAAAAAATAAATTTAAATTTATTTTTAAATATAATTTGAGTTTTAAATCTAACCGATTGATCTTGAAATGAATAGTTCGGGTGTATCTGAATGCAATGTAGTCAGCCATCATTAACTGCACTAAATCCTGATCCCTATTAATAACGTCGCAATCTACCATGGTCCATTTGTTACAATTTTTTTTTTGAATAATCCTTTTTTATAACCTTTTGTTTCATTTTTATGGAATATTTTATCATCATGAATATTTGTGTATATTTAAGAAATTTTTAATTATTATTACTACCACACTAATGTAAAATAAAGTAAGCTTATGTAACTAAGGTCCTATTAACCAATCACTTTTCAACTAATTAAGTAAACTTCATTCGCTTAATATCCGTGACTTTAACTCGGACATCACATTATATATGTATATATAAGTGTTATGTTCGAACTTTAAATACTTCATTTATTCACTTTTAAAGTGAAATTTTTAAACACTAGATTACTTTATAAAAAAACTTATATATGTTAAACCAATTTATTTATTTATCTTTTTGGTTTTCACCACGGCATCTTTTTGGTTTTTACCACCAGTTTAATCTAATTTTGGGGTTAGTTCTGACATTAAGTGGTTCCTACTTCCTCCCGATTGCAGTTGCGGGAGATCAAAATGCGACTCTCCCTACCAAATTCATCTTCAATCACCACTTAACCAAACCAATTTTCTAACATGAATAATATAAAGTTAATTTTCATCACTATTTAATACTCCCTCCGTACCACAATATATGTCGTTTTGAGAAAAAAATTTGTACCACAATATATGTCGTTTTACATTACCAATGAAACATTTAATGCTCTTTTTCCTCTTATACCCTTAACTAATTATTTCTCTTTCTTCTTTCAATTCTATAATTTATCTTTCTCATACCATTAATGAGGGATAATTTTGTAAACTAACTCATAATTTATCTTTCCCATACAACAATGATTACATTTCTTAATTTGTGTGATATGGTCAAAACGACTTATATTTTGGTACGGAGGGAGTACTAGTACTATTGACTATTTTTCATGGAACAATTTATGGGGTACGCAAAGTTAATTTATTTTCCTCTTTCAATTGAATGTTTTATACACATAAGAGTTAAATATTGAACTTTAAATCACCTGATAGGGTTATTACGACTTGAACCAATATTTTTTTTAAAGTACTAATAATAATCACTTTTATAAGTGCTACTCCTATTTTTTATACTACTCCTATACTGTATACAATCCAATAGAAAAGGACCCTATATCTTCCATGCATAATCCGTGGACAGAAAACTAATTGAAGTCCAAGTCTTCACATTTTTTGCCAAAAATAAATTTTGTATAGCTGACTAGTCTATAATTTTCCTTTTGGATATTGCATATTTTCCATCAATTTTTCTGACCTTTTTGCAAGCATTTTTGTAGTCCAATAAAAAAAGGAAGAGTGCAAAACAAACCAAACCATGTTAACAAGTCAAAGCTTTTGAAGCAAAAGACTTGGACTCATTCAAAGCCAAAAGAATTTAGTAGAACAAGAAGACCTCTTCAAACTTAGGGTATAGATAGAGAGTCTCATAGTATAGGGGTCCTTAAAGCAAACAGAACATGCGTGCTTCAATTCCTTTGCCTTGTAAAACAAACTAATTTTCTGACTCTTTTTAATTAGTCTCTCTGAAAAAGAAAAATTAAAAGTTGTAGTAAAGCATTTGATAGATAGACCTTACTACGTTTTTTTTCTCTCTTTTTTATGAACCTTTCTTTTTTAAATCCTTTTTTATCTTTCGTTTTCTTTCTATCCTTTTTCTTTTCCTTTTCTTCTAACTTTTTGGAAGTTTCCCACTACCATTCATGTATTCTCAGCATCTCTATGAAATTCGTAGCATGTAGTTGTATAAAACCACCACTACTTTCCCATACTTCATTTTTTTTATATCAATCATATTCATGTTGTTTCTAATGATTCATTTATAATTACAAGTCACAATACTACATATCTTATTCCCTATTCTTTCTTAGGCTGGAATTATATAATAGAGTAGTTGAATAAATTGTATTAGAAAATTACTACTACTATTTTATTAATTGACCACCTGTTGGTACAAAAGATTTTTCTTTGACTAAAAATAGTACAAAAGATTTAACCACTACATAATTGCTTAAAGAAAATGTAACTATACTAGTATAAAATTTTCAGCATTTAACACACGGGTGGCAAAATGAAATAAAATATTCTCCGTTTGATCTTTATTACAAGATTTTTTTTATAATTTTTTTGACTAAATTACCGTATTAGTCATTCATTCAAATTTGTAAAATACATCCATCAACATCATAATATATTCAAATTCATTAAAAACTAAGTGTATGTTTGGTTTCAATTCTAAAGGGGCTAGAATTGATTCTGGACGTGTAAAATTGATTCTGACATGTTTGGTTACTGTAAAGTAGAATTGATTATGCCTCTAGAATTGATTCTGCTTGAAGCTAGAAATTGTAGCTTCTGGCTTTAGAATTGATTTTTACACTGAAATTTACTATTCAACTCACTTTTAGTTGAATGTATCCAAACATAAATCAATTCTGATAAAATTAATTCTACCAAAATCAATTCTATCAAAATCAATTCTATCTAAAGCCAAACCAAACATACCCTAAAAAGGATGAATCAGCGAACAAGCCTCTCCCGTTCGAGTTAATAACATAAAACGGCTAAATGATAAACTCTATAATTGATATGACAAAATATAAATTTTTCGAGTAATCATGCTTCCGAATCTGCAACGTTGAAGATACTAAAATCATTGAATTTGTTCTAAAGTTGGATTGAAACAAATCTGAAACAAAACAAACATCATATAAAGACGGGAAAACAAACATTGTGCAAAGACAGAAAATTAAACAATTTCACACTACAAGAATAAAATGACATTGAAAAAAGAAAACACGATGAAGAAAACTCAAACAAAAATATTATCTACTATATATCATCAAAATATTATCAATTTTGTAGATAAAAACATAATTTCTCTAATTAGAATTAAACTTTTAAATTTATTCAACAATTAATATATTTAGTCTATATACTATAAATTAGATCATTGTTATTCAAAATTTACTTATAAGAATGGCCAAATAGAGTACCAATCAAATATTCAAAATATCCTTCTAAAAAGATATAGGTATGATCAAGTAAAAATAAAAATGAATTAAAAATATGGTGGTGGATCAAAATAACCTTATAATCCAAAGAGATGAACCCAAAAATGGCTTTAATGTGATAAAGCAAAGCAGAAAGAAAGCAAAAATAGAACCAGAAGTGGGGCAAACAAATCTCAGTTTTCAAAATTATCTGTAAAAAAACTCTGAAAAAACTGTGAGGTTTTGTTCATAACTCTGTATATGTATCCAAAGACTGAGGTCAGAATTACTATACCCTCCCCTCCCTACACAGTAGTCCTACCTCACTTTTTCTCTCAATACCCTATGGCTCTCTCATATACCCCACCCCACACATGGGTCACTCTTCTCTTTCAGGTCCAAATGACCAGTTCCAATAAAATAAACACACCAAAATAAAAACAAAAAGCAAAAGCTAAACCCCTTCTGATGATTCCATAATAAAGCACCACTGCACTTTCAATACTTTGCTTACACAAGTCAAAAGCTATTAAACAAAGTAAAAATTAAACTAAACAGTAGTAACACATAGAATTGTTTTATTAAAAAATGTAAGAATCGGATAGAATAAGCACAAAACTTTTAAATTTGTTGATCAATTTATTGTTTTGCATAATTTGATTTGATAGACAATTTTTTTTTTTTTTTTTGAAAACTTATATGTGTAACAAAAAATTTCTATATTTAATGATAACAATTTCAATTTTTATAGTATCTTATTCCTCAACTTATTTTGTCCATGAATAGTTTTAAAATCAAATAATTATAATGATCTATCTTTTATTTTTTTAACAAATTAAACGCATTAAAAATATATTCCATAGTTAATTTAGAACTGCCTATTCACTATACAACATAAGTGACAGATACTTAAATCTTTTAACTATCTTGTCTTGAGTTTGATCCTGATCAACATATATAAAAAAATATTTATTGAAAAATATTAATCTCTTAAATAGATTTCAGTATATCGAAATATTGATCTTTGTAATTGCACACTAAAAATATTTTAGTTTACAAAACTCTGAACTCACTAAACCTTTCATTTTGTTCATTCACCTAACTGTGTCCCTATAAAACCCAAAACTCAACAACAAATTTAAACATAATTCACCTACACACTCTTTACTCTCTTCAACTTCTCTCTCTCTTCTCTTTCACCAACTTTCTCTCACTATAATCCTCCATGGATGCCCTCAACTTCTTAAAGTTCTGGAAGAACAACACTACAACCACCTCAAACATCACTATTCCTCACCTTGTTGTACAAACAGACAGTGAATCAGACGAAGAAGATGACTCATTCTTCGACTTAGAACTCACCATGAACCATTTCGACAACAGACAAAACAACACCAACAAAACATCACACATTACCTACGAAAAAACTGAACTCAATGTTCAGCAAAAAACAACGTTTCCTTTATCTCCTAACGAACCGATTTCGAAAAGAAAAATTCTTCCTATTGAACCCATTTTGAAACCTCAATCACCCATTTCACTTCTAAGATCAGCACCGAGTTTCAGAATTTTTACGTCAAGAAAACAGAGGAGAAATGGTTCTGAAAAAACAGAGGAGCTTAGAAAAACAGAGTGTGAAAAGAGTTTAAAGAAAGAAGCTAAAGTCTTCACTGTGAAACTTAACATTGAAGATTTTCATTCTACTCCAACGCTTAGTAGAGATAACAGCACGAGAAATTTTGGTATCAAGGTTCAGAATCAGGGAACAGAGGAAGCGAAACCAGAGCGTGTTTCGAAGGAGATTTTGCAGAAATATTTGAAGCTGATTAAGCCTTTATATGTTAAGGTTTCGAAGAGGTATGGTGATAAGATGAGATTCTCCGGTGAAGGGATGACGGTGAATGCTTCACCGTCGTCGTCGCCGGCGGTGGGTTCTGTTGCTATGAGGAAAGAGAAACAGGGGAGTTTTCCGGCGGGGATGAAAGTGGTTTCTAAGCATTTGGGTAAAAGTAGGTCGTCTGGTACGGTTGCCGGAGTTGGGTCTCCGGCGAATAGGTGTGATGATACGCTGCTGCAACAAAATGATGGAATTCAAAGTGCTATTCTTCACTGCAAGAGATCATTCAATGCTAGAGGTAATTTTCGTTTCACAATTTTGAAGATTTATAGTAATTTTAATTTTTTTTTAAATTAATTTTGCTAATTATTATTCTTAATTATAAAATTTTCAGATTATTCAACCGGTGTTTCTGCGGATGTATCAATGTATTCGACGAGAAACTCATTTGAAGATCAAGTGAGATAAATATGTTTGATATCACGGTGGATATATCAGAATAACTATAATTTACCGTATTTTTGTAAAAGCTATACTTATGCAAAATTATAGTCGATCGTGGTGACTTTGATGTATCTACCGTGATATTAAACATGACGAAGATGATGACATTGAGATTAGATTAGATTAAATTAGATTAATGAAATTAGATTAGTGAGTGTGATGATAGGTTTTGTGTTGGGGTGAGACTGTGTACATTGATGTAACATGATGAAAGAATCTAATTTGCAGATGAATTGGGATCTTTTTTGTGTGACACTCTGACTGACTCTATTCTCTTCTCTTCTCTGTGTGAGTTTTGCAGTTTGCACTCTGCTTGAGACTGTTAGCTTAGCTGTATGTATTAATCTCAAGTGGTATAAGTAATAATTTTCTGATATTTTGATTAGATTGCTATCAAAAGATTCAAATGAAGAAACAATGGAGTAGTATTTGGTCTGTGACTGTGAGCATTGATAAGACTTTTATGTCGTACTGTTCTATGATGTATCCGAATCATAATTACTGCCACTACTACTAGCTTATTATATTTCTTTATCAAATGGAATGGAGAAAAGGGTTAAATGAGAAAAGAGATAAATAAATTAAAAAAACTAAAAAAAAAAAACACTACTGTACTAGTAGTACTGTATAATTGCAGAGGCAAAATATATATTTAAATATGGTAAATATGATTATTGTTTGCCAAAAATGCACTATTTTATTTCCCTTCTTTTAAATGCTACCAATATTTAGTGCCTAGTATGCAGTACTGAAAATTTAAGCCAGTTGAAGAGGAGATATTGGAGAACCTAGCTGAAACTTTAGATAATAGTATAATGGTGTGTTTGATTCCAGGTTTGAAAATCACAGCAACCTTAACCTCATTCTATTTGAATTTGAGATGAGAGCCAATACATGACTTTAGATCCACTCCAACTCGTGTTATTCATAATACAAACAACCGAATTGGTGCAACAACTTTATGACCTATGTCGATCGTAACAGTCCATTTCATTGGTGCTCAACGTTCTCCACTGCCTATACACCCGGCTAAGCCAACCTAAGTCCAAGTATGCGACTTCCACCCCCTATATGTATTTCTTGTTGGTCTCATATTGATTTAAACGTCAGAGTCCTTGCAAGTACTCCACCCCAACCTACATCAACCTTGACAACTTGTTATACAACATCCGACCAACTTTCTGATCGCTTCAAATAAGTTATAGAAATACGTTTTTATGTGTTAATGTGGTTGTTCTTTTGTTTAGCCTGATTGAATGCTTGTGAAGTTGTGATTAGCATGTTAATAATCGTATGCATTTCAACTTCTAAATATTACAAAGTGGAACTACCAATTAGTACACACTACACACTTTTGGTATAATTGGCTAGAGAGAAAATTCAAACTTAATATCTTAGACATCATGGAGGTTGGAAGATATATATGAGATCTTGGTAGTTTGAACTTTTGAAATGTATTGTTGGTGAGAAGAACTTTTTGTCTGTACATATATAGAGCTGAATTAATGAACCGAAGACTTTACAATGTATGTATTTCCAATTTTCCAAGGCATCATAATAAGGGTGAAGAAGAACCATCCCAAAAATGATCAAACGTGGCCCCCCATTTCATTGCACACTTCAAGGTGCTCCACAATTGTCATTTTCTTTGGCTAACATAACTTCATTGCTGACTGCAGACTTCACTATTTAGCTGAAGTCACAATCTTGGCCTTGTGGTCCCTCATTATATTGCACCATATGGCATATTTGATATGTATGTGATCAATTTCACCTAGGTTTTATTTTTATTTTCTATGTAGAGGAAAGTATTTCATATAAGTGTAATTTAATTGTAAAATGCATGTTATTGTAGTAGTATTTTTTAATGTCTTTCTCTTTGGTTGGTACTTTCTAAAATCCATGTGAACTAGTATTATTTAAAGATATTTTCTAATATCCTTAAACGAATATAATGATACTAATAACAGATGAAACAAATTGAATTAACTTGTTCCATATGATGATACTTAAAGCTATAGTTTGTCCTATCTATACATATAAAATAGAAGGTCATGTGCTATAAGGTCATCAAGAAAACTAAACAAAAAAAATTTTGGTAGAAGTTTTTTTTTGGTAGATAAATGTAAATAACTATAGTCATTGAAAATTTATACATATAAACGGATGAGTTGAAGTTTAAAATTCAATCATAACATTCGACATTATAATTGTGATATTTTTATCAATTTAACTAAAATTATCAATTGAATATTTCTTTTTATTCTTTTAAAGTATCTTAAAAACACACGTTAACATTTTCTAAAATAGATAGCTCTATGGAAAATTATGGTTAATATTAGTCCACGCCTTTACGGTTAAACAATAAGCTAGAAAAGACAAGGAGTGTTATGTAGGTTATCATTGTCTACTCAAAAAGGCACATGAAATAAGAGACAAATACCAAAGCTAGGTTCTTTGCACCAATTTAAGAAGCCTAATGTTAAGTTAGTTAAGAAAGTTACAAGATAGAATGTGCAATGCACCCATAAACACTACATAAACAGCGACCCAACACCGTTTTTGTCCTTCAAGAATGGTCGATTTGCTCTGTTTCCTCATAAGATTATTCTCTCTTTTGTATAGTAAGGTGATGTGTATTGCCATTAACATCAAGGCATTATGGTTGGGACACCTTATTGAATCCATTTTTTAGTTATGTTTTCTTGTTTGAGATAATCATATTCTTAGGAAACATTAGGATTGGAAATTGAATTTTATGCTTTTAGTACTAGTTCATTGCATCTTCTTGTTTGTTGGACAAGTTTTTTCTCAAAGCAAGAAACAATAAACTATTACACGTGTCACACAAATACACGTGTCTTGTTATTTATTTTTTTATTTTTTATTTTTTATACAAGAAAGATCGTTAGACTAAATTACAAACGAACACAACGAATAAAATAAACTCCAACAATAAAAGATTAACACAATTTGAAGGAGGTGTCTCTAAGAAAACATGTAAAATTGATTTAGTTGATTATTTTTTTATTTTGTAGGATTGTCCATCTTTCTGTGCATCTTAATTTAAAATAAACCAAGTATACATAATGTTTCGATAACAAAAATATTGTTACGGAAATTGTCTAAAACATTTGTAGAACATTTGTAGAATAGAAATCGTTTCGGATCAATGCAAGTATATTGGGCTTACTTCACTTTGAGATCAATTGAGATTGAAAGCCCAACATTCATGAGATATTCTTTTCCCACCTCATATTTCTTAAAAATGTTGTCGTCTGAATTTATCCAGCCGAATGAGAGAAAAAAAGGTGTTGTTTTTCGTAAATATTCATATTTTTACGAAAAACATGTTCATGAATTTAGTAAAGTATATTAACTTACGTCAATTTTTTGCACTAAAAAAAAACTTACTTGAATTTTGACATATTTAAATATACTGTATTATTCATGACCAAAGGTGTATTATTATAAATAAAAAAATATGATTGCAATATATTGTGATATAAAGCATACTCTATAAATAGCCCAACACCATTTTGTCCTCCAAGAATGATAGATTTGCTCTGTTTCCTCATAAGATTATCGTGTCTGTTCTAGTAAGGTGTTGTATGTTTCCATTAACACCAATGCATGCATTATGGTTGGGGCACTTATTGAATCCATTTTCTAGTTATTTGTTTTCTTGCTTGGGATAATCACATTCTTAGGAGACATTATATGATTGGAAATTGAATTTTATACTTTTACTAGTTCATTGCATCTTCTTGTTTGTTGGAGAAGTGCTTTTTCTTCCCAACTTTATATAAGTCCCATTTCATATATGTAATTGTATTAATTAGTTTTTTACAAACATATAGAAACACATTCCTAATTATGATATATCTTTTCCTACGACATGTAACAAATATTATGATAAAATTTAAAATATAAACTATTTCTCTAAAATTTAGTACTGCTACCAACTTAATTAACTTATGTGATTTGTTTAACAAGTATTTTTTTATTTATAGACAAAATGACAAACATCTAGTTGAAACACATAATTAGTGAGGTCTTAGATTCAAACTTGAATTATTGTATTCAACCTAATAACATTGACATTGTCGGCTGGATTAGAACTTATAGACTATTTAAATAGTCTTATATATAGGGACACTAATGCACATGTCCCGTTAATTTGGAAACCAAGAACACATAATTGATTTAGTACAGTGTCTTTCTTATTTTGGAATGACCGTTCATCTTTCTGTGAATCTCGTTATAAAACAAGCTAAATGTATACAATGACGATTCAATAGCAAAATCTCATGTTTGAATCTTCTGAGTGTCATTTTTTATGTTGAATAAGTCGATACATACTAAAATTTGGATTTCAAATGGACCTTCTGTTCGTGGATAATCAAATTAGTGTTCTTTGAATTAGTCAATCTTTGAACTAGATGTTGTTTTTTTTAGTCTTAAAAAAAATAAAATAACAAATTAACAAAATTTTGTTAGGAAATTTGAAAGCATTTGTAGCATAGAAATTGATTTGGCTCAATCCAAGCATATTGGGCTTATTTCAACTTGATATATTGTGAAGAGATAGAAGGCCCAAACTAACATTGCTAGCTACACCACCAGGTTTTCCTTGATACACACATCTTCCTTTTGTTGATTGTCACGGATGAGGCTGCTGATCATAACTTCGTAATGAAATGCCAAACATAGTTTTTTTTTTTCTTCTTCATTTATTTACTAGTAAAAGAGAAGAGAGGTTATTGATTCTTGATGCATGTTGTGACAAACAAATGAGATACCAAAGCATAGAAACAGACAAAAAATGGAGTTCCATTGGTTGTTGTGTGACTTTGAAAGTGTGATAGAACAGTACGTCCGTGAATTATAAGAGAACAACACCTTCCATTTAAGATTTATCATTTATTAATACTCAAATTTCACCTAAGTATATATTCTTTTAACTTGAAAGGAGTACGTATAATTAGTTTGTAAATCAACAACCATCTGAGTCATGAAAATTGACAACATGAGTGTTAGTAAGATACTTAAATGTCGCACATACGAGTGTTCTTCTTAATTATGTTTACTCAAGCAAACATGTTAAAACCATTTCATTAATAATAATAATAATAATAATAAAATTTTGCTAAAAAAATAATAATAATAATAATAATAAACTATAAGATCTACAATGTAATGAAAAATATTGCGAGGAACATAAGAAATAGATATTCTTTGTACCAAAAAAAAAAAAGATATTCTAGTTGGCTACACTAGTAGAATTATGACATTTGCTTACGGTATTTTACATCAGTGTTCTAATACCTGATGTGAAATATAATATGTTGTAATTTTTACATCAGTGCAAATTGAACCTGGAAGGAAATGTTAATATACTACACATTTTACATCAGTGCAATTTATACCTGAAAGGAAAATTGCGCGCGGTGGCATAGATGTAATTATGTTGAAATTTGTAATAACATCTATCCATTCAGTTCATTTTTCAACCGAAAGGAAATGCTACTCCTTCCTCTTATTCCTCATTCATGCCCTAACTTCATTCACGCCTCAATCATCTCTAATCCGTCAAACCTCAAAACCTCAATCGTTCACGCAAATCTTCAATCGTTCAATTGTTCAATCGTTCTGTTCATAAATCTGTTCCGTCAAACGCAAAGCATTCGTTCAATCGTGTTGTGTTAAACGCAAAGCATTCGTTCAATTGGGTCCATGAAAACCCTACTTTGTGAATCTCAGATCTGTTCCCGTCAGATCTGTTCGCAGGTTCTTCGATCTGTTTGTGTGATGTTCGAAGTTCAAATGCTTTCTCTTATCACTTTCTCTTCTACACGTTCTTTTCACTAACCCTTTTCTCTTCTATAATAAGTTCATCATTCTTGAAAAAAGAACAATTTTTTACTAAGTTTTTGTGTTTTATAATAATGGAATTTTTTTTGTTTCTTCAATTTTTGCAGAATCAGGAAATGGGTTGGGGAGTGAAGAGAAAAGAATCTTACTTGAACAGTATGGTTTTTGATATTGATGATGATGACTACTTTTCTCAATCTTCTCCAAAGGTTTTCAATTTTATCTCTTTTCTTATGTTTATATTATTTGTCAATTATTATTTGTGAGTTTATGTTGTTGAGTTACAAACAAGTGCTTATAAGATTGAAGTTGAGATATAGCTTTTGAAAAAATTGAGATGTAAGAGCTAATTTTAACTCATAGAAGACAATGTTGTTTTAAAAATTGAGATGTAAGAGCTAATTTTAACTCATAGAAGACAATGTTGTTTTAAAAATTGAGATGTAAGAGCTAATTAATATTCACTGTCACTCAATCTTAATACTTAGGTTGTTAAAAATCTTTGACTTTAATCAAAACTACTTCTAAAGTTACGCATATGATTGGTTGTGATTTGATGATAGTGTGAAGTTTCTTTACTGTCGGTGTGTCAAGATTAAGCTTTTACTTTAATACTTTTTGTTTCATAAATGGTTGTGAACTTGTGAAAAATGTTTCTAAATATTTGATTTGTGAATTTTGGTGTGTTTTTTCTTTGTTGTTGTTGTGAATGCAATTAGTCCAAGAGGAAAAAGGATCAACAAAAGACAAGAGGAATCAATCAAGTGCAGGATCCACCTGAGGAACCTAAGACTCTTCCTCGTACTACACATAAATTGCTTCAGGTAATCTCGTTTTTGGACTTCAAAGTTCTAACTGATGAAGAAAATAAGGATTTTTGTTTTGGTGTGTTTATGGATAGATTGTCATGAGGTTGCTTAAACTTTGTTATAGACCATCCACTTCATTGTAATTCATGTTACCATCAACTATTATTGCTGTTGCCAAACTCATGTACATAGATTCTTGATTCTGCAAAACTGGAACAGAGCAATAGATCTTATGCTGATTTCAAACATTAAGAAAATGTGATCTTGCATTTTTGGCTTGATACCATGGTTCTTTCTTAGAAGCCAATACTAATTTCCTACTCCCTCCGTTTCAAAATCAGTGGTGTTTTAGCCCAATTTTTTTGTGAATAACTGATTTCAAAATGATTGCATTCCTTAATGTGTGCAAAAACCTTAAACGACACTCATTTTGAAACGGAGGGAGTATTTCTCCATCTCATGTCTGAGTACTGGATTCGACATTAGTGCATCATCAAATTGTTCTATAATTTGCACCTTACCTTTTTTTCTCTTTATTTGGGGCTTTCTCTATGTTATTAGATTTTTCACTTGTTGCAAGACATTGTTACCTATTAATATTATTGCTAAAACATGCGTGCCTCAACAACTCTAGAGCTTGTTTTGATTTTAGTTTTTTTGGAATAAGCCTTTTTTGACTTTAAGCGATGAAACAAATCTCAAGTTGCTTTGCTGTCGGTATTGAAAAGAATCATGCTGCAGTCTGGTTAAAAAGCTTCAAATTTTATATTAGTTGCTTGAATGCAAAATGTTTGACAAATTAAATCAGTTGTATAGTATCATTTTGTTAGCCATCTCACAACTACTAAAGAAAAGTAGCACGGATTAGTTGGCCATATATATAATCAGAATACGGTTAATATGGAAATCATCGATATTCAGTAGCACTATCAATATGCCCAAAATTGAACTAGAAGATATATGGTTTGAATCTAACCTAACAGGTTATCAGGGGATTACTGTCAAGTTAGTGCTAGACCTATACATTATTGCAGAACTAACTCATTATGAATAAGAATAGGCCATAAAGTATTTGGTCAATGTTGCAGATCATAAATGTCTATAGGTTAGAAGTTGCAGATAAAGTTATTGGAACTGATTCAAACAGGAATTATGAATTATAACTGAGATAAGTAACTGGTGATATGCTAGGTTTCTGAATTATGCATTTTATTTTTCCCCATTTTATTATCACACGTTTATCAATTTGTGTTCTGTTCGTATTTGTGTTATGTTCAATTGTCTTCGTGTTCTGTTCTTGCTCGTTCGTTGTAACAACCCTCTTTTCTTAAAATAATTTCAACTCATGTATGTTAAATTGTTAGCTTATGATAAGAATTTAGAGTAGTGTTATGCAGTGGCATTTTTTGCAATTTGTGGAAAGTGCAATTAGTATATATAACCACTTTACACTACATCCATTCATTTTCCATTCATTTTTACTATTCTTCTCTTCTCCAAACAGAACAAACACCAGTTTCATGAAAGCTAACACTACAAGGTTAGTACACTATTCTTCTCTTCTCCAAAAAGAACAAACACCAGTCCAATTGTTAGATTATGATTTATGTTGCATTGGAAAGCTAACAAAATTACGGTTGTTTCCGTACCAGTTTCATGAATTTTGGATGAGTATTGATGTCTGTGGAAATTTTTCAAGTTGAGGATATGATGCAGTTTTGTGCAGAAAACGTTTTGGAATACACCTGTCTTAAAAGGTAATAACTCATCCGTAACAACTCCAATTTAAGAAATTCTGGAACCATTGGAAAGCTAACGAAATTCCCTTCGATTTAGTTACTAACTTGGCATATTTTCGATTTATAATGAGGTCAGAATCAATGTTTGAAGTTGGAAGTCTGATGCAGAAAATGCAGAAATTCTGCATACGGGTTTTATGATGTTGGACTGCATAAGAGGTTAATGAGGTGGAATCGAAGCGCAAGAATTATTTCGGTGAGTTTCTTAGATAGAGCCAACCTTTGGGATTGATAAATTATGAACCAATTTGTGTGATAATGGATATTATGCAAGTTATGTAAAATTAGGGAAGAGTACTGATGTAGGTTTCCTACCCATTTTGGATTAATCTATAATCCCAATTTGTTAATGGTAATAAATTATGAACTTGATGAAAATTGGTAATATAAGTTTATTCCCTTTGTTGATTTGTGTTTGAGAATGTTATGAATGATGGAAATTGATTGAATGATCTTTAAACTACATTAGTAATATAAGTTTATTCCCTTTATTCTTTCTATATATATATTTCAATGTACTTAGTATGGTCTATGATAAATCATTTAGAAAATTAGGACTATGATGGGGTAATGAGTTCTATGACATTGTTGTTGAGTTTGTGGTTTATTGATGTTGATTTATGTGACTTTGTGAATAATTATAATATTTTCTCTCTAGTTTTTTTTATGTTTCATTTTTGTGCCTAAAATCCAAGTTATAGTTTTTTGTAACTTTTGTGTGATGACTCACTGCAGGCTGAGAGGAAAAAGTAGAGGCTCTAGCAAGTATGTATCTATTTTGGATTGGATTGTCCTGCTTCAGCTGGTAGTATTGGTTTGCTGTCTATCTTCATTTCAAGTGTATAAAACCTAGATGATTTTGTTTCTTATGTTTAGTTCATTTTAATTTGATTGCTTGGCAACGTAAGCAATCTTTTTCAGCAGTATTATTTAGTTTATTTTTTTTTTTATGTTTTTTCTTTCTCTAAACATCATCATGGTGTAAGACTTAAAAAGTTTTATCTAAGGTTATTGAATTTAAGTTTGTTACTTTTTGTTTATTTTAACTTATTTTCTTGTTGGACACTTTTTTTTGTAACATTGCAACTTTAGCCAATTGATATTTTGGCCGACTTTGTTGTATGTTCGTGCTTATTATGGATCGTATGTTGGATTAGTATTATGACAATGATGATTTGTAACTTCATTAATATTGCTACAATTATAAATATATATTATGTTGAATTTGGATATGAAACAGCAAGAATTTGGATAAGAAATAGCAGGATAAAAAAAGGGGGAATATTTTTTTTTAAAAAAATTAAAATATTTCACATCGGTGAAAAATACAACCGATGTGAAAACTACACTTTTTACATCGGGGATATAATTGCAACTGATGTGAAAACTAGCGCGATGTATTTCAAACCTAGCATTTTCCCTTCGGTCCATTCTGAAACCCGATGTGAAATATGCCTTTTCACATCGGGTGATCACCCGATGTGAAAGGTGTCCAACTTACCATTACGCCTTTGCACACATCGGTTGGCCAACCGATATAAAATGTCTATTTTACTCAAGCAAACATGTTAAAACCATTTCATTAATAATAATAATAATAATAATAAAATTTTGCTAAAATAATAATAATAATAATAATAATAACAAACTATAAGATCTACAATGTAATGAAAAATATTGCGAGGAACATAAGAAATAGATATTCTTTGTACCAAAAAAAAAAAAGATATTCTAGTTGGCTAGTGCGCACTACCATTTGTTGATCCCAGCTTGATAATTGTCGTACTCTACAATCATGCACAAGAGATCTATATTCAGTATGATTCACTTTGACATTAAGCACATCATCAAACATTTTGTTGCACACCCTCTCAAAATTGGGTTTTAGCTCAAAATTAGAATTATTATTAATCACTTAATGGTTAGTTAATATAAACACAAATAGTTCACGGACGATAAAGTGCTGATTGCTTGTAGCCTTGTACTACGTTATTCCATGATGCAACCAGCCAAGCCAACCACCAAAGGCTGAATTCTTTTCTTTATTTTCGATATCTGATCTAATGTCCGACTAATCTAAAAGACATCAATTCCACCGTCTATTAGTAGAACTTTGTTCTGTATGGACCAACCCAACACAAAAAGTAGCACCAAATAAAGTCAAACTTAAGACGAAGCACGGCGACAAATCCAAGTGGGTTACTTTATAATTCCTTTATATTTGTCACTCTTTATGATCCACCAAAGTTATACTCTCTAACGCATGGAAACAATCATTGTTCAATCCCATCAAAATCTGAATTTCACTGTAACATCTTCTCTCCCTAACAATCTTTAACCATGGAAGACAATCCATCACCACTTCCACCAAAAACATACAAACTAACAGCTACTTCAATCTCTTACTCCAAAAACTTACAAACAAACAACACCATCATTGCACCATTTCTCTTCTTCAAAAACTGTACACCAATTCCACCAACCTACATCCTCAAAGATGTTTCTCTCACAGCATACCCTTCTGAGATTCTTGCCATTGTTGGTCCAAGTGGTGCAGGAAAATCAACTCTTTTAGACATTCTTTCAGCTAGAAGATTACCTTTAAGTGGAACACTTTCTCTTAACTCTTCACCTATTAATAACCCTTCAACATTCAGAAAACTATCTGCTTATGTTCCTCAACATGATTCATGTCTTCCTATGTTAACTGTTTCTGAAACTTTTGCTTTCTCCGCTTCTCTTCTTAAACCGAAAACCATCGATATTGCTTCGATTGTTTCTTCTCTTTTAAATGAGCTTAGACTAACTCATTTAGCTAATACAAGGCTTAATCATGGTTTGTCCGGTGGCGAACGTAGAAGGGTCTCTATTGGACTTAGTCTTCTTCATGATCCTGCTGTTTTGCTCCTTGATGAACCTACTTCTGGTCTTGATAGTTCTTCTGCTTTCAAAGTCATGCAAACACTTAAATCAACTTGTGTTTCATATAACAGAACTATTGTTCTTTCCATTCATCAACCTAGCTTCAAGATTCTCTCATGTATTGATAGGATCTTGCTTCTTTCAAAAGGAACTGTTGTTCATCATGGAAGCTTAGCTTCACTTCAAGCATTTTTACTTTCAAAAGGGTTCACTGTTCCACATCAGCTTAATCCATTGGAATATGCCATGGAAATATTGAACCAGTTGAATGAGATTACACCAACGATTACTCCTCCAAGTCCACCCGAATCACCGGAGGAATCACCGGAACCTTCTAAATCTACTATAGGTTGTAAATCTTTGTCTGAAAATATTGGAACTAGAACTAAAAGTAGAGAGATCAGGTACAAGAGTTCAAGGATTCATGAGATTTGCACACTATATAGAAGATTTTGGAAGATCATATACAGAACAAGACAACTACTATTAACAAACACAGCAGAAGCACTTCTTGTTGGTCTTGTCTTAGGTACAATTTACATCAACATTGGTTTTAATAAAGAAGGTATTGAGAAAAGGTTTGGTCTATTTGCATTCACTCTTACATTCTTACTATCTGCCACAACTGAAACACTTCCAATCTTTATCAATGAGAGACCAATCTTGTTAAGAGAAACATCAAGTGGTGTTTATAGGTTATCATCATATCTTATAGCAAACACACTTGTTTTCATACCATATTTGCTAGTAGTGGCTGTTATTTACTCTATTCCTGTTTATTTCTTGGTTGGTCTTTGTAGTTCTTGGTTATCTTTTTCTTACTTTGTTTTGGTCATTTGGGTCATTGTTCTTATGGCAAACTCATTTGTTCTCTTCTTGAGTTCTTTAGCACCAAACTACATAGCTGGAACTTCACTCATGACAGTGCTACTTGCAGCATTTTTTCTGTTCTCTGGTTACTTTATCTCTAAGGATTGTTTACCTAAGTATTGGCTCTTCATGCACTTTTTTTCTATGTACAAATATGCTCTTGATGCACTTCTTATCAATGAGTATTCTTGCTTAGCTACAAAGTGTTTCATATGGTTTCAAGAGAATGATCAAGAGTGTATGATCACTGGTGGGGATGTGTTGCAGAAGAAAGGACTTCATGAGGGACAAAGATGGACTAATGTTTACTTTTTGATTGGATTCTTTGTGTTTTATCGTGTGCTTTGTTTCTTGGTTTTACTTAGAAGAGTTTCAAGATCCAAAACTTGAAGTCCTAGAAGTGAAAATGGTAAACATGTTTAAGAATTTTCTTCAATTTTCTAATCTTTCATTGTGTATGAACTGGTTTTGTTATTTCATCAAATTTCCATAAAGTACATAAATGTAACAAATCTGAAATATGAAATACATGCATGCAGCCAGAAGGAAAGTTTGTTTCAAAGATATTGTTTATTTGGACACAAGTTGTTTTGGATGAATTGGTATTATTATGGTTATATACTTCATTTTCTTGAGATATACAATACAAGTGGATAAGCAGTACTTAAGATTAAGACGTCTCATATTTTATCACTATATGAATCAAAAATGAATCTACAACAAACATGCATTATAGTGAAAAGGTACATAATACTTTCTAAATGCTTATCAATTTCTAAACCTACCTACTAACAAATCTAATATTAAAAATTCTAATTAAAAAGAGGTGATTGTGATTTGTGATATTAATTTATTATATTGCATTTAATAATAAAAAAAGTATAGGCAACCACTCATTTTTAGTTATATATAAAATATATATATTTTATTTTCTCACATGCAACGAAAATGTATGGGGCCAACGCAGATTACTCCGGTTGATAAGATTTCAGCTCAAATCGTATAGAGACTTGAGTTTGAATCTCATTGTCAATATAAGACATTGCTGATGGATAATGTATAAATAACTCGATATGTGACACTCGACGTGTCTTGAGGTTTTCTTCGACTTTATTATTGACCCACTAGGCCAAACTCTTTTAATTTTTTCTCCATAAAAAGAAGAGTTTGATTGAGAAATTGATAGTCTAGGACTAAAAAGATCATTAATATTGGGTCCATATGATTTTTTAGGAGCTGAGTTGGAGAATTTGATGGGTGAAAGTATATATAACAGGGAAATCCACATAGATATATGTTGGCCTATTCAATTGTTCTATTTGTTTAACTTGGTTGTGTTGGGGTCACGGGTCAACTTATAGTAGAAAAAGTGAAGGAAGAATCCACAGCTGTCTTCTTCATTCATTATGAAAGTGTTTTTGTCACTTGGCTAAGTTGCTTGTTGCTGATCCATCTTTTGTCTGCTATGTATGTAAGAACTATAGTTTTTGTGTTCACGGGTTCTTTATTTGTGGTTTCCCGTGAACTTACTCATTTTTGGGGTTCAGTGTTGCATTGCATGGAATCAACATGCCACTTTGAGCCTAGTTAAACACATGGTTTGCGGTTACCCTTCTCACCTTTATACCGCGCAGTAAAATGTAGATAAGCTTATGTTTGATATTATGGTAGTTATGTCAGAATCACAGTCATCGTATTACTAAACATACACTAAATATGGTTGATGTGGCCACAATTGCGGTTGCAATGTCATTACGAATACCTTTATATATAACTGTTATGGAGATTTATTATTTAGGAAAGAAAATGGCTATGTAGTGGTAGAGTAAGAGAGGATCCACCTATACAGTGCATGTGATGCAGCCAATAATTGAAAATTTAGGATCCAATGAAATAACAGAAGAAAATATAACAGAAGAAAATATATTATTGTGTATATATAGAACTTGCATTCATGCAATAATTTTTCGTAGAGTATACATACTTGTATTGTATTGCATCAATATGTGGTAGGGGCAAGTGTAATAAAAATATAAGGCTATGGGAAGAACATTACTCAAAATGAAACACCCATGCAAATCTTGTCTTTAGATTTTATATCTTTTTGAAATATATGTTCCATTAATCCTTTGCCAAAAAAAAGACATGTTGTATGAATAAAATGCTATTACAGTGAACATTATGCCTTTAAATTAAATATGTTCTTTTCTAGTTCGAGTACATTAATTTAAATGTAAATGATAGATGATGAGAAACAACAAAATTCAATGAATTAGTCAAAATTCAATGTCTGTCAAATAACTACTACTACAATCTTTGTCAAAAATAACTAATCTTAATATCAGGAATCCATTCCATTCAGCTAAGAATCCATCCCATTAAGCTCAATATGTAGCACCATGATTTTGTTGAATCTCGAAGTGAAAATTTTGCAAAATTCACGATTACACTAATTCTGCTAAACTCACCATGAACTGAACAATGCATCACTTTTTGTTACCTTATCGAGCTTAAGGTCTTTATAGATCAAGAAAATGGAATGGACAAATGAACCAACTGAGTCAAAATATTCTTAAAAAAAATACACCAGTGGTGTACCATTTAAGGCCCAAGTGATGAGTGAGACCGAAGTTGTGTCAAAAAGCATTCTCCTTTTTCCATAGAAATCAATATAAGGAATTGTATGTATAGCCGGTTGCAACGATGGAACATATGCAAATGAAGAGGGACGGAAGTAGAGTGATATTTAGGAGCCTACTCACACCCATGTATCCAGCAAGGGTAATAGTTGCATCAGCAATCACTCGTGCAATTGTTCCGGCCTCTGTAGATAGAAGCCCTCCATTATAGGTTCCTCTAGCAAGCCTTGATGACATAACTCGCGAAAGCAGTGACAAGTTGATGCCTGTATAATGCATGGATCATTGTCAAAGAACATAAAACCAAGGCTTGCCAAGCTCAATTTGTTTTCATGTTCATTACTGAAATGCTTCTTGTTAATTAGTCTCTAAGTTATATAAAAGTTCTTCCAATTAGTCTCTAGCATCTTAACAACGAGGATTAAAGTAACGGATTTCATATACTTTAAGAACTGCTTATTTTAGAGGCTAAGTTGAGAGTGATATTTCATAATCTTAATTGAGGGTTTATTCAAATACGTCCACTGTCATAAAAAAGAAAAGCAAATCACACTAAAATCTTACCTTCGAGTACTTCCGCGGAAACAAACATAAGAAGACCTGAACAGATGTACTGCAGCTGGGTGTATCGATTGATTACATTAAAGGCAGATAATATGCCAATTAAAACCATGATTTCTGATGCCAACAGAATCTGCCTGTGAATATATCAAAAGAAAAGTGTGATATATTAGCTGCTTAAGGATAATATTTCAATTTTCGACTATTTTAAGGTTCTGAATGCATCTTTCTGGCCTAACAAAACCATGATTTCTTTTTAATGCGTCTTTCAAAAGAAAGCTAAATTGCTCATACACACTTGGGTGTTTCAAAATTTACTACGACGCATCTTTCTAAAAAAATCAAGAGCAGTTTTTATGGGTGCAATCAAATAGGGTGTGCGATTTTTTTTATATGTTACCTGTCGTCAAACATGTTGCTTATATAGCTTCCAACAATAATGTTTACTGGAAGAACTGTACAGCCAAGTCCAGCAAGAAAAATAGCAACATTGCTTGTTGTCCAGTCAAAGTAGTATGTTGTGATGACACTAGATTCTGATAGTAAAATCTCCATTACATATTTGAGCATGAAATATATCAATAACTGAACCTGAACATGTTAAATAGTTTTGGTCAGAACCATTTATGTGTCTTTCAATTGAAACTTTTTGAATTGCAACATCAAGTAAAACAGCACATCAAGAATCAACATCTAATAGATTGATAGTGTGACAGTTAGAGTTGCATAAAACCTTTACAGAAGGTGTAAGGAGTCTATATGCCGATCCAATTGAATTGGCTGGTAGACGAGAATTCTCAGGAGTTTCTTCACTATCATTATCCTGATCAGCATCTTCATCTCCCTTATCTCCGGAACTAATCATTAATGGTTGTTTTAGGCCTTTTTCAAGTGCACTGCTGTCTACTAATAAGGGAAAATGTGTCATTTTCTAATGATTGTTGAAGCTTTACGAAGTGAATATAACGAAAGGATAATGCAGTCATGGATGATTTTTCATAAAGATTAAAATGAAACTAAAGAACTAATTCAGATTAACTATCTTGCAAGATCACGATAGAAAAAAGTAGAAGTTGTCAGTAGAGAGGTACCAGCATTAGATTTAGGTGTTGTATTATTCTCTTCAAATTCTCGAGAAGGTTCCACAAAAGCAATGTACAACCATATCGAATATATAAGCCAAGCAGCCATCATAACCCACCCTGGCAAAGTATCTTGATTAAATGTAATATTGTAAATCTTAAAATCTGTCTGCAGTAAGCCAGCTAATGCAGGACCACAAGCCATTCCAAGAGCACTGGCACTAACAAAACCTGCCGATGCTTGCATGCGGATTTTTATAGGCACACAATCACTGATGTAGCGCCGGTTAACAGCTCTAGCAGAACCAAATCTGCATTTATAATACAAGTTTGTAAGCAAAATGAGGTCTTAATGTAATAATATTTATCTAAATTGAAATGGTTAGATGTAATATTTAAATGCTCATAAAATAATATTGAACACAAGTAAGAGATAGAAGACTATTTACCCACAGAGAAGACGACCAATGAGGAGAATCCATATTGAATTAAGATCGTATGCTAGGGCATACAAGGCATTGCCGAGAAAAAGAATTATGCTACTGAATACAAGAGGTCTGAAGTATGATTTATTTGACCATGCACTGAAATATACCGAGGAAAATACCTGAGCAACGGCCATTGCACCGATCACAATACCACAAACCGTTGGTGCTGCCCCAAGGTTCATAGAGTAATCATCTGCTGTAGGGACAATAATATATGTATTGATCATATAGAGAAATGTGTTAGCCAAGTTTAAGAGAAGAGACATAAAATGGTATCTCTCTTCATCAACATGCTCATCAGATGGTGCAGGCAGCTCTTCTTGCATAATGAGTGCATGTTGCCCCAAAAAGTTAAGAAAATTGGTTGAGTTAGTCAACCTATCAACAGCTGATCTTATTGAATCGATGACAGGATCCTGCATATAAGACCAAGTAATTATATGATGGAATATCACCAAATTTCCTTAACTCGGTAATGTGAAAGCGCGAATGAAAGTAAACCTGAAGGGGAAGAGTAGGATGATCATAAATTGATAAGTAGCTTCCTTGACAATCCTGAAGTTCATGAAGGTTGCGAGATAAGGCTCCTACAACAGCTCCTAAACCCTGCAACATGTTAGTCAATATTCATTCGTTTAGAGAAAAATGACAAATAAAAAAATATTAGTTTGTTTATAATATGATCTATGTTATGAAAGTTTATGCTTTGAACTAAACATATTACCACATGCTTGAACACTTGTTGCAGCTGGGAGTAAGGATGATTTGCACGAGTTTTAACATAGTAATCAGTAAATCTATAGCCGAAACGTTTATCAAACTTCTTCAAGATCTTACGCAAACCAACGGCGTTTATCTCTACAAAATAGAGAAGCTTTAACAGATCTTGTCCCACTGTTCTATAAGCTTCTCGTAGTTCAGCCATTTTGCTTATTTCAAGCTCTTCTTGAGCAGTATCATGGTGATCTCCGAGCTTCGCTATCCTGCTTGCTAAATGCCCTTGTTGTTCCAACAGGAAAAGAACAGTCTTCTCAATCTGAATTGTAAATCAAAGTGAGTGAAACTAATGTAACACACAAATAAAGAATGACATACATTACAGTAATTACAAAGTATAACCTTAGCTCACATACACTTATTTATCAGAATATTGAGCAGTAAAAATGTAATGAAATAGGCCAAAAATTCAAATAGTAAGTGACTCATAATCCTGCAATCAACAGAGAGAACAAACCTGATTATCTAGCATTTTTGAGAAATCCTTGAGTACGTACCGTCGATCTTGTGCTCCAAGCTCAATTTGTTCAGCATAATGCTTTACCCGTTTCTTCATAAGTTTGTAGTTTATGTAATATCTGAATCAGAAGTCAAGATTATAAGCATACACAAATAAAAATGAATACAAAAAGTGTTCGAATCGTAGAACTGATGTTTAACTTGTTATACTCAACACATAGTTTAGAGAACATACTCTTGCCATTCTTGAAGTTGTCTTTCTTTCAACTTTTTCCCAAAGGCAACCATCTCTCTCTGCAATAGTTAACAATGAAAACATCAAAAAATGTTGCTATTTAACAATGAAAACAACAAAAAAATGTTGCTATTTTTTCCCTCGCCGTTGTTATGACTAATCTCCGTAAAAGAAATGTTGCTATTTTTACCGCGGCTGGGACTTTTCTCTCACTAGATCTAACAGTCCCACGGCCATTAAACCGTGTAGTGTAGCTATATTAGGGAAACTTTGTTCATAATAGACACTAGTTGTAAAGTATTTATCAATTTTATTATTAAAATTTCATCACATTGTGCAACACCAAGGAAAAGATTTATTCCCAGAGCTACACATTACATTTGAGGCTACATCATGAATCTAATCATCACAAATTGATTAATGGTAATCAAAATTAACAATTAAGATTAATAACAGTAATCAAAATGAATAAAAAATGAAGCAATAAAGAGGACAGTGTGAGATAGTGATTTGATTCGTGTTTGGAAGAATAATATCTAATTAGAAGAGAATTATGATTGAATATGATGAATTTTCAATGATTTAACAAATGTGGATGAATGAATGCATATATTGCGTTGTTTCCATTGGATTTCAGATTCAAAAAGGTTTAACAAAACAAAGAATTATAAAGAAAGAAAGAAAGAAACATAGCATGCATGCATGGGAATTAAATAATAAGAAAAAATGAAATGCTTACCACTGAGTTTTTTTAAGAATAAAACGGTGTGAGCATGAAGAGAGACGGAAAGTGAAAATGAATGCCAATGAGGAGTGATATGTACATAACTAACTTTGCGGAAAATGAGCTTGTATATAGTTACATTCCACATGTGGTAATGGAATGTGTGGAAGAAATAAGGATATACTATATGGAACGCGGTTCAGTGTATACGTTGTCACATTTGAACTGTTTGATTAAATTGGACGGTTTAGATTTTAAATCCAAATTTTAGATGTAAAATAAAATAAAATTTGAATTAAAAATTTAAATCCTCCGATTAAGATAGGATGGTTGAGAGGTGCTAGTGTTATGTTACCTATGTGAAGTCAATATGCACTTAATCCAAATTTCATTTTTGTCATAAGAAAAAATAAAATAAAATGCTAGACCAATAAAATCATTATTTTTACAAAACAAAAGATCAACGAAACCATTAAATGCAATAATTTTAATATTTATTTTCAAATTTAACCTTATATTAAATGATATTATAAAATGATGAAATGCCTTGACCTAAAAAAGAAGAATAAAATGAAAACCAAAATAAAAAATAATAAAATGATGAACAATAAAATAAAAAAAAAGGAAAGAAAGAAAATGATGAAATCCACGTTATACTCGTGATTCTTGTGTTTCATGTATATAACCTTCAAAATAAATAGCATAGCTCATACCCATGAATTTTAGGCTAAAAATCATCATTATGAGATCAATGAGTTCGAACCAAAATTATAACACATGTTTTTTGTTTTTTTAAACAGTCAAAAGATATATATTAGCACTCCAAAATTATAACACATGTAATAATTAAGGACCTAAAAGTTCAATATTAAAAACAAGAGGAGTATTTTTATATAGCGAAATGCTAACCGGTGCCCTCGGGGCATTGATCAAGGAACTAAATATAGAAATTTAACATTGGAAATTGTGCAGTCAACTTCTCAAAAGTTTAAAAAACAATAATTTTACTTTAAAACTTTTTTTTTAGGTTCCTTAACCAATGCCCCGGGGGCACCGGTTAGCATGACCCTTTTATATATGTGATGATAAAATGGGATTCATCAGTTATATATATGAGTTTAACTCAATTGGTTGAACACCGCATTATATATATACAGAAAGTGGGGGTTCGAACTCCGATCATCCAATTTCTTTACTTTAAAAGTAAAATGTCTAGCTGCTAGGCTACTTGACAAAAAAAATAGAATTCATTAAATTATGTGGTTCTTGGTGGACCAATATCTGCAGCTATACACAATTTTTTTTGCCTTTGATTCTTAGGGAAAGACCCTAATAATTTAGAGTTTAGCCGCGAGGTAAGTAAAATTTGGCCAAAAAAATATTCTACCCAAAAATTGAATCCGAATTCTCCTAAAATCCGTCCTTTTGGCCAAAAAATTAAGAGTTTAGTTTTGATGTAGCATTTAATTCTCCCAACTATACATTATTTACAATTTTATCTCTTTTAACTTATGTTAAACACGAAATTGAAAATGTCCAAAAATTTTAACTCAACTTATAAAAAATGTCAAAATTATTAGTTGAATGTAAAGTGAGTTCGAATCTTGATCCTACATTTTATCTATGTGAGTTTATAATAATTTTTTATTTCATCTACATCCATGAGAAATACTAAAATGAATATGTAAATAAAAATAAAGACTAAATAATAGTATGTTATTTTTTCCGAATATCTTCTCCACGTAATTGTAGAGATTAATCATTTGAGTCAAATAGAGCCGAATAGGACCACTAAGGATGGTAAAACTCTCTCTCAAGAGAAATTAACACCGCTGTATTTTCAATGTTGATTTCAATCTCATAATCTCTAGTTAAGCTGAAAGGAATTTCTTACTATCTCATCCAAGTACTTTTGAGTTAATAAGTTTTTATTTGAAGCCAAATAATAACAAGTTATAAAATGTAAAAATTTAATGAACATAAAGTGACCTTTTCAAAACATAAACTAATTTTGATAGATTATTTCAGTTCCATTGAACCTCTCACCCACCCATTCACCAACTTCCATGTTGTGAACCATGTCCATGCATATGCTATGTACTAAAACTCCTACTCATAGTTTTTCACTATCCCATTTCCAAGAAACTTGTTTGCGCATTCTTTCATTCTGCAACTCAAACTCCATCAAACAAGGAGTATGTATCCATAGCCCCATTATCAAATTGGGTCTTCAACATGACTTATATTTAAACAACAATTTGCTATCTTTATATGCTAAATGCTTCGGAGTTCGTCAAGCACGCCAGTTGTTCGATGAAATGCCTTACAGAGACGTCGTATCATGGACCACGGTTCTGTCTTGTCATACTAAGAATAAACATCATTTTGATGCCCTTGAATTGTTTGATATGATGTTGGGTTCTGGTCAGTACCCGAATGAGTTTACATTGTCTAGTGCTTTAAGATCTTGTTCTGCTTTAGGGGAGTTTGATATTGGGACACGAATTCATGGTTCTGTTGTGAAGCTTGGGTTAGAGATGAATCGTTTTATTGGTACTTCTTTGATTGAGTTTTATACTAAAAGTTGTTGTAGTACTGTTGAAGTATATAAATTGCTTTCGTTAGTGAAGGGTGGTGGTGGGGGTGGTGATGTTGTGTCTTGGACAATAATGATTTCTTCTTTAGTTGAAACTGGTAAATGGGGTGAAGCTTTTGAAACTTATGTGAAAATGATTGAAGCTGGTGTTTATCCAAATGAGTTCACATTTGTTAAACTCTTGGGTGCGGTGTCTTCTTTTCTTGGTTTGGCTTATGGGAAAATGCTGCATGCGCATTTAATCATATTTGGGGCTGAAATGAATTTGGTGTTGAAGACGGCCATTGTTGATATGTATTCAAAATGCAGACGGATGGAAGATGCTATTAAGGTCTCCAATCTGACACCTGAATATGATGTGTGCTTATGGACGACCATTATCTCTGGATTTACTCAAAATTTGCAGGTTAGAGAGGCTGTCGGTGCATTACTTGATATGGAATTGTCTGGCATCCTACCAAATAATTTTACGTATGCTAGTTTATTGAATGCTAGCTCCTCAATTTTATCATTGGACCTAGGGGAACAATTTCATTCGCGGGTTATCATTTTTGGACTTGAGGATGATCTTTATATAGGAAATGCACTGGTTGATATGTACATGAAATGCTCCCACAGCACTACGAATGCTGTGAAAGCTTTTAGAGAGATAGCATCACCAAATGTCATCTCTTGGACTTCTTTGATTTCTGGTTTTGCAGAAAATGGATTCGAAGAACATTCTCTTCAGTTGTTTTCTGAGATGCAAGCAGCAGGGGTACAACCAAATTTCTTTACACTGTCTACGATTCTTGGAGCATGCAGCAAAGTGAGGTCTCTTGTTCCGACAATGATACTCCATGGACATATCATAAAAACAAAAGCGGACATAGATATGGCTGTTGGGAATGCTCTTGTAGATGCTTATGCTGGAGGGGGGATGACGGATGAGGCATGGTCTGTAATTGGTACGATGGATCGTAGAAATTCCATCACATACACATGTTTAGCCACAAGATTAAACCAGAAGGGGGATCATGGAATGGCGTTAGAAGTTTTCATTCACATGTGCAATGATGGGATTAAGATGGATGAGTTTAGCTTGGCAAGTTTTTTATCAGCTGCAGCTGGCTTAGGCACCATGGAAACTGGAAAGCAGCTGCATTGTTATGCTGTCAAATCAGGCTTCCAAAGATGTAATTCAGTTTCAAACAGCTTAGTTCACTTGTACAGCAAATGTGGTAGTAGTATTCATGATGCAAATAGAGCTTTCAAAGATATAAGTGAGCCAGATGTATTTTCATGGAACGGTTTAATATCTGGTTTGGCATCAAATGGATATATATCCCATGCTCTTTCTGCTTTTGATGACATGAGGTTAGCGGGAGTTAAACCTGATTCTATTACACTCTTATCACTGATTTCTGCTTGCAGCCATGGAGGTTTATTAGATCTCGGTCTTGAGTTTTTCTATTCTATGCAAAAAGTGTACAATATAACACCAAAATTAGATCACTATGTGTGTTTAGTTGATCTCCTTGGTAGAGGTGGTCGACTAGAGGAAGCTATGGGAGTTATTCAAACAATGCCTTTCAAGCCAGACTCTTTGATTTGCAAAACTTTATTAAATGCTTGCAATTTACATGGAAATGTTGCTTTGGGAGAAGATATGGCAAGGCGATGTCTCGAGCTTGATCCATCTGATCCTGCAATATATTTGCTGCTTGCGAACTTGTATGACAATGCTGGACTCTCTGATTTTGGAGAGAAGACACGTCGGTTGATGAGGGAAAGAGGTTTAAGGAGAAGTCCTGGGCAGTGTTGGATGGAGATACGGAGCAGAATTCATCACTTCTCTGCAAGAGAGAAGATTGACGAGGTCGAGATTAATGAAAAGTTGGAGTTTCTTATAACTGAATTTAGGAATAGAGGGTATCAATACCAAGAAAATGAAGATAAGTTATACCACTCAGAACAATTGGCAGTTGCATATGGTGTTCTTAATGTACCGACTATGGCTCCAATACGTATATACAAGAATTCACTGATCTGCCCTCACTGCCATACTTTTATAATGCTTGCAGCACAAGTCGTTGGCAGGGAGATAATTTTGAGGGATAGGAAACGGTTCCATTTCTTTAAGGACGGCCAGTGTTCTTGCCGAGGTCACTCATGATGCAGAAACATTTCCTTGTTTTTGCTAAATATATTGCATGGATGATCCTTGAATTTGTGCGTCATATATGTTGTAGCAAGATAAATGGAAACCAAAACTATGAATTGGCCGAGTATACACTTTTGTAAATTGTGAATTTAAGTTCTTATATTACACTGTTTTTAAATGAGAATCAATCAATGTTTATTTTCATTTGCTTTACTTTTTCTTTTGACTCTCCAATTGACGAAGGAAGGAGAAGCACATGCTCTGGATTGTGAAATTAGATCAAACTGATTGTGTGTGCTGCATTTGAAGGATGAATTGAGCAGTGATATCTTATTCCATCTTTGAGCACCTCAAGGTTAGTGACCTTTAGTGGTTTTTGATTAAAGAAATGTCAATACTCATCTGATAATTCATTGTCTTGTTTTCCTAAAAATATCATTGTCTTACTCTTAGGAGAGACTATGTAAGAAGAAATCCAGATCAAAAAGTTGATCATTTTCACATACACACACGCCAACTATAAGAGACTATGTCTAATTTTATATTGGTGTCATGCAGTCTAAGTCTTGATAATTTATCTTTACTTAAATTACAGAATTTTCAATAAAACGATCAAAACTATATATATGTATGGAATCTCAAAGATGCAACAACAAAACTCAAGAACAATGATATTTAAATTATAAATAAAACTATTTATATACATTTTCTTATGTGCATTATACAATACTACACTAGTACATAAGAAAATGTCCCAAAATATTTTTCTTAAACTATTTATTGGCCATGGTTGGAATGTGGAATATCACAACCATCTTCACCATCTTCATCGGATTCAATTTCCATGTCAATGTCTTCTTCCTCCTCACCAAAAGAGTTTGGTGCTAAAGAGGAGCAAGAACTAGCCGTGGTGTTGGGTTGACTCGAAATTGAAGTGGGTGGATTTATCACCGGAGACTTGGTCCGTGTACTTCCGGCGAGTGAGTTTCGGTGGGTGGGTCTTGGGTGGTTGTGGTCTCCGGTGTACGTCACAATAAATATGTCTGTATCAGTGTTGCTCCTTTCAACTTGCTTTCGCGCGGTACAACCTTTGGAACTACTACATCTATAATAGTTCCTATAATAAATCAACAACAAATGATTGATTTGTTAGTGTTTCCCAGGAAATTGACAGTTTAACAGATCTACTAGTACTAGCTCAACTGAATATGTTATAGTAATCAATATCTTAAATTTTTAGGTAAATTAAAGACGTGGTGACAAGTCTTTTGGTGAAAAATGTAACAATATCGGATTACATTTTTATTAAACTTATATGTATATACCTTGGATATGGAGAACCTTTAATAGGTTTTTGTCCATATTTTCTCCATGCCCACAAATCTGCCGAGAGGTTATCTGCGGTTACATGACATACCATTTTCCCTTGTTGACTTTTTCTGTTGAATAGAAAAAAGAAGAAGCAAATATATACATTTAAATGTAAATGTATCATGTATGTATATTGTGTGTACTACTTTTATGCCATGTGGGCTTTAAAGTATGTAAAATTTCAATTTTTTCAGTAATGAAATGAAATATTCAATTATTAGTGGAAAATTGAAAAAATTTATACCTTTTTCTTGATCTTGGTGTTTGAGGTTGTGTGCTTTGAGGTACTTGGAATTCTTGTTTCTGAATTACTTGTAATTGGGGGTTATGGAATTTGTTGAAGCTAGAAGTGGAGGCTTCTTGCACAATATTAGGCCAAATAGAAGAGGAAGTAATAGGAGCCATATTGTGTTGTTGTTGTCCAATGCATCTTGCAATATTAGGGGAATTGGGATTGATACCAATGCCACTAGTAGTAGTAGGAATAGTGGTGTTGAGGTTGGTAGTGGGGTTAAAAGATGTGAATAATTGGTTTAACCCTTGAAGCTCATTGGTTATAGGTTGCACTATATTAGGAAAGGAAAATGCATCATATTCTAATTCTACTTTCAAATTAGAAGTGGAATTAATGGTAGAAGGTATAGTACTATTGGTTGTAGTTGTGGTAGTAGTAGTAGTAGTATTGGTATTTGATTGGCAACTTCTAACTATGGCAAATAGATCCCAATCTTCAGCCATTATTTATTTAATATTTATGCAAATTAGGATGAGATATAATACTAGTAGTAGCACATATAAGTTGAAAAAAATTTGGTGTGGTTATTTTTGTCTATTGAAGCAACTTACAAATAAGGAGCAAGAAAATGTTAGAAAAATAGATGAAGGACAAAAGATGGCGCTGACTTTTGGAGGATAGTACAAAAATTAGAGACAAAATGAAGAGGATGAAGCAAGAAGAATGGTGGAGCATATGAGTTGAGTAATTAATGATTTATATAGTAGAAAGAAAATGTGAAAGTGGAATCATGTAGGATTGTGGGCTAGGTTGGAGGCTGTCGTGGATTGGAGGAACTTGAGAGGTTTTGTTTGGTCCTTTAAAAATGCCAAATTCATTTGCCTTTTTCATTGACATTGTGAAAATGTCAAAGTGGGACATAACCAAATTTGACGATGATTCTTATGCTCTTACTTACAAAAGTTCTACGTTCATGGTACCATGTTTAAAATTTTATTCTATAAAATGAATGAATACTTTAGTATTTATTTTTGATTTATTTGATAAAAATGAGTACTTATAGTTTCTTTAGAAACTAAAATCAAATAGTTTGTATAAAAACTTACTTTATTTAGTTTCTAAAATAGATTAACGGCACAATTTATTATTGACAAGTCTTTTGTTCATTTGTAGTTATTTAGATAACATGAATAAAATTGAAATAGTTTTTGAGTGAATTATGCATATAAGAAAAATTCTCGATAAAAAAACTAAATTTATATAAAACTTGTATAGATTGATAGTTTAAGATGATTGTAACTTCGCAATCATTAAAGAATGATGAGCAATACATGAGGAACGATTGTTTTTAAATTCCGATTATTTATTTTTTCCTTTTATAAAAGATATAAGTAAAATCAGAAAATGAAAAGAATCATTTTGATGAGAACTTTAATATATTTACAACACAATACCAGAAACTATAGAAACCAAAAAGGGGTGAAAAGTGGAGCAACAAGACAACAAGTTTCCAGAAACAAAAAGGTCCGGGTGTAATATAAAAGTACTCCATATAGGAAAGGATAAGCATATGGAATATATCTCTTTTACTTAGTTGTAGAAATGTTAGATATATGTTAAAATTTTGATTTTGTAATTTCAAGAGAAAAGTGTAAATATCCAACTAGAAAGCACACTCTATAAGTCATGAGAATATGAGTTGACAATTATTTTATTTGTATGGCATATTTGATGATAGTGAGTGAAGTGGTGGTGGAAGTGGGTGTGATCAAACTGAATCTACATACGTGATTTAAATTGATGTGCACAAAATTATTCACCCATAACGTTAATTTATTAAATTAAATTTTAAAAAAGATAAGAAGGACCCTTGGGGAGCTTGAGTTATATAGAGAGTTGTACACTGTAGGACCATATTTGATGCAAATCCATTCATTTGCACCCTTAAACGTGGGAGGGGGTCCAAATTTTAAGGGTATATAGCAGAATGAAATCTTTCAATGGTAGTTCTTCATTCCATTAGTGTGTTTGAATTGGTTGGCCAGTATAGTCAAAGGCAAAACTTTTTTGACTAACATTTTAGATTTAATGGATATCTAAATTAAATCCTTTAAAATGTTAGTCAAAAATGTTATTTGTTTGAATATATATTAATTTAGTTGATATATACTTTTTTTTTTAAAAATTAATTGATATATACTTGTTTGAATGAACTTCTTTAAACTTATCTGTTGACATAAGTTTTGTGAGATTAGAATAATTTATAAAAACGGCTTATGATAATTTTCACAACTTGTTTTCAACCTATTTCATAAATTTGCTAATATAGCTAAAGAAAAACAACTTATACCATACACTATTCATAGGTTCTTTTACTTGGTAAGAGGGCAATGTCAATTTAATAAGAAGAGATGATAATTCACTCTGTTATCTATTTACTATAGTCAAATAACTATAATGGCAGAAGTCTTAAGTAGATAGTTCAGTTGATGAGTTAAGAGACATCACATAAGTTTTATGCACAAAGTCCAGAATTATCAAATCCTGAAAACTAACATATTAAATAACATTTGCATATACAATAAACTATAATGCCTGTAAAGGAAGACCAGCTCACCATCACATTCACATGACTTTTGGCTTGCGAACAAAAGAGGAACTACATGTGAAGAACAAGCTCTCAACTTATCTCTCAATTAAAATACAAAGTTCATGTTTAAGGTTTACATTCTTAACCAAACTTCTAATTTGTTATTTGTCTTTGATAACTTTTTGTTGGGTATGGCTCATAGTAATAGGTACTAAACAAGTGGGCAGGGACGAAGCGAGGCCCTGCGCGGTATGGTTTAGCAGTATTGCTGTAATTTGGACTGCACTACTGCAGTATTTATACGAGTTGTATGACTACAAAACCTAATCCTCTTACTATCAATAAGACAGCACTACAACTAATGACTACTTGGCTGAATTTCGTAACCAAACATCACATTTCATTTGCGTTTTATCATTTCATTTATCTTTCGTAAGTGCTCATGTCACAATTATATGGTAACAATGCATCTACAAAACAATAATAATCCAATGTGAACCTATTTATAGGCATTGCATTATTATGAGATTTATATACAATCATACAAACTAGGCATTGCATTGTATTAGACTACACTATTAGAGGAATTCACAACAGTCGCAACTACAAATTTATAAAGGTTACTAAAAGACAATTTCATTATCTAACAATCTAGTATCTACCACTGGTAGAAGCCTCTGCAACTGAATCACTGCCATCATCATCATCTAAGCGGTTCCTATATACCTCGCTGCCAGCATCAACATCATCATCTTTCTTCTCATAATGTTGTCTCCAAAATCTTTCTACAGTAGTAGCTGCCATTTCAGAAATTTCATTATTCATATGTTCCTCCAGAGATCTGATTTTTTCCCATCTGACCCATTCAGCATATATATTATTAGACTCATCATGACACATTTCTTTGCCAATTCTCAACACATTGTTGAGAGCCTTCAAACCAATTAAACTAAGATCATCTTGACTAGTTGACAGAGTATTGCATATAACATGAATTCCCTCTTGTTCTGCCCACAAATTGATTTCCTTGGGAGATCCGCGAACAAAAGCAACTGATAGGGCCCAAATAGCTTCTTCGGGGTGTGATGCAGATTTTGCAAAGTGAATGATATGATGCATAAGCTTCTTGGCAATTACCATCTGCAACAAATAATGTGAAATAGAACATATAATAAAAATTAATTATGAAGTTAATATGATAACTAAACCAATTCTATGCATGCAGTAAATGAAATAACAATAATGAAAATAAAAAAGAGATATACAGTCTTCTTACCTTAACTGGAGAACTGTCTCCTGCTATGACAGATGCGGCCAACCAACAAGCTTCTTTAAGAACGTTTTCATGCTCAGTATGATTCTCAAAAAATCTAGGGAGATAATCAAGAGCTTTATTTTCTACAACAATCTAAAACAATATATAATACTTAGATTTACATGATGAATTTAAGTCTAATACAAAAGCAAAATATATAAGTTTGAAGATATTTTTTAGAGCATATAGTTTGTACCTTAATCTGATCCGTACTACGTGTTACGATAATTCCAAGCAACCGAAGATTGAGTGCAAGGATTTTTGGTGATCTAAGCATCTTCCTGCAAAATTGGATATCTGGTCAGTCTTACTATTAATGATTACAGTCAAAATGTCAAATTATGGATAGTTAGATTAACTTACAATAAAAGCAACACCAATTCTTTTACAAGAGCCTCTTTCAGAATTTGATGGAATACCCCGTCTGATCCATCATATGAAAGAGGAATAAGAATTGAACAAACAAATTCAGCAATCGGATCCCTCTTCTTTTTTTCTATAGTGCCAAGGTTTTTCACAACTCTGGAAATTGAAGAAATTACTGGCAATAATATCTCATTGGATGGAAGAGGGTTGCGGCAACATAAGTTGTAGATACACCACAAAATAAGACTTGCAGACAACAAAGGTGTTTGTTCAGTATATTGCAGCAATTTCAATAGAGTAGATATCACGCCTTCTTCGATGATATGATTTCTCATCTCCTCTGAATACAGTGAAATGTTTCCTAAAAGTAGTAGCGCCTAAAAATACATAGCAAGATTAAACATATCACATATGTTGAAATAATAAAACTTAAAAACAAATGGATCAAATGGATTCTATTACTCACAAGTTCTACTATACTAAAAATGTTTGATCCCAGAAACTGGACAGCTAAGGGAATGACACCCAAGTCAACCACACTTTGTGTGTGTTGATGATTTGCCCATAAAATGTTGTTGATGTTCAACAAAGCAAATGTCTGCAACATAGTGAAATGCATATATTACAAAAGCTTAGCAATAAGAGAACTATTAGAAAGGACGGATAAGATGACGCACCTTGAGCTCGTCATTTGGACTCTTCACGAACTGAAACATAGGCAAAATAATGCCTTTTTTAACAAGTTTCTCCACAAAAACTTTGATATCCTCTCGAGGTTCATTAAATTCCATATCAAGTTTCTCCCTCAATGAATCCAAAGATTTATGATATCCGAAACCAGCCATCGTGGATATTATCTTTGTGATCTGTTCAGCACCTTTTAATTGGTCTGAAATGGAAGTCGACAGAACTTGTTTTACCAGGGAAGTGGTCTCTTTTATATGCGTTTTTAATGCTTTCTGAAATAAAGAGATCATTAAAAGAGCAGGAAGAAAGAAAAAAAAAAGAAAGAGGCTATAAATGAAATGGAATTTAGATTCAATACATTTGAATCCCACGCTACCATAAATTTACATACACACTCATCGCAAAAAACATTCAGCACAAACAAACACGACATAGATACTTACACGTTGACACGGATAAAAATTTGAGAAATGACAATTCAATGTAATCTTGCAAGTATCGATGTGTGTCGGAATCGAACTCGACTAAGTATGTATTTATAATAAGAACCAAGGGAGTAATTTAATATGTAATGAAAACATCGATCAAAAGGTTGACATAAGCTAAGTAATAACAAAATTGGTTCTAAAGCATCTATGGCAATGAATCAACAATTTGAAATTCTAAAAAACGTGAACATAAAGTATGATCATCATTAATTAAAAGTTTAAAACTAAATAGTGATAAAATAAATAAAAACAAATAAAAAAATGGACACGTACTTCAACATAATTCTTTATGCCAAGTTCGTTTCCCTTCCATTGTTTAGGAAACTGTTTGCAACTCCGCCAGTTTGGTTCATTGCTAGAGGACTAGCAATTACAGTAGTAGATGATGATGATGATGATGATGATGGAAAGTATGAAAGAGAAGAAGAGGATTCTAAAGGAATTCTTGGTTGATCTTGTTCTTGTTCTTGTTCTCTACTATTAGCCATTTCTTTTCTTTCTTCTGAGTTTGAGAAAAAAAAATGGAAATGTGTGAGTGTGAGTGATAGGGGTTTGAAGTGTTTTCTTTATGAAATGGGTTTCAACTGGTTCGTTCTTGTTACTCTTTGCGTTTTGGTGAAGAAACGAAATCAAACGAAATGTATTATAACGGATAACAGATTATGGTTGTGTGCGGTTGGGTCCACTAAAATCAGTTTGTTGGATCAAAATTAAACGGTTTGCATTTTAACTTTGATTTTATATTTAAAAAGACCTAAAATTTTATCTTAAAATATAACCCGTCCAATTTTAATCGTACCATTCGTATATGTTGATTGCGACCGCTGAATTCATATTCTAACCCTTTTGGTTGGCTGCTATGGTGACCAAAATAAAATAAGAAACATGATATCATATACTACCTATCTCAATCCATAAATATGTTTGACCAAATGTACGTTAATGCATAATTTTAATCATTAATATTGTTAACTATTTAGCATTAAAAGTTATGAAAATTTCATATTTTGAAAATACTTATCAAAATAAAACAAACAAGATTTTATATGTTAATAAGATCTTATATAGGTACGGAGGTAGTATATAAGTTAATTGTAGAATTTATTTTATCTTGTCTCTATAATTAAAACTATCATTATAAAAATGAGCTATATTATTTTTTTGGTATAGATAAAAATGAGCTATATTATAAACCAACATGAGAATATAGGAAACTAATTAATTTATGTAATAATTAATTTAAAATTTATCCGTATAAAAGATAATTCTAAATAAAAGTCTAAATCTAATAAAATGTAGAAATAAATTTATATTAAACTAGTGGCCAGACGGGCACGTTCCGTGCCCGCCTGTGTGATACGATTTGATGCAAAAATGTTTTAAAAAATATTATTGGTTTGATGAAAATTAAAATGTATAGAAATTATTAAGATAGAAGTTAAGAAGACTGAAGTATAAAAGTTAAGAATAGTTTTAAAAAACAAATAGAAGTTAGAGTTTTAAAAAAAACGTTAAGGGTATTTTAGGAAATATGAAAAAAGGCTACACCAAAATAAAGTTTTCCTTTTATATATAGTATAGATAAAAAAACAAATAAAAAATATGCATTGTTTGTGTAAATTAATTTTACATTGAAATTCAATCCAATTAAAGTGATTTAAAGTTCTACTATGTTGATTAGATTACTTGAATTAAAAAAGTCGATAGTAGTAATAAATTTATTGATGTTGTTTTTAGTTTTTACAAGTTTATACCTTAAAAAAGATCATTTATTTCTCAAAACGGCCTTATAATTAGAGACAACGGTAGTATATCATATCAAGAAAGTGAGGTGACATGACATAATTTGTTGTTTTTTGGTTGTAGAATATATACATGATTGTTATAGTTATATTTGACATTGTAAAATTATTTTTTGCATTGGTGCGTATTTCTTTTTCTCCGTAAACTTAAGTATGATTTTGTCACAAGAATATTTTGTAATTTAAATAATCTATAAAATTAAAAACCTATTGAAATTATAATATTTTAAAAATTAATTTTTTATTTAATTTTAAAAATTAAAAATCTATTACAAAAAAAATGAATATTTATTTAATTTTTTAAAAATCAAATATAATTTCTTTTAAAGAGTAGTTTTGCAAACACCTGATTTTCTTTCTTGAAAACACAACGGAAAGTTCCCGTAGAATGGCTCAAAGTGTAAGAACTATGAGACATATGAGTTGGATAGGAAGGAGGGCCAAGCTTCAAATCCTGACTGAAGTAATTTATCTTTCTGATATACCAAAAAAGAAAACACAATGGAGATGATGATGACATTTCTTTATCGAAAAATTAATTATTAAATATTACAGAGAAATACGTATGAAATATATAAGAAAATTTTCGTAACAAGTTATTATAGTTAAATAATTACACACTAAGTTTCATCATGTGAATATCCACAAATAGATTTTAAGATGCAATATTTTTTGACAAAGAAGAGGCAATATTTTAAAATCTATATAATAAAGTATATGATCGGAGTATTGTGAATCTAGTTCAATTGGTAGGAAATTTGTACGCAATGTGTATAGATCAAAATTCGAGCCATATTACGCTCATTTATCCACCTAATTTTAACCATTAAATTTTTTTTTGTCGAGACCAAGATATCCACCGCCGAATGCAGTGACTAATCCCTCGTTAGATTGGAAGCACCGGGTGGGATAGCTGGCCAAGGATTTAAAGTTGCTCCATACTTAAGGTGAGGATCGAACCTTCGATCCTTGGTTAAGAAAGGATGAGCCCCAACCGCTCAACCACACTCCTTAAGTTATATTATGTTAAGAATTTAATTCTACTAATTATAAAAAAGAAAATAAGTTAAGAAATTATTTTATATACACCAACAGTGTTACACATTCAATCAAATCATATCATGTAAATATATTTGGAGATATTTTAGAAACTCACTTTTAAAAGTGACATTATGGTATGATGATGTGATTGAATTAATTTTAGCATTTTATCTCTCACTATAGATTGTCGACTAATTACATGACTTTTGCCTACAGTTCTGTCTGTCACTAAAACTAATTATTATTAAAAAATAAATAAATTTATTTTATTTTTGTTTACATTACACACTTTAAATTTACATAATCCTACTAATAAAAATAATCTATGCAGATTCACCAAAAATAAATTAATCTATGGAAAAGTTAGAATTTTGAATCGGGTGTCAGTAACAAATTCAACAATATTCTATAAATGTGAGTTAAAAAAAAATATTCTATAAATGATCAATTTCAAAGTAATAACTCCCAATTCCCACATCAACAAACAACAATATAAAGATATAACATGATTTAATATATAAAAAAAAATAACATGATTAGTTCTTCAATATGACGAGACTCACATTTTTGGAGTCTCCAAAATCATCAAGGGCACTGCTAGCAATAGAATACAACCTTAGATTGTGAAGCTTGTCGTTATTGTCAATACCATCTAGAACTATCTCAATTGATTGTCCTTCTCGATCAGTAAGGAACCTACCCTGTAATAATACAAATAAATTAATATTGCTCTAAATAAATTGAGGAACCTTAAATACATTCTACAACAACTTCCAAGCCTTAAATAATTGAAAACCTTCCAGTTGTAGTAAAAAGAAACAACATATAAGCTTATCACCAACTAATTAATAGTATATTGTTTTTTTTTTACTTTCAATTAATAGTATATTGTTAGTACTAGTAGTCAAAGAAATCAGTAGTTGATGTGCAATAAAAATATAAATGTGTGATTAAGAGGAATCAAATTAATATCTAAAAGACACTAACTTACCTTTAATAACCTATATTGCTTAGAGCCAATTCTTCTGAGTACTAACAGATAGCTGCATAGCATAGCAAAACATACAAATGATATCATATGAGTAATAGAGATACTTTATCAAATACAAAGCTTAGTAACATAATAGAAAGATATAGAGTTGAGTGTCAAAACCATCACACACCTCCTCTGCTAAACCATCTGCTGTAACATCAACACCTTCAGATGTCAACATCGTCACTAAATGATGCATTATATATATATATATATATATATATATATATATTAAATGATGGAAGCCAGTTTTGCCGAGATTGTGAAAGAATAAAATAGAGAAGAGAATGAAAATAATCTAGACTGTCAAAATAAATGCCAGGCACAAGTAGAATCTCACTAACTGTCGAAATAAAAATAAAGCACAAGAATAAGTGTGTGTTTGCTTCTGCGATCAAAAATGATTTTGAATCAATTTTACACCTTTAAAATCAATTTTATCTTCTGCAAAAGTGGAACCAGACGTACACTAAATGAACCACAACACCAAAGTCTCCCCCTTTGTAATAGAAATCCAAGCAAGAACCATATACCAGATAATTTGTTGGTACTTAAAGACATAAACAGAAGTAAAACTTGGATATAGGCCTTAACACGTGTACTAATAATTCTATTCTACAATGTTACATGTTCATAAACCAACATCATGCATTGCATTAGTCATGTTAAACGGGAATTAGTTGAGAAATTGAGATTACTTGGCTGATCTAATGGAACCAAATATAAAACTAATAATGATATATAATCCTTAAATAGTTAAGGAACACAGACGAGAACAGAGAAAGCTAGCAAGATCAAGGAAACTTAGAATAGCATTACAAAGGTACCTTTTTTAGAAATTTCTTTGCAGCATATTTCCAATTATGACCCCTGCTAATATAGAGACATGGCCATACATGACTTCACAAACAACATCAATTAACCAAAATCACAAAATCAGCTGAGTCACAATTTTGATACAAGTTTCCAATCACAATTTGTATTGTAGAATAGATGCTTAGATGCAATTAAAGACATCATCAAATAAAGAAAATCAAAATTAATATTCAGCTTGATTGTCACTCTTAGAATAAAGAGATAAACCTCAGTGAGATCAATATAAACAAACCTGCCAATGAGACCATTAACCATAAAGATCAAGTGAGATCAAAACATTTAGTAAATATTCAACAAAGAAAAATAAAGCATGCACTAACCTTGTTTACTTAGCATTATTATGAGCCACAATAGCTGCTTAGGCATTATTCCCTCATTCTCTAAATTCTAGTCAAATGTGTTCTGTCATTCTCAAATAACAAGCTCGCAGCATAATCCATCTAATTCCAAAGGAGCCTTATAAACTTTCATGACATAGACCATTGGATCAACTTCATTTTGCAGAAGGCCAACAACTAAAAGAACTGATAGAAAACAAAGCATAATACCAGTATCATCTAGATCAAATTGTACAAACAATAACAAGAGGTATCTAATTATATAAAGAATATTTCAATAAGAAATTTTCCCATTTCGGTTTAGAATCCAAATGCTCCAAACCAATTACAATTTGGTTTCACATTAAGCTCATTACTTCTTCAAAAAAAGAAACTTATAATTGAAAACACCATTATAGAGCATAACAACTATCTACCTATGCATCTAATTCCATCAAAATTACATAACCCAATACTTAATCATCCCTTCAGAAACATACCTCATATCTTATAATTAAAACCATAGAATCATAATTCAAATTTCTTACGGAACTTCAACAATTAACAGATACTCTAGAACCACCATATCCTCAACTAATTTCAAAATGAATTCAAGCATTGTACTCTTTAATCTCTTGTGCACCTATAAAACAATAAAAGCTAGATAAATATAAAATCATACAAGGATAAATGGTTCCTTACTCGGTTAACTTCCGAAAGAATGCTTCAGCACTTCTAAGGCTCTAACACAAACACCACATTCATGATTTCAGAGGCAAAACAAAACGAAGCCAAAAATCGTTCTTCGCAATAGGATGTGGAACAATTGGAGTGCACATGAGCTTCAATCTATGAATCTCCAAATCAATTTTGAAATTTAGAAACGAAAATTGATCAAATAATCTCCCTCCAACAACGAGCGCGGTTTCATATCCCAATTTTCAGACCGATTGCGAATTTTAGATTGATTTTCAAAGGAAAAACGATTTTGAGCAAAGCTTTGCTCTGCGATTCACGGTGAAGTGAAATCGGCGTGGTGAAGTGAATCGGACAAGATGAAAATCGGCCATTGAAAGTCCTTCAAGTGAAATTCGGCGATGGAAAATCGGCGACGCTGATCTGCCATGGAAAATCAGCGACGGTGAAGTCAAACTGATGAGGCAGTTACAATGGAAAAGTGATTATCTGGAAGTGAAAGTGATTATCTGAAAGTGAAAGTAAAAGTGATTATGTGGAGTGAAGAAAAGTGATGGAAAAGAGAAAAGAGGAAAATAGTTTTCTGGAAGTGACAAAATGAAAACTTACGTTGCAAAGAGAAAAGCTTTTTGTTTTTTGTTTTTTCTCCAAACAAATTAAAAGTTAAAAAAATTTCACAAATGTTATGCATAAGTAGTTTTTAAAAAAATGAGTTTTGCAATACAATTAAGGTGGATCTCTACAATGCGTTGTGTTTAAGAGGAGATTGAAATCATTTGATGTTAAAACTTGTTTCAAATTTCTAGATAATTAGGGTCTCTTTTCCCTAAGATTTAAGAGGTGAAAGCCAAAAAAAAATGTGATACTTAGACATTAATAACAAAGAGTTACAATGTTCCGTGAAGTTAACTTAATTGGTAGAACATTACATTTTATATGCAGAGGACATAAGTTCAAATTTATATCATCTCACTTATTTATTTTAGGGTTGAAATTTCTAATCACTAAACTATTTGACAAAAAAAATGTGTCGCAATAAGTGAGTGTTAATATGGTGTGTCATTTTCCATGTAGTGTTTATTGTATAAAGTACCTCCGTACTAAAATATGTGTTGTTTATATAATGAAAAAGATAAATTATGAGTTAGTTTACAAAATTTTCTTTCATTAAAAGTATGAGAAAGAAAATTTGTAGAATTGAAAGAAAAAAGAGAAATAAATAATCAAAGGAGTAATAGATCATTAGGGGGTTATTCAATTAGGATTTCGATGGATTTTAAAAGACTTTTTTAAAAGTCTTGAAGATTTTAAAAGACTTTGTGAGATTATATTGATTCTGTGAGATTTTGATAGACTTCTTTAAAAGACTTTTGCTTACTTTTTATAAAAATAACACAAGATTTGATTGCTTTTTATAAAAGTCTTGATTGAATAACACAAGACTTTTTATCATAAAAAATCTTTTAAAATCCATCGAAATCCCAATTGAATAACCCACTAAATACTTCGTTCGTAACGTAATATTTCTTAATACAATTTTTTTCACAAAATAAAATATATTTTGTTACGGAGGAAGTATCAACTTTCTCTCTTGCGTTTGGTTACCTTTTACGCTTCATATTTGGTTGTTTGATTAATTTGCTCCACACATTGAAGTTTTTTATTGGTTGATTTTTTCAACGAACTCACAACAATATGCATAGTCATATACTCTATCCTAGCCCTCAACAATGAAATTCCAATAGTCATGATGATTTAACAAAATAGACATAGTCAAATCCTTGATTCATCTGTCTCGTTTATCTAATATAAAACCCTAATTCCTCAGGCAAAACAAATATTATCCCAAGCTTTATTGCACTTTAAATACTTAGTCATACCAACTAATTCTATATTCCTATAACAATTACGATTGACAAACAATTAATTTAGTTCTAGCGATAAAATCTAGGATTAGAAGTGATTTATTTATGTTAAACTTGTTTGTGTTTGCGCTGGCTCACCGTCATGGACTGTTTCATGTTGGTTATGTCATCGGAGAATTTTCAGGTAGTCGTCTTAGATATGGGTTCATTTGGTCTCCTAGTGACCTTCGTTTGTTTCGTCTTAACCGTTGGTGGTCGAATCCATTTATAAGTTTTGTTGTTGATGAAGATTCTACTTTTTCTATTTAGGTGGATTTCCTTGACCCCGTCTTTTTTCTGGTTGTCACTCCAACATTTTTATGTTGGTTTTGTTTAATGATTTGCTTCAATTTGCTTTCGTGGCCTTGATTCTATGATTTGATTTTAAATATGTTGAGATTTACAGGTCCAAAGCTTTCAGAGTTGTATCTATCCTACAATTATTTTTTTGGGGTAAGTCTTAAATTTATTTCATTTTTTTGGACCAGAATTAAACAGTTTGGCTATAAATGAACTTTATTTTGTTGTTCCAATATTATTGGTGTTTGGACTCGACCCGTGTTGGCGGTCAGGTTTATTTTCCATTTTTAACTAGTTCCTGTACCCGTGCGTACGCACGGGAGTCGCGCTACGCGCGACCTTTTAATTTAGTAACGATAATTTATATAGATTTTTTATTAATAATAGATAATGAACAAATGTATTTAACAAAAAAGATAAATATTAAATTGAAATATGAAAAAAATTCCACAATAAATTATATGAACTTGATACCAGGATAATATTAGCCATAGATATTAATAATATTGTCTTAATAAAAATTAAAAGCTTATATTATATTACATATGACCAAGTAAAGGAAGGTTACTATATAGGTTGTAAGTGGAAATTTAGTTTCCCGTAAACATACGCACGGACCTTTTTAATTGGAAAGATGTATTTTCTATAATAAATAAGAAAAATTTAGTATTGATATAAAACACTTAAATATTGTGAGAATTTAGTTTGACATAAAATTAGTATTGATATAAAACCTTATATATATATATATATATATATATATATATATATATATATATATATATATATATATAATGAGAATTTAGTTTCCGTAAATATTGTTTAGCGAGTATGTATGGGGTCCTCCTAGCTCCCTCAAAATTTAGTTTCCCGTAAACATTCTTTTAAGAAAATAGGCCTCTTTATTAATAGTTACAACAAAAAAAATAGTTAAAATTTGGTTTCCCGTAAATATACGAATAAAAATATAAATCCTTAAGATATTATTTGTATAAACTTAACACAATATCTAATATATAGTGCAAATTTATTTTCCTGTAAACATTTTTTAGTGAGTACGCATGGGGTCCCGCTATGCGCTCCATGTTCCGGAAAGGTAATAAGATATAAATATATACAAAGATAAATATTCACATGCATTTAAGATATTGTTTGATTTGTCTCGATGAATATTTTTAAAATATACAATTAAAAATATTAAAGATCAAAATTATACGTTAACAAACATGAACTGATCAACTGTGACATTTATTTTGGAATGAAGAGAGTATAAATCAATAAAGTTTTTTTTCTCCCTCTTTCACTCTTCCCAGCCACCACGTGAGTTTCACATTCCCACTCAAGTACTCAACCATTCAACTTTTTATCTTTCTAATCTATCATTTTCTCTGTCAAAACATCTTTCTTTCAGATTTGTTTTAAAAAAATAAATCTTAAAAAACAATCTTGTATAAAATAATCATCATCACTTATATTTTATATATTAATAATATAATATGACACATGTCAAATAGTTATTAATCAACATATTTAGTGTACCAGTACATGATAATTTCTCCATTGTACTGTAGCATTCCCTTTATATTGTAGTACATTCCTTTTCTATTAGACAATTTTATTAATATATACGAAAAAACATAGATCCCGAAGAAACCATCAAAAAAATAAATTCTCGTAATAATATTTTTTTTGTTAGATAAGTCCCGTAATAATATTTGTAAATAATGACTTTATGACTTTATAGAAATTAGAAAAATATAGAAGATTTTATACACATTCTTATGTATAAAAAAAAAAAAATTTGTTCAAAAAAAGAAGAAAATAAGTACATATATTTAAATATTCTTATTTATTAAATATTTATTTTCCTTAATTATCTCTCATTCTTTAACAACTCATAAAAGCTAATAAATCAATTAATTTTTTTCTCTCCCTCTTTATTTCTTTTTCACCCCACGTGAAACCATTCCCTTTTCTCTTCTCTCTTTCTTTCTCTTTTTACCTAGAACTGTAGAAGTTATCTTTCTCTTCTTAAATAAAAGAGAGATAAGAAGAAAATAAAGATTAGAAAATTGTTATTAAATAATGTTCTTGTAAAATAAGAAGTAATAAAATAAAGATTAGAAATATGGTGAATATGAAAAATAGAGATAAGAAAAAGTAAGAGAAAAGAAAGAGAAGTGAATTTAAAATGTGTGAGTTGAAGTTAGAGAAGATGTTTTAGAATTTGAAATTATAAAGAGTAGAATTTGAAATTTGAAATTCAAATTCGAAAAAAGAGAGAGGGAAAATTTTGTAGATTATAATATGAATAGAAAGGACAACTTAAGAGAGAAAAGACCATTTTTTTCTAAAATAAGTGATGTGTCATTTTCTTAAGTAGGGGCTTTTTGGTATAATCATATGTATCTTATTTGTAACTATATATATATGAAGATTCAACTATAGTGTTTGTCAGCTCATAGACCTCATTTTTTTGCAATTTAGTTTCAGGTCCGTGCGTGGGTTCGATGGATTGTGCAAGAGGTGTGTGATTGCTTTCTATAGATTATGATGTGTTCGTGTTTTTACCTTTTAAGGTTGTTTGTTGTTGGCTCTAAATTAGATTTGGTTTCATGTTTACGAGTTTTTGTATCTTTTTCTTTTTTACTTCAATCTATTTAGAGGGTTGTTGTTTTCTAGCGCCCCATTTGCCTAAAAAAAAGAAGAAATTATTGGTCAGATAAAGAAAAGTACGTATTAAACATTAAAGAAATAATTATTAGTTTCATTGAATTGATTAGAATTTTAATTACATAGTTGAGATAAGTTTAAAGAGATTTATTATTAAAATTTTAATCTAAGAGATTTAGTTACTCATAGTAATAGACATCACAATTTTTTTTTGAAGATTATACATGAAATAACATAAACAAACATCGGTTGGAAATATGCTTGTTGCATTTTTCACTCTCTAAAAGTATTATTTTTATTTGCGGTGAAGATTAATAGAGCTCAAAATAAGGTTAAAATAATGCTCATGTGAATCTCATTTTTGGGACAATTTCGACAGACAACTTCCCTTCGGTTTTTCGTCTAAAATTGTGGGGTGATTTTTTCATAGTTAAAACACTTGGCTTTTTCTCTCTTTTTCTTTCACCCAATTTTTCTTTAAACTCTTGATTCTCTTCGAATATTGTTAAACTTTTAGTTATTTAGAGTTTAACATGGAAAAATTGAATCCTTTTCTATCATGCACAAGTCAATATTTTACCTACTATTACTTGTAAAACAAGTTATTTATATTTTTTGTTTTTTTTTTAATTTATCGTAAAATGATATTTTATTTCTGATTGCAGCCTCTACTCCATCTTCTTCTTTTCTTTAACTCAAAGATTAATTTGCAGAAAGACAAGAAGACTTAAAACAAAAAAGACAAAGCAATAAAAAAAAATATAATAAAATCAATCAATTAACACAACATATTTTTATATAATAACAAAAACTAGTTAAATCATTTGATATCTCTTCACTCTCCATCTCTCTTTCTCACAGAAAAATAAGGAAAAAAATCAGATCTTTTAAATGAAAACTCTGCCGTTGTCGGATCTAAATGCGAGAACGAAAATGGATTGTAGTACAGAATTTAAACCACATATTATTTTACTGGATTTGTTGTTCTTATAATGATTTTTTATTTTTGTAAGTTTTTATTCCTTTTGGTTTTGTTTCTTTGTTGCTGTTTTTTTTCGTTTAACAAAAAATGTCTTTTTTTTCTTTCTGGATTTGTTGTTGTTTGACTTGTTTCTAAGTTTGTTGAACAGAGATGTAAGAAGAATGGAGAAGCAAAAAGTATTATCTCCGTACCAAAATAAGTGTCCTAGTTGTCAAAATTATTTGTCTCAAAATAAATGTCAAATACTATTTATAAGAAAAAAAATACATTTAAATATTTACTTTTTAATATTTCAATATCTATTACCAATAAAAAATAAAGTATTTTAATAAAAGACATAGTTTAATGAAAAAGTGGACTGAATTTTTAAAAAATTTAGATTGAAGTGTTTTTTCTACTTTTCTTCTACGTGTGTGTTTGGTTAAAGATATGAATTTGTTGGAGGAAAGAGTGGTGAGGTATGCAGATAAGTGACAGTGTGGGCCTGTGGGGTCTCCTTTATTTTTTTCTTATGTAAAATTTTTAAAGGTCATAAACAAGTTGTCAATGCAAAATCTAGACCATTCAATTAAAAAAGTATTAAATCTATGGTTATAAGATAAACTTGTGCATGATAGGAAAATATTAAACTTTTCCATGTTAAATTCCACCTTTACTATGCAACTATGACTAAAAATCACCAAATATCTATAAAACAAGTATTAGAATTATCATATAAGATCACAAACCTCGTATTATAATCAATCCTATAACCATATTATTTTAACAAATAATCATAAAATAAAAAGAAAGACAAGATTATCTTTTATTAAAATTTATTTTTTTTAAAAAAAAAATAGATAATGGCACAATCATTAGATTATACTGTATTAAAGTTTCATCTGATGAAATTTAAGTAGCGAATGGGTGGATATTTTTAACTAGGGGTTCAACGGATTCAATTGTTGGATCTCAAAATGTAACGAAAGCTTCGCCGATTGACATGCAGACAGGGTAAAGTTATAATTTTGCAGGGTGCGCCATAGCAAAAAGAAAATATCCTTCCACTGAATTACTCCCGCGTCTCCTAAAGTATTTAAAATATCTTTTGAATTATATCTTTCAAAACATAGTAAGACTGAAAAATTTGGATGATATAATATGAAAATGTATACTTTTTGGATCTTATAATTTAAAATTGTAATTTATGTGAATTTTTAAAATGCTGGAGTCACTTTGGTAGATACGATCTGAAACAAAATTTTTAAGAGTTACGATCTGAATAATCTTAATTTTTAGGAGTTACGATATGAAATGATATTTTAAAAGGCAGCTTACCTTCATTTTACTCAAACACTCAACCTCCTCTTCCAAAAGTAACATGCAACTTTTTTAAGGGTTTCACGTTTTGAAACTTGAAACCATCTTTTATTGGCTCATTTTGAGTATCACACACTCATTTAAAAATATAAAACAAGTAATCTTTGCTTTAAACCGATTAGTTTTTGTTTTTTTGAAGAAATTCTGTGTACGTAAAAAATGGAAGATAACTTCCGAAATCTGATTGGTAGATATCTTCGAACTAGGTTCGGAAGATAACTTACAAACTGGGCTAGTAGTAAGTAAATGTGTATTATTCTTATTATTGTTGACAAAGAAAGGACCGTTTTCCGCCGCGTTCGTCGTCGTTCGCAAGGTTCGGCGAAGGAGAAGGAAAAAGGATCTGAAATCTGAAGTAATAGATTCTATATTAAACAGTGTGGTTTTGGTAGATACAATCCAAAATAATTCCATTTTCAAACTTATTTCCCTAAACTAAAGGCATTTTCGAGTTTTTGAGGACTGAGAGCAATTTAAGGGGTCTAAAAAGCAAATTTCAAAAGAAAATATCGAAGGTAAAATAGAAAAAGATCCAAGCCCAGTTGAGTTCCTTTTTGTAGAGTGATCTGCGCTGTCCTTTTGTGTTGGCATCATCATCATCAGATCAGATCAGAAACAAAGAAACAACAAACATGTCGTCTTCGTCGGAGATTATGACCGCTTACGACGATGACTCGGAAGACTTTTATTAGTATGTATATCAACTTCCTTATTTTATTTATTTATTTATTAACAATTCTTATTATTCTTATTCTCCTGCTGGTTGGTTCATGTGGCAGTACTACTGAAGACGATGAACACAGTTTACATGAGGAGGACCATAAATATGACGACCTTTTGAACTATGTTACTGTTATGTTCGGTGTTACCGAACAAGACCATGTCCTTGTTCTACGTACTTATCCTTTTGAACAACAATTATATGCCCGCGTGATTCGCTACAACAACAACAACAACAACGACACTTCTCCTCCTCAGGTAATTAATTTACTAGACAATGTGAGTTGATTTCATAGATCTTGTCTACATTATATTTAATATGCAGTAGTATATTATGAATGACACACTTTATTTTATTTCCACATCATGCAGCAAACTACTATATCAGCGAAACCAGAGCTTGAATCTGAACTCACTTCAACAGTAGTAACACCAGGAAAAAGGCTCTTCTCAAAGTTATAGACAGATGGAGCCTCAACATCAAACTTATTTATACTTATTTGTTTTTTTTTTGGTAACTATTTATACTTATTTGTTGAAATAAGTTTTGTGAGACACTTTAGAATAATTTACAAAAACAACTTATGATAATTTTCACAAGTTTTTTCAGCCTATTTTCGCAAGTTATGCAGAAAACAGTTTCAATCCAACTAATTTTCTTTTAGAGAGAGAAAAGATGTGTGAAGTTAATTGTTGTAGGGAGAGATTTTCTTTTATATCTGAAGAGATTGGAGTTCTACTTTGAAATTAATCCATTGGTGTTGCGGCGTTGTGGATATGCCTTGGTGTAGTTCCCGTTAGAAAAGTTGAAGCATGTTACAGTGAGTGACGAAGGTGTATGACAGAATTGCCAGTACACAAGTACATCTCTTCTCTATTTTAATTTTGCCAGATCTAAACCATTGATCCCATCTGACGGTAAAAAATTAATGGTCCACCGGTGGGGGACCTAACCACTCCCTCACCTTAGAGGTCACCAAAGAAGACAACTTATACCATACACTATTCATATTCATGGTTCTTTTACTTGGTACGAGGACTGATATATCTAATGTCAGTTTAATAAGAAGATATGATAATTCACTCTGCTATCTCTTTACTAGTCTAATAACTATAATGGCAGAAATTTTAAGTAGATAGTTCGGTTGATGAGCTAAGAGACATCACATGAATTTTATGCACGAAGTCCAGAATTATCAAACCCTGAAAACTAACATACTAAATAACATGTGCATATACAATAAACTATAATGGCAGAATGCCTGTAAAGGAAGACCAGCTCACCATCACATGATATATCAATGGGAGTTAGTTCTCCCATGTTCCAAGATGTACACTAAATGATGTAACTGATATTGACTCAAGAGCATCATGGACTAAGTCTACCCCGAAATAATGGTTTCTTGAGTGGAAGGGCCGAATGGGTTGTGACTTATGATCTATTTCGAGCTTCTACTTCGATTCAATATAGATATTAAAGAGTAACTTGAATTTTCATAATGGGTTTATAATTGTCACTGATAAAATGATACTTCTAATTAAATCGTACTACCTATTTGACACTGTCAACAAGATGACTGGTAACTCTATTCTTCAGGCATCGCAGCATGGCCTGCAAACAAGAGAGGAACTACACGTGAAGAACAAGTTCTCAACTTATCTCTCAATTAAAATACAATGTTCATGTTTTAAGGTTTACATTCTTAACCAAACTTCTAATTTGTTCTTTGCCTTTGATAACTTTTTGTTGGGTATGGCTCATAGGTACTAACAAGTGGGCAGGGACGAAGCGAGGCCCTCCGCGGTACGGTTTAGCAGTATTGCTGTAATTTGAACTGCAGTATTTCTATATGAGCTGTAAGACTATAAACCCTAATCCTTTCACTATCAATAAGACGACACTACAACCGCTCTCTAGTCAGAGACGTAGGGACACTTGGCTGAACTTCGTAACCAAACATCACATTTCATTGTTTGCCTTTTATAGTTTCGTTTATCTTTTGTACCGAGTTGCTGTTCTGACACTTGCTCATTTGCAAGTACTCAAGTCATGCATCTACAAAACAATAATTATCCAATGCTAACCTATTTAGATGCATTGCATTATGAGATTTATATACGACAATCATACAAACTAGACACTAGAGAGTAGAGACTACACTATAACTCTATAAGAGTAAATCATAATAAATTTTGAAGTTATTATCAACCAATCACATATATTATGCCAACCTTTTACTTCTAGTCCACATTAGAAGTTGCACAAAAACTAAATCCCCTTGTACAAGTAACTCTCCCATCTTATCAAACCAACTTCAAAAATCTTATTGAACTATTTATTAAGCATAAACTAGATTGTTTACTCAATATATATTACCTATTTCTTTGTGTATGTCTCATAAACAAACTGTGCAGCCAGCATATCAACCACAGCAGAACCAACAGACTTGAAAACAGTAATTTCCTCTAAACTACTTCTCCCAACCTTGTCGCCTCGAACAAGCTCAACCAAACTTCCCCCAATTTCATCTTCCTTAATCACTCCCCTTTCAAAAGCACCCACAAGCTCCCCAGCTTCAACCAATGCAGCCTCATTATCAACAAAAACCTTTCCCCTTATCAAAGCCTCATCGTCACATTCCTTCATTGAATGCTTAAAAGAACCCACCAAATCCAAATGAGCTCCAACCTTCAATTTCTCACCTTTCACAAGTGGTGTCTCAGAATTAGTAGCACAACTCACAATATCCCCAAATCCAACGATCTCATCCAAATTTCCACAACCCTCAAAACTCAACCCAGAAAGCGAAAAAAATTCATCGCTTTCACTCAGTTTTTTCGCCAAAGTTTTGGCCTTTTCAACTGTTCTATTCCAAATCAACACTCTTTTCAAACTGGGTCTAGCTGAAAAATGAGCTTTAATCAAATGGGGTGCAAGAGAACCAGCACCAACCATAACAAGAACTTCACTATCATCTCTAGCTAAATATTTAGAAGCCAAACCAGAAATACAAGAGGTTCTGAAAAGAGTGAGTTCAGTTGAATCCATAGAAGCAAGAGTTTGACCAGTTGTTGAATTGAAGAGAACATAGCTACCTTGAACACCAGGTAAATTGATTGAAGAGTTTTGAGGGAAATGGGTTACAAGTTTGACACCAATGTAAGGGTATGAAGGGGAAGAAGACCAAGATGGCATGAGAAGAAGAGAAGATGAAGGAGAGAGATTGTAGTGTTGGCGAATTGGGGTTTGGAGAAAAGTTGAGATTTTTGGGAGATTGAGTTGGATGTGGTTTATTAGAGTTTGATGGGTCATGATGGATCGTAAATTCTCAGTGGATATGAAGATTGGAGAAGAAGAAGCCATTGATGAAATTGTTTGCAGTGTTTGATCTCTGAATTTGAGGTTCCAAACCCTATATCGTACTATGTTACATTGAATCTGAGAAAAGACTAATAACTTAACCAAAATTTATTCCTCCCTCCGTCCCAAACTCCCGGTGACGCAGTCGACTAATTCACGTTTATTTTTTTTTTGGTACATCGAAAAGATAAATTGCTCCCGCCAGGGATTGAACCCTGGACTTTCCTCTACCCAACCCATATGTCCCTCAGCTCTTACCACTTGAGCTATCCACTCGACTAATTCACGTTTATTGGTACATGGGAAACATAAATTGGTTAGAAATTAATTTTTGGACACCTCCTAACTTATCAATACGTCTCTCAGCTCATATCATCTGAACTACCGTATTTTACAGGGATTGACTAGTTCACGTTGATAATATATAAGTTTGATCGTTAATATTATTAATTATATATTGATAAAAATTATAAAAATTGTATATCTTAAAAATATTTATCGAGATTCGAGAGAGATCAAACAACATTTTATATGATAATATTTGCATTTACATATTAGTAAAAAATATAGTCAAAATAGATTACATAAATAATATAAAATGATCAATTTAGTCACTTATTTTAAAACAAATGGAGTACTAGTTATGTTTGGTATCACGGTTTGATATGTCAGAATCACTTATTATGATTCTGGTTTATCGACTATGATACTAAACATAAGTTTAATTTCTTTTGCTATTTAGTGTTTAAACTATTTCAAAATAACCAACAATGAATTGATATGGTAAATACTTTGAGCCCATTAAATATGTGGTAAATGCAATGAAAATTATGTACATATATACAATATTAATCATATTTTTCAATCCAATGAGACATCTTTTACGAAAGAAAAATATTTGGGTTCATATGACGCTCAAAGCAGATAATATCTCAAAAATACGGTGTTGTCGACTTTAGGTCGGAACAATAAATAAACCATAAATGAAAGGATCTGGTTGAAATAGAAAAGATATACAGTGTTCTACAAGACACAGTTACACAAAAATTCTACAATGTCATATGAAAAAGAGTGAATCTACATTGAATTTTATAGAAGAAACAAAATATATGGTAGGTATTAAAGCAAAGTAATATTTAAGAAAAGAGACAGAAAAAAGACACTAATATTTCAACAAATTACTTGTTTAATTTGTTTTAGATGATATGCTCCAACTGGTATTGGAAAGACTCCACTGATCAGAAACAATGTCTTCAGCTGCAGATGAATTAATGTCACCACATTTTGCTACAATTCTTACACTCTCTATCAACTCTTTTGTTCTAGCTTCTTGTGCCAAAATTTCCACCAACTGTTCAGGACTAATCACAAGTTTAACTTTCCAAAACCTGCTACTAGTAGACAAAGATTCTATAGAAGATTTCTTAAGAAACCTCATTCCTTGGTGATTGTAATCTAAGGACATTCTATATGGAGCAGGGTACGAGGTTGTTGGAACACTATGAGATCTAACATGTCCTTGTCTAACAACATGTTCATAATCATAATCACTACTACCACATGAAGTTTCTATGTTATTGTTGTTGATTGGAAGCAAATAGTATGATTGTCCTGTCTCTAACTCATCAAATTGGCTTAGTGGTTTCCAAAAGAGATCATGGCTTCTGAATATGGCATGTTCAGGAAATTCTTTGGTGATGAAACTTACTGTTATTGGAGCACTGAATTCCATGATTCCACCATTTGATGTTATTACTTTGATTGTTGTATCAGAATCTGTCATGGAACCAATGAAGCAGTTTCCCATGTTGGAGATTCAAAACTATATTGGGGATGTTTTGTTTGTGGTATTATGGTATTTTGGTAGCTAGTTAAAGTCTATAGTGTGGTTGGAGGGAATTGTAGAGCGGGTAACTTGTGGAGAAATAAAGTAGAACTTTGTTTTGTGGTTTGGTCGGTTAGATTCTTGTTGAGTGCTTTGACAAAAGTTAGGGCAGAAGAAAATTAAAGGGAAAAAAGAAGCCTCACATAATCATGATTTTGGAAATGTATGTATGTGTACATACATTTGCTAATAATGAAAAGTAGCAAGTATTTTTTTTTAATAAAAAATAAAAATTGGATATCCTCATACATAACCGCTTAAACTAATATAGTGAATCGAGTATGACCACAACAAAAGGTAAAATTATCTCTTAACGGTTTTAACAGTGTTGCATTGTTGTCATGACTTATGACAGATTCAAACTCACGACATTTGGTTAAGTCAGAAAAGATATATTTAACATATAAGGTTTTGAGTATTGTTTCTAAAGTTAAGCTCTTTATGGAAGATAGTATATATTGCAAGGGTGGCATTACCATTGTTACCATATAGTGATTGCTTGTGCTTGCTTTGTTGTGTACTATTACCAATTTTAACATGATTTACTTGGTCAAAGTAGAATGAGATAAAAGGGGCATACTATGTTGCTTTAGAAGTGTTTTTCAAAATCAATGTTGGTCCCCCTAGGCGCAGCCCAAGAATAAGAAAGTAAAAGAGCTAGTGTACTGTGTCACTAGACCCACTTCATTGGTCTTTTTCTTTTTCACTTAGAACATTTTTACTTTGATATGATCAAAGGTGTCAAGACAGACACAACTATAAATTTCTTGAATTCCTTTGATTATGGAACCATATTATTAATTCCAGAAAAATTTTACTGAGAAATTTTGATGTTTATTCTTTTTTGCCTTCTTAATGCTTTGGATTTTGTTGAATTTCAAATTCGTATTATCATATTTACATTACGTTTTGTTAAGAATCATGAAATTATAGAGATGAAGATTATATGTATAACTGTATAAGTAAGATAGAGTGCATATATAGAAGAATTCATGAAAAAGATAATAACCAATTTTTTGTTTAAAAAATAAAGTGGCTCTTGTTAGTTGAGTGTGTCATCCTTGTATTAAGGTCCTTAATTATTATCTATACCACATTATGGTATATAAGAAGCATGTGATTCTATATATAATAGTTTATGAAGGAAGTCAAAACAATTCTAGATCTCATTACCATCTAAACACATTGATTAATGAAAACAATTTCATTTGATTAGTTTAATTAATAAATAAGATTAATTTATAAAGATACCAACTAATCAGACCATTGTCGTCTAGTATTAATTGATGAAGAAGAATCAACATTAATAATGTATCATCAAAAGTTCCATAAGCAAGCTTATAAAGATGATCACAACAAAAATCAGATAAATTGCTTTGATATCTCAACTTGTGTGTTATCTTTTCAGTTGGGAAAATAAACTTGGAAAACCATACGAATCTCAAAAGCATGTGTGGAGAAATAATGAGACTTATTTTATATATTAAGGATTTGGTCAATAAAATGAACATGATAGCAAGCACATTATAATTTAAAATGCATCATTTTAATTGTCAGAAAAATAGATAAATTAACATACTAATATATGTTACCAAAAGCAAATAACATTAAACATAGTGTTGGATCTAGCCAAAGAAAATTAGACTAAAGAATCATTTCATCATCACCATCTGCTTCCTTAACATCAACGGTGAAACCATACTCCTGGTCACAACCCATGTAAAAATCGCTTATGAAATAGAGGACATAGGATTTCTTTCCAGCATCTGCAGGAGCAGCAAACTCCAGTTTGGCTTTCAACTTCCCCTGCAACGGCACCCGTTTAATTGCAAGCAGCATGTTGGTTTTGGTATCACCAACAACAAGCCACCATCCTTCTTCCTTGGCTTTTGGATACCTAGGAGCATCAACGGGTCCTACTTCTGTTTTACCTTCAAGATCCCGCTCAAGAGTGACTTTTAGTGTTATATCACCCCCAGCTCGCACATTGTCATTGTCCAAGATCTCATACGACAAATCAATATTAGGAAAACGGTTGCAAAATCGAGCAATATCCAAAAGCTCTGAATCTGTCATGTTTAGCAATTCCCGTCTCTCATCATCTTCCATCTCTAATAAATCAAAGACAGTTTCTATACTCCTCCCCGGGTTCTCCTGGCATTTCTTAGCCAAATCCTTTGTGAAATGTGGAAGTTGTAGCAGCATAGAATCTCGCTCCCACATTCCTTGTGTTAGCATTTGACTAACTTCCATAGCAAGAAGAGTCATGCTCAGCCAACCATTGCTCGATATTACATCCACCATTGCCTGCAGCAGCTTGTTTGCAGAAAGCAGTACCTCCCGCTGGTCCAATGATAGATTGCCACCAACTAACTGCCTAGAGAAATGGGCCTGCAGCAAAGCATTTGCCTTAACATGTGGACTAATGACATTCAGGTTTTCAAAGGAATATCTTTGGTGATTGATTAAACTACAAACCATCTCTTCTTCCCCAGGTCGTATCGGAAGGTGAGCATACTCTGATGCAGATGACAGAACCTCCAACAGACCTTTCATATTTGTTTTTGAGGACAATGATGATGAAAACCTTTCAATTGTTGTGTAGCTGATGTAATAATATGAAGCAATCATTCCAAGGATAAGAGGAGAAAGGTCCATTTCATCCTCAATAGCAACACACTTGCTTGCTTCTAATTCACTCAATGTATTTTCCACCATCTGAGAGAGGTGGTCAGAAAGATGCCTATGACTAACTCCTTGTAAATTGTAGTAATTAGGATTCTGGGTCAGTCTTCTGTACATAAATGTCCATGTAAGATAATCTACAGCATCTTGCTTGTTTTCAATAATCCCAGCAACAATTTCAGCATTTAAGTGGTCATGCAAGAAGTAATGAAGATGGCTTTCAACCGGGAATGCTTCAGGATGAACACCGGAGGGGAAATTGAAAAGGCCATGAGACGTAGCTCCAATCCATTCTCCCAAAACCTTTGCATTTGCAAGTGAAGTTGACAAAGCAACGATACGAATCTTATTATCAACCTGACTAGCAATATATCTCATCCTGGATACAATAACCTCTAAAATAGGACCTCCTTGACCTCCAATTAAGTGGAGCTCGTCGACGATGAAAAGACTAACTTGCTGAACATGTTTCCTCTGTTTCCAGCGGCGGGATAAGGCGTCCCATTTCTCTGGAGTACTAATAATAACCTGGCCTTTCTCAAGCAGTTTCAGATCGGTAGCAGTTTCTCCCGTTAACTCCACTACCTTCAACTTGAGACCACCACCAAACTTGTCCTCCCAGTCACGATACCGTTCCCTGGCAAGAGCTTCAACGGGTGCAATATAAACAACACGCATGACACTATCGGGCAATTTTTGATGATTCCTCAAAATTGCAAATTCTGCACAGATAGTCTTGCCACTCCCAGTTGGAGCAGCAAGTAACACATTATCATCAGAATTATACAGCACTGTGAAAACTTGTGTTTGTACCTGATTGAAATAGTTAAACTCCTCCTGATAAAGAGCTTCATAGGATGGATTTCTCAAGGCAGTAACTAGAAGTTCGTGCGCTTCAGCGCCACCGCCGAGAAGTGCCATTTGTTGAAACCTTGATTGAATGAAGTTCAAAAACATAATTGAAGCAGTCAGAAGCTCACAGTAGCAAGCCCTAGATAGGTTTAGTGAAATATTATTGAATTCTTATGGTTACGGTATTTAAATAGTAAAATAAATCTAATACTAAAAGATAGAAACAAATCTTTTTTAAAATAAAACAGAATTTTATAATATATTTTTTTTATTCTAACTTAAATATAAAAATATAAAAGATATATTTTTTATTTTTTTTCTAAGCTAAATCTAAACCTAAAAAATTACTCCTATTATGCTATTTAATTTAATAGGATAATCACTAACTTATCCTAATATTATTGAAATTAAAAAAACTAAAAGATCATATAAAATTTAGTCAATAAAAAAAATTAGAAAGGGGAGTTTTATTTTTTTGGTACATTGAAGGAGAGTATAATAGATAAAATATAACCTTAAATTGTCTGCGTAAAAAAAAAAAACCTTAAATTGTCAAAACGACAATTAATTAGAAACAATTTTTTTTAAAACGACAAATAAAAAAGAACAGATGAATTATTTAATATTTTACTACTCCCTCCGTACCAAAATATATGTCGTTTTGAGAAAAAAATTTGTACCACAATATATGTCGTTTTACATTACCAATGAAGCATTTAATGTTTTTTTTCCTCTTATACCCTTAATTAATTATTTCTCTTTCTTCTTTCAATTCTATAATTTATCTCTCACATACTATTAATGAGGGATAATCTTGTAAACTAACCCATAATTTACCTTTTCCATACAACAATGATTACATTTCTTAATTTGTGTGATTTGGTCAAAACGACATATATTTTGGTACGGAGGTAGTACTTTTTATTTATTCATATTTTTTTTTAAAAAAATTACGATTTATTCGGGCTTGGGGCTACCCGCAGCCTATACGGGCTAGCCCGGTGACGGCTCTATATAAATTCTTTGAATTCCTTTCATTATGAAACAATGTAATTAATTTCAAAAATTTGTGAAGTTTTGACGTTTCTTCTTTTTGTCTTCTTAATTCTTTGAATTTTGTTGAATTTCAAATTCTTATTAACATATTTACATTACGAATTATTAAGAATCATGGAATTATAGGAACGAAGATCATAAATATAAGCAAGATAGAGTGCATATATGAGTATTCATTTGAAAGATAATCATAAGAATTCATATCATTAGGATAAGTTAGTGAAAAAAGAGTGATAAAAGATAATGAAAATGAGTACAATATATATATAGTGGCTCTTATAACAATTTGATGAATAATCAACTAACTGCCTAATAACAAATAACTAACAACTTTATAACAACTATACTTAACATGATTCAATTTTGAAAGATAAAAATATTTTTTGAAATTTTATATTATCCAAAAATAATCGTAGCTAAAAGATAAAATATTTCAAACGATGGCTACCTGACCAAAAAAAATACTTCAAATGATTTTTTGTTAAAGATTATTTCAACCAATTTATATTTTAAATTTTTTTAAAAAAACTTTTGTGACAAGAATATACTTTAAAATCATTTTTTAAAAAGTCAAAATAATTTTCTGTATACGCATGAGACGTGAATCAAACAGAAGCAAGTATGCGATTCTATATAATTTGTGAAAAAAGTCAAAACAATTATAGATCTCATTACCATCTAAGCACATTGATTAATTAAAACCACTTCATTTGATTAGTTTAATTAATTAATAAATCAGATTAATTTAGAAAGATCCCAACTAATCAGACCATTGTCGTCTAGTATATATTGATGAAGAAGAGTCAAGTCAACCATCACTGCCGTCCATCGTTCCCCGTCACTATTCATCGCTCACCATCACTACCGTCTTCAAAAGGTTCATTTCATCTCCATCTTACTTCGCTTTACATTTTATGGGTTTAAGATAACCGTGAATTGATTTTGCGGACCATATGTGAAATAAGTTTGCGTACACAATTTGAGTTTACGTAACTCATGTAAACTCAGTTTGTATGCGTCTGAATTCAATTTGCCTACGCAATTTGAGTTAACATAACTCATGTATAAATTCAGTTTGTGTAGGTCATGTAAACTCAGTTTATATACGTTTGAATTCAGTTTGCTAAATTGGATAAGCGTGAACTCAATCCACGTATACCTCGCGTGTTTTTAGTTTATGTATGTTTAAATTAGAAATTTGAACGATATCCTAACTCACTAAAATTGAAAATCGTATTAAACAAAGAAGAATTGTATACGATTATCAGTTGCAAAAATTTCACTAACTTATGTAGTAAAATTTTAAATGCCTTCAAATTCAATCTTCAAACTTTCATATACATGACATGTCATCGCCAAAGTTGTCACGTTAGCATCCAATGGGTCACAATTGCAACTGAATTTCAAGTTACAACAAGCTTATGCAGATGATCACAATTCACAACAAAAATCAAATAAACTGCTTTGATATCTCAACTTGTGTGTTATCTTTTCAGTTGGGAAAATAATAAACAAACTGCAAATATATAACATCTGTACAACTACTACAGTAAAGCTAAGTTCAGCAGGTCTCCAAAACCATATATAAAAGCATGTATGGAGACATAACGAGTTATCCAAAATTAAGGATTTGGTCATTTGATGACACACAATTGACACCATTAATCCTCAAAAAAATGAACAAAATTGATTGTTCCAGTGTTACAGTTTTTCCATAATCAGCCAACAGTGTTACTATATACTTAGTTATTTCTATCTGCATTTACTTCCTTACCTGCCACAATGTTAAGGCAAAGATGTAATTAGTACTAAATATAGTCAATACTCTATAATCAGGTAAGTTTTTAAATAAGGAGAACTATAGTGTTTACCAGAAGTAAATAAAAACTTCAGCATGGAAGTAGTATCCTTTTCTTATTTGCAACTTTTATGAAACTGTAAAGGACAAAAATTTCATTAACCACAGAACCAGCAAGCAAGCACAGTATAATTTAAAATGCAACATTTTAATTGACAGAAAAATAGATAAATTAACATACTAGTATATGTTACCAAAAGCAAATAAAACATTAAACATATTGTTGTATCTAGCCAAAGAAAATTAAACTAAAGAATCAGAAAAATTACATTTTCACTCATCATCACCATCTGCTTCCTTAACATCAAGGGTGAAACCATACTCCTGATCACAACCCATGTAAGAATCGCACATGAAATAGAGGACATAGGATTTCTTTCCAGCATCTGCAGGAGCAGAAAACTCCAGTTTGGCTTTCAACTTCTGTTGCAACGTCACCCGTTTAATTGCAAGCAGCATGTTGGTACTGGTATCACCAACAACAAGCCACCATCCTTCTTCCTTGGCTTTTGGATACCTAGGAGCATCAACGGGTCCTACTTCTGTTTTACCTTCAAGATCTCGCTCAAGAGTGACTTGTAGTGTTATATCATCCCCAGTGTGCACATTGTCATTGTCCAAGATCTCATACGACAAATCAATATTAGGAAAACAGTTGCAAAATCGAGCAATATCCAAAAGCTGTGAATCTGTCATGTTTAACAATTCCCGTCTCTCATCATCTTCCATCTCTAATAAATCAAAGACAGTTTCTATACTCCTCCCCGGGTTCTCCTGGCATTTCTTAGCCAAATCCTTTGTAAAATGTGGAAGTTGTAGCAGCATAGAATCTCGCTCCCACATTCCTTGTGTTACCATTTGACTAACTTCCATAGCAAGAAGAGCCATGCTCAGCCAACCATTGCTCGATATTACATCCACCATTGCCTGCAGCAGCCTGTTTGCAGAAAGCAGTACCTCCCTCTGGTCCAATGATAGATTGCCACCAACAATTTGCCTAGAGAAATGGGCCTGCAGCAAAGCATTTGCCTTAACATGTGGATCAGTGACTTTCGGGTTTTCAAAGGAAAACCTTTGGTGATTGATTAACCTACGAACCACCTCTTCTTCCCCAGGTCGTATCGGAAGGTGAGCATACTCTGATGCAGATGACAGAACCTCCAACAGACCCTTCATTTTTGTTTTTGAGGACAATGATGATGAAAACCTTTCAATTGTTGTGTAGCTGATGTAATAATATGAAGCAATCATTCCAAGGTTAAGAGGAGAAAGGTCCATTTCATCCTCAATAGCAACACACATGCTTGCTTCTAATTCACTCAATGTATTTTCCACCATCTCAGAGAGGTGGTCAGAAAGATGCCTATGACTAACTCCTTGTAAATTGTAGTAATTAGGATTCTGGGTCAGCCTTCTGTACATAAATGTCCATGTAAGATAATCTACAGCATCATGCTTGTTTTTAATAATCCCAGCAACAATTTCAGCATTTAAGTTGTCATGCAAGAAGTGATGAAGATGGCTTTCAACCGGGAATGCTTCATAAAGAAACCTCTTGTAGTACTCTTTACGAGGTGCATGGCATAAGATGACGCATTTTCCAGAATTGTCCACCAAAGGATGGCTGGCATGACCCATCATTTGCAGTAAATCAGTAACAGGGTAATCTGTCTGAGCATTCTCTCGGCCATCATAGTACTGTGTTCCCATTACAACCACCAAATGAGCAGACAATGTCACTCCCCAGCACATGGAACTGCTTAAAACGCAGACCTGAATCCAACCAGCTTCAAACAGTTGTGTTACGATGTCATGGTCAAGACTATTCAAGCCTTCGTGCAAGTAGCCAACACCTTCACGTAAGGTGACTTTCAACATTTCATCACTAATCTTGTTAATAAAAGGTTCAAGCTCTTCTACAGACAGCAACAAAAAAGGCTTCTCACCACTGTCTGCACCTGAGTATGTAATTAAATCCACAGCTGTCAGTCGAACATGCTTTCTTGTAGGGACAAATACAATAGCAGGTTTCCCATTCTTGGCATGTTGAGCAATAGAAGTGTAAGTTGGTTTGGTCATTGCCTGCATCCTAGCCTCAAAATTAGCAATATCTACACCTTGAATGTGAATTTCCAATGGAACAGGACGAACACCAGGGGGGAAATTGAAAAGGCCATGAGAGGTAGCTCCAATCCATTCTCCCAAATCCTTTGCATTTGCAAGTGAAGTTGACAAAGCCAGAATACGAATCTTATTATCAACCTGACTAGCAATATATCTCATCCTGGATACAATAACCTCTAAAATAGGACCTCCTTGACCTCCAATTAAGTGGAGCTCGTCGACGATGAAAAGACTAACTTGCTGAACATGTTTCCTCTGTTTCCAGCGGCGGGATAAGGCGTCCCATTTCTCTGGAGTACTAATAATAACCTGGCCTTTCTCAAGCAGTTTCAGATCGGTAGCAGTTTCTCCCGTTAACTCCACTACCTTCAACTTGAGACCACCACCAAACTTCTTCTCCCAATCACGATACCGTTCCTTGGCAAGAGCTTCAATGGGTGCAACATAAACAACACGCATGATACTACCAGGCAATTTTTGATGATTCCTCAAAATTGCAAATTCTGCACAGATAGTCTTGCCACTCCCAGTTGGAGCAGCAACTAACACATTGTCATCAGAATTATACAGCACTGTGAAGACTTGTGTTTGTACCTGATTGAAATGCTTAAACTCCTGATAAAGAGCTTCATAGGATGGATTTCTCAAGGCAGTAACCGGAAGTGGTTGCAAATCCAATAATTCAGTAGGTGGAGGATACTTTTCAGGTAAAATTAGGTGCCTGAAAGAAACTGGCAAAACAGTTTGGGATCCCAGCCATTTATCAGAAACAACCCGGATGAAGTATTGAGGAGGAAGAGGCTCATATATTGGCACTGTGAAATTCAAAGTGTGATCCTCCTCAATATATTGTTTTTTCAGCAAAAAATACTCGTGATGAAGGATATATTCACCATCATTATCCTCCACAATCACCCAGAACGGCTCAACATATCCATGTATTCTGTCATCCCATGCAAAATCTGGAGTAATTGTGAGCTCAACCCCCAAAACTGTGCGGGTAATTGGCTGCACATGTGCTGAAAGATTCAGCTTTAGAAATTGATGGATTAACTTATGAAGGGTCCTCCCCATTTTCGGTGCACGAATAAGTTCACCTATCTCTTGTGATGATAGGTCATAATACCTTTCCATAGCCAAATCCTTGTTCTCCAATTTTGTTAATATGTCACTTGGAATTCCATTAAACTGACGAAGAGGAGTTTGAACACTCCACATCCTCTTGGTCACCATCTTGCATAAGTTCAAAGCCTTCTCAGCCAATTGTGCCCAGCCACGTTTCAGAACAATCTCAAAAAGAGCACGCAAAAGCCGTCCAGCACTCTGAAAGAGAAATAAAAAACATGAATCAGCTAAGAGTATTAAATGATGAACACCACTTCCAGTAAATTCCCAAAGGCAGAAACAGAATCATAAAAGAAATACAATACCACTTCCAATAACTTTCAAAGGTAAGAAACAAACCTGGGTTATAAAAACCATATCAGATGTCATTGAAAGCCCTTCAAGCTTTAATTGTGAGATGTAAGCTTGCAGTAAAACATTGATCTTGGCACTTGGCTCTTCCAGACTTTCCTTGATGGGAATGGGAACACGGTCTAGAAGCTTTGCAAGCTCCATCTTCTCATCTTGCCTTACAGTTACATACTTGAATTCTTCACTCAATGAGAACAATCGACAAAGTTCTATGTCTCCCATAGTAGGCTTCAAATGCTCATTATATGTGGAAATGGTTCCATGTGTTATATAGTAGTAACTAGCAATTCGACCCAAGTCGGTGACTTGAAAATATCCACTCTTCCTATCATACTTCACCAAGTTATTTCTATCTAAGATGCTTGCAGCTGTATGTATCTGCAAAATTTAAATAGATCAAAGTTAGACGATGAAATGATAATGCACAAAAGACAGTATGAATAAGCAATATGTATCCAAAAAACAATTGCATTGAACATCATATGAAACCCATCCAATAAAATATTCTAAGGAGAAAAATCAAATTTCAAAAACAGTGGAAGAGCCTATGATTTTACTAGAGTCCATGAAGATTTGGTTCCCTATTAATGCAATTCTACATATATTATACCAATGACAAGATGCTACCAAAAAGGAAGCTAGTAAATAAACCAAGACAAAATAGGGTAATTCTCAAAGCCATGAAAATCTGGTTCCCTTCTCATGAGACTGTACATAAATCAAACCAATGATAACAACAATCACCAACAGAAATCCAATAAAATATTCAAAGAAAAAATCAAACTTCTAAAAAAATTAAAGGGACTACGTCTTACTAGAGTCCATGAAGATGTGGTTTTATTTTCATACAATTCCAAGTAAGCTATACCAATGACAAAAACATACACTACCAAAAAGGAACCAAGTAAATAAACAACAATCACTAACAATAACAGCAAGGAATGAACATAGTAAACAACACTCTACTACATAAATCAAATCAATGACAACAACAACAATCACTAACAGCAAGGAATGAACGTAGTAAACAACCAAATGATGAACATAAACTCGTTTAGTCCGGGTAATAAAAATCAAAAAATAAATTATAGCAATGAGATACTTACCAAATCAGCCCTTCTCTCTTCCAATGTTATATCTCTCGATAGGGCATCTGGTGCTAAACCATATAGAGAAGGATTCCTTAACATACGGACATACAAGTAAGTGTACCCAAGCCAATGACAGGCTTCCTTCGCATTTTGAACAGTACCAAGAACAATCTCTGCATTCAGCTGATCGGCCAGCTTGGAAATAAACTGGCTCTCAATAGGAAGTTGCTGGTTCATCAGAGAAAGATAATACTGCAGCTCGCTGTGTCCAGTAACAATTATTCCCTCACCATAAGAGTCATATTGTGGCCTTCCAGCACGACCCAACATCTGCATAACGTCAAGAGGACTCAGTTCAGTCCAGGCCCCCTTTTCAGGATTGTAAATTTGTGTCCCTTTGATTATAACTGTATGGGCTGGGAGATTCACACCCCAGGCAAGGGTAGCAGTAGATACCAAAACTTGTGCATGTCCATCAGCAAACAGATCCTCAACAAGTTGGCGATCTGTCCTCGTCATACCAGCATGATGAATAGCAAAACCATATGGCAGAAGATCTTTAAGGTCACTGCTCTTCACAAGATCAGTATGAGTGTGAAGAATCTCACGGCTTGCACTATCTTCTTTAAGGAACCTACCAAGAGTATCATTTGCGAGTGCAGCATCTCTGATGGCTCTAGCCGTTTTAGCAGTTTCTTTCCTTGAATGTACGAAAATAAGAACCTGATGCTTACCAGCTACACCCATAACTTTTTCGTAACAGATGTCGTTCATCAATTGAAACCTCTGAAGTGGCTTCTTTACTGTGATTCCCACATATTGTTGAGAAAGAGGCACAGGTCTGTAACTGTTATCGAAATAAAACAAACCCTTATTCAGATCAACACGCAAGAATAGTGCCACATCTTCATAATTAGGGAGAGTAGCCGACAATCCCACCAAACGAATAAAATCTTTCGTTGTTTCGATCTGCCTAACTGTTCTAGCAACAATACTCTCAAGAACAGGTCCTCTGTTATCATGAAGGAGATGAATCTCATCAATGATGAGAAGCTTCACAAGCTGTGTATAAGTTCGGTCTCCTGACTTCCGTGTGATAATATCCCACTTCTCAGGAGTTGTAACAATGATTTGAGTCTCTTCAATCTGCTGCCTTGTTAGTGACTGATCTCCACTGAGCTCCCTAACCTTAACATTATATTCTTGCAACCGGTTAGAAAGATTCCCGACAACCTCAGCCACAAGAGCTTTCATTGGTGCAACATAAACAATTTTATATGCACTGTGGTCAATGGAACCATCATCCGAATTCCTATGACGCGCAATCTGCTGAAGGATAGTAAGAACAGCAACATTGGTTTTTCCAGCACCAGTGGGGGCACAAAGCAACAAATTATCGGGCTTAAAGAGAGCAGTTTCATAAACTTTGCTCTGCACCCTATTCAATTGTGTCATTCCTTTGAAAGCTGGCTGTGCCCAATCAGGCATAGCAGAAACCTTCACAAGCTTCTCATTAGGATCAAGGGGTTTAGCTTTCAATGCCGGAACATGAATTTCTTCGTAACCTTTGCTAATATGCCTATAAGTCCCATCAGGAAGATCACATTTTTTCTTCGCCATAAACAAACCACCTTGTGCAAAAGCAAGGTTATCTAAATCGAGCATCTGACGTTGACCCTTCAACCAGCCACTCTCTCCATCTCTATCACCAACTCCCCTCCTGCTTCTATCCCTATCCCTATCTCTCTCCTTGTCCCCATCTCCAACAGTATCATCTATCAACCTTCTAGCCTCTTCCCTTATACTCTTCTCCAAGTTCTTCTGTCTCTCTTTAGCAGAAGCCCTAGTAGCATGCAACTGCTCCAAAATCGGCTGTAACAAATCAGAACCCTTCATCTCTTCCTCAATCCTCTCCCTCTCCACCTGATCTTCTGCTCTCGCCAAACGAGTGCACCACACAATTTTCAGCCTATTTCGCAACAAAAATTTAATAAAGCTAAACTTATCAAACTCCAAATGAAACAAAAGCTTGTTCTCAACTTCCCTATCATCCGGCTCAGCCAAAATCTTCAACACTTCCCCAGCAAGCTTCTGACATTGCTGCGGATCAATCTGCTGCTCAAAAGCATGAGAAATTTTCCTCTGTAACCAATAAGCATCTATATCCTGAACATTCAAATTCATTCCTTCATTAGCTTCTTCCATATCCTCATCATCAATCCCACCACCACCCATTTGCATACCACCAGAACCATTAGCTTCAGCTAGGTCATCATAATAGTCATCCTCTTCTTCCTCCTGCACCACATCAAGATCACTCTCCTCGTCCTCATCGTCTTCATTCTCTTCAAATTCCACCGAAACACCAACACCAACATCATCATCAAGACCACCATCCACATTAATAGCCTCACCAACCTCCTGAAAATCAGTTATCAACTTCGCAATCGAAACAAGCTGATCAAACACAGGATTAGGAATAGGATTCAATAACTTCTCAATATCCTTCTTCTTCTCATTATCATTCTTAACATTATCATTCTTCAAAACAGCAAGAATCTCATCCGCGGCGCCGCTAACAATACTAAGCGGCTGACCACCAAGCTGTTGCTGAATAACACTAAGCATAGCTTCATAAGCAGCGCGTGTTTCCTTCGTCTTCGGCTGATAAACACCGTCATCATCGGCAGTCAATACACTCTCCTCCTGAAGACGGCGGCGCTTGCTTCGTCTCCAAGAAACAGAATCTATCGAATCTCTTTCTCGTTCTTTCTTCTTTTTCTTTGCTGCGTTAATCTTTTCGTTGAGTTCCGGTGGACGATTGTGAACAACACGGTCGCCGAAATTGTTTGGATCGATTCTGCCGGAAAGTGATTGTGGTTCTCCGGTGGGCTCGTGAGTGTCACGTGGACGAGAATCGGTGGTGAGAACTAGACTTGAGTTTGTTCTGTACTCGTACTGTTTGAATCGTGCGTGCGCTTCAGCGCCACCACCGAGATGCGCCATTTTTGAAACCTTTATTCAATGAAGTTCAAAAACGAAACTGAACAGTCCGAAGCTCACAATAGTAAGCGCTAGATAGGTTACCCGGAATCCGAGTAAAGAGAATAGTCGGCGCTAAATTCTCGAATAACCTGTGATATCTAATTGAATTCTCGTGGGCATATATATATTTAAATAGTAAAATAAATCTAATATATTTTAAAATAAAATAGAATTTTACGATATATTTTTTTATTCTAACTTAATTTATTTTTTTTTGACAAACTTAAATCTAAATTTGAAAGATATATTTTTTTTATTCTAATTTGAATCCAAATCTAAAAAATTATTATTTGTGTCAAAAAAGAATCTAAGAAATTATTATGCTATTTAATAGGATAATTGCTAATTTATTCTAATAATATTGAAATTAAAATAAACTAAAAAATAAATAATAAAATAAAATTTTATCAGCCGCGTTGAATTGTTCTTGCATCAGAAATCCTAATAAATGTGTAGATGAATGTGAATGAAGAGGAAAATAATCGAAAATTATATCTTTAATTTGAAAAAAATAAAATAAAAATGTGTTTTATGTGTTATTGATAAATGATAGAGAGGGAAAAGAAGAAGAAAAAAGTTCAAGATAAGAGGATTTTAGGGTGTAATTTATGTGAAATAAAGAAAAAAATAATAAGGCAGTTTGGTGTATAGGTTAGGGTTACAACACTTTAGTTACTACAAGGATTAAACTGATCCATCAAGCGCAATACTTAGGGTTTTTAACTGAGAAATAAATTATTTACAATTATTTGGTTAAATTACAGTTTTGGCCTTCTAAGTTTTGCAATTATACGATTTTAGCCTCTTATATTTCAAATGAGCAATTTTGGTCCCTGAAAATTCATAATTGTGCGATCCATACAAACTAATGCTCAGTTAAATATTTGTCTTTGAGAAGAGTCTGCACAATGCAAAGCCAATACTTAAAAAAATATTCGATCTTCGTTCGTTCACTTATTCATCTTAAAAAAAAGTGAAATTAAATATGCAAGTGGTTGTTCCTCTTGTGGTTGTTCTTGACAAAAAAAAATTACAATTTAAATTTAAACCATGTTAACACATGGGGTTTGGATTCCATGTTATTTTAAAGAAACTAACTTGAAAATTGATTAAAGGAGTGGGATTAGAATATTAAGAAAAAGAAGACCATCAGATCTAGCTAGAGTCAAGGGGCTTGGACCACTTGGACTATCACTATAGTAAAATATTCTACCCAAAATCAATTATCATCTTATTCAAACACATAAGATTACTGGTACATTTAATTTCTTACAAACTAAATTGCATTGTGAGATCAAACAGTACATAAATCATAAACGATGAAAAAAGAAGAATAAGAAGAAGAAAAATACTAAAAACAATGTACTTTTTTTCTTCCAATTATTCAGAAACTTAACAGATAACACATGCACTAGGATTCTCTTCCACACTAGTGTAATAGTAATGTGGTTGTTTCATCATCATAGGATAATGATAAGCTTCACAAACCTTCACACCAGCTTCTGAGTCCTTATTTTGATCCTTTTTCTCTTTAGAAGCTTTCTTTTTCACTTCTTTCTTAGCCTCTTTTGCTGGTCCAACAGATAATATCTTAGGATTGCATAATTTCCTCAATTTTGCAACTACATCAACAGGATCTATGTCTCCAGTTAAGGTTAATTTTTGGTCCTTCATATCCAAAGACACAGATTCAACCCCTACAAAAACCATGGATAATTTAGCTATTTGATTTTTCTATGATTTTTTGTAAGCATAGAAGAAAATATATGAGAATGGTTTGAAATTTCATACCTGAAATATTAGATATTGCTTTCATGGCTTTTTTCTTTGTTTTGTCATCATGTATGTCCACTTGCAGCACTATTTTCTGCCATGGAACAAATCAGAGAATTGTTAGGAGTTAGATCTCCTTAGATCACTTTTAATCATGAAGAAAAAAAATATTCTTGTTCTAAATTTTTTTTATTGAAATTGATCTAAATTGCAGAATGCTTCATGTTAATTGATTCTTCAAAATAAAGACTAAAATGAATATTACAGTGAGAAATTTCAATATAATTAAATTTTATGAGGACTAAAAAACACTAATGGTAAAAAAAACAGCTATATACTTATAAAGACTAAAAAAAGTTAGACTAAAAAAAAATTGTATATGTACATATGTTTAAAATATATTTAAACCAAAAAATATTACACCAATTTTTTTCTATGAAATTAAGGAGAAGCCTAGGTTGAATGTATGACATGAGATCTCAAAAAATAAAAAAGATTATAGTTGATTGATGAGTAGTGCATGGGATAGAAAACAGGGCCAAATAATTGAAAAGTTTGAAGGACATTTTATTGGATCATAAAGAATAAAATAAAAAGTAGAGATTATAAAATCTAACATTCATTGATGAAACGTTGGTGGTGAAGGTTGATAAAATGAAGCAAACTAAACAAAGTAGGGGAAACTGTGAGTGAGGCAGAACCTACAAGGATTGGTGTCCTGAAAACTTAGCTCAGATTGAAGGTATTTAAAAGAAAAAAATGGAAATTTAGTAACAACTGACTAGAGAAAGAGTGAGAGAGAGAATAAGTCAACTCAAGTCATTTAAAAATTCATGTATGGTCACTTAGTATAAGACACTTGTGTTCAACTTGAATTATTCAAAGGGAATCATTTATTTTGTTACATCGAAAAAATAGACTGTTCTCATTAGAAATTAATTCCTGTATTTTTCCCTACTCAATCTATGTGTCATTCAGCTCATACCACTTGAGTTACCATACGAAAATAAATGATATCCATTTTGTAATTCACTGTTTATCTTTAGTATATATTTTATATGTAGTTTTATGAACTAATTTGTCGAAAGGAAACATATATTTAGAAATTAAGTTAGCTATCTAAAAACAAGTTTAATAATCAAAATGACTAATTTCACCGTGTTTGTAATTTTATTACATTAAAAAATAATCTTAATTGGTTTCTTTTACATTAAAAAATAATGTGACAGTGAATTACATTTTTAAAGAGTAAAACGGTGGTTTTTATCGCAATAAATATGTAATTTTGTACTTGTTTAAAAATTAGGGGGAAAAAGGTGAAAATTAGAATATTGGATCAAGTACGAAGTTGGAAAATAAATTAAAGACAAAAGCTTGCTTTCATGGAAGTTTCTGACCATCCAATTGACATAATTAATCAATTAATAGTTGGGATCGACAATGCTGAATTGCTTACCTCAAGATCAACCCCAAAAGATTATCTAGAACTGCCTTTTCATTATTCAATGAGTATTGTATTGTATAATTAATTAAAATCAACTCTTCTAAGATCAACTTATTGGACTATGCCATGCACCCATCTTCTTCTCGTGAAACCATTAAATTAAGTGGAGAAATGTTACATGTGGTTTTATATAGTAGTTGAATTGATTCAAGTTAAAAATACGTTAAACAATAAATTTTAAATCTACATCTCGTTTTCAAAGTTAAAATTCATTCACAAGGCAACAGTTATACACTTATACTCAAGATCAAGACAACTCTTCATGTCAAAATCCTTTTTAAATTTATTTACTTTTGCCCCCCAAGAAATATATATTATTATAAAATACATCACAAGATATGAATATGATGTTATACACCTTCAAGTTAGATGAAAGGGAATTTGTTAGCACTAAGGATCAAACTTTGGACATTATATTCTTCAAGTTGGTATAGAACATATTTGTTAATTGTAAATGCAATCACTCAATATTGTTGAGAATTGTCAAAGGAAAAAATTCTATAGAGAATTGAATTGTATGTTATATTAGTCAAAAATGTACAAAGATAATATAAAAGAATAGTCTTGCAAGCCTCATATTATATAATCAACACTATACATCATACTACTTTTACAAAATTACAAATCATCATAAAACAAAAAGAAAGACAAAATACAAAAAAAATTCAGATTATTTTTTTATCAAACTTTCATTAAAAAAATTATATGATGACACAACCATTAGGATTTTCTTCAACGCTTACAGCACCGTAATAAGGATTATATTGTGGTTTCATAGGATGACTATAATATGCATTTGTATGTGTTCCATAGAACATGAAAGGATCAATCACAATTTCTTTTTTTGAATCCTTCTTATCATCTTCTTTTTTTTTATCATCCTTTTTAGGTTCATCTTTCTTTTCTTCTTTAGCCGGTCCAACAGAAATTATGTCTGCGTGACAAATCTTCCTTAGCTTAGCCACAACGCGTACCGGATCAATGTCTCCAATTAAGGTTAATTTTTGGTCTTTCATGTCCACTGAAACTGATTCAACCCCTGCAACAATATCACAAATTCAATCTTAGCAATAGTATATAACTAAACAAAATACTAATCAATGAATCATTCATGCTATCGATTTGTGTTGTGCACATGTGACTTTATGCCGTTAATCACATCTAAACATCTAAACTATCTGATCAGAATTAAATCTAAAATAACTAACTCAAAATTTGATCAGACAGTTTAGATGTGACTGTGACTGACTGCATAGAGTCATCGAATTTTAACTCCACATAACAAGTACATTGATGCTACATGGATTAATAGGATTTTTCTTCTTCTTTTCATGAAACAAAAAAAATAAAATTCAATTGCAATGAATTTAATACCTGAAAGGCCAGAGACTGCTTTCATAGCTTTTTGCTTGATTTTATCATCATGTATATCCAACTTTAGCACAACTTTCTGTCACACAAAAATCAAGTAGTATTTGTTAGGATTAAACACTCAATTTCTTAGGAAAATTCACTAATGTTTAAGCTATGATAAAGATTAAAGAAGATAAAAGAGGTAACTGTATACTAACCTTCATTTTTATGGAAGCTTCTGAGATGTGAGAAGTGAGAACTATTTGATTAAGGGAAAGGAAGAGAATAGAGATAGTGTTTTAATTTGATGTTAAGTTATGAAGTGAAGATGATTATTTGAGGGGGTTTTATAGTAAGTGATGAAGAGTTGATGACAGAGGCAGGTCAACCTAAACTATAGTCAAGACAAGAAGTGTGTGGTCTTCTAGGAAACTTAATAAGCTGAAATATATGACTTTTAAATTTGTTTGATTTCAAAATTCCAAGATATTGTTCCTTCGTGGAACGTTGAAAAACGTACATAAACCAAATCATACTGTACTGTGTATGAAGGCTAAAGATGGAAATTTATTATTTTAGTCATAGTGGGTTATTATAGTAGACTTGTGGGCTACAAGAGATCAATATTTAAAAATGTGTGAAGCTTTAATAATTAATATTGATCTATGAATGTACTTTTTTATTTTCTTTCTCAAATCATCAAAGTTTATTGTGATCTCATCTTTACGATTGAGTCAATGACTTGTTCGATTTCGGATAAAAAACATAAGAAAAAAAATAGAGTAAACAGACATTTTGATTCTTGAAAGTGTTACTCTTTGTTATAGTAGTTATTGAATTAATATAAATATTTTGAAGTCTCTGATTGTTGATTTTATAGTCAAATCAGTCTGAAATGTTAAATTGATGTGAAACACTGACATGTCGGCATAGATATATTTTTTTAAAAAAGTGATATAATTCAATGTAATTGTATGGTGTCGTGTCCGACACCGGAACACGCCTAATCTAAAGAGTGTCCAAGTTTCATAGCCAATGTGTGGATAGGACAATATAGGATTAGGAATGCAAGCTTTATATGAAAAGTTGGGATCGGATAGCCTAGCACCTATTGAAGAAAATATGTTAAAGTCTTGTTTTAGAACTTAGATGGTTCAATAAGTTTGAAGAAGACTTTGTAAGTCTAAGTAAGTAGATCAAGTGAGTGATAGTTCAATAGATAGAGTTATAGAGAAACCAAGGAACAAGGAAAATTGCAGGCCAATCATTAATGAGTATTTAGATTTAGATGTCTATACTTATGGACAAACTATATTTAGGATTTGGATCTTCTCATGCAATTGATTGATCCTGCTCGATCTCAGCCATTAATTTTCATTAAATATTTACAATCAACATCATAGTATATTTGATGGACAATTCGGATTTGTGCAGGACATAAAACAGGAGAAGAAGGGCAGAAGATGATCTAGATCCGTAATAAGGGTTATATTTGGAAAAAGAGTAATAAATTGATCTAAACATATGTAGAGGATCTTATATTTAAGAATTGAGGAGTAAAAACAAAATAACATTTTGAAAGTATTTCACACATTGATGATTACAAATTTACAACTTATTGGCAAAATAAAGTTAAATAAATGAAGTTGAACAGTTGGAAGGGCAACCTATTGTCTGGTATAATATGATTAGTAAAATGTTGTCTACATTATATTAACACTAAAACAATAATCTTGTTGTCTGGTATAATATGGTAAATAATATTGAATATAATTATAATAAATAAACAAAATATAAAAGAATAATCTTGATCACAAGCCTCATATTATAATCAACACTATAATTCATACTACTTTTACAAATCATCATAAAACAAAAAGAAAGACAATACATCTTTTCATATTATCTTCAATTATCAAACTTTATTTTTAAAAAGCTAGATAATGACACAGCCATTAGGATCCTCTTCAACACTTACAACACCATAATAAGGATTATATTGTGGTTTCATCGGATGACTATAATATGCATTTGCATGTGTTCCATAGTACATGAAAGGATTAATCACAGTTTCTATTTTTGAATCCTTCTTATCATCTTCTTTCTTTTTATCATCCTTTTTAGGTTCATCTTTCTTTTCTTCTTTAGCTGGTCCAACAGAAACTATGTCTGCGTGACAAATCTTCCTTAGCTTAGCCACAACGCGTACCGGATCAATGTCTCCAATTAAGGTTAATTTTTGGTCTTTCATGTCCACTGAAACTGACTCAACCCCTGCAACAATATTACAAATACAATCTTAGTATATCACTAAAAAAAAATCAATGATCAACATATATAACTATTGATATACCGAATTTAAATTTAAAATATCGAACTTAAAATTGTGACGGCACATAATAGAGATAATTTTGTTACATGATCAATAGGACTATTGAATTTTTTTTTTCTTCGTGAAATAAAAATGAAGAATTTGCAGAGTAAATTCAATACCTGAAATGCCAGAGACAGTTTTCATAGCTTTTTGCTTGATTTTGTCATCATGTATATCCAACTTTAGCACAACTTTCTGTCACATAAAAAATCAAGTAGTTGTTAGAATTGAACACTCACTTTTTTTGCTACTTCAAATTCAGACTGGAAAAATTTTCATAGAAAAAGGAAAATTCACCAATCATAATTTAGCTATGATGAAGATAAAGGTAAAGTATCACTGACCTTCATTGTTCTTGAGGTAAAAGAACTCTTGATGCAAATTGTACTAATAAAAGGGAAAGAGTAAGTAACTAGGGGGATTGAGAAGTGGTAATTTGAAGAGGAAGAAGTGATTATTTTTTTAATTTGAAGTGAAGTTGTGAAGTGAAGATGATTCGTTGAAGCTTATTTATAGTAAGGAGAGGAGGTGATGAGAGAAGCAGGGTCAACCCAAACAAGTCAAAAGTCAAGATAAATAGTGAGGTATGATTTGCTCTCTTCAAAACAAATGACTTTTTCTAACTTAAAGTTTGTTTGATTTCCAAAATCCAATATACCGTTCCTTCTTGGAACATTGAAATGCACATAAATCAAATCAAATCAAAAAGTGAAGATTAAATAGGGGTTTTTTATTAATGTATTTTAACTATGGTGAGTTCTACAGTAGATTAGTTCTTAAAAATTGTCATTTAAATAGAAATTTATTGTCATCTCTCCTAATTGTTGATGGACGATAACTTGATCGTTAAATACAAGAAAGAAAAAAAATAAATGAATTAAGTTTTGTGCGTTGATTTTTCTAACTATGAAGATAAGATGAATTGTTGCATCGTTGGAATTTTTAATAATCTTAAAAAAAAGTGAAAAATATCAACAATGATTGATATCATTATTTAAAAGTAGAAGTATTTTCATAATTTAATTACGACCAAAATAATATCTCAATTGATGTCTATTTGAATAAAAGTAGAAGAAAGAAAACAATAACTAACATTAAAAAAATCTAAAATTCTACTTCTGAATCCACCTAAATCATTGTTAAAGAGTTAAAGTCGATGATTTTTATTTTTAAGTCACATTCACAATGAACAATATATGTAACAATAATCACATATTAAGATCTTCAACTAATACCAATTTAAGTTTATTTTTTATGTAACTTTAATGATATAAATTTTCATTAAAGAAAATAGAGGCAAATTAATTATAAAAAAATATAAAAATAGAGGCAAATTATATTTAGGAGAAGAAGCATTCAAAAAAAAGAGCAAAGGCAACTTTCTAAGAAGGCATCACGTTGCTTCTTGCCTTCTTCAATGTGTGGAAGGGTTGGTATGACTCTCTCTCTCTCTCTCTCATGTGTGTGTTTCAGTTTGTGTGGTTCATCTGTTTCCGCGTCTGCCCCATCATCACGCGCATTGGAGTACAAAGTACTCACAAAGGAGAGTAAGACAAACAAGGTCACATAATAAACAGAAACAAAAATTACATCTACTTACAGTTACTGTTACATATCGAACTAAATAATGACTATGTATATGTTCCTTAAAAATAGTTCAACCAATAAATAAATATTGATATTGTTAGATTAAACATCTTCATTCAAGTTTCAATTCAAATTTTTGTAATTATATGTGAGAGTTTTTGATGATTATTATTGCTTTGTCTACGGATAAAATAAAATTATTGTACAAAAGTGATTTACCTTAACGTGTTCAAAATTGTTTGTTACTATTTGACGTCAATAAATGCATGCCAAGCATATGATAAAGACATATATAAAGTGATTTAACGTAACACAGGAAGGTTCAATAACAACAAAATGAAGAGAAACAAAAGCCAAACTTAAGAAAGATTGGAAAGGGAAAGGATATGTATATCATCAAAACGGACTTTGGTTGTCACATGGCGCAATGGAAATGGGCCCTAAACATTTTAAGTTGGCCCAACTTAGACTATTGGGTAATAAGCCCTCTTGCATGGAGATGTATTTCATACTGTTTTTTGTTTTGAAAACTTGAATAAAAATTAGCATCCATGCGCATCTCACTGTTGAAAATCAAAGAGCCAAAAAATGAAGGCGATCTTCCTGTTCATCTACCCTTGTAACTTTGTAAGGTCTTGGTATTTTTTTGGTCATGTGTTCAACCATTCTTAAGAACTTCATATTTTCATTTTTGAAGTATACTCTATTGGCTGTATTTTTTTTTGTATAAATTCGTGCATTAAATTAAGTTACCGAAAGTGAGTAAAGTGGTAAGTTTGTTATAGATTTTTTAGAAAATCCAAAGTGAAAAACTATTTCTAATAATTTTTAAAATTTTTTTTTTTAAAACTAAAGAACTAAAATGTAAGAAGCTTCAAATTTTTAAAAAATAGATTTATGATATCAAACACTATTAAAATGATAAAAGTGATAGGGTTTGTTATAGGGTGCTTTAGAATTTTAATAGTATCATTCTAGTGCTTTTATCATTCTAGAATTTTAAAAAGAATCATTTTGTAGCTTTAGATTTCTAATAGCTTTAGATTTTTTTTTAAAATCTCTAGAATTTTTCAAAACAAAATCACTTTTTTAAAAGTTTAAACAAACACACCCTAATGACCCTATAAGTATAACTTATCAAAAGTGATTCTACTTTACCATGCAAACAAAATTAGTTCTTTTAAATTTACAAGTTGTGTAGTCAAACCAGTAAAGTTATGTTTTTTTTTTTTCTATACAAAGTTTGTTTGCAAATCTATTACTTTAATTTTTAACCCAGTTCTTTTAAAATCATTTAAATCAAATTCATTTTTCAAAAAGCAGTTAAATCAAATTCAATTCAATTCAATCAATCAAAGTATATATGTACCAAAAAGAACACCAATCAAAGTCTAAAACAAACACATTATCCACAAAAGAGTCTAACAAACACATTTCAAACACATTATCCACGAAAGAGTCTAACACAAACAGAAATAGAAGGGCAACATGGAGAGTATTTTTTTTAATAACTAGCTAGAGGAATCTACTAAAGAAACTTCACTACATTATAGTCTTCATGATAATACTCCTTTCTGCATTTCAACTACTGACTGCTGAACACCGTGGAAAGTCTGCTACTTGTAGAATCCTCCGAAGAACTTACTTGCTTTCAAGTCTGCCCAACTTACTTGATTGATATCACCATCACCATGAGAATCTAACCATGTTTATTATGATAAAAATCAGTAACTTAAACACATTTAAAATATCAGTTATGTATGCAATTCCTTACCAGGATGCCTATTTTCAGAATCGTCATAGCTTGAATCCTGATATTTACAGAAGCAATTCTGCATTGGGTTTGACTTCTCCTTGCATGAACTCACCTCATCACGTGCAGGCAAAGGTGGCTGCATTTTCCCTTGTTGGAACATTGATTCACCAGCTCCAGGACCAAACCTTCTAAGCTCATCACCATGATCATAAAGAGGGAAATGTTGATAACTTTTGAGGAATGGACAAGGATGGGAAGCCAATGAGTAGACAGATGGATCAGTGAAGCTTCTCAGAATACAGTTATGATCTTGTTGATCCCTTCTCTTATATTTTGAACATTGTTGATCCCTGCTTGGATTCAACTGATTAGAATATAACCACGGCCTAGAAAGATACATGTGAGCAACTCTAGCTCCATGCTGCACCAGCCTTTTCATAATATCATCCATAAGGGAATCATCATATTCCAAATCAGATTCAAAATCAATGTCATCATAATCATCATCATCACTATCGAGTACAGATTCCACTAGATTCTTAATCTTAACATAAGTTGGACTATCCAAATCCAAATCATCTTCAGTCAGTTTGCTTTGTGCAGGGCCAGACACGAAACTATCAATCCCATCCGGAATTTTCACTTTAAGATTCCAAACAGGTCCATCATATGCAGTTAAACTTTCCTCATCAGGCAATGTTAGACCAGGGATACAAGTTGAACACATATTGGAAGATTTTAATTCCGCCTCCTGTTGAATTTGGACATCAGGGATCATTGGTTCAGCTTTCTCCTGACTTGTACACTCAGAAGATCCAGATATGTCACCATTAAGTGAGCCATCAAGCGAGCTCATACTTGAAGATCCAGTTGAAGAAGATAGCACCTGAAAAACAGGATGTTACGAACCTTACTTCTTCATCAAGAAACTAACCCATATTTGAATGCCTAAATCTACCTTAACAATTTCATCAAGAAAATAACTCATAACTCATATTTGAATACCTAAATCTACATTACTTCATCAAGAAACTAAACCATATTTACAGATAGCATAATCTAAGCATATCAGCTAAAATCAGACCTTGGTACGACATGGAGGCAGATAGGGGAAGCTACTCTTATGCAACAAATTGACATTATCCAGAGCCTTTGGAGCAGAATCTTGAGGCATTTCTTGCTTACAAACAGAATCTATTTCAAATCATAAACGATTTTGTTAAACAAAGTCACAATATGGTTCATAAATACACATTAACAGCAAGAAGATAATCAATTAAACTCAACATATATACCTCGATCACAATAAGGCGAGGGTAAGAGGCCATCTGAACTTTCAAACACACTGATAAAGAAACAGTAAAAACTTAAGCAACTTACAAAATAAACAGAATAATAACAATAATGCACAATCAATCTCTTAAAACACAATGTAGAAAAGAAGAGGGTTTTTGTTAGTTGTTACCAAGCCATTGTAAGCCGAATCTCCCTTTGTATTTTCAGTTTCCTATAATCACAAACTTTGGCTAAAGAGAGAAGAAAGTTTCTTGTGTATGAAACTCTTGACCTTCTGCAACACCAAATTAAAACAATCTTGATTAATACTGATACAGTACTTAATAGCTAATACATTACTTAGTTTCTACTTAACTAAGTTAATGTGTCACCACTCACCACAAGTTAAACTATTTTCATTTAAAATTAACCGGAGATATAGTAAAGCGGTTTATAACATGACAAGACAAAAGCCACATAGATAATTATAGATAATTAATTAATAATTAATAATACTTTTTTGTGATATAGTGACAAATTAGAAACAGATTCCCTTAAAATACGTCTAAATCAAAAGGTTAATTTGTACGGATCTAGAGGATAATAATTTGTTAGAGACAATAATTAACAAATCAGTTATAACAACCTAAAAACACGCCGTTAACCAAAAACGGTTAATTAGTTTGGATTAAGAGCATAATAATAATTAATTTGACAAAAAAAAAAAAATAATAATAGTTATCACATTCACAAGTCGAAGTTTACTTGGAAGGAGACGGTGCTAATAATGGCGCAAATCGATTTTCCTGGAACATTTTCTCGGGAAAATCCACAGTCACAAGTCAAAGTAAGAGTAAGTGAAGCAAAACGCAAGAATCGTATCAAGAATCGGAATAGTGTTTCTTGAAGCAAAAGAACTTGGAATGCACTTTACAAGAAAGGAAAAACGATTGTAGAAGTATGAAGATTAAGATGAAAAAAAAAAGCTCCTAAACCTAAAATCAAGAATGTACTAAAAATGTATATCTATTTTCTTAGATATTCGATGAGAAGAAAAGTAGAGACTGTAATGGCGACGATAACGGCGTTTGGAGGACGCGGTGGCGGCGGAGGAGGAAGATATGGAGGAGACGAAGGTAACATTTTCTCTCGCGTGAGATTTTCTCGAGAAAATGTTTTTGGGAGAAAGAAAATTGGAAGAGAGAAGAAAAAACTTGCTGAAGAAGTAAAACAAACAAAACCAAGAACTAATAAAGTGCAGAGACTGATACTACTATTTCAGTCTATTTATACTAGTATTGAGTCTATTGACTGCGACGCGACGGAACGCGCTTGATCCTCACTCGCTTGTCACTAACATTGGATTAACGAAAACTCATTCTTCTTAATCATGGATATGATGATGTGTGATAAAAATTGATTTTCAATTACAAAAGTCAAAAGTAACGATGGATTATAATAAGTTCTTTCAATTTTTTTCAACACAGATGTTCGGTTTATAAAACAGATTAATTTGATTCGTGATAAATTCTCTCACAGATAGTTGTGAATCGTGAGTTATGGTCTTTATTATTAATAACTAACTTTGATGATTCTCAAAGTTTAATTAATTCTATTAGTTTGTTCAGAAATATTAATTCTATTGGTAATGCTATTAGCCTGAATTGGTATGTCAACTACCTAAACACTTCACATAAAAACTTGATTAAGAATTTCTACAATCTACATAGCTTGATAACAATTAACAATGACAACAAAAAATTTCCACATATGTAATGTCAATTATTAACGATGAATTAAAAACCTTACCTACTGTTCCTCAATGCCAAGTCTGTCTCGAACTCTTCTTTGTTTCACTTGTGATACTTTATGCTTATGTGCTTCTTTAACCGTAGTTAACCCTATTTTTACTGTGCAAATTTTATGATAGAATCTTTTTAAAATCTATAATAATATTTTCGTTAAGTATTTTTTTGTTTTTAAGAATATAAATATTTTTCACCAAAAAAAACAAAAGAATACAAATATTTATTTAATGTCTCCAAAACAAATCTTTTTTTTTAAACAACCAAAACTTGTCAATTTTATATTTAGAATCATGTTTTATTTAAAACTTTAATAAATTATGTCTTAAAAAATAACAGTATTTGCCGCCAAATTTAGTTCAATATTTGTATTCACCAATAATCCATTTTCCTTTACCTAATTTCTACCATCAATATATTGTTAAAAATAAAAATCTTCTTTCATTAATCGAGGTTGAGAGAGAGGACAAGGAATTTATAAGCTATCCACAATGCACATAATTAACTTTGATATTTTATTTTAGATGAAATTATTATTTCCTTTATCCAAAGAATAAGATAAAACAATTCCCTCACATGTGAGAAGTAATCAAAAGAATGTAAAAAAATATTAATGTTTTTATTAAGAGATAAAAGGAGTACAAGTCAAAATTGCTTTATAGCACAAAATTAGGTGATTAGCCACAAAAGCACATAGATACCACAAAATGACAACCAAAAGCCAAAGACACTAAAACACAAAACTATGTAGACAAATACTCCAACAACATGTCAACATAAAATGACACCAGAAACATATCTTCCAATAGACAATTTGACACAATAGTAAAGACATTGATCCTTTAATCAACCTCCTCCATCTTGCTCTCTTCAGCACCTTCCTCCTCCAATGGAGGCATATCTTCATCTCCACCAGTCTCCTCTTCATCAATGCTCAGACCCAACTTCAACATCCTATGAATCCTACCAGCAAAAGTACTTGGATCATCAAGGCTAAAACCAGAAGTCAAAAGTGCTGTCTCAAATAGAAGCAACACAAGGTCCTTCACAGACTTATCATTCTTGTCAGCTTCAGCTCTTTTCCTCAGTTCCTCCATAATGCCATTATCTGGATTTATCTCCATGGTTTTCTTGCTGGACATGTAACCACTCATGCTACTATCTCTCAATGCTTGAGCCTTCATGATTCTCTCCATGTTTGCACTCCACCCATATTCACCAGTCACCAAACAACATGGAGAATCCACAATTCTATCAGAAACAACTACCTTCTCAACTTTGTCTCCTAATATCTCCTTAATTGTCCTGCAGAGATCTTCAAAAGATTTCTTCTTTTCCTCTCTTTTCTTTTTCTCTTCCTCACTCTCCTCATCTAACTTCAACCCTTCCTTGGTAGCAGATACCAACTTCTTTCCATCATACTCTTTCAGTTGGCCAACAGCATACTCATCAATAGCATCCACCATGAACAACACCTCATAGCCCTTCTTCTTAAGTTTCTCCAAGAATGGAGAATTCTCTACAGCCTTCTTGCTCTCCCCAGTGATATAGTAAATGTCTTTTTGGCCCTCTTTCATTCTTGTAACATAGTCCTTCAAGCTTGTCATCTCATCTCCACTCTTTGTAGAATGGTATCTGAGCAAATCAGCCAATTTAGCTCTGTTCTGACTATCCTCATGGATACCCAGTTTCAAATTCTTGGAGAAAGCATCATAGAATTTGTTGTAGTCTTCTTTATTCTCAGCAATCTCATTGAACATCTCAATGCACTTCTTCACAAGGTTCTTCCTAATCACCTTCAAGATCTTGTTTTGTTGCAGCATCTCACGTGAGATGTTAAGCGGCAAATCATCAGAATCAACCACACCTTTGATAAATCCAAGGTACTCAGGGATGAGCTCTTCACAGTTGTCCATAATAAACACCCTCCTCACATACAGCTTGATATTGTTCATCTTCTTCTTATTGTCGAACAAATCAAACGGTGCTCTCTTGGGAACAAAGAGAACAGCCTTGAATTCGAGTTGCCCCTCCACGGAGAAATGCTTAACAGCCAAATGATCTTCCCAGTCATTGGTAATGCTCTTGTAGAAAGAACCATACTCTTCCTTGGTAATCTCCTCTGGCTTACGCAACCAGATTGGTTTCTGCTTGTTGATTTGTTCCCATTCATGAGAAACCTCCTTAATCTTCTTTTTCTTCTGAGAATCTTTCTCCTTATCTTCATCTACTTCCTCAACATCTCCTTCCTCTTCCTTCTTGGGTTCATCATCCTCATCGTCACTAATCTCTTTCTCAGTTGTCTTCTCAGTCCAAAGGTAGATTGGATAGCTAATGAACTCAGAGTGTTTCTTCACAAGATCCTTGATCCTTCTCTCCTCCAAGTACTCCAACTATATAACAAAAATCCAATAAGAAATTCAATCAATCATGTGTCAATTAACACGAAACCAACGAAGGCTGATATCAAAATTATAGAATACTATCATCATTATCACTGAAACTGTAAATTGGAAGGTTTATTTTGCAAATTGATATTTAAAACATTGATTATTATTTAAATCCAAGTATGACTCTAAGATACTAATAACCAACAATGATATCAATATAATCTGTAAAATGATTCATAACTTTGTACTTAAAATTGAAATTCCTTGATCATTTGTCAACCTAATTTCTCAAATTTGTTACTAACTTACTGTCCCTATAACTTCGAGGACTAAATCATATACTACACAACATGGAGTTTAATATGTTTACCTGATCTTCCTTGAGGAACAAGGTAATCTTAGTTCCTCTACCAAGTTGTTCACCATTAACATCCCTAGTAACAGTGAAAGATCCACCAGCTTGTGATTCCCAAATATATTGTTCATCATTATTGTGCTTAGTAGTAACAATGACTTTCTCGGCAACAAGATAAGCAGAGTAGAAACCAACACCAAATTGACCAATCATACTAACATCAGCACCAGCCTGTAATGCCTCCATGAATTCCTTCGTACCCGACCTCGCAATCGTACCCAAATTGTTCACCAAATCTAAAACAATCATCAACATTACACACCATTAAATTAACACACACACACACAAAGCACATTCCATTTCACAATATATCACATTTCAAATTTCAATGCAATTCATAATTAATTTTAATTTACCTGCTTTGGTCATGCCAATGCCACTGTCAATAATGGAGAGTGTTTTGTTAGCTTTATCAGGAACAAGTCTAATGAAAAGCTCTGGTTGAGAATCTAGTTTACTCTTGTCTGTTAAGCCTTCGAATCGAATTTTATCCAAAGCCTATAACGATAACGAAAACAAAATCAGAATCCAAAAACTCAAAACAAACTATCAAATCTAAAAAATAAATACATAAAAACAAAAGTGAGGAAAACTCACATCAGAAGCATTGCTGATGAGTTCACGAAGGAAAATTTCCTTGTTGCTGTAGAAAGTGTTGATGATGAGACTGAGAAGTTGGTTAATCTCAGCCTGGAATGCGAAGGTTTCAGCGTCGCGCATTTCGATTTCTGCCATTGGATCAAAGAACGGTTGATGAATTGGAGAACGTGAACAAGAAGAAGAAAATAAGAATAATCTCGTTTGAGTTGGTGATTGTAGAAGAATAATCGCTTATGTTGTTTGTATAATTGGATTTGTGTGAGGAAATGGTTTAAATAGAGAGGAGCGGGAGTGTGTAGAAAGTTCTACTAGCGTCGTGAAGAAGTCTAGAAGTTTTTGTACAGGTTGGATTCTGGAACCTGCTTAACGGTTCTTCTTCCGAAACTATTTTTAGCTTTTAATTCTTCAAAAATAGTTTTAGAAAAAAGGAAAAAATTAAATAAAAAAGGGCCCAACCGGGTTCGAACCGGTGACCTCTTGATCTGCAGTCAAATGCTCTACCACTGAGCTATGGACCCTGTGTATGTATTGTAGCAAATATTTACTTGACCATTGTTTTTGTTTTTTGAGGTATATTTACTTGGCCTGTCACTGGTTTTATTTTTTGTACAATTTTTTTTTCACTAGAGTTTCAATTTGTTTTTTGATTGCAATTTTTTATGGAAAATGCTAAATAGTGCACCCCATGCACTAGTTAAAGATACTTAATAAGTTAATATAGTAAAAAATACATTGGAACTTGTGCGGTCAACACTTATAAAATATTAAAAGTGTTGTTTTCAATACAAAACTTACTTATTTTGTATGCTTAACTAGTGCAAGGGGTGCACTAGTTAGCATGACCTTTTTTATAAATTATTATTGGGTGTGTTTGATCTGCTAAAAAATAAGGTACTGGACAGGACAACTTTTGTTGTACTGTGTTTGATTTTAAAACTGTTACTGGAACTGGACAAACTGGGGGTCAAGGGACAGGACAAAATCAGATATTCTTGTCCCCCACAGAACCATGGGACAACTTTTTGTCCTCAGCACAACTTGTCTAAATCAGCAAAATAACATTTTCTCCATCAAGTATCATGCAAGACAAAATTTGATCAATACCGTAAATATTTGTCCTGTGCTGTTCTGCCTTGTGCTGTCCTGTACTGTTCTGTCCAGTACTTTTATTTTGCAGATCAAACGGACCCATTGTGTGGTAATATTATTGTATGGTAATAGAAAAGAGAGGTTGAAAGATTTCATTGTTTCATAAATCTTAGTGTGTCATTTTTTAAATCGATTCTATGTTTGTAACAAATATTTTTCTCAATTGTTCTAAACTATTTGATATTCTTTTCTTGTAGTTTTAAATCCTGACCGTAACTTTTTACATGCATTTCTGATGTTAGATTGTAATAGTATTTTCACATCTTGTTTAACTTGCTAACTTATCATTTTTATTATTAAAAAATATCAATTAAAGATGATTGTTATTTTATTAAGATTACCACCTTCTCTTATATTAACATAAACAAACACGTTAATAATCGTTAAGTTTATATTGAGCTAGGCCGAATGACCCAAACATGCTCCAAAACTGAATTATCCAAATACATAAGGGAAGTTCAATCTACGCTCATCAATTGAACCCACTACACCACAAGGTGTCAAGGTTTACGTATTAGTTTGGTTCTGCGTTGAGAGGAACTAAACACATGTTTGGAAGATGAAACGTGAATTTTCTAAGTAGGTGTCATGTTTGGATCTTTCGTTAAAAATTGATTATGAGACATAAAATTGATTCTAATGACAACTCTTTGTAGCTTCTACATCTAGTTGAATTGAAGATCAAACGCGTATAACCAATGCCAAGTAAGAAACGATCATGAAGCACTAACAACAAAATGGATAGCGGGAAAAGAATTATTATATAATAATTCGAACTCAGTGCCTACAATTACATTCAATATTTGTGCCCTAGGGACATATAAAATGATATTTTATGATGAACTAAAAGTATATTATTCAATCTCTATCAAACATGCAACTCAGTTGTAAACCTATATCCTTATTGCTGCCTTAACAACAATATTATTATATAACTTAAAATTAAAATACATCAACTATATTATTATCATCAGAAGATAGAACTTTTGATGGAACAAGTCTTGAACTGAACACTTTCAATAGCCAGTTTATCAGTTGGAAAAGCACAAGCCAACTTCTCTTTCTCCGGCAGCAATTCACATGGTTGAGGAGACACATTACTTGTAACACCAGAAACATCAGTGCAATTCCATGGAAGTTTCTCCTTAAGCACACTCATTTCACTAATTTCATCCTTTTTGACACTCATTTCAATTGTTGCATTAGAAATACATATTCCTGTAAAAGGATCGTTCGAAATTCCTTCAAGTTTCCCAGCAATCGTCACATTCTTAGCCGTAACATCGCTATAGTTTATTCCACTAATCTTAGGCAATGCTTTTGGATCATATTTCTCATCAGGGTGTTCTCCATAAGAACCTGTCATCCAAAACACATATTTCATTGAGTTCAAATTCAATCTTCTGACAAATACGTCCTTCACGTATGCGCCTCTACCAACTGCTGATTTGATTCTAACGGCTGATTCGGTATTGATAGCAGTTAAGTCCTCAACTCTAATATCTTGTACTCCACCTGACATTTCACTACCTATTGCAACCATAGCACTTTTTGGAGATATGCATGTTAGCCTTCTTATGATTATATGTTGCGACGGCTTTCCTATTTTGATTCCATACTCATCCCATCCGCTTTTAATTGCAATACAATCATCACCGGATTCGATGTAGTTGTCTTCAATTATAACATTTATAGATGAATCTGTTTAGAAGAAAAAAAAATAATCACTATTAGAAGTACTCCGTATTGATTTGTCTCCACAGAATTTCTAAAAGAACAAAAAAAAACTAAATTAATCTCTAAAATATTGAATATCAAACGAAGAATAAATACATTACCTGGATTTATGCCGTCTGTGTTTGGAACATCCAACGGTGCACGAATGGTAAGTCCATTTATAATTATGTTACTGAAGATATAAAGTTAATCAGAAGAATGAAATAACAATGTATAATACTTAAGAACTTTGAAAGGTGAGATTATCAAACCTGCTGTAAATTGGATGGACATGCCAAGAAGGAGAATTGATCAAAGTGATATTTGATAGCTGGATTTGATCAGAGTACATGATTTCAATCAAGTATGGCCTAGTGAGTTTCAATTCACCCTTTTTGAACTTTTCCCACCAAACAGATCCTTGTCCGTCAATTGTTCCATTGGTACCTTATGAACAAATTCCAATAGGTCAAACAAATATATAAACATAACAAAATGTTTAATGATGGCCTAATTATTATATAATCTAAACAGTAATTATTATTACCAGTAATAATAACATCGGTGAGATTAGTTCCAAAAATGAGACTACTATATCGTCCACCGGGTGCATCTCTTCCTCTTCCGTACGACGGTAAAACAGGAAGTGAAGGCCAATCTGCTTCATCCTGTATAATGAGAATAACCCTATAATTTTTTTATGAAAATGAAAATGTTATAAAAATAAAAAAAGTGACTATATATATACCTGAGATGCAAGAATGACAGCGTCTTTTTGGAGAAAAAGAGTGAAATGGCTTGTGAGATTGAAGCTACCGGTTAACCATTTACCTGGCGGAACAATAAGTAGTGCACCGCCATCATTTGCATATTGGCTAAGTTTTTGTATTGCAGAATTAAATGCCTTTGTGTTAAGGGTTTTTCCATCACCAACAGCGCCAAAATCTGTCAAAATTGCACTGTGTTTTCTACAATTGATTGCAGTGTAATCAAAATTGTTCAATTTAGAACTACTTGGTACTCTGCATTCTGCTAGTGATCCAAATATCAAAACTATAGAGATCACAGCAATAACCTGCACATAAAAAATAATAATCACTACATGTAACGTTTATTTTGTTAGAAAAAATAAATAAGCAACATTATGAATATGAACAACATATAGTTACTATGAACAAATAAAATTACATAGGAATTTTGGAATCTTGTACTCTTCATGTTTTGATGAGACATTGTCACTTGCTGATAAAACAGATCATATGATCGTTATATATATAGAGAGGATTATGAATACGAAATGCATATTAAGGTCAGCGGTTACTACTAGTCGAAAAAAGAGTCAGTTCTATGTACGTGGTAGTAGTAATACATTTTCCTATTTTACCAAATTGAATTTGATTCATTAAACTAAAAATAAAAATTACTACTAATTAAGAAGATTCAAATGCATTGATTTAATTTATAATTGTCCATATTGATTTTTTTTATTGTTTGACAGAAGTGTCCATCTTGGGAAAAATTTAAATTAGAATACAATTTAATTTAAAAATTAAATGCTCTTGATAAAAAAAGTGATTAATGAGTGAATTCACAAAAGTCAAAGAGGTTATCATAGCCACGTTGTCGATGGAATAAATATCAACGACATTTAAAAGGTTTTGGTCGTGTTAGATATATTACATCTCTTTCAAAATAATTGTCGTTTGTCCATAGCAATGCATAATTTTAGTTATTTAATTTATATTTTTAGTTATTTTTCATGAAAAATTATATAAATTTAATATTGTGAAAATGATCATTGAGACAAATAAAAAAAAACCTATGTTAATATTTATCTGTATATATTAGTAAAAAAAAATGGTCAAAATAAATATCTGTAACAATTATTTTAAAACAAATAGAATAGTTTTTGTTTGGTTGAGGACTTAAGTTCTAAAGTAATTTGCAGCATAAATCTATCGTTGTGGCTTAGGTGATCAGATTATTCTACAAGTTTGGTGGTGGCTCTAGTTTCTCTTATTATTTTAATTTGTGGTATATGAATCCCTTAGCTTGCTTAGGAATGACGGGTGGTTAAGGGATTTTTCTGTCTTTGCTTGCCTTTGTGGTGTTTTGTTTGGACTAGTTTGGTTGTAACATAATACTATTTTTGCCTTAGATGTGGTATTCCTTGTGCTCATCTATTGTGCTAATATATATTTGCTTTCTTTGTCTGCTTCAACAAATTTTTTTTGCATATATACGGCAAAAAATCACAGCAATTTGGGCAAGGCCAAATTAAGACGGTCAAAGTATAAGGCATGCAATTTTTTTTTTGACGTAAATAAACTCAATTCATTTCATTCCAAATAATAAGTTCAATACACGGACAATAATTATAAAATTGAGAACTAGCTATAAAACGGGTCCCTTGAGTTAATTCATAAATTACTCGGTTTGCTTGTATTGTGACATAACTGACCTTCCAATTATTATTAGTAACTAACATTTGACGACACATATCAATGATGCTACCAAATTCAGAGAGATTAATATGTTCCTTGTTGACATATTGCACTACTTGAAAGCAATCACTTTATATACCAATAGTTGCATGCTCCATGTTCATAGTGTGCAACCAAGAGAGAGCTTCCCTCACGCCCAAAGCTTCAGCTTCTGCAACATCCGGTACACCCACAAATCTCTTCGAAAAAGCTTGCACAAAGCGTCCATGATCATCGCGAAGGCATGCTCTGACACAGTATACGTTCTCTTCCACATAGCAAGCGTTGTCCACGTTACATTTAAAGGTTCCGATTACCGGTTTCGACCACGTCGGTGCTGCAATATCTGCTGGAGCTGGTCTGCTACTGTTGTGCTGCATTTTTGCACTTTTCCAGTCCTGAAGCATGTCTCTAGCACGTCTAGTAACTTCAAAAATTGTTGGGATTTTGTCATGCCAACACCTTTGATTTCTTCTCCACCATAATGCCTAAAGAACCATTGCTATCTTGGCCATATTCTCCTCATCAATCTCATCTATCATATTAAAAACCATGTACCCAAAACCAGTAGCATTCTCAATGTATTTACTCATGGTAGGCCATACATCCATCTCTTGCCAAACTTCCTCTGCGGTTGTGCATCCAAAAAAACAATGCCACTCATTTTCTTCCACTTGCTCACAATATGGATACTTAATTGTTACATTATACTCCCTTCTGCACTAGTCGCCTCCGAACCGGTACACAATTCCGCAACACACGCCATAGGAATAACTTAACTTTTTGCGGGATGTGTAACTTCCAAAGCTTTTTCCACTTCCTATCAACTCTAAGGTGGCTGGTATCAATTATAACCTGTGTAAGTTGATAATATGCTGATCTAACGGTGTACGTACCGTGCCTACTGCATCTCCAAATGGGTTGATCCTCATTGCTCACCAAATTGAGAGGCAGCTTCATGATTTCTTGAGTGTCTCTGGTGTTGAACATTTGGTGGATTAAATCATACTTCCAAGTCCCCAAGTTATGGTCTGCAACCTTCATTTCTTCTTTTCCTTCTACTACTGTCGTTGTGATTAGTGCTTGTTCTTCATTTCTTAGCCATGGTTGATTCCACACATATACATTTTCGCCATTTCTAAGTTTCCACCGTAGGCCTTTCCTGACATATACATTTTCGCCATTTCTTTGCTATGTTCATCAATTGAACCCACTAGACCACAAGGTCTACATATTAGTTTGGTTTCGTGTTGAGAGGAACTAAACGCACGTTTAGCAGGTGAAACATGAATTTTTTTGGTTATGAAAAAATTGATTATGAGGCATAGAATTGATACTAGTAGAAGCTCCTTGTAACTTCTACGTCTAGTTGAATTGAAGATCAAATCCTTATAACCAATGTCAGGTAGGAAATGATCATGGGGTCCTAACACAATGCATAGCAGAAAAAGAATTTTAGAGGGTAAAATTTCACATGTACTATTTATTTATTTATTTATTTATTTTGAACGGCATTTCACATGGATTATATAGTTCGAACTCATAACTATAATTATATTCAATATTTGTGCTCATGGGACATATAAAATGATTATGACGAACTAAAAAGTATATTATTCAATCTCTATCAAAAATGTATCTCAATTGCAAACATATCCTTATTGTTGTTATGACAACAATATTATACAAGTTATTATATAAGTTAAAGTTCAAATACATCATCTATATTATTATCATCAGAAGACAGAATTTTTGATGGAACAAGTCTTGAACTGAACACTTTCAATAGCCAATTTATCAGTTGGAAAAGCACAATCCAACTTCGCTTTCTCTGGCAGCAACTCACATGGTTGAGGAGACACATTACTTGTAACACCAGAAACATCAGTGCAATTCCATGGAAGTTTCTTCTTAAGCACACCCATTTCACTCATTTCATCCTTTTTGACACTCATTTCAATTGTTGCATTAGAAATACATATTCCTGTAAAAGGATCGTTCGTAATTCCTTCAAGTTTCCCCGCAATTGTCACATTCTTAGCCGTAACATCTCTATAATTTATTCCACTAATCTTAGGCAATGCTTTTGGATCATAACCTTTATCAGGGTGTTCTCCATAAGAACCTGTCATCCAAAACACATATTTCATTGAGTTCAAATTCAATCTTCTGACAAATATGTCCTTCACGTACGCGCCTCTACTAACGGCTGATTTGATTCGAACAGCTGATTCGGTATTGATAGCAGTTAAGTCCTCGGCTCTAATATCTTGTACTCCACCTGACATTTCACTTCCTATTGCAATCATAGCACTTTTAGGAGATATACATGTTAGCCTTCTTATGATTATTTGTTGCGACGGCTTTCCTATTTTGATTCCATACTCATCCCATCCACTTTTAATTGCAACACAATCATCACCGGATTCAATGTAGTTGTCTTCAATTCTAACATTTGTCGATGAATCTGTTTAGAAGAAAAAAATAATTACTATTAGAAGTACTCCGTATTGATTTGTCTCCACATAATTTATAAAAGAATAAAAAAAACTAAATTAATCTCTAAATTATTGAATATCAAACGAAGCATAAATACATTACCTGGGTTTATGCCGTCTGTGTTTGGAACATCCAACGGTGCACGAATGGTAAGTCCATTTATAATTATGTTACTGAAGATATAAAGTTCAATCAGAAGACTGAAAAAAAATAATGTATACATAAAGAAATTGGAAAAAGGTGAAATTATCAAACCTGCTGTAAATTGGATGGATATGCCAAGAAGGAGAATTGGTCAAAATGATATTTGATATTTGGATTTGATCAGAGTACATGATTTCAATCAAGTATGGCCTAGTGAGTTTCAATTGACCCTTTTTAAACTTTTCCCACCAAACAGATCCTTGTCCATCAATTGTTCCATTGTTACCTTATGAACAAATTCCAACAGGTCAAAATAATATACAAGCATAACAAAATGTTTAATGATGGCCTAATTACTACATTATCTAAATATTTAAATTATTATTACCAGTAATAATAACATCGGTGAGATGAGTTCCAAAAATGAGACTACTATATCGTCCACCGGGTGCATCTCTTCCTCTTCCGTAAGATGGTAAAACAGGAAGCTGAGGCCAATCTGCTTCATTCTGTATGATGCCAATGACCCTTTAATTTTATTTTTTTATAAAAATTAAAATGTTACAAACATAAAAGAGTGATTATATATACCTGAGATGCAAGAATGACGGCGCCCTTTTGGAGAAAAAGAGTGAAATGGCTTGTGAGATTGAAGCTTCCGGTTAACCATTTACCTGGCGGAACAATAAGTAGTGCACCACCATCTTTTGCATATTGGCTAAGTTTTTGTACTGCAGAATTAAATGCCTTTGTGTTAAGGGTTTTTCCATCACCAACAGCACCAAAATCTGTCAAAATTGCACTGTGTTTTCTGCAATTGATTGCAGTGTAATCTAAATTGTTCAATGGAACTCTGCATTCTGCTAGTGATCCAAATATCAGAACTATAGAGATCACACCAATAACCTGCACATAAAAAATAATAATCACTACATGTAACATTTATTTTGTTGGACAAAAAAATAAGCAACATTATGAATATGAACAACATATATATAATTAAAAACCATGCACAAAGAAAATTACATAGGAATTTAGGAATCTTGTACTCTTCATGTTTTGATGAGACATTGTCACTTGTAGATAAAATAGGCACATAGGATGGGTATATATAAGAGAGGATTATGAATACAAAATGCATTTTAAAGCCAGCGGTTACTATTTGTTTTTTTGACCGTAATTATACATTTTCCTATTTTACCAAGTTGAATTTGACTTACTTAACTGAAAATAAAAATTACTAATAAAGAGGATTCAAATGCATTGAATTATATAAAAATAATAATTATACTTTGACTCATTTGGTCAAAAATTGGACTGATTTTAGTCTATATAAAATGATTTTTTTTGTCAAAAAAAAATGTCCATATAAATGTCCATATTGATTTTTTTAATTGTTTGACTGAAGTGTCTACCTTGGAAAAAATTAAAATTAGAATACAACTTAATTTAAAAATTAAATGCTCTTGATAAAAAAGAAAAACATATAAGAGTCTCATAAGTGTAGCTTAAATGATAATTACCAAAGACATTATTGAAATGGTCGGAATTCAAATATTAAATTCTAAATTTTTCCACATTTAAAGGTGTTAGTCTAAGCTACATTACTTGACAAAAATAAAAAGAGTGACATCACCAAAGTCACTATAGTCAAAGAGAGTATATCATATATAGACATGGTGTTGATGAAATAATCAATATTGGGTATTTAAACCATACTACTCTTTCATCTAAAATAGTAGTTTTTTGGGTTGAGCTCTTATATTGGACTTAAGTTCTAAAGTAATTAGTATATACGGTCGAAAAATCATAACAATTTGCATGTATGTGTGACTTTATTTTTTTTGACCGAATGTATGTGTGACTTTATAAATAGTTTCAAGAGTGAAAAAATCTAACGGGTAATTTTTTGGTAAAATAATGGCAAAGCCAAATTTGGACCGGTCGAAGTATAAGGCGATCCAAATCTTTGCTTTTTTTCTTTTATGTTTTATTTTCTAAAAATAATAAAAAATAACACTAAAAATTTCCTTTAATGGAAAGAAAAAAAAAACATATGTCATGGATCTTAGAAGTCCTGCATTCGAGTCTCGCTAAAGAGTAAAGATAACTATAAATATATTTGTAATTACTTTTAATTTTAAATTCATCCTTGTCTTTGACCGAGGCATAATCTCTCCTATTTTATTGTCCACTTTAGCCATTGAAATATGTTGAGTCGATTTAGAGTTGGTGATGGTATAGTGATATCACTGCAATAATTAGTGATGTTGTTGATCTATTACATTTTCTGCAAGTTTATACTTTTTTTCGTCATTTGTATTTTTATACTTATGGCTAAATATTATAATATATTTGTTGATTAAAAAAAAGTATTGTCTATATGTTGAACTAAACACGTAGTATTATTCATTCTTTTTAAAAACTATACATGTAAACGTACATATCCTTATGGAAGAAAATAACCTTTGTTGCCATAACAATAACAGTATATAATTGTATTAAAGTTCAAATTTTATGTCCATATTATTATCAGAAGACACTAATTTTTGATAGAACATGTCTTGAACTGAACATTTTCAATGGCCAGTTTATCACTTGGATAAGGACAATCCAATTTCTCTTTCACTGGCAGCAATGCACATGGTTGAGGAACTACATTACTTGTAACTCCAGAAATATCAGTGCAATTCCATGGAAGTAATTTCTTCTTCTTTTGTATTTGTACACTCATTTCAATTGTTGCATTAGAAACACATATTCCTTTAAAAGGGTCGTTAGAAATTCCTTCAAGTTGTCCTGCAAATGTAACATTCTTAGCAGTAGTATCTCTATAATTTATTCCACTAATATCAGGCAATGCATTTGGATCAAATCCCTTATCAGCATGTTGTCCATAAGAACCTGTCATCCAAAACACATATTTCATTGTGTTCAGATTCAACCCTTTGACAAAAATGTCTTTGACGAATCCGCCTCTACCGACCGTTGTTTTGATTCTAATAGCCGATTCTGTGTTTATAGCAGTTAAGTCTTCAATTCTAACATCTTGTATTCCACCTGACATTTCACTGCCTAATGCAACCATAGCGCTATCGGGAGATATACATGTTAGTCTTCTTATGATTATATGTTGCGCCGGCTTTCCAAATTTGATTCCATACTCATCCCATCCACTTTTTATTGCAATACAATCATCACCAGATACAATGTAGTTATCTTCAATCCTAACATTTGTAGATGAATCTGTTAAGAAAAGAAATGTGCACAAAAATACTAGTGGTTAGTAATTTAGATTTTAGACATTGAAAATTTAACTTTTTTCATATGAACATGCCATAATCTATATAATTAAGGATACTTTACCAGGGTCTATGCCATCTGTGTTTGGAGAATCTATTGGTGCAAGGATGGTAAGTCCATTTATAATTATGTTACTGAAAATATAAGCTTAATTAGAATAATGAAATACTAATGTATACCATTAAGAAAAACAATACATTAAATTTAGAAGATTATATTTGGTACAATATCAAACCTGCTGTAAATTGGATGGACAAACCAAGATGGAGAGTTGATCAAAGTGAGATTTGATATTTGGATTTGATTAGAAAACATAATCTCAATCAAGTATGGTCTAGTTAGTTTCAATTGATCTTTTTTTAACTTATCCCACCAAACAGATCCTTGTCCATCAATTGTTCCATTGTTACCTTATAAACAAATTCACATTGGTCAATTTTCAAAATTACTTCACCATGTTAATATAAACTTGATTAACAAATTTGATCTATATAGTTTACCAGTAATTATAACATCGGTAAGATGAGTTCCAAAAATGAGACTACTAAACCTTCCATCAGGTGCATCTCTGCCTCTTCCGTATGATGGTAAAACGGGAAGTTGAGGCCAATCTGCTTCATCCTGTATAATGAGAATGACCCTTTTAATTTTTTTTATAAAAATAAAAATGTTACAAAAATAAAAGAGTGATTATATATACCTGAGATGCAAGAATGACAGCGTCTTTTTGGAGAAAAAGAGTAAAATGACTTGTGAGATTGAAGCTTCCGGTTAACCATTTACCTGGCGGAACAATAAGTATTGCACCACCATCATTTGCATATTGGCTAAGTTTGGTTATTGCAGAATTAAATGCCTTTGTGTTAAGGGTTTTTCCATCACCAACAGCACCAAAATCTGTCAAAATTGCACTGTGTTTTCTGCAATTGATTGCAGTGTAATCTAAATTGTTCAATTTAGAACTACTTGGTACTCTGCATTCTGCTAGTGATCCTAATAACAGAACTGCAAAGATCACACCAATAACCTGCACAAAACAATAATAATAACCACAAGAAACGTTATTTTCTTAGACAAAAAATATGCAATGTAAAAACTATTGAGATAGTTACATAGAACAAGTGTATATGAACAAATAACAATACATATATAGACCAAAATTTGGTTAATAAAATGATCAAAATCAAGAGAAAAAAAATATACACAGTTATACATAAAGAAAATTACATAGAAATGTTGGAATTTTGGACTCTTAATGTTTTGACGAGACATGACAATTGTATGTAGATGTAGAGAAAACACAGGCATATGATCGATATATATACAGGATTTTGACTAAAGTTTGTTATTTTTTTATTTTTGGTAAAAAAAATGTATTTTCTAATGCACAAATATGAAATTATGAACAATTATTATTATTTTCTAAAGTTATTAGTATATTTTATGGTTATAATTTATTAGTTTACCTAGTTTTTTTTTTGAGTAAATTAGTTTACCTAGTTGAATTTATTCTTTTTTTTTCTTGACTAGGTTAAATTTGATTTATTGTACAAAGAAGACTATATTAAAGATTTAATCAAATATCCTAATTTTAATTAGTAAGATTTATTTTGTCAGATAACTTAGTAGCTAAAATTTCACTCATAAAGGTGAATAAGTGAATTTACGACTTCTTGACTCGTGTTTCTACTCCATAAAGCGTTCGTGATCTCCTTAAAACTGACAATGAGAACTATAACAGGTTGAACCACACTCTTATATAGTTGATGACCCGACTGCTACCTCATGACCTTCTCTACTCCCCTTTCCAGTAGAAATTTTTGTCTTCCGTACGAATCGAACCATACCCTGAAGTTCAAGTAGATGTTCACTCCCATTTTTTTTTTCAAACAATTGTTTTCTCATGTTTTCTCCCATGCTAGTTGCTAGTGCTACCCTCAATTTTCTTTGGAATTTAAGCAGAGGCGACATCTCTTATTAGCATGACACTCAAATCTCATGGTCAAGTGTGACTTTTCTGTGAAAAATGTAAAAGAAACTATCAATTCACAAAATAGTATCATTTTTGGAGATGTTCTTACCACTTCATTTCACATCTTATACCATCAATCTAAATATATATAATTTTTTGGTACAAAAGAGGGCCGAAGCAAAAAAAAAAACTTATTAAAACTATCCTTAATGTGCTTGAATGAAAGTTTAAATTCATTATCATATATATTTTTATTCTTCTCACTTTATATATTATGTGTAATGTGCGAGTTAGCAGCTGTACAATAAAACTTACGTGCAATAAAACAATAATAGAAAATTTTATGTGTATGTAAATCCATTTTTTTTTCTAGTTATAGTAAGACAAGTGTTTAAGAACATGATTTTTTTTTTACAAAGTTTTAAGGACATGATTTGTAGTAAAAAATTGTGTATAGTCAAGATTTCCAAACAAAGAGAATAAGTTTCTTTAGTTACATGAGAGAATAAAATCATCCAATTAAAAATGAAAAGATGAAACAAGAAAAAATATATGTGAGGTTTTTGTTAATTTAATTTAAGAACATTGTATATAACTATTTATAGAGATTTGAGTTCTAACACTACTACACTTATTTATTTTTTGAAAAAGATATACGTGGAAAACCTTCTATCTTGGAATAAAGAAATGAATTTATCAAAGATAAAAATCAAACTCTTGAAAGAAAATATGATAAAATCAAACCGACTAGTTCAACTAAAATATGAGAAATGGCGGTTATAAAAATAAAATAGTAAATTTTTTGTTTCAAAAAAAAATAAAAATAGTAACGGCGGTCGTTTTAAACACCCCAAAAACATAACATGTCCTTTGTGTAGGCAAGGCATTTTAGTGGCATACGTGTTAAGTTCTAGGGGGTACAGAAGGTTTGGAGTTTCTTTTTTGAGATCGGAATATTCATCGTCACATGTAGTTATTAATCACTCAATAAATTAGAAACATCTTAAAAGATAAGACAGTTAACTCAATAATTTAAAGTTTCTATATATTTAAAATAAAGATTAAATCTTCGACTATTAATTAAGGGATAGGGTCGACTCCGACACACGTGCGGAGTGTATAACGGCACAATGACTTAAAATTTCGACAAAATTTTAGGAGTTCAAAATGATAAAGTCATATATTATAATAATAGTTATATATTTTTTAATGTTCTTACAAAAAATCATATATGCATCAATATCAATAAACTAGTTTTTATGATATTTGTGAGAGCAAAGTTTTAGAATCAAATCTCAGTTATTACATTTTTTTATGTACTTTCTCTTTTAAAATATAAGAGAAATTTTTTATTCTTTTAATTTAAATTAAATTAAAATTGATAAAATTTTTAGATGATTATTTCATTTAAATTTATGCAATAAGTTTAATCTTTTTTACAATTTGCAGACGATACTTTGTTGATTGGGGGTAAAACGTGGGAGAATATGAAGGCCATTAAGTCGATTTTGCTACTTTTTGAGGTGTTATCCGGTCTAAAAGTGAACTTTAATAAGAGTATGCTGTTTGGTGTGAACGTAGCGGAGTCGTGGTTAACTGAGGCAGCCAGTTTGTTGAATTGTCGGCTTGGTTCTATTCCTTTCATCTATCTTGGTCTTCCGATTGGTGGTAATCCTCGACGGCTGTCTTTTTGGAAACCTGTCATTGACAAAATCAAGGCTCGTTTATCTATTTGGAAATGTCGAAACCTGTCCATGGGGGTCGTCTGGTTCTTCTCAAGGCTGTTTTGTCTTCTCTCCCGGTTTACTTCCTTTCCTTTTTTAAAGCTCCCTCAGGTATCGTCTCTATAATTGAATCTATTTTTAAATCTTTTTTGTGGGGTGGGGATGGGGTATCTCGTAAGATTTTTTGGATAAAATGGGACACAATTTGTCTCGATCGAAGTAAGGGAGGTTTAGGAGTGAGAAAGATTAAGGAGTTTAATATTGCTTTACTCGGTAAATGGTGTTGGAGGATGAAAAATGAGCGAGGGAGTTTGTGGTGGCGTGTGCTGGCACATAAATATGGTGTTGTTGATGGGGTTCTCAGGGAAGGGGGGAATAAGGCATCAGCCTGGTGGAAGGATGTTAGGGGGGTGTGTAGAGGTTCTGTGGGTGGTTCGGAGGGCTGGTTTGAGAAATCTCTAATTCGGGTGGTGGGGGATGGTGAGAATACTTTTTTTGGCATGATGCTTGGGTTGGGGAGGGTGGTTCGTTGAAGGACCGTTATCCTAGGTTAGCCAGCCTCAGTCTGGATTCAGCGGTAACGGTTGCGGACATGTGCCGACGTGGGTGGGGGATTGGTGGAGGTGGTTGGGTGTGGAGGCGTCAGTTGTTTGTCTGGGAGGAAGAGTTGTTACATGCTGTTTGTACTCTGTTATTTAATGTTCGTTTGCATCAGAATGTTTTAGACAGGTGGCGAAGGTTAGGCGGCTCCTCAGAGGTGTATACAGTTCGAGATGCTTATAGATCTTTGATTTGTACTGTTGAGGTTACAGCACCACCAGGCCCTCTTATTGAGCTTCCGTGGCATAAATGTGTGCCATTGAAGGTTTCTGTGTTTACTTGGAGGTTCTTATGTAATCGAATTCCAACCAGAGACAATCTTCTCTCTAGGGGAATCATTCCAGCAGGGTCTAATGGTTGCAGCTTTGGATGTTCATCAGAGGAATCTTTATCTCATTTGTTTTTTGTTTGTCAATTCTCTCACAAGGTATGGAGTGGATTACTTCAGTGGTTGGGTGTGCAAGGTGTTCCACCATCAGCTGCTCTTTCTCATGCTTATCAATTTTTTGGTCTACAATTGTACCCGGTAAAGATAAAAGGGTTTCTTCAAATTGTGTGGTTGGCGGCTATCTGGTGGATTTGGAAGGCTAGGAATGAATATATTTTCCGGCAAAAACTGTTGGATGTCGGACTTCTTTTGGATCATATTCGCCTACATGTTTGGTGGTGGTTGAAAGCAAAGTGCAAAGATTTATTGGTTGATTTTCAATTTTGGGTTACTAATCCTTGGTTGTGTTTACAATGGAACGGCGGCTGAGTTCTCTTTGTTAGTTTGTTAGCCTGTTCTTGTCTTTTGAAACTATTTTCATATTGGTACTTGGTTGTATGTGACTTTTTATACTTTATGTGAGCACACCTTGTGCTGATCTATAGTGTTAATATATCTATTTCATTTTGGCGTTTTCAAAAAAAAGTTTAATCTTTTTTAGAATATATTTCTTTTTGACGTTATTTACAATGATAATTATTTTTTTATATTTTTTATCATTTATAATTTAAATATCAATTTTTTTTTTTGTAAAAAATAACATTTTTAGAAAGGTCCATTTTTTAAATTCGAACAAAATCTCCAATTTTCATAGTCGACTCTATTAAAAGAGAATGAGCTCCAACTGCTCAACCACACCCTTTAAATTAAAAAGTTGATGTAAATAGTACGTAGTTCATAATTATTGTTGGTTAAAAAGTTGATGTAAATAGTACATAGTTCATAAAATTTACTTTTTTTTTTATTTATAAAAGTTAATTTTTTTAAATTTGAACAAAATCTCCAAATTATCAGAGTCAATTTTGTTAAAAATGAATGAGCTCTAACCGTTCAACTACCTTCTAAATTAAAATATGTATATACTCTCTCCGTCTCAAAATATAAAGGGAAAAAATAAAATATAAGGGAAAAATCATTTTGAAAACTATTTTTTTATTCTCATAAAATTAAATGCAAAATTGCATTTAATTTTCATTCTCTTTCCTTTTCTCAATAAACAATAACTAATAAAAAATGATTTTACACCTTCTTATGCAATTTATTTTAAGAAAAATCTGACAAAACTATATTTCAAATTCTTACGATTATATTTTTTAACATATAAAATTATTTTTTTTTCTTATATTTTGAGACAGAGGAAGAGAAAGTAGTCCATAGTTTATAATTTGAATCAAATGCATAAACTTTTATGAACCAAACTTTCATTATTTATTAAGCATATCTTGGAAAGGAAATGGGAGATGTCTAAAATACTTGAAAGATCTTAAATTGTTCCACTAGTTTCCACTCTTTTGTTTTTGTACTCCATAAACCGACCATCACACACTAGTTTTCATTCTTTTTTATTGTTTTGTTTCACACTAACACACACCACAAAGTTGTGGTTTATAAACATCCAAACCCATCCCATTTCTTCTTCACCCCATTGGTTTTCATTTTCAATTCCCACACACATCTCTCTCTCAAACAAACAAACAAACAAACACAACACAGACACAAACTCTCTTTCACTGTTTCATCGTACAACTCAATCAATTCACTAACCCTCCATTTCCATGGCGATAGAACTTTCCACCGCCACAACCTTCAAACCCTACAATCTCCTCCAAACCTCAACTTCTTCCTCTAAAACACTCTTCTTCACCCCTTTAAGAGGCTTTCCTCGTCATAGTAAAATCCTTCAAAATCAAAGACAAACTAAACGCTTCACTGTTTGTGTTATCACCGAAGATTCAGAAAACAGCACCCAAATCAAAACAGATGAAAATTCAGAACCACCCAATAATCAACCTAACCCTCAATTTTTACTTGCACAAAAATTAGCTAGGAAAAAGTCACAAAGGTCCACTTACCTTGTTGCTGCTGTAATGTCTAGCTTTGGTGTCACATCTTTGGCAATTTTAGCTGTTTATTATAGATTCTCATGGCAAATGGAGGTATATATACCCGCTCATTGGTTAACCAAAGTTAATGTATCTGTCTAAATTTTTAACCAGATACATTGATTTTATTTGACAATTTTTCCTTGTATTTTGGGACGGAGTATAATATATGATACTAATTTTAATTTCTTAACATTGTTTGTTTCTGATTTTTCTGAATAAATTATAGGGTAGTGGAGAAATTCCTTGGTCTGAAATGTTTGGTACATTTTCTCTTTCAGTTGGTGCTGCTGTAAGTCATTACATTTTTATGAATTCAGAAATTGAAAATGAAATTTGATATTTTTGGAGATTAATTTCAATTGTGTATGTTTGATTTTTTAGGTGGGTATGGAATTTTGGGCTAGATGGGCTCATGAGGTTTTATGGCATGCTTCCTTGTGGCATATGCACGAGGTTTGTTTCCAATTCTTAATTCTTCGTTTTTTTCACATGCCATGTTGATCTTACCTGATTAGAAGGAATGGCCGGTGGTCTGCTCCACCGCGTAAAACACAAAACACAATCAATTGCTACTAGTTTATGTGATACCAATGAATTAGTGTTAACTATTGAAAGATGAAATTGAATTGTTGCAGTCACACCATAGACCAAGAGAAGGACCATTTGAGCTTAATGATGTTTTTGCAATAATTAATGCTGTTCCTGCAATTGCTCTTCTATCATATGGTTTTTTTAACAAGGGATTGGTACCTGGACTCTGTTTTGGTGCAGTAAGTGTATCTTTCACAATCTAATTTTTAATTAATTCCTTAATTAACGGTTTCATTGGGATTTGTTTAATGAAATTTTCTAATAGTAATAGCGATTTCACGATAATATCCTTATATACTTTCTAGGAAATGACATTCTTATCCTTATCTTTGGAACAGGGTCTTGGAATTACGGTGTTTGGGATTGCTTACATGTTTGTCCATGATGGATTGGTTCATAAGAGATTCCCTGTGGGTCCCATTGCCAACGTGCCCTATTTCACAAGAGTTGCTGCTGCTCATCAAGTAATTAAGTTTTTTTTTTATATATATAACATGTAATTAAACAGTGCTTCAGGGGCACTGGTTAAGCTTATTAAAAAGGAAATTATGTCTTGAAACTTGATATTGACCGTTAATATGAGATTGAACGGTTAAGATAAAAATATATTTTTTGAGTTAAAACAATATCAGTCGTTGATTTGAAATTGAACGAATGAGATCAGGAAAATAGAAGTGGCATAGATGTGTTTCTTTTTCTTGTAGAAATAGGATATGATTTGGTGTCATTAATTTTGTTGTTTGTTTGTATGTAGCTCCACCATTCGGACAAATTCAAAGGGGTGCCATATGGGCTCTTTTTAGGACCAAAGGTTAGCCACATTTATATTCTCTTTTCCTAGTTTTTTGTTCATATAAGTGCATGATAGGATTCACATTAAAATTGATAGAATTACAGTGAACAAATGCGATTTATTCAAACTAAACGATCATTCAAATTTAAACTTAGTTTTGCATTTTATTCAAAATAACCAAGTCTTAAGACTTCTATACCAGTTTTTTTTTCTTAAGACTTCTATACCAGTTTTTAATAACACATTGTGTGACAAAATACGGTGCAGGAAATTGAAAAAGTGGGTGGACTAGAAGAGCTAGAGAAAGAGATAAGTAGAAGAACAAAATCATATAATGGCTCATGAGTCAATGACAAAACAACTAATAGAAGTATAGTACTATAGCTGTTTTTTTGGAATAGTACTATAAGTTTTGAGATTGGAGAGCGATTCGATTAATGAATTAAATTATTTCAATGTGTTTTTTTGTACATCAGAAAATAAATTGTTCCAGCTAAAATTTGATCATGGGACCTCCCTCTATTCAACCAATATGTTCCCCAACTCTTACCACATGAGCTATCATATGGGGACAAGTTATTTCAATGTGTAGTTTGTAAAGTTGTATTTTAGTAATAATACATGTTATTTTTTAATCACACACACATCACAACAGGATATTATAACAGAAAACAGGTTACACAAATAAATGAACAATTGAGATTTTTTTTCACATTCTATGTAATTTCTTACTCGCCCTTGGTTTGTGCCTTTGTGGACTTCTAACTCCTTTTTAACCCTCAACTTAAATCACTTGAGCTATCCATCTCAAGTGAACATTCATTGATTTTCAAATGCTCCATAAAGACATGGAGAACGAGTTGCTCAAATTATAGGATTAAAATACCAGGTTGAAATCTCCATGGTATGCAGACATAGGCATTATCCTTGGCTACATATTGAGTTATTTCCAAATTGATCTTGCAACATAATATACAAGATAACATAAGGTGTATATGAAATTCATAATGAACCTTACCTCGCATATCCTACATACTATTACTGATGAGCAAGGAACGCATAATTATGAGGAATATTTGCAACAAAGTTATATTGAAAGATATATTTAGTAATTTAGTTTTTTTTTTTTGAGATATTTAGTAAAATGAGAATATCAAGTATTTTGCAGGGATGCAGGGTAGGGGTGGAAAGAATATTTTTCCTTTTATGAACGTATTTTAGTCACACTGAAACAAATTCATAGGCCCATTCTACTACTTTTGGTTGGAAAAAGTCTCGTCCAAATTATATTTGACTACCCTATCAAAGATTTTGCACAATTTCACTTGAACTCTCCCCCTATTGGAAGCTTGCTTGCACCATTTCACTTGTTAGTATATTTTTTGTGTTATCTTCAACTTCTTTTTATTTTATTTTATATTTTTTTATAAAAGAAAACTTGTTATTTATATTTTGAACTATACTTCTGAGTTATATATGAGATGCAGTGTTTGCTTAGAATTTTTATAGTAATTTATTACAATATTTGTGGTTTTTAGGATTTTGTATTTTTGAAAAATTGAAATCAAGTCACTCCAAATTAAAATAGATTAGATTGAACTTGATTTGGGGTTAAATTAAATAAATTAATTGATGCACCAAATAAATAAATAAATATATTGACACTGACAATAAATTAGTTTAAATGAGAAGAGATTTGATTCACATCGTCTGACGGTGATTCAAACTGAATATAATAGTAAAGATTACGGTTCGATCTTCTGTAACTGTGTTTGATAGAGAATTAAAACTACTTGATGTCAGAATTCGGCCCGAACTGAATTAATTGGTTAAATTAACCAAATACGAAAAACAATTAAGCTTAAAAATATCGCAAATCTTATAAAATAGAAGATCAAAAGTACAATTAAGTCTAAAATATTTATATCTACAATAATTATCAAAATAATATTAAATTGAATAATTATTAATACAAAAAGTAGAAGATAGTATTAATTTTGATATAGTAAGTGCCTCCTGTCCTTAATACTATGTATGTCCTTAAATATAAGATTAATAATATATAGATGTAAATATCAGTATATAAGATCTTGTTTGATTTGTTTTGATGAGTATTTTTAAAAATATCAAATTTTATAATTTTACTACTAGATAATTAAAAATATTAATGATTAAAATTGTGCATTAGCGTACGTGCAATAGTTAAACAAAATCTTATATTTAAAGACGGAGGTAGTATAAGAAAAAATTTCCTTTTTAAATTTATTGTATATTTAATATATCTAATTTATAATATAGACTAGATACATCGGAATCGTAGCAAATTAATTGTCAATCAATCACAATTATTCCAATCAATAAGTGTCATTTCATTGTTGTTATTGATGATCTATTTCCGTCGAAAATCCGTAGGATATTCATATTACACAAGTTAGATATTTTTCATTTCAATATTTTTCTTCATACACCAAAACGGAAAAAAAATATTTGACACGTAGCAAAAAAGGAAAAATAAAATTACTGTATTAAATGGACACAAAAAAGGACAACTCCGAACCGTCTCAATGACCCATTCACAAAAAAAACCACCCACCCACCCGATAACCTTTAAGATGGGTCCCAATTAAAACCAAAACGCGGGGCCACGTGTCCGGTGTAGCCGAAACAAACGCGAAATATCACTGCAGATAAAAAGAAAGAAAAGTCAGATTATTTTATTTTAATTTTTCTAGAATCTGCTCCTTTATCAATCATGTCACACGTGGCTTGACATGATTCGAGAATGACACCGTTGTTGTTTCTTTTCCTCTCTCATGTTATCGGTTACTTGTTCTTCTTATTCTTATAAATCTCTCTCTCTTTGTTTCTCTCTTTCTCTCTCTGCGTGCGTTCTCTCTCATGACTTTTAATCAGTTTTGATATACCCTACAATCACTACTACGTTTTCTTCTTCTTCTATTAGATCCAACCACTTCCGTTACCAACAATCACTTCTCCTTTATTTTTTTGTTGCTTCAATCTAGCTTCATCCTTTTCTCTTTCTCTCTATGCCATTCCCCAAGGTCAATTTCTCAATTCTTACCTTCTTTTTTCTGTTTGCTTCTCCATTATTATTATTATTATTATTATTATTATTATTATTATTATTATTATTATTATTATTATGTGATGTTTGTTTTTCCAATTTTTTTTATTGAATTTCATTTTATTGTAATTGGATCTGGATTTAATTCTTAATTCTAGGGATTCAATTTTGGGGAAATTGAGGTTTTTATGTTTTGGTTCGATTAGATCTTGTGTTTTTGTATTATGGTTTGCATGGATTTTACTTGAATTGTGTTAATTGATTGGTTTCTTAAATAATTCGGTGGATCTGATTAGGGTTTTGATGATTTTGTTGTTTTTAGGGTTATTAAATTGGAAATTGAATTTGTCCGGAGGAAAATCATGTTTGTGTTATTCTGTTTATTGAAAAACATTGAATTAAGCTTGCTAAATATTTTTGGATTGAATTTTGGTTTGTATTCTGTTAAGGCAATGATAATTAATCTATTTATACAGAAGTATTAGTCATCGAAGGACTTCAATTTCAAGTGACTGATATTTAGTTTTGATAATTATTGTTAGGTGGTGGGTGTTGTATTCTTAGATGGTTAATCAGCTAATACTTGTAGTAAAGTATTTGGTTAAAAGTCATTGATGTTCTATTTAGTTGTGTGTTTGGTTAACCGGTGTTGATTTCATGTGTGTATCGCTTATCTCGTTCTCTTATTGATCAAGTTTGTATTATGATTCTTTTTCAGGTTTATATCCCTTACATTACACACTTGGCTTGAGAATGTGATATTTTGCTTTTGCATGTTATCAACATGATTCATTTGTGCTAGTGTTTTATTTTCTTAATTTTACTTTTTCATGGAAATAGAAAATGTTTCTTTTAGAGTTTTGAAATCAACCTAATTAAATGTCACTAAATTTGGAAAACTATCTGTTACAGTATCTGTATAACATTTGGATTTGGATTCGTCAATGTTGTCTATCCTCATGATTGTTTTTATATATTTTCACACTTACATATCATGAGATGGATACTTCTAACAGAATTTTAATTTATGGTGATTGCTGAGATATGTAATTCATGTAATTGTGTATTTGCATATTACCTACCTGTAAATGAATCATGTTCATGTCTCTTTATGTTTATGAGCACTTTCAGTTTTTGACGATTTTGCTTTATTTTGCCTTAAACTGCAGTTGGGAAGGGTGTACTGGAGTCAGAGTGTAGCTTCTGAGTGCAGATTTATTAACAGTATTGCAGACCTGTTGGCCTTTTCGGGATGGGCGCGTGCAAGTGTTGTGGGAAGTTAGCAAGAATGGGGCCAAGAGATGGGTCTAAGAGTGCATATGAATTTTCTTTGATGTTGTCTCCTGTCGTTTCTTTTTGGGACTGCATAGTTCGTAAAATGAGGTATTCCTACAGACCTGAGTGGGTGTAGTGGTTGGAACTTTTCTTTAGTACTAGTCTTGATACTTCAACTAATTAGAATTTATTATTAGCATAATAGTTTTTAGGTGAAAAAGTTATAGGAAATTTTATACAACTCTTAAAGGATTTCTCTTGAAGGATAGGGTTTTAGAACAATAATTTTTAAGTATTTATGTCGTTAGTAAGTTCAATGGATAACTTGGCATGTAATAAAGTGCAACATGTGAGGAAGGCAAAGAAGAAGCAGGTGAAAGATGAGTTGGATCGTCTTAAACAGGCTGAAAAGAAAAAGAGACGGTTGGAAAAAGCTCTAGCTACTTCTGCTGCCATCATATCGGAACTGGAAAAAAAGAAACAGAAGAAGAAAGAAGAACAAGAGAGACTCGATGAAGAGGGTGCTGCAATTGCTGAAGCTGTCGCTCTACATGTTCTACTTGGTGAAGACTCAGATGATTCATATAAGGTTGACTGCAAGACCTGGGATGATTATAATCGTAATCTTGAGTTTTTCATGGGTGGGAAAAGAGCTTGCTTTCCGAATCTAGATGGTGGCACATGGTCCGTCACTTCCGAAAATGGCAAGTGGTCTATCTCGACCGGGCCTTTTGAAAACAACATGCACGAACCAATTTACCAAGAAGCAGGATGGGATCCTACAAGATTCTCTGTTGATCTTATAGCAGCACAAGCAGTTAGATCACTCCAAATTGCAGAGAATGCAGATGAGGATAGGATACTCTTCTAATCGAATGCTCGAATGTCATTGTATTAATCGTGTCTTCGCTGGTTACTTGAGTCTTTTGTTATGTTATTGGAGGTCTTTCATGTGTATATAACTATATTATATTATATATCGCGAGTCTTGTGTTTGTCAAACAACAACACATTCTGCTTCAGCTGTGATTGAAGGTGTTGGCAGTGTCAGCTGTGTTTTATTCTGATTTTCTTTACTTGTATGTGGAGCTGCTAATGTTCTATGTGGAGTGATGACTTTCATACTCAAAGTATTGTAGGGAACTATACTTTTTTGAGCTGATTATTAATGCAATAATGAGTGGAGACCTCATGATTTATATTATGGTTGTGCACTGTTTAATCATGTATTACTTTTCTCATATTCTATATACGTGGTTTGACAATTTTGTGAAGATGTTGGCATTTAAAGTATCCTAGAATTCTTTCTTTTTGCAATATGGAGTTAAACGTCACTACTTTTTAACATTTGGAATTTTGACAAGTAATCCACATTACCTCATGGCTTATGTCATTACAGTCATCCTAAATTCTGTGATTTGCTGTTTTTGTAATGCCGTGTGATTAGAGGAAATTCAAAGTAGCAAATGAGTACTATTAGTATTGCATAAGCTGACCTAATAACGTTAAAACATACTACTGTACTTGACACCATAAGATTTATCTCCAATCTGCATTTTTCACCAAACAGTCTTACAAACAAAGCACCAATAAAGAGTTGAACAGAAAATTATAACTCTACATTTTAGTATAAACAATGTATAACATGTAAAAAAGTGCATTAAAATGTACATGTAGTAAACCTATGCTGGCTTCCACTACTATATATCATTCAATGCCATGTGAAAATGTCAACTTCATGGTGGTAGCATTGTCTTGTCATGTGTTACATTTTGTACTTATTGTTGAGGCTCAACCTCACATGGAATTTTCAGCTAATGAACTACTAGAAGTAGATGGTTTCACACCATTAGTAATAACATTTTTCAACAAAGCAGCTTGAACACTATTTGGAGAATCTCCTCTATCTGAATTGCTAGAGGAATCATCTGTATCAGTTTTAATATCATTTGCCACACAAGAGAGGAATCGATATGCTGCTTTGCTTGCTGATACAATCTCTGTTTTCGCTTGTCGAAACCGTGATGCTGTATTCCCAGCCATTTCCTTAGCAATATCACCAACATTAGCAAACCTGTTAACCCAACCTGTCATGAAAAATATGATTAAAATAACATTTTTTCATTACAAAACTATACAAATTTACTCTTAAGTCATTGTTTTAGAAAGACAATGTAGGTAACAAAAGCAACATTAAATAAAAGTAGTTATTTACCTGGAGGTTTAGGCACACCTAGTCTTGCACAAAATTCATCACAGAAATGATTGCAGTTTTTGGAGAAGAGGTCATAAGAAGTTCCAGGCCACTCTCTACTAAGTTCTCTTAATATTTGATTTACCTTGAAAATATTGTAGTTTGTTTTCCCTAGAACATGAGATTTTCTATATGTAAACATTTCATTCTTCCCTGAAGGACAACTAAAAACTCCAGTACCTTCCTCACAGAATCCAAATGACCATTCATCATCTCCATATACCTGTCACAGAAATAGGCCTATTAATATCTACGATTCTAAGAAAAATATTTTCATGTAACAACATGTGGCCTATCTAGCGCCGATACTTTAGTTTTGAAGACGCATGTCACCACACACGGTTACATTTAATTATTTCAAATTTTCAAGTTAGTATCAGTGTCGATTTGTCTATAGCAAGTTGCAAAATGTTACACGCACAATCTTTACTATTATTTATCTATCGACTTACTTTTTAAAAATCATGTAAATGACAGTGAGATTTCACATATTAGTTTTTGTTATTGTTACTACTAATCTATAACATTATAAGGGAGATTCAAGACTCAATTCACAGTTACAATTCTGAAATAACAAAAGCAATAGCACATTTCTATATTCTACACTTAAAGAGAATAAAAAGATAGAAAAGATAGAGAGGGATTAAGACCTGAATGGCGCTGTGGAAGATACCACCAAGACCAATACCATTCTTGAAGATCTTGTTGATGTGAACAACGGTGCTGTTCATCATCTCCGAACCATTGGTCAAGTCGTACACGTGAAGTGTCACTTTCGCCATCTTCAACAAAAATCAGAGTGAAATTCTTAAAACTCTATGTATCTGAGGTTTGAATCAAAGTAAGATTCTACAGCAAGAACCCTTCAGCTTAATTTCTATCTTTGCCATTATCAAAAGTGAAAATGTTTCTTGAATTTGTATTTGAGAGGGAACAAATAAAACTGTGGCATCAAATGTGGCACAGATCATCAAATGCGGAAAGTTAGTTTAACGGTTGAGAAAATTTGAGGGACTAATTGAAGAAAAAAACTTATTATGAATATGCAATTGATTGATTGAAACAGTATAGTACATTACTAATTTACTAGTATTGATTTATAGAGATTAGAGAACAAATTAAACTATTAGTAGTGTAACTAACTCTAACATATTGGTAATTGTCATAACAGAATTTCCAACTAATTTCTAACTGATATATACTAACACATTAGTAAGAGAATATTTTAGTGCACTTTTTTGTCACAGTAACATATCTTTCTCTTATGTCATGCACTTCCCTTTTAACTTCATTTAATTATTTCAAAGTTTTTTTTCTTCTTTGTTAACCTCTTTGGAAATGTTCTTTTTGCTACAATTATTTGCAGTAGGTGAGGGATCTTGCAAACACACTATGAGAGTTTTTATTTTAATAATGAAAAAAACCATTGCTGTAAGCTGCAAAGTCCAAGTTTATGGACCAATGTCATAATATTTAATGTGATAAGCACTGAGAAGCATGTCAAAAGTACTAATGTTTAAAAATCCGGACGGTTTAACCGATTGAATTGTAAACTCACACACCGTTTGCGTTTAGTTAGTTATTCGAGTGGTTTGATCGCAGTTTCATCTTGATTCAAATAGTTTCTAAACAGTTGAACTATGACTTGAAAGTCTCATTTATTCGATATCCGATTCGGTATTTAAGACACAGGTCAATTTGAGAGTAGCTTCCAACAGAAAGTGTTATTTTGAGTGGAGACTACACGCCTAATTCCATTTCCACACACATGTTTTAGAATTGCACTTAGCTTCTTTTTGGTTGGATCCCAATAAATTCATATCACCTAAGATGGCAAAAAGGTATACCAATTTTCTTCATTCTGCCCCACTTGACCACTAGAATCTGATTTGTTATATTATCTCAAACATAATATAATGCTCAGTTATAACATATACCCTACAATTCAAATTTTATCATTGAACACTTAATTATAAATTTATTTTCTTACTCATAGTTTATTTATAATTATTTTTTACCCTTGACACATGCAATAGCAATTAGAGTATTAAACAATGAACACTTGCTCAGCAAGTGCTCAATGGTAAAAAAATTATGTAAAAACCTGTTCAGCAAGTCACATGAAAGTTCTAAAAGAAAACCATTAAACATCTCTTTAATTGATTCTACAGTTTATCAATTCCAATTATATCATCCAAACAGACCTTAAACAAATTACAACTATGACTGAATCATCTGTAGAATTAATAGTGGCTGCATAACTTTAGTACTAACAAATTTGAAGCATCTTTCCAAAGCCAAACAACATTGATATTCAAACATTATGTAAGAAACTATCAGTGAATTAGTGCTATATAAGGAGCCTAAAGCAACCTTTTGACAGTAAATATTGGTAAACTAATGCAATTTCTTTAGATCAAAAGATGAATCATATGTAGTATATATTCATATGGGGGAAAAAATGAAATCCTAAGCAATAGTGTCATATTTGCAGTATTCTCCTCTCTAGCTTCCTTGATTGATTTTTTGCCTTAACTTCATCTGCCTTCATTATTCATTAGCTGGGAAAACACTCGGCTAGTACTTATATCTGAATAATCGTTATCATAATTTCTCTCTAATCTTCTAGAGCTTTCAGGATTAATTGTTGTTGTTTCATCAACTGCTTCACTAGCATTGCTAACACTTTCTTGGAGCTGAAGTGCATATTCCAAATTCCACAAAACATCACCCATAGTTGGTCTATCGACGCCATATTCAGCCAAACATTTCTCTGCTGTTTCACCAAATTTCTTCAACGATCTTGGTTTAATGTCACCAACAAGATTAGGATCAACAATATGGTCAAGCATTCCCTTCTGCAGCCACTCAATTGCCCATTCTGCTAAATTCACCTGTTCTCTAGTCAGTTGTGGATCAACAGCAGGCCTTCCACAAAGAACCTCAAAAAGCACAACTCCAAAGGAATACACATCCGATTTATCAGTTAGCTGCTGCCTCCGGTAATACTCAGGATCAAGATAACCAAAACTACCTTTCACACCGGTACTCACATGTGTTTCATTGATGCACGGCCCTGATCTTGAAAGACCGAAATCAGCAACCTTTGCGACATAATCTTCATCAATCAATATGTTGGTTGATTTAATGTCGCGGTGGATGATTCCTTGAGCAAAACCGGTGTGAAGATAGTGTAGACCTCTAGCCGCACCAATGCATATCTCGAGCCGCTGCTTCCAATTGAGAGGTGAATGTCGCGATGAACCATATAAATGCTTTTTAAGTGGACCTTTTTCTACATACTCATAGACAAGTATCATTTCTGAATTTTCTTCACAGAAACCGACTAGTGAAACAAGATGGCGATGACGGATTTTGGATAAAACACTTATTTCAGTGTGGAATTCTGGAAGCCCTTGTCTTGAACCTGGCATACCTCTCTTGACAGCAACCGGCACATTGTCTCTGAGTACTCCTTTGTAGACCATACCAAATCCACCAGAACCTATAATCAAGTTTCTATCAAAATTGTTTGTTGCTGATTGTACTTCAGCAAAAGGTATCTTCATTCCTAAATATCCATAAGAACCATGTTCAGATGTTCTGCTAAGGGAACTTCCTCCGAACATACGCAAAGGCGTCCATCCAACACTTTCCACTGTACTTTCTTTCGGTTTCTTCCTCCTGCATTTGATAGCAGTTAGAAGAACAGTTACAACAAAGAACAAGACAACAATTCCTCCAAGAATTGAACACACCAACTCCCACAAATGTTTCCTCCTGTGCACACTCTTAGTATTGTCCACATCATTGACCATCTTCATTATCTCAGCACCATTCAATATGGCATTAATCCTTATAGAACTACTCAGGTCAGAAGGACCAACACTTATTTGAATAACACCTGATTTGTCCGAATTAGCAACAAAATCCACATAGACCGGTGATGCAAGAGTGTGGAATGTAAGTGCTGACAAATCAAGATCCTTATATGCAATGTATCCATTAATATACACATCAAAGTAAAGCAAATTAAGAGAAGGACTAACAATATCACAGAAATGCAACCGAATCAAGTGCAAAACGCCATCACGAGCCACAGGAAAATTCCATGTTATGTTGAATCTTGAAGCTAAACTTGAGTTTTCTCTATTCATCTGCTGAGCAGTCATGTAAACATTCTCAGGCGCGATCTCTCGAGTTGCACCTCCCTTTTCATAATTAGGTGTATCAGTGCTTACTGCATGCTTAGCTGCTTCCTTAAAAACCAAAAACTCCTCATCAGGAATCCAAGTCCTCCAAAGGGTATCATTGAAAGGAGTTATTTTCATACCTCCAACATTAATCCTATGAATAGTTTCTAAAACCTGAGATGAAAGGTTTTTATACTCTTCCACACCAGAAGGACCAACCAACCTTGTTCCATAATCTATAACAAAATCTTCAGGAGCAGTAAACACTTCAACAGCATTTACAAATCCAAAACCTGATTTAAAGGGTCTAAACAAAATTTCAAGCAAGTTTGATTCAATCTTCAAAATAAACTCTTTGACAACCACATCACTAGATGGCCTAAATTCCCTTAGAATTGAAATTCCATTAACCAAAACACTAAATTTTGCAGATTTCAAGTCAAAACTTTGAGCTTTAAAAGGAAAAAAGTGTAAACGAACTAAGTGAGTACCATTTTTCTTCATGTTGAACCTGTATCTCCCAGTGCTGATGAAAACTCTAGCTGTGTGATACAAAGTTTGCAAATTTGGAGAAGGGTTTTTGTTATTAAGAGAAATGGAATCCTCTGAAGAGAGAAAATTTGAACCTGGTTTGATAGAATCACTCATAAAAACTCTATTGAATAGAGAAGCATTGTTGTGTGTTCCACAGTTAATTAAGTAGTTATCTATAGGAACAAAGGAAAGTGAACAAGGTAGAAAAAACAGAAGCATTAAAAGGATAAGGTTTTGTGTCTCCATGAATGAATGGTTTGGTTTTTTGGTTCCTTGAAGAGTGTGATGAAAATTCATCATTTCATGGCTCATGAGTAATGTGAGAGGATACTATAAAGAGAGGAATGAACAAAACTGCAACAAAAAAGACAAGAGAGACAGTGACTTGAGACCCACTGAAGATTTTAGAACAAGATATAATAAATATAAATATAAAATATAGTACATAAATGGATTTGGTTACTGAAGTCAAAGGTACTACTCATTATGCTTTCTTATTTGCTTTTGATGGTAATTTTTTTGTTTTGTAAAAAGTCATCATTTTTGGACATTACATTCACACTATCCTACAATACTTTCCTTTTCTCTGCTATGAGTCTATGACATAAATAACAGTAGAAGTTATGGAAGAAAGTAAAATCATTTAGTCATTTTGGTTTATAAATGTGTGATACGTTGTTATTATTGTTTCTGAATGTATCAAAATCATAAATAAATCTTTAAGTGTGTCTTTGATTTCTAATTTCATAGACGAGTTGATTAACGGAAGATATATTTGATGACTAAAGTAATTAAATCGACTATCAAAATATATGTTCATGTATATTTTGCAACTTTAATTTGATACTATAGTGAGCTACTTAAACATTCTATAGTCAAAATGCAAATTTACTCTTTTAGGTGAATCTTTTTGTGCTTGGAAAGGAATGATAATTTTAATATTGGATTGGCCAAAGATGGAAAATTAGACTAGACTTTTTTTTTTTTATTTAAGAAAGCTACATATATGCTCCTATAGTCCTATGTTGTACATGAAAATTTGTATAATTTTTTTACAAATAATATATCAAAGTTTTGGCCAACCAAACATCACACACTATTACTGGTAATTTACAGATGAAACAGACAGAGGGTGAGGTTGGCACAACTTTCCTGAGCTGAGATAAGGGGATGGACCTTTGTAACTCAAGTCACCAATTAGGAACCAAATATAGTGTATGTGTCACTCAATCCTTATCTTACAAAATAGTACTAGTATGATACTATTATTAATTCTTATTCTTATTATTATTGAGTTACAGTTATAAAGGTTTATGTATCTGGTGCATGCCAGCTTCACATATAGTACAAGGTAGTGCATGATTAATTTATTCTTTGGGTAGTTGTTGGCTAGCTATGAATATGATCCCTTTGTTCTTACTACCTTGTATTTTATGGTTTATAAAATACATAAATAGATCATGATTTTTAAGTGGATTTATGTACCATGGGACATAGTATGACAAAAATAATATATATACTATTATATCATGGTGGTCCATTCAACAATTGGGCTATATTTTGATATGTCAATAATACCAAGACTAATGAAAACATGGTTGATTGATATTCAAAGCTCACTGTTCTACTTCTAGATAACGACATTATTTACTTTTTCTCATAGATTCCTCTATGAAAAGTCATTTGAACACATCATGTGAGCAACTCTCCCAAATGATGTTTGAATTTTAATTAGCACTTTAATTTGCTATGTTTGTGAGAAATAGAAACTTTAATTCAAACTTTGTTGGTGATTATGGCATTTCTTTAACTAGCTAGGTATTCAGCTAGAAACCGATTAATTCGAGAAATATCGACCAATCTCACTGTTCATTAGTGAGATTCGATTGAAATCAAAATTTTATTCTGTATGAATTATTCCAACACAAAATGTGATATCAGAATGACTCAAATTTAACAGAAACACATTTTAAAGTTTCAAACAATCAAACCTTCGTCACAAGATCGACCTATGAGGGTTTTGGTGATTTTGACATTATTAAAAGTTTTGGAAGAAAAAGAAGAGGCCCTCTCAAGTTACAACTCACAAGGGAATAGTTGAAAATTTATATATTGACTAATTTTTGCTGTATATGGAAATATGCAATGCTTGTTACTCTACATAGACTACTAGTGCATTTTGTTGCTTCTTCCAAACCATTGGTAACAAATTTACTGTTTATTTTTACAATACTATTTGTTTCCCATTTGAACGTTAAATTTGGAATTTTCCTACACTCTTGCAGATAATCTGGCGTTAGTTTCGCTTGTAGGCACTAGATTAGTCAATTTATGAAGTCACATGTTCACTTTTTCCAGCTTCATATATTAACTTGTACTTGTAACTAAATTTGATTTGATAGTAAAAATAAGGATGAGTTTGAACTTTGTGATATTATCAAAAGATATAGGATTATGTTTAACATTCATTTTAGAAACTCTTGAGTTGAATTTATTAAGAGATAAGTCAATGAAATTGTTCATATATTATCAAGAGAGTTGCATCTTTAGTTAATTTCTACATCTTTAGTTGCTTTTTAATGGAATTATGGAATATAGTAGATATATTACTTTAGAATAAAAAAACATTAGCTGAAGTACTAATTAACAATAATCACTAGTACTACTCCAAGAGAATCTAGAGATTGATTGCTCAACCAAATCATTTTTTTAGTATCATTTTTTTGACAAGTTCCTTTGGTTTTTTATGTATGAGAGCCCAAGTTTAAACTTAAAGCTCAATCAAATACAACTAGAGCTTGACTAAGAGTATCAGACTAATCAAACTTACTTAATGCTAAAGTCTAGTACCAGCAACAACCAAAAAAGACATTATTAAACAAAACGTTAGTCGGTCCAATTGACGTTGAACTTAATAATGAGAATGACAATTTGATTCTCAAGTAATTGATGTTGAAACTCGGAAGAAAATTAAAATTATTTAATGTCAAAACTTATCTCGAACTATATTAATCGGTTAAATGAATCAAATAGTGACAGTGAAAAAAAATACATTATAGAAATCATTTATCAGATTCAGATCTATAAGAAGCATTAGTTAATTAACCCTTGAATTACTTAAATAGTCACAATTTTTCAGATAAACAAAATTGACTAGCGACAAAAAAATAATGTAAAGTTCTGAATCGTAATTTGAATTTAACAACTGAAATTGAACACTGTCAGTGTAGTTGCTCAATCATGGCTTCTTCTCTTTTATCACTCAGATCTTCTTCTTCATTTTCCCGCCAAAAACCGTTACTTCCCAAACCTAAATTCAATTCTCCTTCATCTTTTTCTTCTTTAATATCAACCAAATTCAAGAGCCATAATTTCGGAATCAAACATCGATGTTCAGTGGTTACAGAAGCAATCGGAGGGAATTTGAATTTGAATTTGAGTTTCCCTCTGATTTCACCTAACGATCAATGGGGAAACTGGACGGCGTTATTCGCCGCCGCGGCTTTCGGAATTTGGTCGGAGAAGACGGAGATTGGGAAGACAGTGAGTGGAGCAATTGTGAGTATTTTGGTGTGTCTTGCTGCTAGTAATTTGGGGATTATTTCCGTTAATGCTCCTGCTTATGATTTGGTTATGAAGTTTCTTCTTCCTCTTGCTATTCCTTTGCTTCTCTTTAGGGCTGATCTTCGCCGTGTCGTTACTTCCACCGGCATTCTTCTCTTGCCTTTCTTGATTGGTTCAGGTAACTCAATTTTCTCTCTTTCTTTGCAAATTGTTTTTTTTTTTGTCGGATAGCCTAGTGGCTAGAATTTCACCGGTGAATAAGTGAGTGTACCAAGGTTCGAACCTCAGTCCGCATACACACAATATGTCCTACCGAGGAAATAAAAGTAGAATTTTTTTATTTGAGTAAACTGCTAAATTGGTTCTTACTCTGTCACGTTGGACTCCACGTGAACATGTTGACTGAACTACCGTGTGCCCAATCTTAGGGACTAAAATGAGAATTCCTCCTGGCAATTGCAAGGAGGGACTTTCGTTTTAGTCATTGAGATTAGGCATATGATATAACAACTTAGTCAACATGTTCACATGTAGTCAAGCGGGCATTGAAACCACGCCAATTTAGGACTAACTTGAATAATGTTTTTCATACTACAAGAGTTTGTTTGAGTTTTTTAGTGATAATTTGAGACTGTCTCGCAGAGTCGAAGACTAATTTGATAGTTTACTCAATATTAGTTGGTTTGTATGTACAGATTTTGGCCTTTTTTTTATTACTTTTCATTTGTCTCTTTCAATCACATCAGTAGTTATAGATGGTGTCTTCTATACAATGTTAGAATAAACCGTTAGGTTTTTGATATTCAAATAACATAACATTACTCTTGAAAATATTATCAATATGTATCAACAAAATTTTAAAAAGTCAATTTCTGGCATCACAAAGTAACTGATGGTATTGTTTATGAAAGGATCACTAAATTTATCAAATAAAGACCTTATCTTTCTGTTACTATTTTACTTTATCCTCTTTATTACATCTCATCTGGATTCATATTCAGCTTTTAGCTTACAAATGCTTTTGTAAAAAGCAATTTGTCTGAACGTTGTTATTGTTCATTGTGTTTGTTTTTCAGATTCTAGTGACCTATCAAACCTGATTTTTTAACCTACATTATCATAACAGTTGCAACTACAATTGGGACAGTAGTAGCATATCTACTTGTTCCAATGCGATCACTTGGTCAGGATAGTTGGAAGATAGCAGCTGCTCTCATGGGTCGACATATTGGTGGAGGTAACTCCTTTTTTTTTTCCTAGTAGAGTTCATTAATATTGATGGAAACATTTTATCTTCAACCTAAACATGGTTTAACTTATATATTATTGTTTTCCTTATTGTGCAGCTGTCAATTATGTTGCCATATCTGATGCTCTTGGTGTGCCCCCTTCAATTTTAGCTGCGGGCTTAGCTGCAGATAATGTTATTTGTGCAGTGTATTTTTCAACATTGTTTCTGTTGGGCTCTAAAGTACCTCCAGAGTCCTCAGCATCAGCAAATGGTAGCTCTAATTCTATTTTGATTATAATATCACAATGATGATTAGTTAGTTTATATTTTCATGTCAGAGTTCACCTGACTCTGATTTTTGTTGTTGTTATTAGATGATGCAATGACTTCTATGTCTGGGTCTGGTGACAAACTTCCAGTGCTACAAATGGCTACTTCACTTGCAGTGTCCTTTGCCATGTGCAAGGTTGCCAATATTCTTACAGGGTATTTTGGAATCCAAGGGGGCAATCTGCCAATGGTAACAGCTATTGCTGTAATATTTGCAACTGTATTTCCCAAACCATTTGCTACTCTTGCATCCTCTGGTGAAGCTATGGCTGTAATTCTCATACAGGTTGGTTGTTATTCATCATAGACAAGCTTTTTCACTTACTAAGTGCATGTTTGAATTGGCCGTGAGTTTGTTGAAACTCCAAAGTATAGTTTTTAATTTTTATCAAAATCACAGTAGTCCACTGTACAGTGATTATGTCCCATTCACTGTCAATTCAAACATGTACTAAAGAGTAAAAAGCATAAAAGAAAGTAAGTTAATGGGCAGTTCCAAAAGTAAAAATGGACACTGACAAATAACAATATATTCAATGTCAATATCACATAAACTGACTAGTTACTGGTTTATGAAACTTGTGAGGAATAGGTATTCTTTGGGGTGATAGGTGCAAGTGGGAGCATAAGGAGTGTGATGAGCACAGCACCAAGTATTTTTCTATTTTCTTTAGTTCAGATAACAGTCCATCTTGCTTTGATACTTGGACTGGGAAGACTTTTTCGCTTTGACTTGAAGTTGTTGCTCATAGCATCAAATGCTAATGTTGGAGGCCCAACAACAGCATGTGGAATGGCAACTGCAAAAGGGTGGACCTCCCTCATTTTGCCTGGTATTCTTGCTGGTATATTTGGAATTGCCATTGCTACTTTTCTCGGCATCGGATTCGGTCTAAAAGTCTTGAAGTACATGTAATAATCCCATGTTCTTATATGCAAACAGTCTATGTACTCTAAGACCGGTTCCATTTCTAGTTTTTGACGAAGGTTCTGAAGCCAAACTGATTTTCTGATCTGATATAAGGATTGATTCACAGATTAATAGTGGAATCGTATCAAATTAGAATTCTGTATCCCCTCCTCTTCATTATGCATGTGTGTGTTGGTGGTAATTAATAGCATAATGCCATTTTGTGAATCAAGTAAGATCAAATAAATACAAAATTTCTATAAATAAGGTCTTGTTTGGATAAATGGCTTAAATTGTTTTCTTAAGCTATCATGGAGAGCTTATAAAAATAAGCTGAAAACAACTTAGAGACATGTGATAAACCATCTATTTCCATAAACTCTTTCAATTTTTCAAACAGGTTCAAAAATATTTATGACATTGTTGATTGTATATTTGGAATTGTCATTGCCTTTGAAACACATGTAAAAATCTCATGTTATTTCTATTTCTAGCTTTAAACAACTTTGAAGTAAAAATCATGCTATATTTTATTATTTATTTTAGAAGATAATATAAATAATAAAGTAAAATTATTAGTTCTTATTTTGACCTGGTTTTACTCCACTACATATTAAGTACATGCCCATACCAAAAAAAAAAGTACTTGGAGATAATTACTTATGTGTATCATATTTGATGACTTGTGCCAAATATTTTGGTAGTGTATATATAGCTAGTGCTTTTGGTTTTAGAAGATAACTCTCACATTTCGTTTTCCACAACCTCCACAATTCTTGTTATTCTTTCTTTTGTTGAACGTTAGCATTGTTGATTTATCTGAAAATGAATGATACAAATAAGCCAAGCTCAAGGTAGAGATTTTTACAGGAATAAAAAGAAATACATGTGAGGTTTTGTTGTTCTTTCACTCAAAATTGTTCTTGTGTGCTTGATATTTCATGTGCAGTGTTAGTGATAAGTGGTTGTTGTAGCATGAAGTATATTAGCTGTGAGACCAACTATACCGAGTAATTAGTTGCGAGACTCGACAATCACCATAGCCTTATGGTGTCTTACTTTTCTATATACATACACCTTTCATAACCTACATGATGCAGATTTAGTGAACTGATTGAGACTCTCTACACACAAGGTCCATGATGATGAGGAGCTACATATTCCTAAGGATCATTTTTCTGTTGATGTTTCTTGGGTGGCTAACTGTTTGGATATTGTTGCCCACTAAGCTCTACAGAAACACCTTGGTTCCCAACCTACAAAACAAGCTCAATTCAACATACTTCAGAGAGCAAGGTAATATAAGGTACTTATGTATTTCATTTTAAAGATTATTATTACATTAATTGTTAACTGTTTTAGGGATAAATCTCCTGCTCTTCACATTCCCTATGATGTCCATTGGAGCTCTGAGTTGTATTTATCTCCATCTTCATCAAGAAAAAATAACGAAAAAGTTACACTCCAGAAGGTTTGTTAATTCTAAATTATGCTACTTGAATCTTTAATTAATAATCTAGATATATTGTTTGATTTCCATTTAGAAGTCATAGATATACATATGTTTTCGTTTCAGTACCGGCGCTCTAAACAGATGTTTGTGTTTCCTGAGACGTCCATTCCTTGTGATGTCTCCAATTGGAATTGTTTCTGCTATGGAGTTTATTTTTGCACTCATGTTTGTTGCACTCTTGATATGGTCCCTTTCAAATTACATACATAACAGTTTTGGTCACCTTCATATACACAAGCAAGGCGAGAAAATGTAAATTATCTAAACTTTTTTTCTTCCACTTTATTTTAAATTAATTCTGTTTTGTCAACAATTTATGAACCTAAGTGAAACTTTATTGATTATTATTGGTCTTGGTAATAGATGGGAAGCAAAGTTGAGGAGTGTATCTTTGAGACTTGGTTATACAGGAAACATATGTTGGGCATTTTTGTTCTTTCCAGTAACAAGAGGGTCTTCAATTCTGCCACTTGTTGGTCTCACATCTGAATCAAGCATCAAGTACCATATCTGGCTTGGACATTTATCTATGCTTCTTTTTTCTGCTCATGCCATAGGTTTTATCATCTTTTGGGCCATCACCAATCAATTGATTGAGGTATTTTTTTTTGTCCAATCTTAATTACCTTCAAAAAAAAGAAAAAGGATTACAGTTCCTAATCATTTATAGGTCCTTTGTTTATGATAAGGGGATTTTTTATGCATTTGAGGCCCCATAATATATGTGGCAGGGAATCTATTGTCTCTTTCTGATTGGAATTGAGCAGGATATATTGTTCCTTGACCTTGACTTCCTTCATTTGAACAAAATGATGAAGTTAGTTAATATCTAGTGATTTGAAACATGAACTTGCTCAAGCTTGAAAAATATAACTTTTTTTTTGTCAAAAAAAATATATAATAAAATGTCATTATTTTATAAAAAAAAATACATTTTTATAATAGTAGTTATTTTCAGAAGTTTTTTTTTTTTTGACAGAATTTTAAGAACGAAGAACTCCACTAGATAAAAAAGTCTTGATGAATATGTAAGCAACATTAACAAATGGCACACTAATTTTTTTTGGGTAAGAATTTTGCACACTAATTAAGAATGTTGGTTAATATCATTTAATTTTCTTGTTGTAATAAAAAATATAATTGTATTTCTTAAACTACTCTTGCTCTTCATCTAATTTTCCATCTATTTTTGGAACGATATATAACATTAAATATGATACATTAGCTGTTTTTTACTAGAATTTGATAAAAAAAACTACTTATTCAAATAAGGTCATGTTAACATTTTCGTTACCTTCCTATGATAATTACTAATTAGGGGGAAGAAAATCAGAAACTCCCAAATAGTTTATAAACATATATATTATAGAGACTGATCCATATATTTTGATGGCCTAGATGGTAGAGTGGAGCAAGACATATGTATCCAATGTAGCTGGGGAGATTGCAATTTTAATAGCTTTAGCAATGTGGATAACAAGTATTCCACGCATAAGGCGCAAGATGTATGAAGTATTCTTCTACACTCATCATCTCTACATTCTCTATATCTTATTCTATGCCATCCATGTTGGAGTTGAAGACATGTTCATGGTTGTTCCTGGGATTTTCCTATTCCTCATTGATAGACACCTTAGATTCTTACAATCTCGGCAAAATGCTCAGTTGCTATCGGTTCGCCTTTTACCTTGTGCTGCACTTGAGCTCACCTTCTCAAAGAATCCTAGTAAGATAATAAAAAATTCATTTCTCGTATCTTTGTTGATTTATATGGAAGAATAGGTTAAATGAAAAATTGTGTAGCACCAACACTTTGGATTGAAAGTGTGTCTGATGTTCAGAAATTGACACGACATTGACACATTTTGTACACATTCAAACACTTCTATTTTAAAATTATCATCAGTGTCTACATGCAGTGTCTGTGTCATGTGCTAGTTCATAAGAAAAGACTTCTACTTCATTACCAAAACCAAATTTTGCTAACAAAATTATCATTTTTGGTTTAATTCCTAACTTCAGGTTTATACTATAACCCCACAAGCTTTGTGTTCATAAATGTTCCCAAGGTTTCCAAGCTTCAATGGCACCCTTTTACAATGACTTCTAGTTGTAATATGGAGACTAATCATCTGAGTGTTGCCATAAAAAATGTTGGCAGTTGGTCAAACAAGCTTTATCATGAACTTTCTTCAACATCTTTGGATCATCTTAATGTTTCAGTTGAAGGACCCTATGGACCACATACTGCACAATTTCTAAGGTAAATTTGGTAGTACCCTTTGTACTATGAATATGAAGGGTTTAAGTCTATTATTTTATATTTCTGTCTTACGAATCATGTTGTGTTGTGTATATTGCGCTTAGTCATCTATGAAATCCATTTAGATGTTCATAGTTCAAAATTGTGGTTGCGTGCATGCTACAAACTTTTATATTGTGGTAAAATGCGGACAAATGCAGTTGCAATTATAGTTGTAATGCCATTGCGCAGATCTTTAAAAATGTTATGTTGCAACTTGCAATATCAGTTACGGTTGCTGGGTTGTGGACTACAATTTAAAACTATTGAAGCGTAAAAAGTAAAACCTAGTCGCTCTGCTCCCATGAATGTGGTTACAATGTCGGACCTCGTTAAATTTGGGATGTTTTTGCTTTACATTTTACTCGGTCTTTCTTTGGATTCGATTTCTATATTTACAACAAATCAATTTTCAATTGTAAGCCTAATTTATCATCATTCTATCTTTAAAACAGGCATGAACAGATTGTGATGGTGAGTGGAGGAAGTGGCATAACTCCCTTCATATCTGTAATTCGAGATCTCATATTTCAAAGCCAACAACAAGAATTCAAAGCTCCAAAACTCCTACTTGTTTGTATTTTCAAGAACTATGTTGATCTAACCATGTTAGATCTTGTGCTTCCCATTTCTGGTTCAACAACTCAAATCTCAAACCTTCAGTTACAAATTGAAGCTTACATTACAAGAGAAAAAGAAGAACCTTCAAAAGATACTCAGAAACATATCCAAACAATATGGTTCAGACCAAACCTCTCAGACTCACCTATTTCAGCTGTATTAGGCCCAAATAATTGGTTATGGCTTAGTGCTATAATCACATCTTCATTCCTCATGTTTCTCCTCCTTTTAGGGATTTTAACTGACTACTATATTTATCCAATTGAAAGTAAATCCGGTGAAGTGTATAATTGGACATTCAAGGTTATGTGGTACATGTTTCTACTCTGTGCATGCATATGTATATGTTCTAGTGTTGTTTTTCTTTGGTGGAAGAGACACAACACTTTAGAAAATAAACAAATAATGAATGTAGAAGTTCAAACACCAACAAAATCACCAGGGTCATGGATTTATGGATCAGAAAGAGAGGTTGAAAGCCTTCCTCATCAATCTTTAGTGCAAGCTACACAAGTGCATTTTGGTGCAAGACCTGATCTGAAGAGTAAGTTGTGGGGCGTGGTACTTTTGTATATATTATAAAAGTTTTTTGTGTAAACCGATTATCCTCTGCACGCTAATGCAGAGACTAATAATTTCTTACTATATTTTATATCAATGGGACAATGATGCATACATTTAGTTAATTTTGCAGAAATTCTGTTTGAGTGTGAAGGCAAAGATGTTGGAGTTATGGTTTGTGGTCCAAGAAAATTGAGACATGAAGTTGCTAGAATTTGTGCTTCTGGTTTGGCTGATAAGCTTCACTTTGAATCCATCAGCTTTAATTGGTGATCTATAATGCAATTTAAGTAGTGTGTATATGCTGTTTACCATCTCTGAAGTGTGAACTCATCAGCTCATCATGTCCTTTGCTCTGAGAAGATCAACCAACCAGAGCCCTCATCCACATTTTCAATCTTTGGAAGGAGCAAGTTGTTTTTCCTGCAACAAAAAAGACAACTCTGATGGTTGAACATATGCTAGCCGAAGCCTCGGACCTCCGTTGTGGAATCCAATCAGTGACTGAGCTGAGCCTAAACAAAGTGATCTTTGAAAAGTGATGTCTTAGTTATTGTTTGTAGATAGTGTAACTCTGCAGCTGATGAGCTTGCTCAAGCTGCAAAAGTTATTGGGTGGGAATCCATTTCACAATTCAAAATTCTCTGGCATGCACATGATCATATATATATTCTTTGTTCATTTGAAAATATATATGAATCATCTATAGTACAGTGATACTACTGATCTTCAAAGTTCGTACACTCTGATGAAACAAATGAAATGTCAAAATAAGGACAACTTGTAGACTACTTGTAGTGACATACTATAGTAGTAATTTACAACTACTTTGGACTTTTACAACTGCTTCAGAAAAATGTCAAACGCTTTGTTTTTTTACACAAAAAATGTCAAAGGCTTATAAGTCAAGAAAAACTGCTTTTTTAAAGATAATTTATATTTTTGGTTCCTTACCTTAAATTTGTGTCAAAATAAGTCACGGTATCAATAAAAATTGTTGGGAATAAATTGTGGGTTCCTAATTTGTGTCAAAATAAGTTATGGTATCTATATAAAATTATTTTACATTGTCTTTATCTATAAATTAAATTCTTTTTATAATAATAATAATAATAATGTCTTTTTACGGGTTTTATGGTGTTTTTTTAGTATTTTTTTTATTTTTTATAGTAATTTTTTTATAGATTTTTTTTTATTTTTTATAATTTTCCCCTTAATTTTATGACATTTTTTTAGAATTTTCTAATAATTTTTAAAGAAAATAATTAGGTGGATAAAGATAATACACATATGTCAAAAATGAAAAATACACATCACAATTGCCATATAAGTAAAAATAAGTCAAATGTGATTGGGGTGAATTTTTTTTTGAAAAATCTAAAATAGGGGGTGAAATTCCGAGTTTTAAAATATGATGGTTGAAACTCGAATTCGTCAAAATAGGATAATTAAAACTGCATTTAAGCCTAACAATAATCAAGCTTCTTATATAAAGAATGCGAGCATTTATTTTGCCCAAGATGACTATATATTTTGGTTATTTTTGTTGTTCTCTTGATTGTCATATATTTTGTACAAACAACATGTTAGACAAAACAGTTACTTTTATTAAAGATGGTGTGTCGTCATACCATAAGTTTGCGAACAAAGTTATTAGCATGCGGCATATGCTTAAAAAAGAGTGGTCTGTGGATATTAATCACACCCTTTGGGAGGGTAATGCTTGTGCGGACATCTTGATTAAGATGGGAGCTAACTCGACGTCGACCATAGTTAGTTCAGCTTGATATACCTCATATGGAGTTGTCTAGTCTTCTCTCTTTTGATGCTCAGGGAACGACTTTTATTAGAGAATAATTTTTTTTGTTGGTTTTTGCTTTTGTTTTCCTTTTTTTATTTCTCTCTCGTACACATAAAAAAAACATGTGAGACAAGATGTCTCATTCTGTGCACGCTGCTAATAAAAAAGATTAAATATGTGAAGGTTCCTTTTTTGGATTGGTATTCTCATATGTGTAGGTTTTTGTTTAATGCATCACAACCAAAAATTATACAAATTGTCTCAGACATCTGGTATAACATCTGTCCTACTAGAGAACTAGAATTTCAATTTTAATTAAGTTATCTATAGATTTTCATAAAAGTAACACTTGATTTAATGACTTCAAATCTATTAGCACTTAAACCTGTTCATACTTGATTAATATTATCAAAGAATTTTATTCTAATGCAATAAAGAGAGAAAACCATTAAAGCAAGTGGCATAGTTACACATTACTTGCAACACATTTTTGTTTAATATATGTTCAAAATGTCAAATGTAACTTATATAAAGAGATGAAGAGAATTCCTCAAAAAAAAGAGATGAAGAGAATATTTTTTGTCAACCTTCTCGTTAATTAAAGAGAATGAGACTAACTTGAAGTTCTTTGAAAGATAAGTAAAGTATTTAAATTTAAGTTTTTTTTTAACGAAATTTTTTTTATTAATAAAATAAGATATCTGCTCAAGACAAACAGGGACCGGTAAAAGAATAACTACAAAACAAATGTGTCATATATAAGCAGAACACCAATGAAAAATACTAAAATAGATATCACCTAATAGGTCTACTTTTAATTTTATTTTTAGAAAGACACTCCACAACTTCCAGACCACCAGAGAAGACATCAAACCGACCAAAAACTCCCAATCTCGAATAATTTGACATTAACGGTGTTGGGCCATAGTTTGATCAACACATATTGATCCTTGGCACCCATACGCGTCTAGAGATGTTGTGGTAAATAAAACTCAATATAAATCTTCATATTTATGATAATGATCTTTGTCTTTTTTTGCATTTCAACTATCCGTTGTGGAACTTAGATGAGTACTCACTTTTACGCAACAAACGGAATATTATTAAGCATTTGAGTTCAAGATTAATGGATTACATCATAAATGATTTAAGAGTTGACATTTTTATAGTTTTTGTTCGCTGACTTTCAGTTAATGTATTTTAACTTGTGGGTTATCATGTCATCATTCATGGCATATATATACATTCACATTTTTACACCAACTATAATCCATCTGGGCAAACAATAATCTTACGTACGTACTGTATGTAATACTATGTACTACAACAAAGTACAATACTTAATTTTATATCAATTGTACTATCATTATAGAAGGTCAACTCTGCATTTTTCTTGATAATTAAACTTATTAAAAAGAGTTTAATTAATTATCATGCACCGAGCACCGTTAGTGTAAAATTATTTTATTATTACATCATTTATAATGAATATAATATAATATTATGTGTTTTTAAACATAATTTTAAAATGTGTCAATATATTACTTAATACATGTATAAAATAATCTAACACTTACGGAGTTATGGCGTTATGGCGTATAAATTAAATTCTGTCAAAAATTCTATACTACTACATAGTTATTAAAATTGTTATCACGACACATTTTGATGCTCTTCTATTTCATTAGGGTGTGTTTGATCTACTAAAAAATAAGGTACTGGACAGGACAACTTCTGTTGTACTGTGTTTGATTTTAAAACTGCTGCTGGGACTGGACAAACTGGGGTCAAGGGACTGGACAAAATCATATATTCTTGTCCCCCATAGAACCATGGGACAACTTTTTGTCCTCAGCACAACTTGTTTAAATCAGCAAAAAAATATTTTCTCCATCAAGTATCATACAAAACAAATTTTGTTCAATACTATAAATATTTGTCCTGTGTTGTTCTTCCTTATGTTGTCTTGTACTGTTCTGTCCAGTACTTTCATTTTGCAGATCAAACGGACCCTATGTTTTAAAAGGATATTTATTCATTTTTTTCTCATTTAATTTATTATTACTTTACATACATAGCTGTTTTTCTCTTATTATTTTAGTTTTTTATCATGTTATTATTGAAATAAAGTTTACCGAATTTTGAGTTGATGGACATAATCTTAAGATGTATGGTATCAAAGCATCTCTAAGAATTATTGAGTCATCTGCTATTAAGATTTCGCTATATATTGAATTATCTACTAGCTATTTATGTCCATGCAAAATTCAATAGTGTTGAGCGCGAGTGATGTGTTAAGAGCTTCATATTAAATGAAAGATGATAGGGATTTTAATTTTGTGAGTAATTTTAATTTTATCATATTATTTATAGGGATTTTACCGTTATATGTTGTGAGTAATTTATTCATAGAATTATCATTTTTATTCTTAACAATGTTGAATTTATATTTATATCTAATGTTAATTATTGGAATGAATGAATATTGCTATTTTTAATAAAAAAAAAGGTTTTTTCTTGTCTACCCCCTCAAGATTTGGAGGTATTTACCCCCAATCACTTAAAAAAAAATTAACCGATATAATTTTTTATAAAATACACCGTTAGATTAAAAGTTTATATCATATAGATCATTTGTGTAAAATTTCAAACAAATCTAAAATCATTTGATATGTTATTGAGACGCATCAAAATTAACAGTTTCTGTGATTTCTTAAACACCGTTAATCTTTATGTGTCTCAATAACATATCAAATAATTTTAGATTTGTCTGTCATTTTACATAAATGATCTATATGATATAAACTTTCAATCCAACGGTGTATTTTATAAAAAATTATATCGCTTAAAACTTTTTATAATAGTTGAGGGTATATACCCTCAAATCTTGTGGGGGTACACAAATTGTCACCTAAAAAAAATCTCATTCACCCCCGGAACGCCAAGCAGCCGTATTAACATTCAATTCCTTATTTGTGAATTTTGTGACTTCTAAATCAACCACACCACAAAATGTCAAACTAAAGTCAAATCTGGTCCTAGGAGCCACTAGCAAAGGAGCAAAAAATTGAGAATAAGCATAATTAACAAGTCAGGCACATAACCAACACTCACCCCAACCAGTTGAAGATATGTGTTATACCACACTCAAAGCAAAGCAAGAACTTGCATTGCAAGTAATAAAGAGATGGCAGGGTGAATCTTTGGAAGAGACCCCGACTTGTCTTGTTATATATTCTTCTTTCCTTTTTCAGGAAATGTAATTCTTTTTGCGTATTTTTTTTCTCCTAAATTTCCTCTACAAAGAATAATTCTTTTTGAGATGTTTTAAAAGCTTAATGTACTCACTAGGCTACTAGAAAGAGAAAGAAAAAAAAAACTTAATGTAAAAATATCTTTCGTTAAAATATGAATCAATCGGCTCAACTAATAAAAGAATTAAGATTTATTAAATATTTTTCAAAACTATTGTTCTTTAAAAGTTATGCATTATTAAGAAACAATAAAGATTGATAAGTTAAGTCTCTTTTACTCTTTATTAAGAAAGACAAAATATATTTAATCAATATTTTAACTTTTATAAAAGTACAAATGATAAATTAATATTAATTTTACATTGATTTTTAAAAAGGACAATAATTTTAGGATAAAACTAAAAGACTTAGTGACAATTGGGACAGGGAGAATATAGTAAATTGTGTAAGGTGTGGAATATATTAGGTAAACGGTGAAAATTTTGCTTGGACTTGATTTAAACATTTTGGGATGGATTTAGTGAATTATTAAAATTTTAATGACGACCATTTAGTTTTACGTGAGTTTTTTCTTTTGACGACTAGTGAGTTAGAATGATGATTTACGCCTTACCCTGATGATTTACGTGGGTAAAATTGTTGTCCAATATTTTTCCTTCTAATTTTTTAAAATAGTGGCCGTTTGTTACAGGGTCATAAAAAAATAATTTTGACGTTAAAAATTTGTGGATTAATTTTTGTAAATTTTATAGAAAAGTATAATTTATTTTATGTTTATTTCTTGTAACAAAAATCACTTTTTTTAATATAATAATTTTTATTTCGTTTAGATACAATATTTAAAAGTAATTTTTTATTACAAATTTATCTTAAAATAATTTATTATTTGAGAACCTTCTCATTTTTAGTAATTTTCTGGTTATTTTTAAATTCTTATTATTTTTAAAATCTATAACAAATTGATCTAATTTTTTTAAAATGATTATTTTTATTTAAAAAAGTGATTTTTTTTTTCTAAAATAAACTGTAACAAACGTCCTCTTAGTAGTGCCCATTTACCAATCTAAACCGCTAAAATATTAGATCAATCCGATTTTATTTGGTTGATTTTATAGTTTTTTTTAGTTGAATTTATTTAGTTTTATATATAAATATTATTTATAATTTAATTACATATGAACAGAAGGTAATCGGGCAACAAGCTGCGCCGCTACTCCTTTTTGAATTGCAAAACTCATTTTTTTAAAAATCACATCCATAGACTTAGGAGAATCAATGTTGCTATACATGACCTTTTGAACTCTATTTAAAAGATCTACAGCCTTTAGTGCTAGAAAATCAAAAGTGTCAAATACAAATAGAAAGGATAATGTTTCCATGCACAAGTTGTACATGTGAAGCAAGATGCACAAATCATCACATTACTTTATAACGAATTGAAATTTTATTTTTTTGGCAAAAATTGTTTGATTGAATTTTTTTTGTTTTTTGGTACATGTATGATTGAAATTTTACATCCCATTATAATAAAACCGTCCACTTATCAGTTATCACCATACACCACATGCAGAGGACTTAAAATTTGTCCCATTTATGCCCTTACTATTTAATGAGAAGCAAGTGTACGTCTTTTGGTTTGATAGAAATTGAAAATATGTACTACTACCTCGGGAACTGTTTTCTTTCCATTTGCAGTGTACTACATCTACATTGTAAAAATAACAGCAATGCTAATAGTAATATACATTTTCCTATTTTTCTCATCTAAGATCAAAAAAAAAAAAATATACATTTTCCTGTGAAACAAACACATATATAAATTAGTTAAATTAATATTTTTTTTGGTTATATTTTTTTTTACATAGTAGAGTTACATATAATAAGGTTAAACATCTTGTCAAAAAAATAAGGTTAGACATATTTCTTCAGAATAGTTATTAAATGTAATAATTTCATTGATAAAATAAACTTCAAATACTAGTAAAAAATTATTTAAATAATTTATTATTGATAATCTAAAATAATAAATAAAATAAGACAAATAAATATTTTTAATTTGTTATTTTAAAAATGACAATTAATTCTATTTACAATAATTGTCATATTAAAATTTTAATATAATATTAAAGTTTTTTAGTTGCACCATTTAATCGATCAATATTATATGATATACTTCAATTCAATATATTTTACTTTATATTTAGAGTTTAATTGTTATGTAGCGATGTAAACTTTTTTATACATGCATGCAATCAAACTGTAATACTACTTTTACAAGTAAATAACTTCTTAAAATATCTCCACATCATATGACAAGATTTTTTTTTATAAGAATAGATAGCAATATTTTTTTTATAATAATAAATGGTGATATTTAATTGGATATATGTGTAATGCATAGAATATTTTGTTTGACGGAATGCATGCATAGAATTTATGGTGACACCTATTTTTTTTCATGTAGTCTAGTGGCTTGAAATTCTACCCTTAAATAGATAAATGAGATGTCGAGGTTCGAACATCTGCTCATACATATATAATGTAACATCCTACCAAATGAGTTAAATTCATGAAACTAATAAATACACCTATATTTATGTGTAATTTCGCTCATGAAGTTCTTTAAAATCTAATAAACTAAAAAAAATACAAGTATTTTTGGCACATTTTAGTGTTACACACCAAAATGATAGATTAAGCACATTTAGTGTTAACATTTTTTTTTACACTTAATATTTGTACACCACACATGATGGATTCATCACACTTCTTAATATTTAGTGTGTGTAAGTTTTGTTGTTAAGCTCTTCAGAATCAAAAACTAAAATATATATATATATATATATATATATATATATATACACACACACAAATATTTAACAAGTACAACATAAGTATTATTTTTCTGAATGTATACCCAAAAAAAAGTAATATTTATCTCTTTTTTATTTATATATATTTTTAACATGTATAAAATTATGGACTCGATTATTATATAACAAAAAGTGTCTTCATAAACTTAATTAATTTAGTTGATAAAAACATTGTGTGTAATATATAAAATTAGAGTTGAAATTCTGATATACTCGCTTATTAATTTTTAAAAAGATAAAATTATAACTACAAGATTATTTGATACAAAAAATAAAACTATTAATTAGCCCCACCATAGCCAGCCATAGGGTGTCTGACTTTTCTATATATACACACCTTTCATAACCTACAAGATGCAGATTTTGTTTGCACATGAGATACTACACAAATTAATTAAAGTGCATGATGATGAAGAGCCACACAATCCTAAGAATCATTTTTCTTTTGATGTTTCTTGGGTGGCTAACGGTTTGGATCTTGTTGCCCACTAAGATCTACAAAAACACATGGACTCCTAAGCTAAAAAACAAGCTAAATTCTACATACTTTAGAGAACAAGGTTAGGTTCTTGTATATTTTATAATAAAAAAAATTATCTAATTACATCTGTTATATATACATATATATTATATAAGATTATTGATTTATTATTACATTAATTGTTAAATGTTTTAGGAGTAAATCTCCTTCTTTTCACATTTCCTATCATGTTCATTGGAGCTCTGAGTGGTGTTTATCTTCATATTCATCGGGAAAATATAACAAAGAAGTTACCATCCACAAGGTTAATGCATAGTTTTATATACATATATGCTACCCTAGCCAGCCTCTAAATAATACTTTCATAATTTTACTTAGAAGTGTTTTTTCCTTTTTCTTTCAGTGGTACTCTAAAAAGATGTTTGGGTTTCATGAGACGTCCATTCCTGGTGATGTCTCCAATTGGAATTGTTTCATCTATGGAACTTGCTTTTGCATTCATGTTTGTTGCACTTTTGATATGGTCCCTCTCCAATTACTTATATATTAGTTTTGGTCACCTCCATATGCACAAACAAGGCGAAAAAGTGTAAAAAATCTAAACTTCAGTTTTCCTTCTTTTTATTCTAAATTTAATGTGTTATTTTGTTCTAACTCTCTAGTTTTCGTATAAGAAAAGAGTTCGATAATCTAAAGTTTTGACCATATATGAAGTAAATAAAGTGTAGTCAATGGTTTTTTTAGTCAGGGCTCGTATTTGGTTTTTTCTAAACTATTTGTTCTTGATAAAAATTACATAAAACCGAATTAATTGAAAGTACTGAAGTTCATTTTATGACTTAAAAGAATTATTTTTTATCAATCAAATTTTATTTATCTTGTGGCTTAGCTCTAATTTATTTAGACTCATTTCTCTTAAAAATTGGACGGTTAAAATAAAGTTGTTTTGTTAACGATTAATTAACAACAAATATTATATAATTTGATATATTGATTGGTCTTGGTATTAGATGGGAAGCAAAGTTCAGGAGTGTATCTTTAAGACTTGGGTACATAGGAAACATATGTTGGGCATTTTTGTTCTTCCCAGTCACAAGAGGGTCTTCAATTCTGCCTCTTGTGGGTCTCACATCTGAATCAAGCATCAAATACCATATTTGGCTTGGACATTTATCTATGATTCTTTTTGGTGCACATACCATAGGTTTCATCATCTATTGGGCCATCACCAACCAAATGGTTGAGGTATGTTTTTTATGTGTAATCTTTTTTTTAAGGAATTGTATTTCAATCTTAATCTTAATTACCCAAAATATATGTGATTTGTTAGGATCGATATGGTTATATATTATGATTCATAGGTCCCTTGTTTATGATAAGGTGATTTGTTATATGCATTTGAGGTCCCATAATATATGTGGGAAGGAATATCTATTGTCTCTTTCTCATAGGAATGGACAGGGTATATATTTGTTCCTTCATTAATTTGGACAATAATGATGAAGTTAGTTTTTTTTTACTGTGAAAAGTTTATTGCATTTTATTAATTTTTTTTTTGAACAAGCCAAAATGAGATATTATATAAAAAAGAGACCGACCCCTAGCATAAGGTGTGCTAAAATAGGGCGACAAAGTCTACAACAAATCACAATCAAGAATAATGGAATATCAAAAAAAACTAATAATCGTGGATTATCTTAACTAAATTGTCTATAAGTTTTTTTCTTTTTTGAAGTAAAGTTTTAAAATTAAAATTTTTATGCAAAATAGGAGTATTTATTTCTTTTGCTACAAACTAAGAAAAAAATAAAATTAAGATAGCCACAGCTACGATTAGTTTTCTTGATGTCTTTGAGAAAAAACTAAGATAGCCACATCTATGATTAGTTTTCTTAATGTCTTTGAGAAAAAACTAAGAGAAACTAAAATTACTTCCTCCCTTCCTTTTAAACTTTTACGATGGATCACTGCACACATGTCAATGCACATATTTGACGAATAATATTTTTATAATTATATATTATAAAAAAATTATATTTGGAAAATATTCATCGAGAGACAAATTGAACATCTTATCTACTAATAGTAATATTTGATATTATATTAATAAAAATTTATGGTCAAAATAAATCATATAAATAGTGCGCATGTAACTCAAACAAAAGTTTAAAAGGAACATAGAGAATATTAAATTATATATTATTAATATTCATCAAAATCAATCCGCTTAACAAAAACATTAATATGAATTAATGTGTTAATGTGTTCTGTCGGAAGCCCTCACAAGTGGACGGTGGAACTGTGTGGAAATATACCCTTCAAATTAGATGTTCTCATCATCATATCAGTTTCAAAATAATAGTCATCATATTTGTTCTAATCATCAGTTTCAAAATAACAATTATTTGTTCCAATCATCTGTATTTTTATGGCATATATAGATGTTAGAATGGAGCAAGACATACGTATCAAATGTAGGCGGGGAGATTGCAAGTTTGATAGCATTAGCAATGTGGATAACAAGCATTCCACGAATAAGACGTAAGATGTATGAAGTATTCTTCTACACTCATCATCTCTACATTCTCTATATCTTATTCTATGCTATCCATGTTGGAGTTGGATACATGTGCATGATTGCTCCTGGGATTTTTCTATTCATCATTGATAGACATCTTAGATTCTTACAATCTCGACAAAATGCTCGGTTATTATCAGCTCGTCTTTTGCCTTGTGATACACTTGAGCTCAACTTCTCCAAGGATCCTAGTAAGACTCATTTCTTATATCTTTGTTCATTTATATATGTATGAAACACGTACAATAGATTTTGTTTGGAGTGTCTTATTTATCGGCAAAAATATTTATGACACTTTTTAAAGAGTTTATGAAAATAATTTATAACTAAGATTGTTAAATAAAATCAAAAATTGAACCACGGTTCAGTGATTGTTAAAATCAAAAAAATTTATAACTAATCGTTAGTTGGTTCAGTGATAATTGGCGCTAAATTTGATAGGGAGGACCACGGTTCGATCCCCCGCAACTGCAATCGAGATGGGGTTAAAACCAAAAAAAAAAAGTTCAATTCAAAAAAATCAATTCGGTTCAATTTTCCTCCTAAACCGAACTATGAACAATCCTCCTACTTATGACATGTTCACAAGTTTCTTCAGTTTTTTTCTTTTCTATTCTTTAAGATAACTTATGAAAAAAGCTTGTTCAAAAAAACTTATGAAAAGAGCTTAGGTTATACTTATAAAACACAGTTTGACTTGCTATTATAAAAAAAAAAAAACACATTTTGACTTTAGGTTTAATAAATAAAGACATGTACTTCATTACCTAAATCAATTTTCGCTAACACAAAATTGTCATTTTTTGGTTTAATTCCTAACTTCAGGATTAAACTATAACCCCACAAGCTTAGTGTTCATAAATGTTCCAAAGGTTTCCAAGCTGCAATGGCACCCTTTTACAGTGACTTCTAGCAGTAATATGGAGACTAATTCTCTGAGTGTTACCATAAAAAATCTGGGTAGCTGGTCAAACAAGCTTTATCAGCATCTTTCTTCAACAACTTTGGATCAACTTAGTGTTTCAGTTGAAGGACCCTATGGACCACATACTGCAAAATTTCTAAGGTTAGTTTGGAATTCATAGCAAAATGCCTCTTCTTCACACTCCTTCCGACCTAAATTATACGTAAATATTCACTTTTTAAATTTATTGAATAACTGATAGACTATATAAATAAAATGCTTCTTCACACATTTGTTATTTAACGAATCTAAAAAATTATTTGCTTATTATTAAGGTGGAGGAAGTATATATATAGTACTATAAATATAAAGGCTTTGATTCCATTATTTTATGTCTGTCTTCTTATAAATGAAACATCTTGTGAAATCCATAGATAGATGTTGCACTCATGGTTCTAAATTGTGGTCGGGTTCATGCTGCAAACCTTTATATTGCAGTTGCGCAATTTGCAGATACCTCTAAATCTTTAATATTGCGTTACTGACTACAATTTAAAATCATCGGAGCAGAATCTGCTTCTGCTCCTAGAAATGTAGTCACAATATTATTGGACCTAGTTAAATCTAGGTTGTTCTTTTAATTTGTCATTTTACTCGGTCTTTTATTAGATTCCGAATTTCCGGTTTATATATTCACAACATAACAAATCAATTTTCAAATGCAAGACTAATTAGTTATCACTATTCTGTCTCTAAACAGGCATGAAGAAATTGTGATGATAAGTGGTGGAAGTGGCATAACTCCTTTCATATCAATAATCCGAGATCTCATATTTCAAAGCCAACAACAAGGATTTCAAGCTCCAAAACTCTTACTTGTTTGTATTTTCAAAAACTATGTTGATCTAACCATGTTAGATCTTATACTTCCTCCTTATGGTTCAACAACTCAAATCTCAAACCTTCAGATACAAATTGAAGCTTACATCACGAGAGAAAAAGAAGAACCACCAAGAGATACTCAGAAACATATTCAAACAATATTGTTTAAACCAAATCCCTTAGACTCACCTATCTCAGCTATATTAGGCCCAAATAACTGGTTATGGCTTAGTGCTATAATCACATCATCATTCATCATGTTTCTCCTCATGTTAGGGATCGTTACTCGTTACTATATTTATCCGATCGAAAATAACTCTGGTGAAGTTTACAATTGGACATTCAAGGTTCTGTGGTACATGTTTCTACTTTGTGCATGTATATGTTTATGTTCTAGTGCAGTTTTTCTTTGGTGTAAGAGACAGAACACTTTAGAAAATAAGCAAATAATGAACGTAGAAGTTCAAACACCGACAAGATCACCAGGGTCATGGATTTATGGATCAGAAAGAGAACTTGAAAGCATTCCTCATCAATCTTTGGTTCAAGCTACCAATGTACATTTTAGTGCAAGACCTGATCTCAAGAGTAAGTGAGGCGGAGTAGTTCTGTATATCAGATATTATCTGCACACAACTGCAGAGACTAATCTCTTATTAATATGTTTGTTAATTTTGCAGAAATTCTGTTTGAGTGTGAAGGCAAAGATGTTGGAGTTTTGGTTTGTGGTCCAAGAACATTGAGACATGAAGTTGCTAGAATTTGTGCTTCTGGTTTGGCTGATAATCTTCACTTTGAATCCATCAGCTTTAATTGGTGAACTATAATGTAATTTAAGTAGTGTGTATATGCTGTTTACCATATCTGAAGTTATGTGTTTGATTGTGCAATTGTGAATAAGTGTAAGCACATGTGTGCATGTATATTTAAAAATGTTTACACCGTTTGTGTACATGATGTTAAATTATATATTACAAAGATTGCCACGCATGAAATTTTCTCATGTGATAATCTACACCCTTATAATTTTTCTCATGTTTCTACCACACGAGTTTTATTATAAGAAGAAAAACCAAAAAAACAAAACATCAAAACTAAATAGTTGTGAACCATTAAATACACTCATTAGTATTTAAACAATAAATATACATTTTTTTTTACAAGAACGTGGATACAACTAAGTTGAACACCATATTTTTACTCAAAACTTTAAGGTATTGGATTTATGGATTATTTTACTTATAAAATGTTCAACTTCCATTTTTCTAAATAATGTGAAACTTTTTTTTTTTGAGCAAAAATAATGTGAAACTTAATTCACCTAAGACTTGTCATAACTAATATCGCAATCAAAATGATGAAAAAATAGTTTTGCATGAGTCACTAAAGAGGGTGAGTATTTAATAATAAAGAAAATTAGATTTTATCAAAAATAATAATAAAGAAAATGAGAGAGGACAACCTCTTATATCCAACCAAAAGGCATCATACGACCCTTCCAACTTTGTCTACCTTGCTTCTGCCGCAAGTTTTTTTGTAAAGACAAGCTAGACTTCTATTCTATGAGAATAAGTTTGTTTTTTTAATATTTAGTGCATAAATGACACAAGTTGGTAATTAAAAAATGTGACAATTGACAATTACATGGGAAGGAACACTAATGCAAACATGAAATGTGTTCTCACCAATTAAGAGTTAAGTTTATTCACCCAAAAAATAATTAAAGAGACAAGTATCAGGATCAAATAAAGACCAATAATTTCTTTATATATGGATATTATACCCTTATACTATCTTTTTGTTATAAATCTTCAATTATAGCTCAATATTGTGGTGTATATATACATTTATATGCATGCATACAACAAAAGAGAGTAAGTGAACATCATGGATTTAGAGACAAATAGAGGTGTTTCTCCAACATTAAAGATTTTTCAAAAAGGGATATGGTGGTTCATAGTGTTGATCAATCTTGGTTATATCATGATTTGGCTTATGATGCCTACAAACACCTTTTTTATAGATTGGTTACCTCATATTCAAGCCAAGGCCGATCCAATATACTTTGGCAAACAAGGTTTGTCACTATAAATCAAAATGGTAGATAGTGTCTTCAAAGAGAGTTTTTTTTTACTAAATAACACATTTATGTTTTACTTATGTCTATCAAATACATCAATTATTCAATAAACCTAAAAAGTTATTATTTTACTTATAATAGTGACTAGAGTATGTATGTTGATCCTCAAATTATAAATATTAGACAACTTTTATATTATCTGTTTTTTATTTGAGTTCGCCAAATATTTTCTTTGTTTCCTTCTTTTTGCTAAGTGCATGTTTAGTATCACGGTAGATATCCACCGTAATGCCAAACAAAGTTTGATGACTAATCACCGTAATATAATACACCATGCAACATTCAAAAGACTCAAATAGAAAATTGACAGAAAAAAATTCATTGATTGAAATTGTAAATCTAAATTTTGGTGACATGCTACACCATGTTACTTAGGCACTACTATATGTCTTTTATGGTATTGATAATACTGATAGGGATAAAACAACTTAATTTTTTTGGTGTAAGTGTGGTGTTTTTCAAAATGGTGTAAAAATTTCATTATTCATTTATCTATATCCATGCTCTCTCCTTGCTCAGGAACAACCATACTTGTTTACACATTTCCCATAATATTTGTTGCAACTTTAGCAAGTCTATACCATCATTTGATGCAAAAAACTTCTAATCATAGCACTGAAAGGTACATTTATTTCATGAGCTTCTTTGTTTCATCAACTTTTCCATTTTTTCCAACCAAATGTATGACTGACTTATTGCTCTTACAATTCTTAGCAAGATTGGATTTTTAAGAAAGACATCATGGAGAAAACCATTGCTTGTAAATGGTCCTCTTGGGATTATTTCCAAGACAGAGTTCACTTTCATAGTCATGTTTGTTTTACTATTGATTTGGTCCTTGTATTCCTACTTACATGACATGTTTGCAAATGTGGCCCTACAAGCAGCTTATGAGAGAGAGCAAGTGTAAGAAAATAACTTTTCACTCTTTAAAACATTAATTTTCATAGTTTATGAATAAAAACACTGTTGAAAATGAAAGTGAAATGCAAAAATCTCAAGCATAACCTTTTAATGCATTATTACACAGGTGGGAAACCAAACTAAAAAATTCAGGACTTGCTTTAGGCATTGTTGGGAATATTTGCTTAGCTTTTCTATTCTTTCCGGTTTCGAGAGGGTCTTCCATTTTGAGGTTCATCGGTTTAACTTCAGAGGCAAGTATCAAGTATCATATGTGGCTAGGACATATTGCAATGACAATGTTCACAGCTCATGGACTATGTTATGTTGCTTTTTGGGATACGACACATCAAACCTCACAGGTAATACTATAATCAATGAAACGCTGACACAGACATGGCACTGACATGTCGAACCTGATAATAATTTGAAAACAAGAAAAAAATTTAATGTAACTATGTGTGTCGGTGTCGGACACGCCTTAAATCTGAAGTATCCGTGCTACGTAGTAATAAGCAATGTTTGAATCAACATGGTCAAAGTCAATTTCCATTTTGTTTTTCATGGACATTTAAAACAATCATATTAGGCCATTTTCAAACTATGTTGTCTGATCAGGACATAACAAATTCACAATCCACAAACTTTCATTGCAGATTTTCAAATGGAACAAAATCGGTATCTCAAATGTGGCTGGAGTAATAGCTTTGCTTGCTGGATTAACTATGTGGGCTACGACCATACCTCGTATAAGGCAGAAATGTTTTGAGCTTTTCTTCTACATTCATCACTTGTACATTGTTTTTGTAGTCTTCTTTGTCCTACATGTGGGATTTACCTATTCTTGCATAATGCTTCCTGGATTTTACCTTTTTTTGATTGACCGGTATCTAAGATTCCTACAGTCGCAGCAGAAAATTCAGTTGGTTTCTGCTCGCGTTTTACCTTGTGAAGCTGTTGAGCTGAATTTCTCCAAGAATCCAGGTGAAGATTGTCATTAGTGAAGATTTTCATGCTATAATCCAGGAATATTTGGAATCCAAAGCACTCCATCCAGTCTAGTCAATTTTCAACCGTAGGATCGAACTGCAACCTAGACACAACGGCTAAGATTTGGCTGGATAGACGGGATGGAGCGGATTTGGCCCCATTTTCAGTAACACTTAACCGAAGTCCTTTAACTTTTGTCTCATTTTGCAATGACAGGGTTGTCCTATGCTCCTACAAGTATAATTTTCATAAATATTGCTAGTATATCCAAGTTGCAATGGCACCCTTTTTCAATCACGTCATGCAGTAATACTGATTCAGATACCTTAAGCATTGTCATCAAAAGTACAGGAAAATGGTCTCATACTTTGTACCAAAATCTATCAGCTTTGTCTCCACCGGCCCACCTAGATGTTTCCATTGAAGGGCCGTATGGACCAGCTTCAACTTTTTTCTCAAGGTACTGGTGGACTATGAAAATAACCTTTGTTCATGAATTTCGTTATTTGAAAGATTTCAGATTCAGAACATAAAATTCAATATAAATCAACATTATTTATGCTAGATTAAGTTTTATTTCACAAGGCATATAAAAGCAAAAACAACCAAACTTTTTATATTAGGTGGAATTGATTACATAGACCAAACTTTTCATAAGGCGTGTACTGATAAAAATAATAATTCTTGCAGACACGAAATGCTAGTGATGGTGAGTGGAGGAAGTGGCATTACTCCTTTCATCTCAATAATCCGTTCGCTACTCTTTAAGGCCAACACGGAAGGCGGAAAATCTCCCAAAGTTCTTCTTATATGTTCCTTCAAGAAGTCCATTGATCTTACAATGCTAGACCTCATCCTTCCTGTCTCAGGCACCGCCTTTGACTCATCACGCCTGCAGCTTCAGATTGAAGCCTATGTAACAAGAGAGAAACAGCCAGAAGCAATGAATGATAGAAAGCTTCTTCAAACATTATGGTTCAAGCCAAATGCATCAGATGAACCAATTTCAACAGTCTTTGCACAAAACAGTTGGCTTTGTCTTGGAATTATCATCACAACTTCCTTTATATTATTCCTTCTAATTATTGCCATCCTAACTAGATACTACATATATCCTATTGATCATAATTCTGACCTGATATACCCTTATTTCTTAAGGTCCATTCTTAGCATGTTGTTCATATGTGGATCTATAGTTATTGCAGCTACATCTGTCTTTCTCTGGAACAAAAAACAGAACAAGGCTTTAAGGCAGATTAAAAACACATCGACTCCGACAAGTTCACCAAGCTCAGTAAACTACAAAACTGACAGAGAATTAGAGAGTCTTCCCAACCAACCCTTTATCCAAACAGCTAAAATTCATTATGGTGAAAGGCCTGATATAAAGAGTAAGATAATTTTATTATTTTGTACAAAAGAAATTCTAATCACTTGGTCACAAATTAGTCATTCATATAGTTCTCTGTTGATGACATCAAACATAAAATTATGAGCTAGGCAAGTTGTTCTTCATGTAAAACCATAAACAGTAACATATTTTCATTTTCTGCAGAAATACTTTCTAACTGTGATGGGTCAAGCATTGGAGTTCTTGTTAGTGGCCCAAGAAAAATGAGACATGAAGTAGCATCAATGTGTGCATCTTGTTCAACAGATAACTTACATTTTGAGTCCATTAGCTTCAGTTGGTGAAGGCTCCATGTATTATTTTGTTACAAGTGCCCTTCTGATCTAAGTATGATGACACTCTGGATCTCTAATACTATACAATATTAACAAAATGACTATTATGTTTGTACTTTGTGTTATGTAAAATTTGTTAATTTACAATGTAAAATAAGGAGATGAACTGGTCCCTAATTAAGACATTTGGTGGACAATAGTAAATACCTCGCGAATGGAAAACAACCTCACTCTAAATCATACATAATAATGGGGTTAATTGAACTCACTTCAATTTAAAAAGAAGGTATAATAAGCAATGAAAATTTTAATGGTGTTCAAATCATTTTCCTTGGAAGCAGAGAGAAAAAACGTCCTACCAAAATTGTCACATCCATCATATTGAGCGAAATCGGATTTTTCAAAATAGAGCAAACGCAGTGACACAAAACACCAATCATAAAAAAGCATAGGCATTATTCATTAACAATTGGCCAAGAAACAAACATTAAGGTCAATTCAATAATCCAACAATAATTGCCATCACAATAGTGGCACAAGATTCTATCAACAAAATAAAAACCTAAGGTGAATCTATCAATTTGAAACCTACAGCTAGGTCATCCCACATTGTACAACTTGAAAATGCTGGACTCTTGCAGTATACTGGGGAGCCATGCTCAGCAGATGGAGACTGCACATCAGGCAACTCTTCATGCACCTCCTCCAATTCCCAGAAATCACTCTCAGGCTGAAATGCATAGACAAATAGTTAAAAAATCAAATTGAACCCAGATAAAAAAGCAAAGGAGAAACATAAGAATTACAAACAAACCTTCAGTTTTCTAATTACTTGCGGTTCAAAGGAAACTTTCATCTCATCATCTGAATCTGATGAAATTATAAATCAAATAATAAGTAAACAAAATAACCAACCAAAATACATACAATACACAATAAAAAAATCTAAAATAAGTTAATACTCCTAATTACCATCCTTCAGTCCAACAGTCTTCAAAAAATGAAGCATATCCATTGCTTGAGTCTGTGATTTTATACATTCGTCATGATTGTGCAGCATTCGCTCTTCAGCAATTGCATCTGGGTGAAGATACTTTCCAGTAAAAGAACTTGTCTTCAGGCTGCTCTTATTTTTTACATCAGGAACATGTAGTTTCGCTGAGTTTGAAATGTCGGTAAGTGCTCTTCTGCCACCAGTATTTGATTTCTTAGAAGCTTTGTTATCCTTGGCAGAAACAACTTCCTTGTTCAAATTAAGAGTGGAGTTGTTCTTGTTCTTGGACTTGTTCAGAATAACAGAGGATTTAACGGTGTTTAATTGACTATTGAGGGCTTTCTTTCCGCCTACTGTATCAAATGGCTTCACTGAGTTGGATAGATCACCAAGTGGTTTTCTTCCTCCAACCTTAGACTTCTTCTGTCCAGTAAAATCTGTCTTTCCAGACACAGTTCCTGCTTCTGCACCAGCATTAAGAATTAGTCTACCCATTCAACACACGTAAACAATTAATGGAAAGTAAAACATGTTCAAATCAAATGAACTAGATCAATATTCAATACCATGAACATGGTCAATGACATTTTGGTCTTGAAACAAGCGAACGGTTCGTGCTGCCATTTTGAGTTAAAGTAACCTAATTTCAAATGAAAACCTGCAAATATTGTAAAAGGGTTAAGCACTTAAGCCATCTTAGAAATCTTTCACATATAATCATGTCATAATATCATCATTTTTCAACTTAACAGTTATCACTAGTTCCTTAATCTTGATAAATTGAATAATTTCTGTCAAAAAATTGAATACAGTGAATAAATTTAAAATATAAACTTAATCAAAGTTTCAGAAAATCAACACTAAACACTATACACCATCACAATTCACACTAATGTCCATGAACTAGAAATTTCACATTTCTAATTTTTCATCCTAAAAGAAAAAAGAATTCAATTTTGCCCCTTTGAAAGTAACCCAAAATATCAAATTTGAAACCCCCAAAAAGAAAAACCTAGGGTTTCAGAAATTGAAACTTTCAATTTTCCCACAAAAATCATACACTTCAAATTAAAAACACAATAATCGACACATTTCTTTGATTCATGTTCAAATTACTTCAAAATTAAAATGAAAAACTCATGCAATCAATATTACCCTTGAAATCATAATTAAAGAAACAATTGAATTAAAAAAGAACAGAGAAGAAAAACGAAAACTTACAAATAATACCAAAGTTTCTGATTGAAGCGTTTTCTCTTGATTGATATGTTGAAAATTGTGGCGTTTCTCAATTTCTTTTTCGTCTTGGTTTCGTCGATGATGATTTTTTTTTTTTTTGAATGAGTTATGGAAGAGGCAACGCTTTTTATGGTTCTGTAATGGAATTTAACGGTAACTTGATGGCTTTTTACATTTATGTCCCTATTCAAGAATCTAAATCACATTTATAACCTATTTCGTAGACTAATCTGTTTCCTACCGTTGCAATAAATTGTTTGGGCTTTATCGTAAAAATATTTGGGCCAAATATAAGACTAATCTATAAATTGTTTTTGACAAAGTGTGTTTTTATCCACAAGTGTCATTAAGTTTTTTTAAGAGGTTTCATCAAGTGTCCTTTCAAAAAAAAAAATTAACAAAGTGTGATTAATATACTTAATCTCATATACATAAAAAATTAGTATAAAAAATAAATCAAATGTGATCTTTATTAGAAAAAAAGTTAAAAGGTAAAATTTTGATTACTAGATTATTTGACAAACAAAATTATCTCTATGATTAACACATTTCTTTCATTTTTTTAGTCAATATGAATATAATTAATATTTTTTTATTTTTGACAAAGTGGGAAAAAATTTAAATAGCACTTATTTTTAAACAAAATAGTAAAAGTATATATACTCATTTTGGTTATGATTTTAACAAAAGTGTCCTTAAGTTTTTTAAGAAGTTTAATCAATTCATTCAATTGTCCTTTCAAAAAAAAAAAATTTAATTAAGGGTGATCAATATTTCTTATTTCAAATAAAGAAATAAAAATTGCTATAAAAAAATAAATCAACCGTGAGCTTTATAAGAACTTAAAATATAACGATAAACATCAACGACTCAACGAAACAATGATAAAAGACCGATCTTTATAGAGAGAGTTGAGAAATTGATTAAAAAAAAAACCAAAAAAAAGAGACCTAACAAACAACAAAAACCAATAACTCAATGAAACAACGAGAGGGTTCCGGTGGGAGTTAGCAAGACACCGAAAAATGTATGGGTGGTGGCGGACTATCACCACCGTTGAAAGCGTGAATCAAGAGCGGCCAAGAGAATCTTAAAATGGGACAATCAAATGGAATACAAGCATTTATATTTATTTGTTTGCATGAGAATCTTAATACGAACTTAATGTCTGAAATCCATTAATGACCTCAGTGGCTACCTGGAGATCTGTCGAAGGTCGTTGTTTGTAACACTCGACCATTACTCCTTGCATTCCCACACAATATACTTCACAATCATAACGCAAAGGGTACACAACCTACGTAATCTCAATAGCGCACGCTCTTTTTGCTCTCTCGCATACTCTAGTGTATCAGTATTTACAGGTAACACCTCACTTTTATCGTTATGAAATATTGTTCTGGAGTTCGACCATCCTTCTTTTTTATCAAGTAGTCTAGAGCTGAAAATTTTATCCTAAAGTGAATATGTGAGATGTCCGAGGTTCGAATTCTGACCCTACATATAAAATGCGATGTCGACCATCCTTTTTAATCATCTCCATATCACTTATGTTATACAATAAAATCATCAAATATTGGTGCTACCGTTTTACTTATGAGTTATGGAGTACTACTATTTTAACCTAAAGTATACTATGATGAATGATCTCTACCAAACAGAGACCAACTTATTTCCCACGTCGAAGTTATGATGATGATAAAAGCACATAAATGAATGATGATATACATAAATGCTACACAACATGTCACATAAATTTTCTTGGAATCCAAACACTTTTTTTAAGCTTGTTTGGTAGAACTAACTAAAGAGAAGAAGCAGAATTTTGCTCAAGTACAATTTTCCAACACTATTTGTTCTTTCTTTTCCATTATCTCCAAGTCTCCAACACAACTTAAAATATATGAAAATATTACAGTAACAATGTGATTATATTATTTATATTCAGAGAAATTAAAAATTAAAAATAAAAAACTTAAGTGAAGTTAACGCCAAGCAGATGCAACGGTGAGAGTTCTTCCCATCCAACCAAAGCAAACGCCACCGTTTTCTTCATTAACAGTGACTCGGCTTCCAGGAGTGAGTCGCGCTTTAATTGACTCAGCTACTTTCTGACTCACTGGGTTTAACCTAAACCCAGCCATGCTCATGCGTGCACGCCACTTCCCAAACACTTCACATCGCTCCACACGATCTCTCCCTTCACAAGCAACCGCGTTACCCAGTTTCCGACTCAGTCCTTCCTCAATCTTGACTCGCTCCGAGTTATTATTCCCCATAGTGGACTCAATTGAGTCAAACAGCGCGCCATAATACGAACATGACTCAGCCACACGTGCAACAAACGGCGCCGTATTGGTGTTAATCTCTTGCTCCAAAATAATAACAACACGTGGCGCGAGTGATTTCACGCTCCTTAGAAGCGCGTCACGTGGATTATCAGTTGACACGCTCTCGTCTGGCATTCTGTATAGCTTGAACGCGAAATTCACAGCAAGAATATCCTCCGAGTCGCAACCCAAAGACTCGCGAGTTAACTCAGCGATTTTCAGTGTCACCACCTTGAATTCAAATCCAATCCCGAGTCTCTCTGCTTGACGACCCAAATTCTCCCCTACAACTGTCTTCAACCTCTCGTCTTCACCGTTCTCCGCCACCGCCGTGATCTTCAAATTCGCCGGAGAACCATTGAGACGCGCGTGGAGTTCATGGAGAAGATTCATGTATTGTTTTCCATGACCGATATCGAAATCCACCACACATAGCTTCATCACGTTACTGTTACCTTTCTCTGTTGTTTCATCGAATGCAGCTTCGAGGATAGCGATGTTTGCAGCCATGAAAGAGACCTTAAAACAGAGAGAATGATCAAAGAGAAGCTGAGTTGACTCAGCGTGTTCTTTGCTGAACAGTTCCACTACCTGAGGTGGATTTTCAACATGATTAACGCGCGATTTCAACGCTGAAACCATGCAATCCATTAATCGACGATCAGAATTCACTGTCGGGTTCGGATTCTGAGCCATACGATTAAGGATCTCCGACGCAGATTCCATTTTTCCATCGGAAATCGCAGTAGCAGCTTCCATTAACGATTGCTTTGAAGAAGCAGGAGTAACAACAGAGGAAGAACACGAGTTCAGTGATGTGGTTGAAGAAGTGGGTGAATAAGAATCGGGTTTCTGGGTCGGGTTTTTCTCGAAACTAATCAAATTCTGAATTGTTTCAGACCATTCATTGTTGGTAATCCCAGAAACTGAATCTTCTTCACCTTCTTCATCATTGTCTTCAAGAAGCTGTTTTTCCAACTCCAGTAAGCGATCCATCGTTTTCTTTTGTGGGTCATGGCTAGTTGTCGTCACCCTGTTCTGAATCTGCGAAAAATTGGAATTTTGATAAATATAATTTGTGTTTTGCAGAATTGAATTGTTCATCGGTAATGGGTTTTGAACCATAGCGTTTGAGCGAAGAGGCATGCCTAATCGCGGTGAAGAAAACGAAGAAGGGTTGATGAATTCCGGAGAGGAATTTGAGAAATCCATCGGAGAAAGAGGAGACATAGGAGAACCGTGTTGGAAATTCCTAGGTTTCACAGAACGAAGTAAAAGGTTTGAAAGAACTGTGTTGTTGTTGTTGTTAAGGTTGTTATTATTGAAATTGTGAAGGCTAAGGTTATTGTTGTGGTTGTTATTGTAATTGTTGATGTTGTTCATGTTTTGGGTTTGAAATTCAGCGAGGGTACGTTTTCCGATGAGGGAAGATGTTTGACGGTGTGCGATTTGAGAAGAAGGATCGATGAAAATCGATGGAAGTTGTTGTTGTTGTTGTTGTTGTGTTCGGTAGAAAGGGTGATTATGATTAAGGTTCTGTGTGGTGGCTATGTTTGAGAAATTATTGTTGTTGATGATGTTGTTGTTGTTTGAGAAATTATTGTTGTTGTTCATGTTGGATGAAAGTGTGATAGATCTACCGGAAAAACTAGCAGCTCCGCCGTAGAAATCGGAGGAACCACCACCGCCGGGGAAGCCAGGTGAAGACATTCCACCGCGAAGAAAAAGGAAAAAAACAAAAAAGGTTTGGTTGGTTGGTTATTTGCACAAACGCATGAGACAAGAAGAAAAAGAAAGAGAAAAATATAGTGAGAGAAAAAGATGGGTTACTTGTTGAAAAATAATGAGTGTGGTGAATTTAACGAAGGTTTTAAATTTGATTAAGAAAGCGAGTAAAGGAGTTTTTTTATTCTTTTGGATTTTTTTAAACGGTACGGATAACGTGAAAGTTTCTTTTTCGCGTTTGAGTTTTATGCTGTTGAGATTACAGCCGTTGGATTCTTTCTCATTTCAGGATCTTTGTTATTCATCGGACGGTTCAAAAGCGAAGAATACCCAAAACGTATCTTTAATGACCAAATTCAATTTCTCTGATTCACAAAACATAGTTTGGGATGAGCCAACGTCAATGCTTACGCGCGTGTGTATCACTTTTGTCAAAATTTATCAGTTTTTTTAGTTATTAGTAGTATATTTTAGCGCGGTGGGCGCGGCAAGAAATCGCGGAAAATTCCCGCGTCAATGTGGGAAGTTCGGGTTTATAGTTGTAGGATTTTCGCGGCATGTGTGGATTGTGTCGCAGTTTTATAATTGTCGTGATGCTTGTGACAAAAGTTGCGACAAATGTACTCACGTACATTAAAGAAGAAGTTTGGATATATAGTTTTTGCATTGTCGCCTGCACCGCAAACATGTGTTAGGACGATGATCCAAACACACATTAAATTGCGATACGCAACGAATATATGATTAATGATTTCAAAAATTTACAATTAAAGGTGAAATTATTAATGATTTATATATGAGTGAATATAGAAATTGTTTTTTTTTGGACAGATGAATATAGAAATTGTTATAATTTCTATATAGACAATATGTCAATATGGAAATTGTAGTAATCTTTTTATAGAAATTGTTACGGTTGCTATCTCAAATATTTTATCTTACTTTTTATAGAAGATTTTTTTCTTTGTAAATATGGATTTTCATTGACTAAGCTCATGTGATTATGCACTATTTGAAACTTTTCTGTGCAGCTTCATATCAAAAGATCAACAATTAAAAAGTACAGATTTTCATTTTTTTTTAGTACATCGAAAATATAAATTGTTTTCGCCAAAGATCGAATTCTAGACCTCCTCCTACCCAACTCATATGTACTCAGCTCTTACCACTTGAGCTATCTTATGGGGGACACGGATTTTCATTTTTAAAGATGTTGATCAAAACTAAGAGATGATTTTCTTTTTAAAAATTGTTGTTGATGTTGTTAAATAATTAATTGTATTGGACATTTGGACTCATTTTTATGAACAATTCTTGTGTCAGTCCATACATTTAAAATCATTATCTGAACACTGGCACAAAAGATATGTCATTAATTAATTTTAAAAAAAATTATTTTGCGACATAAAAATGCATAATTCATGCCATGTTTATAAGTAAAAAATGTATTTTATAAGTTTCTTGAATAATTAATGTATTTGATATATAATATAAATTAAATGAATCTAAAAATTATATTTTATTTATAAATATGATTAGAGAAAATTTTAACTAATTATTTTTATTTTTCATTTTTATCCTTTTAATGTATCTATTCAAAATAATTATTACAGTTTAATTGTTTACATTTATTTTGATTTATTTTGACTATATTTTTGTATTAATATATAAATATAAATATTAACAAATTAATTGACTGTGGTTTGAATCATCTCTAGATTTAAACTATTAACATATACTCCCTCCGTCCCAATATAAGTGTCGCAGTTGACCAAATCACACACTTTAAGAAAAGTGTATAAATAAAAGAGAGAGAATAATACTTTTACAAAAATATCCTTACTTTTTATTGGTAGTAGATATTGGTATACTAAAAAGTAAATTTTTTAGTTACTTTATTAACTTTTGTAATCATTACACAATAAAGTAATAAGGGTAAAAGAAGAAAAAACCATGTTATAAGTAGCATGTGACACTTATTTTGGGACAAACAATTTTGGCAAGTGTGACACTTATTTTGGGACGGAGGGAGTATTAAATATTTACAATCAATAATATAATATAATTAATAAACGATTGAACAAGTGTATGACATAAAATTGGAGTAAAAAAATGTAGAAGAGAATATGAATACAACCTCCATTTGTGAGATTGGGAGAGACATAAGTGGTATTGTGATTTTTTTAATATTAATATGTGTATATACTTTGTGAACTTGTGGGCTGGCAATTTTGTACCATGGCAACAGTTTTATATTACACTTAATTTTTTTTTTTTTGAATCATATACTTAATATTTTAGACATTAAAAAAACTAAGAGAAAAACCATTTGAGTTTTTAGGTGAGTAATATATACTTATTAAAGCTCCACGTTATTATTTTTTATATAGATGAACTAATTAAATTATCATAAACCTGCATAAATTAAATAAAAAAATTGAGATTCAAATTTTAATTATAGATATTTAATTTAATAATTTTGACATTTTCTTTCGATTAATCTAGAATTTTTGGATAAAACTTCACATTACTTATTTAAGATGAACTCTATTAACAGTTGCAAATGTGTTGGTTATTGTCCCCGTAGCTCAAGTGATAAGAGCTAAAGACATAGGTTGGATATAATGATGTTCAATGTTCAAATTTTGGTGAAAGCATTTATAATTCCGATATACTCCCTCCGTCTTATTATATAAATACATTTTCAAAAAAAATCTAGTCCTAAAATATCCCTTTACATATTACTAGGTGCATCTATTATTTTTTTCCTTACACATACCCCTAATTATTACTACTAAGTTGCATTGGAATACACAAAGTCAAATTTCTACACATACAAACAAAGGATAATTTGGTAAAATTTACACACAAATTTTATACAATAATTACATTACCAACATTTCTTAATAAGCGTGATTTTAATCAGGGTGCTTATATAATGGACCGGAGGGAGTAAAAAAAATGTGTTAGTTATTGTTTTATGATGTGATGTAATATATTTTTGTGACGCAACAATTGGAAACAAAAATCCGGTTATAAAATAGAAGAACAAAAACTTTATTTATTTTCTAAAAGTGGGAGAAAAACCTAAATAAAAAGAAATAAACAGTGAAAAATATTTATTTAATCTGATTTTTTTTCTTAAAAGTAAAAAACACCTGGCGTTGCGTAATGCTGCATTGTACTAGTGTTGTGTCATGTGTTGTGTGAGTTAGGCGCGTGGGAAAGCGTTGAAAAAAATTGTACTTTGGTGAGTGAGAATGGAATGAATGGATCTTTATTCAGAATAGAGTGTGATCAGGTGAGTGAGGTGAGAGAACAAGACAGTTATGTTAAGAACCAATTTCAAAAAGAGATACAACAAAAAGTAACCTACGTGTTACATATTTCAACCAATCATATTCCGCGGTTAGGGGAACTCTGTTACCTCCTTCGTGTCTTTAACATCTCTCCACCTAGATTCCTATTTTCGGTCACCGGCTTCGCCGGTAAATTAATTGTTCTTTACCGACACCACCCAGTTTATGTCATTACCGCCCACCCGTGTGACTCTGTCTGTCTCCGACAAAGAAGCCATTGCATTATTCTACTAGTAAATAATTTACTAACATAAATGTTTTTTTAGACCATAATTTTTTTTTTTTAATGTATTATCTATCCTTTAATTGTTAGGGGAAAATAGTTCTATAAATGTGGAGTTTAGTCAAAAGGTAAAAATCATCTTATATTAGAATTCGTCTAAACTTTGAATTACTAGTATGAGAGCCCGTGCATGCACGGGAAAAAATACGATTATAGAAGTAAGAATATAAAAATGATTATGTTAACATGTACACTCTAATGACAAATGTTATGATTGACTCCATAACACGTGCCATAAATATATATATGTTAATTTTTTCTAAAAAATAAATATTTAATTGATGGTTGGTTTTAATTGTTTTTTCGGAAATAATAATAATGTTTGGATAAATTATTTTTCTAATTTAATGTTTTTAATCAATTCTAATTTAATTTATTGATAATCATATATAATATTATATTTTATAACTTTGATTTACTTATATATATTTTTTTATATAAAATGACATTTATTTGGACACCAATTATTATAAGTATGAATTTTAAGTGTCCCTACCCAAAAACTCTCACCTTAAATTAAAGTATGATTATGTATTGAATATTAAATATGAATATCTAATATTATATTCTTGTAACAGCCCGTGCAATTCACATGTAAAAATTCGATTAAAAAAATGTGATAAATAGTATATTTAAAATTTAATTAGAGTTTTTTTATAATAAAATTATAGTGTTCAAAACATGCTTATCGGGAAAAAAATAGTGTTCAAAACATAATATTAAGATCCCGTAAAATACATGAGTAAAAATTCAAATAGTCTTACAACACCGGTGTCTATATATATATATATATATATATATTATTTTCTTTTTCCAAGTGAAATTGAGATTTACATAAAAATTAAGTTGAGAATTTATATATTTTTTAAATACTTCACCAAAGTTTTATATTTTGAAAAATATATAGAGATATCAAGTTAGTTTTGAGTGTTGGTACTAATAATAATTGAAGACTAAACAAAAATGTACCCAAATTATTTTCCTTACAAATATAGTGTTGAGAATGAACTAAGTACTTTTAGCAAAATCAAACTATCCAATATTCATACATAAATTTAATTAAAAATATATTAAATATATATGCAATGGTTAGTTTTTACTCTTAAATATATTGTTTTTTATTATGACGTAATTTTTTATAAAGAATTTTAAGAATATATAATAGATAAAAATATGGCTCTGTGAGACTGTGACTTTATCTTTGTTGGTAGGGACATTACATGGATAATGTAGGAGTGAAGTTCGAACCCGATACACAAACGTATCCACCTTAAAAAGGTAGAATTTAGCACTCGGCTACTTGACAAAAAAACATTAATATATTGTTAAGTGTATAGTTTTGTATGCGAGAAAAGCGTGTTTTCGATTTTTATGCGAATTCACCACCCAAAAAGGAAAATTATATTATAAGAAGAAAAAGAATAACATTCAGAAATAAAAAAAATAAAGAATAAAGAATGTAGGATGAGAAAAAGTTGGGAAATATATATATTAGAGTAATTGTTTATTTAGAGTGAAATATGAAATATATATATATATATATATATATATAGCATTTATTAGTATTCTTAATTTGTCATTGAGCCAAATATGGATATTTAATAACTTCTAAATCTTTGTCAACAAAAAAAAAACTTCTAACTCAAATTTTTGAATTTAGTCACACAAAAAAAAACACAAATTTTGAATTTTGATTCCTTTGCATGATTTTGATTTAATATGATTCCTAGAAATTTTCAAATTAATATGTTACTATGTTTATAATTTTCGAAATATACAATGTTTGTATTATAATAGTTAAGTGATTAAATAATTTATTAAAATATTTTTTATATAAATATCAATATGAATTATTATGCCGTTTTTATCTTCATTTCTAATATAAATAATTATTGGTCACAAATATTTTTATATAAATTTAAAGGATTTTTTAAAATTTTAAATACATTCTTAGTAAAAACTGAATTCAGAGATTTAAAATTATATAAAATAATTAATAATATATATTGCACATTGTAAGTTTTATTTTTAAAAAAAATTATATTTTTTTATTTCATTTAAACTTATTCTTATTTTTATTATTTTTTTAAATCAAATATGAAGTGGATAAGAGAATTAATTTCATAACATTTCCTTGTATATTTTAAGAGTGAAGTATTTTAATAGATTTGTGCTTTAGAAAAAGAGAAAAAAAAATGTCATTATTACAGTTTAGAGGTAAATGAAATGTAAATGCAATAAGAGAACAAATTAATTTGGATGTGCTACGTGTACATGTTGTTATGTAAAAATTGTTCATAAATTATTTTATTGTCTGAATCATTCTTTCACGCACTTGAATCTCTTTCCATTAGATTGATTTCTAAGAACTAAAATGTAAACCAATAGCTTGAACCATGATATTTTATATTTTGTTTGGAAGAATTTCAGATAAGTAAATGTAAATTTGTGTCATTTAATTACACAATATAACAAATAATACAAAGACTACATCCATCAAAACTATATTAAGATGATAAAATAATTACAACAAAAGAGGAGATCAAACCTAACTCCTCAAAATGAAGATAACTTATAATTTAAACAAATAGAGATCCTTTTTGGCAAAACTATTACATATATATATAAAAAAAAAAAACAAAGAACTTGTACCAGAAAAAAGAAAAGAAAAGAACCAAAGAAGAAAACACTACTAGAAATATGCTATTTTCCTGCGGATTTTGCTGCACAATTAAATCCGCAGAAAATGCTGAGGATTTTGCTGCGGATTTCCGACACTCAGAGGAATTACCTGCGGAATTAGTGTTTTCAGCAAAATCCGCAGGTATTCTTAAGGAATTTCCTGCGGTATTTTCACTAATACGAGGTTCCTGCAGATGTGTTACTTTCAGAAAAATCCGCAGGTATTGCTGAGGATTTTCCTGCGGAATTGAATTTTTTTTATTTTTTTTGTCATTTTTTATTAGCAATAATATATCTAAATTATATTATATAATATAATAATAAATTAAAAAACACTCATGTACCAAAAAAATAGAAAACACTCAGATCCAAAAACTCTCATCACTCTCCGGCGAAAGTTCATCACTGTCCGGCGAGATCCAAAACTCATCACTCTCACTCTCCGGTGAAGCTACGGTTATCTTCATCGTCCTTCATCTTCATCTTTAAAACCTCAATTTCGTCATCGTCTCTACGTACCTCTCGTTTCGAAGATCCACAATGGATTGAAGGTTTTTATTTTTGTTTCAATTTCATTTCTAGGGTTTTCGTTTTGCTTCTCTGATTTAAAATTTCCATCATATGCTCTGATTTGCTAAATCGAATTTCACATATGTGATTTTTGTAGATGTAGATCTGTTAAATGTGTTTTGATTTTCAATGGAAGTTCGTTGCAGTAAGAGTGAGTTGTTGAACTTTTGATCAACTATAGCATAGAAAAATGTTGAGGTGCTATCTGATTTTGCCTAAATCTTACTCTGATTTTGTCGATTGTGTGCATTTGAGAGCAAAGATTGATTTTCTCTACCGTGTGCTTATTGTGAGCGTAGATGATGAAAAATTTGTAGGTTTTATTGTTGCTTTCCTTCTTTTTCAATTTGTGAGTGTTGCTGTGATATTTGTGAATGCCTTTTAACTGTTTGTTGAAATGTTTCTTAGAAATGTTTGTATAGAATTGTAGAAGTGTCTATAGGGTACTGAAAATTCGCACGAATTCACTTTCTAAATGTATAGAATGTTGAGACTCACACATTGGATAGTAATATGGTATATGAGTGGTGAGCATCTCTGACCTTACAAGTTGAGAGCAATGTAGATCACTGGGACATCGAACTGTTGAAATATCACAGATAATCACAACAATATGTTTGTAAGTTTACATTGGTTTCTGATGCATAGTTTAATTTGCCTATTGCTTATATCTCACAATAAATGCATAGTTTCTGATTTAAATGTTCTCAACAACATGCGTTTTTGATGCGTAGTTGTTTATTAAGTTTCATAAGCTATTACTGAATCTTATTACTTTGTTGTAGTATAAAGAACTTACTAGCATCTGTATTTGAAATTGATTACTTTTGTCGAGATGAGTTTATGTCCATAAGGTTTAGATAGAAGTACAATACATTAAAATGTAACAAGTAGATTGCAAAACAATAGAGAAAGTTATGCTGATTTAGAAGTGTAGCATAGTATTAAAATGTGATATGATAATGACTACATCTATTGTTTTTCACAATCTGCTTCTATTAGAGAAAGTTACGCAGATTTAGAAGCGTAGCATAGTATTAAAATTTGAACTCATACTAATTTACCCGAAAACATTGGTTGTATAAAGCTCAGCTGATTAAATATTCATTTTAGGTCTGATGAGGCTTCATGGAGGGCATCATCTGAACTCTTGGAAAGAATTGCTGGTCATGGAGAAGTTAGAGGCTTTGAGGTGTTTCCAAATTCAAGATCTTGTGATAGGTATGTACCAGAACTCTGTCATATGTATTTGTCACATTGTTCTGCTCTCTTGCATCTCTTTGTGATTGTTTTATTTTGAAGCACTATTATATTGAGTAGTATATGTTAGTTTAAAAGATATAGCTTACTCTTAGGATTCTTGACGTTGAGTATGTTGAATGATAATTGAGTAGATTGATTTAGTATGAAAGATTTAGCTTACTATTATATTGAGTAGGTTGATATTGAGTATTGAGTATTTAATTAAGTTTTTGTACTAGTACTTGATTATGTATAATTAGTTCTCAATGAGTTGCAGCCTAACAATTGATATGGTATATTGACAGCTAGGTGTTAATTAATTTTAAGTTTATACCTTATATTTATCTAACTAGTGCTTGTTTTGGTTTTTGGTCAAGTACTCGTGCTAAGGCTTATCAATTGGAATTGAAATTGGATTTGTTCCCATTTGAGCAAGGCTATGTTACTGTTGATGTGGATGAGGGTATGTATATGTATGCATGTGCCACCCTTTTACCATTGTCTCTGATTAATGTTTGCACCTAGCTATGATCATGAAGCTCTTTCAACTCTGTTTAGTTTCTCTTGAATTATGATTGTTTCCTTCATTTTATGTATCTCGTTTTTAGATCAGTGACGATGCATATAGGTCAGTGTTCTTCAGCTTTCCTGGAAGTGCAGTTCCTAGTTGGATACCTTACTGTTGCTAGGGACAGTCAGTAACCATGAAAACAAATTCTCCATATTTTTGGGGTGAAAGCAGGCTCATTGGATTGGCTCTGTGTGTCGTTTTTACATGTGTAGATATGGAAGACACATAATCAAGAGGTAGTAGATTTAAATACAGACTAACATTTAAATCCGGTGGTCAAAGACCATGTCTTCCCTACCATCGGCTTGGAAGCTCTTTCTTCTGGAAATATCAAATGGACTCCGCAACCTCTGGCATCGAGCTCTTTCATGCTCACACATTCACTTTAGAGATCCAAGAAGACAAGTATCATCTCTCAAGTTTTCAATCAACCGAAACAGTGAAAGAATGTGGAATATGTCCTCTTCATACCATTTAAAGTGAAGATAACAGTGGTAGTGGTGTGAGATTTTTTATAAAACGGTATTGAAGGACCGAGTGGGAGCAAACCTGCATCATAGTTATGTTTAAATTACATTCTTCTTTCTTACTTTGAGATGTTAATTTGTAAATTGGTTGTGATATTTTTTTAGTTTATACTTTTGATCTATATTTTTATGTTTGTAAACATGATATTAACTTTGAATGGTATACTCAATACTTTAATTGTAGTTATTTCAACATATTGATTATAATATACTTTAAAGAAATGAATTAATATTTTATCAAACTAATAATTAAAAGTGATTTTTAAAATGTCTTTTTGTATTTAATGAAGAAAAAAAATATCATTTCCTGCGGATTTACTTGCGGAAGTTTATAATATCCTGCCGTTTTATCTGCGGAAACATATTTTCTGGGGAATTTCCTGCGACTCTCACAGTGGAATTACCAGCGGTATTTTCGCAGGAAATGTTGCTGCGGGTTTTCCCTCATTTTCGGCAGACAAATCCGCAGGAAAACTTCCTGAGGATTCTGAAAACCGCAGGAAACAATTACCCACGAAGGTATTAGCTGGGAACCGTAATCCGCAGGTAAAACCGCAGTAAACGTCTTTCCTGCGGATTTTTAGTCCAAATCCGCAGAAAATTCTGCAGGAAAATAACATATTTCTAGTAGTGAAATAGTTGAAAACAATGTGATATGCAAGAATTCTCAAAAGACATTTATATAGAAAAATAAATACGGGTATATAAGTAATTTTGGTCAAATATTGTAATTAAAATTACTAATTAAATATATATTCATTCCTTTTTTAGAATCCATATATTGCACACAAAAAAACAACACATTTCACACCAACGTAAATTATTTCCATAATTGTTTAATTAAATGTGTTAATAATGATTTTTTTTGCTTTATTTCATTTTTTAAATTAGGAATGATAATTTATGTAAATAAATGCTTTTTTTTACATATTAAAAATCGAATTATTTTTTATTCAATAAGTTTTTTTTTTATTATTTCGGTTTTTAATTTTTTTTTGAAATACATAAAATTTGTTTTCATTTTATTTTTGGTAGGTATTTATTATTGTTTATTATTCTTGATTTTTTTTCAAAAACTGAAATATTCTTGAGTAAGAAGTAAAGGAACAATTCTTGATTTTTTTTCAAAAAAGAAATGTTCTTTTTTTATTATATATTCAAACCGAAATGTTCTTGATTAAGAAGTAAAGGAACAATATATAAAAATATAATATAAGAAATAATAATAATAATAATAATAATTTTGTGTTCATAATTTTAAATTCAAAAAAATTGCACTACATAAGAAAATACATGTTTGCTATAAAACTATTGCATTAGTATTTTTATTAAAAAAATAAAATAATTTGTAAATTAAAATTTTTATTTAAAAAATGTTTTAAAAAATAAATTAAATTCGCTTTAATTATAAATTAAGAATAAAAAATTATTAAATTATTTTTAAATGTAAAATGCTCGTTTTTCACCTTATAAGAATATAGAATATTATATTGAATATGTACAAAAAAACTAATATTATATTTAATAATATTTTGCCTTATAAGAAAATGGTGGCTAATGTAATATGGCTATGAATCTATGATCCAATCTTCGAACAAAAAATGATACGAAAAAAGAGACTCTTTTTTTTACTTTCGGATATATGGAAAAAAACCCTTCACATATAATAATCCTAGTTATTATGTAATAAATGTGATTAATGGTAATAAATGTAAAATCATTGTGAGAACATATCAATTGTGAGGATGCCACATGTGTTTTGTAGTATAAGAAACCATTTTGAAACGCCACTTGTAAGATTGTCATGAAAAAAATTATCTTTTATAAAATCGGTGCCAATTATATATAGTATAGATTAAATCCTTTATCTTTAGGAACTAGAGTGAATGCCAACAAAATAAAAGAAATTTAAAATTTAATTTTAACGAAATTTATTGATCATTTTTTTTTGACAAAACTCATTAATCATTTGAATTTAATATTTTGGTTTTTTATAATGATTTAATATTTTGGTTGAAACTTGAAACACAAAAGTTTATGTGAGGTAAACTCCACTAATTTGTATTAGAGCAAGTACATAAACCAAATATATTTATAGATAGTTCAATAATAAAACTCTAAAATCAAAAGTTCAAGTTTTAAAGTTAACAATGATTCATCTTTGTCATAAAACTTGTGAGACACATAAAATGGACTATCTCTTTTTTAACCAATTTTTTTTCAAAAATATTAATCAGAAATTGAATCAGTCGATACATATTTAAGAGGTCAAAACTCTTGGCACCACTTTAACAAATTATCAAGGTTCACACCGGAGAATTCACATTTTAATCCTTGCAAAAAAAATTTTTGATCAATTAATCTAGTGATTAGAATTTTATCTTTTAAAGATGAAAGTGCAATATTTTTTTTTCTCAAGTAATCTATTGACTAGATACTCACACATATAAATATAGAAAAATGTGGAATCTTAAATTCGAACCTAAACACTTCAATAATGTTCCTAATAGCTATCAAATGAGTTACACTTATGGGACAAAGTGCAATATTTCTACTAACCGTGCCAAGCAAGCAAATTTCTTATTAATGTTGATATAAATTATTTGGCAAACATATAAAAATGAATTCTAATGTGCTACAGCTAGTTTATTTATCCTATTCAACTTTCTTTCTAGTTTTTGTTGACAAAATCTTGTTCGCTATTTTAGATTTCAATGATTGGCTCCTAGCGTCTTTACAATTATACAATCAAAATATCTTACAATAATACTAGTAGTAGTAGCATGAAAATAAAATTCCAAAGTCTGTCAAAAATAAAATTAAAAAGAAAACATCATCCGTCAACCATTTTTCAACAATTACAAAGAGTTATCGTTTTAGACGTTATCTTGTGATACTGGTTATACGACTCCGTTTTTTTTTTTCCTTTAAATAATTTTATCATCATTTTCATTGCAAGGCTGTCTCATTGTTTACTGGAAATTTTGACAAAACAATTTTTAAATGTTTATTTATCCTTCAACAAGATAAAATCAGTTTGTTATATTCTATTAAGAATACTGTTTAGTCCAACAAGTGATACGTATTGGGTCTTATAAAAACTTGACACCAGTAACTCAAGGGAAAATTTTCTCCCATAACATATTTTCGCCCTGTTCTTTTTTATGTAGTTTTAAATTTTGTTGTAAACGGTCCAAACGTCTTAGCTCCGGTGGAATATGTATGGTGGTGAACGGCAGCTCAACTCCTTAGACAAAGGGGGGGTGCCTGCAAAGAAAGGGACTCCGACGCTCAAGTCAGTAAGTGAGCAAGATGAGGGAATTAGGGTTGGATGAGGACGGATTCCGTGTAGGAATCAGGGCCGTTGAGATTGTGGGCGGTTTATCCAACGGTCCATATTGAGCTGCGCTCTAGTTCCGTACAGAGTTGATGTACAGTAACTATTATGGTGGAAAACCTTTGGAGTGCGTGACGAGATACAACTGTCCAAGGGTTGCGCGACGGGGTCCAGCTGTGAATGGGCCTTGTATTATATTTGTGTATTGGGCCTTTGGCCAGTCCAGAACAATTTTGTTGTGAATTCCTTAAAAATTCCACCAATAAGAAACTCTGTGGAGTAAATTAGCCAAGCAACTAAATAAAAAGATATAGAGACGATGATCTAAAAGTAATATAAAAGCAAGTAAACAAGCAAATGAGAAGAATACAATTTTTTGTTTATCCAGTTTGGTCAAAATAATCTACTATGAATAGAGAGAGAGCAACTCATCCGTTCCACTATAATCAAAGAGTCACTTTACAAGGGTTATAAGAGATAGTCTTCAAACCTAACTCTATCCAATTCCCGAATATCTTTCCATAGTCAAAAGACTCAATTTGATCTAGTTTACCTAAGGTGAAACCCTAACAACTTTTTACACATTCTATAATAAACAACCCTTTTGTTACCTTCTAAAATCTTAGCCTTTAGAGGTTGTGCCTGACTGCCTAGTCTTGCAGCATCCTGCGCCCCAAGCCCATGACAGCTTATTTCCACTATTTTCTTCATTTTTCTTCATCTATTTTGATTTGTTCCTCACGATTTCTAAACATACTCAACAATTTTTTTTTAATTGACCCGCATGAGGTGAGTTAAACACTTAAGCTAATAGATGTTATACTATATAGGTGGATACGAGAGAAACATATATGTATGAACTTAAATGAGGTTTTTCTATTTGCGAGATTGATGATTTTAACGTGGAACATGTAGCCTTTAAATTAAAGCTGCTTCAAATAAAATGGCTAAATTTTTTTTTATGTTTTTATACCATTGATAGTTTTGATTTCTTAGCATCTCTTAACCATTCTCTTTTTTTAATTATATTTTTATCTTAAGAGTTGTTATTTTTAATTATATTTTTTTAATTACGAGAAAGAGTAATAGACAAAAAAAATGTATATTTTTATTCAAGTATTGAATTGAATTATATACAAGCACGATGATTTTGAATCCCCTACCAAAAGATATTCTTTTAATAAATAAATTGAAAGGAACACATCCTCTACTAAAAGATATGAAATAATATAGGAAATAATCCCCATGTCATGCACCCTCTACTTTAAGGAAAAGGCCATTTAGATAATACATGATACTCAAAGAGTTGTTCGTTACAACTTTTTCATGAAATAAGTTGATTTTACCAGCTTCTCTAAAAATGTTTCGATAATAATAACTTTTTAAATAATTTTTATTTTGGTATATAAACACAACAATTTATGCTTTTGTTTAAAAAATATCTAAATTATTAGATATCATAATTTTATTTTTTTATAATCCATAACAAATAGGCTCAAAAAATGTTACCATGCTAAAGTTTCATTAGATCTATCCTAAATTCACTACACTAAATTTTCTCTATATTGATGTCTTTCCTCTCATTGTACCATGTTCAAAATCAAAACCTCTATAAATTGATTCACATGTGGTTTATGATTTAATAGTATAACAAAGAAGTTCATCGAGTTCGTCTTTTTTTGTTGACGAAAAGTTGTTTGAATTTGTTGGACAAGTCGAATATTATTTCATCATCACCATATGGAGGTGAGGAATGACATCTATAAATGTTTAGGCGTTCAAGTCAATATAAAATTGAGCGAGAACGAAGACATGAGAAATGTGTGTCTTTTAATTTATTGGACATTGACCAATCTATTTGTAGCGAAGGGGTAATTCAGAGAAAATCAAAACACATAAATATATGAAATAAGCTTACCCTGAATCTTCTTTGTTCCATCTATTTTGTTAGCTGAGAACAATAAATTAGAGAATGAATGAAATTAAACTTTGTGGTACTTAAAGTTTAGTAGAGGTGAACCTTTGAAGAGGTCTTGAATGGATTGGACTTTTTTGTTTTTGAAGGGTAGAACGTTTAGCCCATTCCAAAAACCATTGCATTTTTGTTAATTTGGCAAGAAAAAAATAGAAAGAAAATTTAACTTTTTTTACTATATTATAAAAAGTAAAAAAAATTAAAATAAATATTTCGTAGTCCACTGCTAGTGTTCATTACATTAATATATAATTGACGACCAACTTTTGATCTTTCTTTCTAATGAAAAAAAAAGTCCACACGTCTTATTTTTATTTTTCAAAATATATAGTATATTCCTCTACCAATTCCATTTTAGATTTATAATCTCAAGTTGTGTATTTAAAATTGGATCATACAGTCTCCAAATTACACACTAAAGAAAACTTTACAAAAGTAAATTCTTTTGCACAATTTTTTAATAGGACCATATTTAGAAAAGATGCTTTATTTTGTCAATATTATAGTTACAAATTTCAGGAGAAAGGTAGGTGGATTTTAAGAAGATTTTCCGTTATATATCCATACTTAGCTTGTTTGGCCCTCTAAACAAATTGAGAGCCACATTCTAATTTTATTTTATTACTATATGGTTTCATTTCATATCATATCATAACAACCACTATTAACAATTAATTGATTAAATTTGTGGCTACTATGAGGCAATGCTAAATACTTGTACTAAGATATATCTCTTGGCAATGATACCATGAAGAGTTTGTTTTGCCAGAAAAAGGGTTTGATGTTGAATAAAGGCAAAATACTACCCCACGAAACCACAAATCCAACTCAGTTATGGCCAATGGGTTTGGCATAGACATTAAATTTTAACTTAAGATTGTTGTGAGGCTTATCCATCACATGTATGGCCAGTCTCATAAAATCCTTAGACTCTTTCACACGCAAGAGTGCGCGTGTGAATAACTAATTACAGCAATATTTGAAGAACCACACACTCTCTAGTCTCTTCAATAATGACTAAATAACTATTTTAGGTGTGTGAGATACCACTATTTTAGTTATCAAAACTACCAACTTTCAAACCAAGACATTTCTTTGGACTTGTAGCCTTTTCTTTTAGGAGCTAGAGAATTACACAAAAAGAAAACTATCAACTTTCTTATTACTTCCTTATGGGCAAACATGTAATCTAGAAAATGAATTTTTGATTATAAATATCAATATGATTGGTGGAAATATTTATTTTAAGGTTTTTTCTAATTTATTTCTTTAAGATTTGAGAGTATTTATCTCTGAACCATTCAATAATGTTTTAAGAAATATATATTTTTATAAAATATACCGTTGGATTAAAAGTTTATATCATACTATAGATCATTTGTGTAAAATTTCAGACAAATCTAAAATCATTTGATATATTATTGAGACATATAAATATTAACGACGTTTAAAAAAATCACACAAAACGTTAATTTTGATGTGTCTCAATAACATATCAAATAATTTTGGATTTGTCTGAAATTTTACATGATTGATCTATATGATATAAATTTTCAATCCAACAGTATATTTTATAAAATTTATATCAGTTAAAATATTATTGAATGGTTCAAGAATAAATAACTTCAAATTATGAAGGGATATACTATGTGTCACAAAAAAATTACAAAAAAAATTGGTGCGAACTCATGATCTAGTTAAGTATGATAATTTCCCATCCCACCTCCCAACACTCTCTTTCCCTCCTCCTCCCCCCCTTAAAAAAGTTTTTACCTTGTAAAAAATCATTTAGGGGAGGAGGGGGGGGGGGGGGGGGGGGGAGGGGGGGAAGAGAGGAGTGGGAGTGGAATGAGAAATCATCATTAAGTATCATCTGAAGTGAAAATTGTAAGTCCAAAGCCCAAAAAGAGCAGAGTGTTAAATAATCCAATTTAGAAAGGCCAAATCCATAAACAAAGTCCACATACTAAAAATTGCTCTTCCCACTCCTCAATATGCTCCCACACCCTCCAAACTGACGAAAATACCCTTCGCATCCTAAAATACGAACCAATTTATAACCCCTTAATTGATTTAGAACCCTAAAAATCCTTAATTTGATTTAAACCCTAAAACTACCAATTTATAATCCCTAATTTCAAAACAAAGATTGGAAAACACTTACTTGTAGAGTAGAATTGTTGCTGTGAAGTTTGATGCAAGATATTGTTGAAGTTCAATTGTTGTGACCGATTTTAGGTTGAAATCATTGAAATTGCACCCTTTCTCTCTAACCCCAATTCGTATCGCATGAACCGTTATGTTTCTGTGTTTCGTTTATTACGTTTATAACAAAACCATTCGCATCGTAACATACGAAGTAACGCGAGTTCGTGTTTTACAATATCCATAAATGGCTTCGCATGTTAAAATACGTTTCAGACTTTGGTTAAATTTTAAGGATATTTTGGGATTATTGGGGGGTGTGGGAGCAAAGTGAGGGGCGGGAAGAGCAATTTTCCACATACTCATCTTTCACGAGCTCAATTCTATTCCAGTCCCGATTCATCTTCTTTTTTGTCTCATAGTTGAGATGTCAATGTATTATCATCATGCCATCCTCTCCAATTTTGATTATGCAAAAATTAAATAATTTGTTACTATCATTATTTGGTTATCTGTGAATGAAGGTACATGTTGACATTGAGTACCAGTGAAGAAAATGGTGCCACTGAACCTATAACAAGCACCATTAAGTGTGCCCGCAAACAGCCATATTAGCATATCTTGAACAAGTAGAATTTGTGGGTTGTAGTTGTAGCCCAAATATAGATAAGGAAGTCCAACGTGCCTTTAATATATAGTTTTTTTTTTTTTCATGTCCTTATATTTCTTGCACTACCTTGAATTTTAAAAATATTTTGTTCATTTTTGAAAGTTCGATCATGTAGAATTTGCTTTTCAATAAAATAAATAAGTAAGTAGAAATTAAAATCAACAACATAAATTAAAGACAAATAAGACTACGGAATACCTAAATTAACTAGTTCATCTTCTTTATCCTTAGGTTCAACCATGTACGTTGCAATTTCATCAAAGTTCAAAGGTATGAAGACAAACCAAGCTTGAACATACATCTTGAACGAATCTCAACAGGATCGCATCTATTTGAAGATTTTATTTTTATAACATTCGACTTCTAAAAGGCAAAAAATGTTGAATTTTTAGAGTTCGAACAAAATATTTTAGTAATTTTGCAAGACACACTAGAAAATGTAAGGGTGCAAAAAGAAAACCTCAGTATATTATTGCGATCAAATAAATGGAAAATTGGGCCTTTGAAAAGGGAAAATTTAACTTCATACTCTTGCATTTATATCTTCATCCGTACAATTTTTCCTTCAATTATGCCCCCTTTTATCAAATGACTTCACCCAAAAAAATATTTTTGTTATATGAAATTTTTCGGTAACTAAAATTGCAGAATGAAATACTTGAAAATAATTGGAAATTTAGCCATAATTAAATAGTTGCTAAGCTGTTGATTTCTTCAATTAGAACAACTGCATTCCAAAAAAAAAAGACTCACAACCCGAATTTTTTAGTGTATGGTTTAGTATTACGGTGCGGATGTCAGAATTACGGCGGTTCACCGTTTGCCACCTTGATTTTTTTTTTGAATCAGTGCCACCTTGATAGATAACACTCGAAACGGTAAAAAAAAGTAGTAGGGGTAAAAAAACGAACAATTGGATCTATATCCAATGGATCGAAACTACTAAGAAAAAAATACTTTGTTTTGGTTCGACCTGTAATTTTTATTAACTACCGGACAATATTTATTTTGAATTTTTTTTTCTCCAATATCTATTTCAGGAAAGAGATAATCTGGAACTAAAAGTTGTCAATTATTAGAAATGAAAAATATATTCGGGGAATTTCCGACACAAGAATTCAATTAGTTCGGACTTATTTATGTGATTTAGTAAAAGCTACAAGTTGTAGCTTATACAAAATCACGGTAGATAATCGTGATTTGATTCTGACACATCCGTGGTACCAAATGTATGCCTAAATATTGAAAATTTCTCTTTTGCCCCCCCTGCATTTCTCTTTCCCCCCTAACTACCTCATTTGCCCTTAGGGGGTGTTTAAGAAAAATTCGGGATGTAGAACCCGAAATCATTTCAGTATCGATACTGAAAGTTCAGTATCGATGCTGAACGTAAAAATTTGCACCATTTCACCCCAGAAATCATTTCAGCATCGATGCTGAAATTAAAAACTTGCATCATTTCGGGTTCTAGATCCCGAAATGCATTTCGGGATCTACATCCCGAACCTCATTTTGGGATCTACGTCCCGAATTGAAGGGCAATTTGAAGTTTTAGGGGGGTTAAAGAGAGTATAGAGGGGGCTAAAGAGAATTTTTCTAAATATTTCCAAAATTTTAACCGTGATTGAAATGCATAATTTGGCAGAATCTGGTTAAACCGTGGCAAAATTTTCGTGAAAGTTCATGTATAAACTTGAGACAGAACACTGTAAAAAAAAAACTTGAGACAAATCTCCCACTTCTACTCCTAAGGACTAAGGTTGCGTGTGAGAAGTTCTCGCGCATACTTACCTCAAGATTAATCAATGAAAACGTGATATGACATTGCCCAAAACAGATACATCTATCGAATAATATAAGTAAGGGTTAATAAAATATACGAAAAATTGTTTTATCTTTTGTAAAAAAAATTGTTGATTTACTCTCTTATAATATAAAATTCTGTATTTTATCCTTCTGAACTCAGTCAACTATAATATAATTGCTGCAAAAAAAACCGCCGCAAAACTATAATATAACTGCCGGAAATTATACTAAAAAATTATGATTGACTGAGTCAGAAGAGTAAAACAAAAAATCTTATATTACAAGGTAAAACAACATAATTTTTTTACAAGAGGGTAAAACAATTTTCGTATATTTTACATAATAAATAGAAAATCTCTACCCCTAAAAAAATGAATAAATGAATTAGGTAGGGCTGTAAAACTAAACCAATATATAATATTTTGAGATTTTGTCAATTTTTTTTTGAGATAATAGATGGAACGGTGGAAGTTATTTATTAGAACTTTAGAAGAGAAGCTTGTTTTATGATATTGTTATTTTTATTATTTTGTATTTTGAATTAATTTTATGATGGTTGTTTTTCGTCTCTACATTATCTTGATTACACTGAAAAATGCACTATGAAAATATATTTTCTGGTAAAATTTGTAATACCGGATGTCATTTTTCGATAAAATTTACACTATTGAGAATTACCTCATGATAGATAGAGGGACATAAAGGATTCTAATTAATTTAGGTAGGTAAAGAACAATTGTATTCATGAGAACAAGGTTTGGCTGTTGGGGAATGTAATCAATTTTGATTTTGATGGAATTAGGTTGAATGTAATTTATTTTAACATAATTGAGTGTAATGTTGATTTATGTTTGGATACATTTATGTAAAAATGGGTTGAATAATAAATTTTAATATAAAAATTATATTTAAACTCAAAAACTATAAATTCTAATTTATTGTAAAATCAATTATAGAAGTCGAATTAATATATACTTTAGAAGATTCAAACATCTTAAAATTACTCAAAAATCAATTATATTCTTTCAAAATTATTTTCGACACTTTCAAAAACCAAACCAAATGCACATGTCAACTTTGACATCACCGTGAGGTTCTACAACTTTAGGTGTAACTGACTTTGTAATTGTATGAACAAAATGGTCTAATAGTTTAGGTGTAAGGTAAGATATTTTACGTGTATTAATGTACCATGACAGTAGTGGTTGCCTGGTTGGTGATGTGTGCGTGGAAATGAAAGTCCACGTAGCTAAGTTAAGTTTGGTTGTTCAATTTCATTTTTGGACAACAAGAAGAACATGAGAATGGTGGACTCTTATTGGTTGGATACATAACATTCCATGTACTATGTAGAAACGACATGCTAAACTGCAAGTTGATAAAATACAATAAATGAGATCTCTTTTAAGTTAAAAAAAAGCTTTGTTTTCACTCAATTATGACCACTTCTGGTTTGTTTCTCAAACGACAATTGAATTTAAGAAGGGAACAGAGTATAGTTACCAATTTTATAGACCTGGCTAATGGAAACAAAACAAAACGATGTCCCTTTAGTAAAAAAAAAAAAACAGTGCTTTAGTGAGCAGAGTAAAAACCTCTTAATAGCTTGGAGCCTTGGACCAAGTTTTATCTGGAGGAACAGTTAATATTGTGATTTTGTATTGATCAAAATTCAAAAACAATATCGTGCATTTATGCTATACATCTTTTTCTCCGCTTCACTTGATTTATTGATTTTTTTTTATAGGCAAATGTTAGTTGTTAATATATAGTTAGTATATTGTCAATTTTTTCTCCTTTGTCAAGATTCAAACGTTGAACCTCTACTAATTCCTTAACTCAACTGACCAGCTTAACCAACTGAACTATCCAACCCCCACAATAAGGCAAGCTTAAATAGATCATTGATTCCTTAAACAAGATTTACCGGTCATTTAAGTTTCATAAATACCCCACAATAAGGCAACACTTTTTTCTTTAACCGCGTGTCATCCGCGTACAACTGCAAAAATTAATCCCTCGAACTGGGAAAGACTACAACAAAGGGTGGTTAAAACTCTTCCTCAAAAGAATTTAATACTGTTGCATTCTCATGACTGATTGCGATCTCATGGTATTTGGTTAAGTTGAAACTTGAAAATTATCTCTTACCATCTAATTCAAATGCTCTTGGGTCCACAATAAGGCAACACTCTGACCCTCAAAAATATTACTCTTTCCGTTCTAAATTATAAGGAATTATTTTTTCTTATCAAATTATAGAAAAAATAATTTTCAAAAATGTTTTTTTACTTAAAATTAAATGTAAATATTTTTTATGGTTAAATTCTCTTTTATCAATAAACAACAACCAATAAAAAATATTTTTATATTTTCTCATACAACTTATTTTAAAGAAAAATTTAAAAAACATAATTCAAATTATTATATTTTGATTTTTTTCAAATAAATATAACTTTATTTTTCTCTAATAATTTAAAATGGAGGGAGTAAATCTGATCTCTAAAATACAAAGTTAATGCAAAACAGAAACGAATCCTCTTAAAAAAAAAAAAAAATTCTCTATAAAGAGAAAATCATAGGAACAAACTCTGTAAACAGAAAACCATTGTAGCAAAAATAATTTCCGCTGCTACTGCATATAGCAAAAATATACCATGTGACAAAAAGTTGGAGTAAGCATTTAAGTTAGATGAGGTGGCACAAAAGAAACGAATCAATTGTTGTTTGAGGAAACTCAATACAAAAATATGTAACGCCCGCCCTGTAAACTGTAAAGTAAAATGAGTACAAGACAAGTTTCCATTCAATTTCAGATTTTGGGTAGATAAAAAATATGTGGTCGATCTTGCACCACATATCTTACCAAACTCCACCATTTTCAACAATTATCCATGGTTCAATTCACTGGCAATGGCATGAAAGAAATAATGTTATTTACAAATATTTTATATATTTTTTAGTAAATATTTATAGTAATTGAAACTATTTTTTTAATTCAATTAAAAATATTTTATATAAGAAAGAAGATAATATTATTACTTACTTACTCCCTTCAATCCTTTTTAATCATTTTTATAAAAAACACTAGTACACAATTTTGTTTGTACTCTTACTAATTAAAATCAAATAATTTATTTTAATGTTAGTGTATTAATTAGAGGAACCTATTTCTCATACAGATTAATTTCAAAATAATAATAAAATATTAACATTAGTAATGAAAATAATTAACTTTTTAATATGTGTAAATTTTGTCAAAAATATTAATATTCATCTTCATTGTGATACCATGGAATACACTCTAAAATAAAAAATTCACCATAATTATCACCAATCCTAAAAATAAAAAATTCAATAATTTTTTTTCTTCATCACCCTCCAACTAATATGTTTTTCTTCTGTATTTTTAATTTGGTGATGATTTTAATGTATTTTTTTTACGAATTTTATGGGTTGGATGATGAGTGCGCGGAAGATGGTGATGAAGATTAATATATTTTAATAAAGATTTAACGGAAATGATATTTGATAGGTGAAATATAATTAAAGGATTAAATATAATGTAATTAATTAAGAGATGAAAATAAACAAATAAATAAATTGAAGAATCAAATATTCAATTTAGCGAAAAAATTACTATTTTGTCTAATCTTTTAATTTTAGGTAGGGATGATAAAAGCACCCAAACCTGCAGGCCCCGCCCAAAATCGAATTCGAGTCAACGGGGTAAAATTTGAGTTGACTGGATTTGGGTTCGGGTGACATCCGATATTTTAGGTTCGAGTTTGGGTAGTGTCAAACCCACACCCGAAACCTAAAACCACACCCGTTATATATTAAATTATATAATTATCTCTCTTACATTAACATATTGTAGACTATTTTAACGTTGTAGACTATTTTTCATCCTTATTTTAATGTTGAAAATAATGTTAGCATATTGTAGACCGTAATTTCGTTAAATTTTCCGCATTTTTTTACTTTTGTTAATATAATTTCGGGTTCGGGTGAAAAAACCTGAACCCAACAGGTTTGGGTTTGGATGCTATTTTATTACTCGAAAACCCATTTAGATTCAGGTTTACCCGAATCAGGTTCGAATTTAGGTAATATCAAATCTGCACATAACCTATCGGTTGCCATCCCTAATTTTAGCCTATCAAAATAACCAAAAACATCTGTCAAATAAAATAATTGTAATGCAAGTAATGCACTACATAATTCCACCACTTAAAAAAAAAAAAAATCGTAAAAGTTGTTATAAATGAGTACAAGGAGTCATTGCAACGTCGACTAAAAATGCATTTCAACGTTCACTTCACAACAACTTCTGCGTTAATTAATTTAAGCACACATAATGTGTGTAGCTAAAAACCACTTCACAACACAACTAACACACATAAAGAAGAAACAAGTGATTACATAAACGATTCATCGCTTCAAATTTGTTGTAATTCAACTAAATTCTTAGTACTCACAACAACATCAACAACAACACGTACTTGTGATTGACATGGACTCTCCTCTTCTCTACAGTGTGACAGAATCTTCGTCGTTGTTGGAGGAACACGGTGGGGATTATGTGGAAGTTAAGAGGTTCAAAGAAGCGAGAAAAGTTTTTGCCATTGAAACAATGAGAATATGGAAAATTGCATTGCCCATAGTTTTTAATATTTTGTGTCAATATGGTGTTAACTCTATCACCAACATTTTCGTTGGTCATCTGGGTGATATTGAACTCTCTGCTATTTCTCTCATTAACTCTGTCATTGGCACTTTCGCTTTTGGTTTCATGGTTTGTTTCTTTTTCCCTCATAAGTGCATAACATAAAGTTCATTATTTATATTTTTTGCTTTTCATTGTACCCATTTGAGTTATATCTAAACCCTATTATTTGTTTATTATTTTCTTGAGGTGGTGTTTAGTTTAGTTTCACGAAGGGGAAATTTAACCAGATATTACTGTTGATTTTTTGTTTAAAATATATTTTAAGCTGATTTCTATTTTCATACTGTTTTTTTTGTGTCTGTTAAACTATAAGCAAATGTTTTCCCTTATTTGATTTTAGCTTAAATTTTGTATTTTTGTTCATTTTTGGGTTTGGTTTCATTTAGTTTCTCACTGTCCTTGTTGAGTTTTATCTTCTTGAATAAGAAGAACCAAGGAGGATGGGTTTTTACTATAAATGTAAGCATTTAATGGTTTTAATAGTTCTATTTGTTTATTACAGAACATGTAAGAAAGAGAAAGACATGATCTTGTGTATGTTGGCTTATGTTAATTATGAAGATGCAGAACATTTGTAGTGCATTTCATGTTTTTTTTCTTTGAAACCGTCGGTGTTAGTAATTGTTTGTTAGGTTAGCATTTTTTCTCTTTTGTCTGGATTTGTGTATTTCATGTTATCTTAATGGTAAAATATGATTTTTCAGGGTCAAAAGTTGCATTTGAACTGCTAATTGATTTTGTATTTGCTTTCTAATTGGTGTTAAATCTATTAAATGTTGTATTTTTAAGGACAAGTTTTGATGTACTATGCTAAAACTGTAGTTAGGTATGGGCAGCGCAACCGAGACGCTATGCGGTCAAGCATTTGGAGCTGGACAGATTCATATGCTTGGTGTTTATATGCAACGGTCATGGATAATTTTATTTGTGACAAGTATTCTTCTATTGCCAATATACATTTTTGCTGCTCCTATTTTGAAACTTCTTGGCCAACAGAAAGATATGGCCGACCTTGCTGGAAGTTTCGCACTTTTAGTAATTCCACAATTTATCTCACTTTCCCTCAATTTTCCAACCCAAAAGTTCCTTCAGTCTCAAAGTAAGGTTAATGTCATTGCATGGATCGGGTTAGTGGCTCTAATTATGCATATTGGGTTGTTGTGGCTCTTGATTGATGTGTTAGATTTAGGCTTAAACGGTGCAGCGATTGCATTCGATGTCACGAGTTGGGGAATTACGCTGGCTCAACTTGTTTATGTGGTGGTTTGGTGCAAGGATGGATGGAATGGACTGTCATGGTTGGCTCTTAAGGATATATGGTCCTTTGTTAGGCTATCCATTGCGTCGGCTGTTATGCTTTGTCTTGAAATTTGGTATATGATGAGCCTCATAGTTCTTGCTGGGCACCTTGATAATGCAATTATCGCTGTTGATTCCATTTCTATATGGTAAGATTATGGTTGCAGTTTCATTTTGCATTGTTGTAAATGAATACAATATGATTTCATTGAAGTTGAGAAATTCTTAATGAATTCTCTTTTTATTAATTCTTTGCAACTAAAGGTTTGAAATTGTTGAGGGGAACATGTTAACTACATAAACTAAGACAAAAGTTTCTATATAATAGTTTTTAGTTTGATAGTAGTAATCAATTGTTGAAATTATGGATGTCTTGTAACCTTTTGCTAATACATTCAATGGTTTTATAGCATGAATTACAATGGATGGGAAGCCATGATATTCATTGGAGTAAATGCAGCTATAAGGTATGCAGCCGAAAGTTATGTTTTACAGTTCTTAATTGTTCCAATTTATGATTGATGAAATTCCAAGATACCTTGATGCTAAATTCATTATTATGAGTTTGATGATGTTATGTGTCTACTTGTTATATATGTATAACAACTTCTCATTATTAACATTGGAAATATATTGATATAGGTTTTTCTATAGTCATGTTTGTTTCATTTTCACCTTTGTATTTCTCTTGTTTTTCAGTGTCAGGGTTTCCAACGAACTTGGACTTCGACATCCAAGAGCTGCCAAATACTCTGTCTACGTGACAGTCTTTCAGTCTCTTTTGATTGGAATATTCTTCATGGGTGTTATTTTGATAACTAAGGACTATTTTGCCATCATTTTTACCAATAGTAAGCCTTTGCAAGCGGCGGTTGCAAAACTAGGAAACCTCCTTGCGGTGACTATGGTTCTAAACAGTGTTCAACCAGTGATTTCAGGTGTAAATTCGTTACCATTTTCACTGTCTACTTCGTGAAGAGTAACATATCATTACCTTAGCTTATCTCCTATTCACCAATTTGAAATCATTCTTACAGGTGTTGCTGTGGGAGGTGGGTGGCAAGCCTTGGTGGCTTACATCAACATAGGTTGTTATTACTTGTTTGGGCTTCCACTAGGGTACCTTCTTGGTTATGTTGCAGAATTGGGGGTTAAGGTAATGTATTATTCACTTTTCTATTTCTATGTTTCTAAACCTTCTCACAAAACTTCATAAACTTAGTAAAACATACACTTTAAGGGTCTCTATCCTTCTAGTTTATTCTGTTACTATTTCCACTAATAAGATAAACATTAGAGAAAGTATTAGATAGTAAATGGGTCCTTATTTGTTTGCTGTTGAGTGAATGTTGATTCCTGGTTTAATGCCTCTTATTGATAAACTTCTCTGTCCAAAGACTCATTGACCGATTATTTTTTCCTGTTTAGGGACTTTGGGGAGGTATGATATGTGGAATTCTCCTCCAGACATTGCTGCTCTCAGGGATACTTTACAAAACCAATTGGAATAAAGAGGTAGGCAATACTTCTCATTCTAAGGCTCATGTTGGATTTTCTTTCTCCGAGTACTACAGAAAAATGATATTGATCACACTTTTTATTTCTTTCTTATTCTTAACCTTTCTCATATGATATAACTAGCTTCAATCAACTCACAAATTGTCATTGATTCCTATCACTTAACTCTTTTCAACTGTAGGTGGATAATACAACTGCGCGCGTGCAGCAATGGGGTGGACAAGCCGTAAAAGTTGACAGCAATGGGGCGGACAAGCCATAGAAGTTAACAAAACATTCACTTCTGCATAAAGTTGCATATATCTCCCACTTCCTATTTGTTCTTAGTAAAATTAGGGACAATGGTCTGAAATGTCCTTTCTGACCATTTTTTCATTGTAATGTAGTAGCTAATTTCTTTCAATTAGGTACAGGACATAATCTATCTATGTGTTGTGTTGCTGCTGAGAAGCGGTGAAGACCAAATAACACTCGTATTTTTTCCCAATTTTTTTCTCTTCTCTTTATTGTATTGCGGTACTAGACTAATGAGAAAATGATTTTTGCCATCAATATATGCTGCTCCATATTCATTAATATATGCTTAGTTTTGATAAATATAGCAAGGGAGAGTTTTTTTTTTTATCAATTGAAAATAAACAGACTAAGGTCTTAGCCTGATACTTTCTTAAAGCATTGCAAGAACACAATGAGAAAACCAATTACTCTCGGCTTCGCCAATCAATTAACACATTCATTTTATTCTCTTAAATGTCTGTTGATAAACAATAGGCCAAGCTCTTTTTCGGTATATTTGAAGGTGGACAATAAGAGGAGTAACAGGAGCACAGGGAGGATGCTTGGATGATTTGTTACCCTAAATATGAAGAATACGTGCCATTTTTTAATGAATTTCTTAACCAGTACTTGTCAAAAATAGATATATGAAACGATTCTCAAGGGCAAAATGTGAAGCTTTCTGCACAGTGATAGTACTTAACTATGGCATGGTATTTATAGTTGGTGAATGAAATCTTGTGTCATAAACTCTTCCCCATTTGGAAATTGATAAAAACATGTCTTTGCTACTTATTTCCTGTCATGATTTGGAAATTGTAGGCTATTGTCTAAACACTTATTTGTCTGGAAAATGTTGATACTTACATTGGAAAAAATCAACCTTAATTTGACCAAGTCACATGAGTAAATTTAACCCTGTCAATATAGGTCTTGTTTATTCCAGATTTTCCAGCCCTTAACTATATGTGATCAAACCAAATAGTAAGATGTTATTCAAGTGTTCAAGTAGATGGTATGAAACGACTAATGTTCCCAACAGAGGCTGCCATAAAAAGAAAACCAAGGTGAAAGTGCCATTCTCGCGTCCCAATGAACTGAGCTTTCTTGTTGATGTAGTTTCCTGCTGTGATTTTGCTCAACGCAGTTCATACACGGCTTATTTGTTTTTGTTTTGAAATTGGTTTTGATAAATTATTGAAGTAAAAAGCGAGTTGAATGAGAAATGATTTATATTTGGACTTATGCACATAAAAAAGAATCAAACGACATATTTCAAGATGACAAATCACTGTTGAAGGTAAAAGCTTCAAATCCCAACTTAAGTTTCCATGTTTGGAAGCTTATTACTTAGGAGGATGAATCTTGCAAAAGTAGTCATTAAGGTTGAACAGTTTTAAACTATTGTACTTATTAGTTACTCATGATCAAGAAGATTTGTTGGTAAGTCTAGCAGAGGGTGCTACTCTAGGAAAGCATGTCCTTGAAAATCAGCAACACCAGAGACTTATGCTTCTCACACACCCTCTCTTCATCTAGCAACAAGATGAATTGCTCAAAAAGCTGAAGCTTGTTCCAAGTAACAGAAACCTCACAGATACAACAACCTGCAAGCCACTTATGTTAGATTTAAGCATAGGTTTCGTGGGGATATAATATATCGTAAACTAAGCGTAGATGTATGCATATATCTTGGTCTCTTTCTGTGAAAGGAAAGCTTCAGTCAATGACTGAATGTTTATTCTCCTAGCTTTGTGATATTGAAGAAATCTATAATGATTTTAAACAAATGAAACTGAAGATAAAAGGTTAAACATTCCAAATAACCAAATATGTGTGTGGATGAATGAGTGAAGAGTGAAAGATTGTGATAATAGGTTCTTCAAAATCAAAGGTAAGGGGTCAAGTGAGTGGTTGTTTTGTTGGGTATCTATGTTCTGACTAAAGTCCCACATCGCCTAATACATAAATAAAACTGAGCAGCTGGCTTATAAAAAGAAAGGACCTCTAATTCTGAAAATCACGGAGCCGTGTGATGATGACAGAGCGAACTATTCTTTCGCCTTTTACTAAAGAATACCGTGTCAGCGTCACAATATGCGGCATACGCTAGTTTTTGAAAGAGTCCTCTTTATTAAGGGCTCTGCAATTTTAGTTCAATATTATTATAATCTGTTTAAGTTATACATATTTTAGAAATAAATTTTTATTCAAAAACTTAAAGAGAAATTTTTGATTAATTTTTTGTTTATTATTATTATTTTGTTTAAGTGATATGTTTTAATAAAGTAAGTATATAAAATAAATTTAGTAATTGAAAAGTTCAATATTTTTATGATTTGTTTTAGTTATACATATTTTTGAAATAAATTTTTACTCCAAAACTTAAAGAAAATTTTTTTATTAAATTTTTTGTTTATTATTATTATTTTGTTTAAGTGATATTTTTTAATAAAGTAAGTAGAAAATACGTAAAATAAAGGCTTAAATACACTTTTGGTCCTCTAACTATTTTCAAGGTTTCACTTTGGTCCTTTAACTATTTTTCGCTCCGATTTGGTCTTTAACTTTTCTTCCGTTAATCAACTTGATCCCTTCCGTTAACTTTTAACCTCAAAATTATAAAGTGGACCAACATTGTACGTGGTCCACCAAAAACCTCATTTAATTTTTAAACTTTAACCATTTGATATTTTTTTGATAAAAAGAGTCATCAGATTTTGTTGGTCTATTATATGAAATCATGAACCACCAACACCTAATATTATTTTAATTTCCAGATAATACAATTGCTTCATCTTCTTCATCACTAAATTCATCATCAAATCCAGAAAATAAAATTTCCAACAAAAAAAAATTATGAACTCATTAAAAACATTTACCAACATCAACATCTCATCACCCTCCATCACTTGAATCCAAATTTCTCATAATCTTCTTTCTGCTCCTCCCCAAAACCTGAACAATTTCCTTCACCTCTCTCAAATTTCGCACCACCCTAAACCCAAAATCAAATAGCAAGATCTTCAATTTAACTTAAATCAAACCATGGATGTAATAACAAACAAAGAAAAGAAATAAATGGAGAAATTGGAGTGAGGGAAACACGTTAGCAAAATCCATGGATGAATTTAGTGATGAAGATGATGAAGAAATTTATAATTTCTGGGTTTGGATAGAAGTTAACGTTTTGTTGGAAAAATTTAACGGAAAGGACCAAGTTGATTAACGGAAGAAAAGTTAAAGGACCAATTTAGAACGAAAAATAGTTAGAGGACCAAAGTGAAACTTTGAAAATAGTTAGAGGACTAAAATTGTATTTAAACCTAAAATAAATTTAGTAGTTGAAAAGAACACAAAGCGTGAAGGGGTGTAAGTATCAAACCAATGACTTGATGAAAGACTTAAACATCATTTTGAAATTTTGGTTTTAATTCCTGTATCGATTTTTGTTCTAAATAAATCTCTAAATTAACCAATCTTTTTGTTTTTAATTCTTAAAGTTAAAATCCGCAGGAAAATTCTTAGAAAAATTTACATAAAACTTATGAATTTTCCTGCGGATTTTAGTTTTATGGACTAAAAACAAAAAAATTGAGAGACTTATTTAGAACAAAAATTGATACAAAGACTAAAACCAAAATTTCATATACATGCAAGGACGAAATTCATAGTTAAGCCTTGATGGAATAATCTGAAACAATTAAATTCTTTTTTTTTGGTATATAAGCTAATAAAAAGAAGAAAAAAAAAAAAACTAAAAAGAAAGATTAAGCACGTGGGAAGAAAGTTCCCATTGCGTCATTCCTAAGAAGTTCACGAAGGTCTTCTGGAGGAGATGGATGATTCAGGAGGTCGACATCTGATGATGCTCCAATTTTAGCAAAAAAGTCTGCACATTGATTCCCTTCTCTAAGTGTGTGGTGTAGAGTACCATTGGTTTGAGATAGTAACTGCTTGATATCCTGGATTAACACAGCATAAATATGATACTTAACTTGTGGACCTTTGATGAGGTTAACACATAGTAAAGAGTCAAAATAGCAGACAAGTTCATCGATATTCATGTCTTTGGCCAGCAAGAGACCCCTAAAGATAGCAGTCAGTTCCGCTAGCAAAATGTCAGATGATCCTTGAATAGAGCCTGAGAAGCCTGCAAGATAATGAGCCGCCAAATCTAGCTCGAACAGGAGTACCGAGACAACTTCCATCCACATTCAGAATGGTACAAGAAAAATTATTATTGTTCCACCTGATATGTCTATCTACTAAATAATTATCACCAAACCTAAAAATAAAAAACTCAATAATTTTTTTCTCCATCATCCTCCAACTAATATTTTTTTTTCTGTATTTTTGGTGATGAATTTGGTGCATATTTTTATGAATTTTATGGGTTACGTTGGATTATGAGTGTGAGGAAAATGGTGATGAAGATTAATATTTTTTGATAAAGATTTAACGGAAATGACATTTGGTAGGCGAAATATAGTGAAGGGATTAAATGTAGCATAATTAAATTAAATATTCAATTTAGCGGAAAAAATTACTATTTTGTCTAATCTTTTAATTTTAGCCTATCAAAATAACCAAAAACATCTGTCAAATAAAATACCATTTTTGAGGGGTCTTATAGTAAATTAAGTAAAACTAAAATATCGTAAAAGTTGTTATAAATGAGCACAAGGAGTCATTGCAACGTCGACTAAAAATGCATTTCAACGTACACTTCGCAACAACTTCTGCGTTAATTAATTTAAGCACACATAATGTGTGTAGCTAAAAACCACTTCACAACACAACTAACACACACAAACAAGAAACAAGTGATTACATAAACGATTCATCGCTTCAAATTTGTTGCAATTCAACTAAATTCTTAGTACTCACAACAACATCAACAACAACACGTACTTGTGATTGACATGGACTCTCCTCTTCTCTACAGTGTGACGGAACCTTCGTCGTTGTTGGAGGAACACGGTGGGGATTATGTGGAAGTTAAGAGGTTCAAAGAAGCGAGAAAAGTTTTTGCCATTGAAACAATGAGAATATGGAAAATTGCATTGCCCATAGTTTTCAATATTTTGTGTCAATATGGTGTTAACTCTATCACCAACATTTTCGTTGGTCATCTGGGTGATATTGAACTCTCTGCTATTTCTCTCATTAACTCTGTCATTGGCACTTTCGCTTTTGGTTTCATGGTTTGTTTCCTTTTTCCCTCAATCATAAGTTTTTAACATAAAGTTCATTCTTTTCTTTTTTGCTTTTCATTTTATCCGTTTGAGTTGTTTTTGGATTATATCTAAACCCTATTGTTTGTTTATTATTTTTTTGAGATAGTGTTTAGTTTAGTTTCACGAAGGTGAAATTAAACCAGATATTATTGTTGATTTTTCTTTTAAAATATATTTTAAGCTGATTTCTATTTTCATACTGTTTTTTTGTGTCTGTTAAGCTATAAGCAAATGTTTTACCTTATTTGATTTTAGCTTAAATTTTATATTTTTGTCCATTTTTGGGTTTGGTTTCATTTAGTTTCTCACTGTCCTTGTTGAGTTTTATCTTCTTGAATAAGAAGAACCAAGGAGGATGGGTTTTTACTATAAATGTAAGCATTTAATGGTTTTAATAGTTCTATTTGTTTATTACAGAACATGTAAGAAAGAGAAAGACATGATCTTGTGTATGTTGGCTTATGTTAATTATGAAGATGCAGAACATTTGTAGGTGCATTTCATGTTTTTTTTCTTTGAAACCGTCAGTGTTAGTAATTGTTTGTTAGGTTAGCATTTTTTCTCTTTTGTCTGGATTTGTGTATTTCATGTTATCTTAATGGTAAAATATGATTTTTCAGGGTCAAAAGTTGCATTTGAACTTCTAATTGATTTTGTATTTGCTTTCTAATTGGTGTTAAATCTATTAAATGTTTTTATGGGATTAAAACTTGTGGTTAAAACTGAAACCAGGTTGTATAGAATCTGGATATGTTAACTAAATGTTGTATTTTTAAGGACAAGTTTTGATGTACTCTGCTAAAACTGTAGTTAGGTATGGGCAGCGCAACCGAGACGCTCTGCGGTCAAGCATTTGGAGCTGGACAGATTCATATGCTTGGTGTTTATATGCAACGGTCATGGATAATTTTATTTGTGACAAGTATTCTTCTATTGCCAATATACATTTTTGCTGCTCCTATTTTGAAACTTCTTGGCCAACAGAAAGATATGTCCGACCTTGCTGGAAGTTTCGCACTTTTAGTAATTCCTCAATTTATCTCACTTTCCCTCAATTTTCCAACCCAAAAGTTCCTTCAGTCTCAAAGTAAGGTTAATGTCATTGCATGGATCGGGTTAGTGGCTCTAATTATGCATACTGGGTTGTTGTGGCTCTTGATTGATGTGTTAGATTTAGGCTTAAACGGTGCAGCGATTGCATTCGATGTCACGAGTTGGGGAATTACGCTGGCTCAACTTGTTTATGTGGTGGTTTGGTGCAAGGATGGATGGAATGGATTGTCATGGTTGGCTCTTAAGGATATATGGTCCTTTGTTAGGCTATCCATTGCGTCGGCTGTTATGCTTTGTCTTGAAATTTGGTATATGATGAGCCTCATAGTTCTTGCTGGGCACCTTGATAATGCAATTATCGCTGTTGATTCCATTTCTATATGGTAAGATTATGGTTGCAGTTTCATTTTGCATTGTTGTAAATGAATACAATATGATTTCATTGAAGTTGAGAAATTCTTAATGAGTTCTCTTCTTAGTAATTCTTTGCATCTAAAGGTTTGAAATTGTTGAGGGGAACATGTTAACTACATAAACAAAGACAAAAGTTTCTATCTAGAAGTTTTTAGTTTGATAGTAGTAATCAATTGTTGAAATTATGGATGTCTTGTAACCTTTTGCTAATACATTCAATGATGTTTTATAGCATGAATTACAATGGATGGGAAGCCATGATATTCATTGGAGTAAATGCAGCTATAAGGTATGCAGCCGAAAGTTATGTTTTACAGTTCTTAATTGTTCCAATTTATGATTGATGAAATTCCAAGATACCTTGATGCTAAATTCATTATTATGAGTTTGATGATGTTATGTGTCTACTTGTTATATATGTATAACAACTTCTCATTATTAACATTGGAAATATATTGATATAGGTTTTTCTATAGTCATGTTTGTTTCATTTTCACCTTTGTATTTCTCTTGTTTTTCAGTGTCAGGGTTTCCAACGAACTTGGACTTCGACATCCAAGAGCTGCCAAATACTCTGTCTACGTGACAGTCTTTCAGTCTCTTTTGATTGGAATATTCTTCATGGGTGTTATTTTGATAACTAAGGACTATTTTGCCATCATTTTTACCAATAGTAAGCCTTTGCAAGCGGCGGTTGCAAAACTAGGAAACCTCCTTGCGGTGACTATGGTTCTAAACAGTGTTCAACCAGTGATTTCAGGTGTAAATTCGTTACCATTTTCACTGTCTACTTCGTGAAGAGTAACATATCATTACCTTAGCTTATCTCCTATTCACCAATTTGAAATCATTCTTACAGGTGTTGCTGTGGGAGGTGGGTGGCAAGCCTTGGTGGCTTACATCAACATAGGTTGTTATTACTTGTTTGGGCTTCCACTAGGGTACCTTCTTGGTTATGTTGCAGAATTGGGGGTTAAGGTAATGTATTATTCACTATTCTATTTCTATGTTTCTAAACCTTCTCACAAAACTTCATAAACTTAGTAAAACATAAACTTTAAGGGTCTCTATCCTTCTAATTTATCCTGTTACTATTTCCACTAATAAGATAAATTAGAGAAAGTATTAGATAGTAAATGGGTCCTTATTTGTTTGCTGTTGAGTGAATGTTGATTCCTGGTTTAATGCCTCTTATTGATAAACTTCTCTGTCCAAAGACTCATTGACCGATTATTTTTTCCTGTTTAGGGACTTTGGGGAGGTATGATATGTGGAATTCTCCTCCAGACATTGCTGCTCTCAGGGATACTTTACAAAACCAATTGGAATAAAGAGGTAGGCAATACTTCTCATTCTAAGGCTCATGTTGGATTTTCTTTCTCCGAGTACTACAGAAAAATGATATTGATCACACTTTTTATTTCTTTCTTATTATTAACCTTTCTCATATGATATAACTAGCTTGAATGAACTCACAAATTGTCATTGATTCCTATCACTTAACTCTTTTCAACTGTAGGTGGATAATACAACCGCGCGCGTGCAGCAATGGGGCGGACAAGCCATAGAAGTTGACAGCAATGGGGCGGACAAGCCATAGAAGTTAACAAAACATTCACTTCTGCATAAAGTTGCATATATCTCCCACTTCCTATTTGTTCTTAGTAAAATTAGGGACAATGGTCTGAAATGTCCTTTCTGACCATTTTTTCATTGTAATGTAGTAGCTAATTTCTTTCAATTAGGTACAGGACATAATCTATCTATGTGTTGGGTTGCTGCTGAGAAGCAGTGAAGACCGAATAACACTCGTATTTTTTCCCAATTTTTTTCTCTTCTCTTTATTGTATTGCGGTACTAGACTAATGAGAAAATGATTTTTGCCATCAATATATGCTGCTCCCTATTCATTAATATATGCTTAGTTTTGATAAATATAGCAAGAGAAAGTTTTTTTTTTTATCAATTGAAAATAAAAGACAAATAAACAGACTAAGGTCTTAGCCTGATACTTTCTTAAAGCATTGCAAGAACACAATGAGAAAACAAATTACTCTTGGCTTCGCCAATCAATTAACACATTCATTTTATTCTCTTAAATGTCTGTTGAGAAACAATAGGCCAAGCTCTTTTTCGGTATATTTGAAGGTGGACAATAAGAGGAGTAACAGGAGCACAAGGAGGATGCTTGGATGCACCATCTTTGATGATTTGTTACCCTAAATATGAAGAATACGTGCCATTTTTTAATGAATTTCTTAACCAGTACTAGTCAAAAATAGATATATGAAAAGAATCTCAAGGGCAAAATGTGAAGCTTTCTGCACAGTGATAGTAACTATGGCATGGTATTTATAGTTGGTGAATGAAATCTTGTGTCATAAACTCTTCCCCATTTGGAAATTGATAAAAACATGTCTTTGCTACTTTTTTCCTGTCATGATTTGGAAATTGTAGGCTATTGTCTAAACACTTATTTGTCTGGAAAATGTTGAAACTTACATTGGAAAAAATCAACCTTAATTTGACCAAGTCACATGAGTAAATTTAACCCTGTCAATATAGGTCTTGTTTATTCCAGATTTTCCAGCCCTTAACTATATGTGATCAAACCAAATAGTAAGATGTTATTCAAGTGTTCAAGTAGATGGTATGAAACGACTAATGTTCCCAACAGAGGCTAAAAATAAAACCAAGGTGAAAGTGCCATTCTAGCGTCCCAATGAACTGAGCTTTCTTGTTGATGTAGTTTCCTGCTGTGATTTTGCTCAACGCAGTTCATACACGGCTTATCTGTTTTTGTTTTCAAATTGGTTTTGATAAATTATTGTAGTAAAAAGCGAGTTGAATGAGAAATGATTTATATTTGGACGTATGCACATAAAAAAGAATCAAACGACATATTTCAAGATAACAAATCACTGTTGAAGGTAAAAGCTTCAAATCCCAACTTAAGTTTCCATGTTTGGAAGCTTATTACTTAGGAGGGTGAATCTTGCAAAAGCAATCATTAAGGTTGAACAGTTTTAAACTATTGTACTTATTAGTTACTCATGATCAAGAAGCTTTGTTGGTAGGTCTAGCAGAGTAGGGTGCTACTCTAGGAAAGCATGTCCTTGAAAATCAGCAACACCAGAGACTTGTGCTTCTCACGCACCCTCTCTTCCCCTAGAAACAAGATGAATTGCTCAAAAAGCTGAAGCTTGTTCCAAGTAACAGAAACCTCACAGATACAACAACCTGCAAGCCACTTATGTTAGATTTAAGCATAGGTTTCGTGGGGATATAATATATCGTAAACTAAGCGTAGATGTATGTATATATCTTGGTCTCTTTCTGTGAAAGGAAAGCTTCAGTCAATGACTGAATGTTTATTCTTCTAGCTTTGTGATATTGAAGAAATCTATAATGATTTTAAACAAATGAAACTGAAGAGAAAAGTTTAAACATTCCAAATAACCAAATATGTGTGTGGATGAATGAGTGAAGAGTGAAAGATTGTGACAATAGGTTCTTCAAAGGTAAGGAGTCAAGTGAGTGGTGTTGGGTATCTATGTTCTGACTAAAGTCCCACATCGCCTAATACATAAATAAAACTAAGCAGCTCGCTTATAAAATGAAAGGACCTCTTGCTATGAAATTCACGGAGCCGTGTGATGATGACATAGCGAACTATTCTTTCGCCTTTTACTAAAGAATACCGTGTCAGCGTCACAATTTGCGGCATACGCTAGTTTTTGGAAGAGTCCCTTTATTAGAGGGCTCTGCAATTTTAGTTCAATATTTTTATGATTAGTTTTAGTTAAAGATATTTTCGAAATAATTATTTTTCCAAAATTTAAAGATAATTCTGTTAATAGTTTTTGTTTATTATTATTTTTTTAAGTGAATTGTTTTTTTAATAAAGTAGAAGTGTTGTAAAATAAACTTAGTAGTTGAGAATGAGAAGAACACTTTCGTTTGGCCAGATTTATTTTCTCCTTTTTATTTGCTTAAACGGAATAGAGAAGTATAAATTGAATTTAGTCATATTTTTCATTAAAAGTATTAGAGAAATAAAGTAAAGAACTAGAGTGTAACACAATTTTTTCCTTTTTTACTATTTTTAAAGAGAAGAAAATAAGTCGGGTCAAACGGGGCCAAAGTATGAAGCGTATCAAACCAATGAATATATTTTAAAAAAAAAAATTAAATAATAGAAGAATGAATATATTTAAAAAAAAATATTTTTTTATTTTTTAAAATGTTATAATGACTAAATATTATTCATCAAAATTGCCAAAAAAAAAAAATTTGATTTTGTTTGATTGTTTTTGAATTTTTATTATTCATAATAATAATGAATATTGAATTTTTAATGAAAAAATATATAAAATTAGTATAATGTCTATAAAAAATGAAATTATGATTTTTCCCATAAAATTATGTTTCATAAAATATACTACCTCCGTTCCTTTTTACTTGTCGTTTTAGAAAAAAAAGACCAAAATAGGACAATGTATTTTTGCACCTAAATTTCCTATCATGCTCTTTTTTAAATATATATTATATTTTAAATCCACCAATAAATTCATACTTTTTCACAAACATTATCTATTTCCAAAAAAATTGTAACAAACTTTATTTAAAAACAAACAAAGTTTGAATACAATAAAAAGATTATATTGTTTCAACAAACAAATATTATACAAAATTTAGTCAATAAAATAAAATAGGAAGGGGATATAATAGGCAAAATATAACCTAAATTGCCAAAACGACAAGTAAAAAGAAACAAATATTTTTTTCTAAAACGACAAGTAAAAAGGAACGGAGGTAGTAATAGTCAATAAATACTAACATTTTAATTTATAAAAAATAATTATTTCTTCACATTTTTAAAAACAAATGTACCATTACATTAGAATTTTACTAATGTACTATAGAAATTCCCTTCAAAATTGAAAACTAAAATCAAATTATTTTACTTATTTCACACTATATTAATAGGGTAGAATAGTGGGAACAATATCATATCCAAGTAACAAGCATCGCTCCCTTGAAAGACACATACTAAAGATAGTTCTAGAACTTTCTGGACACGCCTAACAAAGATCACTACCCTTCACGTACACTACAAGATGTCAATAGATTACATTAGTTTCACAAATTGTCAAAGTCTTACTTGTAAGCAAGAGCCTAAAAAATGGCTATGCATAGTATTAAAGATCGAAAAAAACTCTCTTGCAAAAAGAAATGTATACCTACTTAACAACAACTTTATTTGATTTGCAAAAGTTTTCAAGAACAAAAGCTTCATTCATTAAAAAAGTTGGCATCTAATTGAAAATTACCAGAATTCACAACATATCTTCTGAGTTTTCTCTTGCATTTGTTGATTTGCATCGTCGGAGTTTAGGATATGAAAATAGAGATGAAGAACAAATTGGTTCGGCGTATAAACAAGTTGCTTTCATCTTCAGGTAATCACGGCACCACGCTTCTTCCTTTTCCTATCGAGTGTAATATGTTGATTACTTTCACAATCTAGTTAATAGTAAGAGAGAAAGAAACAATTTACATGCATAACGACGTTGTTCGATCCAATTTACAGAAAAACATGTTTAATATATGGTACTCATAAACATTGTCACACTAGTTAATTTGATTTTGTGGTAAATGTATTACTAATTTATAGCAATGAGTGATATGAAACAGTGTGCAGATCTAGCTCTCCAAATAATCAAACACATGTGGACGTGCGCGAAGAATATGCCAATGCATTTCGTACGGAGTCATACATAGAGTTTTGGACACGTGTGGTTGCATATTCCAATGATGAATGCCGTTCTCGTTTGTCAAGAGAAACTACTACATCAACCCGTCTTCCTTCATACCGTTTATTCGCCGAACACCTCTTGGATCCTGATCAGCCCACAGTTACTCGAATCTTGGCACAAACCAAACTTCAACCCGAAACCAAATCTCTCTTATCGGATTATTTTTCCCACACCGCTAATGCCTCTCTACTTTGTAGCCAGTTGTTAAAAGACATTGATGGTGTGCGTGTAAAATATAGATCACTTAAAACCATTCTTCAATATGTTCCAACTATTAAAGTTCCTTCTCCAATGGTAGCAACCCATTTAATTGAGTTTTCATCGTGTCAATGCTCTGAATTACAAAAACAACTTGAGTTAAGTCGCGATAACTTGCGAGCCAAGCTACAAATGGTTACTATACTTAAACATTGTTCAACTTGTGCTGTTGTGGTAGTAACAACTTCTCTTGTTGTGTTAGTTGTGTCTCATGGCCTCGCATTGCTCATAGCTATGCCGGGACTAGCTATAATGAATCTGGCTTCAAAAAGGAAGCTAACTAACGTGACGGCTCAGCTTGACGCAGCCGCCAAAGGTACGTATATATTGAACAAAGACTTAGAAACAACGAGTCGACTTGTGGCTCGGCTAAATGATGAGATGGAGCATATAAGAACAATGGTCAAGTTTTGGGTTGAAAGGAAAGGTGATAATATTCAAGCTGATGGGGAAGTGGTGCGCCAATTGAAGAAGAACCAATGCAATTTTAGTGATCAATTAGATGAGTTAGAGGAACATTTGTATTTGTGTTTTATGACTATTAATAGGGCTAGAGATCTTGTGTTGAATCAGATCACTGCTTTAGATTGATTAACTATGAACCAATATATTATTTCACATTCTATTCATGATGTTGATTTAAATTGATGTAGCAGATACTTAGTTATATTAAAATTAAGCAGCTACAATAAAATTATTTGTCTTTAAGTGTTTGTAAGTTTTTGTTCATATATGTACTTCATCTATAGTAAGTACAAAATTTGCATCCCAACAAATCAAAAGCTTGCTTGCCAGCAAAATACATATGTACTTCATTTGTTTTATATTGAGTGTGTGCCATTTTAACAAAAACAAATTATTTCATAACAAATGACATTTGCTTATAAGAAAATTTAATGTTCAAAAGTCATAAAATAATAAGAACTCATTATAAACTTTACTTTAAATTTCCTAAATTATTTATTTTTATAATTTAATTAATAAAATATAAATAATTAATTCAATCAAACAATTTTATATCATCATATCGTGCCATATGATTTAAAACATATTAAATCAAAATTGAATAGTTTTAAAATTTGAAAATCAATTTCATAAATCAATAAAAAATAAATGACCAAAACTATAATTAAATCTAAAAAATAATTTGATAGTGTACTACTTCCTCCGTCCCATATTATAATAGAAAGTTGATCAAATAAAATTAATGTATCTGTACTAAATTAATAATCAGATACAAGCTATCTTCATTAATCCTAAAAAATTATATTTCACTTTACATTGAAAAATTAATCAATAGTTGATAAAAATAAAAATAATTTGATAAAGTTACTAGTTTTATTTTATTTTATTCAGTTTTCTATTTAGTACTCTTTTTTCTATAAAATTTGAGAAAAATTGGCTTATTATTTTTTCATCCATTTTAATTTTCCCTCTTAACTTCACAGTAAAAGAAGATAATAATTTCTTCTTCTCCCTTCCACGACGACACACACCACAAACCCTAAAACCTCTAACTTTCCCAATTTCATCCCCTTTTCATCATCTCACTTCATCTCAACTCCACCAATTCAATTTCTTCCTCTCGGAAATCACCAAACAACATCACAACCAACATTTCCGATACGTTAATCGCCAATCAAAATCTCACTCTCTGGATCGCTGTGACCAGATAGTACCGAATCGAAAATTTCAGGTTTTTAGGTAAAAATACGATCGATTTTGCATATATATGAATTTGTGCTTTTTTTTAATATTAGGGTTTGCGTTTTTAATAATTTTTCAGTTGTTCCTGAAGCTTAGGAAAGTATATGATAATGATTTGTTCTGCACTTTGTATTGAATGATATGATACAATGTGATATTTTTTTGATGTGTAATGCATTGAATTTGAAATTGCAATATTATAACATAGTTAGAGTTTTTGGATAGTAGCAATAAGCTAATGGAGGAGGAAAGAATCTGATTTTGTTGTGCTTGAAAGCTCTTAGTGTTGTGTGAATCGAAAATTGTTAGGTCTCGCAATATTTTATTAGAATCGATGGCTATTACTCATTATCTTTAAATGTGTGTACTGTTACATTTTGAATTTTAAGTGTATGTTTACACTCTATGGTTTCCAATGAATAACCTTATTTGCTCTATGTAATATTGAACTATTGTACCAAAAGAAATAAAATATATTGAACTAAGTATAGATGGTATTAAATTTGCTGTTTTTTTTTTTTGCTTTAGTGTAGTGTGCTTGTTTGATGTTCTTGCAGTATGATCATTTTGTACGGTGAAAATCCAGAACAAGTTTCAATCGCTTATTACAAACATCTAACCTAAAGAATTGCATGGTGTATACTATTTGGTGATAATTAATTTGTCGTCCTGTGAAGTAAAACTTAATTTTCGGATTACACGCCTTTGTAGAAGTATAATACCATTTCTTATCTTATTTTGTAAATAAAAAACTATTTTAGCATATATGTCTGTAAGACCTAGCTCAACTAGAATACCTATATTGTTAGGCTGAACATCTTTACCACTTCGTCACACAAAAATAAATTCTCTATAAATATCTTTTTGTCATTTTTTCAGCAAGATCAGACTGCTACAGAGAGAAACCTTTCTCTTCCTTCCCTCTTCGCCTGCAACACACTCTCTGTGACAACAACTCCATTTTCCTTCCTCGGTAAGCCTCAATTCCACTAACAAAAATTATCATTTCAATTCCTATTTGTTTACATATAAATTATCAATATTCAAAATCAATTGAGTCTGTAGTTTCTGTTGATTAATTTGTGGCATCAACAAACACAGGTTTAATTTTCATTATGGATTCGGTCGAAAGGAGGGACGAAGAGGACTGGGAGTTTACTGATAAGAGGAAGCAGAGGTCAAGGAAGCATGTGAATGGTGATGAGGGTGAAGTCGATGTCGATGGTGAAGGTTCTGATGGAAGTGGAAGAAGAAAGCGTTCTGGTAAAGGTGATGGTGATGATTACGATTCGCGGTCGAAGGCGGCGAAGAAGAGACAAGAGGAGAATACATTGGAGAAGTTGAGTAGTTTTTATGAGGATGGTGAGTTGGAAGGTGGGGATAAGATGGGAAGGAATGCTCATAGAGCTAAAGAGGATTTTAGGTATTCGGAAAAGAGCGAAAGTGGAAGAGAGTCGAGAGACAAGAGTCGTGGGTCTTCTGAACAGGTTAAGAGTTCTAGAAGGAAGTGGGATGAAGTTGATATTGTTAGTGTGAAGAAAGGACAGGATAGTGTTTCTGAGAAAGGTGATTTGAAGAGTGGTAAGGTTTCTGATGTTAAGCGGAGTGAGTCGAGGGAGAGGAGTGGATCTGGTAGGAATGAACATGGGGAGAATAAAATTTCTGGCAATGATAACAAGGTTGTTAAATCTAGTGGCAAAGAAGATAGAAGAAGTGATTCTGAGAGAGGTAAGAGTAAAGGGAAGTTAGAAACAATAGATGATAGGGTTGAGAAGCCTAGGCGTCATAGAACGCCGACTGGTTTTGATGTGGCTGAAACTTTGGAGAAGCCAGGAAATGCAGATGAGGATGGTAATGTGCGAGTTAGGGATAAGAGTGTTAGAGAAACCAGTAACTCGGCCAGATCTAGGACGCCGGAGAAGAGTGGAAAACGGCATCAGGATACGGAGAATTCGGAGATGGATTTTGAAAAAAGTGGTAGTTTTAAAAGAAAGGAACTTGAGAGTGATGCTTATAAAGATGATAGATCCAAAGGAAAAGATGAAACTTGGAGTGATAGGAGGAAAGATCGGGAAAGTTCTAAAGATAATTGGAAAAGGAGGCAGCAAAGTAATAGTGACAGAGATTCAAAGAATGAGGATGGTGCTTTTGATCACAGCAGAGAGTGGGAGTTGCCCAGACACGGTTATGACAGGACGGACAACGAAAGGCCGCATGGTCGGTTAGGTAGTAGAAAAGATGGACTTAGGGGGGAAGCTGTGAAAACAACAACGAAGTTTGGAATTTCAAATGATAATTATGATGTGATAGAGATCCAGCCAAAGTTCGTTGATTATGGAAAAGCAGATTCTGTATCCAACCTTAACAAGAGAACTGAAGGTAATCAACAGTTCAATGCTAAATCAGGCAGTAATCATGAAGAACGGACACATCATCAGGAAGAAAGAGCAAGAAAGAGTGATTTATCTGGTTCTGGGACATCTAGTGAAGATCAGAAGGAGAGATATGCTGATGATGACTATGATTTTTACGGTGGAAGAGGAAGAGGTCAGAAAAGCGTCACAAATTCTCGTGGTACCGGTAGCTCACAGTCTCAATATGGAAACCCGGATTCTGGATCCTTTAACAGAGGTGGTCCACCAGGAATAAAAGGAAACAGGGTTGGTAGAGGAGGAAGGATTAGACCTCCTGGGAGAGACAACCAGCAGGTTGGAATGCAATTGCCAATGATGGGATCACCTTATGGCCCTCTTGCCATGGCACCGCCCGGACCAATGCAGCCTCTCACCCATGGTATGTCACCTGGGCCTCCAATGTCCCCTGGAGTCTTCATGTCACCGTTCAACCCATCTGTTTGGGCTGGACCTCGAGGTGTTGACATGAGTATAATGGGTGTTCCACCCGGAGGTTCTCCTGTGCCTCCAGGTCCAAGATTTAATGCTCCTAATATGGGGAACCCACCAAATCCTTCAATGTATTTTAACCAATCAGTCCATGGCAGAGGGATTCCCCCAAGCATTTCTAGTCCTAGTTTCAATCATACAGGACCCATGGGTAGAGGAACACCACCTGATAAAACTCCAGGGGGATGGGCTCCACCTAAAAGTAGTGGAAGTATGGGTAAAGCTCCTTCCAGAGGCGAGCAAAATGATTATTCTCAAAACTTTGTTGACACTGGTATGCGGCCTCAGAATTTCATCAGGGAGCTTGAGCTGACCAATGTTGTAGAGGACTATCCTAAACTTAGGGAGCTTATACAGAAAAAGGATGAGATTGTGGAAAAATCTGCATCCACTCCCATGTATTACAAGTGTAATCTGAAAGAGTTTGAACTGGCTCCAGAGTTCTTTGGGACCAAGTTTGATGTAATTCTTGTGGATCCTCCATGGGAGGAGTATGTGCACCGAGCGCCTGGTGTTGCTGAACACACGGAGTGCTGGACATTTGAAGAAATAATGAACCTCAAGATTGAGGTAAGCCATTATTATGTTTTTGAATACTTTCTTTTATTAGCCTTATTATCTTTTGAATTCGATATCTGATTTGTTTTGTCCTTTTCTTAAGGCCATAGCAGATACTCCTTCTTTCATCTTCCTTTGGGTGGGTGATGGTGTAGGCCTTGAACAAGGCCGTCAATGTCTAAAGAAGGTACGCTATTTAGGTGTTGCAATTGTTAATGGCATTTGACTTTAATCAATGGTTATGGTTCTTATATCTTTATATATATTTTTTCTTAATTGGGACTGGGTTTCTACAGTGGGGATTTCGTAGGTGTGAAGATATATGTTGGGTGAAGACAAATAAAAGTACTGCAACTCCAGGACTGCGGCACGATTCACATACTTTATTTCAACATTCAAAGGTGAGTTAAAATTTATATTTTGTATTATTTGTACACCAGCAAGTTGCAGCTTCATTTCAACATATGAGATAGTTGTTTTGACTTTTGATGTCAAATATAGTCTTACCTAAGCTGTTTGGTTTTGTGGTGGTGAAGGAACACTGCTTGATGGGCATTAAAGGAACAGTTCGTCGAAGTACTGATGGCCATATTATTCATGCCAACATTGACACCGATGTAATTATTGCGGAAGAACCTCCTTATGGTTAGTTTATCAATTATGCCTATAAAACTGACACGTCATATTACTAAATTATGTTAGGCAATATTCTGTCATATTTTCCTCAATAGATGCTATTTCAAAATAAGTATAAGCTGCAGAGCAACAAAATAAATACTGTAGATCAAAATGTGTCTCAATAATTAAACGCAGAGAATACTGGTTGTATATTACTGTTTTTGATCTGGTTTATAGGCAGCGCAGGTTTCTTCCTAACAAGGAGCCTCTTCATTCCAATAAACTAACTAAACAATTTGTAATCTCTGATAGCTCTTATGCAGCACACACTATATTGATGCCAAACAGTAACTTCCACGTGTAAAACCTGATTTCATATTTTGTCTGCCTATGTGGCACTATTATATTAGATTACATAAACTATGCTTGTTAATTATTATTATTATTATTATTATTATTATTAAAAATAAATTTAAGAATCTTAGATGACTTCCTATCATATAAATGCATGGTTTTTTGGCTTTGTTAAGGAATCAGTGATTCTAAAAGTATAATCTTTTGATCACTTTCTGATGCAAGTGGTCTGGTACCTAGTCAAGGCGCCAATCATCTGTCCTATGTATTAAGATTCCATCTTAAGCATTTTATCATAAACTGCTTTCATGTTGACTAAAAAAAGAAATGTGACATCATTTGCAGGAATATCTTTTTTGTCAAGTAGCATAGTGACCAGAATCTGTGAAAATATGGATGTCATGTTTTTTTTCTTCTTTTTTTAGTCAATATGAAAGTTGTTTATGATAAAATGCATGTTTTTTATTACGTCAAAAAAAAATGCATGTTTTTTTAAGACATACTTTAATGATTGCAATGTTTTTGCATATAAGAATAAAATGAGCTCTGCTTTAATTTCTTGCTCTGTGCTCATATACCGCAGGTTCAACACAAAAGCCTGAAGATATGTATAGGATTGTTGAACACTTTGCCCTTGGAAGGAGGAGACTTGAACTATTTGGTGAAGACCATAATATCCGAAACGGCTGGCTGACTCTTGGTAAAGAACTGTCGTCTTCAAATTTTAATAAGGAGGTAAGAAATTTGAATGTTTATATGCCAACATGACATCTGCAGTGGGGTTTTCCTATCTACCGTTTTTTAGTTAATCTTTATTTCTTTAGAAGTTTGGGTAAAATCTGCAAGATATCATCTGTTCCAGTAGGAGGTTATGACCCACTATATTTTGAAAACAGTTTCCCACCACTAGATAAGTTATAGAAAATAAACTGAGCAGTCACTTCTCCATTTTGGGCGGTGGCTGTAACTTCCTGAAATATTGGTAGATGTCATACCATAGGCCAATATTCATACTTAACACTAAAGTTTCTTGGTCTGATATAGAAGTTTTTGAACCCTATATTATTCATTTGCTCACACATAAATAATGCATTTTTATCTTTATTTCCTCCAACATCAAGATTTTCTTTTATCTTGTTTAGATAGGCACCTGCAGAGTTAGTGATCATCATTATCTTCACTACTTGATGCTGGTTATGTGTTCTCTCACTTGATTAGTCACATTGATTTTGATTTGGATAAATTCAGGCATATGTCAAGAACTTTGCTGACAAGGATGGGAAAGTTTGGCAGGGAGGTGGTGGAAGAAATCCACCTCCAGAGGCACCTCATCTGGTGGTGACTACTCCTGATATAGAGGCTCTTAGGCCAAAGTCTCCAATGAAGAACCAGCAACAAATGCAGCAGCAGCAATCAGTAACCATTTCTTTGACGTCAGGTAGCGGATCAAACAGAAGGCCCACTGGAAATTCACCTCAGAATCCAACTTCACTCGGTCTCAACCAAGACGCTTCTAGCTCAAACCCTTCTACACCAGCTCCTTGGGCTTCTTCACCTAGGGAGAGCTTTAAGGGACGTGAAGGCTCTGTATTGCCTTCGGATGATAAAGTTTTTGATATGTATGGGTTTAATGGACCACCACCAGCAGGCTATCTAGATTTTGAATCATATAGACAAATGAATATGTTGTAGCATAACTTTGAGCATAAAGTTGCGTTATTTTTTTCCCTGCCAATATAAATGGGAAGCAAGTTATTCGCAATATGTCTGTTCATTCTTTTGGTAGCGCCATGATTACATTTGTAATTTTGTTAGGGGAATAAAGAGGAAACGTTGGATAACTGTAAAATTAGTTACATTTTATGTATTATTTTATCATAAGTTCTGAAGCAATATAAATCAAATTTAATTCAAGTGTTTCCCGTGCTTATGAAAATAAAAAAAATGGTTAGGGGTACAATATGGTAAATTGGAGTCGTGTTTTTAATCAAATTTACATTTTTTTTATTGAATAGTTTTTATTCAAGGTTTTGGGGTACAATATGGTAAATTGGAGTCATGTTTTTTGAGTAGAAAAGAATGAAATCATATTTTGTATCAAAAGGGTAAGACTTAAAATACGGTTCTTGAGAAATTATGAAATTTTTGTGTAACAATACTTTTTTATTTTAAGAAATGTTATTTCAACATCAATTTTTGAAAACAAAATTTGTAAAATTTTTAAATGGTAAATGTATCTTAGCATACTAATATAGTTTATGCATTGCCATGGATGGCTAATAGATATATTAAGATTAGATAACACATTAACCACAAATTTGAACATTATTTTCCACAATTTCACTTGTTCCAATTACATATATATTTGAACATTTAAAAATCAAAGTTAATCACATTTAATTTTGTGGTTAATAAAGTTTAATATTTTGTTAATAACTATTCAAAAACAAAAAAAATACTGTTAACCACATGTGTGAACAGTCTAAACCATTTAAAAGATGTAGAATTTTGTTGTTCCGTATCTTCAAACGACATTTCTATTTTACTTTTTTTATGGTTTTATTGTCATTATAGAGAAGGAGAGGAAGGAATGAAGGATACTCAGCTTTAACAAGTGATTAACTACAATAAATATAAGCACACTACATGTAACAGTTTTCTTCTTTACTTTTTACACAATTTAAGTGAATAGGAGACAACAAAATTGGTTACACCTATGCCAATAATTGCCCACATTACAGGTAATGAACTGATAATTGGGCAAGTCTCTTTGTACTTCCTATGAATCCGAAGGTAACGATTCACTTTCTGGCTTCGGAGTTGGTGACACAGTAGATGCTGTTTCATTAGCTGCATACAAAAATCATGTTTGAAGGTGATGATCAGGTAGGATGGAAGGAATGAGAGAAAAAGAGTGCTACAAAAGACTAACCAGAAGACTGGATTTCTTGCTCGATTTCGGCTTCTTTAGGAGGGAGAGTCTGCTCCTGCTGTTGTGCAGCAGCAGCTGCCTTTAACTGCTCTTCAGTAATCTTTAGATAATCCTCAGAGCTGTATGCTCTACTTGGTTCTACCTTCCCATCTGCATTTTCAGCGATATAATCATATTCATGTATTTGACATCATGCATTTAGATTGGAAATTTGATGGGAAAATATTCTCTCATTTTATTTTTCATACTATTTAGTTTTAAAACCACTCCTTCCTATTATTTTTCTATAGCTACAGATTAAACTAGACCCTCCAGTCACTAGAGAGAATCTTGTCCCGCAACTTAACACCAATAAAAAGAAGCAAGAGATAGAATTACATTGTCTACACTATATTCAGAAATAATTGTCATTTTTCAACCATGCAGGTCATATGGCCATTCGAGATGAAGTGCTTAATAGCCACGATGTACATGTCGAAACATTTGTCTTCGGGCTCTTTGTGTTTGTGTAATTATTGATTATGCTCCATTAGATTCTTGGAACTTTTTTGTGAAAAATATAAGTATTGGATTTGAAAGAAGGAACACAAACAATTTCTGAACAGGGAAATTGCGGCAGTTGTAATAGTCCACTAGGCAGGATTGAACTAATGTCTTTTCTACAATTGGAGCTATCCCAGTTTTTTGTCTAATAAGTATATTCTTAATTCTATCTTGTCTTGCAGTCACTCTTCATTGTAACATTCTATCTCTATGATACCAATTTAGTTATTAATAATGTCATTGTGGATGTAAGCGGAAGTTCCCTATGTTCTTTCGTGGTTTATTTTTTAATTCTTGCAAACTGCAAAGCATAGATTGAGTGAGCATACATATGGCAAAAACAAGAAAGACAACCCACAGATAATACATGAAACAAATGATCAGAAATTTCAGCGCAATAAAATTCTAAAGTTCACAAGTATAGGAATACATTAGAGCTCATGTGGCGATTCAACTCATTGTATTTTTTTAGCTTCTCTTCATTTTTGTAATATTCTATTTGATGAATTTTCACAAGAAAGTAAAATATAAAGAAAAGAAAAAAAAACTTGCAACACCTCAATAACCACATCACATGGCAATTTATAGAAGTTGGGTTGGGTTTGATGAATTTGCTGGTTTAAATGACAAACAATTAACTTCAAGGTTTACTAAAAAATAATGAGAGCTAAGTAGTAAATCACTAATGACATGCAAAAGATGGAATCTTAATGTGGTAAACAAGCATACATTGTATGAGGATAAATAACCTGATCATATTTGCTATTCTAAACTGCGCAGAAAGTAAGAGTAAAATAAAATAGATACTAGATAACTCACTAGGGTCAACAGCAGTCTGAGAATTATTGGTAATTTCAGTGGCTGATGGAGTTGACGTGGTGTTGCGTACATCGGAAGAGTATGTGTTCTGTAATGGGTTTGTAATGTCATCAATGCCGATCTCCCGTTCAAGTGTACTCTTAAATTCCCTTGAAACATCCTAAAGGAGCAAAAATGTTTAGTTAAATCAAAGTTTGCATAACAAATTTAATCTAGACTTTGGACTCTAAAGTATTTAGAACCAACCTGGATCTCTCTAATGGTGGGTTGAAATTCACGCAATGTTTTTCCAAGATTTCGAGCAACCTGCATTCAACGACTCGGTAGAAAACAAGGGAGGTTAAGAAAAAAGTAAACAGGAAGAATATTTTTTTTACCACCATCACCAATAACAACAACAACAAAGTAATTCCAACTATCTGATGCTAATTTCATTCAAAAGTAATTGTCGGAGAATGTAAGATAAATCTTTAAACTGTAGCTCAGTGGTAAGAAGAGAAAGTCTGAAGCAGTTGAATTTCCAATCAAAACACAAAATTAATATTTTTTGGTAAATGTTAGTAGTAAATTGGTGACTGTGCTGATTATGCTATTTATAGTGATCAAACCCTAGACCTCCTCCTTAAAACTCTTTCGGTGTCGCTTTGATCACCAAATGAGCTACCTACTTGGGTCAGATTGTCAGATGATTGGCTCATACCAGAAAGTGATCAAAAGATTAAGCTTTTAGAATCACTGATTTCTTAACAAAGCAAAAAACTATGCATTAATTTGACAGGAGATCATCAAAGATCCTTAAATTTATTTATCACAATAAGCATAGTTTACGCAATCTAATCTTTTTTTTTCTGGTTTTCACCACCACTTTAATCTGGTTCGGGGGTCAGTTCTAGTATAAAGTGGTTTCAGCCCCCTCCATAACGTAATTGCGAGGGATCGAACCGTGATCCTCCCTACCAAGTCCAGTGACAATCACCACTAGACCAACTAACGTTTCGTAATCTAATCTTAATTACACAGGCAAATGTATACAAAATTGTTGTAAACAAACAGAAGAATGAGATAAAAACCAACCTCAGCAAGACCTTTAGGACCAAAAACCAACAAAGCAACAACCCCAATTACCAAAGCTTCAGGAGCTCCAACACCAAAGAGAGACGCATAAACCACCTTACCCTTACAACGACCCTTTCTATCTACAAAATGAGCATAGTAATGTAAAATATAATTCATGAAAAATTTACAAAACCCAAAAGAGATAATAGAAGTTGGAAGTGATTATGATACCTATAATATGAAAAAGTGGTTTTTTGGGTTTATCTGAGAAACCCAGATGCTTGAAACCATTCCAAGGTGAGAAAAGGCGTTGACCCAATGAATAGAGATGAAAATGTTGGGTTTTTGAATACGAGGTTGTTGTGGAGAGTGACATTGTACATGTTCCTCCTAGTTTAGAATATAACAACATGGTTGAATTTGAAGAACCAAATGATGACAGTGATGCTGTCATTTTGATGTCTGTCGAATGATAGATGTATGGTTGGATTGGTAGTTGCTGCTGAAGCTTTGCTTCGCACCTCGAATCCTATCTTTAATCCTTTTCCCAGAATTTCATTTCATTGGGTCTATAAAATTCTCTTTTTTTTTTCTTCTATATAAATCCTTATTATTGCTTTTTTTTTTTTTTGACACAATCAGTTTTTTTTTAACCATATGGTTATTGGAGTATGGGTGGTAAAACGGGCTGGATCGGTCCGTTTTACGGAATTGAGTTGAAGTTTTGAACTCATCTTTTTTAAATGATATATTCCGCTTAACTTGTTAAAATAATAGGACAGAATGGGGTGGATTGATCCGCTTAACTCGCTTAATATTTGTCAATTTTTATTTCGAATGAGTTAAGCAAAAAATCATAAAAAAATGAATGGCTCCTGATGATTTAATCCAATAAAATAAAATACTTATCAAAATATATAGTCAAAATATATTATACGAATAATGTGCACATAAATGAAACAACGCTTATTTATTTAGGAGCGGAGGGATCATATTATAATTGCGGCATTTGTTTATGTTAAACACAATTAAAATTGAAAAAATATTTTTAAAGGTATTGAATGTATAGATTTTGAGATGAAATTTCTTTTTAATATGTTTAATAAATGTATTTTGAATATTTAGTTAGCATTTCTCTTTTAAAAATAGACGTAATTTAAGTGGATTATATAAATCTACATGGTGCCAAAATAAAAAATTAGATGAAATGTTTAATACGGATGATGAAGTTGTATCAGTATGTATAACAACAGGTTTGGCTCCATTGTAAGCCAAAAAAAAAAACAGATTTGGCTTTCGTAAATAAAAAATAGAAATATTAAGATTTTGTATAATAAAAATAATGGCTCCCTTCCTCTCTAAACTAGCAAAAAAAGTTTTAGGTACCTAGATGGTACATTTATTGAAGTTGCTACCTAAGTAGATGCCGGTCTGGTAATTTTTTAAACTGCATATATTAACATTAATACTATAGTATCCTGCCCAAACTTACAAATTGTCAATTCTAAGCAAAACAGATAGATATCCAGGTCACAAGTCATCATAACAGTCATTAGTCCTTAATATGCAAAAATTCAAGCATAGTTTAACTTGGCAATTACTAGTATTAGAAGCATCAAGGAAAAGAACCTAGGAAGAATAATGACTTATAGAATGTATCAAATAAACTGAGCAACTAATTGGCAGTCAAACTATGAAGGCCGTATGCATGTACCAAATGAAGTCAAGGTCCTATACAAGAGCTAGTTCCGATGCGATCCAAATGTTCACAAATTCACATCAGAAGGAAAATTTATCAACCTCTTCATCTTCGTCCTCATCTATAGCATCCTCATCTTCAGTATATATCCCCAAATCAATATCATCATCCTCATCATCCATTTCCTCATCCTCTTCATCCTCATCTTGTTTGCCTTTCAAACCAGTGCTCAAGACTACAGTTTCTCCACCAGATTTCTCCATCTCCTTCCTCAGTTTATCCATGTTCTCCTTCCTGCGATTTTCCTCCAATCGTTGTTTCTCTTCACGTCTTTTATCAAGATCAGCCCTATATGCCGCATAATAGAAAAAGTTAATTGCTTAGACATTCAAGACACATACAGCCTAACCATGTGCAAAATCAAAAGTGAAATAACGGTGAAGCTGAAAAAGAAAAATATGTCAAGAGCAGATAATACTTGTAGGTTTCCATGTATTCCTCTGCACTTGCATCAACAGCTTTGAAGAAAGCTTCAATTCCTGCACCAGTAACTGCAGAAACTCCAGCTGATCTTAAATTACAGTAAAAATCATCCAGTGCCAAAGCAAGGCTCTGAGTTAAATTTCCAGTATATGACTGATCTGAATTTGATGCTGCTTGGAATGCCTCAAAATCTTTCATCCACTAGATACACAAGTTCAACAAAAGGTAAAAAGTAAAGATAAATTCAGTGCCAGATGTAAAAACAAGACAGATCACAAGTTCTGTTCAACATAACTGACATGCAATTGCACTCCAAATAGAGTAGCCGTTTTACTTTTTAGAGCAGAAACAAATAGATTCAGCTCAAATACACAAAGGAAGGAGCCCAAAACCCTAAACTTATAGGAAAATGGCTTAATCTGTCTATAACATATTAACTCCAGCATGAAAGGGAAAACTAATAACTAACAACAAAATTGACTTATTTGCTTTAACTCAATTTTGCCATATTGAATGAAATGTTAAAATACACGAAGCATAAGACCTTTTGATTAGTGTTTATCCATGCAACAGGGAGGCATAAAAACAAGCCTGAATGACAAGTAAATAAGTCAAAACAGAACAATTAAGTCCAACTCCTAATTCGTGGACAACTTAATACTACTGTTTTTAAGGTATTGAAGAAAATTTTTACTGTGAGGCCAAACCTCATTACAGTTTCGGCCAAAATGCCATTATTTATCACTCTTAATAGTTCCAAAAAGTACTTAAACATGCATCTTATCATTTTTTAGTTTTCAAGGAATTAATTGAAGCTAAAGAAAATTCATCAAAAATAAACAATACCTCCAAGGCAAACTCATGCTTTGCTACATCGACCTTGTTGAATGCCAAGATGAGAGGTAACCTTGTCTTATATAGGATACTAACAGCATAAAGCATGTTACTCATAAAAGTGGTGGGATTTTCCGCCCGAGGTGTATCAACAACATAAGTAACTACAGTGGGAAATGTGGAGGCAAAAGCTTCTGTGATGATAGCACCAGAAGCAGACCAGGTGAATATCTCAATCTGACCAGGTGTATCCACAAGAACATAGTCAAGTTGATCTGCTCGCTTCTCAATAACAGAAATCACCTGAAATTGAGGAGTATAAACGTTAGTTAAACTGTATTCGAAGTGCTTTACATTGAAACAAAACATATCAGCGAGCAAACAAATGTATTGTTAGACTAAAACAACAAATAAGGACCTAAAAATAAGTCACCGGCAATGACAATGTACACATTATATAAAATCAAACAAGCTCAAGGAGAGCTCCCCAACATAAAACATAAACTACTTAGGAGTAAAAAACTTACTTCAAAATGCAACCACAGTACATAACCAGCAATATATAGTATATTAAACAAGTGTTATAGGGATTAATAAGCAAACTTCACTGACCTCATCAAACTTGGTAGCAAACAAGTTAAGAGAAGTCAAAATTCCACCATTAGGTCCAAGGTTGAACTGCTTCATAACTTCTTTGTACTTAACAGTGTCTCTTATATCAATGTTAGCACCATAAGGTAGTGTCAAAACAGCCGGGTCGAGATTCATGACATAACCCCTCATGTTTGACAAGTGTGTATGAGCAACCAACCTATGTAGCAGTGTTGTTTTCCCACTCCCTAAACACAACAAATGAGTTAAATTCCAAGTCTTCATTCATAAAGCAAAACTACATATACAATCTATCTATCTAATATGAATAATTTCTCACCAGCCATGCCTACAACAATGATGATAACAGGTTTTTTTTTGAAGTTTGATCCAGAAGAGGATCCTTCAATGCCAAGATTCTTCAAAGACTCAGTCAGCTCCTCTTTTTGCTCCTCTTTCGGCTTCAAAGCAAAACCATTACATTCCATTATTCAGAGTCTCAAAGTCTTAAACTAGCAAAATAACAACAACGAGTAAAAAATAAAGAAAAAAAGAGTTAGGGTTTGATGGGGGACAGTACTTGAGAATTATGATTGGAATCCATTTCCATGTGGGTGGTATCGTCGGGGATGGCGTTGTTTGAAGCGTCCATTTTTAGGTTAAATGGAAAGTGGTCGGAGCAACGGTGGGTGTCCGATGAGTGGAGGAGTTACGGTGGTCGGAGTTTGATGAATTGAAGAAGAATATTAAGACTCTGTTTGTTTTGTTGAGTTTTAAAGGAAGAGTGAGTGAATTAACATTCACTAGGGTTTCAGAATGTGGGCTTCGCAATTTTTCCCCTTTTAGGGTGAGTGAATTAACATTCTATTTAAATTATTCGACTTTTTTTCTCAATTTTTATCCTTTTAGGGTGCGTTTGATTTATCATACTGGACAGCACAAGTCCAATTGTACTACGTTTGATTGTGAAACTGTTTCAGGGACTGGACAAATCGGGTGATAAGGGACAGCACAAAAACAGAAATTCTTGTCCTCCACTAAACCACAGCACAACTTTTTGTCCACAGTACAAGTGGTCTAAAATACCAAAATACATTTTTCTTCCATCAAACATCGTATAAAACAAAAAATTATTCAATATCATAAAAGTTTGTCCTGTGTTGTTTTATCTTGTGCTGTGCTGTTCTCTCTTATGTTGTTTAGTCAAGTACTTAGTGTTTAACAGATCAAACACACCCTTAATCTTATTTTAGGATAGCTTATGTGTTGTCTTTATTTTTTAACTAACAAAAACCTAATAGTTCATTTAATTTCTTCATTTGACTAGGGTCTATGATTTTATTTTTACTTTTGCAATGTGGTAAATCTTTTTTGTTTTCCTAATGAACATGAAATTATTGTTTTTATTTTTTATGGTAAATCTCCATTAAAGGAAATTTGACATCATGAAATCTCTATTTTTTATTTAAGTAGTTTGGTGGTGTGAATTGACATATTTTTGTAGATATGCAATTTTTGTGATGATTGGTTAAAAATTAAAATGAAAAAAGTAAAATAAAAATAAATCAATAAGGAGAATTATAGTAAAAATAAAACAAAGATATGTCTCGTGAGTTTAGCTCAATTGGTTGGACATATTACATGAAAGTGCAGGAATCCGGGTTCGAAGTCGAACCCATGTATGTCCACTTATTCACCTTTAAGGGGTGAATTTCTAGCTACTGGACTACCCGACCTAAAAAACAAAGACATTTTCAAAACTTGACAGGATGTGAAGAAGACACTCTTTTACCGCAAAAATATATATTTAAAGTTGAGTATGATTATAAATTTATAATGAATGAAAAAATTCTTTTCCACACATACTTTTATTTTTACATTGTGCAGATTTAATTAAACAAAATATTACTAGTATCATTTAAGAGTTCAAGCAACATTGTACATCATCATCATCATTAATAGTAGTATATGGATTTCACACATCACTTTAGACAGCTACTAAGTTAATCATCTTAATAGGTTATGCAGATACATGGACATCACAAGTGATAAAATTACGCATCACACACTTAACTTTATCAATTTTATAGTTATTACTCAAAATAATTATAGGTTTAACTTAAAAAAAAAAACGCAAGCACATTTTTAAGACAATGTCATGATTTTATAGTTATTACTCAAAATAATTTTTAGTTTGGGACGAATTTTAACATTAATAGTTCCAATTCTCTTTCAAATGCAGTTGCGGGGATTAAACCCGCAGTTCTTCGTATCAATTAACATTGTGTACGATGTCATAAATTTAGATTAAGTCTACTCAAATATTTAAATTGTTTAATTTAATTAATTATGTAGGTGTTCTCCTAGAGCACGTATGTGTCTCCGTCCCTGCTCACAAGTAACCCCTCTTATGCCACCCTCATTATCTCTTTTGTCTTGCAATGGTGTATCTTTCCTCAAACATTCTCCTTCAACTCCCCTTCCAAATCAAACAAGAAAGGAACTTAAATTCATTGACAATTAAACTCTATTTCTCTCTAGACTCTAGTTTAGAAATTTGTTGTTGGAGTTAAGTATGTCAGTAGATTATTAAATGAGTTAAGAAGTAAAACCATAAGGGATCAAGTTCTTGTGAAAGAGAAAAACACTAATACCAACAACTACTTATTTATTTTAACCGTTTTTAAAAAGTTAGAAATTGTTAGTGACATCCTTGTTTTTGGTCGACCACATACTCATATAGGATAAAAACATACATAAAATGGAGAGATTAAGATTCAAACTCGTTCATAAATAATAATCATCTTTTTTTGATTAGTGAATAAATAATAATCATCTAATAATTTTAATTTTTTCTGTCAATCAAGTAATAATTTATGAACATTTGAAAATAAATTTAAACCTGTGTGTTCAATAACTTAAATAAAACAAAGAATTATTTCCTTGGTCAATAAAATCCTAATAATTTGTACTACATGATCCTTTTAAGTTTTAGCACACCACCCGTAGACAAATCATTTTAGGCTGAAACTTTAAAATTTTATATAATATTGATGGGATTATTTTTATATACATTGATTGATAGCAACTGGGTTTCAAATCTTAAAGCATATATTATTCTTTTTTGTTTTAAATATTATGAACCACTCTCCAAGTCCAACTATCATCACTATCACGAATTTACCTGGTCACCATAGTTTGAAGTTTGAAGGAATCAAATCCAAAACCAAATCCATGGAATGTGTAGCGCCATATTTTATAAAGTTTATTTTTTTCACTGTGTTGAAGATCATTCTAATACTAAATATAATTTGATTTGATTCTTTAAAAAATAGTACATACCAACAACTTTTGTTTTAAGAGCCTAGTGATAAAACTTATTGTACTATTTCGATTCCTAAAGTTGTGTTGTGTTTGAAATGTGATTAGAATCACTTGATTTGAATTCATTCTAAACTTTATACTATTAAAGTTTTTTTTCTTTTGAACCAGAAGATGAAAAAAAAAGGCTTAAATACATTTTTGGTCCCTTAATTTATTTTTTTGTTTCGTTTTGGTCCCTTAACTATTAAAAGTTTCGTTTTGGTCCCTTAACTTATTTTTTGGTTTCATTTTGGTCCCTTAATTATTAAAAGTTTCATTTTGGTCCCTTAACTATTTTCTTGGTTTCATTTTGGTCCCTTAATTATTTTTTTGGTTTTGTTTTGGTCCCTTGAAATGAAGACCAAAGTAGTTGACGTAGGAAGAGTTAAGGGACCAAATCGAAACCAAAAAGTAAGTTAAGGGACCAAAATGAAACTTTTAATAGTTAAGGGACCAAAACGAAACCAAAAAATAAATTAAAGGACCAAAACGAAACTTTTAATAGTTAAGGGACCAAAACGAAACTAAAAAATAAGTTAAAGGACCAAAAATGTGTTTAAGCCAAAAAAAAATATACAAAGATGAGTTTTATAACTTTGATCCGCCCATTAAAATATTAACCACTTTTACAAAAATACAAGAAAATATTCTCTTCTACCGGCCAATGTTTTTTACGATGAAATTCTGGGCATTCATTTTTTATGTGTAGAAAGATCAAATTATTACTAATTTTCTTTGTAATAATGTGTTGATATGCACCGAAATATCTTTAATGGAATTCTCAGGAGAGAGGATCTAGATCAGTATTTTTACCATTTAATGTCATTGCAAATATTACAACTTATTGTCAAAAAAAAAGTTAACCTCTAACTTTTTTTTCATTTTTCTCGATAATAATGACATAAAATTGTCCCGTGAGCATACTTTAGTTAATTTTTTTAATCAATCAAAAAGCCAAATATATTAAAATAACAGACGCTCTCATTGTCCTCGATAACACAACTCAATTGGTAGGGAGATCATCATTTTATATACAGAAGTCAGAGTTCGATCTTTAAACACTTCACTCATTCATCTTATAGATGAATTTTCAGCCACTAGACTATATTACCAAAAAAAAGACACTCTCATTAGCACAGTAAATACACAATGAAGAGGTCAGATCAAAGTCAAATTATAAAGAGGAGTCCAAAAAATATATGATACAATGTCTTTAAAAAAAACACCTTAACAAATTAAAAAGTAGTAACCGAAGTTTAAACTTTATAATCTATATTTTTTACTAAACTTTATAACCCATTTACTCACTTAAATAATAAAACTCTAAGAATTATATTATCTGACAAAAAAATATAACATTTTTTTTCCATATAATATATATGCATTTTTCATTTTCTTTTTAAATAAAAATGATTTGAGACAAAAAATTTAATGTAATAAAATATTTACATTTTTTTTCTCCAATCATATTTGTTTAAAAAGGAAAATATCCATTTTTTTTAAATCAGGAAAATATCTTTTGTCAAAAACAAAAAAGGAAAAGATCTAAATTACAATAATCAAATTACTATTTTGAAAAAGTAACTAAAATTGGAAGGTGGACTTGCAATAATTTGAAAAGGTTCAAAGTGGTAATTACAAATTAGTATTTTAATAAAATTTTTTTTTGGTAAAAGTATTTTAATAATTAAATTACTATAACTATTAAATTACTATAACTATTTTTAATATTTAGAAGAATAACACTCATTGAGACAAAGACCCCTTATTCACTCTCTCTCTCTCTCTCTCTCTCTCTCATTCTCTACGCGATCTCTTTCACTGTCTTTCAATTGCGAATATTTTCACCAAAAACCACTACAAAATCCTTCTCCATTTGTCACATTTTGGGTTCTGTGTCTCTCTTTTGGGGCTCTCTCAAGGAGCTCCCAACCCGTTTCATCATAGATTTGAGCTCAAAACTACACACTCAATTTTTCACTTCAGATTCAATTCTTTGATTAATTGAAGTAAGTTTCTTCCTTTTTAACATTTTCGGTTACCCTTTTGCATGACTTCACTGTATGATCAACTTCTTAGTTGATTTCACTGTTTTCTTTGTACAATCATGTGTTGGTGGATCTGTGTTTTTCATTATCTGTTGATATTTTTTAGCTTGGGATCCTAAGAAATTTGGTGGAATTTGAGTTTATGAATTTCAAATTTTGGATTTGTATGCTAATATTTTTCTGGGTTTTGTAGGAATCTGAGTATTATAACTGAAACGCACAAAAAAAGTTGATTTTTATTTTTATTCAGAGTTAGAGGTGTTTGTTGATGATGTCATGATCTTGGTAGAAATTTATGGTCAAATAATTTCATATTTTTTCACACCCTCTTTTGGGTTAGACTTTGGAGTTAGTATATCAAGTGGGTTTTGACTTTTGAAGTTGGAAAATAAGGAATACTATATTTCTAATTTGTTTTCCTAAATTGGGTAAGTGAGAAACTATTAATATTAATTAAAGTCACACTAATGACCATTTTACAATCGGCCCTTGTTGGATTTGACCTTCGCCCGTTGAGGTTACGAGGTCAAACTCGTATCCCCGAGGTTTTGGTTGAACCGATAACAAAGTAGTGGATGTTTGTCTTTAATGTTATTTTCAGTTTTGGGAATTTTACAATTTACATATCAGATATGTTTTCGGCAATAGATGTTCAGAGGTTGATGTTTAAGTCTTTCTAGCGATGCAGTAGAGTTATCTTATTTAAAATGCTTAGTTTTAACCTTTGTCATGTCAGATTAGGTGTATGGTGTTTGCGGTAACATGCCGGGAACTAACATGCATGACTAGTAGTTATGTAAACTAAGTATGTTTGAATTATTAGCTTCTTCTACTAGAACACCTGCTGTTTATCTATAACTGAAAAAACTGCGGTTTATCACTTTAGACAATCTTGACTCTTGTGACTGTCTAATTGAGCAAGACTTAATATACATTAGTATGTTTTCCTGATTGAAAGTATACATTTTCCGCTGCTGCAGGTTTCTTGCAATAACTTTCAATATAGGATTCCCGTCTCACTTTAATGTTACTATTTTTGGAATTCGTGAATCTCCTATGGCTGGATCATGGCTTTTAAGAATCTGTCCACTGATGTGAAATGATAGATTTTTTGAACTATTATCAGTATTGTTTCAAGAAACCTGCTTCTGAGATCTCAATTTATAAACTACAAAGATGCCTACATGGTGGGGAAAATCATCATCAAAAGAAACCAAGAAGAAAGCGGGTAAGGAAAGTATTATTGACACATTGCACCGAAAATTTAAATTTCCATCTGAGGGTAAACTAAGCAGTATATCTGGAGGATCTCGTAGACGCTGCAATGACACAATTTCGGAGAAGGGGGATCATTCTCCATCTGAAACAAGATCTCCTTCACCGTCCAAAGTTGCAAGGTGTCAAAGTTTTGCAGAAAGACCCCACGCTCAACCACTCCCACTTCCTGGTCTGCACCCTTCAAGTGTAGGTCGAGTGGATTCTGAAATTAGTATATCAGTGAAATCGAGACTGGAAAAGTCCTCCAAGCCATCATTGTTTCTTCCTCTTCCGAGACCTTCATGCATACGTTTTGGGCCAAATCCTGCTGACTTGGATGCAGATGTGGTCAATGCTTCAGTCTTCAGCGATTGCTCTGCTGATAGTGATGAGCCAGCGGACTCACGTAGTCGCAGTCCTCTCGCAACTGACTCTGAAACTGGGACTAGAACTGCTGCTGGTAGTCCTTCCAGGTTGCCTCCTCAAACCATAATATGCTTCCCTATCGTACATCTTATTGCATGTGTACCTTAATTATTTGTTATTGATTTCATTGGAAAAATGTTATCTTGTCTACTTTACTCAAAAGTTTCCCTGTTTCTGAAGCTTGATGCTCAAGGACCAACCGTCTGCTGTTCCTCAAGTGAATTCAAGAGAAGTCAAAAAACCAGCAAACATTCTAAGTAATCACACACCTTCAACTTCGCCAAAACGGAAGCCATTACGCCACCATGTTCCAAATCTTCAGGTTCCGCCTCATGGTGTCTTCTATAGTGGTCCCGACAGTTCCTTGTCAAGTCCATCAAGGAGTCCATTGAGGGCATTTGGTACAGATCAGGTGTTGAACTCCGCTTTTTGGGCCGGAAAACAATATCCAGAGGTCAATTTCATTGGATCTGGACACTGCTCTAGTCCAGGTTCTGGTCACAATTCAGGGCATAATTCAATGGGAGGGGACATGTCGGGACCATTATTTTGGCAACCAAGCAGGGGTAGCCCTGAGTATTCTCCGGTACCTAGTCCTAGAATGACTAGCCCTGGTCCAAGCTCAAGAATTCAGAGTGGAGCAGTCACACCTATTCATCCTAGAGCTGCGGGAACACCGACTGAATCACCAACAGGACGGGTTGATGATGGAAAACAACAGAGTCATCGTTTGCCCCTCCCTCCTTTAACAGTTACCAATACCTCTCCATTCTCGCATTCTAATTCTGCAGCAACATCTCCATCTATGCCAAGAAGTCCAGCTAGAGCAGATAGTCCAATGGGCACCGGGTCACGCTGGAAAAAAGGAAAGCTGCTCGGCAGAGGAACATTTGGACACGTCTATATTGGCTTCAATAGGTGTGAAATTTGGCTAAAATGTTCACAATTTTATTATGGTTTTTTTTTAATTTTTCTTTCTTTCTTTCTTTCTTTCTTTCTTTCTTTCTTTCTTTCTTTCTTTCTTTCTTTCTTTCTTTCTTTCTTTCTTTCTTTCTTTCTTTCTTTCTTTCTTTCTTTCTTTCCGTACATGCATCTTAACAATAATTATTTGGTTAAAAATGTTTGTCTCTTTTAGTGAAAGTGGTGAAATGTGTGCAATGAAGGAGGTTACTCTGTTTTCTGATGATGCTAAGTCTATGGAAAGTGCTAAGCAATTAATGCAGGTAACCTGATACCTTCTAAATCTAGCAAAATTTCACGCTGGTTAATAATTCATTTTCATTTTCATAAGATTATCAAAAAAAAAATCATTTTCATTAGGTGCATCATTATATTTTCTAGCCTTGAATTTAACACAATTTTTCGAAATCTAACTACAGTATTTTATTTTTGACAGGAAATTCATTTATTGAGCCGTTTAAGACATCCAAATATTGTGCAGTATTATGGTTCTGAAACAGTAAGTTCTCTCCTTCCTTTCCTGTGTACAAAACCCACACTGACAAGTAATGTTGGCATTTAGATTCTTAAATTCACCTTATCTGCTGGCGAATGATGACAATTTTTATTTTGGATTCTGTTATAGACTGTTCATTTCTAATGTATGCATGACCTTCTATAGTTTAGTATCTGGAAGTTTACCTAATAATGATCAATATAGTAATAGAAATTTGTTAGCAATATTTGTTTTTAATTTTTATAGCTTTACTTATATAAGTTTTTAATCATCCCTTGTACAGGTAGATGACAAGCTTTACATATACCTTGAGTATGTATCTGGAGGTTCCATACACAAACTTCTTCAAGAATATGGGCAATTTGGTGAACTAGCTATTCGAAGTTATACTCAACAAATTTTGTCAGGGCTTGCTTTCTTACATGCTAAAAATACCCTTCACAGGTGAACTAAGTCATATATTAATAATTTCTTTGGTAAAAAAAAGTCATATATTTATAATTTCATTGTTTTAAATTTTGCTACTGCCATATAATGGTTACTGGTTAGTTTTTTTTCCTTCTATTTTTATAAAACTTCTGATATATCTTTCTCTGAAATTCTATGTATGCATAGGGACATCAAAGGAGCAAACATACTGGTAGATCCAAATGGTCGGGTCAAGGTTGCAGACTTTGGCATGGCAAAACATGTAAGCTTAGAGATGATAACTGTCCGGTATCCATTACATCTGTATTTAAGTCGAATGAGTTAGATATGAAAATTAGATTCTAATGCTTATTGAAATCATAAATCTTAGTTCAAAAGTCAATAATTCACAAAACAAGAAAGTTGTTATTTATTTCCAATTTCATTTCATGAGATTGTACACCATGGCTTCCACCCTTACCACACTCCCCCAAAAAAACAATGTTCCTCGCAACCAGTTCCCCCCATATTCTGATGAAATATTGATGTTTCTGGCTTCTTGGTAGCAATTAGGTAATTAAAAAATGTTATAAGAAAATGTGATGGAATACTATTTATAAGTATGCAAAAAGAAACCATGAGTAATGAAAAAAGGTGATGATATGTTTTATCTTGTAGACCATGTTCCATGTTGTCCAAAACATTGCATAATTTATCCTGTTTGCTGTACTTATAATTTCATGATTTGCAGATAACAGGGCAATACTGTCCATTGTCATTCAAAGGAAGTCCTTATTGGATGGCTCCTGAGGTTCTACTTTTATTTTTTGGTGTTAAGTTCTTTAGATTTTAATTGCATATTAGTTTTGTCACTCAGTATCCTTATATTTGCCTTTTGACAATTCAGGTTATAAAGAACTCCAAGGAATGCAGCCTTGGTGTGGATATATGGAGTCTCGGCTGCACAGTTTTGGAAATGGCTACAACTAAGCCTCCTTGGTCTCAGTATGAAGGGGTTCGTAATTCATGTATATACATTGGATTTTATATTTACGAAGACATAATATTTATCGTATTATAAACATTTCAACTTTTTAAATTATTTCTTCTTACAGCTTGATGTATTTAAGTGTTTATATAACAGGTTGCCGCCATGTTCAAAATTGGCAACAGCAAGGAGCTCCCAACTATCCCAGATCATCTCTCAGACGCAGGAAAAGATTTTGTTAGAAAATGTCTACAACGTAATCCACGTGATCGGCCTTCTGCAAGTGAATTATTGGACCACCCTTTTGTAAAAGGTGCTGCACCTTTAGAAAGACCTATTATGGTTCCTGAAGCTTCAGACCCTGTTTCTGGAATTACACATGGAACAAAAGCTCTGGTGCGTAACCTATTTTCTACATAAATTGTTTGAAACTCGTTCGTTTCACATGGAGTTCAGTTCTCTTTCATTGCATGCTAATACCAAACTGTCTCATTACCTTGTCTACATCTACATGCTAGAGGAAAATATGGAATAATCTGCTCTGATTCATGAAAATGTCATGTGAAATTTCCGTTCTTCGTGTTTTCACATTTCTCATTGTTGATTAATGTATGTGGTGTGTATATTTTATAGGCTATTCACGCTCTTGGCACTACATAGATGTATAGATTTTAATCCACCAGTCAAGATTCCAGAATATTGGGTCTTTGTGTGATATATATTGTCATTCCTTTTTATGTGTTTGTTATTATGGAAATTGTTCTTTGTATAAGGGAAAAGCAGAGACAATAGCTCGATACACAATTTAGGTTGAGGGGTAGTAGCGGGATAACGGTTGTAATGCGTTAAAGGTTCTAAGGTTTATAAATTGGAGTCCCTTTTCATTAGATCAGGTTAGAATTTTATGTCAAGAGAAGTAAGTACACACATGGAGTTCGTTGGGGGTGGAGGAAGGTAAGGCCTGAGAGACTTTTGTTATTTCAAGAGTTGTGGTAGTTATTTAAGTAGTCATGTAAATCTTGTTTATGCATCAGAATATGAGATCACAGCAAGTTTTTCTTGCATCAATGAGTGAGCTTTGTACTATTCAATCTGTATTCTATTGTTTTATTTAATAATTGCATACATCTTTGATCGATTCTCAGGGCATTGGACAAGGAAGAAATCTGTCTGCATTGGATTCTGATAAACTCTTAGTTCATTCTTCTAGGGTTTTGAAAAGTAATCCTCATGAAAGGTCTCTCTCTCTCTCTCTCTCTCTCTCTCTCTCTCTCACACACACACACACACACACACACACACAAACACAAACAAATGCACGTGAAACTGCTGACTTTGCCAGTTGTAATCTGACATTATTTCATTAATTTCCAGTGAAAACCATATTCAAAGGAATATATCTTGCCCGGTCTCTCCCATTGGAAGCCCACTTTTGAGGTCAAGATCACCACATCAGAGGAGTGGGAGATTATCTCCTTCTCCTATATCTAGCCCTCGGACTGCTTCTGGTGCATCCACACCTCTCACGGGCGGCAGTGGTGCCATTCCATTTAATCACTTAAAACAGTCAGCTTACTTTCAAGAGTGTCTTGGAAGCATGCCAAAATCCTCAAATGGTGTCTACATGAATGGCTCTACTCACCATGATCCAAATATTGACATTTTTCGTGGAATGCAAATCGGGTCTCACATTAAATCAGAACTTGTCTCGGGTGAAAATGATGCTCTCAGTAAGCAGTTTGTAAGGTCTCCTCATGCAGATCCATATGATTTTCAGTCTGTCTTGGCTGATCGTGTTGGGCGGCAGCTTTTGGGGGATCATGTTAAGATTAACCCATCATTTGATCCAAGTCCTAGCTCGCCATTACTTCACAACCACCGAACAAATGGTTTATGACATCAGGAGCTTTCCTTGACCACTACTAATCTGAACAGCTTTTGAAGTTTCCCAGCATACCTTCCAGTTACACAGATCTGTTCATTGTTATATTTGTAAGGATATAATAATACAATAAGGAGCCAGCACAAGAGAATCTGTGTAAATATAATTGCATGGTCTATTGTGGGGCAGAGAAGTGCATTTTGCATGGCTTCAGGCTTGGGTTTATGGAGTTCAATCCTTACACTTGAAGTGCTCAACAATGTCACAGCATGAAACTTTATGATCTCAAGCAAGAGGAACTTGTTTTTGTATGCAACATATTGAAAATGCAGAATCAACATGTGAGAAGCCAGGAACATAGATTTCTGTCATGTGCTTAAGATACTAGAAATGACATTGTTTATGCAATGAATGACAAATGCATTTGTAGGAACACCATATAATGCAAAAAAAAAAAAAGTTGAATTGACACAACTTTTAACTTGTAGACTATTTTTTGGGAGGTAAGACATTGTTGTACAGAAGATGGAAACTTTATTGATGGCAAGTGAAGAATTAGTAGAAACTCATGCATCTTATGTTTAATTGCTAGCTCAAGTGTATGTTACTGTCATTGTATCTTTTCTGTACATTTCAACTGTAAAATCTAAGAAATTTGATCTTGTGATCCTCTCATTGGTTAAATGTATTTGTTTGTTCCAACATTAGTGACTTTACAAGTTGCAATTAGAACTTGTGAGTTTCTAGTTATTTACTCACCACGACAATTTAAACTTAAGTAACAAAATTCTCACCACATTTTCAATATTATAGTTGAAATATTTAATATGTTGATCAGGATAAACCTTAATGATTTTTTTTGGAAATTTAAGATGCTGGTGTCATAATTCTTTGTTCACTTGGAGACTATAGCCTATAAGACTTAAAAGAATGGACATACTTGTGACTTAATTTTTCTTGCTTTTTCTATAAATTTATACATTAATTCAAGAAAATGGTCATGTAATCTTTTTTTTGTGTGTACACATATGGTCATGTAATCTTAATTGAAGTTGAAGGTTAAAATTATATTTTGGAGGTAAAAATTAATTTTAGTCAAGAACTTTCCAATTTTACTAAAATGAACCCAAACATTAACTCTGAGCTTAAAATTTATGTCCATGCATGCAATATAGGGAACATATTTTATGTCCATATATATGGTCAAGAATATTTTTTTGGGCGCTTGTTCTATCTCCTCTAGAACGACATCCGCCCTCAATGGTGTACGGTGTCGAGATACAATGTCAAAAACCACGTGTCGAAATAATACAACCATAAGGGAAATATATGACAGAAAATAGAGGTATGAAACTCCACCGCTGGTTATCGGCATATAATTTCTTAGAATACATAGATAAATGTTCATTCTATTGATGCATTCAATTTGTGACAGTCATATTATTGATGCATTTCATACACTATATATATATAGCATTGAAGAGTAACAATTCTTGGTTATTCTATTTCTGCTTGACCAAATTGATGCTGAAATCCCAGAGTTTCTTGGCCAAATCAGCATCCTTCCCATGTGGGGTTGTTTTGTACACATTACTGTCTGAAAAATACTCACCACTAACTCCCTTCACTTGTGGGTGCAATGCAACATAGCATGTTGTGGCTGCTCCCTACATTAATTAAAATTGGAGAAAGAAAAGTGAACATGCAAAACCTCAAATAGTTTCAATATTAAATATACTCAGTGTAAAATGTTTTACATTGTAAACAAATCACAGTCACTAATATGTGCGACTTTAGAAGTAGTTATGATTAAAGTAAACGTTTTTTATATAACTTATATAAAGAATCTAGTTGGTACAGGAAGTTAATACTGTACATAAATTATATTTGTGCATTACTCATTTGACAGATAATTTTCATAATAAATGTTTTTAACAACCAAAAACTATTTGACATCATAATGTCTCTGACATTTTATAACCATAGGACATACTGATTTAACTTACCTGCTGGACATTTTTCATCACAAGTCTCCCAACCACACTTATTAGACCTGAATAAAACAAACAAACACATTCATAAAACTCAGCTACTATCATTATCTGCATATTAAAACGAAAAACTAGCCAATTTTAAAGGATCATGAGTTGGTGCAGCAATTCAGTGCTATAAATTTCAATGGCTCCATTTCTTAGTAGTCATGGAAAAATAAGCTTTCACAAGAATACTTAAAATATTGAAGTTGTTCTTCATCATGTTTGTTCTTACATAATTCCTATTTCCTAGACAACATGTCAATGATTTTTCCCCCCACAAGTACGGAGCTTCCCTTCACCGAAGGTGATCTTGTTCAAAGCACTATCCAGCAGTTAATGTGGACACTAAAAGTGAATTGATAAGAACAACACATGGTACTTACCGTTCACTGTATTGTTATAACGGAAAAGATTGGTGACAATTGTTCCTGGATGAAGAGAATTTGCAGTAATATCCACTCCATCGTCCTAATCAAGATGCAGAAGTAATATTAAATATATCAAAGTTAGATTAACATGTCTGTTTCAAAAAAAAGATAGCTTAACATGGAAAAACCAAGAATGAGCAAGAAAGTACTCCAAGAAATTGGCAACCCCAGGAAACAAAAAGATGATAATAAAAATTGGCAAATGGCAACTCCAAGAAACACCTCCCTTTTTTCTAAAACCAGTCAGCAATCAACTTCTACATAACACCCTTATAACTATTTATGGCAGAGGGAGAAACATGTGGAATAAGATAACAAGCAGTTAAGAGTATTATAAGGAAAAGACAAATAATTCCACCAAAAGTATCATTTTATATCTTTTCTTGCTACGTGTATGTAAATAACCTTAAAACGACAAATAAAAAAGAACGGAGGGAGTATTGAATTATGATAAAGCACACCAATAAATAACTATTAAACCATATAACATATTAACATGTAAAATAAGACCACTAGTAAGCATACCTTGAGGTGTTTTGTAAGTTGGTTGGCATGTAAGATGCTGGCAAGCTTAGACTGCCCGTATGCACGCCAGTTGTTGTAACTGTACAAAGGGATCACATTTCCATGCTTAATTCTTCATGCAATTATGGTGAGCCAAATGTTTTAAATGTAATCAAGGATGCAATGCAAACATAATCACATGGTGTTACCTTGATTCGTCATTGATTTTGTCAAAACGGATTCCTTCAGAATATGCAAACCTGTGAGCCTCGGAAGCGACATTAACAATTCTTCCTTCTTTCTTACTTTCACGTGTTGTTTTCTTCATAGTATCCAACAAAAGATTTGTCAAGAGAAAATGGCCTGCATCGTCACAATAATTGATTAATGAAATCAGAAGAATTGCTTATTCAAAGTCTATGCATTTAAAGAAAAGGTAAAATTATCACACAAAAAAAAGAAACAGTAAAATAATAATTACTTAATGTTTTATATAGGTTGATTGGGACAGATCATAAGTGTAAATTACACAGTTAAAATTCATGTTACAATGATTAATTACAAACCATTTCTCCAAGATAGGGAAGTTTCAATGTTTATGTTGCTAGTAACTATCATTTTTAATATAAGCACATGGCCCACACTCCTAAACTATTGCCAGTGGCAAATGCTCTCTCCCCTATAGTGCTGGAAAGTTTGTGAATAATTCATATTATATGAATAATAAAAGATTAGTAAATTTAATTACTGTCACTATTAGTCATCAAATGAATTTACACAAGGAAAAACACTCAGTTGATTGTATCATACTCCTGAGAATAAAATAGTAGGTAGTATTTATCACATACCTATGTGGTTGGTGGCAAACTGTAGTTCAATGTTGTCTTTGGAAAGCTTGAAAGGGCATGCCATAATTCCTGCATTATTTCTTACAACAAACAAGAAAAATTTAGTACCAATGTGTTGAATTTTATGGTCGTGATTATTAAGAAAGCACAATTGGATGATGGACGAAAGACAGAAATAACACACATTATGAGACAGAACAAGTGACAAACAACTTCGATAAAACACAAAATACACAGTATATATAAATCTGCTAATTATATGAATAATGTAATCCCCTTTTCCTTACATCAAGATGTTCAGTGGACGACCAGAGGATTTAAACTCGGATGCAAATTTCTTAACAGAGTCCAGTGAGCTGAGATCTAACTCGATGGCATCAACTTTAGCCGAGGGAATGTCCTTGAGTATTGTTTCTTTGACATCTTTAGCAGCAACCATATTTCTCACACCCATAATCACATGAGCGCCACGCAAAGCAAGGACACGAGTAGTCTCAGCGCCAATGCCACTGGTTGCTCCTGTTACCACAATGTCCATATATCACATTAAAACAGGTACACACATCCCAAGAATTAAAATTAAGAATTCAAAGTAGCATGCATAGGTTCCAAATTTTGATTGCAGTCGCATCATGATTCTTGATATTGCAAAGAATTGCTGTCAAAAACACTTGATGTGGCTGCAATAGAGGTCACACTGCTTTTCCAAAAACCTTGTGCATATGTAATTATTAGAATTTGGGAGGCCTATACTCAACCACATGCCATCGCCCAACACTATTGGGCTTGAAGCGCGGATATAAATGGTGGAGGGCCCGTTCAGAAACTGATTGCATGCGTCCCGACAAAGTGACCCAGCGAATCATGGATAAGCTCTGATACCATCTCAGAATTGAGTATTGGGCCTAACTCAACCCTACAAAACCGGCTTGAGAGTTGAGGTTTGCACTTCATTTATAAAGACTATCTATGTCATATGTCTAGCGAATGTGGGACTTCTAACAGTAATATAATCAAGCAGACGATGTAGAAAAAAATAAATTAACAAATAAATCATGATTAATCTGAAAAATAAATTAATAAGCAAAGTAGTTCTTAAACTATTATTAATATATCAAATTAGTCCATTAGTCACTTTAAAAATAGATGAGATAATGATAGTTTAGGAACTAATGTAATATGATAGATTGAATATAGTTTAGGGACCACTTCTTGTTTTTTATGATATAAGAGTATTGCAAAAACTATTTTGGATATTATGAATTAAAAATAACGTGGAGAAATATAGATCTTTATTATCTAAAAAGCAAAACCTATGGTTATTTGATGCAAATGTAGTTACTTTCTGAAAAACTCTATGTCTATGCAATATATGGAAATCAAAGCAAGAAACGTCATTAAAAAGAGAAGTGATTTTTTTTTTTTGCATTATTAACATGTAAGTATAAAAAGGAATCATATTTTAAATCAAATTGCATAGATAAGAAAATAATTGACTAGTAGTTCATCATCTGTAGAAGCTTTTGTTTAATTAAAATTCAAAAGAAACATTTTAGTTTGCATGGAGAGATACCCTTTTAGGAAAGGAAAAGATGAGAAGAAAAAACAAAGAAAGAATAAGGAAAGAGCAATAATTAACGAACCAGTGACAATGGCAGTGAGACCAGTGGCGTCGAGTCCATGAGTAACTTGTTCAGCAGTTGAATTCCATGAAAATCCAGAAGCCCCTTTCTTACTGAATGGCCACATGATGTTGATGATGATGAATGATGATGATGCCGTACGTGTGTCACAAAAAGAAAAAGAGAGAGAGAGAGAGAGAGAGAGAGAGAGAGAGAGAGAGAGATAATGTAATGCCTGAAACTGACGTGACTCTCGCTTGTTTGCTAGATATTCGGATGTAGTTGTTGTTGTTGTATTGTAATCTTGTACACTCAACTAGTAATTAGAGGACAACCATAGAAAACACTCTATTAAGAGAAAAACGTAAAATCCAGTCAATGCCCAATTTCGTCTCTCATTATTGCTAAAATAAAAATGTTAATCGTCCAGAAGTCCTAGCTCAACTGACAGAAAATATTGAAATTGCTAGGCCGGACATCCATGACCTAGGTTCGAACCCCGGTCACTCCACTTGTGTGTGTGAGTTTATTGGTGGCTTTGCCATCTCATCTATGTATCAAAAAAACAAATGTTAATCAAATTCATTCCTACGTTGCCCACTCGCCCTCACTTAACTAACAATGTTAACTTCGATGACACGTCACGTTATCTAATAGTACTTTTCAATTTTTTTAAGTCAAAATTTATAATCCACCTATACATAATGTGGGGACTAAATTGAAACAATTTTATAAAGTTATCTATGTTATATTTGACCTAATCAGATCTATCTAAACTTAACTTAATTGGTAAAGATATTGTACCTATTGTGCTGAAACCGTAGTTCAAATTTTGATTAAGTTACCTAATCAACTTTTTTTGTGCTATTAACTTGAATATTGTGAGTTTTTTTGTATATTCATCCTTTTCGTTTTTAGTGTTGAATTTATATTTATATTAACTTGAATATACTCTATATATTTGGATGAAATAATGTTTGTCAAAAAAAAAATTGTTTAAAGGGATAGCAACCTCGATCTTTTTATCACTTCACTTCTTAAACACTTGTTTTTTTTTTTGAAAGGTTCTTAAACACTTGTTATTGACTAGTATATTCTTACACCTCAACTTAACATATCAAAAACAAGTAGATAGTAATCCAACAGATTTAAAGTTCCTAGACACTTGGACATATTCACTTGATAAAAGATTGTTATACAACACTTGTGGGCCCAACATTATTGTATATAACACTTGGTTATTCTATTTGTCCTTAATCAAATCCATGCTAAAATCCCATAGTTTCTTAGCCAAATCAGTGTCTTTCCCCTGTGAACCAGTTTTGGTTATATTACTGTCTGAAAAATATTCACCACCAACACCCTTCACTTGTGTGTGCAATGCTACATAACATGTTGTAGCTGCTCCCTACATTTAGACAAAGAGAAAGTGAACATCCAACTAGTACTAATTAGCATTACTAAGATAAGAAAAGAACCCTCTAATCTATGTTCTGTTAATGGTCCTTTTCTGGAAAGTGGAAACTACACCTAGCTGATTAGTCCAGCATTTATTGGCTGATACTGATTTTTTAACAACCAATATTTATTTGACATGTCCTTCACATTTATAAGCTCATAGCCTCATACTGATTTTCACATACCTGCTTAACATCTTTCATCACAAGTTTGCCAACCACATTTATTATACCTGTTGCAAAAATAAAACATAGCCCATAAAACTCAGATACTGTCATTATCTACATATTACCAAACAAATTTTATGCAAACTAGAGTGTGAGTGTGGAAACAAACAAACAAACAAACCAGAAAGGTAAAATGGTTGGGGAAAGGTTAGTGGACTGGAGAGACTGACACGTGTCTAACTTCCTGGATGGTTTTTATTTTTGTTGCACATTATAGATTAGATGAGTTGGTGTACAACTGAAGTGCTATAAATTACTCCCAATGTCCCCTCCAATATAAGTTACTTTAGCAAATGACACAAAACATAGGTGATTTTGTTGATTTTATGAGGGTCGGGTACCTTAACTGGTTTGAGCGAAGAGTTAAAAAAGTTGGAGGTCAGAGATTCAAACCTGGACAAAAGAGAAAAAAGAACACTAACATAACATTTTAATATTGACAGTTTAAAAAAATGTTGATTTATTGTCAAAATAAAATAAAATTGTTGATTTATAAACTTTATGACTTATTTTTCAAAATTACTTTTTATTAATGGTATGAGAAAGAGAAATTAAAATAATTGAGGACAGATAGAGAAATGTTGTACTATATTATTATTGTAAAATGATATATAAAATTAGACAATTGTTTTTTTGCTAGAATGACTTGTATTGTAGGACTTAGAGAGTACAAAGGCTTTTTTTTTTTTCCATTGGAAATATAAATTGCTCCCTCTAGGAATTTATCTCTGAACTTCCTCCTATCCAATCCATATGTTCCTCAGCTCATACCACCTAAGGTATCCTACGGGGACAGTACAAAGGCTTTTTGTCTCAATGATCATGGAAATTATGCTTCACAAGAATGCTGGTCAAGATGTGAGCTTCATATCTTCCTTAACTAAAGTCCAACTAAGTGCTTTGAAATTTTTTATCTTTCTAATGTATTTTTATAAGTCTTGTGTTTTTTAAGACCTCGGTAAAATTTTATTTTAGATATCTACATTGGTTGGGCCGGCATTGATGAATGAGAGATTGTCTCGTTGTACAATCTACCAAAAGGTTATTTAGGACAAATAACATGAAATACCCCAAAAAATAGAAGCAATGAAGAAAGTTAATACCACAACATTAGATAATTTACAGAACACATGTTGTAGAGAAAAACTCTTATATGGTGGTTAGTAAAACATTGACACGTCAAACAATCACACAACTGTGTGACATGTCAATGTTTTACTGGCTGTGACCAATGGTCACGTGACCATGTAAGAGTTTCTCAGATGTAGAAGGCTAAGTCACATAACTAGTGTAATTTCTAGACAAAACATGAATAGTATAATATATAATAGTTACCATTTATTGCACTGGTATGACGGTAAAGATCGGTGGTAATGGCTCCTGGATGAAGAGAATTTGCAATGATATTCACCTCATCATCCTGATCAAGATAGAACAACTAATGTTATATAAATCAAAGATAAATAATGTGGCAAAAGAGAAGGAGAGTAAGAAAGTAAACAGAATGTCAATAAACTATTTCACTATCAATTGCCAGATGAAATGTTGCATAGAAAACACTATCAATAAACTATTTCACTAGATAACATGTCAATTACACCAGTGTACAAAAGAAAACAACACACTTTGAAACGTCTTGAAAGTTCGTTGGCATGTAAAATGTTAGCAAGCTTTGACTGTCCATATGCACGCCAATTGTTGTAACTGTATACAAGGAAGCAAACAAAGTTAAATGGGAATAACATTTCTTCCGTCGATGTGTGCAAAAGGTGCCGAATCACGTAAATCTCCGTGTTATCCACTGCTTTCTCTACAGTGTGCTTATGTGTATTGCATCAAGGCATCACGGGTATGAGGGTAAATTTTTATGGTGTGTGCTGTTTTCATCAACAAGTCCAACTGCATCTGAGTTGTGCATAGGTACAGTCTACAAGACTACGAAAATAGCCGTGTGATCAAAATCATTTCAATAGGTTTTTTGTGTTGAAAGTTTAAGCTAGCATTTTCTCCAAGACTCACAGCAATAAGGAATTGAGTTTTTCATTATTACTCTCTCCAACACACATTCGCATGCAACAAAATAAATTCCTTTTCCATTTTAGAAAACTTCCGGCACATCTCATCACGATTTGAAATGAGGTTACTTACCTTGATTGTTCATTAATTTTGTCAAAACGGATCCCTTCAGAATATGCAAATTTGTGAGCAGCTGAGGATACATTAACAATTCTCCCTTCTACATTACTTTCATGTGCTGTTTTCTTCATAGTTTCCAACAAAAGATTTGTCAAGAGAAAGTGACCTGTGAATTATATTACACAAAAACAGAATGATCATATCTTCTCCGTATAAGCATTAAAAGAATCAGTAAAATAGGAAAACATAGCCCAAATATAAACTATTGTAACTTGTGAGTGCCAAATTTCCCCCCACCCTCCTCACAATTTTCATGGAAAGTTCAGACATACCTAAGTGGTTTGTGGCAAACTGTAGTTCAATATTGTCTTTGGAAAGTGTGAAAGGGCATGCCATGACTCCTGCATTGTTTCTTACAATTACAAATAAACAAACCAGAAAATGTTACTAGTGTTAGTTTTCATTGAATGAACAAGATCAAGAAAGAAAAACTGGGACACAGACACACATGGTGAGAGAGAAAGTAATTAACAACCTTAATATAACCAGGAGTCAAAATATAGTAAATAAAAGACAAAACGGCATCAGGAGTCAAAATAAAGTAAATAAAAGACACTGTTAAACCAACTTTCATTCTTAGTTCACTTCTATAACAAATTTGTGTGCATGATTATTGAATGATATACGACAAATATACGAAAAATAATTTTTCACCGCCTAGCAGCAGCACAATTAGACCTTGTTCACAACAAAGTCACAATCTTACATAAACATTTTTTATAAAACAATCATGTCAATTTTAATGGGTTAGATATTGTAACAGCCATTATGATGTACTTTAGATGTTATCTTGATGAATTGAAAATGTAATTTACTATTAAAATGGACAAGCCTTTTGGTAACATATTGAAAAATGAAATTTTGTCCAACAATTTTGATGTTTTTATTTAAACATAAAAGACTAACTTGACATGAAAAAATGACCAATTTGACACAAAAAGGACGATAAAAGACTCGTTTGAATGTTTAAGTCAAGTTAAAGGACTTCTAATGCTGTTTTGCCTAAATAAATTTGATATTTGGATCAATGTCAGTTCCTTTTCTTACATCAAGATGTTCAACGGAAGATCAGAAGACTCAAATTCAGATGCAAATTTCTTGATAGATTCGATTGAACTGAGATCTAACTCCATGACATCAATTTTAGCTGAGGGAATCTCCTTAAGTATTGCTTCTTTGATATCATTAGCAGCAACCTTATTTCTAACAGCCATAATCACATGGACACCACGCAAAGCAAGAACACGCGTAGTCTCAGCACCAATACCGCCGGATGCACCTGTTACCACCATATATCCATATACCAAATAAATAAAAAGTACACATTGCAGGAATAATTTATCATAGCCAGTTGCAAGAATTTGATGCAGCAACATCAGAATATAAACACAAAATGACAAAATAAACAAATAAATCCTGATTATGCAAATTTCATCAGCAATAATCTTGAACTAAATTATATAAAGTCAACTACAAAAATCATTAGTTCAAATTTTGAGTTTGGATCTTCATCGAACCACGATCATGAATATCTGACCTAACAATTTCAGCATTTTTCCGAGTTGAACTATAATTTGTGAACAGGTCAAAAACATTTCTACCGGGCCATGTAAAGATACTCTTTTGGGAAATAATTAAGAAATAAAAGGATCACAAGAAAATATTGGAAAAGTTTAAGAAAAAAGAGAAAGTAACAGAGAATAAACCCATGAGTACCAGTAACAATAGCAGTGAGGCCAGTTGCATCAATTCCATGAGTAACTTGTTCAGCAGTTGAACTCCCTGAAAATCCAGAAACCCCTTTTCTGTTAAATGGCCACATGATAATAATTGATTTTCTCTCTTTTTTCGTCACAATAAAGTCAAGTGCAAGAGACTCTGATGCTGTTATTAGATATCATCACCTATTTTGGATCCAACTGAGCATTTTATACTATAGTTATTAAATTATATTTTATTTGCTGTCAAACAGTTTATATATAATCTTATTTTATTTGGGATAAAGGTTATTTTTATTTTTAAAGTAAATGTCCTTATTGTTGCGTAGTGTGATTTTTACTCCTCGGATACAACACTTAATCCGTGTTAAAGAGTTCCACATTAAATTAAAATGACTTAACATGAATTGATAACCCTAAAAGAGATAATTTTCATCTTATAAATCAGTTGTGTATGGATGAATTAAACTCAACTTTTATTTCTAAGATAATATCAGATATCAAATTTTTGCTATTAAATCACCACTATTTATATTCACACATGGTTGATGCACCTTAGGTGTGAATAATGTAAATTTATCCTATGAGCTCAAAACTTACTCATCAAAATGAGTGAAAGTGCAACCTCTCCCTATATTGAATTGCATAGAAAAATTCAAACGGGACGTTAATACTTATTTTGATGATTATCTTATGCTATACAGTATAAGCACAAATGCACAATATCAATGCTATTATGTCTTTATGTTTAAGATGTGTGTAAAGTAGAACTAGAAGCCCTTCTGACAAGAATTCAAGCCACTGCAGAACATATACATATACCAATATAGTGTGTGTATTTCTACGCCCAAACACATTTAATTACAATTTCAAATTCTTACACTTGAACTTAACATATCAAAAACAAGTAAATAGTAATCCAACAAATTTCAAGTTCCTAGCCACTTGGACATATTAACTTAATAAAAGATTGTTATACATCACTTGTGGGCCCAACAATTTTGTATTTAAAACTTAGTTTTTTTTTGAAACATAGACGAAATGACAAAACCATTATAAATTCACACACAAAAAGTGGGAGGACCGGGAATCAAACCCCAGTCACGGACGTCTGGCCTAACAATTTCGGCATTTTTTGCAGTTGAGCTAGAACTTCTGGACAACACTTGGTTATTCTATCTGTCCTTAATCAAATCCATGCTGAAATCCCATAGTTTTTTAGCCAAATCAGTGTCTTTCCCCTGTGAACCAGTTTTGGTTATATTACTGTCTGAAAAATATTCACCACCAACTCCCTTCACTTGTGTGTGCAATGCTACATAACATGTTGTAGCTGCTCCCTACATTTAGACAAGAGAAAGTGAACATCCAACTAGTACTAATTAGTATTACTAAGATAAGAAAAGAACCCTCTAATCTATGTTCTGTTAATGGTCCTTTTCTGGAAAGTGGAAACTACACCTAGCTGATTAGTCCAGCATATTTATTGGCTGATACTGATTTTTTAACAACCAATATATATTAGACATGTCCTTCACATTTATACATCATAGGATTCATAGCTCATTACTGATTTTCACATACCTGCTTAACATCTTTCATCACAAATTTGCCAACCGCATTTATTATACCTGTTGCACAAATCAAGCATATACTCATAAAACTCAGCTACTGTCATTATCTACATATTAAAAACAAAACAAATTTTATGGAAACTAGTGTGTCACTGTTAGTGTGCAAACAAACAAACCAGAAAGGGAAAATGGTTGGGGAAATGTTAGTGGAGAGACTGACATGTGTCTAACAAATTTGGACTAAATACATCAACTTTATTTGACCAATTTTCGCTTATAAAGTATTTTGTGATAGAGGGAGTAATAGATAGATGAATTGGTGTACAACTGAAGTGCTATAAATTACTCCCACTGTCCCCTCCAATATAAGTTACTTTACCAAATCACACAAAACATAGGTAATTTTGTTGATTTTATGGAGGTTGGTTAGCTCAACTGATTTGAGCGAAGAGTTAAAAAAGTTGGAGGCCTCGGATTCAAATCTGAACATAAGAGAAAAAAGAAGACTAACATAACAATTAATTTAATATTGACCGTTGATTTATTGTCAAAAAAAATGAAATTGTTGATTTATAAACTTTATAACTAATTTTACAAAATTACTTTTCATTGATGGTATGAAAAAGTGAAATTAAAATAATTGAGAAAAGATAGAGAAATACTATATTATTATTGTAAAATGATATATAAAATTAGACAATTTTTTTGCTAGAATGACTTGTATTGTAGGACTTAGGGAGTACAAAGGCTTTTTGTCTCAGTGATCATGGAAATTATGTTTCACATGAATGTTGGTCAAGATATGAGCCTCATATCTTCCTTAACTAAAGTTCAAACCTTTGTACTTCGCAAAATTTAATATTTCTAATTTATTTTTATAAGTCTTGTGTTTTTAAGAGACCTCGGTAAAATTTCATTTTAGATATCTACGAGCGATTGTCTTGTTGTACAATCTACCAAAAGGTTATTTAGGACAAATAACATGAAGTTGGATGAAATACTCCAAAAATAGAAGCAATCAAGAAAGTTAATAACACATGTATCAGATAATATACAGAACGCATGATGTAGAATGCCAAGTCACATGACTTGTGTAATTTCTAGACAAAGCATGAATAGTATGATATATGAAGTAAAAAAAAATGAATAGTATGAGATATAATAGTTACCATTCATTGCATTGCTATGGCGGAAAAGATTGGTGAAAATGGCTCCCGGATGAAGAGAATTTGCAATGATATTCACCCCATCATCCTGATAGAGATGTAACAACTACTGTTATATAAATCAAAGATAATTAATGTGGCAAAACCAAAGAGCCACTTTTACTCACAAAATAAAGAGAGAAAGAGGCCACCAAGAAAAGGGAAGGAGTTAGGAGAGTAAGAAAGTAAACGGAATGTCGATAAACTATTTCACTATCAATGAAAATGTTGCATAGAAAATACTATCAATAAACTATTTCACTAGATAACATGTTAATTACACCAGTCTACAAGAGAAAATAACACACTTTGAAACGTCTTGCAAGTTCATTGGCATGTAAAATGTTAGCAAGCTTCGACTGTCCATATGCACGCCAATGGGTGTAACTGTATAAAAGGAAGCAAACATAGTTAAATGGAAATAACATTTATCCAGTCGACAAATACTACAGAAGTAACATTTCCACTCTTAACTCTTCATGCAACCAAGGTGAGCCAATTGTTTCAACTGTAATAAATAATGAACTAAACATACACACACACACACACACATAACCCTCTCCTTTCAACAAGTACTACAAGATTCACAACTCCATTGTTAGTTCTTGTTGGGAATCAGTTATAATTTCCAATCAATAATAAATACTATGCAAGTGGTAGAAATTTAGGAGAGACATTTCAAGAGGTGAATGGATGTAACTAGATTATTAGATCCATGAATGAGAGTAACATAATGTCCCGTAAATAGGAGGGCTTGTGAAAAGTTGAAGCATCCAAGACTTTGAGTGATCATGTATTCATGTGAAGAGTTGAAACATTCCCAAGTGATCACATGAAGAGTGAACGTATCGCCAACCATGTCCTAGAGAGGAGGGTGTGGGTGATTATTTGATGTGTGAGATGTGAGTATTATCATTCCTTGTAACTCTTGAGTGGGAGTATTGTACAGTGATACACATACTGACCTGGGATTCCTCCGCGGATGTAGGCAAAAGGTGCCGAATCACGTAAATCTCTGTGTGTTATCTATTGCTTTATCTACAGTGTATTGCATTAAAGATTCATGGGTTTGAGGGTAAATTTTTATGGTGTATGCTGTTTTCACCAACAAGTCTAACTGCATCTGAGTTGTGCGTAGCTATAGTCTACAAGAGTACGAAAGTAGCCGTGTGATCACAATCATATCAACAGGTTTTTGTGTTGAAAGTTTAAGCTAGCATCTTCTCCAAGACTCACAGCAAACCAAAAATACCTATCAGGCTATCACAAACTTCATATCGAACAATATTTCCTTTTTAGAATCAAACTAATAGTAATGCTGATTGCCCAAATAAAATTGAAGTTTCCATAACTACTCTCTCACACACACATTTGCATGCACTCAAAATAAATTCCATTTCCATTTTTAATAATTTCCAACACATCTCGTCATGATTTGAAATGAGGTTACCTACCTTGATTGTTCATTAATTTTGTCAAAACGAATCCCTTCAGAATATGTTAATCTGTGACCAGCTGAGGAGACATTAATAATTCTTCCTTCTATATTACTTTCATGTGCTGTTTTCTTCATAGTTTCCAACAAAAGATTTGTCAAGAGAAAATGACCTGTGGAATTATATTACATAAAAACAGAATGATCATATATCTTCTCAGTGTAAGCATTAAAAGAATTAGTAAAATATAAAACATAGCCCAAATGTAAACTATTGTGACTTGTGAGTGCCAAATTTCCCCCCACCCTCCTCACAATTTTCATGGAAAGTTCACACATACGTACCTAAGTGGTTTGTGGCAAACTGTAGTTCAATATTGTCTTTGGAAAGCGTGAAAGGGCATCCCATGACTCCTGCATTGTTTCTTACAATTACAAATAAACAAACCAGAAAACATTACTAGTGTTGATTTTCATTGAATGAACAAGATCATGAAAGTAAAACTGGACCACAGACACACATGGTGAGAGAGAACAAGTAATTAAAAACCTTAATAAAGACAAAATGGCATTAGGGGTCCTTTGACTTGATTTATAGTAGTAGTTTTTTACAACATTGAACCAACTTTCATTCTTAGTTCATTTCTATAACAAATTTGTGAGCATGATTATTGAATGATATAAAGAATGTTTCACCACTTAGCAGCACAATTAGACCCTCATTCACAACAACATCACAATCTTAGATAAAAATTGAATATTTAAGTTAAGTTAAAGGACTTCTAAAGCAGTTTTGCCTAAATAAATTTGATATTGGGATACATGTCACTTCCTTTACTTACATCAAGATGTTCAATGGAAGACCAGAAGACTTAAATTCTGATGCAAATTTCTTGACAGATTCCATTGAACTGAGATCTAACTCCATGACATCAATTTTAGCTGAGGGGATCTCCTTAAGTATTGCTTCTTTGATATCATTAGCAACAACCTTATTTCTAACAGCCATAATCACATGGACACCACGCAAAGCAAGAACACGCGTAGTCTCAGCACCAATACCACTGGATGCTCCTGTTACCACCATATATCCATACACCAAATAAAAAACAACACATTCTAGTAATAATTGATCATAGCCATTTGCAAGAATTCGATGTAGCAAGTAGAGCAACATAAACACATAATATAAACACAAAATAAACAAATAAATCCTGACTATACAAATTTCAATAGCAATAATCTTGAACTAAATTATATAGAGTCAACTACAAAAAGCATTAGTTCAATTTTGATTGTGGATCTTCATAAAAGCAATAAAAACTACTTACTATTCAACAAAGGGCTTGCTTGAAAAACAGATCAATAAAGTATTTTTGTGAAGGGTCAAAAACATTTTTTTATAATACATAGACGAAACGACAAGACATTGAAAACCCACACAAACAAAGTGAAGATACCGGTCATGGGTGTCTGACCTAACAATTTCGGCATTTTTCTGTCAGTTGAACTAGGATTTGTGAACTGGTCTAAAACATTTCTACTAGGCTATGTAAAATTTGTATTAACAAAAAACTAATTTGTTAGCATGGAGAGATACCCTTTTGAGAAATAATTTAAGAAAGAAAAAGGTCAGAAGATAAACCAGTGACAATAGCAGTAAGTCCAGTTGCATCAATTCCATGAGTAACTTGTTCAGCAGTTGAACTCCCTGAAAATCCAGAAACCCCTTGTCTGCTAAATGGCCACATTATGATAATTCCGTCACAATAAAGTCAAGTGCAAGAGACACTGATGCTGTTATAAGATATCATCACATATTTTGGATCCAACTGAGTATTTTATACTATAGTTATTAAATTATATTTTATTTGCTGTCAAAAAGTTTACTACGTATTTATATTCTTATTTTATTTATGATTTAGGTTGCTTTTATATTTTATTTATGATTTAGGTTATTTTTATTTTTAAAGAGTTGTTTTTAATTCAAGGATTAATTTTTTGCGGGAGTAATTTATATTTCTGATGTACCAAAAATAAAAGTTTTTTTTTTGTCAAGACCGGGGTATCCACCGCCGAACGCAGTTTCTATTCCCTCGCTAGATTGGAGGCACCTCAATGGCTGGGATAGCTGGCCCAAAGATTTAAAGTTGCTCCATACCCCAAGGTGAGAATCGAATCATCGACCCTTGGTTAAGGGACAATGAGCCTCAACCGCTCAACCACACCCTTTAGATTAAATAAAAGTTGTTTTTAATATCATTTATAATTTTTTAGTCCCAACCCCATTGCCATTTATATAGTAGTATATTGTATAAGCACAATATCAGTGTGCTAGTATGTCTTTTTTGTTCAAGATGTGTGGAAGTAGAAGCCCTTCTGACATAGCATATACATATACCAATATACAAGTATGTGTATTTCTACGGCCAAACACATTTAATTACTATGCAAACATCATACATAAAAGTCATGGTTCAAGACCTTATACAATCATCAAAATAAAATATATTCTATCAAAACATAGATAAACCACATCCTATAGCTACCTAATCATTCCTTAATTAATTCTTAATTTACTTTTTGGCTAGAATAATAGCTCTTAAAAACTCTAGGAAGATAAACAGGAACCAAAAATCCAAACAAATTAAAGCACCAAAAAGCCATATTAGCCACAGCAAGTGCTCTTCCAGCATAAATTCTTCTATAAGAACCACTATGCTCTCCATCAACCTTGTAAATCTCATCTCTTAACCAATCCACAATTGTGAAAACCCTTCTTGTATTATAAAAAACAGGAACAAAGGCTCTTATTGGAGATGAAAATCCATCAGAAAATGCAACACCTTCCATAAAAACTTGACTAGCCAAAATAAAAACATGTGGTGAAGCTGCTTTAATACCTTCTTTATCACCTTCAAATATTCCATGTAAAATATATGCTATAGGAGCATAAAGTCCAATGATTGCTCCTATCAAGACATAAAGTTTAAGGATTTTGTTTTGTGTATTGAAAATTGGTGATTCTTTTGAAGGGTTAAGAGATGGAAAAGCAACTTTTGATATGAAATACATGTAGAATATTGAGAATAATACAAATGCAAAATCTTCAAGGCTAACCATGCCACTAGCTGATAAGACAACAACAACAGCTAAACAATTGAGTTGTCTGAATGAAAGGAAACTAGATTTGTTTTGTGATGTTGTGGTGGCTGATTTGTTGAGATTATTGTTATTCTTGAGTGATGATTGGTCTTGTTTTTCTTTGTGAACAATTTCTTCTTGTTCTTTTGGTAGGCTAATGTCACAGCCAGTTGGTCCAACTCCACCAGACATTTTTGTGTAGCTAACAAGAAAATGTATGATTCAAGTTATGAGAAACGATGAAAGGTTTTTTCTTCTTTTGCCTATAGAAAATTGTTAGGAAATTTTGTGAGATGGGTTTTGAGAGAAAACATAGAAGAATCAAGGGAAAGCAGAGAGATAAGGTTAGATTAAATGATGGGGTTGAAATGATGGACACATGGTTGGTAAAGTGACAAGGTTCGTGGCTTGAGAAGTGTATGTATGTTTTCTTGGTTAGGACATGTGTGTTTTAGTGATTAAATTGTGGATTTTATTGTTTGGTTGTGGTAAGTTTCAAGAATTGAGATTCGGTGTCACACTAATTATAGCTATATAAAAAGAGTACGTAAGTGTTTGTTTGGATTGATTATTCTGAACCATGGATATATTATATATACAATGAAACCAGCCATGGAAAATGATGAGTTTTGGAGGCATTGAAAGCAACAACTTTTCATTTTATTTGTTGTAAGGATTTGGTGTAGGATTGACATGCCGACATATAAGGATGACATGAACATCCAAAGATAGTATATATTATGTATTTAGAATTAAAACAATATACTGTATTACGTGAAATCTAATTAAACATTTCTGTGAAATTATGTATGTACTATTGGTCCGTAGAAATTAAACTCTATAATGTGAGCTTTAAATTTATCTTAATAAGACGTTTTTAGCTCAAGGACTATGGATATGAATTTTATTTTATGCAAGTAGGTATATGTTAGGATTGACAAATAAACTGGAAAAGTGATTGACAAGTTAAACAAATTTCATTTTAAATATATGCTTATTTTACTGATGTTTTACATGAGAGTAATTTAAGAAAATTACAATGATACTATAATTCTGTTGAAACTTTAAAGTGTAGATTTTATCAAAATCATGAAGGCAAAAAACTTGCTTTGGGAGTATGGAAGCAAATGAAGTCATAAATAAATAAGTAAATAAATAAATAAAAAAACCTATTATGTAAAGATTGAAATACCACCCTTTTTCCTTTTAAAAAATCGTTGCTGGCTTAAAGTAACGCTTGCTTTGGCAGGTTAATACTTACGGTGTATCTTCACGCACAAGTTACTACATAGACAACTCAACTCTAGACTCATTATTATTAAGCAACTATAAAATGCATTAAATTAAATTTAAAACGTTAAAACGCTAGACATAGTATAGAAAAAGGTAGTAGGGCACGGCATTAGTGAATACTGAATATCAACATTAGCGTACTGAGAAATTTGAACAATTATATGCTAAAAGAAGGGGGAGACAAGCAAATTGTCACTAAAAAATGAGGCTCTTTTATAATAACAAAATTTATTACACAAAATTTTGGTAAAAAATGCAATGAGAAAAAACATAACCTAATGCACAATCCCTGTTTGAAGGAAAAGGACGGATCACAAAAAAAAACTTTCCGGTAAAACCTACCTTCAATTTGCTGACAGAAGACCACCGGTAAAACTGGAACCTCTGCAAATAAATTAATTGACGATAAGTCAAATCGAGCATATCTGTCATATAACTAAAAAAATCCCCTATTTTCTGTTTCTTCTATTTATGCCGCCACTTTTAGTTTTGGAATGTACTTTATCTTGATTCCCTTCTCATGCTTTACTCTGGGTTTGGATTTAGCAACTCCGGAGTTTGCAGGTAACAAGTTCTCTGTATTTGCAAGAATGCTACATCTCTCCATATTAGACGACCGACGTGATGCTAGCTCGCAATCCTGGACTGGCTGGAACCCGAGAGGTGCAGAATCAGGTGAAATAACCAACTCCACATGATGTGATGAAATTGCATCTTTCCATCCTGCATAAAGAATTGTTGGTAATTTGATCAAAGCAATGAACAACCAAGCCAAGCATAATTTCGGTAGTACAGAATAATAGAAGAAAAGTTATCATATATAAATTGGTAAAGCTTACTTAGTGCAAGAAAGGCTTTTGCGGCATGGCTGGACAACCGAATGCTTTCTGAATCTGCTTTAGGCCCAACATGGGATTTGTTCCCAGAACCAATATCACCTCCATCTACATTACACAACCTTAAACTACTTTGAACTGACAAATTTTGATCATCTTTTCCGTAAACTACATCAACTTCTGACCCAACACTTTGAAGTGGCATTGGATTTTTAGTTCCATGCAGGCTAACTGGTCTCCAAAGCTTAACTCTTGACCGATTGTTGCCTCCGTGATAGGAGTCAGGTTTAATCGGCTTCTCCTTAGCAATACTTTGGTCGGTCAAATTCTCTACTAAGCTGTTCTCTTGAGATATGACAAGACTACCCTCTGATTGGCTGCAATTGGCTAGTGTAACTGATACAGATCCTATCAAAACTTCGTGATTCTTAATTTTGTCTGGTTCTTTGTGAAGTCTGGTTTTTAAACCCACTGCATCTGTTTCTAGTTTAGGCTTCTTGCTCCAAACTTTACCACCATTAACTGTAGGAGTTGCCCTTTGATCACGGTTGGTTCCATTTCCATATTTTGGAATGACCCCAAACTTTGACTTTTGAGGGTTCTGGCTTGCATACAAACCATTGGCAATGGTACGTTGTGACTTAGGAAGCCCTTGCCGCCTAGCAGTTATTGTGCGTCGAGGATTATGTCTGTGTGATGTCTGTCTTTCTATATTACGATCAGTGTCATAATCATAACCTGACTGTGCATCCCTTTGTGATGTCCGTGCCTCCACATTCTGATCAGTGTCACAATCATATCCTGAGTGTGTATCCCCGTCTACAAATTCATTGGTGTCTGGGCAGTGATCAGTTACATGTGGTGAACAAGCATGATCTGCAAATACATCTGTTATATGTGCTTCAAAATCACATGCAGCCGAAGATGCTTCCTCTGGGGATACATCGTCTCCTGTGCTGCTGATGCTCCCTTTAATTTCAGCGTCATTTTCAAGTCGGCTCCTTGCCTTCTGTTCTTTCTGCCTAAGCTTTTTCTGGCGTTTTCTCTCCAAAATCTCAGCTTGTCTGTAAATAAAGGGCACAATGAAATAATCATCCATACATGACTAGTTCAAAACTATTACATGGGAGAACAATTTGACCAACATCAAAAGTACCTTTTGAATTTGCTAAAGGAACAAATTCAAGAACAATTATTATTTAATCAATTACCCAAGTAATTATAAAATCCAGTATGATTAGTTTATAATTAACACAATAAAAAAATAAGTCAACATAGTACTTAAAAAATTCAGCGGGAGGACTTTTCTTCATAACACAAAATTCTCATAATACGGGGCAGCTAAAAACGTATTGGAGGAGGATTTTAAAAGGTTTTGGAGGGTTTAGAAAAATTCTTCAAATCTTTTTATAATGCTATCAAAAGTAAAAATACATTAATCATAAGCATTCCCTTCTCATTCTCTACAAAGACATTCTCAAATAAGATGGGAGATTTACCTCTCCTCCCCCTAAAGCCCTTTCATTCCCTCCCCTCCAAACTCCCAAAAGGAGTCTTAGGTTTTAATTTCTTAGCCACACTAGTTCAATGATTATATGAATTTCCTATTAAAAATTACATAAAAGGAAAAGAAAACGAAAAAAGTTCACATTCGAGCTCCACTCCAAGTCCTAAAGTTGATCAACTCAAGGTGACTGCTATGTTAAGGAGGAGGATAAAAAAATGCACCTACCAAGACTAAACAAGATGACTTTTAAAAAAGCTGAAAAAACGGATTAAAGATTAGACTACACATTTGTGTATACCTATCTATCTCAACCCAATAAACCCTTGAAATATTTCCCATTCTTCAAGAACCTAAAAATGAAACTCAAGAACCAAACAGGACAGAAGAACAAGACCTGATACCGTTAAAGGCACTTAGAAAAAGGGAAAGATTGTGGGAAAGTACAATAAATGAAGTTTCAGAATAAAATAGTTATAGCATTAAATGTACCTTCTCTGAGCAGCTTCCTCCTCCTCCATCAGCAGCTTCTGGCATCTCAATGCTTCAGCATCCTTGTCTGCGAGCCACGCCTTCACCTATATTAAAGGAAATTCACATTTCATCACAACTGTAGTTAAGAAGAACTACTTTAATAGAATCAGGTTTGATGTTTGAATATGAGCATAGAGGATATGCTATGAACTTATTTTCCACTGGCAAATTTTTTCTTCAAAATCAAATCATGTGACATGCCCTGTGCTGGGTTCATATGATATGATAACTGATGATTCCTAAAATGAGAGCATGCATCAGAATCATATAGGTTTTTTAACAGCCTTAGATGCTGAAATATTATTCCACATAAACCTAACTTACAGATGCTTGAACAACAAAATAAGTGCTAGCCCCTAAAAAAGCAGGAAACCCAGCAAAAACTATAGAATAGCAAAACCTACATCAAATACAATTGGTTAACAATTTAATTATCATGCAAGATTTATCTGCATCTAAGGTATATCCTGGTGATGATCTAATCAATCTTCTTAGACAATGCACAAGAAACACACCTTTGACACCAAATACTGAAGACAGCACTGGGAGAGGGAGAGAGGAAAGGAAAATATTTAAACTGCAACAGAAAAGATTTTGAAGCTGGGCAAAAACATTACCAATTTCTGCTCTAGCAAGAAACTTGTGCAAGCAACTAGGTTTTTTGGTTCAAGACCAATCTTTCCAGCCTCTCCATCAAAAACATGCCTTTGCAATGACACTGTTGTTCCACATAAAAATGTTTTTTCACTGGAATCATCAAGAATATCGAACAACTTCTGGGAAGATATAGGGAAACTAGAAGGCCTGGATTGAACAATATCCTGCAAACAACGTACATATGTATTGCATTAATAAACCAGAGGAATGTATCCAGCAAAAATTAACAAGAACATTGATAAGTACAACAACAATGTCTTACCAAAAGGGCAAAACCAGCCCTGAGATAATTATGTGGAAGAGAATAGAATCCTTGTTGTGTTCTAAGAGTTGAGAGAGCTTGTAAAATTGAAGACCCTGGAACCTCCTGAAAAGCATTTTCAGAGGGGGAAAGACAAAAATACAAGATATTAAGATTAATTAAGAAGAAAAAAAAAGTAAAACCAGAAAACAATAAGAACTGAAGCAGGGAACAGCAAGAGACTGCTAAGTGTTTGTATCTGTAACCCATTTTTGATACACTCTCAATATCGAAAGTAGATGTATATGATTAATAATATTTCCATACAAGGATGGAGAACATGTTCAAAAACCATATTCACGTTGAAAGAGTGAGAGAGAGAATAATGTATGAGAAGCCGCTGTCACTCGACGTCCCCAACTATTTGACATATGACCATTACGTGTGCAAGGCAAGTCACATTAAAATAACTTCATATAGAAATAAACTAGTGAAGTAAGCAGCAAAAATGTTTTACCTCCAGCATCACATTCTCAAATGACACAACTTCCTTTGCCTCTTCAACAGAGAGCTACACAAATTATGACGAAAAAAATCAGCACATTCAAAACAAGATGTACTCTTCATTATGTGAAGTTCACTTGAATGAAAGATTACCTTATCCCAATACGCCCCTAAAAGATCCCTATTCTTCTTGGAGTCCTACAATATAAAAGAAGCATTGGGTAAAATTCATGAATACTTGAAAAAGAAATAAGCATGAAAATGCACTGGCAGCAAAAGCATGAACTGCCAACAACAATGTGGGAGATAGTTGCCTCCACTCCACTAATGAGATATAAAGATAACCTTATCAAGCTTTTTCAACCGATGGTATACACGTTTATGTCTTCTATAATTAATTGGTGAGCAAAACTCTCTGGTACTGGTACACTTGTCGCACTTAGTTAACTGAATCTTTGCAGGAGAGAACAAAGGCCACCCTGGAATTTCTGCCATATGAACCAAATATATATCAGAAAATTTGGGCTTAGAACCAGATACATCAGTGATCAGCTTAAAAGCGTTTTTATGATGCATTTTACCTATAATTCTGCTATTGTTGTATACGTTAGTTACAAATGAAACTGTAATCCAGAGATTCTAAATTACTGGTTGTAACTTGTAATGATTAAGGAAAGCTAATCTCATGGCTAATACATTCCATTACCCAAGAAATGTTAAATTCAAACAATTCGATATCGACTAAATTCCTTATGATCGGTAATACCTTGTTGCTGTTCTAAAGCATGAAATAACTGAATCCACTGTGCTGGCCGATCACCAGCCCTAGGAAACGAAAGGAAAGGTTCTTTTCCAACTGCTTGTCTGATTAATGTATCCAAAGAATCATTTCCGTCTTCTGTTTTCATAAAATTATTAGGAGTACCTGAGGCAGTAAGTTTTGCAACTGGCATCTATTCAGCTCAAAGCTAACCAACAAACTTTACAGAATAATTTCACTGCACAACATATAAAAATAGTAAGCCTAAAAATTGAAACCACATGCAAGAGAAACAACATGGCGCCGATTACACATGTTCGATAAAATTAATTTCAAATGAACAAAAAAAAAATTGTCAATAAATTGTGATCTACAAAATGCTGCTAATTGTTGGATTGATGATAAAACAACGTTGAACACTGAATCTCGCAACATATTAAAATCGGCGAGGAAAATAAAAATGTATCTAAATTAAACAATAATGAAATAGATCGATATAGAAACTAAACTTCAACACTGTAAATTCTATTTGTTAGCACATACATAGAAAGACAAAAGAGTCTAAATTCGGATTATTGCATTTTTCATTGATAAGCATTAAATAAACATAACCTTATTGATTAATAATCTTCGATTCACTAAACTAATCACAGTTATCGACAACAGTAAACACGATCTTTCAAATAGAATGCTAGCGCGTCTCTAATCATAGAAAAACTGAAAGGTAAATTGATTTTTGAGAAAAGAAAATAGAATGGAACAAAATCGTAAAGCGTGATCTAATATAGATCGAGTAAGAGAAAGTTAAGTGATGTCAGAATTCAGATCACGTACAAGAGAGGAAGAGATCGATTAGATGCAGGAGAGATTCTCTGACGATCCGGAAAGAATTAGAAACGGCAGCGTAGAGATTGAGAAAATTTGGGAGGAAGGAAAATGATCGAGAAAATGGCGTGGAAGAGAGAACCCTGTGTCGTTCCTGCACGCTGCTCGCTGCAGCTATTGTTTTGTAGTAGTAGGGCGAAAGGAAAATCGTTTCTAACAAGAAAACATATATGCAATGACAAAATAAAAAAGAAAATTTTGTTAAAAATGTTTTAAAATAAATAAATTAATAAAAAAGAAACTTTGCTCAAAAAAGTATTAAAAAATTAAGATAAAAATTATTGAATAGAGTTAAATACTTATTGAATAAAATTGGTTGAGCGGTTGAGGTTCATCCTCTCTTAATCAAGGGTCAAGGGTTCGATCCTCACCTTGGTATGGAGCAGCTTTAAATCATTGGCCAACTATCCCACCCATCGAGGTGCCTCCAATCTAACGAGAGATTAGTTATTGCGTTCGGCGGTGGATACCCCGGTCTCGACAAAAAAATATTTATTGAATAAATATGTTTCTTCGAAATTATAAACTTCTATCATGTTTCCATCAAAAGTTACAATTTGAAAAGAAAAAAAAAAGTATATATTTTATCCTTGGAAATATGCATTTAAAAAAGACAATGAGTGAAACTAAACTATATATTTTATTTTAAGAGTCCGTTTGATATGTAAAATGTACAAATTATACAAAATAACACATGACAGAACGGTACAAATGTTTGAATTATTGAACAATTTATTGTTTTATACAATATTTGATGGACAATATTTTGATATTTATAATACCCCCTTCGTCCTATTATATAAGCACATTTACTACAAAAGTCTAGTACCAAAATATAAGCTCCTTTACAATTTACTAGGTACATTTATTACTTTTTTGCTTACACATACCCCTAATTATTACTACTAAGTTGCATTGGAATACAAAAATTGTAAAGGGGCTTATATTTTGAGACTAGACTTTTGTAGTAAATGTGCTTATATAATGGGACGGAGGGAGTAACTTATATTTGGAATAAAAGTTGTATTTAGTTTAGCGAGGAACAAAAAATTTAGTTTTTGTGTTATCTCTTGCTCTCATTTTCTTTAGTTCCAAAAACAATTTTAAAATTATACAAATTACGATTGAAATTGTCATGTTTTATCTTTTATTTTTTAGGAGATCAAATACAACTTAACACTTAACAATAGACCAAATATATTGAATAATATAACAATGTCCATGTTAGATAATAGGTTAAGTGGATAATAATTTACGTCTTACACTATTGGTCAAAAAAAAATAAGTTTTATGATATAAACTTTCAAATCAACAATGACCTTTTATGAAAGTTGTATTTCTAGAACTATATACTAATACTAAAAAAAACATATTATTTAATTTATTTATCAACTACACATCAACTAATTTTACTACCTACTTTCATTCATCCAGTTGGTTGTTAACTTCTAGTTATGGACTTTCAGTTGTAACCTAAAAATTCAGACAGAAAAAATGCTTTCACTATTTTAATAAATTTAAATTACCAAATTTGAAGTATGTTAAATATTAATTTGAGTATAATTTTATTATGAACTAATAATGTCTTTTGATGTCATTTTACACTTATCAACTATTAGTCATCTTCATTAACTATAAACTATCAATCTTCTATCAACGAACTTATCAGCTAACAACTGCTATTTTGACCAAAGAGGGTCTCTTACTTGTTTGGAATCCTCCACAGTCATTATTAAATTTGGAGAACTTCATTTAATAAAGTGTTAATAAAAATGAAGGGGGTTCTTGAAAATTACATGACAATCTCTCATTTTAGAAAGATCCCAACCCAAACAAGGAGAAGGTTTTGTTGAAAAAATCCCTACCCCTCTATCACCTACTTTCTTTCACCCCTACATACTAGTTACTACTTAGATAACGGTACTCTTGAGTGAAACTATCTCTATGGTAAGGTAAGCAAGTAATAGTGTATATACCCTTCACATTTATCTTAACTCGCTTATATTTAAGAGTGTATACACTTTTACTTGCTCACTTGAGAAGAGCTATTTTCAAGACAAGTGTAATTTACAAGACTATATGTGCAATTATAATGGAAAATATTCACTGTTGCTGCCACTCCAGAATAGCATTATGTAATGCATAATTAGGTACCAAATCTGTGTGTTCAAGTATGAGGTTTGTCATAGGGGAAGTGTTGTGACCACTGTCCAACCATCCTCTTATTGCCTCTTCTTCATATGTAAAGCCATCTGCTGCTATGTATGGATCTTCCATAACTTCCTGTAAAACCAAAAACAACTGCCATGATTATCATTGTCGTTAATAGGTAAGGAATTAAATGTTAGTATTCGTATATTAAATCCCACCACCAACAAAAGAAAAACACAATATGCTTTGATTTCGAGATTTGGATAGCTGTTGAGTGGCCCCCAATCTCAGTGACACGCCCTTTTGGTGAAAACTGAGTTAGAGAGTCTACAAATGGCTACCCAAACATGCACCAAGTCTGCTAAGGGATCATTTTGGTTGTAAGAGTGTCCGTTGCCCTTTGTATTTCTGTTCTCATCATATTATATCTCTAAGATTTTCAATTTTTGTTGAGAAGAGATGAGTTTCTGGTTTAGACGGAAAAAAACTCCAGTTGCCTAGCAATTTTAATACAATAAAGACCAAGAATATTGCATACAATAAAGTCGGGATTTTGATACAAATGAATTTGAAACAAGTTATGAATTATGATCTTCACCTGGACAATGGGGCAGACAAAATGAGAAGGAGCTCGTTGAAGCTTCTTAGAAGTCAACTCTTGTCTCCTGTCTATGCAAATAGTTCTAAATGGTTTAAGAACACTCCAGACTTCTGACACAAGATCCGGCCGGTTCAGCCAAGTCTTCTCACAACACCTCAATGCTAAATATGCCAGTTGTGTGGTTTGATGAAGTGGCCATTCACCAGCTGACAAGTCCAACACAGTTTTAAGATTTTCTTTTTCCAATGCACATCTCATATCTCTAACTAGCCCCGAAAGTGGTCTTCCGGTTAAAAGTTGTAACAGTATGATTCCGAATGAATACACATCGGATTCTGGTGTAAGTTTACCAGTGTCAAGATACTCTGGATCCACATACGCCACACTTTTATGTGAGTTGTTACATACTACTGGTCCTGTGTCAACTGAATCCACACTATGCTGGACTAAAGAAGGAATCCCCAAGTCACTAAGTTTGGCAACAAAGTTAGCATCAAGGAGAACCTTACTAGGCTTCAAATTCCCATGGATAATACTAGGCTCACTGGAGTGAAGGAATATAAGACAAGAGCATATGTCAGCGGCAATAGATATTCGAATCTGCCATGGAAGTGTAGTCTTGTCTTTGCAGGCAAGGTGGCTTTCAAGGCTACCGTTGTTTAGGTATTCATACACAAGTGACTTAGACTCTGCACAGCTTCCAATTAGTGTTAGCAGATTTGGATGCCTTACTCTACTTAAAACTTCTACCTGAAATTCAACCAATAATATGGCCATGGTAAGAATAAAACTGAGTTTCTTATGTAAGAAGAATCTATGACAGATTCATTAAGTCGGGATTTTACGAAAGATCAGAGGATATGAATTTTAGAATACAAAATTTTAAAATAATCTAGTCAGATATGAGGAAACAATTAGACTTAACTATAAATTGAAGTAAAAATAGATCTAGTCGATCCTTTTTAAAAGAAATATTGTCATAAATTCACCACACCGGTAATTTCTAACTCTCAAAATACATCAAAACATATTCAGAAGATCAGTCAGGTCAGGTGTAGTATAAGTTGGAATTACATAGTACAATACTATGGAAACAGTAAAAGATGATAGGCCCTGACCATGTGAAAATAACAACCCATTCTGAGATCTTTTTGGGGTCTTTAATGAGCATTGACTGACTCTAATTGTTAGAAAACCAAGTAAAAATTCTAAAAAAGAATATAAGATTACCTGTTGCTGGAACTCCAATTGGCTCTGACAACCATAAGAGGGTAGCATTTTTATGGCAACAAGCATGTTGCGAAGCAGTCCCTTGTAAACACTTCCATACCTTCCCTCTCCAATTTTCCATGATTGGTCAAAATCATGAGTTGCCTCGTTGATCTCCATGAAAGAAAATGCAGGGAATTCTACCACATATGAGGATGTAGTATCCACTTCTCCAATTTTTCTCAGCACTTCCACTTTCCTAACTGCATTTCCATGTTCTATCCTTAGCTTATCTCGTTTTTCCTTGAAACTTATCAAAAGGCCCACAGCGGCTATTATCTTCTCATCCAACTCAGTTGCCGTACACTTGGACTCAAACAATTGGTTTCTAAGAGCTGAACTTTGGTTTTGGACCATTTGCAATTCACATATTATTTTATCTCGCTGATTCTTCATTTCTTGTATGTCTTGCTTTTTCCTTGCCAATTGTTCTTCAACTTCTTTTCTTCTACTTATCTCCTTAGCACACCAGTTCTGTAATGCTTCATCATCCTGTAAAAAATTTAAGTTGCAACATGTTTCAGGGGGAAATGGAATTAATTTAGTTCATCCGTAATCAGATTGTGATTCAAAGAGCACATTTATTACACATATCTATGCATGCATGCATGTTCATAGAGCACATTAAGTTTACAACAATCCTTAACAGTTGATATTCAGGCTCATGTTTTAAAACAATGTTTCATATGCATAACATCATGATGGTGAGGATGCTGGTAATTAAGGCATTGTGTACGACGGTCTAGCCTGAATTTGGAGGAAAATGTTTATCCAACATATCTCTATGCTTTGAAATTGAATTATATGCTAAATTTAAAATAGAAAATGAACCAGAGACAGTGGAACAGCCAACCTACCAATTTTATATGTTCAGAATTAATGTGAATTTAAGGCAGCATATCGAAAAAAACTTAATTACAAGCTCCCGACTTCTTCAAAATGGTGGTTAAACTAGGAAGCACTCCGGTGATTGATTAAAACGTGATCTTTTTTCACTCATTTCCAATCCAAATATTACATCATGAGTAGCAACCAAAGACAAAAATTTAATAAACCAACTTTTATTTAAGACAAGACAAAATCTGTTTTTCTTTCAACCTCAATAATACTATTTTCTACTTTCCATCTCTTTAATGCCTTGTTAAATCCTTTCTGTTTCAGGTTCTTTCTTAGCATCTATGATAGTTTTCCCAGTATTCTATTCATTTCGTTTACCTATTCCATTTCATCTTCTGTCTCTGGCAAAACAATGAACAAATCTAAAATTACCAAAACTGACAAGATGTCAGACAACAGATTGAAATGAACATATATTTCTTCTAGATAGAGAACAATATCCATAATCCTTTAAATATACTCTCTGATCCTTTTTCTTTGAAAGGATAACTCTCTGATCTTATTCGTAACTCATAAGAAACCATTACTTTTACCAAAAAATCCTTTCAAAAGCAGGAGGGAGTTACAGACAAAAAATTACCCTACCACAAAATAGCAACCACAAAATGTAAAGGCATGCATGAAAATAGCATAAACTTGTGCAAACAAGGTTGAAGGAGATGAATCACCTCTCACCTCATGAATAAGAAGATCTGTCAACTTTGTCCTTGCAATACCACTGTTAAAGGACCGTGCAGCATTTAAAGAACGGTGAGAATTGACATTTTCAGTCTTTTCCATATCACTAGAATCTGCACAACCATTTCACAAGTTATATTCCCCCAACTATCCTTACAGAAAATGATTACTGATATGAGCTGGAAAAAAACTATCCCATATTCAAATTAAGGAAGAGAATATAAAAGAAACATTCAGCAAGAATACCTAAATATTTCAATACATCAGGAATCAATTCTGAGTTAATTTTTCCAGAGAGTTTGGCTTCTGTATTTGAGTCGAGCATCAATAATACAGGGGTAGTCTCTATTCCAGGAGTATCTTTACTATCTAACCTGTTTTATTGTTCACATTTCATAAAGTGGAAGAGAAATCACATATTAATAACTTAACGAGTTATTGCCAACATTAAAGAATATTGATTAGAAAAAAATAATTAAAAGAACTACAGAATATTGTAAATAAACTAGGTGGGAATATCAAAAGGTGTTATATGGCCATCTGAAGGAAAATGAAATAATCAGTGAGTTTCGGTATATTCAGTTCTCTCATAGCAGTAATTCAGTTTGTCTTTTAACTTATCAACTCGTTGAACGTAAAATACAAATTGCTAGCAATCATTAATAAAACAAAATTAGCTATTTCTGTCTACCTATGTTTTCTCTGTCACTCACTATACATTTTGTTCAATACTCTTCTGCAGCATATAGATATAACTTGTTGATAATAGAGTAAAAAAATTTATCTTAAACCATACCATTGATTTTCTATAGAATGGCTTTTTTTCACAAAGCAATTGGATAAAAGGTACCATTTCATATATCATCTCAACAAAATGTATATCAAATATTAATCTAAACCTGATTAATACTTCATTGATATAGGTGGTCTTACATTCGATTATACATTTCATATGTATGAAAATATAAACTAAATGCCTAAATTTTACCAATGTCGAATTTCTCTAAAATTTGATCGGCATATATATTAATAGATCCCAATACTTCCACCATCACCTCGTGAACATAATTGTAAAGTTGTATCTTAATAAAGTATAAGATGAAAGAATAAGTGATGACTGTTGTTTTAAGAGGATAGGGATATAATTATTTATTTAAGGGAAGGCACTAGGCCATATGTTCCCCAACGGGGATTCAAACTCTGCTCCTTTGAGTTAGTACAAAGCTAATCAGTCACCATTGCACTAGCACCCAAGGATAAATATGATAAGTTCTTTCATGGATAATAAAAAAATTAAAAGATCTGAATCTTATTGTGTAACTTTTTTAAATAACAGAGTGATAGGCATGTGATATGATCTTTACATGATCTTCCAAATTTGACCATTCAATGGTCGCGATTCGCTCCTCATATTCCTGGAAAGCACCACAATAGGAAGTTTCTTATTTCCTTCCACCAATGAGAGAGTTAAAATAGAAAGCAAAATGAGGTTTAGAATTGTCACCCCATCTTATGTCTGTCTGCAGTTGCTCCCATTACAAGACATCTAATACTGTGCTGAGCAATAGCTTCTGTGATCCCTTTCTTAATATTGTCCTTCTCAATCAACAATTCAGAGGCCTGTACCTAAACACATAAGCTGTAATGTAAATAAAGTCTAGAATACTTCAAGAAATAGTTACTAAAGGCAAAACTTAAACAGTTTAAATTTACTTAAAATTTGAAGTTCCCACTTCCCAGACATCTTTGGAGAAAGTAATTACTACTTTTAATGTTTATCTACATTTAGTTGTCTCTATAATACAGAAAAAAGACTAAACTTTCCCTCTCCAACTTAGTGCATGTGCACTTTGGTTCTCAAACTTCAATAATGCTCAACATGATCCCTAGACTGTAGATAAATGCAAATTTTAGACCTTCAGGCTAACTTTCCATCAGAATTGGTATTCTCTCATCAAGAAAGTTGGCACAAAAAATGATCACAGTTATTTGAGGGTGATAGTTTTTGTTTATGTTTGAAGGCAGTTGGAGTGAAGGACTAAAGCGCACAGTTTTTAAGTTCAAGAATTTTATTGCACATTTTTAATGTTTTGAGAACTAAAATGATCATGATCCTAACTTGGCAGGAGTAAGTTGGACTTTTCCCTAAAACAAATACAGTCAGACTTCAGATTCAGCTCCAGCAGATAAAAATACATCTTACAAATAGCTTGTCAAATTTAATTTTTATTTACCGCAGCTTATCAATAGAGGTAAAAAAATCAGAAAGAGATAATACCCCTGCTTGGACCAGAGTGAGGATGTACTGGTCTAGGAATTCATGCACTGTTTGACTATCATGCTCCTGGAATGCCTTGATCGTGTGGTCTTTATTTTCATATTCAGAAACATTTGTGTCTGCAAACGAAAAAGGGCGCTTCTTTAAATATTAGCCAAGTTATCAGATAAACCTAAAATGAAGATTTCATGAATAGGTCCATTACAAGCTAGATCAGCTATGTAGAACCAGAACCAAAATAGAGCATATATATTAGCTATGTATGTAAGTGCAGCTCAAACTTCATATTTCTGAGCAAGTCCAAATAAAAGTTTAAAACTCGGTTCTTTTAAGTACATGAGTCAAGCTTGAGCTTCATCTTTTTTAGCAAAAAAAACCTAATTTCAATTAAATTCTCAATTCAACTCACTCATACTCTTACGTGCATACTTTGGAACCATGCCAAAGTAATCACTAGTCAAAGTTTAGTCAATTCATTTTCAATAATAATAATTCTAAACCCACCCATAATTCTCAGCTTCATTCTCCAACAGTTCAATTCAATAACACTATCATCAACAATATTACTTTCTTTAGCAAAAAAAAAAAACACTATACCCTAAATTGGCAACCATTACATTCAAATCCAAAAAGCAAAAAAAAAAAAAAAAATCAATAAATTAATTAATTATTTAATCAAAGTTTCTACTGAAAATTTGCAGTTTTGATGATCATAAAAACTAGCAACAAAAATTAAATTAGATTAAAAAAACCGACATAATGAAGTGAGAATTGAAGAGAGTCTCACTACTCAACGAATTGGAGGGTTGGTGAATATGAAGAAGGCAAATTTTCTTCCCTGAGAAATTGCTAATTGTCCAATGCAATAGTTTTTTGTTCTTCTCCGAGTTGTTTCCCACCGCAACGTAAACGGTATCGTTTTCTACACTTTCCACTCGCTCTTCTGAAACCGATACCGCTTCTTGGATGCTACCCATAAGATCCGATAACAATAATCGAGATGCAGATTAGTATCCGGTGGGATGGGAATCGTTCCGACTCTGAGTGAGTGAGGAGGTGACTCGGTGGTAGAAGATGAAATAGGAGAGTGTGGAAATTTGGAGTGAAGATGGAGTAATTGGTTTATATGGAATCAATCAGCGCTAAAAACAATGACAACCAGGTTAAGTTTCTTTTTATATAGGTGGCTGGGTCCCACTGGTTAGTGTTGGTAAACCATGAAACGACTTTGGAATTTGGATTAAGGTCTTTGGACATGCCTGTGATAAAAACAAAAGGTTTTTTTTTTTTTTCTTCAACCGAATACAATTTTTTTATATAGATGAAATGACAAAATTATTATAAATTCACATATATAATGGTTATGGATGTTTTAAGTTTTTTTTTTCTGAGAAGATGGATGTTTTGAGTTTTGATTAACAATTTCAATATTTTTTATTAATCGAATTAAAACTTCTTGCCTTTTTATGCTTCTTAGCTAGTCAAATTATTATTAATTGTAATTGTAATTACCAAACAATTTACTACACTAATTAAGACATTTAAAAACACATTGTGATTTTGACTAAGTACTTTTTTTCATATTGTAATTTTTAAACAGTAACCTGTGATATTTAAAAAAACTTTTAAAATATGAAACTTGAAATTAAATATTATTTAAGAAAGTGATTGGAAATTTATTAATGCTTTAAAAATTATTTAGGAAAGTTAATGGGATTTTTTTTTTTGTAGTTTATAGGTCATCTCATTGATCAACTCTATTCTTTTATTAAAGCGGTTAAAGTGGTTTTGGTGCTGTTTGAAATGATGTCGGGTCTGAAAGTGAATTTTCAAAAAAGTAGGTTGATCAGTGTGAATGTGACAGAGTCGTAGTTGGGGGAAGCGGCTAGTATTCTGAATTGTCGTATTGGTTATATTCTTTTTGTGTATTTGGGTCTTCCAATCGGGGGTAATCCTCGGAGACACTCTTTTTGGCGACCTCTTGTTGACAAAATTAAAGCCCGCCTTTCTATTTGGAAATGTAAAAATTTATCGATGGGTGGTCGTTTGGTTCTTCTCAAGGCTGCCTTGTCTTCAATTCCGGTATACTTCCTTTCTTTTTTCAAGGGTTCATTGGGTTCTTTGGGATAAGGTATGTAGGGATAAGAGGCAGGGGGTTTGGGGGTGAGGAAGGTAAATGAGTTCAATTTGGCGTTGCTCGGAAAATGGGGTTGGAGGGTGAAAACAGAGACAACGGGTTTGTGGCGTCGGGTCTTAGCTCATAAGTATGGGGTTAATAAAGGATTATTCAGGAGGGTGGTACTCGGGCCTCACGATGGTGGCATGATGTTTAGGGTGTGTGTCGAGGCTTTGTTAATGGGTTGAATGGGTGGTTCGATCATTTTTTATTTCGTAAGGTAGGGGATTCGACTTCTTTTTGGGATGACCCTTGGCTAGGGCAGGGGATAGTGCTGAGGACGAGATATCCACGGTTAGCAGTTCTTGCGGTGGATTCTCAGGTATCGGTCGGTGATATGTGTCGGCGGGGGTGGGAGGTGAGGGGTGGCTTTGGAGGCGGCGACTTTTTGTATGGAAGGAAGAGTTGTTGGCAGAATGTTGTGTTTTATTTCATAATGTTGTTTTGCAGTCCCTTTTGTCTGACAGGTGGTGTTGGCATGGTACTTCTGAAGAGTATACGGTTAAAGAGGCTTATTTGGCATTGATTAGTCGGGATGCTGGTGTGGGTGTTCACCATGACATGATAACGTTACCTTGGCAAAAATATGTTCCTTTGAAGGTATCGGTGTTTGCTTGGCGTTTTCTGCAAAATCGTCTTCCGACGAGAGATAACCTGCTACGACGTGGTATTATTGTTCAAGGATCCCATCTATGCAGTCTTGGATGTTTGGCATCGGAATATTTGTCCCATTTGTTTTTTGGATGTACTAAATCCCACTTGGTTTGGAGTGGCATGTTACATTAGTTAAGTATTCAAGGTGTATTGCCAACAAAGGCAGTTTCCCATGCTCTACAATTTAGCGGGCTTCAGATTCATCCGGTGAAGCAGAAGAACTGTTTTAAAATTATGTGGTTGGCAACGATTTGGCAGGCTCGCAATGCGGGTCTTTTTCGAAATCAGGAGTTTTCTGTGTCTCAAGTGATTGATCAGATCAAATATCATCTCTGGTGGTGGCTCAAATTTCATTTTACTCACTTGTCTGTTGATTTTGGTTTGTGGTACTCGTACCCTATGGCTTGTCTAGGGTGGAGAGGTGGTTGATCTTTCATTTTTGTTGGTTTTCTTGTACCAATTTATTTTGCTTGATGTCTGAACTCTTTTTACTAGATTAAGCACACTTTGTGCTGATCTAGATTTTTTAATAAATATCTTTGGTTGATTCAAAAAAAAAAAACTCTATTCTTTTATTTAGGAGAATACAATTAGGACTTTAACTCAGTAAATCTCAACAATTTTTTATTCTAAATTAAAAAAGACAAACTAAAATTAATGATAATTTAAGCTTGGTAATACAGCTGTAAAAAATAGGTCGGTTTGGTGAGCCAGCACATTAGCCTACAGGTTTGGGTGGGTTGAGCTTTAGAAAAGCAACTCCAAATGTACTCGAATTTTTTTGAGTCCAAGCCCATGAAACCTCCAAATGATTGGGCTTGGTCGGGCTTCAGGCTGACCTATTATCTGAATATTTATGTCATTTTTGTGGAAATAATATCAATAAATATGTATAATATTATCATCTAATTGAAATTTTATTACAAAAAATATGGTTTAATGTGTGAGTTCAATAAAAATGGTTATATTTACCTAAAACTTTAATAAAAAATAATTTTATAATTTATCAACGCATACTTAGTGATGATGTAAAAATTATTTACATTTTCATACAATTATATCTCAATAAAATTAATAATTATCAAGAACTATTATATCAAAGTTACCAAAAGTATTAATAAATAAACTGAAAAAATTAAAATACATTGGGTCGGGTCAGCCCGTTAGTCCACCGACCTCATGCAAGATTGGAATGGGCTCATAAAAACATGGCCCAACAAAAAATAGGTCTGGTCGACTAGCCCACTTATAAATCAATGCCCTCCTGGCTTGGACGAGTCGGCCTTTTTGACAGCTCTACTTGATAGAAAGATTAAGATTTGATCTCACGATTATATTTGAAAGAAGACTAAAACCGCTTTATGTCATGACTCATCTCGAACTCTGAATTATTAGAGTCTTTTCCCAAGAACCAAAGAAACCAAGAAAAAAAAAGACAAACTAATGAACTAACTCATAGTTCTAGCTGGAACAGCTACGTATATAGCAATTGCTCATGATTTTGAATTTTGATGAAATTTCTAATTTATTGAAGAAGCTATTACTATATATAAGAGACAAAATAAATGAATGAACTTTATTTATTGTCAAAATAAAATAAAAAAAATTGGGCTGGCTATTAGTTCCAACCAACTTTACAATCAGCCCCGCCAAAACTTGAAAGTTGACTGGTAGTTTTGATTTCTAAACTCTTAGTTTTTTTCCTCTTCCTTTAACTTTATTTTTCTTCTCTCTTCTTGATAAAAATCCCCAAGCACCCACATGCAATCATGGAACAATCCTATCAATCATCCTCCAATCAGTCACAAGATGCATTAGTTGAAAAAGAAGTGGAAGATATCAAAGAAATAGTTGAGAAAGAACACAAAAATGAGTTGATGTTAAAGCTTGTTGAATATTTCACTTCAATAAAGGAATCCTTATCTAGAGTAAAAGAAGGGTTAGAGGAAGAGAATGAAACTTTTGATAAAGAAATGGTTTATGCGGAATCAGAGGTAGATGATGAATCAAGGGTGTTGATAGAAGAGGCAAGGTTGATTTCAAGGCTTGCAAATGAGGTGGAAACAAAGGTGGAAAATTACAAGGAGTTGGTGAAAAAAGAGAAGAGAGAGTTGGAGAATAGTTTGATAAGTTTAACTGAGGAGAATAGGGATATCAATAACTTGCTTAGAGTTGCTTTGTTGGAGAAAGAGGCATTAGAGAAGAGAATTAAGGGACATGATCATAAAAGGAAGCCCCTTTTGCAATTTGGATTGCAGAAATTTGGATTCATGATGGGAGGTGGTAATAATGAGCAATTAACAGATAGTGCTTCTGAGGGTAACAAATCAGATAGTAGTGATTGTGAAGTAGAAGTTGTCAGTCTGGTAAGCTCTTATTATCCTTAATTTAAGTTTTTTTTGTCAGGTAGTCTAATAATTAGAATTTCACGTTAAAGGTGAATAAGTTGATGTATCAGAGTTCGAACTCTGGTCTATGCACATTACATGCAATGTCCTACCAAGTGAGCTAAACTCACAAGAACATTCTTTTAAGTTATTTAATTACATCATATTAGTCTTTTAAGTTACTCCCTCCGTTTCAAAATGAGTGTCGCTTTTGGTGTTTTCACACATATTAAGGAATGTAATCATTATGTTAAAAGTTTTTTTTTTGAAGAAGCAAAATAATTTTATTAAATAACCGAGATTAGCACAAGATGTGCATAACCCAAGAATAAGGTTTAAACACGATCAGAGAGCAAAATACAACAAAAGCTCTGGATGATTATGTGGTCAATCACATCGCCATCCTAGACAAGCCAAAGGTTGAGAGTACCATAAACTAAAATCAACAGATAAATGATTAATATGTGCTTTTAGCCACCACCATAGATGAAGTCTGATTTGATCAAGCACCTGTGACACCGAAAAATCCTGATTGTTGAAAAGGCTCGCATTACGCGCATGCCATATCCGCCAAATAGTTGCTAGCCATATAACTTTGAAGCAATTCTTCGGCTTCACCTGATGAACCTGAAGACCATGGAATTGCTCAGCATGAGAGATTGGCTCCGTTGGCAAGACACCTTGAATTCCTAGCCAGTGCATCACACCTGTCCAAACCATATGAGATGTTGTACACTCAAAAAACAAATGAGGCAGAGTTTCCGACAAGACACATCCAAAGCTGCAAAGGTGAGAGCCGTGAACAATGATGTCACGGCGAAGCAAATTATCCCTGGTTGGAAGCCGATTTTGCATAAACCGCCAAGCAAAAACAGAAACCTTCAACGGAACATATTTCTGCCACGGTATCATGGTGAATTGATGAGGAGGAAGCACACCAGGTACCTGTCTGGTCAAAACCAAATAAGCCTCTTTAACTGTATAAACCTCCGAATTGCCACCAAGCCACTGCCACCTGTCTGTAAAAATAGGCTGCAAAACGAAATTATGAAACAAAGAACAACACTCCGCCGACAACTCCTCTTCCCAAGCAAATAATCTTCTCCGCCAAACCCACCCCTCACCACCTGCCTCCCAGCCCCTCCGACACATATCACCCACCGACACATGAGGTTCCACAAAAAGACCTGCTAACCTCGGATATCTCTCCCTCAAAACAATTCCCTGTCCTAACCATGGATCCTCCCAAAAGGATGTAGTATCACCATTCCCCACCTTACGCGATAAAAAATGATTAAACCACCCATTTAAACCATTAAAAGACCCGCGACATACTCCCACAATATCCTGCCACCACCGGGAAGCCCGAGAGCCACCATCCTCAACATTCCCGCGACTGACCCCATATTTATGTTAAAAGTAAAAACACTTTTACTAAATTAAGCTTACTTTTTCTTGGAAATAGTGTATAAAGTAGTAATTAGATGATAGAAATAGAAAATGTTGCTTTGGGAATTGAAAAGTGACACTCATTTTGAAACAAAAATTTTGAGCTAAAACGACACTCATTTTGAAACAGAGGGAGTATTACTTTACTGATAGCATTATTGGAAGTATTGCTACTAGATTAGGCATGAAGGTCATTTGTGATACTTTTAGTTGAATCCTTGCACATTTAAAAGTTAGTCTATTCTGAAATTTATGATAATTTTCCAAGGCCTCAACAGTGCAAAGGATAATGAAGAATCTACGTCTTGAAATCACTCAATTGAGAAAATCTTTGGAAGAATCTAGGTACTTTTACCATATAACTATGTTGAACTCATACATTCTTGTCCATCATAGTGATATGGTTTTAGATAATTTATTATGAACACTTCATATCAGGTCAGACACAGAGCGCCTTCAGTGTCTCACAGAGAAACAAACCAAAGAGATTGCAGAAAATAAACTCTACATCAAGGAGTTAGAAGATAGAGAAAGAATCTTGGCTCAAAATGTAATTACCAATTTGATCAATAAATGTCATAATCATTCCTTAACCAAAAAAATGTCATTCTCACTTGTTTTTTTTTTCCTTTGTCTTAATGTAAAAGGTAGAAGAGTTTTTTAATGAAATCAAACAAGCAGAAGAAGAAGTAGCTAGATGGAAAGAAGCTTGTGAATTGGAAGTTAAAGCTGGAAAGAAAGAGATTGAAGAGCGCGACAAAATGGTATATCGATATCAATAAAAACAAAACTTGTTATTTGACAGTTATTTTTAAAACACGGTTAAAATATAGGCTTACGCGACAATATGATAGTTTTTTGTTAAATGACAGTGCAATATTATGATGCATATCCATTAAACTATATATCTTATTGATAATGTTTGAATGATCCATAAGGTGGCTGCATTGAAACAAGAACTACAAAAAACAAAGGGTGCTTTGGACATATCAAATGGAAAATTGAGACTTAAAGAAGAACTAGCAATGACTGCAATAGCAGCACAAGAAGCAGCAGAGAGGTCTTTGCAGCTAGCTGATAGCAGAGGAGTGGAACTTCGTCGGCGGATTGAAGAACTAACTAGGCAAGTAGAGGAAGCAGAGAAACGCGAACGTAATAGTCGTAAAGTGAGACGTATATGTTGGCCATGGCAAGTTTTTAGATTGAGTTCTAGCAATACTGCAGATTCTAGAATTGGAAATGCTAAAAGGATGCTACCAGAAATGCAATCTTTTCTTCAATGAAATGTATATAACATATTTTTTTCAGATCAGATTGAAATCAACTAACCATTTTATAATCCAATGCACTATGTGCAACTAGTTATTACTTATTAGTATTACAGACTATGAAGCTCCGACACCCCTAAAGTAGGGGGTGTCGCCGTGTCGGACACGTGTCGGACATCGACACTCGTACGACACCCGGACAACACTATCCAGCACATTTTAGATAATTTTCTTAAATTGAAATTACTCAAACTGTTTTGATGGATTCTTTCTATGGTTGATTGAAAGTACAAAGTTTAAATAAATATAAATTATGCTTCTCATTAGACTATTTTATAAATTATGCTCACAAATTGCTTTATTTTATTAATATATAGCCGTGTCCGTGTCCTAAGTTTTTTTACATTTCGCCGTGTCCGGTGTCGGTGTCAGTGTCGTGTCCCGTGTCCGTGTCTGTGTAGTCTGGGCTTCATAGATTATAGATAATTCCTGGCATATTTATAATGTAGCTTACTTTGAAAACTTGAATGAAAGTTCATAAGACTAAAATTGATATATTTTGATAAGCTAAATTTTTTTTGGTATTAACCTTCTGATTCTTAGGAGAAGAAGTTTAATAGTTCAGAGTTCAGTCGTGAGATAAGAAAAATCTAACTAAAAATTGTTTCATTTAAGAATCTAACATGGATTCTCCCGACATTTGTTCGTTAGATAAGTTCATTAATCAATTAAGCTCGATATTTGTTTTACTTCAAGTAAGTATGAACTCATAAAATTTATAATTTCTTGTCCCATGAGCTTAGCTCAATTGGTTGGACATTGTGCACATTTGTGCAGGGACCGGGGTTCGAACCCGGTATGCCCATTTATTCACCTTTAAATAGGTGATTTTCAAGCCACTAGGCTACCTGACAAATTTTTTTTTTATAATTTCTTGTGTCAATCTTATTGTCTTAATTTTAAATAATTAATATGAATTAAAAATATATTTTTCACGTTATTTTATACTATACGTAAAACTGAGATCAACCATTAATTTTAGTAAAATTAATCAAATATTGTACATAATCTAATAGTTTCTCCACTCATAGTAACTACCGCTACTTTTTACTACTATCTCTGTTCTAAAACTATCGTCTTTATACATACTAATGCATAATTTGAATTATTAATATCTTTAGTTTTCTTTTATGAAAAATTATAAAAATTTAATATTGTGAAAACATTCATTAAGACAAATCTTATTTGTTAGTAATATTTGTTTTATATATTAATAAAAATACGATAAAAATAAATGTCAACAATCAACAAGAACCATAATTTTTGGACGGAATGAGTAACAAGAAAGATCGGATAACATTATGAACAAAAGTTTTAATTCTTTCTTCACATTTTGTGTTTAACATTAATTTCTTTTGAGCATAAAATTATACAGTAAAATTGCAAAGATTTATCTTTTGAGCATTGTGGAATTAAAATCATACAGTAAAAAATAAAAATTGATTCAAAAATTGATTTTACTAATTGCCAAGCTCCTCATGATAATAATAATAATAATAATAATAATAATAATAATAATAATAATAATGTAATAAAAATACCAACTAAAACGAGTTTATTGATAAACTAGTCACCGTCTTCCCCCTTCAGAGGAATTAGGGTTTGCAGAGTTGCTCTTTACCTTCATCTCCAATCGCATCATCTTCATTTTCTGCTAATAACACCACCCAATACTACAATTCACCTCATAGATTCGTTTCTACATCTCAAATATTCACCGCATCGTGCTCAACCTCGTTACGGTATGACATTTCGCAATTCAAAATTTTCAATTCCAAAATTCAGTTTTACTTTTTAATTATTAGTATTTTAATTGACCCTATTGCAATTTGATCTAAATTGCAGAGTTTTTCACTTATGGGTCATAATGAGGATAATACTAGCAATGTTAAGAAAATAAATTCAGCATGTGATGTTGTGGCTTTAAAAAAGTGCTTGGAAGAGAACAAAGGGGATTATGTTAAATGCCAGTCACAAATTGAAGCTTTTAAATCATCTTGCTCTGTGAAGAAGCCAAATTCTTCTCTTGATTCTTCACCACCGCTCAAGACAAGTGTTTGACATTATATATTAGATTATTTTTATTTTGAATTGTGATTTTTATTTTTACTTATGAAGGGAAGTAAAAATATTACTATAAAGTTGTATTGATTTATGACAAAATAAAATGTTGTAGCATTGCACAATTATAAATTTTATGAGTTTCAATGATACCACTAGTGATTATTAACCATTTGGAATGAGAATCAACACTATTATGCTGAAGAATAATTATGTTTATGCATTTTGTAATTAGTTTAGTTTTATGATCATACAATGAAATTATGATGTTTGCTGTGTTGATCTGATTGTTTATGAGTATTAATTAACCTGGTTGAACCTGTTTCATTATACATTAGTGTCTTTTTGTTGGCTTCTTTTGTTATGTTTGGTATTACGGTACATATGTCAGAATTACGGTGGATTACCATGATTCTGTCATATCCACCGTGATATCAAACATATACTTTAGCCTATATGATATTACGGTGGATGTATCAGAATCACAGTAATCCACTGATATTTTATATAAGCTACAACTTGTAGCTTTTACAAAATCACGGCAGATCACCGTGATTCCGGCACATCTACCGTGATACCAAACATGTATTTTATGGCTGCATTTTGAAGATTCTAGCTTGGTGTTCAGTATTCACTGTTACTGTTGTTTAATTATTGCTCAGAATGAAAGTAAGCTATTTATGTATAGAAGGGTAAAGCACTGAAGCCCTTTGTGTGCAGTGTATTATATTTGGGGACCCAATAGTTGGGAGTTGAATGGTTGATTGAATGTTGGATGACAAATCCTTGCAACTGCATCTTTTCTGTAAATATAATAATTTGGATTTGGATTTGGATTTGAATACTGTGAATAAAATTTATTGAAAGAGATAAGAATATTTATTGTTTATCTCAAACAGAATTGCCTTCTATGAAAGGTTCCTGTGTAAAATAATTGCATACTCAACCGAAACAAGTCTCATCCATTTAAAATAACACATATTTGGTAATGAACAAAACTGCAACTGACATAACTAATACAAACTGAACACAGAAATTGTATTCTCACACAATTACACCAAGAGTATACCCTTACATATATGAAGCTTAAGAGAAGTGATTTCCAACCATTTCTACAATCTACAGTAAGAAACTTACTAATCTTCGCTTCATGTTATTCCCTCTTCTAGCTAGCTAAGCCGAACACCAAAGATCACAAAAGAATAAATGAATTTTAGTTTTCAGGAAAATAAATAATTCATACTTTAGTACACATAAACTACATGATCATCATCTCTTGAGCACCATGTGGCCATGCTCATCCTTATCAAAAAGACGCTCAATCAATACATCCCAACTTTCCTTCGCCTTACTCCTAGTAGTTGAACCAACAGAAGACTCGGCTTCGGACCTTCTTGAACTCTTCGATCCCTCCTCATCAAAAGTTCCATATTCTGAAGGTGGAGAATAAGCATGTGGAACTTTTAACGTTTTTGCTCTTTGTAATGCTGCTTTGTATTCATGGCCGTGTCTTGCCACTGTTTCTTGATGCTCCATGATTTGCTTTGCAGGTACCTCCATGGTATTATCTTCCTCAAGCATCAACTGCATTTGGCAGAAATCAAATGGCAATGATGTCATCAAAATATTAAATAGAATGTCAAATTAGTAGAACTTGAATACTAGATTGATTCATAGGCCTACAAGAAGCTCAAATTCATACAGACATTGTTTGGATAAACAACTTATTTAAGCTTTTATAGCATAAGTATTTATCATATAAGTGTTTATGTATAAGCTATTTTTATAACAAACGATAAAATAAAGTCAATATGTTTTCATATAAGCTATCTTTGACAGCTCAGGCAAATAAGCTGAAACCATCTTATGGACATGTCATAAGTTGTTTCCATAAGTGCTTATGTCAGTAGATAAGTTCTAATAAGCTGACCCAAACAACCCATAAGTAGGGAGGAAATTTATGATGAATTATATGCACGGGGAGGAAATTGTCAAAAACTCTTTTTTGATTCTGCTACACACGAGAAAAAGAGAGAGACAGAAACCAAAACTTCGATTCCACCAGAGAAAGAAGTACAAAAATTACAAGGCTGATAGGCTTACATTCAAAGCCCTTTGAGCCTCTTTCTCAATCCAAATAATGGCATGATCTGATGTAGCATTGCAAGAAAGAACTATATGCTCAAACCTTCCATCTACTGGCACTGCTGTTCTCACAACCGGAGGAAACCTTCCACATCTTCATAGAAAAGGTCTTAATTAATGTAAAGCCAATAGAAAAAGATGTAAAAGCATATTATTTTTTAAACTGCGGATAGTTTCCAAATTTACAGTCACAGTTCTGTGTAAGCCCTTTGTGGAATCCTTAGACTTCCGTCATACCTGAAAGGCTTTCTCTCAACAATGTGATAAAGGCGACCAGGTGCATAAAGTCTCCTGGGATCTTTCAGCATTTTCTCCTCTGGAATGCATGTATCCCTCATGCACCTCAAGCACAATAAGCATGGCAAACTACCAACACAAAGAAACAGTATGTTACCGTGAATACATTAAAATTACACGGACAACCGTTGCCACTTAACTGTTGACATGAACTAATCACTTAACTATTTGAAAGCATAACCTCAAAAAAATGAACTTGGAAGACGCCATAATATTTGTCTAGTTTTATACGTATATGGGATCTTATGACATACCAGAAAAGAGACTTGAATATATCTTCCAATGGAGTGGCTGTCCTTGGCAAGAAGTCATCCTGAGCAAGGAAAAGAGCAGTTAACTTCAAAGGACACGCTTTTGCATGAACCAAGTATAAGAACAAATATAAAATCAACCAGGCAATTTCCACTATGTTGCTATCACATAAAACATAATTTCAGAAAATATTTGTCTACTGTAAAAAAAAAAAATTGTCGAGTTAAACACTAAAGTAAGTCCTCAATAAGCTGGTTGTCTGGCACACAAAAGAGTTCATTCATCTATCACCCGAAAACACCATTATGGGTATGATACTTCAACAATCCCAGCAGGTAAAAGAAGCTCAACAGTTATACTGAAGGATGGTCTGATGTTATTCAACAAACAGAACTTTGTCTGCCCGTCATGCTCTCATAACATATGTTAATGGAATCATTAATTAGAAGAAGAATGTTATTGGCACACTATTTGACACTAATTTTAGCACTCTTAAAAATTGAGTAAAATCCTATGTCATCCCAAACTTCATTCAATAACATAAGAGGGTGGACAAAATGCGCTAGTGTGTGTTCGTGGTATTTCTCTTTATTTAAAACATTTGCATCTTTTTGTCCTAAAAATAGTTGCATCTTTCTGTCCAACAATGTAAAGAATGAAATTTAAATAAGACTACCTTCTATACCAAAAAAAATGCTCTAATTTCACCTCCATCACATTCTACTGGTTGTAAGAATAATCAAAGGAATGTTGAAGATTCTTCAACATTAATTATAAGAAGAATGTTATTGGCCCACTATTTGACACAAATTTTAGCACCCTTAAAAATTGAGTAAAATCTTAAGTCAACCGAACTAAATAATCTAGGCTCATTTCTATTACAAAAATCAGTAAAAAACTTCATCCAATAGCATAAGTGCGTTGACAAAATGTGCTAGTGTGTGTTCGTGGTATTTCTCTTTATTTAAAACATTTGCACCTTTTTGTAAAAAAAGAATTGCATCTATCTGTCCAATGTAAAGAAAGAAATTTAAAGAAGACTACCTTCTATACCAAAAATTGCTCTAATTTCACCTCCATCACATTCTACTGGTTGTAAAAATAATCAAAGGAATGTTGAAGATTCTTCAAATAAACAAATAAGTTTCCGATAACTTGCCTGAAGCACAACGGAGTTTATGATATCTGCATATCTGACTGCCAAATTAAGTGACATACACCTAGCAGGAGCGATAGCATAGCACCTGACTCTCTTCCTCTCAATATTTCTAAGTCTATCTCGATTCTGCACAACCACCATGCTCAACATTGCAGCTACTCCCGATCCAAGGGAATGTCCAGCAAAAGTAAGAGTATAATTTGGATATTTCTCTACCAATTCCCTCAAAATTTCACACTCAGCATCCATGACCCAACCAGCGGCCTTTAACAACCCGTTGTGAACATATCCTCCATCAAACTTTCTCTTGCCCAACTTATTATCAAGCAGAACAGCATAGTCACTCTCCTTTGCCAAATTTAGTCCCCTTATAGCAAGAACTATATCAGCATGATCATGATCAAGATACAATATATAAGGTGGAGCCCGGCCATGTGTATCTTCATATGTTTTTCTAAGTAATAACATATCAGGGTTGATTCCATAGCCACCAGGAGGTGCCCAAATAGGGTTACGAAGATCATCTTCATACACAGCTAAAATATAGCGACAAAGACGTGGGACTGGCTCAAATTCTTCTATTGTAGAATACCCCCAAGTTTCACTGTCATGGCCTGCAGTATGAAGACATCTTTTCCATGCCCAACGAGCGCAAGCTAGACAATACACACACTCAACAAGAGGCAAGCCACAACATATAAATGACATTGTGCCCACAATCTAGGAATACCAAGTTCTTTCTTTCTTTTCTATGAGCAAGAATCAAACTTGATATCCCGGGATTTACAACACTCACACACACTATGCACCAACCACTTGCGCTAGACCCCAGTTGTATACTAAGTACTTTCTAAAAACCAATATTGGTTTTCACAAAATGCCAAATTTCCTTAAAGGAACAACTTGCTTTTACAGATATAGATATTAACTTCAAATTGAAGTGCAAACAAATATTTCACAAAGTACTACTCTATTTGATGTACAATAAGTATAACATTGACAATACAAAAAATTGTGGATTCAACTCAAAACAGGCAAAGTGAATTACTATGGAACTGTAGAGATATACAATCTGTAAACTACAAAAAAATTCACAAAAAAATACAAAGTGGGTTTGAATTTGATGAATATGAAAATTGGTAACAGAGATGTCTTACAAGAAAACTGAGAAACTCAAAGAGTCAAACTTGATAAGCTCATCAAAAAGCGATTACTTTGATCATAATTCCAAAGGAAAGAGATAAAGGGTTAAAGAGTTGTACCAAATTGAAGTGTTGGTCAAAACTCAAAGTACTACCCAGAAAACCAAAGGATCAAAAGATGAAACTTTGGTTGGAGGAAAATACAAAATCAGAAAACAACAACGTTGGACGAGGTTGTGATGAGAGTGACAGGGACAATTTTGGTTTACCTTATGCTGAGTTGTAACAAACTTGTATATAATATGGCATGCTAATTTTGTATGAAAAATGGAGTTTTAGTGTAAATAATTTGCTTATTCTAGATCTCGCTTATATGAGTCATGAGTGCAGTGTTGCATATCAACATATCACATGCTGAAGTGTTGCACCATAGATTCATAATTTATCATTTGATATGCACCAATTTCACACTTAAAATTGAGAGAATTACATTAATCTTTTATCTTTTTGATTTATAATAAATTGCTCTTTAATTCTTCATTCGTATTAAATTGAACCTTCATCTTATATTATTTATTACAAATAAGATACATTATGGTGCAAAAATTAATAAAGATAAATAATCAATAAAAATGTAAAAAAATAGTGGAGTAAAATAGGCCAATGAAAATGTAAAAAATTAAAGTAAAGCATCTCCAATAGAAGTATCTAAGAGAGTTTCATAAGTTAATAATGATTATCTTATTTTTTTTTACCATTGGAGCAATAATGAAGTGGCATGTAGAGTATCAAAAACATGATTCAAGTATCTTATTTAAGGTACCGTACCATCAATTTAATGTTGTTATTTTGTTGTATACGTAATTAAATTGCTTCCATATATATAAAAACATTACAAGTTGCATAATTTTATACCATTGGAGCAAAACATGAATAAGTTGCTTAAGTATTCTATGACATTGTATGACCTACTTATTAGTAATATATGATACCCATAATAGTATCACCATTGAAGATGCTCTTACTCACTTGCTATAAGACCCTCCAATAAAAATTGTGTTATTTTCACATATGGATTTAATTTTGTATGCAGCAAAAGTGTAAAATAATTTTACACTGTCAACCAATAATAACTATGTATTTCGCCACGTCACCCTGTTTTACCCACTTTATGAAAAAATTAGAGGTTTCTTATTAGATAACCGTGTAAAATTATTTTATACTGTTAGTGCATATCAATTAAACTCTTTTCACATATTTACTTTTACAATAATATATCATAAAATATATAAAAAAATTACTTTTTTTTTGAAAGGATATAAAAAAAATTACTTCTTACAATGATAAATTGTATATGAATAATTATTAATAAAAATAGAATTTTAAAATGAGTCTAATATTAAGTAATAAAAAAAAGCTTATAATTAGGACATAGGAGGTTCATTTCGTTAAAAAAGAGTAAAAAGACTAATGGGCCGAAAAATAGGCCTTAAGTTAAAATGAATCCACGACCCGACTCAAATTCTTGCCATAAAACCTAAATCAGCTCATAGAAAAACCCTAGCTCAGCTTCTTCTCTTTCACCGCACACTCTGGTGTTAGGGTTTCAGAAAATCGCCGGTAGAAAGGTAAACGATCTTTCATCCCAATCCTTCTCTCCCTCTTCGTTGATCTCAATCTTAAGCTTTCGTATTCATCATTTCACTCAATTTCTTATTATTGTTAAACCATAGTTAAATCTCAATTGTATTTGTTTGTTTAATCTGATTCAGGGGAAATGGCTCCTAAACAACCAGCTACGGGTCTTTTCGTTGGATTGAACAAAGGTCACATTGTTACCAAGAAGGAATTAGCTCCACGTCCTTCAGCTCGCAAAGGGGTCAGTTTTATTTTCTTTTTTATTTGATTTTTTAGTTTCATTTTTCCACTTGTTTAGATTCTAGATCGTATTTCATAATTTTCTGAAATTTGAATTTTCTTGTGACTTTAGGAAAATTAAGTTGGTTGCCATTTGTTGAAATTTATTGTATCTGCTTTTGAGTTAGGAACTGTTTGGATACACAGTTTATTTGTAGCTTAACTTATAACATGAGCTTTAATCATGATAAGTGCTTGTGTATAAACTTATTTTTATAGAAGGAAAAAATGATTTTTGTATATGCTATGAGCTATTTTCATAATCTATGAGAACTTGTGAAAATAAGTTTAAAAAAAATTAAGAAAATTGGCAGATGCTGCTCTAAACAAGGTCAAACGAGTCAATCCAAACAGGCCTTTAGTTGCTCTACTCTAAATCCAGTTTTTTAAATATCAGTCCTTTTTGTTTTACCAATCATAAACTGTAATTTTGAGCTTATAAACAGAAGATTTTAAGTTTAATTTTAAAAATGATTTATTTTTTGTCAAGTTTTTGGTTGGTATTCAATCATACTTTGTGAAATATACAAATAATATGAGAAATATGTGTTGGAGTTTTCTCATACCATTGAAATGTTGATTATATTGATATTGATTTGCCTAACTTATATTTGGCACTAATGGATGTTATATATTTGACCAAATCAGAAAACAAGCAAGAGGGTGCACTTTGTGAGGAACCTCATTAGAGAGGTTGCTGGTTTTGCACCTTATGAGAAGCGGATCACTGAGTTGCTCAAGGTTGGAAAAGATAAGAGGGCATTAAAGGTTGCAAAGAGAAAGCTCGGAACCCACAAGCGTGCAAAGAAGAAGAGAGAGGAGATGTCCAATGTTCTCCGAAAGATGAGGTATCTTCTATGTTCTTTTGTTATGCATAACCTGTCTATATTACTATTATGCAAGCATTCCTGAGTTGTAATCTTATTAGTAATGATTTTTGCTAATATTACAATATTTTAAATGTGCAGGGCTGGTGGAGCAGGAGATAAGAAGAAATAAGCCTTATTACTTTGTTGTTGTTTTTGAATGATTGGTCAAAACTTTGATGGACGAGTTATTGTAGTTGTTCTTTGTTTCAATTTTGTTCATGTTTTTTTATGGATATGTGCTTTATTTAACTTAGACTTGATTCATGAAAACATTTTCTATTTTACTAGAAATATGAGATTAAATCAAATTTTCAAGCTGCATATTTTTGTTTATTTTCTGTCCGGTGTCTATAGCATGCTGGCTTAGGAAAATAAATCATTGAAGAGATATTTTTAAAATTATGAAGATAATCAAATGTTTCTTGGGGGGTTTTAGATTATTTTGGGCCTTGTAGGATTAAAGCTTTCTCCAATTTGCACCATAGTAGAAATATATTGAGTAGTCTTTTAATCTAGGGGAAAATACACTCATCTCTCCTGAGGTCTCTTTAAATGACATCGCTACCCCTTCTAATTTTGAATTGGACACTAACCTCTCTTTATTGTTAGGTATATGTTCCAAGTTTTTGTATTTTTTTCTCTAATTTTTTAATGTTAAAGAAATATGGGCAAAAAAAAGGGATGAAACATGTTTTGTCTTTTGACATTTAGACACTTTGCGCTTGCCGAATAAGTATTGCAATCACATTGTTAAAGGTTTTATGCTTTAAAATGTCCCTAAAACTTTTTTTGAGAATATTGGTGCATCAATATGAATAGCATTTGCAATATCTTCAACTTCAGTCGTACTAAATTTGTGATGTTTATTGCTTAATAATAATAATGATAATAATAATAATAATATTCTTTTTTCAACTTTTTTGTCTAAGGCAAACGTATTATGTGTTTGTTCATAATTTAATGATTGTCCGGTGAATGTTGCTATATATTTTTTATGGATTCACCTTTTTTTTGTTGATAATGATGAATTCATCTTATCAATTTGAAAAAACATAAATTATTTACGAGAATACTAACATTAATTTTTTTACAAAAAAAAGTCACAAATGTGGAAGAGATAATGTTTGATTTGAATATGAGATTTCTTGTTTATTAACATTGAGGGCCCGTTTGGTGCGCAGGATAGATAGAGACAAGATATGATTAGAAGCTGAATAATATACGATATGATAGTGACAAGATTAGCACATATCATGTCATGTGTTTGGTGCACACATGATAAGAAAAATAAAAAAGAGTAATTGGATAACCTAGCCGAAAATAAGGATTAAAATAACAAAAAGTAATTGGATAGGCTTAATAGTAAGGTAAATTTATCCTTTTCTATTGGTGCACCAAACAACAGATTAAAACAAGATTGGAAAACTTTAACATATCTTGTTCCCTAACCTGCGCACCAAACAAGCCCTGAAAGATAAAATTTTAACCACTAAAAGTCACAAGAATAATATGAGTTATGATTTATTTGGTATGATTGCCTTTTTTTTTTGGTATTGATTTTATATCATGTTGTATTCACCTTTTTGTTGTAAACACTTTTTGTATTACCATCTATTATTTATAGATTCTCTTTGTTTTAGTTTTTTTCTTCATTATTTTATGGTGTATTGTATTTTTTGTTAACAAAACTTAAATAAAGAGTTTTTATTAGAATGTTATTTTAATGGTCTGTTTGGAATAATGATCAATAAGCTAGCTTATAGTTTATAAGGTTAAATTAGAAGACTTGCTTGATAATTGTTATATTACTATAACTTTATAGTTTATTTCATTAACTTATAACTTATTTTTTGAACACTATTTTAAGTATCATTTTAACTTATAACTTATTTTTTGGACACTATTTTAAGTATCATTTTAACTTATAACTTATCATATTTTTTTTTTCACTTTTACACTTATTATTTCACCTAAAATTCATTTTTATCGTTTATAATTTATTATATTTAAAACAAAGCATTCATGATGTACACTTTTTTTTGGTAAAGCTTCATGATGCACACTAGCACTTGGCTCTTTGTTTTTGTCTAATTTCTGAACTTTTTTTTGAATACATGTTGTATATTTTTCACGTCCTAGCATCTTTTTTTTTTTGTTTAAATACAATTTTGGTTTCTATTTTGTTAAAACCGCATTTTTGAGCATTTACTTTTAACTGCGCAATTTAGGTCTCCATGTTCAATATATTGCCGATATATGGATTTTACCATCCAAATTGTCGACGTGACAAAAAAGAAAATAACCTGATATGAAAATGAAGACATAATTATCGATAATATTAAAAAATTATGAGTTAAATTGGGTCGTGGTCAAGTTTACAGAATAAAAAAAATCAATTGAAATGATAAAAGAGATTGAAAGGTAAAAAATATTAATTTGATTAAAACTTCTGAATAGAGTACAAAAATTGCGCAATTAAAAATAAAAAACTAAAATTGTGGTGTTAGTAAAATAGGAGATTAAAATTGTATTTAAATCATTTTATTTTTACGTACATGTACGCCTGTACTATCTTCCTCTTCATCTTCTTTTTTTTTTTTGTTGGTCAAGGCATCTTTTTTATGTATTTGTTATAAAAATTGTTATTTATAATTTATTTATAAAGTATAGAGATCGAAATAAAAAAAAAATAAACAAGTTCTAAGAATAAAATATTTAATATTATTTGTTGTCAATTATGAATTAATATATTTATATATAATTTAATAAATAAAAGATTTATTAAATTAAGTTTATATGAGATAGATCCGACATATAACCATAACAATTGAAATTGCTATATTGTCTACCACTTCAACAATTCAAACAAGCTTCTTCAACACAAACAACTTTTCGACACACAAGTTTTACATAAACAATTTTGTTAAAACTACAAGTCAAATTAACATAATGTTTTTATCAACTTCGAATATGTGACGAACCAATCAAAGGTAACAATGGAGATGGAGTAGTTTGTAAAAAATGTTTAGCAATGTAACAATGTAGATGTGAACTATAATTATAAGAGATTTATGATTAATTTTATGATTAATTTTATAATTAAGAATGATTTATTTCTATTATTTTATATTTATCAATCAGTTGAACAGTTAATTTTTTTTTTATTTTATATAATGGTTGAACAATTAGTTTCAATAAAAAGTTAACTGTAACCTTCTCTACTATTTTTATAGAATTTATCTTTCATTATTTTAAATTATTTTGTTGTATGATCACAAAAAATAAATAACAAAATTATATTTCAAAAGAATGTTATACCGCTGCAGACCTTTTAACTTACGAGTTAATCTCATTGAAATCTTGAGCTAAGGGTTAAGGAGCGGCAGGAGGTCCAGGGTTCAAATCCTGACAAAAGAGATTGTAATATATTAATTACTAACAACTAACATTGTCTATCAATAAATCTCATTGAAATCTTTTAGTATTATTTTGTTACAAATTATTTTGAATCCCAAATTTTAAAGAAAGTTTTTAAAAATGAATCCTTGAAAAACCCTAGCTTAGCTTCTTCTCTCTTCCACGGCACACTCTGGTGTTAGGGTTTCATAAATCGCCGGAAGAGAGGTAACCGATCTTTCATCATCTCAATCTCACTCTCCCTCTTCGTTCATCTCAATCTTATGCTTTCGTGTTCATCATTTCTCTCAAGTGTGTTTGTGTATTAATTTATGTTTAGGAGCCATTTTCACCACCGTCACTAACCAAGCATCCTCACAAATTTCAAATGTTTCTAAGGCATTTCTCATCGGAATCACCATTCAGATCAATTCTTCCTTCAAACGCCATCCTCCGCCGCTTCTTCAGCTTCAATCCAAACGACGACGTACACAAAGTTTACACCATTCTCACCACTCCCTCTTCACCCGAAAACCTCAAACAAACCCTACAATCCACCGGAATTTTCCTCTCAAATGAATTAATCGATCAAGTTCTCAAAAGGGTTCGCTTTGGTCACGCTAACCCCTCTCAAACCCTTGAATTTTTCCGTTACACCGGAAGACGAAAAGGGTTTTACCATACCGCTTTTTCTGTCGATACCATGCTCTATATTCTTGGTAGAAGTCGGATGTTTGATAATGTTTGGGAACTTTTAATCGAAATGCGAAGGAAAGATCGAACTGTTATAACTCCTAGAACTGTTATGATTGTGTTGGCTAGAGTTGCTAAAGTTTGTTCTGTTAGACAAACTGTTGAATCGTTTCGAAAGTTTAAGAAAATTGTACCTGATTTTGGTACTGATTGTTTCAATGCGTTGTTGAGAACTCTTTGTCAAGAGAAAAGTATGACTGATGCTAGAAATGTTTATCATAGTTTGAAGCATAGTTTTCGTCCGAATTTGCAAACTTTTAATATTCTTCTTTCTGGTTGGAAAACCTCTGAAGATGCTGAATTGTTCTTTAAGGAGATGAAGGAAATGGGGGTTGCACCTGATGTTGTAACTTATAATAGTTTGGTGGATGTTTATTGTAAAAATAGGGAAATTGAGAAGGCTTATAAGGTGTTTGATGAAATGCGTGAACTAGATTTGTCGCCGGATGTGATTACTTATACTTGTATTATTGGTGGGTTGGGGTTGATTGGTCAGCCAGATAAGGCTAGAGATGTTTTGAAGGAAATGAAGGAGTATGGTGTTTACCCTGATGTTCCAGCTTACAACGCTGCGATTAGGAACTTTTGCATTGTAAAAAGGCTTGGTAATGCTTACGAGTTGGTGGATGAAATGATGATTAAAGGTTTGAGTCCAAATGCAACTACTTACAATTTGTTTTTCAGAGTTTTTTATTGGTCTAATGATTTACAGAGTTCATGGAACTTATACAAGAGGATGATGGTTGAGGGTTGCTTACCGAATACACAGTCTTGTATGTTTTTGATAAGGTTGTTTAAGAGACATGAAAAGGTTGAGATGGCATTGCAGTTGTGGGGTGACATGATAGACAAGGGTTTTGGGTCATATAGGTTGGTTTCTGATGTGCTGTTTGACATGCTTTGTGATATGGGTAAATTGTTGGAAGCAGAGAAATGTTTCTTGGAGATGATTGAGAAGGGGCAGAAGCCGAGCAATGTTTCATTTAAAAGAATCAAGGTTCTTATGGAACTAGCAAATAGACATGAGGCCATTCAGAACTTGACGCAGAAAATGGCCGTGTTTGGGCAACCACCCCAAATTCATGAAAGAGTTACGACTCCGGTAGCGGAAATGGGGGTATTGGACATCTAAGCAAATATCTCAAATGAGCTAAACTGCGCCAGCTAAATTGAGAGAACCTACTACAGAGGAACAAGTGACAAAGGGTCAGTGAGGAGAGATACAATAAATAAGCTCCTTAACAGAATGATAATTGATTTTGCACACTATTTGACATACATTTTGCACAATAAAACTGATTTTTTGGAAATCCATGCTTTAACTTACGACATGTTCGTCATGCCTTTAAGATCAAGAAATAAAGAAGCATTTCTACTTCAATTCTGATATTTGCTAATTGACCTTATGGCATTGCTTTTCCATTGAAATTGTTTTAGATGGTCTTCTAAAGGGTTGGTTTGATTACTTTATGGGTCAACTTCTCATATAGTGTTCAAATCAAATGAATGTATATACTGAATAAATCAGAAAACAAGCAAGAGGGTGCACTTTGTGAGAAACCTCATTAGAGAGGTTGCTGGTTTTGCACCTTATGAGAAGCGCGTATCACTGAGTTGCTCAAGGTTGGAAAAGATTAGAGGGCATTGCAGGCTGCAAAGAGAAAGCTCAGTACCCACAAGCATGTAAAGAAGAAGAGAGAGGAGATGTCAAATGTTCTCCGAAAGATGAGGTATCTTCTTATGTTCTTTTGTTATGCATGACCTGTCTAAATTATTATGCAAGCATTCCTGAGTTGTAACCTTATTGGTCGTGATTTTTGCTAATATTACAATATTTTAAATGTGCAGGGATGGTGGAGCAGGAGACAAGTTGTTTTGAATGATTGGTCAAATACTTTGATGTACGAGTTATTGTAGTTGTTCTTTGTTTCAATTTTGTTCATGTTTTTTTATGGTTATATGTGCTTTTTTTTAACTTAGCCTTGATTCATGGAAATTTTACTAGAAATATGAGGTTAAATCAAATTATCAAGTTGCATATTTTTGTTTTGCATGTTACATTCTCTTCAACTATACATATTTTTGTTTTGCATGTTACATTCTCTTCAACTATAATAAGCAAGAGAACTGATATCTATAATACATGGCATTAGTGGAGAATGAAACTTAAAAGAAAACATCTAAGAATGATTTTTTTTTTTTTATATAATAAAAAAGATAAATCAATGAATTATTCATACTAATTTTCATAATTTAATATTAAAAAAATGATATTGATTTATCAATTTATCTTAGGAAGAAAACATCCAATGACAATGATATCAAAAGGAAGGAGATATGGATGACAATCTTGGGGACCCAACTGATCTTCTACAAGTTTACATAAGTTGATAAGGCACGTACATAATTAATCTTCTAGAAATGGAACCATAACAATTTTGTTTCATTTTTCAATTTTGTGACAAGACTCTTGTGGCTGTTATGTTAATGCAGCATGTTGAGCTGCGTGACCATTAAAAAAGATAAAAATAAGACACCATAAGATTTGGATTTCATCCAGCATGTGAATTGAACAATTCTAAATTTCAATATCAACATGATTTTTAAGCTTAACCATATTAGGTGTCATAAAAAATCCTAGTTTTTTTTTATCATGATGACTAATTTCTGATTGATGCAAAATATTTAATAGAGTGAAAATTCTTTAACCTAATCTCAAACTTCTTACAATTTGAGCATATCTTAACCAAAATCAATTGTTTTTACCTATCTGCCTAAAGATCACAAGGACCTAAACAATAGTTTACAGATTGAACCTATATACAGACACTTTGTCACTCCCCTGAGCTCTCATAGGAGCTTCCAAGATTTGACGTTACGTCATGCACCAAAACCCGGATTATGTTGCTACCTCCGGATGATCTTGAAACATACATGCACTCCTGAAGGTCTGCATCGCATGCTATCAAAACCCATTCATTATCGTCATCCATGTACTTGATATCAAATGTACCAACCTCTAGTTTCAATCTTTTGGAAACTTCTTCTTTCAACTCCACGATGCCACAGTTCAAAGAAACCCTAAACCTTATGATATCTTCTCTATATGTTGCCTTAATAGTCACAGTTTTCATTTCTTTTCTAACTGCAAAAGGCATCACTGTATTATTGTTAAGAATAGTATCCATGCATTGTTTAGGAGGCGGCAGATATGAACCTGGAAGATTAGTTCCACAAGCTTCTGGAGCCATATCCTCCAAGATGGCCTCAGCTACCGAAGGACATAAATTTTTTAAGTCTTTCGAACTTCCAGCGTCTTCTATTAGCATTCCTCCAAATGGCTCTTGAAGTTCTGCTAGCACGTTGTCAGGCAAACGGTGAGCAGTTGGAGAGTTGAATGCATTAGTTGGCTGCACTCTCGACTCTGGTGATTCCCTTAGCACAACACATTGCTCATTGTTGGATGGAATGTATACATCTTTTGCCGTTGAAATTTCATTCGGTGGACTACCATGACATGAATCATGAGAAGTAGGATTTGTGCTATCTTCGCTCGAGCCACTCCTAGTTCTAGTCCTTTTTCGGTCCTTCTTCCCAGTTTCCCGAATAGACACACCTTTATCATTAATCACTTCTTTATCAAGACTATGTTTCCTTCCCCCTAGTAATTGATCTTCCATTACAGCTTGTATGTTTGTTTCTAATACTTTAGAGGCGTCAAACTCATTCTCTTTCATCTGAGGCTCTGATGGCCTGATGTTTAACGAGCCTTGCTGGTTGGACTTATTCGGAGTAGAAGGCTCGGGAAAAGAACTAACAACTGGAAGTTGATTATTACCGAGGGAATTCAAATCAAATGCTCCTTCCGCACCGTGGACAGATTCAATAACACGCTTGAGCTTGGACAGGGAACGGTTAACCTTGTTGATCTTTCGAGATGGCCAACGGGATATCCCATGCTGCCTGCATATGCGCTTCATTGTAGTAGGGCAAACTGTACAACAAGAATATATCAAATAACTTTATGTTAGAGTTACTACTTTCTTTCATGTTTCTTTAGATAAAAAGCTGCTACTAATTATTTACTACAAGAATACAATTTGTATGTTTTGAATTTTGATTGCATAATACATTTCTTTGATAATTGCATATTTCAAGATAGCAGTGAATTCATAGAGATAAAATTACCACAAGATGCACTCCATTGTAGTAGAGTCTGCATTTGTATTCTTAGACAACCTAGATAACAAAATTCTTATCACACACTATAAGTCAGAGTGGGAACGTACCGCCAAGGCTCTTTGCAGCATCTTTAAGACTCCCGGCAAAATACTGCTGTAGAACTTCAAGACTAATTGATTTCTCAGTTTTTCCACGTTTCCGCTCCGACGGTTTCTTTATGTTTTTATTTCCTAAAGAGGACATTGGATTGATGCTCACACCTACGTCTTCGCCATGAATCCTTGATGGCTCATCCTGTGGTACCTCCATATTTGGTGAGGCATCAGGTATAGGTAGTGATTTAATAGATTGAGCAATTGCAATTGATTCAGTTCTAAGACGAATGCCTTCATCTGTTGCTTCAATAATTTCAATTGAACCATTTTCCCCAAGTTCAACACCAGCAGCAATCTTAAGACTCTGAAAATGTTCTTTCATCGTTGCCAATATGGATCCCAAGAGCGTCATCTGTTCATTAAATTCTGTGATCCCAGGAGGTAGAAAAAACTCTAATACATAATCATCATCTCCTGTATAAAAACTCCGTAAACAGATCGCAAAACAGCCTGTTAACCCAAACATGAGAGCATAATGAACCAAAGGGTAATCTGTTTTGCAGAATTGTGCAATGTTTGTGCAGAAGCTCATGTTTTGAGACAAAAAAGCCCTCCCCGCAACACCTTGACCATGTTGCAAGTGATGCTCGACACAGGCCTCCCTGAAACCCCACAAATGAGCATCTATGATGTAGGATGCTACCTCGGTTGTTGACATGCAAACTTGCCCCATGCAACTACCATCAAAACTCGAACAACTTTTCTTGAAACCGCCACCATGAGCCAAAACACTCCTATGTCTACAGGGAACCCATGTTTGGGCTAGAGGTAATTTATGAGTTTCACACACCACTGTCAATATCTCCAATATCTCGGATAATGCATTCTGACGACCTTCATTGCAAATCTGGTTTAAAAGCATTGCCAAGTTATATCTGTGGGAATCCAAGGGTAAGCTATAGAACAATAGCACTACTATCTAGATCTAACAGAATGGGATGCATCATGCAGGATAATAAAAGGAGAAAATTGAATATGCATTGTCACTGTAAGACATCCAATGAGAATATAGTAATCTACAATTATTTTTAAAATGTGGTTACAAAGTAGGTTTATGCGGCAGTCAATATTACTGATTGTCATTGTATGCAATGCACCTCCATTAAACTCAACAATATACCTGAGTGAGTGGATGGTCCAAAATTTCTGAGCTCCTCAAATTTACTGCCTGCAAGGAAACCAACAGCAGGTGATTAAGGAATCTAAATATGTTTGTAATTATTCAAAATTTCTATCATGGAAACTTCGGCATAAAATTTACAAACATTGGTTCATCGCATGGTAATCACCAAACATATGAAAGCCAATAAAACTTAGTATAGATAGCAAAGTTGAAAGAAACTCAACCTCAAGTGCTTTGCAGATTTTTTCAACCTCGGGAGCGTAGTTAATCTTTGGCGAAGTCATTATCAACTCTAGCACAGCTATACATGACGGCAACGAAGGTTCAAATACAGGCAAAGCCAAGGTTCCTCGAACGTTGTAATGTTGAGCATGATCTCGGCGAGGATACTCTTTACTAGAATAGTACAGAACATTAGGAGACCATTCTGGTAGTTTCTGCTGAAAAACTCGACCAGGAAGTCCAAGAGTTCCATCATTCTCTCCATCCACAGAAAACTTATACATCAGGGAGACCGTTCTATACTGATTGAGTCCATTACTATGTGGATCTAGCACAAAAGGCTGACCTGAAGTTGTAAGTACATACCGATTACCATTCTTCACAGGTGCCCAAACCTGAGCCAGAACATTCAGTTCAGTCCATTCTTTGAAGTAGCGAAGCGCTTGTGTCATCTTTTCCTTGATTGCACAATACCTATCCAAATTTTCTATTGGTGGCAAAAGCGGTGGCAAAAATTTCTTGTTCTCATCATTCTCCACCGGTTTCTCGGTTACTGAATTTGAATCACCTGAAAAACAGCAGCTTTAGTTAGAAGAAATGCAGTTCCACACATAAACTACAAAATAGTACATATTTAGCACCAAATGCCATTGGATTAGATTATGAAAACTTCACAATTATGGTAATACAACATTTGAAATCAAATATAAATATCTAGAACTTTCAACCTTATAAATACTTCAAGAATCATAAAAAAATGTAGCCATAGCCATTATAATGTACTGGTATAAGGTAACAGCCCAAGAAGCAATTACCATGCAACTCTAGCCATGAAGCCATGAAACTTCAGCTGTTGAATTTAGAAGAGGGAGACAAAAGAAATTCAATTTCAATTACATAAAGTCCTTCTACATAATCAACTATACCTTATAATCAAGTTGAGCTTCAATCACTATAGTAAGTTATTAATATAATTTTTTTTAATTAAAAAAAAGTTCCGTCAATAAAACCAAATTCACAAGTAAAATTAAGCAAAAACAAATTCCTAATAAATTAAAGGTAAAATATTTATAAATTGAAGTTCATATATTACATTTTCAAATCAAACAAAGCAATATTTATTGCATCAATTAATCAAGTTACAGTCAACTAGGAATTAATTAAGCAAGTTTCAAAAATTAATGAAAAATTCAAAACTTAAGTCAACAGAAAACCAATCAAAAAGAAACCAAACAAAACAAAACAAAACATACAAGAGAAGATCTTGTGGCAATCAGAGAAAGCTGAAGATGCAAACTTTGCATGATTTTCATCTTCTCCATCAGTAAAAGTCCATAAAGGAGATGAAGGTTGATCAGAGATAATGGAAAACAGAAAAGGTGACATGGGGTTTGAGATAAAAGACATGTGATCCAAAGGCCATGATGTTTCTAAATCCAAATCAAAATCCATAGCACAAACATGTTCTTCTTCTAAGGATGTTTTTGTCTTGGAAGTAAAGTCTTGATTTTCTTCCTCAGATTCTGGCATTTTTACAAGGTTCTGTGTTTGTGGGTTTGATGCAAAAGTGATAAAGATTGGAACTTTGTGAAGAGTAAATGGTTTAGTTTGAAGATTGCATACAAGAGTATAATGGTTCTACCACTTGCAAGTTGAGACAAAAGGGTGATTAAATTATGATTTAATAAAAAAAATTGTAAAAAGAGAAAATTTATGATTTAATAATCATTTTGTCTTGTTTTTTTATAGACTGATGTCGGTAAATTACTTGTTAATAGTAATATTTTTCTCTTTGTTACTTTGTCCTTAAATTTGTAATTGGTTAATGTAGTTTTTGAATTTATCAAAGCTAAAAAAAGCATCTTGTATTGAAATTACCAAAGAAAAATTACTTTCGCTTTGTGTGTTTTGTTATTAATTTCATATATAAAATTGATTAACATAAAACATATTAGACGTCAAACCAACTAATAAAAGACATATACCAAAATCAAACTATTAATAAAATACATGAGTAAACATGTTTTTATGTTGTTTGACTTAGCTTGGTTTGTTCATTCTCTTATAAATAATTCACTTTGACACGAGTTCAAGTAAGTAAATCGATAGTTTGATTATGTTCAAAAAAAATATTTTTATGCTTTTGATGACTATTGTGACAAAATGATTGTTTACTCTAAAAATTACGTTGCTATATTGTGGGCAGCAACTACAAAAGGAAGAGCACTTTCACTTGTCTTTGTCTATGATTATTTTAATTTAATTGTAACAACAGTTTCAAACCACTGGGGGGAGAAGAAAGGAACAAAAATAGAAAAGAAAGGAAAATTTGATTACGATGCAATATAATCATAAAGATTTGAAGAGAAAAATGATAAATGTGTTATGTGGTTGTAGCAGCATATAACTGAAATTTGTTTGTTTGTTTGTGTTATGATTGTGTGCATGAAAATGCAATTCTTTTATTGGTTAGAAAATGAGTGGATTTGATTCAAAAAAATGAGTGGGTTGAATTGAATGGTTCCCACTTCCCATGATAAGAATATGCCATGCTCGTAGAGTACACTTTTCTTCTCTTACACAGAGAATGGTTGAGAATTAAGATATTCCTCCAAAAATGTTTGATATTTAGTTGTACAACTTTGTTTTTTCATCCACAAATTCACACAAGAATAAGAGGTTGATTTGAGGGGAATAAAGTGGTGAATGAAAATATGGTTAGATGAAGTTTTGGTCTTATATTTTCACTCCATCACAATTTTAGTACTCTATTTCTAAATTCTAAATTGTGACAAGAGCATAGAGCCAATTCAACATCCTTAAAGGCTTAAAACAATTTCATAATGAGACCTTTTGAAAAAAAAATTAAAAAGCACATGGCTTCCAAATACGAGTAATAGATTTTTTTTTTTTTGACACTACGAGTAATATATTTTTAAATATCGTCATTTATTAAATAAATATCCTGTAGACTTAGTAGAAATCGACAAAAATAATAATAATAACACAAAAATAGACAATAGTAAAATCCAATGGTTGAAGGTCAAATGTGCAACTGAATCCAATGACATCTAATATGGCACTTTGTTTTTGTTTGATGACGATGGATAGTGTTTGCTTGTAAGTTGCCACATAACTATTATTTTTTGATTTGCTAGTTTAAATATTTTTTTGTAGTGTTATTAAACCATTGTAATTACTACTCCCTCCGTCCCAAAACTATCGTCCTTTTAGAGTTATGCACGTGGATTAAGAAACAATAAAGATTGATAAGTTAAGTCTATTTTACCCTTACTTTATTAAAAAAGAGAAAATATATTTAATTAATACTTTAACTTTTGTAAGGGTACAATTGATAAACTAACATTAACTTTACATTGGTTTGCGAAAAGGACAATAGTTTTGGGACAAAACTAAAATGCTAAAAGGACAATAATTTTGGGACGGAGGGAGTAATTGGTACTCTAATATGCTGTAATCAGCCAACATATCCGTACATCAGAAGATGTATATACTCATGTATGTTTGACTTTTTATTTTTTGGTTACATAGATGTACAAACAATAGCATATATTTAGCTATTTCCACCATTGTATTGTTAATTATATTATTTTTGACAAAACCCTTGATTATAGTATTATTTATTTTTTTAACCATATACGCATTAGGATTTAGTTATATGAAACGAACAGGAATGATCCTTCCCAAAAAAAAAAACGAACAGGAATGATTAATTTATATATGTAAATCGTTGTGTGTGCTGTAATGAAATTAATTAAATCTATATTTGTAAGTGAAGTCCAAAAGAGATACGCTGGAAATTATATATAACTTGGCACTTGGTGGATATCTGAATCGAACCACAATGATTGAATAATGATTATTCTGTAATTTATGTCCAAGTCACAAGCATGTATACAATAATGTGAATTGTCATATGCTATAAAAATTTGGCTTATTTTCCAAAAAAAAAGAGGCTTAGCTAGCTGTCTTGCTTCATTAAGGCCAGGACTAATATTGATTGATAATTGGTAGCAGATTTAAATTATGTTATAATAATAATTTGTTGCGTGTGTTTATAGTATACTATACATAAACCTTTTATATAAACAATGTATATATATATATATATATATATATATATATATATATATATATATACTTGTAATGCTAAACATATGAATTGAATATGACTCTCTTCTAAATTAATTAGGAGCAGGAGGGAGTACCAAAAGTACATATAGTGTGTGTCATAGTGTTAAGCTTTTTTAATAACCAGTTTTTTATATGAATTTTAATAACTCGTTGTAGAACAGTATGAATTTAATATTTTTAACCAATCCAACAGTTCAATAAAAAAAATCAACTGAATAAATCTTTTTTGCAAAATTTCAAATAATTCAATAATATGTATTTGATTGTCATGGTTCTCATAAAGCAAAATTGTCATATATAAAAAGTATCACACTTGTTGACAAAAATCATCTATTTGCCACAATGATATTGACTCTGATATGTTGGAAATTGGTGGACCAATCTAACGTGAACATTATACTTTTTCTTATACCAATTGAAGTGATGATATTTGATGGCAAAATAATATAATCGGTACTAGTGGTTTGACCTTTTTGAAATCTTATATATAGTACATATTTATTGAAAAAGTAATGAAACAAATGCAATTTTTTTTTTCACACCATATACAAATGCAATTTAACATTAGTATTTCTTTACAAGTTATGATATATTATCAACAACTTGTTGATACACATTTGACGTACTATATAATCAAATCGAAAAAATAAGTAACAACCTCGTATAGATCATAGAACAAATGTAGGATAGGATATTCAAGAGAAGCATAAAAAATAAAGCGTACGAAAAGGGACAAAAACTAAAAGATAGAAGTATATACAAGTGGTGGTTGTAGAGGTTAATGAATAATGAAATTAAGGTTTAAGAGAATTGAAGGCACCCAACTACTCTAATTTTTAATATAGATGTCTAATGATCAATTTTAACTTTGATGCTGTTTTTCCCACCTCCCTTCACAGTTCAAAAGTATGCATAAAAAAACACCAAATTTTACATGTTCGAATTCGTGCTTCTACATAACTTGTGCAGTATATAAACACGCTTCCAAACACATGAAGAGTCTTTTAATAACAAAGACGAGAAAGCAGCACCCTTATGGTTATAGCTTTCGCATCTCCTGACACACAACAATGATGCATTTGTATGCAGATTGAAATCATGTTATAGTCTATTTGGTCAGCTCAAGATATGCATCGTTTAGGTCGTGTTCGGTGGTCATCTTCTGTTTTCACTATCACCAAGCACATTGGCATATTTGAGGCTTAAAAATATTGCTGTCATTTGGAAAATACAACGATGATCTTATCTTTTCCAACGCAGACATGTAATCTTCATCTTCTTTACTTTTATTTTATGGTGTATGAATAAAAACATCAAAATTCAAGACATAACAACTTGAACATTTAATGCCAATTTTCTCAGTCAGTCGCATGATTAAAGATTCTCAGTGAATTTACAACTTTCTTTACGTCTATAAAACAGTTAACAGACTAAACTTCTACTTCGCGGTCCTTATCGTTGAAATTTGGAATGTTCCCTTCCCACAACTCGAGGAACTCATTTTTTATCCAAGAGACCACAATTACAGGTCCCAACGTAGAAGGCACCTACATATACAAAGAAAAAAGGACTTTGTTACAGCTGGGTTATGGAGGCCCCGTACTACAAATTAAAATGTAAGAAGCAAGCTGCAAAACGATTTACAAAATTAAAAGTTGACTTTTTTCTTTAAACGGAAAATATTAGTGAAATTAATATTATGTGGGGATCGAACTCTTATCACTCCACTCCTTAACTCCCTTTACCCCAACTACAAAAAAATCAACTTAATTACATATACAAACTTAATATAGGATGGGTTCCTCTATTAATGAGAGCCCAAAATGAGATGGATATTTACATTGCATGAGATGAACAAGTAAATGAAGAATGCACTTTACCCTTGAGAACAGAGCTCCATTGACAATCATGACCATGAGACTCAAGACCATGGATTGTGTATTGCACTATTGCATAGTTTGAAACTCAACCAAACAAATAACTTAGAAACACATTTGGGTATTGATCAATATGAGGTATATAATGTAATATGTAGAGTATGCACTGGACAAAAGGTGACAGTTATTTTGACAGTATCTGATATGGGTCCAAGTAAATAGATTTTGACAAACAAATTACATGTGTCAAATGGCTCAGTACCTCAGTGTACAGACTCAAGATAGACCATATATATCAAAGAAATTATCCCCTGATGAATCAGAAATTGCTAGTAAAAAATGTTCAACAATTTCAATTTACTGCTCCAATGAAAATTTGGCTAATACCATCTTTTTATTGCTATGTGCACCTAGAAGGAATACAAACCCACTTTTACACGAGGAGCACGAGTTAAGCAATAACTGTGACTACTTTCGGATGTCAAAAAAAAACTGTGACTACTTTCATTAATCTGTTCTATAAACCAAACTTTTTTCAAAGTATAAACAAGATATGATAATTGACAGTAATAACAAAAGTTATAGTAAATTATTAATCATAATTGGGAAGTATAGATGACAAAATAACTTATAGTCTTATAGGATGACATAAAAAAACAGATTTACCAGATAAAGGAGTGCAGGTTGAGGTGAGTGAGTCAAGACACCAGCTGACAAAGCAGTTATCAGACCAATGGCATATCCAGGCAACGCATACCATATGTATTTGTGCCCCTTTGAAGAATGTAACTCAGTGAGATTTATTATATCCCTGCTCTTGCGATAATCAAAGCAGAGGACTAAAGCCAGGAACATGCCTGGGATAGCCTGCAAAAGATAAGCAAAAAATGTGAAAAACCAAACACACAAATTTAGAAGAAACATGACAATCAAAATTTATTGAAATCAGGGTTAGCTTAGGTTTGAGTGTTTGACACAGAACTATAATGATATTTAAAGCTTTAAACCAAAGTATTTGCTCATATAGCAGAATATTTCACCATGAAGGCATTCAAAATCAAAATAAGTGACAATCCACAAAACCCGCTAATACTTAGCAAAACATGGTTTAGCAAGAAAACAAAGAAAAGTGCACCCTAGTAAATGCAACGCAACATACTATTTCATGTGACTTAAGCAATAAAAGGACAGTCTAAACTTTAGAAACGGTTAACACAGGCTCATACAGTAATACATATTGGAGGGTAAGAATATGATACCATGTCCCCTAAACCAAGCATCATGTAGTCCGATGCAGCCTGTCCCGGAACAACACCGCCCAACAAATTTCTTGGAAAGACAATCTTTACAGGTAACTCCAATTTCTTTGTTATTAGTTGCAACCCAGGAAGACTTAAACTACTAGCAACTGTGTGCATAGGATTTGATGCTTGCTGCGTTGCCACCGATACCATGACATTTGCCCCGAAAAATCTTTCAGAGTAGAAAACCCAGAAAATGTCATATACAAATAGACAAAGGAGGAGCATTGCACAAATCTTAATGTTTGGAAGACGCACGTGGCTTACAAATGCAATACATATAGATATGCCTAACATATTGTTCAGTATCCAATGGCCAGTAACAAGCCAAGCAACCACTATAAAAGAGCAAGTAAACAATAGTAATCCTTGGATTCGTGTAAAAGATTTTGAGCAACAACGTGAAACAAAAGGATCAGCCAAACCAAACTGTAACTTCAAATAAGCAGCATAAGGAGCCAGACAGAAGAAAAGGGACGATGCAGCAGCAATGGCAGTGAATGCTGTGAGAAACTGCGAGACTGATGAGAACAAGTAGAACATAAGAACCAAGCTAAAAGAGCTCATCACTGGAATCATCAAAGCTTGGGACCTATCCAATGTAATAGATGCTTCTGACATATCCCGATTACGCTCCATTTCTTTCCCATAGTTTAGAGCTCGAAAAGCAGATCCAAATGTAACAGCCACAGCTGTGGTGATTAGCGTGAATGGCGCAGGCTCTAACAAATACAGAAGTCTCGAAAGGGATTCCATCTACAATTATCTTTAACTCCAACTTTCATGCATAGAAACACTACCAAGCAACTATGAATTTGCAACCAAAGCTAAAAACTAAACCGTTAAAACCGTGCAACCTGCATATAGAAATAAACCTTGTAAACACATGCACATAATTCATTGAAAAATAAATAAATACAGTAAATAAAAATCACCTCTTTAATAATCATTTTGGTCTATTTTGCATTACTATAACCAAATTGAACATCTTTTTACATATTCAACTATCTAAAGCGAACGAAACCAATCGAAAAAAATTGAAATTATAGTTTCATTTAACCTAAATTGATGATCTATGTTTTCTTTCTACAGTACAATTAAGCTAAATAATGCACCCAAAAACTCTAATCAACAATTAATTATCTTTCTCACGATTACAATGATTAAACAAAGAAACAACGTGCAATTACATGTAAGTAAGTACCCAAAACGCAAAAGTTAAAAATTTTGAATCGATGAGTTAAAGATTTTGCAAAGAACCGATCAAAATTCAACAAGAAGATTAAAGGCATGATCTGAAAAGGGGAATAAATTGAAATTGAAATTGAGAAATTAGGGTTTTGGGAAGAGACTAACCTTGGACTGTTGAAAGAGGTATGAGAGACCTCTTTGCTTTCTTCTCTGAGCTGAAACGATGATACACACTTTTTACATGAGAGTGAAGTGATTATCACTCTATCATTATTTTCATTTTCACCCCTCTATTTTATTTTCTTTACAAAATTCGCCACTTTTTCGATTTCCTCTTCATAATATAGTATGAAGGGATCAGATTCTTTCTTTTTTTATTAGATGAAAGGGTCAGATTCGGTGCACAACAAAATAAAATAAAGAAAAAAAAATTAATCTTACCCATAAGATTATTCCCTTACCCTAAAAATTTCACAAAACGATTACATGTGACTATGGTCTATAATCTCATACGTGCATGTATATGTGGAGACGTGGCGCGATAGATGTAGTCATTTAGTGAAACGTTATCACCTTTGATTAGGAATAATTTATTTATTCTGTAGCATATATTTCTAATGTGCAGTTATTAAGGGTGACAACCGACAAATAAGGAAGTTAGGAGAGAGATGAGAAAGATTGAAGGTACCAAATTTAGGTTAAAGAAGTTGTTTGAAAGGCATTGCATTATTGGGAGATTTGATTTCATTGCTAGGGCATATTTACTTCACTTGTTAGGGTGTATCACTTTGGCCACAATCTTGTATGTGTCAAATATTTGTGGTCGTTTGGGAACTCATTAGAATGCAGTAGACCACCAACACTGTGGTTTTATTTTTATTTTTTTGACAAGAACACTGTGGTTTTATATAAATTACAAATTATAACTTTTGTAAAATTACGTTAGACCACCGTAATTATGGAACACATACCGATACCGTGATATCAAATCAAATATAGAAATATTCTCTCTTCACCATTGCAAGTCAGTCTCCTGGTTCCTTCAACACATCACCACCGCTATGAAAGCTCAAACCTGGACTTCATATCAAGAACAAGCCATACGTCGCGAACCACAAAATTCACAAGATTTACATTTTTTTTTTCAGTGAAAATAATAGTGACTGAAAAAGTGAAAACCGTGAGATACAAACTGTTGTTATAGCTGCTATATTCCAAAAATGTTAAATAATGTTAACCCCGACAAAAACAAGGTTGTTTGCTGCAATGCTGCATATAAAAAATAGTACTGAGTACTGATGGCCATAGAACATGACATATTTGGCTGTTTGTGCAGATGAAAGTAGAAGACAAGCCATGCATATTGTACATACTACTAGTATTTAGTATTTACACAGCTTGCCATTTATTTTGTAAAAATCTATAAATTTGGTTAATCAACTGGTTTAAACTTAAAAGTGGCCGGGGAGTTAAGATAAAGAGAGTGATAAGAGTATGTTGAATCTGACCACATACAATTTATTTTCGATCCATCAAATTAGTATTGTTTATTTTATTTTATTGATATCTATAGTCTATACTCAAGTCTTCCCTCTACCAAACAATTTACAGAGTAAATTACGGTGAACACAAGTTGGCAAACAAAATGGACCTACCACGATTAGGTTCCAAGGCTACAAAGTCTACACCTCTTGCTTTCTTTCTATTTCCACCCCCATCTCATCTCCATCAAAATGACCACAACAGCTGTATTAGTCTTGTTGGAGAAAGCGGCTAATGACTCAAAAATCCCCACCTATGTATAGGCTATAGATAGATTTATAACTTATGCTACGCTCCAAAACTTGCATCGACTAGATACGTTATCATAAATTTCCCCTCGTCTATAATTCAATTCAAGATTACTTGTATGTTTGATTAGCAAAAGTAGGCTTTAATCACGGTTTGATTGTCGCAACTATGTTCGAAAGGGTACTAAAATCATTTCATATCAGAATTTACACCGAATTCCTAAACTTTTTTTTTAGAAACCGGACGGTGAAATAAAAAAAAACATTTAGCTGCTAAATCAATTAATTAGAGACATATTTGAATCAAATATAAAAAAAATTCATGTAAGAACGTTTTTGTAATTTTGCTACATTCTATAGTCTATACACATTCAATGATTAAAATTATTGTTTAATTATTAACATGAAATAGTGTAAGTGATAGATACCAGAGTTCTCAATCATTTTTGTCTAAAAACTTGATCTTTGCATAAAAATATATGTTGGTCGAACCGACTCCTATGAATCTCAATTATCTCGTAGAAAATTTGTTTAACCATTAATATATTTTGATATGAATGTTAAAAAAAAACAAAAAGAGTAGGGATAGTGGTTACTCTAACTAACTAAAACATAAAGGAAATACTAACACTTAGCCATAACTTGAATTAAAAGATAGCAAAAAAGCAAACCCCACCACCATTGCATGATGGTTTGGTTATGGTTGGTTGGCATCTTAATCCATGTGGTGGGTCCATTCCACACCATACACACTCCCTCTCTCTCACACCTTCCTTCTCAATTCTATATTTCTAATATTCCAAAATTCATTTTATCTTTTTTCAATATTAATAATACACTTCCTTCTCAATACGACACCGCGCACTAACGCACCTTAATTTCCTTATATAGCTTCCAGCAACCGCGATTCTCATCTCTACAAACAGATATTCTCTTCTCACATTTCATTCCTTTCACGCTTCTCTTTTTTCACTTTTTCCTTACTTTTACATTGTGCGTGCGTTATATGAATTATTCTTAATTAGTTTCTTACTAATTTTTGATATATCACAATGACAACACCGATATTTACATTTTCAACTAAATTCATATCTATCTCTTCCGCGTAACAATGAAGCGTCGATTTCAGTTACGTCGTTTTCCATTTCCATTTCCGATTAGTTCCAAATCTATTGTGATTCATTACTTCATTCTTTTACGTCTTAAAACCAAATCAAGACAAATCAGAACAAAACAACACAGTAGTAGTAATACTGAGAGCACAGTTATTATATTTAGATCTCACTTTCTGAATTTTCTTTTGTTTTGAATCGAGTGGGAAATTAAAATCATGATTCCGTTCGTATTTCTGAAGATGAAGTTCTCTGTGGTTTTGACATTGTTGTATCTAATCACGGTGGAGGTAAATTCTAAAGAAGAGAGGGTTATGGTGAACATGACGCTGGTAACGAACGCACGTGATACTGGTGCTTGTAAGTGAAAGTTAAATTTAGTTACTATTTTCTCTTCATTATTGAAAAAATTATTGGTTATTAATAATATTATTTATTAAAATTTGGAGTACTGTTGTGAAAATGTTTAGTTTGTTTGGATGGAAGTTTACCGGCGTATCATTTGCATAGAGGATATGGAGCGGGTCAAAACAATTGGCTTCTACAGTTTGAGGTATGCTCATTTTTTTAATTTTTTTTGACTAATTATTTTATACTATATAGTTGAAAACCTTGATATATATTGATATATGAATGAATAATTATGTGGTTTATACTTTATAGGAGTATGATCTTAGCTCATGTATGAGTTATTACTACTCTTTACAGTATGTTTGTTTAGAGTTGTAGGATCTGGGAAGCAGAGACACCTAATACGATATAGACTTTAATATGTTTATTGATATTGATATTTTTTTTTAAATGATATAATTTAATGTGATGATAAATGCGGTATCAATACTTTGTTTGAGATCAAAATACACCTAATTTGACTAGTGTAAGTATTTCATAGTGTAAAATTGATTTTGATATATTTAGTTTTTAAAAGTATAATTGATTTTATCTCTATACTTTTTCATTATAAAATGTAGCTTTTAGAATTAATATCTCCGCACCAAAATATAAGTCGTTTTGACTATATTACACAGATTAACAAATGCAATCATTGTTGTATGAAAAAAGAAATTATGAATTAGTTTACAAAACTGTCCTTCATTAATAATATGAAAAATATAAATTGAAGAAGTAAAAAAAGAGAGAGTAATAAATAGTTAAGGGTATAATAAGAAAAATAACATTAAATGCTTCATTAGTATATTTTGTTACAATTTTTTTTCTTCAAAATAACTTATATTTTGGTACGGAGAGAGTAATATTTACATCATATTTATTTATTTTTTGACTCAATTTTCGTCATATTTATTATTTAACTCAATTTTACATAAACATATTCACTCATAAATTATTTTTTTAGTACACAGAGAAAATAACAAAGTATAAACCCACAATTAAGATAAAACAAAAATTACATAATCAATTTACAAATTTTAAAAAATTAAGTGTATAAAATGTGTGAAAAAGTTACGGAAGTGTCAGTGCTGTTTTGTTTCGTTTAAAAAAGGGTTCTGGAGATAAAGGGTGATGATTGGTTGGTTTGGGAATGCTGTACGATAGTGTTTTCTTGTCGTCTCCGCCTAGAGTTTTGCGCTAACATGGCTTGAATTGCTATGTATCTGCTCTTTCTACTACAAACACCTCTTTCTACAGGTTATGTATAATTTGGGAAAATTTCTCAATTGCCCATGTTTCTCTGTAACTCCTTAAAACCTTAAATTATTCTTCAATTTGAGACGTAAATCCCGAAATGAGATTCGAGATTTAAAACTTGAAATATGTGCAGAGTTTTGGGATATATGCACCATTTCGGATTTTGATTCCGAAATGATGTTTATATCCACCTGAAATTTGTGCAGAGTTTTGGAGGGTGCAGCACCGAACTCGAAATGGTGTAAGTTTTTGAAATTTGCAAAAACTTGCACATTTTGGGTTCTAGATCCCGAAATGGTGTCTGCACTCCCATAACTCCGCTCTAACTTCGGGTTCTACATCCCGAATCTTATTACGGGATATATGTCCTAAATTTTGCTTAAATACCCTTTAAGAGCAAAAACAGATAGTTAAGGGGAGAAAAAGTATATTAGAGGAGCAATTGAGAAATTTTCATAATTTGGACTAACAAAAAGATTGAGTTTTAATTTAATTTTATCAAGGATTAAAGATTGAGTTTTTCAATTTTTATAAAGAACATTTCAATAATTTTAGTTTTTCAATTTTTATATAGAACAGTTCAATCCTTCACAAAATTAAAACTCAAAATATTCTCTAAATTTTTATACCAGAAGATAAATTAACTCAAAATATGTTCAATCTATTTTTTTTTCTACTGAGGTAGCAGTAGTATTAGTTATATTACGTATAATTTCACCACCAAAAACAAGTGGCATATGATCTTAGTACTTTTTTTAAAGTTACATGTGGCATAGTATAATTTTATTTTATTTTTGATAAAATGTGGCATAGTATGATTTTTGTTGGTTCAAAATCCCACATGCTAATGCTGTCATGTTTTTGGATTTACAGCTCTCTAGTCAACCTTACACATGACTCATTAATGAGTTGTGTTTGAAACTTAAAAAAATTAGTGTAAATGTAATATTCGTTTTAATTATAAGTAATTTTTCACATTAAATTGCTTATAATTAAAGTTAGAGAGAGTACTACAAGAAAATGTTCTTAACTGTTTTAAATTAATCACCAAAATTTATTAGTCATTAAAAATACTAATCAATATCCTATTTCGATCTTTCTAAACTTCCAACTACATAACATCCAAGAAAAAATATTTAGATAATCAAAGTCGCTTTTTTTTTAGTAAGAAAGCTAATAAAAAAATTTAGATAATCAAAGTCACTTGAACACACTATTTATACACAAAACTATAAAATATTTCATTATTTTAAAAATATATCATTTGAAATTTTTTGTTGTTTCATATTTTTTTCTAGGATGTGGATGTAGGTGCCTAAAATATTGTACTATTGTGCCAAATACATGAGACACCAAAACACTTTATTGTACAATTTTAATTCAAAAAATCTCTATCTATACGTAATAGAACATTTATCTTAGATTTTGCACCAAAAAAAAAAACATTTATCTTAGATTTATAAATTTTATTTTAACTAACAAAAAAAATATTAAAATTATTATTATGACCGAAGTTTGAACTCCATCTTCTTTATATATATGAGTTTATATTATTATTATTATTATTATTATTATTATTATTATTATTATTATTATTTTGTCTATTTAAAAAAGTCTATTTTAAGATTTTATTTTTAAAACCACGTTTTATTTTAGGTACTAAGTTATTTTTTTCTTTTAGATAAAGTCAAACAATGTGTGTTAGGAATTGAAAAAAATATTAAAATGAGTCCACAAAGTATAAAAAAAGACCTCCAAGTCTTTAAACTTAATAAATCATGTACTTCAATAACGTGAAGTGAAAGATAGAAATTAGAAAGCAATGTTGTTGACCCATATATAGGTATGTGATGTCGGAGGATAAGGTTTCATTTATAGTACTATAAGTAACTTTGAATCCTAGCAAAGACAATGAAATTGAAATCTGAAAAGATGAATGAAATGACAAAGTGGATGGATGAAACAACAACAGCTAGTTATTTCAGTTAATTAGTTCTGTGGAGCCCAAATCTAAACTTGAAGAAACCCTTTTGGTTCTGCATTCATTCATTCATAAATTATTAATGATGAGCACCATGCATATTTATGGTACTTGGCAGGGAGGTGGGTGGTGCAATGACTTGACATCATGCTTGGAGAGAGCTCAATCTCGCAGGGGCTCTACACGTTATATGACCAAATTTGAGATCTTCTCTGGTATTTTAAGCAACAACGCCACCCTTAATCCAGGTAAATCAACATTTGCTTTTCTTTTCATATTTCATTTGAAAATTCTGATAAAACTACTTCTTTTTTTTAATTTATTTAATTGGGAGAAGGAAAAATTCTGATTAACTAAGTGTAACTTTTTTTTGACAATTAACTTAGTTGCTAAAAATTTCACCTAGAATGTTCGAGTTTAAACTCCTAATCTCTACATATATCATGCGATGTTCGGACAAATTGAGCTAAACTACTGGCACAACTAAGTGTAACTCTATCTCTTTGAATTTAGGTTCTTGACAGAATAAATGTCTACGAACAATGAATGTTCATCATTTTTAGGCCTTAAAATTTCATGTAAAAACATTAATATATTTTTATTGGAAAAAAATAATTATGAATGGTAATCAAATTACACTACTCAAACAATAACAAAATAAATATACAGATATGCCAAATATTATGCCACTTCTTAATAACCAGATTTATATAATATTGGTCGTCCCTGTAACAGCTATTCTTTGACTTTAAAATCAAACAATGGTTCACAGACAAATAAGTAAAAGCCCAAATGAGTCCAATGAAATGAATGTCGACAATAACTAGCTTTCATTTCGAGATTCCCTTTCACGTGATATTGTATTGTTGTTGTCTAGATTGCTACTACTAGCTTTGCTTTTTCACCTTGCTTCTAATTTTCACATAGCTGTTCTCATGCTCTCTCTGTTCTGCCTAAAATCTTGTACTATAATCTTGTGTGTTTCTGTTGTCCATTTCACGTGCTCTTGTGTTGTGTTATACACTGTTACCTAGATTGCTACCTCTTGTTTTTTTCACTTTACTTCTGATTTTCACATAGATGATATATGTTCCGCCTGTGTTCACGTTCTGCTCTGCATAAAACTTTCCAATCTTGTATCTTGCGTGCTTCTGTTGTCTATTTGACATGTGATCATGTTAGTCGACAAATACTCCCTATGCTCTTTATACTTTCTCTGAATTCTGTTATAAAGTTCCATTAAATTTAGTCAAGAAGTCTAAGCTCAACTGATAAAAAATGTCGAAATTGTTAAGCAGGACATAGATGATCGGGGTTCGATCCCTAGTTACTCCATTTGTGTGTGTGAATTTATAATAACTTTGTCATTTCATCTATGTACCATAAAAAAAATCCAATTTATAATATACAATATAGATCAGATTTATATTTCATGTGTATTTAATCTAGATTAGATATATCAATTTTTGTTTATCAAATTTTTTAAATCGGTTGGCTTTTTATGATTTATATTGAGTGGCTTTTTTATTATTAAATTTTTGCATTTGTCTGTGACTGCTGTACCAGACTTTTATAATTGGAACAGGGTGAAGCTGAGATATTGCGATGGAGCTTCATTTACTGGAAACAGAGTGTTCAATAATGGGGTAATTTTTTCAATATTATAGCTGTCTTTATAAGTTTTCAATATTATAGATTTCTTGGGAGCAAACCATCAAATTTGTCTCATACTTTGCAGGATGTTTTTAAATAGGTCTTTAAAATTTTGAATATTTCAAAAAAGTTTATGATCCTATTAAACATAATTGATAGTAATTAGTTTAAATATAGAGACTAATGTGACAGTTCAATAGAATTAAAGATTGTTTTTTAAAATATTCATAATTTAAGAGACAATTTGATATCACCCTACAAAAATAAGACAATAATTTAGTGATTTACTAATTTTTCTTGGGTTTGAAAATGAAAAACAAAACAAATACCACTGTCCTTAAATATATAAGCACTTAATCTTGCTTAAATAGTTCTAAATTCAGCTTTAATTTATTAATTTGTAAATCTTGGTGTTTGTGAGATGAACATCAGACAACAAAGCTTTACTTTAAAGGGCAAAAGATTTTTGAAGCCATTATTGGTGACCTTCTACCCAAAGGTTTAGTAAAGGCACGCAAGGTATAGTTGCTCTTTATGAAAATTTAAGTTAATTGATTATATTATACTACTAATATATGATATGATTTGAATGAAATTATAATACATATACTATGTATGTTGTTTAGGCTTTACTTTCAGGCTGTTCAGCAGGAGGTTTAGCCACATTTCATCATTGTGACAACTTCACTAAGTATTTGCCAACTAATGCTAGTGTTAAATGCTTGAGTGATGCAGGTTTTTTTCTTGATGGGTATGTTAATTTAATTTACTCATTCTTGAGTTATTTCAACAAAATTTGAATACTAACAATCCCTTTTGCACGCCCTTGCAGAAGAGATATCAGTTTGAACCACACTATGAGGTACTTTGTCAAAAGTCTAGTTACATTACAGGTAACCTTCAACAAATGCTACATTTATATACACAGTGTTTTGAAACATGATTTAATTTTAATCATTGACAATACGTTTATGTGCTTCCTGAAAGTTATGCACTATCAGATTGATTTTCATTTTCTAAGCTAAAAGAGGTCTTAATGAAAATAAAAGCATGGTGCTCAAATGGATTTTTTTAACTTTATTTTTATTTACTATTTCTTACTAATCACTTCAATATCTTACAAAATAGAGAAAGGAAACCGCATGTTATTCCCTATATTGAACTTTCAAGTTGCTTAACTGAGTAATTTGCATAACAATTAACAATAATCAAACTTAATTAACAAAGTTTTGTTTACAACAGGGGATAGAGCAGAACCTTAATAGAAACTGCACCAGTGCATTGTCTTATCCAGACTTGGTATGTTTCCCGTTAACTTGCATCATTAGCTCAGAAAGATTTTTCACTTTCTGACATAATTCTCGTTTCCATGCAGTGTTTCTTTCCACAATATGCGTTGAAATATATATCAACACCATATTTTATCTTGAACTCGGCTTATGATGTATTCCAAGTAATAGTTTTTTTATGCATTTTATTTCTATGTTGTACTTTATATTAAAATCATAGTTGGTGAATTACAAAATTAATAAACTTAAAATGTCAACAGTTCCATCATATATTGGTGCCACCTTCAGCTGATCCGCGCGGGCACTGGAAACGCTGTAAACTGAACCCAGCGGATTGCACACCAGCCCAAATTGATACATTGCAAGGTTCATTTTTCAACTTTTCTGCCATCAATTTCACGTTTTTGAAATGTCTTTTACCCATTTTTAAAGAAGTTTTTGTATGTCTATAAACATGTTAGTATCTTTTGTCGAAGAATTAAGTAGTTTACTTCATACACATGTTCAATTTCGTCCTTCTATTTGTAAATAGAACTGACTTTCCTTAGTTCAATGCGTTTCACTCAGGGTTTAGGCTCAGTATGACTGCAACTTTGAAACCCTTCTACTTTTATTCAAGTAGAGGGGGAATGTTCATAAATTCATGTTTTGCTCACTGCCAAAGTGAATTGCAAGAAACGTGGTATGGAGCTGATTCTCCAAGAATAAAAAACAAGGTACCAATCTCTTTGACAATAATAGATGATGATAAACTTGTTTATTGTATGTCAGATTGCACTAGTTTGTTGGGTGAGCATATATGTTATGCTACATTGTGACCAGTTAAACCCACAATATTAGATCTTTGAACTATGTCAATATTATTGTAGTATTATATTGTTTGATGTCGCATTTCCTCCTTTGGCCATAATTTGATGCTCACACTTGAAAAATGAAGTGATATTTGAACCTTGAACGTTCGGCATAGCGAATGTTTAATCAATAACATGTTTAAATTGCTTTACCTTTTACAGACTATTGCAGAAGCAGTTGGTGATTGGTATTTTAGTAGAAGCAGAAGCAAGGAAATAGACTGTGCATATCCATGTGATAAAACATGTCATAATTTGATACCAGAAGCTCAGGTAATAACTTACAGAAATCTACTCTTGTAATCATGGCGAATTTATGGTTTCTAACTCAGTTTGAAATGTTTCAGGTCATTTAGAAGAGGATACTGGAAATTTGTCAAGGTTTCTCTGAAAAAAGGACCGAGAAGAATATTTTTTTATTCAAAGGCATACAAGTATACACATAGTGAATGCTAGGCAGATAGAAAATTCTTTATAAAAGAATGAGAAGAGAAAATGTGATTTGAATGATACTTTAAAATTATGTCATTTTTTATTAGTTATATATATGTATAGTTTACTTAATAAAATCTATTGGCTTTTGTCTAGTGTCTGAAGTCTTTGATCAACTGTATTTATATGTTGTCAAAATCTATTTAGAAAATGAAGTTCATTTAAAGACACCCTCGATGAATACTCAACTAGAGACACACTAAACATGTCTTTCGTTTGAAAACAATTCTTCATTTGATTGGTAAGTGTTACCATTTTGGTAAAGAATAAACAACACCCTCATTTTCTCTCATTTAAAGTAGCTCATTCCGCCTCTTGCGAGTTTGTAACCTCACCTTCTTCGCCTTGTCTACACCTTCATAAGCTTTCACCAAGATTTCTCATGCTGCCTTTGAAGATTCAGCATCACTAACTTCTTAAAAATTTGTTTAGCAATATCTTAAATTTGTTCTTCATAGGTTTTTTTCTAAAGTTCTCCGCTCTTCTGTTGGATTCTCACCAAGGGGATAAACACCAAATTTCACTAAATTCCACACATCTTTGATACTTGAAAACCACCTTTATATGCTTAGTTCTTTGACTTCTTTCCATCTAAAATGTATATTTGAGAGAAAAGAAAATAAAAAGAGGTTTATAATACTCAAAGTAATGGATATTTCATACACACTTTGTATATGTTATGATGATCACATAACCTTTTATACAATTTACAATCTTTGTCAATCTCACATTAGATAGCAAAATCTTGTTAAAATACCGTCATCCAATAGAAACTAGCAACTAACTAATTAACTTGTTCACAAAGTAACAACTTTTCTAATCATGTATTAACTCTCTTAATGGTGTTGGGTCCAATCCCCACCACACACTCTCCCTCAGAAAACAAACTCATAACTTCCACTTTTCCTTCTCAAAATTCAATTCACATTTTTTTTCTCCAATATTAGTAATACGTTCTTTTCATGAGAATTGTGTACGGTTAGAATATACGAAAATATATTTATATTAATACCTTTTATAGTATTATATATGAGAGTACTATCTCTTAGAATTTTATTTTATATTATGTATTATTATTTGTTTTATATATATAATTTTGTATAAAAGAACTATAAAAAAATTTAATACTCTATTTTTTTAAGTGAATATTAACGTACACAAGTCATTTATAGTAATATAAAATTTTATTCTACACATATTCTCATATTCTCTTTTGTTTTTGTTAAAAGATACTATAATATCTTGACAAAAAAATCGGATAATCTGATTTTTTTTTTTTTTACTAAGATCGGATACTCTGATATATAGTATAGTAATATAAAAGTATAAAAGGTATTAATATATATTCACTTAAAAAAAGTATAGTAATATAAAAGGTATTAATATATATTTTCTATATTCTAACACTAAATTTCTTTTAAGGTTCTAATAACCTTAATTCTGAACTCTACAAATAGAGATTCTTTTTATTCCCTTCCCTTTTCGCTTTCTAGTTTTAGATTTTCTTGTACGTCATATTAATTCTTCATCATTCTATATTTTGATTATGGAGTATCAATAATTCAATGTGAATTCTTTTTGACCATTTTTAGTATATTTCTATTTTCGATTCTGCTTCAACTCCATTCTAACTAATATTTTTCTTCTTTTACACCTTTATAAATCCTAGTCAAGAGAAATAGCAAAACAACATAGTAGTGAAAGACATATAGAATCAAGTGGTAAAAAATTATCTATGTCTCTTACGATGAACTTCGCCGTGGCTTTTGCATTATTGTATCTAATCACGGTGGAGCCATGGTGTGTTAACTCAAAATTACAACAACTTGTCGTGGACATGACCATTGTTTCGAACGCACATGAAACCGGTGCTTGTAAGTTAAAATTTAATTTACTTATTTTTTTCGGTTTTGTTATTCATTAGTGGTTAGTTTGTTAAACTTGAACATGAGTGTATAAAATAGACACCATCTTCATTATTTTCCAAGCTTGGTTATGGCTAACCAAGAATACATTATTATTCTTTGTATTAAAGTTTGGTATTTTGAATTTATAGTTTGTTTGGATGGGAGTTTACCGGCGTATCATTTGCATAGAGGACATGGAACTGGACAAAACAATTGGCTTCTACAATTCGAGGTACATTCATATTTTTCTCATTGTTTTTTGTTTTTTTTAATGAATTAAAGGTATTATCTGCGCGTTTTATTTCTTAATTTGAAAACAAAAGACGGTCGAATATATACAAAAGTTTTCTACAAAATCATAAATATAGAAAAGTATCATGATGTTACCAAAAAAAAGAAAAGTTTCATCATTTTTTTGTCTAATAGCTGGATTTGCATATCAATCATTATAGCGTGGAAAAAAAATGAGAAATTCGAGATTCAACGTGCTCCGACTCCTTCCATAATATTTATGATAGCTACACCAACTAATTTACATGCATTAATATTTCATAAAATCAAAGATAAATCAAAACAAATTAAACAAACAATTGGTATATAATGGATGTTTTCTAAAATATTTAAGTGGCACATACATGCAGGGTGGTGGGTGGTGCAATGACTTGACATCATGCTTGGAGAGAGCACAAACTCGCAGGGGCTCTACACGTTATATGAGCAAATTTGAGGTCTTCTCTGGTATATTAAGCAACAATGCTACCCTTAATCCAGGTAATTATAATTAATTAAATCATCATCAACACTTTTTTTGTGCTAATTAGTTTGCTTTTAGATATATCTTTTGAATATTTGCATTTGTTTTGTATCAGACTTTTATAATTGGAATAGGGTGAAGCTGAGATACTGTGATGGAGCTTCATTTACTGGAAATGAAGTGTTCGATAACGGGGTAATTAATTCATAATCTTCTTGCTTATAGTGTTATAATAAAGTGTTATAATAAATTTAAATTTACTTATTGTTATCTTCTTGTTTGTGAGATGAAAATTAGACAACAAAGCTTTACTTCAAAGGGCAAAAGATTTGGGAAGCCATTATTCAGGACCTTCTACCAAAAGGTTTAGAAAAGGCACATCAGGTATCATTATTACTCTATTATGCATGAATGAATACATATACATGACTTGCAGCCTAAGTTAAGCTCATTATATTATACTTCCTCCGTCTTTTTTATAAGGAACAATTTGAAAAAATTACACATACATGTACTAGTACTACCGAAGCTAATTTTTCTTATTAATAATTCTAAAATTTTATATTTTATTCCAAAACTAACCTTGAACTGACATGGGAAATAGGTCTCCAATTTATGCACCAGCATTGAAATGAATTATTTGATTTTAATTACTAAGGGTACAAATGGAATTGTGTACTAGTGTTTTTTTTTTTAATTTTATAAAAATGACAAATTTTCGCTCTTAAAAATGTCCCTTATAAAAAGGACCATATAGGGAGTATGTGTTAATATGATTTTAGTCATCTTTAGTTATAATATTTTTTTGATTTTAGTCTCTGTTAAAGTTTTTATTTGAATTTAATCCTTGAAAATCCAAAAGCTATTATTTTTAATCCCTTACATCAGTTTATTGGACTACATATATATGACATTAGAGACTAAAGCTAAAAAAAAACATATTATATGATTTGAATGAACTTTATAATAGGAAAAATGTCCTTAAGACACTTTAATGAAGCAAATATAGAAATTTTGACTATAAAATATAGTGTATTCAACATTTTTGAAGTTTAAAAATTGTCATTTCTAAAGTAAAATCTCTATATTTTGCATCTTAAACTAATTAATATTCTCTAATAACTTGTTAGTTAGCATGAAAATTTATAATAATAACTACTATGTATGCATGTTGTGTAGGCTTTGCTTTCAGGCTGTTCAGCAGGAGGTTTAGCCACATTTCATCATTGTGACAACTTCACCAAGTATTTGCCAACAAATGCTAGTGTTAAATGCTTAAGTGATGCAGGCTTTTTTCTTGATATGTATGTTAATTTGATTTATTTACTCTATCATGAGTCATTTCAGCAGATTCTGAATACTAACATTTCCTTTTGCACCCCCTTTTATTTGCAGAAGAGATATCAGTTTGAACTATACTATGAGGGAATTTTACAAAAGTGTAGTTACATTGCAAGGGGTAGAGCAGAACCTGAATAGAGATTGCACCAATGTGTTTTCCTCCTCTGCATACTTGGTATGTTTTTTTTGATAAACTTGCATTTTTAGCCCAAGAAAAGTACAAGATTTTAACATATTTTGTGTTTCTTGCAGTGCTTCTTTCCACAATATGCTATGAAATATATATCAACGCCGTATTTTATCTTGAACACTGCCTATGATGTATTCCAAGTAATAGTTTTTGATGCATTTTGTCTCTAACTTTTCTATGCTGTACATTATATTAAACTCATAGTTGGTGAATTATGAAATTAATAAACTTAAAATGTCAACAGTTTCATAATATATTGGTACCACCTTCGGCTGATCCCCACGGGCAATGGAATCACTGCAAGCATAACTTATCGGCATGCACACCAGACCAAATTGTTACACTGCAAGGTCCTCTTTCAAATTTTCTGCCATAGCCATATTCGCATTTTTGAAATAGCTTTTACTCACTCTTTTTTAGAAGTTTTCTCAATGTTTATAAGCATTGTTAGAACTTATTTTCATTAATTCAATGCACTTTACTCAGGTTTTAGGCACAGCATGATTGATGCTTTGAAACCATTCTACTTACAATCAAACAAAGACGGAATGTTCATAAATTCATGTTTCGCTCATTGCCAAAGCGAATCGTAAGACACATGGTTCGGAGCCGATTCTCCAATAATAAATAATAAGGTATCATGTATCAATCTCTTTGACAACATCAACATATATAACATATTAACATTAAACCAGTTTGGCATAGCGAATGTTTAATCGGCTAAACTGTTTTATCTTTACAGACTATTGCAAAATCAGTTGGTGATTGGTATTTTAGTAGAGACAGAATCAATGAAATAGACTGTGCATATCCATGTGACAAAACTTGTCATAATTTGATATCATAAGCTAAGGTAATGTCTCGTACATAAAAATATATATTGTTTTTTGTTCTCTTGGATATTATGGTGACTTTATGGTCTATTGATCTGACTCAGTTTGAAATGTTATTTCAGGTCATTTGAAAGATGGGATCGGAAATTTGTCAAAAAGCTTTCTAGTTCTCCTCCTACCTGAGTTCTCTCTGAATTAAAAGGATTTAGATAGACTTTTTTTTCTTAAAAACTATACAAGTATACACAATGGTGAATCCTAGGCAGATATAGAAAATTCTTGAGAAAGAATATGTAATTTGAAAATGATAGTTTTCAATTGTGTCATTCAAATATATATATTCTTTTACTTGATAAAAATCATAATCATTTAGCTTTTGTAAGTGTCTAAAAATCATATGAGACACTTTAACATATTCTCTCATGTCAAGCACTATTGGTTTTAGTGCCCGGATCTAAATCTAAATGGTGGATGATCTAATAACGGAAATGTCCAATACATTTTAGAATATTATCTTAAAATTGTGAGTTGAGTCTAACTCAATCATACAAAATCGACTAACATTTATAATTAAAAGAATGATAATTATGTATAATACTTCAATCACACTTAATAACACTTAGACGACAATTAAGTTAATTAATTAGCTTTTGTTTGATATCGCAGTAGTGTACAAGAAACACGTGATCCACCGTAATTTTTCAGGTGTTACACTCCGTTGCTTCTGCAAAATTACAATAAATTGCGTGATTCTGCCGTATTCACAGCCAAAGATTCTAGAATCTAGATTGTTGATGAGTTGTAATGTGTAACTGAATCTGTTAAAAGCAGTTTCATCTACCACTCAAATCAAATCCACCTATCCAAACCCATCCCGCTTCTAATTCACACTCTCACCGCCACCACCCTCTCTCTCAAAATTACCAAAACACCCTTCATCCACCACCACAACCACCACCACCGTATGCATAACCAACACACATTCATGCGCTTGCGCACACTTCACTCTCCATTTCTCATCAATCTCCACCGCACAAACCCAAATCTCTTCCGAACAACCAATTGGCCATTTCTCTCCATTCCCAAACCAATGCTTTGCTCTTCCTTCACTTCTTCTCACTCTGGTGGCGTTGACCATGACGACGGAAACAACAACAACAACAACAACACCAATGGTACTGCTTCTTCTTTTCCCAAATTCAAGCTCAATCAGTCCACTTTTTTGGCATCTCTTATGCCTAAAACGGAAATTGGCGTCGATCGTTTCCTTCATTCTTATCCACACTATGATGGACGTGGTGTTCTCATCGCTGTTTTCGGTACCATTTCTTATTCATAATAACTTAGTATTGTGTATCTGGGTGTTGTTTTGAGGAAATGTAGATATGGTTGAATATGATTTAGGTGATAATTTTTATGGGGAGATGCAAGAAAATGTTTGTTTGTGTGTGTCCAAGTATATTGAACTTCAAGAGGAACTGAAAAGTTTGTGTCTTTAGAGTCGCATGGATGATGGGTTGTAGTCGGTGTTTTAAGGCTGTGTTTGGATAAACAGACTAATTAAGTGCTTATAGCATGAACACTTATCATATGCAGTAAAAGCTTATGTATAGGCTATTTATGTAATACGTAAAAGATATAATAAAGTCAAACTGTTTTTATTTAAGATATACGGTGTTTTCATAAGCTATCCTGGAAGTGGAAAGCTTATCGGAATAAGTTAAAACAAATTAGAGACATGTCATAAGCTGTTTTCATAAGTTCTGCCAAACAGTCTCACTAGTGTTCATGCTCATTGGAAGTAAGCTCAAATAAGTCAATCAACATAGGCTCTAAATGTTGAATTATGCCCTTTCAGTTGCTTGGCGGTAGTCTATATTCATTTGGTTTGGATGAGTTACATTTCATGATATCATTGATTGTCAGGTGAAGATACATTAAAATGCAGAGCAATGCTAGCAAAGTAACTCACTATCTGACACACTTTTTTCAACATGAATTTGGGTCCTGTAAAGTGAGCAACTCACTTTTAAATGTAAAGTGAATAATATTAATAATTGATGAACAAATTAGTAGTGCATTGAAATATCAACCCTTGGATTTCACACTTTAACTCACTTTAAAGGAGTGGCTTATTTATTATTGGCTCAAAATCATGAGCCTCGTCACTTTGAAAACGAACCCCACACGACTTACTAGGATCCGCATAAATTTCGACTAGTTATAGAGAATGTGTTGCTAGTACCCCGCTAAAATATAAGCAAAAGTACTTTCGACTAAACTGGTAAAGATGAACTTCTAATAATTTGATTGGACCACTAAGTTATGTTCTTAGCTTGGTGTCATCTAATTTGCTTCTTTTTGAATAGTTTTGTAGATATTGTGGATGTATTATGATATGTTTAGTGTTATGTTGTAATGAGTAATTGGTGCTGCACTTCTGCCATACTAATTCATATGGCAAATGTATTTAATCTGAGATCTGTATGTTTTCACTATTCAGATACTGGGGTAGACCCAGCTGCTGCTGGATTACAGGTTACCTCAGATGGGAAATCAAAAATTCTTGATATCCTTGATTGGTGAATTAATCAACTTGACTTTGAAGTTTATTTGATAGATATGCACTATTGGTTTATATATATGTGACACATTTTTTTAATCTTCAGCACTGGGAGTGGAGATATTGACACGTCAGAAGTGGTGAAGGCTGATGCTGATGGTTGTATTTCTGGAGCATCAGGTCGGTGATAGGGAATAAGTTTGGTCAGAAATTGTTATATATATGTTTGGCTGTTTGCAACTGGTCTGTAACATTGTACATATTTGAACTATAAAACCTCAGATCTCTACATGCACTACTTGTGATGAATGTATATTCTTATTAGGAATATTAAATTTCTCGTTTAAAATTAAAAGTAATATTAAATTTCTACCATTTTTGAATGGTAGAAAAGGATGACTCACATAAACTTGAAAGCAGTTACACTGAGTAGGAAAACCTGAAGTCAAATTGCTCCATGGTTTTATGTGCTTTGAATACATGATTTCCAGTACCTAAATGATGTAAGAAATCAGGAGTTGAAGTTTTCCCACTTCAACCATTCTGATGATTTTTCTATAACTTCTCATCTTTTGTTTTCTGTTACTTTTCTCTCTTCCATCTTCCTAGTGAAAAAATGTGGAAGTTCTTTTCCGTGCTTTAAGCATTCATTCAAAATTTGTACAGGTGCTTCTTTGGCTATCAATACTTCATGGAAAAACCCTTCTGGTGAATGGCATGTGGGATATAAATTGGTTTATGAGCTTTTTACAGTAACATTGACCTCTCGTTTGAAGGTAGAAATATATTTTTCTTAAATGTTATAGACTTCATATGGCTAATCATACAAATTTCCCCTTTTCTTTCCTAAAAATTTATTTGCAGAAAGAAAGAAAGAAAAAGTGGGATGAGATAAACCAGGAGGAAATTGCTAAGACTATAAAACGACTTAATGATTTTGATCAGGTAAGTTGAAAATTTCCTTTGATTCTTTTTATATGTGCCACCACCTTAATTTACACATGCTCTACTCTTAACTGTTTAATACTTTTTCCAGTAGGCACTGGTTATCTCATTGGACATAGAAAAGCTACTGCATGTGTTGTCATATTATTATTTTTGACATATATCTCTAATTGTCCGAGTATTTTCTATCTTTTCCTCTCTTTTTTATTTGCAAGCATAAGTTAAATTCTGTTTTTGGAAAAAGAAGGGGAATTTCTTCCCTATTTTGGTGACAGCTGTACCTTTTTTTTTTTTTATCATATTTTAGCATTTTATGATTGTTAGTTTCTGAAAATGCCGAAAAGAAAAATTGTCTCATACTCTTAAGAGGAATAAAAAGAAAAAAAAATTAAGGATATCCATCAGTGCATAACTTTCTTACACATGCATCCAATAATATCACAGTGTAGATATTTGTGGGGATATTTTAGAAGGTAATATAAGTTATATAACAAAATGACATCATGGTGCGATTTGATTGGATACACGCCGAAAAAAGTTTTACAGTGTCAGTGGATAGAAATTAATCTAAGATGTGTGAGATTATTGTTTCCTTTTTGCTGTTCATATGCAGATATTTTATTTGTTTTCTTTATAATTTTAGTTACTTCTATTTACTCTGATTTTGTAAATAACTTTATGCATCTGCAGATACAATATTCTTGTTTGCATATATGATATCTTCTTTTCCTTGTAACTTGAAATGTGAAACATTTTCTAGCAACACTGCAAAGTGGATGATGCTAAACTCAAAAAGGCCCGTGAAGATCTCCAGAATAGAATTGATCTTCTTAAAAAGCAATCTGAGGTGGGCTGGACATGTTATTGCTTCATTTTCTACTCTTTGAAATAGGAAACTAGTAATTTATTATATATCATTAATTATACGATATTCAATTTTGTTTTTTATCATCCAACATATTTTTGATGTTGAAATTGTGGATAAAATGATTGAAGTGTTGTGGTGAACGATGTATTATAAGTCATTAACCTATGGTTTTCTTGGAGCTTCTAAATTGAGTATAGCGGGGAATTGGCTGCAATGAAGTTTAAATGATAATCTGTGTTGTGTTCTGCGCAGGGATCTCTTCTTAGTTGTGATTACAGCCAATTGAACAAAGTAATAAAGGGACTGCTTAGAAGCTAACTTTTTTTTTTTGAACGGCGCCTAGATGCTAACTTACATCCTAATTGCTTGTGTAATTACTGTTATTTACTTTATTGTATTTGACCTTGGCTTATTATTGACATGCATGATAGATCCAACTGAACTACTGTTCTTTGTTTTGATAAGTAGTGCATTGTGCTTGTTTACTTGCCTCAAGATCCTGATCCGTGTTTAGTCAATTCAATTGAGTTTTCTTACTTAAAAGGAAATGTTGTTTTATTTTTTAGAGCTATGATGATAAAGGACCTGCCATAGATGCTGTTGTCTGGTATGATGGAGAGGTTTGGAGGGTTGCTCTTGATACACAGAGTCTTGAGGATGATTCAGATTCTGGGAAGCTTGCTAACTTTGTACCCTTAACTAATTATAGGTAGGAAGTACATTTGATTGTTTGTGCCAGTCTAAATTTTAATCTCAACTAGGAAGATACTCATTTTAGGACAAAGGATTTCATAACTTTGATTCCCTATTTTCCATACACACCCAAAATTAGTCAACTATTGCCTTGTTCGCCCCTCTCTAATTTGTCTTTTCACCCTCTTTTCCTGTGTTGAATGAAAATATGTTGTCCAGTTGAGTTATCATGAATACTAGTTTGGGCACCTGTGCCAAGCACGAACCATAAATTCAACAAATGTTGAACCATTATACTTTTTTAGTTTTTTTAAACAGTGTATATTTAAGGAATTATATTTACCCTTTTTTTATTAAAAAGGGTACTTATTGGTGTTTAATTTAAAGTTTTTGTACACAATACACATTATTTAAAGAAGACTCACACAACATAATACACAGTACATACTACATAATACCTAGTATTTACATTTTGGAGACAACAGAATGGGTTTTATATTATATTCTTGACACACGCCCTCGCTGAAGAGCCCGTTGGCTTGGAGCATGGACAATACATAGGCTCAGCAGTTTCTGCTGAAATTCAACTTTTTATTAGAAGTATGGATGTGACAATGATCAAATTATGGACCACTTGGTTATATAGGTTTTGATACCGTATTATGAACTGACCGTACCAAAGCTTAAACCATTAATGTGGATTATTGAAACAGTTACCATTTTAGTTCTAATCAGTGTGGCGAGTATTAAAATTTAAAATGGTTTGAATGCTAATTCTCCAGGACTGAGAGGAAGTATGGTGTCTTCAGCAAATTAGATGCCTGTACATTTGTAGTGAATGTCTATAATGATGGGAATGTCTTAAGTATTGTAACAGACTGCTCTCCTCATGGCACCCATGTTGCTGGTATTGCCACTGCATTCCACCCAGAGGTTAGAACATAATTTTATCCATATTGCACATATTATGAAAAACTTTATTCATTATAATGTACAATATTACTGTTAGGAGCCTTTGTTGAATGGAGTTGCGCCTGGAGCACAATTAATATCTTGTAAAATTGGAGACTCACGCTTAGGTTCAATGGAAACTGGAACTGGTTTGACTCGGGCACTGATAGCTGCTGTGGAGGTGCTTCAAATTATTATATTTCCTCATTGCATGAATATCCTGCATATCAACTATTGGAATAGATTCGTGATTTTATTTGTTATTTTGTTTTCGGAGTTGTGATATTTGACATAAATAACATATTGTATTGAAGGCCTTTTCCTGTTTCTTTTGCAGCATAAATGCGACCTTATCAACATGAGTTATGGGGAGCCAACATTGTTGCCAGACTACGGACGCTTTGTTGACCTTGTGAATGAAGTATCTTCTAAGACTTCCATTTTATGTTTTAACTGGACCAGTTATATCTTTCCTTTGTGTTATTTTCCATTCTCTAAGCTGTAGATGCTTTGGGTTATTTATATCTAGGTGGTAAACAAGCACCGTCTGATATTTGTAAGCAGTGCTGGTAATAATGGGCCGGCGCTAAGCACTGTTGGTGCACCTGGTGGTACCTCTTCAAGTATCATAGGAGTTGGCGCTTATGTTTCTCCTGCTATGGCGGCTGGTGCTCATAGTGTTGTTGAACCTCCATCTGAGGGGCTTGAATACACATGGTATGTTTGTTTTTCTGTGGAAACATTTTAACTGGATGACTTCCAAAACACATCTTTCACTTGGTTCTGCCGGGTTTGCATTGATATCATTGCATGATTTGATGGAAATTATTTTCAGGTCTAGCCGAGGACCAACAAGTGACGGAGATCTTGGTGTCTCTGTAAGTGCTCCCGGTGGTGCTATCGCTCCTGTTCCTACGTGGACCCTTCAACGTCGCATGCTCATGAATGGCACATCAATGTCATCTCCATCAGCCTGTGGGGGAATTGCATTGCTCTTAAGTGCAATGAAGGTTCTAGGATGTCATTCTTATTTAGTTTTTTTGATTTAGTTAATGGTACTTTGCTCACATTTCCATAATATTCTAATGTGTGTGATTTGCATTTAGGCTGAGGGAATTCCTGTGAGTCCATATAGTGTGAGGAAGGCCCTGGAGAATACAACTGTTCCAATTGGTGATTCACCGGAGGATAAATTGTCCACTGGGCAAGGGCTTATGCAAGTTGACAAGTACAATATCTTCCCAGTCTCTGTCTTTATGAAAATTTTAGAAAATGGTAATATTATAAGATTTCATAATGACTTTAATCAAATAATCAATAACAGGTGTTATGAATATATACAGCAGTCTCAAAATATTCCATGTGTTTGGTATCAAATAAACATCAAGCAATCTGGAAAAACAAGTAAGTTCACAATCTCTCCTGGAGATCCTTCCTTCTCCTTTTGAGAAACAAGAGATAGGAAATTAATAATTTTTGTCTTCCCCATATGCATTTATTCATGCTTGTACAATTACAAGGCATGTTTTGTACTATAGATGAGCAAATTGTTTAGGTATAAATGGTTGCTGCACTCTGTTTTTTGTTATGAAGGTGCTCTTTTTGCCTAATAAGAATGTGAATTTGTAAGTAGCACGTGCAAAAATGAACTTTGTCTGGCTTCAAATTGAGTCTACTCACTACTCGGACTCTTTAGAGCTCTATTCACCCTATATAGAATGTTAAAAACAAGTTCAAGGTGCGGTCTACTTGTGATGATTAATTTCCATTAAATTGTTTACCTAAGTACCCTGGATTAGAGAGAAAAATAAAGATAATTGGCTTGCAAAATAAAATTACGTGGCCCTTTAATCATTTGAAAGTGTTCAAAAGTTTCAATTGGGCACTTGGAGGAATACTTAGTAAGTTTTTGAGTGCTAAAAGTAATACAAACCTCACCGTTTTCCTCTTGAGATTGATATATCACCATTTGTAGCTGTAAGAAAACTTTTTATGAGCAAAAAATGAATATTATTAGTAAAAGCTATGTTGTTACTAGGACAACAAAACATACGCTTTGTCTAATATGCACAAGTGGGACAAGTCTTGCATCATGCACAAGCTTGTTTTTACCATTAGATCAATAATATGTCATATTTGGTCCAATGATGAGACCTATTGATCCAATAGTGAAAACAAGTTTGTGCATGATGCAAGACTTGGCTCACTTGTGCACCATAGACTTGACCTCAAACATATTCATAAATGTTGCACAGGTAAAATTATTTCTAGCTGACTTCTAAACAGGACAATATTTTGTATTACCTTTGCCTAAATTCTGCATTGATCATGTTTATGAAATGATAAAAATAATAAGAAAAATAAAATAAAGATCAGTTTTACAACAAAATAAAATAAAAATGAAGACCGTTTACATGTAACTGAAGGAAAATCATTTAAATAGATTGCAATATGTAGATTCTTATATTGAAGTAATAATAGGCATTCAAAATTGAAAAAATGATATCACTTAATATAATTTTTTATGGCAGATCCTTCATCACGGGGCATCTACCTCAGAGAGGCTAATGCTTGCCGACAATCAACTGAGGTGAGATCATTCTTAAAATTGGTTTGCATTGATGATCAGAGCATATTTTGAGCCAGGTCCTTGAAAACTATAATTTTTAAATTGGATTAATGGTCGGATTGTGGGAAAACAACAAACTGATGCTTGAGTTGAGTGATAAGAATTCGTTGATTTGACAAACATATAATTTACCTTGGGAAAACAACAAACTGATGACTGAGTCTGATAGTTGTATCTAACTCTTGTGCTTGGGTTGAATGATAAGAGTTTGTCGATTTGACAAACATATAATTTACCTTGCTTTCTAGGGCAACAATAAAAGAACTATAGTAGTATTCACCGATTTTTTTTATAGAAAAATTGTTAAGGAGATATATAATGAAGCATGATAACTCTCTTGCAATTGTTTTTATGCTGGCAATAAGTAATAAACAAGAAAATATGGATACAAATGGTGCGGGGATACAAATGGTGGGTGGCCCAATAGCACAAACCTGATAGCAGGCGACCTAACGGATCTTGGAGAGGCTTTGCTACCATGTTAGAAATTGAGTTGGGCCTAATATCTCTAATCATCCCCAGCCCTCAAATACTATCAAACTAATTCTAAGTCTGTCGACCCACAAACATCATAATTTTGAACAAATTTTATGTTTTGTATTAGAACATGTCATATTCCTTTGTATTCAAATTCTGCGATTTTTCCATGTTTGTCTTGTCTTGTGTTGTATTTGTATTTCATCATATTTGTGCTTCTTAGGTTTAGGTACTGATATTTGCTGTCAGTTTTCTACTTATATATTTGATCAAATCTATGAATATTCTAATCGTTTCACCAATTAACAGTAAATTTTAGTGGAATCTCTTTGTACTGTCAATTGGTAATTTTCTTTATAATCTGTAGTACTTATTGACAGTGGACAGTGCAAGTTGATCCCAAATTTCATGAAGATGCCGACAAGTTTGAAGATTTGGTTGTATTTGAGGAGTGTATTGAGTTACACTCTTCAGATAACACAGTTGTGAAAGCTCCCGAGTATCTACTGCTCACTCATAACGGTCGTACATTCAAGTTAGTTGGTTTCTCTTAGACCATCATCTCGTGTTTTGGTCGTTTTGGATAATTAATTTTTTTTAATATTTATATTTTTATATTAAATACTTAAATAATAAATTTTTAAAAGTTAATACTTTCATTATAACCTACAAGTTTTTTACTTTCAGCATATTAGTGGATCCTTCCAATTTATCCGATGGTCTGCATTATTATGAGGTCTACGGTATTGACTGCAAAGCACCATGGCGTGGTCCTCTTTTCAGAATTCCAATTACTATAACCAAGCCTGTTGTTGTAATAAATAGACCTCCACAACTTTCGTTTCCAGAGATGTTATTCCAGCCAGGTATACATCAGTGAATCAAGTTAATCTGTATGCTTCTTTTTTCTGGTGGCACTCTAAGGATAGAATTTGGATCTACATGTTATACATTCCAACATTGATGTTTGAGCTATTTTCCAGGGGCTTATCTCTTAACTTTATCAAAATGTTATTCAAAATTTTTGCATGTTTTAATTATTTCATATCAAGTTGCTTTTGCAATTATGGTTTAGATTATATTCGTAAGTCCAAAAACCAATACTTATTGTCTTTATTTTTTGTTTCATTAGGCCATATAGAAAGGAAATATATAGAAGTGCCACATGGTGCATCTTGGGTTGAAGCAATCATGAACATATCAAGTTTTGATACACCTCGAAGATTTTTTGTGGATACCATTCAGGTAAAATGTGTAGCCTAAGATTATGTAAGGTTAAGTATGGACCTTTATTGACATGCTTTTTATGTCAGATATGTCCATTGCAAAGCCCTTTGAAATGGAGAAGTGTTGTAACTTTTTCTTCTCCTGCTGCTAAAAACTTCACCTTTAGGGTAGTAGGTGGTCAGACATTGGAACTAGTCATAGCTCAGTTTTGGTCAAGTGGAATAGGGAGTCATGAGACTACCAATGTGGATCTTAAGGTAAAAACCATTCATGTTTGTGTGATGAATTTATTATCCCCTCCCAGATATTTGGGTATGTCACTCTAATTTTCTCATTAACAACTTATGGTGACAGAATTAAGAAAGTGGGAATGTTATCACTTTTCACTAGAGATATGATTTTCCTAATTTATATGATATTTCAGATTGTTTTTCATGGTATAAAAGCTAGTCAAGAGGAAATTGTACTTGATGGGAGTGAAGCACCTGTCAGAGTTGATGCTGAAGCACTACTAGCATCTGAGGAACTTACACCTGTAGCAAATCTAAATAAGGTTATCGTATGATTTCTTTTTGTTCCAGTTCCTATATGCTTGTGAAGTGGGACAGTAATGAGGTTAACCTACCAATTTATGTTAAACTTGCAGATAAGAGTCCCATATCGACCTGTAGATGCTAAGATTAGTGCACTATCAGATGATCGTGACAGACTCCCCTCTGGAAAGCAGATTCTAGCACTGACATTAACGTGAATAGTTATAAATTCCATTATCTGTTTCGTTTATCTTTATGACCTTTAGATGGCCTGTTCTCAAGGTTGTAATTTCAGATACAAGGTCAAATTGGATGATGGAGCTAAAATAAAACCTCAAATACCATTTCTAAATGGTCGGATATATGATACTATATTTGAGTCTCAGTTTTATATGATTTCCGATTCAAATAAGGTATTCTGATATTTAATTTCCTTCATGCTTTTAAAGGTAAGGGTTAGGAAGGGTGGTTATTTTGTCATTTCAGATACTGTTTCAGGCAAGTGAACAGTAAGCTGCTTGTTTATTTTCTTATTTACGCATTATGATTGTAGCGAATTTATTCAAGTGGAGACGCCTATCCAAAATCTACAAAACTCCCCAAAGGAGAATACAATTTACAACTATATGTAAGGTACAACTCCTTCGCACATATACTGGAGAACCACACATGCGTTGTTGTGCCTTGTGTTGCTTTCCGTTTAGTTCATAGTTATTCTGCTTTTCTACATTTCAAAAATTAATTTTAAAATTTTGCCGTTAGTTACTGAAGTGTAGTTTTTTGGTTTTAAAGACTTCAATTGCTTGGTTAGTAGCTGAAGCCTGCAATAAGAAATTTGGAGTTTTAATAAGAAGCGGATATTTCTACATAGGCATTAAACATTGGTTTATACTCATGATGTTTAATTGTTTCAGGCATGAAGACCTGCAGATTTTGGAAAAGATGAAGCATCTGGTGCTATTCATTGAGCGAAGTTTTGAAGAGAAGGTAGTATAGTATTAAATTCTAAAAACAACATTATGGTATCCGTTACTATTTTAAACAGATCTAAAATATTTTTTCTCTTACCTCTAAATACTTTACTCAATTTGTTGAGTACATGTCAATCCTTCTCCTTATGTCACATCATTTAATTACTCAGTTATGTGGGTATTGGCCCATCATGTAACTTGTAACCAAAAGATTAGAATTCTATTGGGAATTTGGGTCACTCCCTATGACTTATAGACTCCTTGAACCTATCACATTTCCAAATAGAAGTATTTCTAGATGAACTGAGTTAGGAAAAATTATAATTTATAATTAGGCATCTCATTTGATTACTTATTCCTAAATTAAATGATTTTTTTTTGTGAATGCCCCGTTAACGCACACATCTTACAATACCTACAGAGGATATAAATCTGAAATAAATTATTAAACTAAGGTAATTTATTACATCCTTTCTAAATATTTATTTAATTGTAATTTGTATGTATGTTCGTCTTTATTTTCAGGACATAATTCGGTTAAGCTTTTTCTCTCAGCCAGATGGCCCACTAATGGGAAACGGTTCCTTTAAGTCCTCAACATTAATTCCAGGGTATGTGACTGGGTTATAGTCCCTAGCTACCTCCTAAAGATTTAAATGTCACCTTGATGTGATGCTGACATTTGCTTATTGATAGTATAAAAGAAGGATTTTATCTTGGTCCACCACCAAAAGACAAGCTTCCCAAGGTATATTCTCTTTTCTTAACATCTTAGATATTTCCATTGGACCATAGTTAATATGTAACAACAGCATTTATAGTATTTCCACAGAACTCTCTACAAGGATCTGTATTGGTCGGATCAATATCATATGGAAAACTATCATTTTCCGGACCAGGGGAGCAAAAAAATCCAGGGAAGCACCCTGCATCATATCGGATTTCTTATATAGTTCCCCCAAATAAGGTTATCAGTTATCACTTATTCTCTATCTTTTGTACTTATATCCAATTTAAGCTCTTCCAGTATGCTCCAATTTCCACAATCTCAGACACATGCTGGTTTGAACAAGCACCAAGCTGTATAAACTAGCATTAAATGTGTGCTATATATTAATGTCTAATCATACTGTCTTGTTACCTTCTGTTGGAAGATTGATGAGGACAAGGGAAAAAATTCTTCTTCATCGCCCAAGAAGACTGTTTCTGAACGTTTAGAAGAAAAGGTATGTATATTAATCATATTCGGCACAAGAGCTTCCTTGTTTTCTATCTGCATTTGTTGGCATGACTAAATAAGCATTTTGTATTGTTATCTACTTTAAATTTTCAGTTGTTTAAAATGAGTACATGACCGGTATCAACAATTTAGAACGTTTTGTATTTGTTGGTTTTGCTATTGAAAACCCATCTTTGTAGAATCCTCCATATTATCTCAAATATAATTAAAAATGAGTTAATAATTTAATCCAAAAAGGACAAATTCTAGTTTATATTTTTATATGTTTTGTAGCCTTGAGCTGTTGTTGTACACTTGTACTTTCTCTGTAATAATCTTTTTAACCAAAACTAATTCATCAGTAATTTAATCAAAGAACAATATGAGTGGAAGATTTCTTTTTTATGTCCAAACAGTTTACACACACAAGACTATTTGGTGTCTTTGTATAGGATCGTAATTTTTTTCTTACTTCCCATCTCTCCATTTCTATCGTATTCATATTGTATATGTTGTCCTAATGATAACTGAAGTTAGCCTTGGCTTGTCTATCAGGTGCGAGATGCAAAAATAAAAGTGCTTGGAGGCTTAAAACAAGAAAGCGATGAAGATCGCCTAGAATGGAACGAGTTGTCTGCCTTGCTCAAGGTATATAATTTGATCTGAACTCCTAGTATTAGTGGTTTACTCACCTCTATTTGTTTCAGGACTCTTACAAATTATATTGATTTGCTTTTCTTTTAAAATATTTTTTATTTATATTTTTGTTGAATGTTCTCAAAAACTCTATTTGCTGTTTATTCTGTACATACTCGATTAAAACAAAATAATAGTCAAATCTGTTATTTTCCTTGTAGTTGGAATATCCAAAGTACACTCCGTTGCTTTCAAAGATTTTGGAAGGCTTGGTTTCTAGGAGTAATATCAATGACAAACTTCATCATAATGAAGAGGTACATATTTCGGTAATCAAATGTTTGATATTACTTCCCCTTTTCCCGGTCTCTAGTTTTCTTTCCGTACAACTTTTTTTATTATCATTTTTCAATATGATATTATTTCCCCTTCTCCTTATCTAATATCTAATGAATATGAAATTTTGGGAGCATGATCTACATAATCTGAACTTCTGAATTCTGATCAGCATTGGATTTCATGAAAACCTTGTCCTTTAAAAATTATCTAACGTGCCTATACTAGACAATACTTACTGTTAATGGATCTTGACACATGTGAACACAAAGGGTGGGGATCTAGTAAAAGAGTGTAAATCTTGTATTTTTGTACTCCTGATTATCCTATCCTTTTCGCAATAATTCAAAATTTACCAATCAACATTTATATTTTGAAAACATATTATGCGTTAAATGAAATGTGAAATCTTACCATCCTAGCTATGCAATTATGTAAATCTCATGGGTAAGTGCTAAGAAATAAATTACCAAGTAAGTTTTTAGGTTTTCTGAAATTTACGAAATTGAACTCTTTAGAACTTTCGGTTTGCTAATTGGGTTGATGCAAAAAGGTTTATTCTGAGACAGTTATGAATATACCCTGCAGATTATTAATGCAGCAAATGAAGTGATCGAAAGTGTTGATAGAGAAGAGTTGGCAAAAACCTTTGCACTGAAAACTGATTCGGACGATGAGGAAGCAGAGGTGCTTATCTGTTTTTCATGTGCTTTAGTTATCCCTGTCACCTACTTATGTATCACTGTAGTTCCCTTTTTATTCAAAATAAAGGGGGAAAAAAATTTAAGTCAGGAAACTGATCTTATAAAGTTTGCACGCCTATGCAGTTAAAATCCAATGGTTAGAATATGTGTAACTATATTTATCCTTTTTATTTCATTGTTTAAAATCCAAAATTTTATGGTTGATCATCTGCAGTTGATTTTTTAACTGAAAAAGATACTAATCCATAAAATTGACACGCCATTTGAGTGATATTTTCTCAGAAAATTTTGCAATCTTACATTATTAACTACTTACTTTTGTACTTGACTTTTTATAATTATAGAAGATGTTCATGCAATAGTTTGTCTGAAAACGATGACATGATACTTTAACATTTTTATACACCAAAAATGTGTTAAAAGTTTATTCATTTGTTGTTTAGCGAAATTTATTATGGAACCATTCTGCATGAAAAAATAAATTTTGGTACGACATTTACTACTTACACTTTGGCTTTTTAGTTTGCATGTTGGCAATTAATGATACTTTATTCTCACTACAGAAAACCAAGAAAAAGATGGAATCAACTCGGGACCAGTTAGCAGAGGCACTTTACCAGAAGGGGCTTGCACTGGCAGAAATTGAGTCTTTAAAGGTTAAAGTTTTTATATTATTTTAATCAATGTATGATATTGTTAAATATAACTTGTTAGTTGTCAGTAACTCCAATGTTTAGGAAATATCCCTGTACTGAGGTGAAGTTTTTCCCTAGCTTGAACTTAAACCATAGGCATAAATAAATGCTACTCTTCTATGAGTTCTATCGAGTTTGGAATTACATTTGATCATGTCTAACTACAATTTTCTTGATTTTGCCTGCTTGTGCCATATATAATTCGGAAGAGTATATTTGGGTGTTGTGGCGTTACTGTGTTAAAATAAATAAAAGCTTTTCAGAATGATATTAGTGATATTTACTGTTTATTATTAATTGAAAGTTGACATGCTTGACTTGTACATTGTCAAAGGAGGTAGATAGCTCCCCGGCTTCTACTGCAACAGAAGGTGCAGAACCCGACGAGCAATCAAATGATGACGGCACTCATCCAGATTTGTTTGACGAGAACTTTAAGGAACTAAAGAAATGGGTTGATGTTAAGTGCACAAAATATGGGATCCTGTTGGTGACACACGAGAAGCGTAGTCAAAGGCTTGGGACAGCATTGAAGGTATTTTCTTTTGTAAAGTCTTGTTATATAACAGAATATTTTGTTCCCTTTATCCCTCTATTCTTTTTTTTCTCGTTTCTGAAAGTGTGTTTCAATTAAGATGATCGAAGAGTATTGAGAAAGGGACATTCCTTAAATAAAGTATGATATTGATCATATCAGAACCTTGTTTTTCAACTGGATTCAGGTACTAACTGACATAATTCAAGATGATACTGAGCCTGCCAAGAAGAAACTGTATGAATTAAAGCTCTCTTTGCTTGAAGAAGTTGGATGGACTCATTTAGCTGCATATGAAAGACAATGGATGATTGTGCGTTTTCCCCCTAGCTTGCCCCTTTTCTAGGGTCTTCCATTTGTTAAACAATTTGTTGTGGAATGGCATTCCTTGGCAGTTGCATCAACCTAAGTTTTAAGACCTCTTAGGTATCCAATCATTTTTTTGTTGGAGTTTCCATTATATATGCATCAAGGTATTGCCATCCCCTTTTGACATTGATGTAATAATCACAGAATTAACTTGGATTTAATATTTCTTTTTCTTATAATAGTACTTGATATTCAATATTTTATAAGAGTCAACTTTTTAGAATTTGTGTATATATTACTTTATAAGTTGAAAGTTATATTAACTACTTTTTGTTAGTAATACTTTACCTGTTTATTGCAGAGAAAAAATTATGTCAATGAGATATTAGACAGTTAAGGTATCATGTAAAAATGATATGTACAGATTTACCAAAGTCATTAAATGCATATAGGAAAATTTTGTGGATTTTATTAAAGATATTTCCAGCATACATGTACCATTAAAGCAAACAAAGGGATTGTTGTTAAAAAATTGGCTTCTCAATAACCAAAACTAGGGACCTGTAAACAATACCTCTAGGTAGGATTTAATATTTGTCTAATATATTCTGAAGGAGATGAACTATATATTTAAGTCATTTTTTGTAAAGTTTAGTTGAATAATTGTTATCCTCCTAATTAAGGGGTTGAACAATGAGTTGAAGTCCATGAGTTGGCCTTAGGGAGAGCATGATGGCTGGTGAATGACGATAACTTGGTGAAACCTTAAAAGTGAAGTTAGAGAGAAGTATTGTTAATACTATCTTATACTCCATAAATGTCAAGTTTCTACCCACACACATCCTCCCTCCAAATCCAAAAGGTAAATACCCCATTTTGTGTTTGCATCCACCATTCACATCATCCATGAACCTCTCTGGTTTGAACTCATTCACATCTTCTCCCCATAATTCAGGGTCGTGGTGCATCGCTACTACATCGATCCACATGTTTGTTCCATTAGGCACTGTTACATCATCAATTCGAATATCTTCTCTTGCTTGTCTTTGCACATTTGGTGCTGGTGGATATAGTCTTAGAACTTCATTCATCACCCACTTCATCTGCATGCATATAAACTCATACATATTAGAAAAATTGAACAAACTTTAATTTTCAATTAATCTTAGTCAAATCCAAATATCCTTTGTAGTAAATCTTTTGACATGTACATATTAAGTCTATCCTATCCTATTTTAATGTATATTTAATTATTTATAAGCCGTGTTTGCTCCGTTTGATTAAGTTAGAAAACTAATTAAATATAAAAGCAAGAAAGAGATGGAGGATTAATCAATTTCAAAGTCAATCTAGTACTATGTTTTGAAACAGGTACCGCGTCAAGTTGTAAATTCAATAGTAAATTATGAAAAAAGTAACATTTTGTTCTCATATCTTTTTTATATTTTTAATATAATGTCCAAGTATAGTGTTTTACTGTCTGTGGTTATGTTGACGTAATCGAATCTTAGTGCTGGTTTATATATGTGTTCCCAACCGCACAAACTCGTTGTCACCTTATAAAATCCAATGATCCAGCTAAATGAAAAGATATTTTTGTTTTGTATTGTATGAGACAAAATAATGTTGATAATGGACTTGAAAAACACATTATATTAAGACAAAAAACAAAATCATACCATCCAACTATATGATATCACAAAATAAAAATATTATGATAGAAACATTTAAAAGATACAAATTATATAAATTCAAACTGTTTAAGCAAAACAAAAACTCAAATTCAATATATTTTACTACCTCTAGTCCTTTTTATAATAGACAAATATATCAACAATAATTGATATCTTTTATTCATAATATGAACTAGATACATCTACTTTTATCGACTTATTTGTCTCTTATAAAAAAGAACGGAAAGAATAGTTAATTATTTTATTTTTTACTTGAACTGTTAAAAAACTTAATAGCCAAAAATGATATACTAAGTATTAAAAACTTAATTACCTTTTTTAGACCAGCAAGCATGGTGATATCAAGCTCATTGTTTCCCACCACTTGTTTAATCTCTTCTCTTAATTGATTTTGCCAATCTTCATGTGTGGCAAGAAGCAACAAAGTCCATGTGATAGCAAGTGCTGTTGTTTCATGTCCACCAAAGAAGAAAGTCTTGCATTCATCAACTACTTCTCTTGATGTTAGTGTCTTTCCCAATCGACCATCATTATTATTTTCTTGTAGCAACAATCCTAATAAATCTTTTTGAGTATTCTTTTTAGGTGAATTTTTCCTAGTTTCTACTATTGACAATAAAAGCTTGTCAATTTCTTTGCCTAGTTTTTTTGCCTCTAAATTTTTCTTGACATTAAAATACTTGCCAAAAGGAACCCCTACATATCGGTTGGTGTTAAATAGAGTCATTTGTAAGGCTCTTAATTTGTTAAACACTTCTTTAGCATTTTCATCTTCCACACCAAAACTTGTTTTTGCTATAATCTCTCCAGCAATTGTTATAATTTCTTTTTCCACATCAATTTCATGGTTGCCAAAGTTTATTTGGCTAGTCCATCTTTCTATCATTTGATTAGTAGACTCAATCATCATGCTTGCCATCACCTATATGACATTTCAAAAGATATAAAGCAAAACTAATTAGATTATGCTTGAGAACCGGTATGCTATTATTATATATTATAAAAAAATTAATATTCAATAATTTAATTTAATTTTAAAAAAAATACATAAGTTATTTTATGTTTATTTATCATAATGAAAACATTTTTTTTTTTTTAAAAAAAGTTATTCTATGAAAAATTATTTTTAGAATCTCATTTTAAAAAAGAAAAAGGTAGCAAATTTACTTCTGTCAAAAAAAGAGTAGTTAATTATTTTTAAGAAAACTCTATGGGTCGCCTGAATCAATTTGTATATATGGTGGGAATTTATATAGTAGTATTAATTTCCTATAAGATAATGTATGATCACATGGGTTGGTGAATGGTGAAGGAATTAGTAAAAAAGTTGAATATTCAACAAGATTCAAATTTCTCTTTTGTATATTCAATATTATAGAAAATTTTCCATACAAATTAGAGAGATATATACCTTGAGGTTAAGGGGATTGAATGCTGGTGCAACAATGTGTCGGTGACGTACCCAATCATTGCCTTCAACCATGACCAAACCACTTCCAAACATGGGATCTCTATCATTTCTAAAAACACTTGGTTTTCCCCATCTCTTTGCCATCACTTCTGTTGACATTTTCTTCAAGAATTCTGCCTCCGCAATGTACAAAAATGGTTCTGTCCCTAGCCAGTACACAAACACCTTACCTAAACAAACAAACAAAAATTATTAAGATTGAGTTTCTAGCTAGTTCAAAACATATATATTTGTTCAATATATAAGCTTAATATGTTAATTATCAAGACTCGTAGTTCTTGTGATCCGCACTATAAATTTTTTAGAGATCTTCGCAATAGCGCAATTGCGGCTACATTGGCCCGGCCACATATTTATGTGTATTTTTCAACTGTAATATAAAGGTTTGCAGTGTAATTGCTATCGCGTGTTAGTATACCATGGGAAAACTTACCATGTGATTTTTGCCAAGAAGAAAAGTAGGGAAAAACTTGTGAATGAATATCATTTGTGAGATTTGAGGATGCAATGGAAGATTTAACGCTATTTTTTCTTTTCATCTCTTTAATGTTTCCAAGTGGAAAGCTTGGAGTTGGTCCTCCAAACCCATTTCTTTTAAGCTTGTTTTGTACATGGATAGGTAAAATCCACCAATAAAATGTTAGTATCAATAGCAATGAGAGGCAAAGTGTTGCCAATATGGCAACGAAAATGCCACATAGCCATATAAACTCCATTTCTCTATGTATATATTGTGATGATTCTCTATGTATATATTGTTGTGATTATATATATCTCTCTCTCTATTTTAAGCTTCTTTTTAGTGTTTGGCTTGGTAAGTTTGTAGATAAGCGTAAAGTGTTGTTGGTATTTATAGAAGAAAATGGATTGAGGGTGATGTGGAATCCGTGGCATTTGACCATGTAAAAATATTAATTTGTTTTCCATTGAATCCTTTGACCCTCACATTTCATACATTTGAATATTTTAGTTTTATGGTCCAACTTTGTTTCGTTTCAAATGTTTTGGTCGGAAATATTTTTAGTGTGACCAAAGAAATTTATGGCGGCATATGTAACTAACGGTTAAAACTAAAGGGTGAGTTAGATCGTCCCGTGAGGTTAACTTAGTTGGTAGTAGAGTGTAATATAAGTGAATTGAGGTTTGAATTCTTATATGTCTATTTATTCACTTTTATAGAGTCAAATTTTATTCATTAAATTATTTGACAAAAAAACATAAATTACATCAAAAATAATTTAAATGTAATACACTAAATTCAAATTAATTAAATTGATTTAGTGCCCGTTTGACCCGGCTTATTTTCTACTTTTTTATTTAGCTTAAATAAAATAGAGAAATATAAAATTAAATTTAGCCATATTTCTCTTTAAAAGTATTAGAGAAATAAACTAAAGAATTAAAAAATAAAAAAAGTAGAATCAAACACATTTTTTTCTTACTTTACTATTTTTAAGGAGAAGAAAAAAAGTACAAAAAAGTCCGGCCAAACGGGCACTTAGTCTACGTGAATTTAGTTCATTTGATAAAAATATTTTATTTTATATGTATTCAAACTCCGTTATTAAGAAGAAAAAAAAAGGGTAAAATTTCTACCGCCACATGACAAACAAACAAAATTAAATTGGTTGTATATTTTGGTCTATATTAAATGGAACTAATATGTTACACAAAAAAATGGAACCAATCAAATTCAATATTAATTGGTTCAAATATCATTTTTATAGATAATTCGAGATTCAAAACAAACAATTATATATATGTATATAAATTAAATTATACCGATGAAATATTTAAGTAATATTATACCCCGTTCAATAACATCATAACGAATGCAAAATTTATAAAATTGATTGTTTATTTGAAAGTTTATATTATATAGATCATCTATCCTTATAAAAAATTGAAAAAAAATGAAAGTCATTTGAACAATCTCTATTACAAAATTGAAATATAAAAATATAAATACTAATAATTAAACAAGGAATATTGATCCTTATATATTACATGTAATATTCTATCAATGAGTTAAATTCACACGAACATTAGTGTTTTTCTTATTTATATAACAATTATTTTACTTATCTAAATCTATCCTAATTGAGAATCATTACACTATAAATGAATTGACAGTCTTCAATCTCAAATATTTTTTTATGATTTCGTAAGTTTAATTATTAAAAATGTATTTGTCAAATTCGTATAAATTTGAGAAATAAAATGAGTACTATTCTAATTGAACCAGGAATCAAAAAATAAATTATTTGGTACACCGTACACCACACACAAGACAACGTACCAAATGCAAATCACAATTTTTATCTTTAAAAATGTAATTCGTTGTCTCATTTGTATTTTTCTTTTTTTTGGTACATTGTCTCATTTATTTGATTGCACCTAAATTGTATATACATTTTCAAATATCTCTATTAATAATAGTTACTTTCATCCTCAAATTTGTATTTAAATAGTTAATTATATTTGGCTCTCAAATATATTTTTCATTGATCAATTTAGTTCATAAAATTATAAATAAAAAAGACTTTAGAGTATCTCCAATAAAGGTATCAAAGAGAGTATTAAAGATTAATGATCCGTACCTTTTATTTTATCATTGAAGTTCTATGACGTGGCATAGAGGATATCAAAATTGATGATACGGTATCGTATCATCAATTAATATTATCTACTTTGTATCTCAAATTAAATAGAATTGATAACTATTTATTAATGTATGATACTTAAAGTGATATCATCATTAAAGAAAAAATATATGTGTTGCATAAATATTATGTGGTATTGTAGGGACCAATTTTTAGTAATATATGATACTCTGCAAAATAGAAGTACTGGACAGAACAGTACATGACAGTACAAGGCAGAACAGCACAGGACAAATATTTACAATATTGAACAAATTTTATTTTATATGATACTTGATGGAGAAAATGTTACTTTGCTGATTTAGACAAGTTGTGCTGAGGACAAAAAGTTGTCCTATGGTTCTGTGGGGGACAAGAATATCTGATTTTGTCCAGTCCCTTGACCCCCAGTTTGTCCTGTCCCAGTAACAGTTTTAAAATCAAACACAGTACAACAAAAGTTGTCCTGTCCAGTCCCTTATTTTTTAGCAGATCAAACGCGTATCACGATTGGAGATGCTCTTAAAGACATATTTATAATTTTAATACATTTAAGATCATCTCCAATGGAGAACTCTATTGTTAGGTATTTAAAGGATTTCACATGTACACATCACTTATTTATAATTTTTTAATAATAATACTTAATAAGTACTCAATCCCTTCAACACAACAACTCTTTAAAAAAATTTTAATAGGTCCCGTCAATAACTTTACATCATTTAATTTAATATAAAATATTAGTACTATATCATATAAGAAATGAGACCCATTAAAAATAATATATAAAAATACGTGGGACTTATTAAGAATTAAGAGAAAAAAATTATTCAAAAAATAATACCTAATAAATATTGAAATGAGTATTGCTCTAATAATAGTATTTAATAAGTACTCAACTATTGTCATTATTCTTCATCATCATGAACATGGACATGGACAAAAAGACAACAACATTATTTCCTTCCTTTTATAGCTATGTACGGTTATTGTCATTACTATTGTAATTATAGGTAGCTCAATTATTATAAGATAATGACTATACACTATTCAAGCAATGTTGATACAATGAAATAGACATTCATATCATTCCCATTTTTCTATCGACTAATATGACTTAATCCATTTAGGTTGGTTTAGTAGTGTTAGTTTGGGTCTTTAAAGTGTGTTATTTACAAGGTTTCAAATTCGCTTTTCTTTAGTGTTAATTTCGGTGACTAGTCTATATTAAATAAAAACTCTCACTTTAAATGGTGCTCCCACAAGTGCATAATAAGATTGATCTTTCAAATTAGTTAGTCCTTGAATCGGATATCAAAATAAAAAGAAAATACTCAGATAAGATTTACACTGATAACAACGCAGATCTTTAAAAGTGTAATTCGATTTCACATTTGGATAAACTTATATGACTTTGTCAAAATAAAAATAACTAATATGAAATTGAATTACACTTTTAAAAATCTGATAGTTTACCCGAATATACAGTGTGATAGTATTTATTATATTTTTTGAATCAAGTGTGATAGTATTTATGTTTGTTGTCAACGTGGTCTAGTATAGTAGTAGAGAAACAAATACACCGTCTGTCTTTGGCTGCCTTAAAATGTGTACTTCGTGGCTTTCCTTGTGAACACACGACCTCTACGCGCACAATCGAGGGGGCATAATTTTACCCTATAATATTTTCGTCAACACTAGAGCTCATGATGATACTAACATGAGCCTCTTAAATAATTTAAGTAGTAAGTGTTGTGTTGTGTTGTGTTGTGTAGTTTATTTTAAATACAAAATTAAAGATTTCTATATAACATAATACTATCTCTGTTCTAATATATAAGATATATTTTAACTACCGTACATTTTTAGTGATTATTGATATAAATAATAGTATATAAGTTCTTGTTTGATTCGTTTTGATGAGTATTTTCAAAATATCAAATTTTTATAATTTTTACTAATAGATAATTAAATATATTAGCGAACAAAAATGTTCATTAACATACGTGCAGTGATCAAAATAAGTTTTATATTTTAAGATGTAGTACTATTAATTGATCTAAATGATAAAGATTTTATCTTTTTAAGTAAGTATTTAGTTCGTCATAAGTATTTAGTGATTTTGTGTATGGAAAAAAATTAGTCGAAAGAGAGAATTAATCCTATATGTTTTACGTGTGTTAATTAACAAAAGTATAATCTTCATATTTAAATAACTTTGTTAAAAAAAGTTTTTAACCAACTAACTTGATGGATCAATCCTACTACCCACTTGTGGTATAGGATTATATCATCATATATTGGATAAAAAATGTTTTTTTCTTACAGTAGAAAACACATGTTAAATAACTTTTTTTTTATTACACATGTTAAATAACTTTGTTGTTCTAAATTACTATTGTACATGTGTATGTATATGTTATGAGGCAAATTCAATGGTTTGTTCTAAATTATTTTCATGTTATAATTAATTAATATCATGATTCAAATAAAATTGTTAATAAGTCATTAGGTTTAGTCTAATTGTTTGTGAGAAATTTGAGTAATATTTTAGAGAGATGGATATGTTGAGTTTAGGAGTAACTTTTTTTTTTTGACTAAAAAATAAAAATATTCATTCATTCAAATTCGTAAAGTATATCAATCGAAATGATAACATATTCAATTTCGCTAAAAACTAAAAAGAATGAATTTGTGAACATGCTCACGGCATCTAAGTTATTAGCATAATACGGCCTAATTACAAAGCCTACAATTGATGTGACAAACTTCAAATGCCTGAAATAAGCGCTAAAGTCATTGAATATGCTTGAATTTAGATCGAGCGAATCTGCAAATTTGAACAAACAAACAACGTACAAAGACGGGAAATCAAAACACCGTACAATGACGGGAAATCAAAACAAACACCGTACAAAGACGGGAAATTAAATCAAACAACTCTGCAACACTAGACAGAAATTAGGAAGAAGAAAACTCAATCAAAACCTAAAGATATGTGAAAAATCACTTATTTTAATAAAAGAGAAACTAAAAATGATCAAGAGGGGTGATTCCGGATCTAAGTAGATCCGGAATCACCCATCTCTAAGAGGATAGTTCAGAAATAACTTTTAAATGAGTTACTCCGCTTAATATTTCATTATTTAATTTTTAAAATTTTAATTGATTCAACTTCTAGCCTAACCCATTTATATCCCCATTAATCATAGTTATTAAATATAGGTATATTGTTATTTTTCCTACATTTATTATGATATAGGTAGACTGTGAGTGAATACAATGATGCATAGATAGGATACCTTTTTAGCTATACAGAAATTCAATTCATGATGGGGTCGGCCAGTTACTTCTTTCTCAGGGAGAGAAGAAAAAAAAATGGAGAGGATCTAATTTCAATATCTCATAATCTGAAACCACTGAACTCAATTGTTTATATATAAGTTTTTGGCTATATTTTCATTACTACAATTTTTGGAGTTTTTTTTACGACGGGAAGATAAATGGCTCCTGCTAGAAATTGATCTATATATATCTCCTATTTAATTTATATGTTCTTCAGCTCTTATTTCTATCATACATGGACAACTTTCGGAGTTTTTTTTTAGTCGAGACGGATATCCACCGTTGAACGCAATGATTAATCTCTCGCTAGATTGGAGGTTTTTTATTCGCATAAATGTAGAGACCAAAAATATATTTAACCCAAAGAGAAATTATGAGTTAGTGTACAAAATTATCCTTCATTAATGATATGAAAAAGATAAATTGTAGAATTGAAAGAAGAAAGAGAAACAAACAGGTAAGGGTATAATAGAAAAAAGAATATTAAATATTTCTTTGTGATGTAAAGTGACATATATTTTAGTACAATTTTTTTTTCTTTCAAACGACATATTTTGATACGAATGGAGTAATATTAAACTTTCTTCATTCCCAAAAATTATGGTATTAAAAAAATTGTTAAAGTAACACATTTATCTAAATTATATGACTATTACTAGTATAATTTATATTAAATATAATTAATTTTGATTTTTCACATTTCAATGCAAATTGTTAATATTTGAAAAATGAGTAATAAATACATTTAAATACTGTACTTGTATATGGTCTTATATTTACCATTGGTGATGGCTTGACTGAAAAAACCATTCGAGGTTGGAGAATTGGCATTGACATTCAATTAGTACACAAAGTAGCCTCTACCTTCCTTGGTTGCCGCCTTCACCTAAGTTTAATCTTTTTATTCAACTATTACTGAATTATTATTATATACTCCCTCCGTCCCTTTTTAAATTTTTATAATTTTTACTACTAGATAATTAAAAATATTAATGATCAAAATTATGCATTAGCGTACATGCAGTGGTCAAACGAGATCTTATATTTAGGGACGGAGGGAGTAGTATCAAATGGATTAGATGTGAACTTCTTTTATGTTGTGTATGTTTTGGTTTTATCATTGGTGTTCCGTTTTTACGGTGACTTTGTTTTGTAGCCTCTTTGATCGGTTTCTGTCCATCTTGTGCAGAAATCCGATCTTTATTAATAATATATATATATATGCTGTTCAAAAAAAAAATAGTATCAAATGGTACCCTAAAGTTTCCAAGTAACTATTGTATCTCTGAAAGATTAAACAATGAAAATATGCAACAACCAACACATCCAAAAAATTAAATTAAATATCTATTACTCAAAGATAAATACCAATCAATTACATCAAAATCCATATTGTTAGCTAAATTTAATGTGACTGCTCTAATTGTATTCAAAGCATTGTTCGATTATAAAAATATCAAATGTGTTATTCTTCTATGTAACTGTTCTAAAATTTATATTCAGAAGTCATGGAAAAGCATAATAGCATCATCAAGTTTCATCAATGATGATCCCAAGAGTAAAATAACATTTTGTAGCCGTTTGTATTTCTTCTGCAGTGGCGCGGATTCCCTAATCTTCTTCTTAGATATATTTAAAATCTGAAATAAGCAGGAACAGCATTAACTTGTGTAACATAACAGAGCTTAAATACAGAAACTGTGGTCAATACATTGAAATATAAGCAGAACATCATTACGAGTTGTATAATATGGCAATACCATCAAATAGTAACAACGTTAAACATTTTGCTTCCGCATCTCAGGTGAAGAGCGAGAATGAGAAAAGTCAATTTTACCATATTTTCTGACAAAAGTCCATGGGAACATAAGCTCCAACAATAGTTTAGCAGCAAGGACTGCTCAGTATTACACTTTCCTTTTCTATTTGTAGAATTTTGGATTTAAATATTGGATAAAAGAGCAACATAAAAAAAATCAGTGCAAACCGCAGTCAATTAGATCAAACTAATTAGAATGACATTGCTATTAGTTGTGAATCAATAGACTCCTTAAAAACCCCCACACTGACAGAGGAACCACCACCCAGTCTTGGCATATCGAAGTTTGAACAACAACCAAACAGATTTCAAATGATAACTTAAAACTTAAAAATAGCTTTATTTAACCCAGGTTGTAATATACAACTTCCGTGTTACTAACCTCTTCATCATTTTCCTCCTCAAAGGCAATTCTTAATTTCAAATTTAAGGCACCGTGGTACATCTCGTCCAGAACATGTTCCCAAAGCAGAGGCTGATTAACTCTCCACATTAGAAGCGGTGCCTTATTAGCATTTCCTGAGGTGATTGCTACTCTCTGCAAGGAAGATTAAATTACGGATTAATTAAATATCAAAGAGTTTGTATTGTAAATATTAAAAAGGATAGTTGGTCACCTCCATTTGCAAGTAGTTTTCCTTCCATAACTTGAACAGTAACTTTGGAGCTTCCTTTTTTTCAACAAGAGTAGCATCGGAAATCTACAAAGAAAAGAGAAGCATCAAGCATTGAAAGGACATAGAAGTAATATAGTATTAAAGTTTTATTTGTTTTCAGTTTAAAAAGAAATGATGGAATTTCTAATCTCTAAGATGCAATACCAATTTAGCAATCAGTATAATTGGTTTTTCGGCACATTAGCATCATGGAGGAGTGTCAATTGCATGACGTTAATAGACATCATAATCTTAACAGTTTTGCAAATGAGGTTATTGGTCGTTTAAATAGGTTTATATTCTTTTGAGAAAATTTCATGCATAAACATGTCACTCAATTGGGGTGGTCCAAGTCTTTAGAACTTTGATGTGGAAAGAGGTTTGATCCACCACTGGGCTACCTTTATCCATCCCCTACCAAAGTGTTTACACTAACAATTGTGGGAAAAAAATAAACTAGCTAAACAAAAAAATATCAAAATAATCATAGTAGAACTGGAAATCTATCACCACAATCAAAGTTCAATTTAGCCCCGAAATATTTCTTATGTACATATTAGGATATAAATATTTGTTGTTAGAACCCAACAAAAAAGATGTGAGAGGAAAATAGCTGAATATCAAGAGGTTTTTAAATGCTTTCAGCAGTCACCCACTACTTAATTTCCTATATCAACAGGATAAACATGGGTTTTACAGTTTGGTCTCCAAAACACATTTCATCCTAAATATTAAGCATCCATAGCTAATGAATAACTGTTTTATAATTTTATTCTTTATAATATTGGACATGTATAACTAGTAACTTGTTAAAGAGTCCCACATTTGATGTGCGATTGCCTATACAAGGGTTTATAAGTAGAGACAATCCTCACCTTACAAGCCGGTTTTGTAAGGATGAGTTAGGTCCAATATAAAAATCTAACATAACCTATTTTTGTTTTTACCGGTTCCGATCAAAATAAAAAAATGACAACAAATCAAATGACAATAAGGTGACTTTTATATTAGAAGTAAAAGAAGGAAATAAAAACAGGAAACCTTAAACTGTGCAGGTAATAAGAGTTTATCACCTTATCTGTGGGACAAAACTGTTTTGCCTTTGACAGATACCTGAACATTCGGTATGCATCCCTTCCATACCTTTTTAACACAATTGACTCAACCTACAACATAGCACACAAAAGTACAGTCCTACATGAGTAAATCATGAATATGTACGTGTGCATGAGAGGGAGAGAGAAATATTTATAAACAAAACAACAAAGAGAGAACAAAACCTCTTCATTTCGAGCCCAATGAATAATTTGCTCTAAATCTGGAAAGGAAAAGACACAAGTTATGAATTACAACATATTAAAGGAACCATAAACCAGAAATAAGTTAGAGTATTTTTTCTGCATAATTAACTAAATAAAAGGGTAGGTATTTGTTTATTTTGTGCCACAAAATATAGTCTAACATAAGGAAATGAGATGTTGGCGTACCAATAATATATTCATATAACATCTGATTTGAACAACCCAACTGAACAAGAGAAGCTTTAACACGATCCATGGTCATAGTTCGGCCATTTTCGGTTTTTATCACCTCTGAGAAAATTGTATCCAGCTGTAAGGGAACTGAAACATAGGACAATATTTTGTAAACCCCTGAGAGTACAATGAGATACTAATTGCGGAGGTCTTGTATGTTAACAAAAGAATAAAACAGAAAACAACCACGAAAAGATAAAAAAAAAAAAAACAAACAAACAAATATGCTAAGGAAACCATATTAAAAAGGCATATGCCTTACACTAAATAGAAGCCAAACACCCAATTTAATCCCTAATGAAGTGTTGTGCCATCAAATCCTCCATAAATTCATGATGTTATGCTTCAGAACAATGCACTGGAAGGGTAGAAAAGGCTATAAATTTTTAAAGACTAAAAATAAGAGGCTTGAGATTACGTTCAATAGATTGATCTAAACCATGCAAATTCGAAAAATATATTTTATGTTGTTTGTCTACTGCCCAACACAACCCTAATTTTTCTTCCAAGCTTGAGACTAGCCACGTAATACACAAAGGCATATCCATAAATATCAAATTTCATCAAATAAACACTTTTTAATAATAGTGCTACTGCTACTTTAAACTCATGGACTCAAAATGCTGATGTGGCGTACAATCAAATGATGTGGTATGATCAACACCAATGGAATTACAAGAAACCCCCCTAAAAACTTCAATTTCAACTTTAGAAATTATTCATTTTAGCAATTTGTGTCACGTAATTTAAAACATGTCACATCACAATTTTTTAGCCTAGGGATTTGAGGAAGGGACCAAAACTAATGGATTTTAAAATAGAGGGATCAATTATGTGAGCAGGTAAAAATAAGAGGATCAAAAGTCAAAACTGCAATTAAGTCTAATAGAAAAGAACAGTGCAACTAAACCAACTTCAATTGTTGGACTACAATTGCATCATCTAGCCAATATAGTAATATACTTCTCAAACTTAAAGTGATTAACCAACTAAAATACGATTGACCACTCATCTGATCTTTCTTTTGGTCATAAATATTCAAAACAAGTAAAAGCTTAAGAGCAATTGAAGTACGGCCCGGCTCAAGCAATCATCAAATCTTCGTACGTTATATAAATTAAAAAAGTAATTACTATCTAAACATTTATCGGCCAATAGACATGAATTCTAACACCATGATTTCTAGAATTCGTGAAGCAAAATCTCACCTGATTTTTCTATCTTCACTTTTTTCTCCTTATTTCTTGTTGCCTCCAATATTGCACTTAAGACAGTAGCAGCTCCCTCATCCATTCGTGCTCTTACATTCTCAATCAATGCCTAGATAATGAATATAATGTTTCAAGTGTATCCTTCAAATAAATCCTCAAATCATAATATCCAACAGAATGCAAATAGAAGGCAAACAATTCCATCTAACCCATACAAACACAATACCTTGTAAATGAGATCCATGAAAATACTATAACATTTTACAATATTAAAAAGAAAACCATTGGTACAATAATAATAATATAATACATGCCGTGTTGCCACATTTAATACTTAGCAAGATAAAATAAAGTAGCGTCAACAAGGAATAGTAATGAATGCTAAGCTGCTTTACAAAAAGCATTACATAATGAACCAATTATGTGAATAGAGCCCCCACCCAAACCATATTGTCTCGTTTCTTAGCTGATTTTGTGAACATATTGTCATTCACAACATTTAACTATATTGGCAACCCTCTCTCGGTCTGTTGAATCATTATAAGTTTTTTATAAAAGAAGTGAAAAGAAATTTTAAAATTGGGTGGGCACTGGGCAGCAAATTAGCAATAGCATATATTTCAAATAGGAAATTTACAGTAAAACAAACCTTATCCCGAAGATAACGTATGAACTCCTCAAAATTTGCACGCCAAAGAGTTAACTCCTCTTTTGCTGCACCAAATTTGGTATCCACGTTTTAAATATCATACTTATGCAAAATAATGAGTGAACTGTAAATTATTTCCAAGGTCTCTCAGTACTAACACAATAACAAAAGACTTACAAACATTTTCTGCAACACTTATATTAGATGGGTTTGTTTCTCCGTCACTATTATATCCTGTATCTGCAGTGAGTGAAAACCTGATCATATCCCCACGTTTTGCAGCTTCTATAACACGATGTTCTGTTGTCTCTGGTGCTGTGAAATCCTAAAGGTCACGCATAATTAAATGAAACAGCATCAACAAAGTTCTCGTTCAGGTTTCAAGAGTGAACACTATGTTGTGGCATTTTCAATCAAAATGATGAATGATGACATTAAATTCTCATGAATTATCTAGTTTCCAAGTTCCAACACTCTGTTACTTTTTCACATTTTTGTGATAGATGAACCATGAGTTTACCTGTAAAAATCCTATACATGAAGCAATAAATGAAGCGTCAACTGTGTATTACTGAATTAACTAGTAAATTAAACTCATTGCTTGCATTTTCTTAACCTGACTTCATGTCTAATTGATGTTGCAAATAAAATGACTCAAACTTGGGTGTTATTAGCAGAGATAATTTATTGCTCAAAAGTCAAAAGAAAAAAAAGTAAAAGATTAAAAAGTAAACTCATATTTTATGATAAAGACAAATCACAAAAACTAGAGAGAAATGAGGATAAGGAATCCCCCAAAACAAAGAACAAAAAGAAAACAAATAAAGAAAAAAGAGAAAATCAATTCAACAAAGCTTCCTGATTCCTCAACAATCAACATAACTGTTAGTGACTGGAACCCCATTAGAAAGGCCCTGTGCATTATATAAAATAGATGCCAAATGCCTAATTTTATCACGAATCATTGATCAAGGACAATCCGACTACTTATAGAAATTGACTCAGTTAAACAATTACCTCGGCATCCTTAGACCCACGCTTCTTAGTAGTACTTTTTTCTTCAACTATCGAAACCTCAGGGACTGGACAGCGTTCAACAAATCGAACCATCAGAAGTTTATGAAGGCTCTCTCGTACAGCACATTCAGCCTCTGCATTTTCTGAAAGTGAAAACACATGATTTTGAGATGGAAAAATTGGAGAGGAATCGCTATTTTGTGACATATAGTTGAGCTGAAAAAATTTGAATAATATAAATGTGAACCGAGTAAGCATTTAAAAAGAAAAAATACATACCTTGACCTTGACTTGCTCTGTCAACCAATTGTTTCAAGGTAAGTCTACCATCGCGGAGCAATCCCTCAAGAATATTTACACACTGCAATGCAAGTGGAAAAATACTTTCAGCATTTTAAGTCTTGAAATCAAAAAGTTTAAAAAAAAAAACCAAGGCTGAAACCAACTTTATCATCAACTTCCTGCGACTGCAACGCTATTTCCATGAATTTTGGAAATCTCAGTCGATGTAGTATGTTATCAAACAACACTAAGTATTGTGTCCTAACTCTTGACTCATCATCATTATCAAGACTACCTGCATTTATAATTATCCGAAAAAACATCATCAGCCCACTTTATTATCCACTAATAGAGCATTCTTTGATTATAAACACACATAATTTATCAAACAATGTCATAGCATCAACACAATGGTTTTAAATTGCAGTCCACAACAGCACCTGCTAATGCAAAAAAATATTAAGGTCTCCGCAACCAGGGGCGGAGGCAAGGCCCGGGCTCGACCCAAAATATTTGGTATTTTAGGGGTTAGTGTAGGGTAAGACTATGATTTTTATGGATTAATTTAGAGCAAAACTGAGATTTTTTGGTTCAAAATTGAGACTATTCACTGCAAAACAAAATTTTTGGTATTTTAGGGGTTAGTTTAGGGTAAAACTGGAATTTTTAGGGATTAAATTAAGGCAAAACTGAGATTTTTTGTTCAAAATTGAGAATTTTCATTGCAAAACTGAAATTTTTGTTTAAACTTAGATTTTGTTAGAGCTTTATAATTTTTCTAGCTTCGCCACAACAGCATTGCAACCGCATTTTCCAAATTTTACCACAACATAAAGTTCATAGCATAACCACAACCAATATTACCGCAATTTAAAAACCATGATCAACACATATTCATACCTAAAGTACCAGAAAGATCTTTTTAACATAAATTTTATTTGACTCCAAAATGTTCATTACATGCAACTAGATAAATAAAAATGAAAAAACCATAGCATTGATACAAATTACCTTTAACAACAAATGCTTGAACACAATTATGTTGAATTAATACAAGCAATGAATTCTTAACATGCTCCATTGAAAGTTCAGTGTAACGAACAACCAGGTCCAAAGTGAGAGGACCCTGATTAAGTAGTTTTTCGCAAACATTCTGAAAGCATAAAAATTCAACAATGGTGTTAATTAAATCAACATTAAATGAGAAGAAAAGATAGAGAGAAAGGGAGAGAGAATTATACAGCGACGATTTTGCCGAAGTGTTTGGTGATGAGGTGGACGGCGAGCTTGATTCCCCACTGCGAAACCATTTTCCGGAGAGAGAGACGGCGGAGGAAGGAGATTGAATTGAAGAGAGAAAGACGCGGGAAGGGAATTAGGGTTTTTCAGAGTTCAGTGACTCTCTGTGGATAGTTATTAGTTTAACCTAAAACCGTTTCTAGAATGTGATTCATTCGCAGCGTAGTGGTTAAGTTTTTGTTTACATTTTCATTGATCGTGGTTTCGTGGGTTCGATTCTCGTGTGTTTAGTTTTAGATTATTTTTTGAGTAAAAATGTTTTGATCAAAAAAAAAATTCATTGATGAATATGGGCCTTGTTCAAAAAGCCTGCATGGCAAATTGACAATTTTACATTTTTACTATTTACCTTTTATTAAGCCTGCATGGCAAATTAAACCCTCCACCCCTACACTTAATCCCTCACCCCTACAAACCACCTAATACCCCTATTTTATTCTTTATATTTTTTTTATTATTTAATTTATCATTCTTTAATCGGTTCCGAGAAGCAAACCACACCCCAACAATTCAACCGTTCCAGTAAGTACAAAATAGTTCCAGTTTACTATTTTTTTTACAATTTACCGGAATCATTTTTGAATCGTTCCGGTGTACTATTTTTTAAAAATGGTCGTTGTAGATTGATACCGGAACAACGCTAAACCGTTCCGATTCAATAAACTATACCGGAACACAACAGAAACTGTTCCGGCGTAAACAAAGTCCCAGTTATTGTTACCGGAACACACTATCATGTGTTCCGGTGTGTTTGTTTTGCAGAAATGTATACCGGAACGTGGTGTAATGTGTTCCGGTGTACATAATTTGCAGAAATAGTTACCGGAACACAATAACGTGTGTTCCAGTGTGCTATTTGTCCAGTAACACCGGATTATCCTATAAAGTGTTCCGGTTTAATGTATTTTATCAACTTTTTTAACAATTTTGTACGCTTTGAACATGTATAGCTATGTCAAGTTCTCAAACAAGCATTACTAATCAAACTCATGTCGATACTACTGCTGTATTCACAACTACTCAAAAATTTTCGACACGTGAAGCTGTGGTAGAATGGGCTAGAGAGGTTGGATTTACAAACAGGGTCACTATTAATATTACTAGATCAGATACGAAGACTGGAAAGAGAAGAAGAAGTGATAAGTTAATTCTAGGTTGTGACAGAGGCGGAAAATATGAAGGTGAAAGTTCAAAAAAAAGTGCTCATAAAAAATGTGAGTGTCCATTCAAAATCAGATCAACACCGTCAACAGATGGTTGAGGATGGAAAGTTGAAGTGAGATGTGGAATACACAACCATGAACTACCTGATAGATATGAAGGTCATCCTCAAGTGGGACGTTTGACTGAAACTGAAAAGAAGCATGTAGCAGATTTGACAAAGTGTCGTGTAGCACCAAGAAACATACTTCTATCGTTGCAAAGGCAAAATCCAGAGAGTGTTACTCATATCAATCAAATATACAAGAATAGACAGACTCTACAACAACGGGAAAGAGGTCCTAGAACAGAGATGCAACATTTGTTGCAATTGTTAGATGATGCGAAATATGTATGTTGGAGTAGAAGAAGAGATAATGATTCAAAAATTTTGAGAGATATATTTTGGGCACATCTCTCTACAAATGCAGATATAATATGAGGATCAACCATCTTCAAATTAGTCTTCTCAAGTGGAGTCAATCCTGATCCATTTACCCAACCTTGAATGAGTGGGGATGTAGTGTTGGTATCCATCCCAAAAACTTCTTTTCCATAGAAGTTACTTTTAACTCTTTTTTACTTCCAGGGCGCTCCTGTATTAATTAAAAAAATATTAATTTCAATAATAATACTCCCTCCGTAAACCTATTAATTTCAATAGTAATACTCTCTCCGTAAATCTAATTATAAACCTTTTTCAACAAAATTTAGTACCTAAACATATACTTCTTTACAAATTTGCATACATCAAATAATCATAATAATTTCATTTTTATAAATATATGTGAAATTTGTTTAAAAATTAAATTATATAAATTAAAATTGTTAAAATTTGAAATAAATATAAGTTAAGTTTTTTGACGTTATAATTTAAACTATTTATTTAAAATTGATAAAATTGGTATAAAAATAAATTAATTACCTCACCAAACCAGAGATAACGAGCAACATGTTCGTTATATCTGGTGAGAAGACTCGTATCAATCGGTCCTCCACCCCACTGCAAGTCGGACTGATGGTCTACTGCCGGAGGAGGCTGCTGTAATGCCGCAGGCTGCTCAAGATGGTGATGCTCGTAATGTTGTTGATCCTCCTCTTCATACTGCTGCACCACGTAACGTTGAACAGGTTCGTCACGTCCAGGATTTCTTCTTATAATACTCCCATCACATCCTCTAGTGTGCACCACTATTAAAAAAATAAAAAAAATAAAAAAATAAAAAAAAATTGATTAAAAAAAACCATACCGGAACAATGTATTAAGTGTTCCGGTAAGCATCTCGGAACAATTTTCCTTTGTTCCGGCAACAATTTAAAGCAAAATTGATACCGGAACACATCGAATCCGTTCCGGTAACAATATCGCATGAATATGTATTCCGGAACACTTTAAAAATTGTTCCGGTGTGGGGCGGTGTGGGGGTGAGATTCATCCCGGAACACTTTTCAATCGTTCCGGTAACAACAACCAAACCGGAACACGCAAAGAATTGTTCCAGTGTGTAAAAAACTCACTTTTCCCTCTGCGCTCTCTTTATCAAACCGGAACAATGTTTTGTGAAAATAAAAAAGTGAATTTTTTTGACTGGTTTTAGTATATATATGAGGGTAAATTGGTCAGTTCAATAAAATATGTAGGGGTGAAGGATTAAGTGTAAGAGTGGAAGGTTTAATTTTCTTTTGGTGATTAGCATTACACAAAGAATGGTCTAGCATATGAGCAATATTAACTTGTCACCAAATAAAATTTAACCTAGAGTTTGATAGAACTCTTTAAAGAGTTTGATTGAAATTGTAATGAAGTATTATTATTATTATTATTATTATTATTATTATTATTATTATTATTATTATTATTATTATTACATTTTTAACTGTTTCTTATTCCTTAAAATTTAAGCTAAAAACGCATCCTCATGAGATCCATTCAATGATATTGACCTAGTGAAAATATTGTTAAGTGCACAAGTTGAAGAAATGTGTGCAAGAATAATCCTTAAGAGAAAGTCCCTCAACTCTCGTAGAAAATAAACTTAGAGCAAAAATAAATGGCCTTTTTTTCATTTCTTAAAACACTTATTAGCATTTTCTTTTAAAATATGTTAAAGAATATCTGATATTACAAAGAGTTGATAGCATACCTCTCTTCTCAAAAATAAAATCTACTCAACAAATTAGTCTTACAATGTCATCAAAGATACTTAAGCCGTAAAGAGGCTTTAGAGCACTTTTTTTTACGCAAATTAGAGCACATGTCATAATCAAATGCTTTAATTACGGTGCATTAGAAGAAGAAAAACTTTGTAACCAAAAATAAAAAATTTGATTTTCCATGTGCGAGGCATTTTTTAATTTTCCACACGTACCACATTGGCATTAATTAAAGAGCAATCTTCTTTTTTTGAAACGGAATCTTTTGTTTTCTTGGTTCCCCCATAATGGCGATGAGGTAGATGAATATTCTTATTTTTTATTGTCACTCCTTAACATTTTTGCATATGTATCAACGCATTCTACCTCATATCAAGTATCAAATTCTATATCAAACTATCTCATGTACTACTCTCTCATCGTTGCAAACATGCATTTCTATTCGTCTCGCAATCTCGTTGTGTATTGACACATACTAAATGATTTTGTATCTAAATATACCGGTAGAAATTATTTTGTATGAATATTTAAATATTAAAATAAAATATAGTTTTTTATTAATTTAATTTTTTTATAATACTTATTAATTTGGAATGAAATTATATATGTACCCACGTATCACCAAAATCTCTGGAAGGAATTGTTGATGGTGAAGGCACATAGTCCGGCACTGATAGTGGCAACTATGGCATGGCATCTATTGACTGCTATTCAGATTCAAACTTAATTTTGTTGAGTAGAATCCTTAAGAATCCATCACTAGCGTGGCTCACGCAATTGTCTCGCAAAGACCATGTTACGTTGTAAGTTAATACTAGTAGCCTAGTAGGTATGCTTTGTCAACTTTTGATAACAAGTCATTCTTTTCATATCCTTTTCCTACATTCAACGTTGTAAAAGTCCACATCTAAAACTTTACTCTTCAAAAATTTCACAGAAAAACCACTATAAATGCACTAGCTATCGACCTTCATAAACAACATTCTTCCAAGCATAAAATTGTTAACTAGTTCAACCATCTTTCTTCTGCTTTGAGCCATGACCTCTAAATCAATCTTAAGGAGTTTGGTTATAGTCTCCCTTGCATTTTCCTTAGCCCTGCCAGCCACTCTTGGTAAGTCTCCAAAAAAAGTTATGAATTGTGGCATGTATTTTTTTTTTTTTGGTACATAGCATGTATTCTTTTCAATTTAACTAATATTTTCTTAATATAACGTTAGAATGCTACTAAATTTAATATAGGTAATAACTCACACAAACATAAAAAATGTCAAAAAATAAGCATGTTTTCAATTTTTAATATAATAATTATCTTTTTTAAATTAACTTATCTATTTAATATTACATGCATTGCTTCAAAATTAATTTATTATCCAATTTTTCACACATCCTTGTAATTTTAATGAACCTATATTTTTTGTTCCAAAAAATGATGATTTTTGGTCCTACAAGCTATAAATTTTTGTATGCTCTCTTCATATTAAAAAATGAGGTTAGAAATCACTACTTTTAAGGTTAAAAATCATCCTTTTTGAGTCAAAATTATCGGTTTGAACCCAAATTATAACAAAGTGTGAAATTGGAGATCATAACATAGATTTTAAAATGGCAGAACTCAAATCCGATTTAAGGTAAAATAGATGGACCAAAAGTGGATTTAAAGCTTAAATAAATTAACTGACAAACAAATATAATAATGATGATCAATGCAGGAGGGATAGAATGTGAGAATCTAAACAAGGAAACATGTTCATTCGCTGTTTCATCTAGCAGCAAAAGGTGTGTACTTGAAAAGCATGTGAAAAGAACAGGTGAAGAAGCATACACATGCAAAACATCAGAGATAGAAGCAGATAAACTAAAGGATCATATTGAAAGTGACCAATGCATCAAAGCATGTGACTTAGACAGAAAATCACTTGGAATTTCATCAGATTCGCTTCTGGAATCTCACTTTACAGAGAAACTATGTTCCCCACAGTGTTACAAGAGTTGTCCAAATATTGTTGATCTTTACTTCAATCTTGCAGCTGGTGAAGGTGTGTTTCTTCCAAAGTTGTGTGAGGTGGGTGGTGTAAATGCTCGTCGTGGAATGGCTGAATTGAAAAGCTCTGGTATTGTGGCACCAGGACCTGTGTATCCACCAGTAGAATTAACAGCTTCATCTCCACAACCATGTAGCACTGGGGATTTGCCGGTGGCTGCTCCATACTACCCACCATACTAATTACTAAATTGTTGTTTAATTAATCCAGAGCAAGAAGAAATTTAGAGTACCAGTATAGTATTAGAACTCTGGTTATTTGATGATACTTATTAAGCAAATTGAGAGAGGCTTGCTACAAGTGCATGTTTAGTTTGTACTACTAATAATGAAGTTTGCACCTACTTAGGAGTGTTTTTAGAATAACTCTCCATCAAAATAACTCTTTATAAAATCAAATTTTCAGAATTTTTATTTCTTAAGCATCAAATGATTTTATATATGCACCTCAAAGAAACAACAATTTTTTTGAATCAAGGAAAAAACAGCTTTTAACCTTTGTAGATTATGCGAAGGTAAATAAATAGGAATTGTGAAAACTCCTTAATCCTGATGACAAAACAGATAGATGGAACTAATATACTACTACACGGAAGTAGGAACTGAAAATATACAAACACATGATTAAAAAGAACCATAGGTTTCAATCTTTCACAAATTTAAAAGATATTCATAAAACTACGATAGTAACAAAGGTTGATGATGAGCATATATGAAAACAACAGTATTCAAAAACCCCTGAAACATGCAGCAAAGAAAGACCTAAAACTAAGATAGCAACAACGGCATAGTATCAATCAACAATCCAAAACCCTGAAAAAGTTATTCAGGTTGAAGGAGTAAAAGACGCATCATTAATCACAACAAACTTAAACAAACAAAACACAGTTCACAATACTACTACGGTTTAAGCTTCCTCCTCTTGAACTTCTTCTTCCTCATCTTCATAGTCATACCCCTCTTCATCTGCAGTAGCATCTTGGTACTGCTGGTACTCCGAGACAAGGTCATTCATGTTGCTTTCTGCCTCAGTAAACTCCATCTCGTCCATACCTTCACCAGTGTACCAATGCAAGAAAGCCTTTCTACGGAACATAGCCGTGAATTGCTCACTTACCCTCCTAAACATCTCTTGAATAGATGTAGAGTTGCCAATAAAAGTAGAAGCCATTTTAAGACCAGTTGGAGGGATATCACAGACAGTAGACTTTACATTGTTGGGAATCCACTCAACAAAGTATGATGAATTCTTGTTCTGAACATTGATCATCTGTTCATCAACCTCCTTGGTGCTCATCTTACCACGGAACATGGCAGATGCTGTCAAATAACGACCATGACGAGGATCAGCAGCACACATCATGTTCTTCGAGTCCCACATCTGTTGTGTCAGCTCAGGTACAGTGAGAGCCCTGTATTGTTGTGACCCGCGAGAAGTGAGTGGGGCAAAACCCACCATGAAGAAATGCAAACGAGGGAAAGGAATGAGATTCACTGCCAGTTTGCGAAGATCTGAGTTCAATTGACCAGGGAATCGGAGGCAACAGGTAACACCACTCATTGTGGCTGAAATAAGATGGTTTAGATCTCCAACTGCAACGAAACAACAAAAGGCACAATTCCAGATAATGATCAGATTATACATATACATCTACATGTAATAACATAAAATAGTGAAGCAAAAACACAATAGGCAAAAAATAAGGATGATATGAACTCACAGCTTGGAGTGGTGAGCTTAAGGGTGCGAAAGCAAATGTCATACAGAGCTTCATTATCCAAAACCATGCATTCATCAGCATTCTCAACAAGTTGGTGGACAGAGAGTGTAGCATTATAAGGCTCAACAACAGTATCAGACACCTTAGGAGATGGAAACACGGAGAAAGTAAGCATCATTCGATCGGGGTATTCTTCCCTGATCTTGGAAATCAGAAGTGTTCCCATTCCAGAACCAGTTCCACCACCAAGGGAGTGGCAAACCTGAAACCCTGAAAGATTCTTAAAACCATGTTAGCACCTAAATTCATTTAAAAAAACAGAGTTCTCATATCATTTTAAAATTTAAATTAAATTAAATCCAAACACATATCCTAGTTATATTATATCACAACAACTATATTACAAACACATCGAAATTCATATGAAATGCAGCATGAAAGTCCAATCCTAATCTCACATACTAATTTGAAATTACAAATTATTGAAACAGTGGAAAAATAAAACAACGTTGCATGCTATGAAACTCCGAAACTCCTTAGATTAGACATGTCCCGATGTTGGACACGACACAAACACGACACCAACACTTAAAATTACATTGAATTATATCACTCTTTCAAAAAAATTATCAGTGCCGACTGTGTCAGTGTCCATGTCTGTGCTTCATAGGTTGCATGCAATAAGCAAAAACAAACACATAAATTTCTAGATCAAAAATTCAATTCTCTACAATTTAGCTTCATTCATACAAACACATCACAATTCACAACTACTATATTACTGAACAATTCAAATTCATATCATTATCTACAGCACAAAACCGATTTAGCACAAAGCATAAGAAAGACCAATCCTAATCTCACAAACTAATTTGGAACTACAAGATTCATTTCACACAATTTAGCTTCAAATTAACAGTACAAAATTCAAAAGAACAGTAACCACTAAATCGTTACATAAAACACGAAATGAGAATTATCAATAACAAGAATAGTAACTGAAAAATGAATCACGCAAACAAACGCCGAAAACCTATCATACTACGGAAAACAAAAGCCACGCAAATCGGAAGGCAAAAAACCTAAAATCTCAAAAGCAGTTGTAAACAAAAATTGGAAGAAATAATACCTTGAAGACAGTCACAATTCTCCGCCTCCTTCCTAACGACATCAAGCACCGAGTCAATCAACTCAGCACCTTCAGTATAGTGACCTTTCGCCCAGTTATTTCCGGCACCGGACTGTCCAAAAACGAAATTATCAGGCCGGAAAATCTGACCGTACGGACCAGATCTGACACTGTCCATAGTCCCTGGCTCCAGATCCATGAGTACAGCTCTAGGTACAAATCGTCCACAACTCGCTTCGTTATAGTACACGTTAACTCGCTCGAGTTGCATGTCAGTGTTCCCTTGGTACCTTCCGGTTGAATCGATCCCATGCTCAGCGCACACAACCTCCCAGAATTTTGCTCCGATTTGGTTCCCGCATTGTCCTCCCTGAATGTGAAGAATCTCACGCATCTTGAGTACTGAGTTTGAAGAACGAGTTTTAGAGTGAGAAAGTAACTGCAACGAGTTCTAGAGAGAGAAAACGAAGCAGTGACGTTCTAGAGAATTCTATGTGAAACAGAAATGGGCGAAAGAAGAGAGAGGTTTTTATAGCGGGATATAACGGGTATGTGACGGCGTTACGTGAGGATCAATAGTTAACGGCTGAATAGACGGTGCCGTTTGATTTAAGTGGGAATTTTGAAAAGCGAACGAAATTTTTGAATTTGATTAGGGTGTTTTGATTGTATGCGGTATTGTTTAGTTGTTCTCGGTGTTATTATCGTGACACGTGGACGGTTATGATGATTTCGTAATGTTTCGGCCGTTGATAGCACAAGTGGGGTTTGTTTTTGCTTTGGGGTACAGAGCACGTGAAAAGCTAGATGCACGTGATTGAGGGATGGATCATTTCATGTGATCAAAGCTGAACTTCTTCTATTAAGCTTCTAGCAAAAGCATGACTGTGCTTGCTTGTGGAGGTTAGATCCATTGTTGTTGTTAGAAGACTTTAATGTGATTATTTGTATTATTTGTGGTAGAATGGTAGATAGACTTTCCCTATCATTTTAATTTGGCTTTATTTTCGATTTGATGATATTTATGAAGTGAACAATATTTTTCACTTTTAAATGAATTCTTTTTTAAGTTACTAAAAGTTTTGGCTTATAATAGTGTAAATGATATAATCGACCGGTATTGAACAATCACATTATTAGAATTTGAGAGGTTTATAATAAATTACAAAAGTTAACTTAAGAATCGAAGTTTGTACTATATTAATAAAGATTATCTACATCATATTTTTAGTCAATGTAGAATTTCTAACTCACCCCGTCACATTTAGGAGTGAACAAACTAGAATGTAAAATCAACAATAACATGTGGCCCAAATATAGGAGGTATTCACAACAAACAACAAATGAATATATGAAAGACTCTGGTACTGTATTAGAATATAGGAGGTATATATTTAACCACAAAAATTAACTTGAAAGTTGATATTTGCACTATATTTATAAAAATTCTTTATGTCATATCTCTAATCAATATAGAATTTCTTACACACATTATTTCAGGATTGTGTAGGCGGTCACAACCCAATCGTGTGCAAGTTCGCAACACCGGCAACACATATCTTGGTCATTTAACTAAGATTAAATGGTCTTGATCAAAAAAACTAAGATTAAATGGTCAAGATTTCAAACTCAATATTTAAAATAGACTCTACATCCATTGTCCATTTTATAAATTAATATTGACAAATCAGACATATTTTTGCATGGTCATATAACCAATTTTTTTTTATTATTTTCACCATCAGTTTAATCTAATTCGGTAGTCAGTTATGATATCAAGTGATTTCAGTCCCCTCCCGATTGCAGTTGTGGAATAACGAACAGTGGTCATCTCTACCAAGTTCAGCACCAATCACCACTGAACCAGCTAAATTGAATTTTCACGTTTTATGGTACTCCGTATTATCAAGCCTAAATTTTGGATTAACATGTACAAATCAAGTTTTTGTCAAAAAAAATGTACAAAAGCAAGTACTACTAAACCGGTCCCTAATGTCCCTGTTTCATACTTTCATATGATTCTAACCCAGCTATCACCAAAATGGCAGGTATAGTACACTCAATATTCCACCTTGGTCTGCAAACTTTTCTTTCACTCTAGCCAAAGATTAACGGAGGACCCATTAAGAAAGAAAATCAAAAAACATGTAGGGTCCTTCTTCAATGGACAAGTATAGAAGCAAAGAAGTCACATTCTAATAGCGATATTTAGAGCAGAGGTATTGATCACAAAAACCCTTCATGACAAAGTTATCATCCCCTTTCACTCTTTTCTTTATGGATCCAATGTCCAACTAAATAATAATCATTATAAAAGGAATGGATGCACTTTGTGACTTTATTTATGCTACCAAGTTGCTTAGTTATTCCTTCATTGTTGTAATTATTAGTAAAAATATTATAATTGTTTTTGGAAGGCAATGACTGGCAAATGAATGTAAATCTAGGTGCACTTTCTCATCAACAGCTAAGTGACATAACTTAGTAACTTATCATTATATGTGTCTAATATACATGTCTCTGCTGAACAAAAAGCATGCCATACTTGAATAACAAGCAATGTTGCGGCATGGAATTTTCCATGCATATAATATATACAAGTCCTCTTAAATTTGTACAGAATTTTGCATATATATGCATCTAATATATAGTATTACCAAATGGTAAAGTAGCGGGTTGTGGTGGTATTATTCGAGACACCAATTTGGGACTTTGCGAGATATCTTAATATGTGAAGTGTTTTTGTGGTTGAGTTGTGGAGAATGTTGGAAAGTTTGAAGTATGTTAGAAAGTTGGGGTTAAGAGCTATAGAGTTGAATATTAATTTGATGACGATTTTTTAAGTTCTCAAGAAAGGAGTACAAGTAGTTCTATGGGTTATTTTTTGGTGAATAACATACGAAGATCCTTGGATTTAGATTGGGAGCTTGAGATTTTGCATACATAAAGGGAAGCTAATCAATGCGCTGATGCTTTAGTTAATATAGGTTGTTCTTTAGATTATTATAAATTGAATCCATTTGGTTGTTCTCTGACTGACTGTTCAGGTATCCGGCTTCGTGCTCCTTCTGCTTAAATCTCTGATTCTTTTCAGATTTGTTGAAATCTGCAGATTTCAAGAGTTCAGGTCCCGTGTTGAAGCCGCCTTATTATCCGTATCGTTCTTTAAATTTGATTTCGGATTGGTTTGTTATCTTCGTCTTTATTGATGTTGGACTGTTTGACTTGAAAGAGTCATTATACTTGTTGTCGTCTTTTGCAGGGAGTTGTTGGATCTTGGACTTGTTCCGTGTTGATAGTCGGTCCATATGCCGGTTCTTTTAGACCTCTAGTTAACGCTTCAAATGCTCACAATTCATTTAGTAATCGTTGTCGTTTGTTAGGTTCAACTAGGGGCAAATTCAGTAGTGTTGTTTTAATTGTTTTTATCACCCATTTGGGTTGATTTACACTTTAAGTTTGATTTGATATTTCGATGTCCCCTTAGTTTTTTGTACTATTTTTCTTTTTATTAATTTATTTTTCGTTTGTTTACAAAAAATAGTGAAAACTAAACTTACATTAAAATCCTTTTTTTTACATCGAAAAGATAAATTTGCTCCCACCAAAATTTGATCTTCGGACCTCTTCCTACCCAATCAATATCTCACTGCTCTTACCACTCGAGACATTAATATCCATTTTTTATTATTGAAAAAGATAAAAATATAAATGAAAAAAACAGCTAGTAAATAGTAATAATAATAATAATATGAAAAATGATAAACATTGTTCTAAGGGCAATGATTAAAAAAACTAAAATAGTATAGATTCTCTCGAAATTTGTGTTTTTTACTTTTCTAAAACAACAAGTACAATTTCTAATGTAACTATTATTACTTTTTTTTAGTAACCTTAACGATTGCCCTTAGGGCACTAGTTAACAAGACCTTAATAATAAGAAAAATAATAATAAAAAAAATAAAAAACAGTGGAAAAGAAAAGGAAGAAAACCCTTTCGATTTGTTTCGTCTCAGCAGCACCACCGCGCAGCCGCAACTAACCCTTCGGAAACCAACCAATCCACAGAAATGGTGAACCAAAGACAACGTCTCGCTCGAAAACGTTACAAAGAAGAACACCCTGAACTCTTCCCCAAAGTAGAACCCACTCCACCAAAAGACCCATCAAAAAAGAAGAAAAACAAATTCAAGCGCAAAAAACCCGACTCAAAATCCAAACCCTCTTCCGGAAAACGCCCCCTTCGAGTTCCGGGTATGAAACCCGGTGACAGTTGTTTCATTTGTAAGGGATTAGATCATATAGCTAAGTTTTGTACTGAAAAAGCTGAATGGGAAAAGAATAAGATATGTTTGCGTTGTCGACGACGTGGTCATAGAGCTTTGAATTGTCCTGATGGTGATAAAGATGTTAAGAATTGTTATAATTGTGGTGAGAATGGTCACTCTCTTGCTAATTGTCCTTATCCTCTTCAAGATGGTGGAACAACGTTTGCTCAATGTTTTGTTTGTAATCAACAAGGTCATTTGAGTAAAAATTGCCCTAAAAATGCTCATGGCATTTATCCTAAGGTATATAAGTTGTTTTTAGCTTGTGTTCCATAATAGCTTATGAAACTGCTTATAACTTGTATGAAAACAGTATAACTTTATTTTGTTTTTTTTTGTTATAGGAGTAGTTTATTTGCACATAAGCACTTATAAGTTACTAGTATAAGATTAGCATTAGTTAAGCGCTATGAAAGCACGAACACTGACACGTCAAGAAAGATACATTTTAAAAAAATGACATAATTCAATGTAAGTGTCAGGGTCAGACTCTGAGACATGCCTAATCTGAGGAGTGTTTGTGCTTCATAGCTATAGTTAAGATGTTGATCCAATAAGGGTTAGTATCTTATTAGGTTATTATCTTATTATTTACATTAAAGTGCACCATCTTATTCCAATAGTATAAGTGTGTCACTCCGGTACAATTAACAGCAGTTGTTGATGTTTATGTTATGGTAGGGTGGTTGTTGTAAAATATGTGGTGGTGTGACACATTTGGCAAAGGATTGTCCTGACAAAGGGCAGAATGGGAATGGTGGTGGTGCTAAAGGGCCTGTTCACAACAGTAAGTTTTTTCTTCAGAAGAAACTGAATGGATTTTATCTACTTTTATATTGGTGGTTTTGATGTTAAGTGCTTCATTTTTGTTTAATAATATGTTTGGCATATGTGTTTCCTTTGTTTGCTTATCTGAATAAGTATATGGTTAATATTAGTTCTGTTTTGTTGTACTATTGACAAGCTATGGTTAGATCTTGTCTACAAATGTAGTCATTAATCTCTGTATATCAATTTGATATAGAACTGAACCAAATCGATATGAGTCCTTGTGTCAGTTTGGTGTGTATCTATTTTAAACATGAATCCCAACTTAGATTCTGATTCACTATGATGTACCCCGATTTCCAATTCATTGCAATGCAACCAACTACTATTTTTTTTTGTCAACTTTGTTAGCCAACCACTTTTCTTTTGTCATTTGATTTATGACTTGAATTGAATCTTCAATTAGTTTGAGGTTTGTATATGATACATTAGCTTATATTTTATATTTTTGCTATGCCGCATGTTTTACTTAAAATGTCATATTTTTATCACGTGTCTTACAATTCACTATTAGATTCATTTTACGATTTGGAAAATAGGTATTCTATTCACAATTTGGAAACTAGTGATAGTTTACTGAAGTCCTTTATTTTGTTTCAATGCAAATTCTTATGAGTCATTTGACATCATTAAGCGGTCAGTCTAGCTGAATAAGGGTTCATCATAGTATAGAAGTTTGAGATTAGGAAGTTTGTTGGTGGTGTGGTATACTGATAGGTTGTTTGTGATTGCATGTTAGAATTGTTAAAATCTTGGTTGTTCGTGATTGCATGTTAGAATTATTAAAATCTATCTACCCTTTAAATATAGGTTGTTAAGGGAAATATTTGCCAGTTGTTATATGCTTGAAACTTGACAATCACGACTACATGGACTATCCATGCTTCTTGATTTAGTTGATTATATATTGATCTTACTTTATTTTATCGAATTTGTTTAACTGGTTCGTGGGCATTTTCTTATTCAAAGTGATTGTTAGAAGTCCCACATTGGCTAGAGATATGGCCATAGATAACCTTTATAAATGTAGTGCAAACCTTAACTCTTAAGCTAGTTTTTGTGGTTTAGTATAGGCCTCTCAAATTCTAATAGTGATCAACATCTCTTTTTCAATTCTTGTTTGAGATTTCACCCATTAAGAGATGTTATAACAAAGGGGAGTGATTTGGATGACTGTTAAATTTTTTGGACCCATGTTCTTAAAAAAGTAATGTTTGGACCCATGCCATATGCTAGTTGAATTCTTTTCTTAATCAAAATAAACTCTACCTCTAGTGTGAAGTATGTACTTATGTTCTTGCAACTTATCTGTGGACATTCTTGCCTCGGCCTGAGCACTTTCCATATATTGCCAATTTAATTGCACTCAGCCGTGTTTTCTTCTGATCTATTGGATTGCCAAGTAGTCATCTGGAAGAAGTCTGCTTGTATTATATATCATATGATTGATAACTCCGCTCTTTCTTTCAGTGCTGAGAACCGATGAGAGGCCCACAGGTCAGGTTACCAGATTTGTGAGTGGAGATGATATGGACGACGATTTCACAACAGAAGTAAAAAGTGATGACAAGAGCAAGTCTGAGAAGTCTAAAGATGGCAATGTAAAACCAAGGAAAGGTCCTAAAATCGTGAACTTTGATTAGGTGCATGTTTGGATTTACGATGAATTTGACAAAATCACTGCGTCATCGTGATTTTGTTGAAACTCTAAAATGTAACTTTTGTCAAACTCACGGTGACTTACATTGATTATGTCAAACTAGCTACAATCCAGACATACACTTAGATAGTTACCTCTTGATGTGTTGTGTGGATATTGTTTCCCATTATCCATTTTATTTGTTGTTCCTGTACCTCTAAGCCTGCACTAGGACCCTGCCATGCATTGCAATCTGCTGAATCTCAACTAGATTGAAATCAAATGCAATTTTTTCTGGAAGTCCTAGGTGGCCTGAAATTTTGGAGAATTGACCTGCAAACTAAATCATCTTTCCTTGCTTATGATTCATTAATCCTACTGTGTTTTCAAAGGAAACTAAATTTAACTATTATTCTGAGCATAATTACTAGTTTACTGTCTCTACTTCTATTTGATTTATATGGTTTAGTTTGGTCCCATTATTTTTCAATACTTTGCATTTGACAAGGATTTATGTTTCATATCCAATCAATTATAGTTTGACATGTATAATTAGAATAATATCTAGATGTTTATGATATCACTACTGCATAAACTTGTTTTTCTATTTCTATTGAATAATAATTCAATGAAAAATTAAAGGAAGCGAACTCTAATTGATGTTTGTTTACATAATTGTTGTTTCAAGCAAAATGTTATTTTAAAAGGGCCAAACTTTTGCAACCCATTCTTATGCTAAACTCATGAATTGAGTTTTTTGATTTAAAAGTGACTCTACAATACTTTATGCATTTGAGTGGAAAAAAAAGAAGAAATTTTTTATAGGTTGAGAACATATTCAACAAAAATTTATATTAACATTGATCTAGAAATATTGTTTATATGTATTCTCATTTTCATTGAACACCAATATAAAATATTGACCACCAGTAAAATTCATCGTGAAATCCATTTTTTTGTTAAGCATATGTTTGAGTCCAATTTGAAACTCAAAATACATTCGTTAATCTATTATAAATCAAGTAAGAATTATTCAAATAAAAATTTCAATAATTTCAACCTAAAATATATTTATTTTTTAAAATCCAGAACAATGTAATATTTTTGACAAAAATTTCCACTAAAATAAACATTTAAAATGCTTAATAGTTTTTTTCCTTCCAAGCAAACTATGGCTAATTTTTTTTTCTTCTTTTTATTTTTGATAAATCTATGGCTAAATTTCTTGGTCAAGAAGTTTATAGCTAGATCACATTTAAGGGTGTCAAACCCCAATTTAAGGGTCATGCTAAACGATGTCTCCATGACACTTGTTAAGTATACCACAAAAAGAAAAATATCGAAAAGATAACTTTTTGCATTTTCAAAGCATTGAATGCATACAATTTGAAACAAAATTTCTATATTAATATCCTAAACAAGTGCTCCAATGGCACTATTTAACACTTTCCTTCTAATAATTGCTGTGAGTTTAGTTCAGTTGTTGGTGGAATTTCAGCCATTAGACTATTCGATAAAAAAAATACTTATAGCTATTACGATATATTTTTTTTGTAATAAAAATATAGTTTTTTTTTTGCTAATAAAATTAGTTATTACTTATTAGTACCATGTTTTTTTACTTTTTTATATTTGGTTATAAATAAAATATTTTACTAATAGTAATAAGTAATATTTTTTTGACTCAATTTTTTTTGGGTTGGGAAGCTAAAATAAAGAAAAAACAAACTAAAAAAGAAAATTAATCACGTTAAAAGAGGGTTACCATTGCATTGTTTATAAGGAGATCACAAATGTCTTATGATGGAGAAATATGAGTTAAAAAGTCTGCATATAAAAAAATTTAACGAAAGAAATCTGCACATTGTTTTCAAAGTGAAACTTTAGTTTGAGAGAGAAGTTCATTCATGTTTGGGTCAGCAGAGGGTAAAATATAATATTTAACTTGATCAAAAATAGTAATTAAAATTTCTTGTCATTATAAAAAGAAAATTCTTGTAGTAAGTAGTTTTTTTTTTTTTTTGAAGCGTCTTGTAGTAAGTAGTTAAAAAAAAATGTTGTGGTTTCATGAGTAGGTGAGAGTAGCGAAAAGAATCGATAAACCCTAACTTGTATCACTAGTTGCCAAGTCCCTTCGGCAGCTCGCCGCCTCAGCTGAATTCATCATCTACGCATTTCTCAATCCATCACCATTAATCACTGATAACAAAATGCTCAGAGAAGAGAAACCCGTAGCAATTGCTTCACCGGAACCGAATCCTGAAGATGGTATTAAGAAGAAGAGAAAAAAGAAGAAGAAAAACATTGAAATTTCGCCACAACCAAATGAAAACCCTCAGCCTCAGGTATCATCCTCTGAACCCTTAGTAGTTACACCTATCTCTGAATTCAATTCAAATGAAGAATCTATTGCTTTACCTGATTCAAAGAAAATTAAGAAGAAGAAGAAGAAAAAGAAGAACGGGATTAATCCTGAAGTAGCTCAAGAAAAAACTGATGAACCAAAAACAGAGGTAGAACAGAAAATAGAAGCAGAACAAATTGAAGGGAAAGTGGATGAGGTTATGGTGGCGGAGAATGCACTCGATTGTGATTCGATGAGGCCAAAGGGTGTGCAAAATGGGGCACAACCTAATGTGGAACCGGCTGAAACCGCTAATATATCTGTCGTTGATAGAGAAGTGTCTTTGGTTGATCTAACAATCCTATTGGAAAATCAAGTTGCAAATGTAGTTGAGGCGGAACAGATGTGCGTGGAGAAAAATGACATTCCCAAGGAAAAGAAGAAGCGTAGTAAGAAAAAGAAGACAATTGTGATTGATGCTGAAGTGGCACAAGAAAAAACCGATGAACCAAAACCCTTGTTAGAAACAGAGGTAGAAAGGATAAAAGAAGCAGAACCAATTGCAGTAACTGCAGAAGTTGCGGAAACTACTCCAACAAGTAAGAAAGTGGATGAGGTTATGGTGGCGGAGAGTGCATTCAATAGTGATTGTAAGAGGCAAAAGGTTGTGCAAAATGGGGCACAGAGCAATGAGCACAATGTTGAACTGGCTGAAACCACTAAGATATCTGTCGTTGATAGAGAAGTGTCTCTGGTTGATCAAACAATCCTATTGGAAAATCAAGTTGCAAACGTAGTTGAGGCGGAACAGATGTGCGTGGAGACAAATGACATTCCCAAGAAAAAGAAGAAGCATAGTAAGAAAAAGAAGGAAATCGTCATTGATGCTGAAGTGGCACAAGAAAAAACTGATGAACCAAAACCCTCGTTAGAAACAGAGGTAGAAAGGATAAAAGAAGCAGAACCAATTGCAGTAACTGAAGAAGCTGCGGAAACTACTCCAACAAGTAAGAAGAAGAAAAAACGAAAAAGTGAAAGAGGGAACGTGGATGAGGTTATGGTGGCGGAGAATGCACTTGATCGTGATTCGAAGAGGCAAAATGGTGTGCAAAATGGCGTACAACTCAATGAGCACAATGTGGAACTGGCTGAAACCACTAAGATATCTGTCGTTGATAGAGAAGTGTCTCTGGTTGATCAAACAATCCTATTGGAAAATCAAATTGCAAATGTAGTTGAGGCGGAACAGATGTGCGTGGAGACAAATGACATTCCCAAGAAAAAGAAGAAGCATAGTCAGAAAAAGAAGAAAATCGTGATTGATGCTGAAGTGGCACAAGAAAATACCGATGAACCAAAACCCTCGTTAGAAACAGAGGTAGAAAGGATAAAAGAAGCAGAACCAATTGCAGTAACTGAAGAAGCTGCGGAAACTACTCCAACAAGTAAGAAGAAGAGAAAACGAAAAAGTGAAAGAGGGAACGTGGATGAGGTTGTGGTGGTGGAGAATGCACTTGATCGTGATTCGAAGAGGCAAAATGGGGTACAACTCAATGAGCACAATGTGGAACCGGCTGAAACCGCTAAGGTATCTGTCGTGGATAGAGAAGCGTCTCTGGTTGATCAAACAATCCTGTTGGATAATCAAGTTGCAAATCTAGTAGAGGCGGAACAGTTGTGCCCGGAGACAAATGACATTCCCAAGAAAAAGAAGAAGCAAAGTAAGAAAAAGAAGAAAATAGTGATTAATGCTGAAGTGGCACAAGAAAAAATCGATGAACCAAAACCCTCGTTAGAAACAGAGATAGAAAAGATAAAAGAAGCAGAACCAATTGCAGTAACTGCAGAAGTTGCAACCACTACTCCAATAGTTAAGAAGAAGAGAAAACGAAAAAGTGAAAGAGGGAGAGTGGATGAGGTTATGGGTGCGGAGAATGCATTTGATCGTGATTTGAAGAGGCAAAAGGGTGTTCAGAATGGGGTACAACCTATTGAGCACAATGTGGAACCGGCTGACACCGCTAATATATCTGTCGTTGATAGAGAAGTGTCTCTTGTTGATCAAACAAACCTATTGAACAATCAAGTTACGAATCTGGTAGAGGCGGAACAGATGTGCGTGGAGACAAATGACATTCCCAAGAAAAAGAAGAAGGGTAGTAAGAAAAAGAAGAAAAACACGATTAGTGCTGAAGTGGCACAAGAAAAAAACGATGAACCAAAACTCTCGTTAGAAGCAGATGTAGAAAAGATAAAAGAAGCAGAACCAATTGCAGTAACTGCAGAAGTTGGGAACACGACTCCAACAGTTAAGAAGAAGAGAAAACGAAAAAGTGAAACAGGGAAAGTGGATGAAGTTATGGTGACGGAGTATGCATTCAATCCTGATTTGAAGAGGCAAAAGGGTGTGCAGAATGGGGTACAGCCCAATGAGCACAATGTTGATAGAGAAGCGTCTCTGGTTGATCCAACAATCCCATTGAACAATCAACCTGCAAATCCAGTAGAGAGAAACTTGGAAGCGGAAAGAAAAAGATTCACAGTTAGTAGTGCTCCCAATAAGGTAAGTGATACGATTCATGGATTTAGTTTAAGTAGTTGTATTTTGTGTTGCACTAGTATAGCTTAGATTAGAATAGTCATAATAAACAGTTCCTAAACAATGATCACACCTAGGTTTGAAGTTGATTCAATTAGAAATTTAGGATTATATCCCATTGTAGTACATAAATCGGGTAGCTTGGCTCTTACAGATATGTTGGGCATGCCGGGAGCCCAATCACTCATTACAACAGTGCGTAAAGCTTAAAACTCTCTCCAGCAATGCGGAAGTTTGCTTCTTTTGTGGGGAAATCGGACATTCACTTGGGAAATGCTCAGTATATATAGCAGGTGTGCTAAATATTTTATGATTTTCTTTCACTGACTTTTGTATATCTATATTTTTAATGTGAGAATCATATTGAATCTATATGCTGCGTGAAAATTGTTGATTTTACTGTAATCATATTCAAACTTATATAGTCCTGAGTTATGACTCATGAGTATATATGCTTGCCTTAATTTATTGTTACTTTATATTGTTAGTAATAGTAACCGATGAGATCATAGCTGAATAATGAATTTTATTTATTTTGCACCATTAACCAATATTTTTAGCCATGCCTATTTCGGATTTGTTACGGATAGGGAGTATACATTTTATGTTACTTATAATCTACTTATTTTTTTCGGGACTCATATGAAAGAGGTGATCTTGCCAAGTTCTTTTGTAGGGATAAAAATACTGTGATTGTTAATACTGCAGTCTTGGACTGTTTATATAGGAGAAAATACAAGATAATCATTTTGTTAAGAAAATCATTTTTCTAAAATCAATTATTTCTAAAAACATGGAACTTAAGTGTATGGTCTTTAAATTTTTTTAAAAAAGTTTTGTATGATAGTAAACAAACAGAAATTAGCTTCAGATATTTTAGAAAATAAAATTATTTTTTTAAAATCCAAAACAAGCACACCCCTAATTGGATGGGACCTTATTGTGGTTTGTTGCAAGTCATGGGGATCTGTTGTATTGTCACATAACTAATAACGGAATCTGTTCAGAGTCTCTACTCCTACATAAACAATTCATTTACCTTACTTAATATTGAATCAATCAACATATCATTTTGTGAGACACACAAGTGAACTCTCAGATTTCTCCTTTTTTAAAATCAGTTCTAGCATATTTAAGTTTGTTTGTTGCTACATTGTAAACTTCATAATTCTGTGATGGTAATAGGCTTCATTCAGTTCTTTTATCTGTTATCTTACAATTCAAAATTGTTCATTTGTGTTGCAGGTGGAGGAAGGTTTGCTAGGTGCTTATTCTGTAACGTGCATGGGCACTTCAGCAATCAATGCCCAGGGCATGGTTATGCGATCGAAGGTATTATAAATTTATAATCTATTATTTGGATTTCAGACCACTAACTCAAATAGCTTACAAAGTATATCCCCGACTTCCTGTCCTATGTATCTAACTGAGTAATTGTATTGCATTCCTGTACGGTACCTGTTTCAAAGAGTATTGCATACTAGGTAACTATGTTTTGAACTTCGTACCAAAGAAGTGTTGTAAGATGTAGCTATAATTATAACACGGGACTTAGTCCACGATTGTTGAATGTTTCGACTTTAGAGTTCTATGCGGACCACCTTAATACATATACACATAATGACAACTAATGCCATCATGAGTTTGAGATGGTGACCTCATTGGTGTCGGATCGAGCAAAAAACAAAGGGAAACAATTATCAGTTGAAATTTCGAGGCATTCATATTTGTTCCCCCTATTTATAGGACGGGGAGGACTGAGAATCTACTTCGAGCGGGCACACCATGTGTACTCAACTACTCATTGAAGTTTTGACTTTTGAGTAATTTTTGAGCTTGTCTACTCTGATCTGTATTAGATAATGGGCTACAAATTTTATATCAGAAACTGGTCAAATGAAAATAAATTACAAATTATTTAAAGGTCTTTAATTCTGAGTGATGAAATCATGATTCTCATATTCAATTAGGTACCTGTGGCCATTAGTTTCAATTGATCTTATATCTTTCTTTCTAAATATTATGTTGATGTAAAGGATGGGTAAACACAACTGCTATGTCTAACAACTGCTTGTTCCATTGTTTGTAGGAGCGGTGGCCGCAGTCCGCTGAAGCTGAAAGGAAAGAAGAAGTGGGTATGGCACAAAAGAAAAAGAAAAAGAATCGGAAGCTGAAAGAAGAAGTGATGGAATTGTCTGTTTAAAATAACTTAAACTTTTTTTGACAGAAAGTACTTTCATAACTTTTTCCTTTTTTTTGGTTACAATTACTTTTTCCTTTTATAAAATCGACTTTTATTTTATTTTTTTGCATAAGAATTTTGTAATAATTTTTGAGAGATGTGTAATAATTTTTGAGAGATGATAATTGTTACAAATACTTTTTTCATGAAAGTTGTTTCTGACTTTCTTCACAACATTATGTATTTATATGGATGAAAATAAGTAGGGTCTATAACACGGAAACAAACCTGCTGCAAAAATTGCGTCAACTCGGTTACTGCATTTGTCTGTCCGATCAAAATTAGTAAATGAGATTGTTTCACCCTCCGGTCTTAGCAAAATTTTATTTTCAAGGTTAATTGAACATTTATATATTTGGTCTATATTTTAGGGTCCGTTTGATCTGCATAATAAAAGTAGTACAGGACAGTACAAGACAGAACAGCACAGGACAAATATTTACGGTATTGAACAAATTTTTTCTTGTATGATACTTGATGGAGAAAATGTTATTTTGCTGATTTAGACAAGTTGTGCTGAGGACAAAAAGTTGTCCCATGGTTCTGTAGGTGACAAGAATATCTGATTTTGTCCAGTCCCTTGACCCCTAGTTTGTCCAGTTCCAGTAACAGTTTTAAAATCAAACACAGTACAATAGAAGTTGTCCTGTCCAGTCCCTTATTTTTTAGCAAATCAAACACACCCTTAGTCTAAATACACAAAAAAATTCAATAATCTTAAAAAAAGAATTTTTATTTATATTTAAGACCGGAGAAAAGTATAACGTAGTTTGGACCGTCTGATTTTAAATCAATGGTCAATGTATTTCATTGAGTGTAAGTGTGGTATTCCTTTACTAAGGAATTCACATCCCATATAATACCCACATGAATGGATAACTCTCTATAACCATTATTCTCTCCAGTTTTATATATAAGCAACTTTGTAATTTTTTTTTTTTAAGAAAAATGTCTAAATGCATTTAAGTCACATTTTTTTAATTTTACTCCTATTTTTTTATCTTGAAAACCATTACAAACATGATTAAAAAAAAGTAGAGATATATTTGAAAAAGTGACATTAAATGTAATAATTAGAAACCACTTTTGCTTTACATTTGAGCCTTTTAACTTTTTTATTTTGTTACTTATATATGAGACCAAAAGGAGTATTAATTATTTGTTGCGTACACTCTTATTATGATAACTGTTTATCTATAAGTTAATATGAATTATTTTTTGGAAGACTTCAATAGTAAGTGTTTTATAGATTTTTTATGAGAATTTATAAAGTCGCATTAAAAATTGTAATATATAATTTTTTAAATTGTTTCTTAAAATAGAATATTTACTTAAAGAGTGTATCGGAGTCATTCGTTAGCAAGACTCTTAATTTTATAGTGAAAGATAAAATAAAGATGAATTTTACCTTTAACAATATTCTACCAAAATAATTTATGCAAACTATTTTGTAATGCTCATGCACATTCGGTCTATGTAATCTATTTTTTAAGGGATTTCAACCTTTGTTTCTTTCCTCCAAATTCTCTTGCTCTCCGTTTTTGTCTCTAAGTTCTCATTACCTCTCCCAAAAATAAGGATCTCTTCCTTTGTCTCTCTCATTTTTCTGTTTTCTTTCTCAATTGTTTTCTTTCTCATTTTTCCGTTGGGTTTCTCTATCATATCCGACAACATGGTAAGTTCTCTATGTCCTTATCACTATGAAACACATTCCCTTCTTAGATTAGATATGTTCTGGTGTCTGACACATGTCATGTCCGATGACACCGACATTTACAATTACAATTCTATTGAATTATATTATGTTCTCAAAATTTTCTTGTTTTGAGATTTCATTTGTATGACTCATGCTTAATTAATTACATGATGCTTGTATTATTTTTTCTTTGAAAAATGTGTTTAATTAGGCGAACGCATCATCTGGAATGGCTGTTAATGATGAATGTAAATTGAAGTTTCTAGAGTTAAAAGCAAAGAGAAACTATCGTTATATTGTGTTTAAGATTGAGAATCAAGAAGTGGTATTGGAGAAACTTGGAGGTCCAGAACAAACCTATGAAGACTTTAGTGCATCTCTTCCTGCTGATGAATGTCGTTATGCAGTCTTTGATTTTGATTTCACCACTTCTGAAAACTGTCAGAAAAGCAAGATTGTCTTCGTTGCTTGGTAATTACTTCTTGCATGCTTTCTTTCTTTTTTTCCTATGGTGCACCACTTTGAATGCATGTCATCATGTATAATATTGATACACACCATTATTTTTATGAGACTAGAGTCAAGTAATGACATTCTCTCCATTTTTGTAAAAGAAATGTGTAGACATTAGACACGCATTTTAAAGATTATATAACATAATTAGAAGTTTATGTATTAAACTAAAATCAAGATTTAAATGTATTTTTGGTCCCATATTTTAACTGGAACAAAATTTTAGTTTCTCAATTTCTATCATAAATTTTAGTCACCCTATTTTATAAGTCTTTGGATTTTCTGTAAGCAAGTTTGAGGGTTATGTTGTATGAGGAGTACTATTCATTAATGATTTGGAACTGCATTTGAAATGTGACCTACGACTATTTTTGTAAAAACAGTTGAATCAACAAAAATTAACGTATTTGGATCAGAAACAATGGACTTTTGGAGGATGAGTTTACATTTGATGAATGAAATTGACGGATGAAAAAAGTTATCTAACAACATCTAATCAAAATTAGCATATCACATTATCAAATGTAATTCTGCATCAATTATATATAAAAAAAAACTTCAAACTTAATTGTGAAAATACGTTTATTTTTGATAACATGTACTTAAAATGTTGATCTTTGTTGTTTGTGATATTAATTAGGTCTCCAGATATATCAAAGGTGAGACATAAGATGGTGTATGCTAGCACCAAGGACAGATTCAAGAGGGAACTTGATGGCATTCAAGTTGAGTTGCAAGCAACAGATGCTAGTGAAATGAGCCTTGATATCATTAAAGCACGAGCAGTATAAAATGTGTCTTCTCATTCAAAAAATAAAATAAAATGTGTCATCCAATTAATCATATTAACTATCTTTTGCAGAACAATTTATTTATTTTTTGTTGTCATATTTTTGTTCTTTGCGTCTCAAATATGGTATATGGTTTAGTACAATACTAGAATTTAAAAAAAAAACCTACAATGCATTTCACATTACATTAGATAGTTTTACTTATTATTTATTGTATACATTACATTATTTGAATTCTTAAAGTGCAACTGTACTTAGCTGCAAATCCATTTTATACACACATGTTCTGTTTTTGAATAAGAGTTTTAATCATAGAATGAATAACTTACATTTAACCAAAAGTTGAAAATTAATGTGAAGAAACAGAGAAAACAGAACATATATGTAAACATGCTATGTAAATAAATGAAAACATGAACTTATTATTATGTTCTTTCACATTTGAGCTTATTGATTGGAAAATAAACCCATTTTTGAATAGTGTATTTATTATTTTTTAAAATAAAAAATCAGGCTTAATGAATCTTCTAAACCGTTACACAAGTGTAAAAGAGAGAAACAATGAGTGACGAAAACACAATTTTCTTTTAGAAAGAGCAATGGGAGAAGAATGAACCGAGAGTACTGGTAACAATTTAGTGTAACTGTCTATTTTATTTTTTTTGGTAAAGTATTTTCTGTGCACAACTGCAGAGACGATTAATCTCTCAAGATAATTGAGATTTATTTAAGGGGCTGACCTCTTCCAACAAATGCTTCTTCATACGCACTGGTCGGAGATCGAACCCAAAACCAAATTACAATGAGAGAAGAATGAATTGAGAGTAGTAGTAACAATTTAGTGTAACCGTCTATTTCCAAATTACAATTTTTCAACGCACAAACCCATAATTCACTCGGGACATTTATGAGATTTTACTAGCGCGCGAAGAGCGGGAACATTAATGTTGCGCGCATACATAATTTAGTGACAAAAAATAAAGTGAAATTCGCGCGAAGAGTGTTCAAATTATGATATTTTATTTGTAACGAAAAATAAAGTGGTTTAAAGAGAAAAACAACAACAGAAATCCAATGGTTGTAATTAGTGGAGGATAGACAACATGAGAGGATCCAGATCCTTGAGATTATAACCGAATGAAGAGCATGAGAAAAAATGCATTAGAGAATACAAATCCATAATCATCATTTCAACGAGATAAGTAGAGGAGAGCGAAATGAATTTTGATATTTTTGAACAGTTTTTTCTAACGCAAATTTTGGAATAGCTTTATACTACATGTCATGTGTCAAACACTGAGTCCAAATAAAATTTTTATTTTTACAAATCATGCACAAAGAGATGATATACAATAAGCATATATTTAATATCACCGTAAGTACGCTAGAACCACAATTATCCACTATGATTTTATAGCTTATGCGAAATTATAAGTTACAACGGAGCGGATCATTGTAATTCTAACATCCACAGTAATTTAGTCAAAAAAAAACATCCACAGTAATATCAAGCATTGCACTAATTTTATTTTTTAGTAAAAATGATCCAAACTTATTTTATTTAAAAGGGGCAAAATATATACTCACAAAGCTAAATAAATTTCATTTTTTCATGAATTTAAAATCTATTCCTGGAATCAAAAAAAAAATAAAAAATCTATTCCTTGATTTTTTTTTTAATAAATATTAAAATATTCATTTCTTCTACTCTTAATAATACAATTAGTCCAACAATGAAAATAATTTATTCTTGAAAAGGTTTTGTATTTTTTTCTATTCTTCAACTTTAACAAAATAAAAAAAAAGGATCTCGATTCTCTTCATTCCTTTATTCATAAAAATTTGTGTTTCACAAAGGAGAGGGCATTTCTTCTTCTTTTCTCTCACCTTTGTTCATCGACCTAAAAACGCTGTCGTTTCGATTCATCTCGTTCTCCATCGCAAAGCAACACCTGAATCTCTTCCGTCTTTACAATCGAAGGTTTTCCCCTGCCTCATACCTCTTTTCATAATTCCATTTTTTCCGAATTAGTTTTTCAAGTACTGAAATTTTGATTCAATTTATAATAGGGTTTCTTCTCTTTGTTTCATCAAATGCATCGTTTTTGTTTTTTGATATTTTATTCAAATTTGTTGATGAAATATGAGGATGAGAAATGATTGATTTTTGATTAAGGGTTTCTGTGGGTAACATATGGTTTGTGCTAAAAAGAAGGATTTATTGCTGTTTTAGGTTTTGGTATGTGGATTTGCTAAATTGATGAAATCTGTTAGGAGAAAATGTAAATTAGGTTTATATATGGGTTCCATTTTTATTAGCTGAATGGATTTAGTCATTTAGAGGATCTTTGTTTGCTGTGAAGGGATTTGTGTGTTCCTTAACATGATTCGATGTTGTGTTCTGCGATGTTGCTGTTATACCTTTTAATGCTTGCTTGTTTTGATTTTTTGTTGGTTTAATTTGATTATATTAATTATTTTAGGTATTTAAGAATTTATTCACCTTCTTAGTAATATGTTAAAGAAAATTGAAGGCCGCTTTTCTGAGTTGACCAGGCTCAATTTCGCTATAGCGCCACTATTTAACAACACAAATATGTATATTGGAAATCAAACAATTCTTTACTTTACCTCATATAAGCATTAGCTAAGTACTAGTACTGCAAGTTGCGTGTTTTTTATGACTTTATTTGAGCAATTCATAGTAATTGTAAGCTTCCAAGTATTTAGTATAAGATGTTTCCTTTTCAACTGAACTTGATTGGAGTGGGAAATATAGATTCTTGTTTAGGTTGTATTTGATGAACAATTCACAAATATGTGCTAAAGAGTGGCTGGCAGGTGATCATTCTTTTAGTTATGGTGGATTACCCTTTAAACTAGAATTTGAAGTGGCTACTGTCTGTTGGATAGATACTTTGCCAATTGCCATTCCCCTTGATGAATTTTAGGAAGTATTTACGGATAATAATGATTGGGTATGTGTGTGGAGTTCCACTGGATGGATATCATTTTGATGCAGTTTTTATTTCTGTGTTCACTTTTCAGTGATCTGATTGAGTTGCTTGCTGGTAGTGCTTAGTGGCTCTGAATTGTGATGCCTTGTGTTCCTGTTTTGGTTTCATTTAGTAGTTGTTGTATGCGAATGTTCATTAAGGTTCTAGCCTAATAAGTTGCTATACATTTTTAGGTTCTAGCCTAATAAGTTGCTATACGTTTTTAGGTTCTTATATCATTGTAATTGTTTTGCATGTTATTAGGTTCACATTCAGTAACTGCGTTTGCATCTTCTACTTTCCATCCACTCATGATGTTTCTCCTCACTACTATTTTATTTATGAACATAGCGTTGTCGACCGAGTATGTATGAGTGCAAATTTGATCATACATGATCATTATATAAGCTTGTCAAACCAAACATTGTTTATTAAGAACTAACATTTTATTTATTTATTTTTTGAAATTGGATTCAAAGGTTGTATAAAAGAGGACAAAAAGCAACCTTGGAAACTACTCTTGTTAAGATCTCATAAACGTGCGCCTCTTCTAGTTCTGTTTTGTCAATCATGGACAGACGCAGGGGCACCACCCGACCAGTAGCCTTGTCTTCCCCTTCTGTAACTGGCACAACCACCATAACAATTCAAAGTTCAATTCCATCATCCTCTTCATCTCAGCAGGAACAACAGCAACCTGAAGTCCTTTTTCTCCCCCTCAATCGCAAGAAGAAGAAGGTGTCATGGAAAAACGGCACTGTGGACAATGAGTTCATGCAGAAAAAGAGTTCGAAGAAGTGTTGTATCTTTCATAAAGAGAAGCCCTTTGATGAAGATGATAGCGATGAAGATGATGTACCACACAACTCTGATAAACATTCCCATGATCACAGCGACAATGGATTTTGTTGCAAGAATCACGATGAAGCTGGCCCTAGCAGTTAGGGTTCTGATTGATAAGAATGGTGATTACTGAACCTCGAAAGCCTTATATTTTATTGTGTAAATGTTTCTAGAATTCATTCAACTTTAGTTGATTGGCAAAAGGAATGATTTAATTTTTGTTGCAAGTATAAAATGACAACATCAGAACTAGAAGAGTGTTTAGTTTAAACTTTAAACTTAGTATTGATCTCAAGAACTCTATAGTGCTTTAGGTCTACTGGGCATTAGGGAAAAAAAGTGCTTACGTTGTTTATTGCTACGAGAAATAATAGATTTTTATCTATATCTATCTATACATTAACATTAGTAAACATATTGTTATAAAGAGTCTGTGCTTCAAGCTATTCAGCCATGTCTTTGATGTAAGGGGTGGAAATTCTAGAGAAAAGAAAATGAATTTGGAACTTAGAAGGAAAAAACAGATTTTTAAAAGGAGGGTAAAACTTCAATTTAAAAAAATAAATGGACCAAAAACATATTTAGAAGAGTAAAAGAAAAGTTTATGTATGCGGGACCCTTGATTCAATTACTTGATAACAATGGCCGTGACTATTACAGGGTAAACGAACGGCAAATTGTGTTGTTACTTTATTACTATTATTACAAAAGGTAAACTAACGACAAACTTGTGTTGTTATTTTATTTTACAAATTAGCAAAGCTCTGAGCAATTTGTTTGGTGATTATGATTATTTTATGAATTTTCTCAGTAATCGTCGGATAATTTAGCAATGCTGTAGTAAAATGATTAGTTTACATGGTTTAAATTTAAACAATTGTTTATGTTTTTTCAATTTTTGAACTACTTCTAATTTCAGTATGCAAGACTTTTGACTCAACACTTAATAATAACAGTCACTCTTAAATAAAAAAAGTGACAACTTGTGTACCCCACAAGATTTGGGGTATATACCCCTAATCACTATAAAAAGTTTTAAGCGATATAATTTTTTATAAAATGCACTGTTGGATTGAAAATTTATATCATATAGATCGTTTATGTAAAATTTTAGACAAATTTAAAATTATTTGATATCTTATTATTTTTTTGAAACCGACATTTGATATGTTATTGACATGCATAAAGATTAACGGTGTTTAAGAAATCACATAAACTGTTAATTTTGATGCGTCTCAATAACATATCAAATGATTTTAGTTTTGTCTGAAATTTTACACAAATAATTTATATGATATAATTGGTAAAAAAATTTTAAGTGATTGGGGGTAAATACCCCAAATCTTGAGGGATAGACAAGAAAAAACCATAAAAAAAAAAATGCAATTCTACGTGCATTTCACGTACTTACAATTGATCACAAAAGTTTAACGTATAAATTCATTCGACTTCAGTATACGTTACGACTTACAAAACTTATTGTGTGGCACTAAATATCAATGTTTTAAGAACCGAACCGGACCAGACGGTTCGACCGGTTCACCCATGAACCGGATCATGCACCGGTCCGGTCACCCCTTCAGAACCGGTGGTCCTGGAAACCGGATTTTAAACCGCCAAAACCGGTATGAACCGGCGTGAACCGGAGGAACCGGTGAACCGTTCCCGGTTTTAGAAAACCGTTCGGTCATGTTTTTCTCAAGAAAAAAAAAATAGAAAAAGTCAGAAAATCAATTTTTTATTTTTTTCCCCTCCAACTTCCTCTCTTATCTTATCTCCCTATACGATCTCTTCTCCCCTTCACGGCCGCAACACCCCATTCCCAATTTTGGAAACTACTCGACCAGAAGAGAAAAACATTACCAGAAAATGTTGAAGAAATAGATCAAATGAGAAACAAAATAAAGCAAGATGAGAGGAAGCAATGAAGAAGAGAATGGAGCTATGAGATAGTGATAACTGAAATAATAAGAACGGCGGCTGTTACTTCTAAGATTTAGCCATTTAGGTCTCAAACATTCTATAAGTAATAGGATATTGAAATAAAATTTGATTGGGTTCTGTTTCATATTTACTAATTTTAGGGTTATTTTTTCTACTTGGGCTTCACTTTTTTTTTTTTTGATAAGCACTTAGGCTTCACTTTGTTAGTTTATTATTGGACCTAGATTTCAAAATTATATTTTCGTTTGTGATCTTATTTAATTTAGTTATAAATTATTACTTTTATTTAATATTTAGTTATAATCCGGTTCAAACGGTTCAATAGCGGTTGAACCGGTCAAACCGATTGAACCATGAACCGGAGGCAACACCGGTTCAACCTCCGGTCCGATTTTTAAAACATTGCTAAATATACAATTAATTTTCTAATATAACAACACTGTCCACAAAAATTCAAAGGCTTAAATTTTAAAGCTCGACTTATCGTTTACTTCTATAGTTCTAGTGTAGAAAGTACTCCATATATATGATGTGAATGTTTGTGTATGTAATTTAATTAAGGACCCGATCAACATTTTTTTGAATACGATTGATATATGTGAATTAGCAGAGGAAAAAGCAGTCAAGAGAGATGAAAACAAGGGGTATCAAATGAGACAAAATGATGGGATTAATCGTTTAAGTTTGATGCTTTGAAGTTGATTTAGTCGTAGTTGTTGTTCATATTATTATTATTATTATTATTATTATTATTATTATAATATTATATAAGTTGTGTGAGTGAAATGAAAAGCATCATGCATCCAAATTCCAATAGAAACAGAGAAATAAAACATGGAAAGATATTATTACAAATGTGTAGTAGTAATTTTGGTGTTGATTGAGATTGCACAAATATGCTTGTGTGCAAATTCAAATGTCCCCTGCATTGAACAAGAGAGGCAAGCCCTTCTTGATTTCAAAGCATCTATATATTCACCAAACGATCTTTCATCGTGGAAAGGCAATCACTGTTGCCGATGGGAAGGCATTGGCTGTGACAATGTTACTGGACATGTTGTCAAGCTTGATCTCAATTGTGACAATGTTGTGCCCTGTTTGCAAATATATGCTCAAAATTTGAGCTCATCTTTGTTGCAATTGGAACACTTGACTTATTTGGACTTGACTGGAAATGATTTCGGTGAGAGTTCAATTCCCATGTTCATCAGTTCCATGGTACACCTTCAGTATCTCTCTCTCGCTGAAGCTGGTTTTGGTGGGAGGATCCCCAACAGTCTCCGCAATCTCAAGAACCTACACTTTCTTGATCTCAGCTTCAATGAATTACAAATGAATAATGACATGAATTGGATATCAAAACTTCGTTCACTCAAACACCTTGGCTTGAGTGGTATTCGCCTCAATGAAACACACAACTTGTTCCAGGTACTCAATACACTTCCTTCCTTGTTACATCTTTCCTTATCTGGATGTGAAATTGACAATTCACTCATTCCTCCTTATGCTTTCCAAAACATGACATCTCTTGTCTTTCTTGTTCTCTCATCCAATAAGTTGATTGATCCAATTCCCGTTGCTTTCAGAAACCTGTCTTCTATTAAATCACTCTACCTTTCTCATAACAATTTCAGTTCTATTCCATCATGGTTCAGTGACTTTCATGAACTTACCCTTCTTCACCTTTCTTCCAATGGATTTCATGGTCAAATACCCCATGCTTTAAAGAATTTGTCATCACTCGAGCACCTTAAACTTTCCTTTAACCAAATTGATTCAATTCCATCATCATGGATTGGTAACGTAAAAAAGCTTGTGTATCTTGATCTTTCATCCAATAGACTCAGTGGTCCAATTCCCGAGACTCTTCGATACATGACTTCCATTGAATCACTCTACCTTTCTCATAACAATTTCACATTAGTTCCGTGGTGGTTTTGCAACTTTGAGAAACTTACTCATCTTGATCTTTCATCCAATGCCCTTCACGGTCCTATTCCTGATGTCTTTCAAAACATGTTTTCCATTGAGTTCCTTGTGCTTTCTGAAAATAATTTAACTTCAATTCCACCATGGCTTGCTAAGTTGAAGAGACTTCTGTACCTTGATCTTAAGAAGAATCAAATCACTCTTAAAGAATGTTTTCTATCATCAATCATAACAAACATGTGCCATCTAAAAGAGTTAGATATGTCAGGAAACAAGCTTCAAGGGGAATTAATGGGACACTTTAAATTATCTGGATGCAATACTTATGATATAAAGACACTGAAATTAGGGTATAATAATATCAAAGACCGTCTTCCTGCTTGGTTGGGGCAACTTGAAAATTTAAATGTCCTTGATTTAAGTTCAAATTTTTTCCACGGAACTATCCCTTTGTCGATAGGAAAGTTGTCAAAGTTGCAATCGTTAGATCTATCCAATAATGCTTTCGAAGGGGTCCTTTCGAGTAATATTGGGCAACATGTCAATTTAATTAGCTTAGATCTTTCTTCTAATAAATTTTATGGTTCTATTCCTCGAAGTCTAGGGAAACTTTCAAATCTATACCAACTTATACTTTCAAACAATGCTTTTAATGGATCCATTCCCGAAAGTTTTGGTCAGCTTGTCCACTTGGAAACTTTGGATATATCTTCAAACAAGTTGGATGGAATAATGTCAATGAAAAATGGATGGCATTTAGATTTGATCAGTTATTTGAGTCTCTCTCATAATCAAATCATTGGTTCACTTCCAAAAAATATTGACCATACAATGATGTCTTTGGAAAACTTGTTTCTTGATAATAACCACTTCAATGGTTCAATACCAATCTCTTTGTGTCAATGTCAATTCATGTTCAACCTTGACCTTTCAAACAACAATTTGTCCGGTGAAATTCCAAATTGTTGGAAGGATAATCAAGTATGGTCTGAGATAAAGTTGTCATCCAATAAACTAACTGGAGCATTTCCAAGCTCATTTGGAAATCTTTTCTCGTTGTTTTGGTTACATTTGAACAATAATAGACTTCAAGGAGAGCTTCCAAAGTCTTTTAGAAATTTGAAGCAATTAATGATTTTGGATGTTGGCGAAAATCAACTTTCTGGGAGTATACCATCATCATGGACATCAGACACCTTCCCTCTACTTCAAGTTCTTAGGTTGCGACAAAACATATTGAACGGTAGTATTCCTTCACAACTATGTCAACTCAAATCGCTACAAATTTTGGACCTTTCCATGAACAAATTACACGGTTCAATACCTCGATGCATAGGAAACCTTGAAGGAATGATGTTGAAAAAATCAATATCATCATCATCATCCCTTACTAATTATTTTGAAAATCGTCCTGGACCTGAATGGTCTAAAGAAGTTGTGACTGAAGTAGTGAAAGGAATGGAACTTGAGTATAAAAAAATATTGAAGTTTGTAGTAAATATGGACTTGTCACAAAACAATTTGGTTGGATCCATTCCTAATGAAATCACTTGGCTGACAGGACTGCATGGTTTGAATTTGTCAAACAATCAATTGAAAGGAGAGATTCCTGAATTGATAGGAGACATGAAATCACTAGAATCCTTAGACATGTCTCATAACCAACTTTCAGGCACAATTCCAATTACAATGTCTGCTTTAACTTCATTGGGTCATTTAAACTTGTCTCACAATAATTTTTCAGGACCTATTCCAAAAGATAATCAGTTTTTAACTTTTAATGACCCTTCAATTTATGCTTACAATTCATACCTTTGTGGATCTCCACTGCCAAATATGTGTCCTGGTGATAATTCACATGGAAATGGAACTTCTACAACCAAAGGTGATGAAGATGGAGATGATGTAGAAAAAGTATGGTTCTACTTTGTGATAGCACTCGGTTTTGAAAGTGGGTTATGGGGAGTTATTGGCACATTGTGGTTGAAGAAGAATTGGAGACATGCATACTTCAGATGGGTGGAAAATGTTGCTGATGACATTTATGTGGCTGTTGTAATTAAGGTTGCAAGGTTAAAGAAGAAAATGATGAGAAAGTAGCATGTCCATGGGTGATTTTCTATGTTATGTTTTTGTTTGTTTCTTTTTCTTAAATGTTCCATTATAGATGGGAATAAGGTTCATAGTTCATACCACTCTTTGTAGTATTTGCTTTCATGTTATCAATGTTGTCATTAGGTTGACAACATCATGTGTTGATTTTGTCTTTGATTGAACAAAGTATGTTAGACACAGAGTTGTGTACATCCATCAATATTGTTAGGTCACTAAGCTCATCTTTTGTTGTCTACGTCATATATATTCAACTCAACTCTTGTGATTAATATTGGTTTTGTATTTCACTTTTAAGATATATTAGATATGTTTTTAGCTCTATAAAACATGTGAATTTGGGTTTTTATACCTAAAAAATTTACATTGATCAAAATTAAAATTTGCACATTGGTTAAATATATATTTACTTCATAAAAATGAGTTGATTTTAGTTTTAGTGCCCGTTTGGCTCGACTTATTTTCTACTTTTTTATTTTGCTTAAACGAAATATATAGAGAATTATAAAATTGAATTTAGCCATATTTTTCTTTAAAAGTATTAGAGAAATAAAGTAAAGAAGTAAAAAAATAAAAAGAAGTAGAGTCAAACACAATTTTTTCCTACTGTACTGTTTTTAAGGAGAAGAAAAAAAAGTAGAAAATAAGTCTGGTCAAACGGAACCTTAATCCATTCAAAAGTCTCTGTGATTTTCATTCATACTATAAAATTTTAAACCACATGTTTTGTTGTCCTAAACATTCACTAGTCTTTTGACCCGTGCGATGCACGGGATACATAACATAGAAATATGGCGCATATGTGATAAGTGCCAAAAAGTAGTAAAATCTCATATACAATTTAGGCACTTATTGACTTGTTTTAAATACAATTTCATATCAAAACTCCAACTAAGATGTAGATATTATATTTTGTCAGAAAATAGCCAAATTGTGTTTTTTGTACCTAATCCCAACAATTTTGTAGGAATTTGTGCTTGCCTTGTGAATCTTGACAAATGAAGAGTGAAATGAAGTTCAGCATTCGGGCTAAGCGAGCTTAAAGCGAGGTCAAAACAGAAAAATGCAGAAAAATTAGTTGCTGTCACCGTGGCTGAGCGACCACCTGGCGAGAGCTGGCGACCTGGAAAACAGAAGTGCTCGCGGCCTGGCGAGCTGAGCTCGCCCAGCGAGCTTTTGGTGGCCCAGCGAGCTGTGGCGGTTTGAAAGGGACACGTGTCAGAAAACCCATAGGTAAAGAAAGCTTTGGTAGCCCAGCGAAGGATAGCTCGCCCAGCGAGCATGACAGAGCAACTTATATAAATAACTTTTTGAAAACAGATTATTCTATGCCATTCACTTGTTTTAGAGATCTGATAGAGAGATAACTTCAGAGCAAGGTTTTCTAAGAGGATTGCAAATGAGATTCAATCATATTTGAGACATCAAGTGTGATGTTCATTCCTTTCTCTTCTCTTCATCTTTGTAAGAACCCCATGACAATGGGTAACTAAATCTCTTTTGTTGGGATTAGATGTAGTTTGTTCATGACTATGTTTCTGTTTTAATCTTATAATATATATGCTTTAGATTGTTCATCAACATTAGTGTTATCCTTGATTTTCATGTTATAACTTAAGATTTGAATGATATAGACATATGTTGTTTGAATCAAAGATTTAGGATAATACTTGTTAAAACTCTAAACTCTAGACATAGATTTAGATTTTAATATTCACACTTAGTATCGGAACTTAATGCTATTGGATTAGTTGGATCGTCCGAGACATCGAAATTCGAGTAATTCAATATAGCCGTTGTATTGATTGATCATCCGAGACATCGGAGGTTAATAGGTATAAACGGGGTTTTCAACGTTATCTGGACACGGAAACGTTAGAGTAGCGATACGTGAAAGTATTGATTAATAAGCTAAAGTGTATGTATAATTGATTAAGATGGTGCATAGGAGTGAATGAATAAAGTCTAACCCCAGCAAAATTATCTCTCTGTCAATCTTTTAATCATTTATCGTTATTTTAGTTAATTACTCTATACCAACAAACAACCTTAAAACACTATACTTAAGATTATATTAATTGTTGAACGGCTACGATATCGCATCAGTCCCTGTGGATACGATAAAAACAAACTTGCTTTTGCACTTCAACAATATGCTATAATAATATTATTATAGATGATAATATAAAATAGAGGATAGATTAATTGATTTCAAGAATAATAGATTAAAATTATTTCAAATATTGACCCTTAATTTTAATATCAACTAATGCTTAAAATTAATTGCTTTTAATCATATTTCTCTACTTCTTCTTCTCCTTCTTCTTCTTTAACGGCCAATGAGAAAACAAATGTGAAACACAATATGTGTAAATACTTGGAACAATGCAATATTATTCAAAGATGGACATTTTATTTTATTTTTGATAAAAAAAACATTTTTTGTTGAATCTGTTGAAAAAAATGCTCATTGAATTATATATTTTTTGTTCATAGAGATAATCTAAACTCAAGTAGAAATTTAATGTGCAAGAATTTTATTGAACAAATAATAAAGGTGTCAGCAATCAAATTACATGATTCTTTCTAATTAGCCAATTCTTTGAGGTTGAAGGCATAAGGGGTGCACCGATTTTATGATTTATTCATTATCGTTCTTGTTGAGATAATGAATAAAGAAATTCTTCTTCTGAGATAATATTGTGAAAGACACGATGCATTTTTTTGCAGAATTACGTGGTTTATTTGAGTTTGTCTCATGGTGCTAGGTTTTATAATTAAAAGAGTATTAAATATTTCATTAGTAATGTAAAATAATATATATTTTAGTACAATTTTTTTTAAAATGACATATATTTTGGTATAAATGGGTCAAGAATAGATTTAGAGTAAACTAGCGGGCCAAACGGACACGTTCCGTGCCCGTTTGTGTGAACCACATATTCTATTATGCTAATTTCTGTTGAAGATATTCTAAATTTTTTACATTTTTTTTTATTATAAAATAAATAGTTGGTTTTTTAAAATGCGGATATCTCATCAGATGAATTATATTGCATTATTAATTGAGATATACGCGCTAGTAGAATAGAAAATGCAGACGGAACCCGCTAGTTTAAAAGATAGAACAAAAACAAAAAATTACTTTGTTTAAGATAGGTTGATCTTGATCAAACTAATGTGTATTTCTGCATACATTTGACGATTGCACGGAATCCAAAATCACCAAAATTGACACAATAAGAACTAACCAAAGAAACACATGATCCAATCCAAATATACAATTGAGTTTTATGAATACAAATTTGTACCTTTTACGTCTTCATAAAATGCTACTTCTTTATATCTTCTCACTCAATCTTTGTTCATAACTTGGGAGTTGGGAGTTGCGGCCTCCATTTTTAATCTCCATTCTCTTTAGTGCTTCCCTTGTCTCTCCATTTTTGGTCTCCATCCTTCTTTGGTGTGTTTGATACCACATATGATCAATGCCACCCATACTACAAATTCTGCAAAAATAATTTTGCTAACCCCAAAAATATTTAAAAGAAAATAAAACAAAATTCTAAACATGCATGGTTGGCAATGAATAAAAGTTCAAAACAAAAATAAATAGACTAAATATTACCCTACAAAAAAGACAAAATTGAATAAACTAAGTGGATCATAATTCAAAAGAAAAATTGAATGAAATAATTGCACATTATAAAGTGAAATATATACCTGAATATAGATTTCAATTTTTATCATCAATTGTTTGTTGCTGTTTCTATATGTACAACCTGCAAAATATAAACACATTCATCTATACTAATAATTTATACATTGACCAAAGGATATAAATTAAAAAGTTGAAAAATAATGAAAGCTTTAGAGCATTAATGATGAAAATAAAGAAAATATTGAAAGAAAAGAGAAACAAACCCATATTAATCAATTTAGAAAGAATGAACACTCCATTAACCATAAACTTGGTATTGAAATCTCCATTTTTCTTCTTCTAAAAAATTTAAAATCATTTAATGTCACACTTTGTATTTATATTTTTAACACAAACTTTTTCTATAGTTTTGTTCCATTTCTTGAAGGGTATATGGAATTAAAATAGGCATTTGTCCATCACTAACACATATGTAATTGTATGATAATATGATATATATGATTGTATGAACCTTTCAAAAAAAAAAAATTGTATGAGCACCAAATCTTTCATTGAATTTTCATTGAACGATCATGTTATGTGCAAATAAAATGCATTGCAAATGCAATATGATAACAGTACACTATAACCGCATAATGTAATAGAGACGTTAGTGTTATTGTTCATGGCAATTGATCAAATGATACAAAATCTACTTTTTGTAATTGCATGTAGATGTGGGATAATGATTGTTAAAATTGTAATTGTAAAAAGCCGTTAGTATGTAGGTGGTTAATTTTTTTTAAAAAAACAAAACTACCAAGGATATTTTAGGTATTATGAAAAAAAGGCTACACCAAACAAAAAGTTTTCCCTTTATTATTGGTATAGATTACTCTTAGAATCAATTGATCCCTCTTCTATAAAATAAATACACACCTTGTGCATAATTTCTATGAAATAGTACTATGTTAAATAGTACATCCAGTAAACTGTTAAGAAAATAAAAATGAAAATAAAAGTTTTAAGTAGATTTATTTTAATTTTTTTTAAGACATTGAATATATTACATTTAAAATTATCTTACCATTTTTGTTTTTTTAATCATTATGCCAGATATATTATTTAACATTTCTCTTGAACTTATTATTTCTTACAGTGGGTACCTAAATTTAAAGAGAAATGTTAACATGACCCAAATTTAAAAGGACAAAAAATTAGAGAAGGAACACTGAAAATATGTGCAATCGATGGCATTATTAAGAGACATCTAGATAATGATAGAAGTTGGAACACTGTTTTAAAAATGAAGAGAGAATAAGAATAAGTGTGATAATTTTGTCAAAAAAAGAAAAGAAAAGAATAAGTGTCATAATACTCAATAGGAATAGGAAAGGTCAATGTTATTAATTGTAAATGTTTCTTTGAAAAAAAAAACTTGGAATTATAAAAGGGATCCGAAAGGTTGGCAGTGCTGTTAGGCGGGAGAATGTAACATTTTGGAGCCAAAACTTGATTACTTATGTAGTCTGTCTTAATATATTAAGGATTTAGGCGCTTAAACATGTTTGCAAGTGTATTCTTTCTTAATACTATACTATATTAAGGATTATTTTTTATGACAAAATATAAAAATTATTTAAATTTTTGTATTTTTAAAAATTATTTTTCTAATAACATATAATTAAAAATAGTAAGAATTATTTCAAATTTATCTTTATTTCAAATGAGTGATTTTAACATTCAATAGCTTGAATATTCATGTTAGAAATAATAGCTTATTTTCTAGAATATCTTTTAATCATTTTGATTTAAAAAATTTGTAACAAAATGATGAAATACCTTAAACGTCATTTTGTGAAAAACTATTTAAACAAAATTTTCAGTTGAAATTTTGATAAAAAAAATTTAACAAAAAATTAATACTCCCTCCGTCCTAAAATATAAGGGAGAACAAAAAAATCACCTTTATTAAGAAAACTAAAACATAAAAATTTGAAACATAATTTTGTAAAATTTTTCTTGAAATAAATTGCATATGAACATATTGTTTATTGATAAAAGGAGAGAAGGAAAAATAAATGCAATTTGTATTTAATTTTATGAGAATAAGTAAAATTAATACTTAAAAAACATAAATATTTAGTTTTTTCTTTTATATTTTGAGACAAAAAGAGAATGTTTTTTCTCTTATATTTTAGAACGGAAGGAGTATATTGTAAAATTTATTTTAAAAAAAATCAAAACAAACAGACTTAAATTCAATTATTTTCTTTAAATAAGTAATAATAGAAAAAAAATGTCATACTAAAAAGATTAAATAAAAAATAAAAAAAAGAGGAAATGGCATGGGAATTGGGAACCGAACAATTTAATGATGCATTGGTAGGGGGGCAATGTAATTAGGCGGGATAACAACATATTTAGACGGTAAGTGTTTGCTGCTTTAATATATTAAGGATTTTAGGAGTGGACATTATCATCAGAGCTTATTTTAAAACACATAAATAAAAATGGCAAGTTCTATGGTACATTAGACAATTTCTAATGTACCGGTACAATGGTATTAAATTGATAAATAAAATGAATTTTTTCTTAAGAGAAATTATTTTTATATCATTAAAAACATTATAATAACTAAATATCATTTACCAAAATTGTCAAAAATATAAATTTTGATATTTTTTGAATTTTTATTCTTCATAATAGTCAATATTCAACTTTTTATTGAAAAAATGTAAAAATGTTAGTGTAATCATTATAAACAATGAAATTGTACTTTTTTTTTTGTGTTATTATTATATCTAAAATACAATCATTGACTAACAGTGTTTTTAATTCATAAAAATAACCGTTAACTTATTAATTTAAGATGTCATGTACCGGTACACTTGAATTATTCAAGTGTACCGTAGAAACTCCCAATAAAAATATGCTTATTCAATTTATGAAAAATCCAATGCTTTCTAAATGTTAAGCCACACAGTTTGTTAAAATGATGTTACCTGGGGAATTCACTTAATAATCCAATTTTTGTGTAAACCAACCTTTCAAGAAAACCCATAAGGGTAATCTCTAAAATGACTTTAATAGTGGTGGGAGAAGAAGTATCATAAATAGAATTAGAGAAATATCTAATTTTGTCAGTTAAGTTGTATAGGACCATATCAATTTAGCCTTACACGCTATCAATATCATGTATTGATTCATAAAATTGCAAAATATTAGACTAGTCTGATAGACTTATTGCAAGTGTACAATCAAGTAGTAATTAATATATCATGTGGATTGACTTTAACTTTAACTTTGAACTAAAACAATTAAACCAATATTAAAAAGGAAATCAAATAACAATCGGGGGGGTTTTGTTCATAAACTTTGTTGAAATTTATTTTGGGACTTTTATCGAATAGTTGGAAGGCGATTGAATTTCATCGGTTCATCTCATGATAATTGTTTGGTGATTCATATTCTATACTCATGAATTACTCAACTAGTTTCAAGATTGAATCAATAAGATGATTATTCACAATCTCTTGGATAATAATTCTCTCACTACTTAATTACAACTCCGGAAAATTTCTCTTTAACCCCCCACCCTTCTCTTTAACCCCCCTGAAACTCCAAAATACCCTTGAAAATGTGTACAAAAACCATTTCGTGAGATAGATACCGAAGTAGGATTCGGGAGATACGTCCCGAATTTACCCAAAAACTTGAAAAATTAACCCCCAGCATAATTCGTGAGATAGGTACTGAATCTCAATTCGTGAGATGCGTCCCGAATTAAAAGCCCAAACCCCCCAGCCCAAAAAATTTTCGTGATAACGGTCTCGAATTTTAATTCGGGACTTAGATCCCGAATTTTTGCTCGTTTTATTTAAACCCACATAAACCATTCTCCTTAATCCCATATCTTTAGACTGGAAAAGCTTAGTCACAGCAAAGAAAACTTCTGTGGCTTCGGTCTAGCAATAATAAAAAGAATTAATAGTAACTCTAACATAATTCCACAATGTCAAACCACAAATAATAAGCATGAAGATTTATATCTCACAATACCTTAGTAAATGTCTCTCCCTGATTCAATAGGTATAGAAGCTTTGTAATAACCTATAAAAAAATTAAACGGCAAAACACACACGGCATCAAATTTCAACTGCTGAATAATTTACAGAAACATAGAAATCCTTTAGGTCATGATAAAAACCTGTGAACATCTCCTAGCATCAAGTTGTGGATCATTAAAAACCCTTGCCTCCTGAAGAACAGCCCCCTTTTCAATTCCCATGAAAGGAGAATACTCGGCTGTTCAACAACCGAAATCACAATTAGCAAAGAATTACAATCTATTCGCAATCGTGATTCGTAACAGAGCTAAAATATCGAATTACCACGAACTAAACACAACTGGAAACTAATTGATTCAATGATCTATCTACATTCCTGGGTGGTTTATGTGGGTTTAAGCAAAACGAGCAAAAATTCGGGATCTAAGTCCCGAACTAAAATTCGGGACCATTATCACGAAATTTTTTTGGGCTGGGGGGTTTGAGATTTTAATTCGGGACGCATCTCACGAATTGAGATTCGGTACCTATCTCACGAATTATGCTGGGGGTTAATTTTTCAAGTTTTTGGGTAAATTCGGGACGTATCTCCCGAATCCTACTTCGGGTTGTGCGTCCCGAATTAGCCATTATGAGGGCAAATGAGGTAGTTAGGGGAGTGAAAGAGAAATGTAGGGGGGCTAAAGAGAAATTTTCCCCAATCTCTTGGGTGAATTTGTGTTTAAGTGAGATTTTCACAAACATTGATTCTTTAATCACAATCAATAATCCTAAATCTCTAAAGTGAAAATCAATTGTTCAATTAATCTTAAATTCATAGTTAACTTTCATTCTTATGATAAATCAACTATTAAGTTCATCACACAATTTGGCGAAAATCATATGAAGCATAAAATGCAAAGAATAATCAATTAAAACTAGTTCATAATCCACTCATATAGAATCAAGTTCACATAGCTCAAACAATTACATGAGAATCCCCTAAAAATTCAATCTAGGAATCTAATAATTCATAATAAAAAGAGAAGTTACATGGAAGAAATGAGAAGATTTCATCATCAAGAAATTTTGGAGTGCTTCCACCCTTTGAATCTTGCTTGAATTCACTTCAAATGAGCTCCAATCCTAAGCTGGCCAACCCTTCACTAGAAAAATGTTTTTCTATTTATAAGCTGTGAAACAGATCTGAACCGCGCTGAGCGCGGTCCTCCTGCGCTGAGCGCAACACAAAATGCAGAAGAGTTGCGCTGAGTGCAACTGGAATTGGCAAAACCTCCAATTTTCATCTTTTTTTCAATTTCAAGCTAACTCCTTCACAAGACAAATTCTCATGATTTGGGTCATAAAAACATACTAAAACACCTCTAAAACACTATTGAGTTGACCTTATAATAAAGTAATGACAAAAGTCATCACCATCCCACAGCTCATTGGTGTTTATCGGGACAATAATGACATATAAGTTCATAAACTAGTAAAAAACTCAATTTCCATAAACTAATGGAACCAAAGTACAAAAAGGGTTCTCAAATAACATGATTGCTTGATGACCAATTCATACTAATTGAATATATGCCTGTGATAGGAAGCCTGAACTTGCTCACATTCCTAATTTGTTTTCGCATCTTCTGCTAACCATCAATTCATGAAGTATTGTTGACAGAGTATGAGTTCAAACTTGATCATATACTACATTATCTTTATATAAGTTTGTAAAATCAAACATTGTTCAATAAGAATTAACATTTTTTTTTATTTCTTTCTTGAAATTGGATTCAAAGCTTGTAAAAGAGGACAAAGAGTAACCTTGGAAATTACTCTTGTTAAGATCTCTCATAAACGTGCGCCTCTTCTAGTTCTGTTTTGTCAATCATGGACGGACAGACGCAGGGGCACCACCCGACCAGTAGCCTTGTCTTCCCCTTCTGTAACTGGCACCACCACCATAACAATTGAAAGTTCAGTTCCATCATCCTCTTCGTCTCAGCAGGAACAGCAGCAACCTGAAGTCCTTTTTCTCCCCTCAATCGCAAGAAGAAGAAGGTATCATGGAAAAACGGCACTGTGGACAATGAGTTCATGCAGAAAAAAAGTTCCAAGAAGTGTTGTATCTTTCATAAAGAGAAGCCCTTTGATAAAGATGATAGCGATGAAGATGATGTACCACACGACTCTGATAAACATTCCCATGATCACAGCGACAATGGATTTCGTTGCAAGAATCACGATGAAACTGGCCCATGCAGTTAGTGTTCTGATTGATAAGAATGGTGATTACTGAACCACAAAAGCCTTAATATTTTATTGTGTAAATGTTTCTAGAATTCATTCAACTTTAGTTGATTAGCAAAAGTGTTAGAAGATCTAGCTTGCTAAGCGAACCATCCGTGGCTTAGCGAGCAAGCCAGTTAGTTAGAAAGTTAGTTAAAGTTGTTTTCTGTTTTAGCAGTTGAAGTTGTTATTATATTTTGTATCTTGTATAAGTCTTAGCCTATAAATAAGACTCAGTGTAACTCATAACAGTTGAGATTGAATGAATACACCTTTGATTTCAACAAAAAGGAATGGTTTAATTTTTGTTGCAAGTATAAAATCACAACATCAGAACTAGAGGAGTGTTTAGTTTAAACTTAGTGTCGATCTCAAGAACTCTATAGTGCTTTGGGTGCATTAGGGAAAGAAAGTGTTTACATTGATTATTGCTACATGAAATAATAGATCTTTATCTATATCCATCTTTACTATTAACAATTGAGAATAATCTTAATACAAATTTCTCAGAGTCACCCATGAGAGCATGAACATCTTTGTATAAGCCGTAGCTTCTCTTCTCGTACAAATTAGCTAATGCCAAAATGTTTTTATTTGAATTTTTTTTAGTTACTGTGTGATATTGATACGAAGTTTTTACCGTCCTTAACAATGATTAATCTCTATCAGGGAATCTGTGGAGCACATAAAGTGAGTTCTCCTCCTCCCAACCAATTTTTTTTATACGCATGAATTAAAAATCAAACCTCTGACTACATATTTAAAGAGCCCAAAATCATTACCACTTGGACCAATTCATTGATATTTGAACTTTTTTTATAAATAAAAAATAATAATAGTGTTGGTATTATTATTTATAGTGGATTATACTTTCTAACTTGCAATAATATTAGGACCACTATTTAAAATTTACAAAACAAAGAATTACTTTCTATTTTGCAATTTCACCACTGATACATATAAGGGATTGAAATTACTGCTAATACATTACTTCAATCCCAAATATTTCGTTTTGCTATTCAAATCTGCATTAATTAGGAGGTGAACTCGCAGGTGGGGCGGGTTATGCACGTATGGAGTGTTTTTCAAACATTTATTTGGGCAACATATTGTGATAAAGAGTCAGTGTTATAAGCTATTCAGGCATGTCTAGAATCTTGATGGAATAGGGGTGGAAATTCTAGAGAAAAGAAAATGAAATTGGAACTTGGAAGGAAAATACAGATTTTTAAAAGGAAGCTGATGAAACTTCAATTTAAAAAAAAATAAATGGACCAAAAATATATTTAGGAAAGAAAAAGACGCAACTTACCGTGTATTTCATTTATCTAAAATGGACTATAAAAAAGTTTAATGTGGAAATTTCATCACCTCACATATGACTTGACTGTTACAAAAGTTATTGCGTGACAAAAATCACAACTAATTTTCTGATAAAAACAATTTTATTTGTGTCCACAATTTGTTAAGCGTAGAAAATTTAAACACTTGCTTGACTGGATGTTTACTTTTGTCTTTAATTATAAGATTAGTTTACAAAACACATATATTAAGAAAGTTGAATTTAATATTAAATTGGTTGATAATTGATAATGCTTTTACAATTTTGTCTTTTTTAGTTAGTGTTTTTTAGTGTATTTATTAAGATTGCAGAGAATGATGCACTTTAATTAAGAGTATGTTGTGGTAACAAAATATTTAATGCCCTTAAAATTTTAAAAATAGTCTTACAAAATGGGACAAATAAAATTTTAAATTAGTCTTATAAATAGGGACAGAGGGAGTAATCTATTTGTCGTTCAAAATAAATAAATTAAGTCTATCCTATGAGTTTTTTTGTTCACCTTCTGGTTCCTAGGGAAAGGGGATCCTAGTAGTCCAGAGTTTGACCGCAAGGTAAGTAAAGTCTAGTCAAAAAATTGTTCCACCAGAGAATCGAACCCAAATTTTCTTGAAATCCATTTTTTTGTAAAGCTTATTAACCACTTGAATCCAATGACTTAGTTTCTATCTTATGGGTTTAGGGTGACCCAAACGAGTTTGCATATTTATAGCTCTATGCAAATGATGTTATCAATTTAACTAATTATGTGAAATTTGTATTTGTGCTCTTGTAAATTAGCAAGGTTTGAGCAATTTGTTTGTTGATTATGATTATTTTATGAGTATTCTCGGTAATTGTCGGATAATTTTAGCAATGCTTTAGTAAGATTAGTTTACATGGTTTAAATTTAAACAATTGTTTATGATTTTCAGTTTTTGAACTACTTCTAATTTCAGTATGCAAGACCTTTGATTCAAGTATTCAACATTGATAATAATGGTCACTTTTAAATAAAAAAACATGCAATTCTACGTGCATTTCATGTACTTACAATTGATTACAAAAGTTTACAATTGATTACAAAAGTTTAACGTAAAATTTCATTCGAACCCCATTTTTTTTTTTTAGGGTTTTTACCACCAGTTTAATTTGGTTCGGGGTCAGTTCTGACATCAAGTAGTTCCAGCCCCCTCCCGATCGAAGTTGCGGGGGATTGAACCGTGGTTCTCCCTACCAAGTTCAGCGTCAATCACCACTGAACCAACTAACGATTAGCATTTCTTTTTTCAACAATTACAAAAATGAAAAATTAAAAAACAATATATTGCTGAAATTTAAAGTTGAGTTTAAAATCCATAAATATGGTCACTTATGACTATTACAAAAATTATTGTGTGGCACGGAAAATGCAACTAATTTTCTAATATAACAACAGTGTCCACAACTTGATAATGTTGAAGATTCAAAGGCTTAAATTTTAAAGCTTGACTTATCGTTTATTTCTATAGTTCTAGTGTAGAAAGTACTCCATACGATGCGAATGTTTGTGTATGTAATTTAATTAAGGACCCGATCAACATTTTTTGAATAGGTGAATTAGCAGAGAAAAAAACAATCAGACTCGAGAGATGAAAACGTGATGGGTTTGGTTTGGTGATGCTTCGAGGAAGTTGATTTACTTGTTACTCCATCCGTCTTAAAATAATTGATCTAATTGATTATTTCATACATTTTAAAAAAAATGTATAAATGAAAAAGATAATAAATTTTTTTTATTAAAATACACATCTTTTTTTTTTGACTAAAAAATACCTATTTTTTTTATTGGTAGTAGAATTTGAAAGTCCAAAAAGTAGATATTTTAGTTACTTTATTGTTTCCCTAATCATTGTACTACAAAAGTAATAAGAGATAAAACAGAAAAAAAATAATGTTATAGACAAGTAAATCAATTATTTTGAGACGGAAGAAAGAAGTATTATTATTACAAGTGAAAATGATGGGTGTATTATTATTATTATTATTATAATATAAGTTGTGTGAGTGAAATGAAAAACACATAATCCATCCAATTTCCAATAGAAAGAGAGAAATAAAATATGGAAAGATATTACAAATGTGTAGTACTTTTATTGGTGTTGATTGAAATTGCACAAATATGCTTGTGTGCAAATTCAAATGTCACCTGCATTGAACAAGAGAGGCAAGCCCTTCTCGATTTCAAAGCATCCATTGCACGAGATCCATCAAACAGACTTTCATCATGGAAAGGCACTCACTGTTGCCAATGGGAAGGCATTGGTTGTGGCAATGTTACCGGACACGTTGTCAAACTTGATCTCAGGAGCGGAGGTGTAGCTGCTACAAATATGAGCTCATCTTTGTTGCAATTGGAACACTTGATTTATTTGGATTTAAGTGGAAATGATTTCAGAGGTGTTCCAATTCCCATGTTCATCGGTTCCATGGTACACCTTCAATATCTCTCTCTCTCTGGAGTTGGTTTTAGTGGGAGGATTCCCAACAGTCTCGGCAATCTTAAAAACCTACACGTTCTTGATCTCAGCCCCAATTACTTTCCGGTGTCTGGAGAGAAAGAATTGCAAATGAATGACGACATGAATTGGATATCAAAACTCCATTCACTGAAACACCTTGACTTGAGTGGTATTCGCCTCAACGAAACACACAACTTGTTCCAGGTACTCAATACACTTCCTTCCTTGTTTAATCTTTCCTTGAGTTATTGTGGAATTGACAATTCACTCATTCCTCCTTATGCTCTCCAAAACATGACATCTCTTGTCTATCTTGATCTCTCATCCAATAACTTGATTGGTCCAATTCCTGTTGCTTTTAGAAACTTGTCTTCCATTAAATCACTCGATCTTTCTTACAACAATTTCATTTCTATTCCATCATGGTTCAGTGACTTTCATGAACTTACCCTTCTTGACCTTTCTTCCAGTGGGTTTCATGGTCAAATACCTCATGCTTTCACTAACTTTTCATCACTCTTGAGCCTTGATCTTTCCTGGAACCAAATTTATTCAATTCCATCATCATCATTTCGTAATGTAAAAAACTTGGTGTATCTTGATCTTTCACACAATAGACTCTATGGTCCGATTCCCGAGGCTTTTCGAAACATGACTTCCATTGAATCACTTGACCTTTCTGAAAATAGTTTAACTTCAATTCCATCATGGCTTGCTAAGTTGAAGAGACTTGTGTACCTTGTTCTTGAAAGGAATCAACTCACTCTTACAGAATGTTTTCTATCATCAATCATAACAAACATGTGCCACCTAAAACTATTAGATTTGACGCGAAACAAGCTTCAAGGGGAATTAATGGGACACTCTAAATTAGCTGGATGCAGTGCATATGATTTGGAGATGCTGATTTTAGGGGGTAATGATATCAAAGACCGCCTTCCAGCTTGGTTGGGGCAACTTGAAAATTTAACATACCTTGATTTTAGTTCAAATTTTCTCCATGGACCTATCCCCTTGTCTATAGGAAAGTTGTCAAAGTTGCAAGAGCTAGATCTATCCAATAATGCTTTGGACGGGGTCCTTTCGAGTAATATTGGACAACTTGTCAATTTAACTAACTTAGATCTTTCTTCTAATAGATTTTATGGTTCTATTCCTCAAAGTCTTGGGAAACTTGCAAATCTAAATCATCTTGATATTTCAAACAATGCTTTTAATGGATCCATTCCCGAAAGTCTTGGTCAGCTCGTCAATTTGGAATATTTGGATATATCTTCAAACAAGTTGGATGGAATAATGTCAATGCAAAATGGATGGTATTTAGATTTGAGGTATTTGAATCTCGCTCATAATCAAATCATTGGTTCACTTCCAAAAAATATTGGCCATATAATGATGTCTTTGGAAGAGTTGTTTCTTGGAAATAACCACTTAAATGGTTCAATACCAATCTCTTTGTGTCAATGTCAAATTATGATCAATCTTGACCTTTCAAACAACAATTTGTCCGGTGAAATTCCAAATTGTTGGAAGGATAGTGAAGAATGGTCTGAGATAAAGTTGTCATCCAACAAACTATCTGGAGCATTTCCAAGCTCATTCGGGAATCTTTCCTCGTTGTTTTGGTTGCATTTGAACAATAATAGCCTTCAAGGAGAGTTTCCGGTGTCTTTTAGAAATTTGAAGCAATTGTTGATTTTGGATGTTGGTGAAAATCAACTTTCTGGGAGTATACCATCATCATGGACAACAAACACATTTCCTTCACTACAAGTTCTTAGACTGCGACAAAATATGTTGAGTGGTGGTATTCCTTCACAACTATGTCAACTCAAATTATTAAAAATTTTGGACCTTTCCAAAAACAAATTACAAGGTTCCATACCTCAATGCATAGGAAAGCTCGAAGGAATGACATTGGAAAAACCAAACTCATCATCAGTTCTCATGCAGTCATACAATTTAATTGCAGATGCTCCTCAAATATGGTCAAATGAGTTTCTTACAGAAGTTGATGCTCCTCAAACTATTGTTGCTCCAGGTCCTGAATCAGATTGGTCTCATCAAGTTGTTACAGAAGTAGTGAAAGGAACGGAACTCGAGTATACCAAAATCTTAAAACTTGTAGTTAATATGGATTTGTCGGAAAACAATTTGGTTGGATCTATTCCTAGTGAAATCACTTGGCTCACAGGACTGCATGGCTTGAATTTGTCAAATAATCAATTGAAAGGAGAGATTCCTGAATTGATAGGAGACATGAAATCACTAGAATCCTTAGATATGTCTCATAACCAACTTTCAGGCACAATTCCAATTACAATGTCTGTTTTAACTTCATTGAGTCGTTTAAATTTATCTCACAACAACCTTTCAGGACCAATTCCCAAAGATAACCAGTTTTCAACTTTTAATGACCCATCTAGTTATGCTTACAATCCATACCTTTGTGGATCTCCATTGCCAAATATGTGTCCCAGTGATATTTCACATGGAAATGGAACTTCTACAACCAAAGGTGATGAAGATGGAGATGATGTAGAAAAAGTATGGTTCTACTTTGTGATAGCACTTGGTTATGCAAGTGGGTTGTGGGGAGTTATTGGCACTTTATGGTTGAAGAAGAATTGGAGACATGCTTATTTCAGATGGGTGGAAGATGTTGCTGATTACATTTATGTGGCTGTTGTAATTAAGGTGGCAAAGATAAAGAAGAAAATGATGAGAAAATACAATATCCAAGGGTGATTATATAGTTTATGTTTGTCAAGCATTTAGAAATAAGATAGAGTAATTGTCAAAAAAAATAAAAAAAAAGAAATAAGATAGAGTAGAGATATATGCTTATGTTTCTTGTTTGTTTCTTTTTCCTAAATGTTCCAGTTTAGATTAGATGGGAATAATGTTCATACAACTATTTGTAATATTTGCTTTCTTGTGATCAATTATGTCTTTAGTTGACAACATGTGGTGTTGATTTTGTCTATGATTGTGTTCATCCATTATTTTCCCAAATATTGTCAGGTCACTAAGTTCATCTTTGTTGTCTGCATCCCATATTCAACTCAACTCGAGTGTCATCTTTATTACAACCATACCACAATTGCTAGTAGTAATAAACATTTTAAGGACCAAAATCAAAAATAATTTTTTACAGGCTACTTGAGTTAAGTACTGTGATTAATTGGGTTTCTATTTCATTTTTAAGATAAATCTATTATTATAATATATTAAATTAGAGTCCCAAATTATATTGTTGACACCTCATTTGCCATGCAATCAAACTTTTGCCATGTCAAGAATATTCCTACGTGGCACATCTCAAAACACACTATTCTAATGCTCTATAGTATTCTCTATTGAAGCTATTGAATAATTCTCTCATCCATTACTTATTCATTTTTCATTCATCTTTAATAATTTTATTTCACACTTAATGATTTAAATTCGGTTACTATTTCTTCAACTCCCACTATTATTATTTTATAAAAAATTTCACATAATAATTATAATAGTTAATAACAAAAAATAATAGTATTTTCAATACTCAACAAATTAGTTTGTTGTTCAGGGTCTTTCCATTAAAATTCTTTCAACAACACTTAAATATTTTTCCGATTATGATTTTTTTTTAGTTCGACAAATTTAAATAATAAAAATAAAAATATTATAATCAATAAAGAAATAAAATTGTAATTCAATTTGTTCAGAACACATTAAAAGATCGTATGTAATAACTCTTTCAATTTTTTTCTTACCCTTCTCACTTACCTATACTATATTATTTATATTAAACATACATAAACAGTCTATATATTATATTGCCATGAGTATTTATATATACACTAAAATAATTGAATTCTTTATTTTACCTAATCTATAAGTTCTCATGTCAATTTTATGTTACATCATTAATATTTTCTCAAACTTGGACCATTTTTTGATAATTAAATTTACCATGACTAATTGATCGGATTCAATTAATATATTATTAAAACTTCAAGGTAGATCTAATTGAACTCAAAAAATATCTCACAATTTCATCTTATAATTTCTTAGAATGAGTAAAAAAATTATACGACATGTAAAAATTAAATATAGAAACAAACCAACAAATAAATATTATATTAGTTATGTCATTTGAAATTCAACTTAAGATATTGGTTAAATCATATGCAAAATTAAGAACTAAAGTTTTTTTTTTGACAAAAATAAAATGATATTCATTCATTCAAATTGGTAGAATACATCAAATACAATCAAATTCAACATCGCTAAAAACATAAAGGATGAATCTGCAAATAAACCCATAACATCTAAGTTAATAGCATATAACTAAAGTTATATAACAGTAAACTTTCTAAATAATTTTAGATTGAAATTTCAATTTATAAGTACGTTAATATTTAGTCTTTGATGAAAAAAATAAATATATATTATTTACATCTCACTACATATTTTCTACATGTTCACTATTATCAATATTTTATAGTACATTATGCATAAATATAACAATATTTTAAAAAATAACTTGACTCAACCCGCGCAATGCGCGGGCCTCAATCTTGTTAGATATATTTTTAGATCTATATAACATGTGAATTTTTTGTTTTTATATCTAAAAAATGTTATGTCTAATAAGAGCTAAATCGTGATTTAAATTCTTGAAGAGATAAAACCTAAAGAATGTTTTTTACGTTGATCAAAACTAATTTGCCTTCATTAATAGACATTATTTTTTTAGGCTCAATAATAGTAGTAATTCATTTTTGTAGTTGATTATGCTTTTGTATAATATTCATCATGCATTTGACTGAAATGTGAATTTGGAATGAATAAGCCTGTGATAAGAAGCTTGAACTTGTTCACATTCATAATTTATTTTATTTTAGCATCATCTTTTATTCATCCATTCATGAAGTATGGTTGACAGAGTATGAGTTCAAACTTGATCATACTATTTTTATATAAGTTTGTCAAACCATACATTGTTAAGATCTCATAAACGCGCGATCTCTTCTAGTTCTGTTTTGTCAATCATGGACAGACGCCGGGGCACCACCCGACCAGTAGCTTTGTCTTCCTCTTCTGTAACTGGCACCACCACCATAACAATTGAAATCTCAGTTCCATCATCCACTTCATCTCAGCAGGAACAATCGCAAGAAGAAGAAGAAGGTGTCTTGGAAAAACGGCACTGTGTGTTGTGGTTGATTGTCGGTGAATACAATAACTGTCGGTATAGACAATGAAGATTGAAGACAATTACAATTAAGGTGGAGATTGTTGAGGTTGATTGCAATGTAAGTCCCACATTACTAATGAAGGAAAAAAAAAAAGGTCAAGAAAATTCATTACTTAAAAAAGTGGAGAGTGGGAGAGTTCAATGCTATACAAAGAGACCTCAGTTCCTTGTTTCAACACACCAAGATGTGACACCATGAAGTATCACCGGGAAACACTTTAGGTTTGTATTTGTGTCTTTCTTTTTTCTCTTATGCTCTTGTTTTAGAGTATTGGAGAGTCAGAGTGTGGGTGTACTTGGGTCATGGGTGTGGTTGAGAGTGAGTCTATGTGTTGTAACAATTTTCATATAGTGTTTATTCTCTGGTTGTCGGTTTAGACAACGGCCGTGATTTTTTCTCCGGTTTTGGAATTTCTACGTTATATTCTTCTGTTGTTAATTGTGCTCCTGTTTTATTTTTACTCATTCAGCACTGGTTTTTACCCAACACTGTGGACAACAAGTTAATGCAGAAAAAAAGTGTTTACTTTGTTTATTGCTACGAGAAATAATAGATCTTTATCTATATCTATATATACTATTAACATTAGTAAACATATTGTTATAAAGAGTTTGTACTTCAAGCTATTCAGCCATGTCTTGATGGAAGGGGTGGAAATTCTAGAGAAAAGAAAATGAAAATGGAACTTGGAAGAGGAAAAAACAGATTCCTAAAAGGAGACTGAAACTTCAATAAATGGACCAAAAACATATTTAGAAAAGAAAAGGAAAAGTTTGTGCATGGAGGCCCCTTGTGATTCAACATTTGATAATAATGGTCGTCTTAAAATCCAAAAAAAGAATATCAGTTAATTCGAAGAAATTAGTCTCTGCAGTTGTGCGTGAAAATTATTGCGTGACACTAAAATAACAACTAATTTTCTAATAAAAAACGATTTTATTTGTGTCCATAATTTGATAAGTGTAGAAAAACTTAAACTTTAATGTTTGACTTGACGTTTACTTCTAATCTACTCATCTATTTTTAAATATAAACATTCATTTGATAAAAAAGTTTATCCTTAAATATGTCTATATTTTTTTTTTGACAAAACCTTAAATATATGTCTATTTTAAACTATTAGATATATTTATTTATTTTTTCTAAATAAATCCCTAACTATCACTCATAATTTAAAATATTTCTTTCTGATATGTACCAAAAAAAAAACTCATATTTTAAAATATGGAAAGTCAAGATTAAGTTTGTCCTTTTATTTGTACTCTTGTAAATTAGCAAGCTTTGAGCAATTTGTTTGTTTATTATGATTATTTTATGAGTTTTCTCAGTAAATGTCGGATAATTTTGTAATGCTTTAGTAAAACAATTAGTTTACATGGTTTAAATTTAAAGAATTGTTTATGTTTTTCAGTTTTTGAGCTACTTCTAATTTCAGTATGCAATACCTTTGACTCAACACTTATAATAATATAATGGTCACTTTGATCACAAAAGTTGAATGTAGAAATTCATTCGAACCCCATTTCTTTTTTCAACAATTACAAAAAATGAAAAATTAATAATATGTTGCTGGAATTTAAAGTTGAGTTTAAAATCCACAAATATTGTCACTTCAGTATACATGACTATTACAAAAATTATTGGGTGGCACTAAATTCAAAGGCTTAAATTTTAAAGCTTGACTTATGGTTTACTTCTATAACAACACTGTCCACAACTTGACAATATTAAAAAGGGAAATGATATATAGTGCCCTGAGGGCAATGTTTAAGGAGTATTGAATTGGTGTGGCCCCACCTTATTTTAATATGAAAGAGGTTTTTAACAATTAAAGCATTATCTTCTGCACTATATCTCACGCGCCAGTGCCGATTCTTTTTCTCAACCAAGCTGATTTTGCTTTTTAACCAAGACAAGATAAAAAAAAACTTTAAAATAAATAGTGTAAAAAGAAGGTCAATCGTTTAGACTAGAGCGGGAAACCACTAACTTTATCATATCATATATACTGTGCTCAAGAACAATGAAAATTTTGTTGGTTCTCTCTACTCACAAAATTTCCACACAAAGGCAATTTAACATGAAGGATATTTAACAGGTAATATTCTTAAATTTTAATTTAAATATTTTTTACATGTATGCTATAGTATTATTGTGTTTATAGCGATATATTTTTTTCTCAAATCTTCAATTTAAATAAAATTGTTTTTATAGATAGTGCTATAATTATTTGTATGATATATAATTATTGTTTTGATATATTTGTAGATGATAATAGCATAATGGATACCAGTAGTTCTATTGACATGAGTAGCAATATGAGAAATTTTGATTTGAATGAATGTCCGGTGGAAGATTTTTTTATGGAGAATGATTATTCAGAAGCAATTGTTGAAAATTTTGATTGTAATATTGTGGCGAAAGATGTGTTAGAAGTTGATATAATTAGTAGTACTGAAAAAGAGAATCTCGTACCTTCTGATCAACCTTCTAGTCAGAATATTGAGATCAATGAGGTTTTAGAAGAAGTTGATGATGATGGAGCAACTAATGAGACAAATATTCTTCCTTTTGTTGGTCAAATTTTTCTTAGCGAAGAAGAAACATTTGTCTTTTATAAGAGGTATGCATATCAACATGGGTTCTCAATTAAAAAGGGTAGGTTCATCAAACAAAATGGAATTACTAGCAGGCGTGATTTTTTTTGCCATCGTGAAGGTAAAGTCCCCTTGAAAATCATAGATCCTTCAAAAGAACAAAGAAAAAGAGAAACATCAAAGTGTGAATGTAAAGCTCATATGCGAATTTTATTACAAAAGTCTCATGATATATTTCCAAGTGATTGGCGAGTTACAAAGTTTGTTGCTGAACATAATCATGATTTGCTAACCCAATCTGAGGTGCGTTTTTTACCGGCTTATCGAACTATCTCAGAAGAAGATTATGAACGCATTTTCTTATTAAAAGAAGGAGGACTTTCAGTTAGACAAATAATTCGTGTCATGGAGCTAGAAAAAAATGTGAAGCATGGTTATCTTCCATTTATGGAGAGGGACATTCGCAATTTATTTTCGAAAGCTAATAAAAAAGTTGAAAGAAGTGATGTTATGGACCTTCTGAAGTACTGTGAGGATACAAAAAAGAGTTGTTCTAAATTTCAATATGCTTATACTCTTGATGAAACAACATCCGCATTTCGTTGGTTAATGAAGGTAATTTCTATACGTAATTTTTTTCTTCTTTATATATAGTTTGATGCTTTTCAATTAATAAAACAAATCTAAATGCTTCAAATTTTTTTGTAGACATTTGTATCTTTGATGAAGAAGCCACCAAAGACAATATTGACCGATCAAGATCCATGGATGAAAGAAGCAATCTCAAAAGATTTGCCCTCAACAAAACATAGTTTCTGCATATGGCACATCACTTTTAAATTTAGCTCTTGGTTTAATGCTATACTTCGAGACAAATATGCAAAATGGTGTTCTGATTTTTATGCGTTGTATAATTTGGAGACACATGAAGAGTTTGAGCATCAATGGCCAGAAGTTGTTGCTAAGTATAACTTGCAGTCAAATAAACATGTGAAAGGATTGTATGAAATCAGAAATTATTGGGCACTCGCTTATCTTCGTGACTTTTTCTTTGGTGGGATGACAACCACCGGAAGATCAGAGAGTATTAATGCATTTATCAAAAAATTCATCAATTCTCACACAAGTTTAATTGACTTTGCAAAACAGGTATAATGTACTAAATGTTTTTCAATATATTAGCACAAAATGTTTTTCAATATATTAGCACAAAATGTTTTTTTTTTACACAGCACTAATTGTTTCTAAACTTAGGCGCCGGCATTAACTAATTTATATTAATTTTAGGTTGATATTGCAATTGATGATATTAAGCAAAAAGAAGAGCATGATATAATGTTGGAAAAGTGCAAGGTATCAAATATGAAGTTGATGTCACCCTTACAACATCAAGCTCATAGTGTTCTCACACGCTTTGCTTTTCAGAAGTTTCAAGATGAATTTGAAAGGTCCATTCAATATTCAATTCATCATGAAAATGATAATATGTTTGTGTTGCAGTATTATAAAAATGCTAATAGTAGAAAACATGTAGTGTTTTGTGATGGTAAAATAGCTACATGTAGCTGCAAGAATTTTGAATTTCGGGGGATATTATGTCGTCATATTCTCAGTATTTTTATTCATAAAAATTGTCATGAAATTCCTTCTAACTATTTGCCATTGCGGTGGCGACTTCAAGAGCCACACATTGTTGAGTCCGAAGTTAATGTTGTCATGGAAGAAGTTGAAGATTGCAACAATGAAGTTCATTGTCCTCCAAAGTCTAAACCAAAAGGTCGTCCGAAACGAAGACGTCTTAAAGGTGGTAAAGAGTTATCACATAACATGAATACTTGTGGATTATGCAGAGGTGTAGGACATAATATTGTCACTTGTCCTCTAAATGATAAGAAGAAGAAGAAGAAGAATAACAAGAAAAAGAAAGTGTCTGAAGATGCAAATTTAAACCCAATTCTTCTTTCAAAAGTTTAGGTGCGTATTTTTTATTCATTTTATTTTATTTTCAAATTATTTATACTTGTTACTAATTAAAAATTAAAAATAATTTACATGCTTATAATTTTTTTTCTACCAGGAACAAGCTTCGTGATAACTCCAGTTCGTGATAACTCCAGCTTTAGAGTGATTTATCTAAAGAGTAGAGACTTCTTCCAGTTTTGTTTAATTGTAGCAAAATATAGCTAATTTCATGTGTTGGATAAATATTTGACTATATTGGCGGATATGACTAATTTCGTTGTACTGTTTATTTTGCTTTTGAAATGTTAATGAAAAAGTTGGCATTAGTTCACCAAAAAAAAAAATTGGCATTAAGACTAGTTCTTGTAACTTGAACCGTATAAATAGCCTAGTACATGTTACTTGAGTAAAGGAAGAGACGCGCGTGAACAATAATAGGGGCAGACAGCTTTCAATAACTCTTTTAATATTTTAATTATAAAAATTGACTATTGTTTCTTTCAATGTAATATTTGTGGGGCCACTACAAATTTAATACTCCTTAAACATTGCCCTGAGGGCACTGGATAACAACACCCTATTAAAAATTCAAAGGCTTAAATTTTCTAATATAACAACAGTGTCCACAACTTGATAATGTTGAAAGTTCAAAGGCTTAAATTTTAGAGCTTGACTTATGGTTTACTTCTATAGTTCTAGTGCATGTTTATGTAATTTAATGGGTTAATAGGTTAATACTCCCTGTAAAATATGTAAGTTTTGCAATAACCGCTTGTAATTTTTTGTTTTTTGAGAATCCCTGTAATGTTTTACAAGGGTATTGCAAAATTTGCATATTTTACGGGGTATTGGCCTATTTACCCTACTTTAATTAAGGACCCGATCAACATTTTTTGAATACGATTGGTATATATGAAATTAGCAGAGAAAAAAGCAGTCAATGATGGGTTTAGTTTGATGCTCCCAGTTAGTTAATTTACTGTTACAAGTGAAAATGATAGGAGTAATATTATTATATATAAGTTGTGTGAGTGAAATGAAAAAAATAATCCATCCAATTACCAATAGAAACAGAGAAATAAAACACGGAAAGATATTACTACAAATGTGTAGTACTTTTATTGGTTTTGATTGAAATTGCACAAATATGCTTGTCTGTAAATTCAAACGTTCCTTGCATAGAACAAGAGAGGCAAGCCCTTCTCGAGTTCAAATCATCTATTGCACCCGATTCATTCAACAACCTTTCATCATGGAAAGGCACTCGCTATTGTCAATGGGAAGGCATTGGTTGTGACAATGTTACCGGATATGTTGTCAAACTTGATCTCAGGAACGTAGGTGCAGCTGCTACAAATGTGAGCTCATCTTTGTTGCAATTGGAACACTTGACTTATTTGGGCTTGACTGGAAATTATTTCAGTGGGAGTTCAATTCCCATGTTCATTGGTTCCATGGTACGCCTTGAGTATCTCTCTCTCGCTGATGCTGGTTATAGTGGAAGGATTCCCAAAAGTCTCGGTAATCTCAAAAACCTACACTTTCTTGATCTCAGCTCCAATGAATTAATACTAATGAATGATGACATTAATTGGATATCAAAACTCCATTCACTGAAACACCTTGACTTGAGTAGTATTCGCCTCAACGAAACACACAACTTGTTCCAGGTACTCAATACACTTCCTTTCTTGTTTAATCTTTCCTTGAGTTATTGTGGAATTGACAATTCACTCATTCCTCCTTATCCTCTCCAAAACATGACATCTCTTGTCTATCTTGATCTCTCATCCAATAACTTGATTGGTCCAATTCCTGTTGCTTTTAGAAACTTGTCTTCCATTAAATCACTCGATCTTTCTTACAACAATTTCAGTTCTATTCCATCATGGTTCGGTGACTTTCATGAGCTTACCCTTCTTGACCTTAATTCCAATGGGTTTTATGGTCAAATACCTCAAGCTTTCACCAACTTATCATCACTTGTGTACCTTGACCTTTCCATTAACCAGATTGATTCAATTCCATCATTGTCGTTTGGTAACGTAAAAAAGCTTGTGTATCTTGATCTTTCATCAAATAGACTCTATGGTCCAATTTCTGATGCCTTTCAAAACATGCTTTCCATTGAATCCCTCATTCTTTCTGATAATAGTTTGACTTCAATTCCATCATGGCTTGCTAAGTTGAAGAGACTTGTGCACCTTCTTCTTGGGGAAAATCAACTCACTCTTAAAGAATGTTTTCTATCGTCAATCATAACAAACATGTGCCACCTAAAAGAGTTAGATTTATCGCAAAACAGGCTTCAAGGGGAATTAATGGGACACTCTAAATTATCTGGATGCCATACATATGATTTGGAGGTACTGTATTTAGAGGATAATGATATCAATGATCACCTGCCAACTTGGTTCGGGCAACTTGAAAATTTAAAATGCCTTGACTTTCGTTCAAATTTTCTCCACGGACCTATCCCCTTGTCTATAGGAAAGTTGTCAAAGTTGCAAGGGCTAGATATATCCAATAATACTTTGGAAGGGGTCATTCCGAGTAATATTGGACAACTTGTCAATTTAACATACTTAGATCTTTCTTCTAATAGATTTTATGGTTCTATCCCTCAAAGCTTAGGGAACCTTACAAATCTACAATATATTTCTCTTTCGAATAATGCTTTTAATGGTCTAATTCCCGAAAGTATCGGTCAACTTGTCAATTTATTTTATTTATATCTTTCTTCTAATAGATTTTATGGTTCTATTCCTCAAAGTCTAGGGAAACTTGAAAATATTCATTATCTTGATCTTTCAAACAATTCTTTTAATGGACTCATTCCTGAAAGTCTTGGTCAGCTTGTCAATTTGGATTCTTTGGATATTTCTTCAAACAAGTTGGATGGAATAATGGCTATGAAAAATGGATGGCACTTAAATTTAAGGTATTTGAATCTATCCCATAATCAAATCACAGGTTCACTTCCAAAAAAAATTGGCCATATAATGTTATCTTTGAAAAACTTGTTTCTAGGAAATAACCAGTTAAATGGTTCAATACCAATCTCTCTGTGTCAATTGCAACTGAACAACCTTGACCTTTCAAACAACAATTTGTCCGGTGAAATTCCAAATTGTTCGAAGGATAATCAAGAATTGTCTGAAATAAATTTGTCATCAAACAAACTAACTGGAGCATTTCCAAGCTCATTCGGGAATCTTTCGTCGTTGTATTGGTTGCATTTAAACAATAATAGCCTTCAGGGAGAGTTTCCAGTGTCTTTTACAAATTTGATGCAAATGTTGATTTTGGATGTTGGTGAAAATCAACTTTCTGGGAGTATACCATCATCATGGACAAGAAACACCTTTCATTCATTGCAAGTTCTTAGACTGCGACAAAACATGTTGAATGGTAGTATTCCTTCACAACTATGCCAACTCAAATCACTAAAAATTTTGGACCTTTCCAGAAACAATTTGCAAGGTTCAATACCTCGATGCATAGGAAACCTTGAAGGAATGATGTTGAAAAATTCAATATCATCATCATCCCCTAGTTCAATTGCTTATGCTCCTGGATCTGAATGGTCTGATCAAGTTGTGATTGAAGTAGTGAAGGGAACGGAACGTGAGTATACCAAAATCTTAAAACTTGTAGTCAACATGGACTTGTCACAAAACAATTTGGTTGGATCAATTCCTAATGAGATCACCTGTCTCACAGGACTGCATGGTTTGAACTTGTCAAACAATCATTTGAAAGGAGAGATTCTTGAATTGATAGGAGACATGAAATCACTAGAATCCTTAGATATGTCTCATAACCAACTTTCAGGCACAATTCCAAACACCATGTCTGCTTTAACTTCATTGGGTAATTTAAACTTGTCTCACAACAACCTTTCAGGACCAATTCCTAAAGATAACCAGTTTTTAACTTTCAATGATCCTTCAATTTATGCTTACAATCCATACCTTTGTGGATCTCCATTGCCAAATATGTGTCCCGGTGATATTTCACATGGAAATGGAACTTCTACAACCAAAGGCAAAGGTGATGAAGATGGAGATGATGTAGAAAAAGTATGGTTCTACTTTGTGATAGCACTTGGTTTTGCAAGTGGGTTATGGGGAGTTATTGGCACTTTGTGGTTCAAGAAGAATTGGAGACATGCATACTTCAGATGGGTGGAAGATGTTGCTGATCACATTTATGTGGCTGTTGTAGTTAAGGTTGCAAGGTTAAAGAAGAAAATGATGAGAAAGTAGCATGTGCATGGGTGATTTTCTATGTTATGTTTATGTTTCTTGTTTGTTTATTTCTTTTTCCTGAATGTTCCATTTTAGATGGGAATAAGGTTCATACCACTCTTTGTAATTTCTTTCTTGTGATAAATTTTGTCTTTAGTATTGTGTGAAATCCGTTGTTTTCTCTTCATACTGTTGTGTGAGAAACTAAAATAAAGTCGAAAAATGTCGAAAAGTAGGAAGAAAAAAAATGAAGACAATACACATCATTGGATTTTTAAATTCGTTCCCTTAACTTTACATTTCCATGTTTTTCTATGAAGAGAAACTATGCTTAGTTCAAACAAAATTCTTCAAGGTACAAATGCTTAGCTCAAACTAACATTTTTTATTTCTTTGTTGAAATTAATTGGATTCAAAGAAAGTAAAAGAGAACAAAGAGCAACCATAGAAATTACTCGGCCAAGATCTCATAAATGTGGATTCTTCTACTTCTATTTTGTCAATTATGGCACACGCATAAAGCTGTCAAAAATGAGCCGGGCCGATGGGCCGGCCCATTAGCCTACGGATTTGGGCGGGCTGGGCTTTGAAATAGGTGGCCCAAACACGTTCGGGCTTTTTGGCCCAAGCCCATGAGGCCCTTCAAGTGGTTGGGCTGGGCCGGGCTAGCCCAGCGGGCTTTGGGCCGGCCCATTATCCCGATTTTTATATCATTTTTGTAAAAATATTTTCAAAAAATACATAAAAAATTATCATTTAGTTGAAAAAATCTTATAAAAAACATAGTTTAATGTATAAGTTCAATAAAACTGGTTATATTTACATAAAACTTTAGTAAAAACTAATTTAATAATTTTATGAATACATATTTAGTGATGATGTAAAAATTATTTACACTTGCATACAGTTATATCTCAATAAAATTAATAATTATGAAGAAATAATATATCAAAGTCACGTAAAACTGATAGAATAAACCGAAAAAAAATAAAAAATTTGGATTGAAGCGGACCATAAGCCCATCGGGCCGACCCATACTTTTAGAGGGCCGGGCCGAGCTCACCAAATATGGCCCAACAAAAAAATGGGTCGGGCCAGTCTGACCCATGAATAGCGTGAAGCCCACCGGGCTGGGCCGGGCCGGCCCATTTGACAGCTCTAGACGCAGGGGCACCACCCAACCAGTAGGAGGTGAACTCGCAGAATGCACGTATGGAGTGTTTTCCCAACATTTTTGGGCGAACATATAATTTCAGTATGCAAGACTTTTGACTCAACACTTGATAATAATGGTCACTTTTAAATCAAAATACTTGCAATTCTACGTGCATTTCACGTACCTACATTTGATCACAAAAGTTTAACGTAAAAATTCGTTCGAACTCCATTTCTTTTTTCAACAATTACAAACATGAAAAATTATAAAACAATGATATGTTGCTGAAATTTAAAGTTAAGTTGAAAATTCACAAATATGGTCACTTCAGTATACGTGACTATTACAAATATTATTATGTGGCACTAAAAGCACAATCAATTTTCTAATATAACAACAACACTGTCCACAACTTGATAATGTTGAAAATTCAAAAGCTTAAATTATAAAGCTTGACTTATGGTTTACTTCTATATTTCTAGTGTAGAAAGCACTCCATATGATGTGAATGTTTAAGTATATAATTTAATTAAGGACCCGGTCAACTTTTTTTGAATATGATTGGTATATAATATATATGAATTAGCCGAGAAAAAAGCAGTCAAAATGATGGGTTTAGTTTGACTTTGATGCTTCCAGGAAATTGATTTACTTATTATTATAATTACAAGTGAAAATGATGGGTTTATTATTATGTATAAGTTGTGTAAGTGAAATGAAAAGCATCATCCATCCAATTTCCAACAGAAACAGAAAAATAAAACATGCAAAGATATTACAAGTGTGTAGTACTTTTTTTGGTGTTGATTGAAATTGCACAAATATGCTTGTGTGCGAATTCAAACGTCCCTTGCATAGAACAAGAGAGGCAAGCCCTTATCGAGTTCAAATCTTCTATTGCACCAGATTCACCAAACAATCTTTCATCATGGAAAGGCACTCACTGTTGCCAATGGGATGGCATTGGTTGTAACAATGTTACTGGACATGTTGTCATGCTTGATCTCAACAATCCTTGTTACATTTTGGACGATGTTATGCACTGTTGGAAAGTAGTTGCTCAAAATGTAAGCTCATCTTTATTGCAATTGGAACACTTGACTTATTTGGACTTGACTGGAAATGATTACAGTGGGAGTTCAATTCCCATGTTCATCGGTTCTATGGTACGCCTTCAGTATCTCTCTCTCGCTGAAGCTGGTTTTGGTGGGAGGATTCCCAACAGTCTCGGTAATCTCAAAAACCTACACTTTCTTGATCTCAGTTTCAATGAATTAGTACAAATGAATGATGACGTTAATTGGATATCAAAACTCCATTCACTCAAACACCTTGACTTAAGTGGTATTCGCCTCAACGAAACACACAACTTGTTCCAGGTACTCAATACACTTCCTTCCTTGTTTAATCTTTCCATGTATGGCTGTGAAATTGACAATTCACTCATTCCTCCTCATGCCTTCCGAAATATGACATCTCTTGTCTATCTTGATCTCTCATTTAACAATTTGATTGATCCAATTCCTGTTGCTTTTAGAAACTTGTCTTCCATTAAATCACTCTACCTTTCTTACAACAATTTCAGTTCTATTCCATCATGGTTCGGTGACTTTCATGAGCTTACCCTTCTTGACCTCAATTCCAATGGGTTTCATGGTCAAATACCTCATGCTTTCACTAACTTATCATCACTTGTGTACCTTGACCTTTCCATTAACCAGATTGATTCAATTCCATCATTGTCGTTTGGTAGTGTAAAAAAGCTTGTGTATCTTGATCTTTCATCAAATAGACTCTATGGTCCAATTCCTGATGCCTTTCAAAACATGCTTTCCATTGAATCCCTCATTCTTTCTGATAATAGTTTGACTTCAATTCCATCATGGCTTGCTAAGTTGAAGAGACTTGTGCACCTTCTTCTTGGGGAAAATCAACTCACTCTTAAAGAATGTTTTCTATCGTCAATCATAACAAACATGTGCCACCTAAAAGAGTTAGATTTATCGCAAAACAGGCTTCAAGGGGAATTAATGGGACACTCTAAATTATCTGGATGCCATACATATGATTTGGAGGTACTGTATTTAGAGGATAATGATATCAATGATCAACTGCCAACTTGGTTGGGGCAACTTGAAAATTTAAAATACCTTGATTTTAGTTCAAATTTTCTCCATGGACCTATCCCCTCGTCTATAGGAAAGTTGTCAAAGTTGCAATGGCTGGATCTATCCAATAATACTTTGGAAGAGGTTATTCCGAGTAATATTGGACAACTTGTCAATTTAACTAGCTTAGATCTTTCTTCTAATAGATTTTATGGTTCTATCCCTCAAAGCTTAGGGAACCTTACAAATCTACAATATATTTCTCTTTCGAATAATGCTTTTAATGGTCTAATTCCCGAAAGTATCGGTCAACTTGTCAATTTATTTTATTTATATCTTTCTTCTAATAGATTTTATGGTTCTATTCCTCAAAGTCTAGGGAAACTTGAAAATCTACATTATCTTGATCTTTCAAACAATTCTTTTAATGGACTTATTCCTGAAAATCTTGGTCAGCTTGTCAATTTGGATTCTTTGGATATTTCTTCAAACAAGTTGGATGGAATAATGGCTATGAAAAATGGATGGCACTTAAATTTAAGGTATTTGAATCTATCCCATAATCAAATCACAGGTTCACTTCCAAAAAAAATTGGCCATATAATGTTATCTTTGAAAAACTTGTTTCTAGGAAATAACCAGTTAAATGGTTCAATACCAATCTCTCTGTGTCAATTGCAACTGAACAACCTTGACCTTTCAAACAACAATTTGTCCGGTGAAATTCCAAATTGTTCGAAGGATAATCAAGAATTGTCTGAAATAAATTTGTCATCAAACAAACTAACTGGAGCATTTCCAAGCTCATTCGGGAATCTTTCGTCGTTGTATTGGTTGCATTTAAACAATAATAGCCTTCAGGGAGAGTTTCCAGTGTCTTTTACAAATTTGATGCAAATGTTGATTTTGGATGTTGGTGAAAATCAACTTTCTGGGAGTATACCATCATCATGGACAAGAAACACCTTTCATTCATTGCAAGTTCTTAGACTGCGACAAAACATGTTGAATGGTAGTATTCCTTCACAACTATGCCAACTCAAATCATTAAAAAATTTGGACCTTTCTAGAAACAAATTACAAGGTTCCATACCTCCATGCATAGGAAAGCTTGAAGGAATGACATTGGAAAAATCAACATCATCATCAGTTCTCATCAGTTCTCATGCTCCTAACCAATCGTCAAATGGATCAGATTGGTCTCATCAAGTTGTTACAGAAGTAGTGAAAGGAAGGGAACTTGAGTATAAAAAATCTTAAAACTTGTAGTCAACATGGACTTGTCATCAAACAATTTGGTTGGATCCATTCCTATTCGAATCACTTGGCTCACAGGACTGCATGGTTTGAATTTGTCAAACAATCAATTGAAAGGAGAGATTCCTGAATTGATAGGAGACATGAAATCACTAGAATCCTTAGATATGTCTCATAACCAACTTTCAGGCACAATTCCAATTACAATGTCTGCTTTAACTTCATTGGGTCATTTAAACTTGTCTCACAATAATTTTTCAGGACCTATTCCAAAAGATAATCAGTTTTTAACTTTTAATGACCCTTCAATTTATGCTTACAATTCATACCTTTGTGGATCTCCATTGCCAAATATGTGTCCTGGTGATAATTCACATGGAAATGGAGCTTCTACAACCAAAGGTGATGAAGATGGAGATGATGTAGAAAAAGTATGGTTCTACTTTGTGATAGCACTTGGTTTTGCAAGTGGGTTATGGGGAGTTATTGGCACTTTGTGGTTCAAGAAGAATTGGAGACATGCATACTTCAGATGGGTGGAAGATGTTGCTGATCACATTTATGTGGCTGTTGTAGTTAAGGTTGCAAGGTTAAAGAAGAAAATGATGAGAAAGTAGCATGTGCATGGGTGATTTTATATGTTATGTTTTTATTTCTTTCTTTTTCTTAAATGTTCCATTATAGATGGGAATAAGGTTCATAGTTCATACCACTCTTTGTAGTATTTGCTTTCATGTTATCAATGTTGTCTTTAGGTTGACATTATCATCAGAGCTTATTTTAAAACACAAATAAAAATATACTTATTCAATTTATGAAAAATCCAATGCTTTCTAAATGTTAAGCCACACAGTTTGTTAAAATGATGTTACCTGGAGAATTCACTTACTAATCCAATTTTTGTGTAAACCAACCTTTCAAGAAGATCCATAAGGGTAATCTCTCAAATGACTTTAATAGTGGCGGGAGAAGAAGTACCTTAAATAGAATTAGAGAAATATCTAATTTTGTCACTTAAGTTGTATAGGATCATATCAATTTAGCCTTACACGCTATCAATATCATGTATTGATTCATAAAATTGCAAAATATTAGATCAGTCCCTCAGCTCATTGGTGTTTATCGGGACAATAATGACATATAAGTTCATAAACTAGTAAAAAACTCAATTTCCATAAACTAATGGAACCAAAGTACAAAAAGGGTTCTCAAATAACATGATTGCTTGATGACCAATTCATACTAATTGAATATATGCCTGTGATAGGAAGCCTGAACTTGCTCACATTCCTAATTTGTTTTCGCATCTTCTGCTAACCATCAATTCATGAAGTATTGTTGACAGAGTATGAGTTCAAACTTGATCATATACTACATTATCTTTATATAAGTTTGTAAAATCAAACATTGTTCAATAAGAATTAACATTTTTTTTTATTTCTTTCTTGAAATTGGATTCAAAGCTTGTAAAAGAGGACAAAGAGTAACCTTGGAAATTACTCTTGTTAAGATCTCTCATAAACGTGCGCCTCTTCTAGTTCTGTTTTGTCAATCATGGACGGACAGACGCAGGGGCACCACCCGACCAGTAGCCTTGTCTTCCCCTTCTGTAACTGGCAAGTTCAGTTCCATCATCCTCTTCATCTCAGCAGGAACAAATGAGTTCATGTAGAAAAAGAGTTCCAAGAAGGGTTGTATCTTTCATAAAGAGAAGCCCTTTGATGAAGATGATAGCGATGAAGATGATGTACCACACGACTCTGATAAACATTCCCATGATCACAGCGACAATGGATTTCGTTGCAAGAATCACGATGAAACTGGCCCAAGCACTTAGTGTTCTGATTGATAAGAGCGGTGACTACTGAACCACAAATGCCTTATATTTTATTGTGTAAATGTTTCTAGAATTCATTCAACTTTAGTTGATTAGCAAAAGGAATGGTTTAATTTTTGTTGCAAGTATAAAATCACAACATCAGAACTAGAAGAGTGTTTAGTTTAAACTTAGTGTTGATCTCAAGAACTCTATAGTGCTTTGGGTGCATTAGGGAAAGAAAGTGTTTACGTTGATTATTGCTACATGAAATTATAGATCTTTATCTATATCCATCTATACTATTAACAACTAGATAATAACCCGCGCGTTGCGCGGGTGAAATATAATATAAGTATGTACGATGATGCAATTTAGTATGATTTCAAATAAGTTAGAGAAAGTTAATATATTTGATGATATATAAAGGACAGAATATATAAACACATGGAAGCAATAGAGAGTGAAAATATATTTGAATTATTATAAGCTAATATTGCATAAGTATTATGAGAATAAAATACTTCACATTTAGATTACATACATTCAAGGTAAAGCGAAATAAGAATTGATTTTATGGAGAAGGATTTTTTGCTTTTATACTCATCTACAATCACAATTTGCTACTTAAAACGATATAGTTTAATTTGGGCTACCAATATACGTCGACGTCGTAAGATATACTATACTACAATTTCCTTCTAGAATGTAAGGGCTCATAAGGATTATGATTAAATACAAATTAGTAATTATATATGTTATGTCATTTGACAATATTGAGAAGATAATCTTATTGTGAACAATGTAAATTATTATTATACCCTCGAATGTCTTTTAGTAGCTGTCTGTCTCAACTGCAAAATTTAGGCATATGATCAAATAATAAAGTCAACAAAAAATAAGAGTCAAACTAAATTCGGTTTGAGATAAAGATGAAAAATAAATTAGTTCATTACAATGTAAATGAACGAAAGACATGATAAGAGAAAAAAACTGTCAACATAAAAATGTTGAACAAAAGTATTAGTCATACTAAATTTATAATCACAATGCAATTTGTAGTAGAAAGGAGTTTTTCCAATATATCATGGAGACGTAAGGTATATAAACTACATTTCAAAATTACAATACCTGATCAATGGATTTTGGTTGGACAAAATAGTATGTAGCAATTTCTAACTGCTTGTTTCTTTTTGTTTTAGCATTCTCAATTTCTCATGTCTCGTAAAGATGCTTTAACTCCTCTATTAAATTGATTGTGCTACCAATTATTGACACTTGATTCCCTTGTTTTAGAACCACAAATATATTTTAGTATTAACATTTTCATAGAAACCAAGACAAAGATGATGAGCAAAATTTGGAAAATAAATTTATGTCATGTGTTATTTGGCTTTATGATAAGTAAAAATACAAAACCAACCCTTTGATCATACCTTGATTGTTAAACTGTAACTGTGACATAGCTACATACAAACTGGCACCAGGCACTCTTGGTGAATCGATCACCGGCCGCAATATTTGTATTGGAAGGAGTAGTAAAACATAAAAGCTTCGATGAGGAATGCATAAAAGCTCATTTCCCAATTCTTAAGACGATATCGAGCGAGTGTTGAAGAATATCAATCTACAAACTATGTGAATTGAATGTAGGAGTGGAGTATGTTTCTAGACGTGGCTAGAGTGGCTTCACTTTAGGGAAGATTGGTGGTGTGTTTTAGCTAGTGCTTAGTGGTAGGTTATTGCTTTGTGGGTGCGGGGTTGGTTTTCCTCCTGCTTGTTGATCCGAGAGATATAGGCAATTTGCCCATGGTTGAACTTGAATGGCTTGTAAAGAAAATGAAAGAGTTATTATGCCAAAAAAAGTAACGGTAGTAGGAGTAATGTAGAAGAAAATGAATAACAAACAAAAACATAACTGACAAAGAAGGATTGTAAAAGGTGTGGATGTTAAAATAATCCGACAATAAGAATTAAGATGCAATTAATTCTAGAATTTTAATATGCCATGGTGTGGAAATTGGAAATACAATGTGGGAGAGAGAGGTCTAAGAATAAGGTGTACACATCAGATTTTAGTTGATGTGGCAAATTTTAGTATACTTGGATAAAACAAAGTGAAGTGGCAGCACCACAATTTGAGTCTTTGATTTAATAAATTAACTAGCAGTAGACCCGCGCGTTGCGCGGGAGGTTCTAAATTTATTTTAAGTTATTTTGTGGCAAGTTTTAAAATAAGTTTAAATAAGACAGTATAATAAAAGTAATATTATTAATAAAGAAGATCATTCATTTGATCGATACACATGATTGTCACAAAAAAACAAAATATTTAAAAATAAAATTATAAATCAAGGTTGCGGTAAATTAAGAAAAAGAAAAAATAGAAAGGGAAGAGATTCACATAATAGCTAAGTTTTTCCGGCAATTCTTTGAAAATTCGAGTGGTCATAAAAGACATTGCCCTGCGAAGGGACCAACAAACACACTATTCAATGTATACATCACATATTGTGTTCAACTCTTCATAACATATCTCTTTATTGTGCGTAGATTTTTTGAACTTGTAAACTAAAACATTCATAGTAATTTAGTAATTATCATGTCCTTTTGTAAGCTAGAGTTGATATTAATCAGTCATGTGTATACATGAGAGCTTGATAGAATTGATTGTCTCATTTGAGAGGTCGCGGAGGTGGGCTTAGATGATAAGAAACAATGTTATCAACATTACTCCATGTTCCAATCTGAAGGGAGAAAAAATTGATGAGAGTAAATACATGGTAAAAGTTATAATGATAAAACCAACTAACTCTCGACTTTGGAAAACACACCTACACCAAATTTCAGCTTATATAGGGTCGATCTTTTTAGATAATCCAAGCTAATGAGATATCATGGGATGGATAGTAGAAAGCCTACAACATAAATCCCAGAAAAAAATAATCCAAAAACAGATATAAGACTGGATTAAAAAAATCAAATTAAAGAGAATACATAATTTGTGGAGATGGACTTTTTTTTGTCTAAGCTTTTATATAGGATAAACTGTGGATCATATTTTTTGAAAAAATCGTAACTTAGAGTAGTAATCACGTCAATTATAACAGGACGCATATTACGTTGCTCTTCTTATATACTGAAACTTTCAATATAAAAATGGATCAATTTGAAAGAGTCAAGTAGAGACCTTTTGTTTGATACTGAACTTTAAGGTATATTGGATCAACTATTCAAGGAACTTATCTCAATCTCTAAATAAGGGCATTATCTGCAAAAAAAAAAAATTCAAACATAAGGCATTAACATACCAAATAGATGAGACATTAAAATTAACAACTTTCAAAACATAAGCTTCTCTTTATCACCTACTTATTGAGACGGACACTCATAAACACTACATAGGTCATATCTCTATGCAATGTGGACTAAATCCACATCCATCCCTTCACACCCAACACCATGAAGATTTTGGAGGGTGCAACAAAGGCAATGCAATTGCCGCAATTAGGCAGCTAGGGGCAAACCGCAATGAAGGCAGAATTTTGACCAGGTTTCATAATTTATTAATTATGAAAATTTTCACAATTAGTATAATATCTTACAAGGTTAAATATAAAATTTTAGTCTCTACAAAATTACCGACCTTACAAGTGTAGCGCTTATAAAATTTGTGATCATATTTAATCTACACATTTTTCTTTATAAAAACGTGTGCCTTTAATCACTATGTGCAGACTAAAAACTGATAAAGAGTTAGGAAAAAGTTACCAAAAGCAATGACAACTATTTGTACTCTTGTTTTTTGAATGGAAGCCATAAACATAGCATAATATTACATTACATGCCTCTCTATTGTAAGTTTTCTGAGGGCAAAGGCTTCATAATCTAATCTTAGATTAATATGCAAAGTAACCCAGAAGATGTAAAATCAAGTAAGACTAACATGATGAATTTATTACCTACTTTGTATAACTTTAATTTGCACGCAAACCTTCTTCAATTGGCAATCACAATGCTAGCTAGTATTTGCTGCCTTTCCAAATATCCTCTCTATAAAAATCTAGGATGAAAAAAATAAAGTGAATCATAAGGAACATGAATAAAGGGATATATAAACTCATTATCAACAACTGAGTAAGGGAAAAAGTTTTCATCTCCAATAATGGACCACAATAAACACTTGACTGATTGTAAAATACTATTTACATATATAATAATTGACATTAGATTGAGGAAGATTTAACAAAAGAAAGATTGATTACTAAAGCATAAGGGAAACTTACGTCCATATGAGACGGTGTCGAAACCGAAACCCCGACGTTGTTAGGAGTGTGAACAACCGCGAGTCGTGATGCCGACACTGCGGCGGCTGAAAGGGGCAGGTTGTGAGGCAGGGAGGTTGACGGTGGTGGACCAAGACGAACGAAGATCGTGAGACGGGGTAGGTTTGCAAATTGGGAATTAGGGATTAGAAGAGGAGAACAATGAATATGAGATACAATGAATATGAAAGGAAGGCAGCTAGAATGAGAAGTGGCCACATCAGATTTTAGGTAGACGTGGCATTTTGTGAGGATGTGGATGAAAGTGGCCACATGGCAAGAGCATAATTTGGGGTTCAGATTTAATATATTAAAATAGACTAGATGTAAACATGCGCGTCGCGCAGATAGATACTTGTATAATTATTTTGACATCTAAAAATTAGGAAACATTTCAGAAAAATCAGTTTGCCCATCACCAAAATCATTGGGTGTGTTTGAAGTGGTTGGGTGGATTGTAATTTCACCATAAAATATTATATTGTCAATGGTAAGGCAGTAATAAATGACAAACTTAGAGATAAAATATATCATAATTATATTGGTTTGGTGCGATTCTATCTAGTTGAAATTACACTTGAATAATTTAAACAAATCAACTATGTGGTTAGTTTCATCAAGAGCAAGTAAATCTTGTTACGTTTAATCTTTAGATAGAGCATCACTACTTGATGTTTGATGCTAATCACTATATATGTATCTTGTATATTAGTTACCCAACCTTCTTTTGAAAGATTTTCTCTTATATTTTAGGAAGGAGAGTATCTCATATACAAAGTAGAAAATTTGATATTGCCATGCATACATCAACCGCGAGCATAAATATATATCTTTTAATTTGTTATACATACCGAATCTTCGGTCATACTTTCTATTTATATTGGATTTCTATTTGTCTGGTTCAGTGTGATTTTGTTGTACACTATTATTTCTCATTCTGCATGCTTCCTATCAAATAAATTGAAAAAGAAAAATCTCAATTCATTAAGTATCACGTTAATTATAAAACAAAGGGGGTTAGGAGCTGAGTAAAAAATAATTAGTAAAAGAAGCCATAGACATAGTATCTCTATTTGTTGGAAATAGTATGAACTCCATGGGACTGCCACCGTCGCCGAAATGCTAGTTGTTTATCCTTTCATCTCATTGTACCTAGAGTGTGTTGCCTCTTCTGTAGTGTGTTACTGGCCACTCTGTTGGACACACCATGCGGGTGGTAATTGCATTGTTCCCTTTTTGCTTGAACCTTGAGTTATTTATAGGAGGAGTAAATGAGAAAAATACTCTCTAAACATAGCAGGGTAGAATCGGAGTTGATTGAAATATACTATTGGACAAATAAAGTAGAAATTGAGTAATGGTATAATATAACATGATAAACTTAGAGAAGTTAAAAGTAGAATATAATGAGATTTTGTTGATGTATAACATATAACTGATAGAAATAATTAAAATTAACCTTTTGATCAATAAGTTCGCCAAGTAAGAGTGACTTGACTGACGATGAAACACAAATTTGATACCTCTCTTTGTCCAGCCTCACATGGCAAGAAGTCCCTACAGATTAGTTTCTTCACGTTAGAGATTTTGTGAAGGATTCCATATAGTTGTTGGTTGTATTGAAAAGAGAAAATATGTTTGCTACTTTCATTTTTTTTTTGAGGTGATTTTTTCTATGTAAATGAACCGAAACATGAGTTTATGGAGAGATAAAGCCATAAAGGAGAGTTATAATGTGTTGGACACATTTATTTAGAGATAAAGGACCATTAATGATTAATAAAATTTCATAACGGTAGGGAAATGAAAAGAAACATAGAAGAATGAGAGAATAGTAGAGTGCATGGAGGTGTTTCTTTGTTTAGAAGAGTGCCACATCAGAATTTATGCGATGTGTCCAAATTGAAATTACATGGCGTATAAAATAATGAGTTGTCAATGTAATAATTTGAGTCTCAGATTTAATAGATTAAAATAGAAATAGATTGAGAATAATCTTAATACAAATTTCTCAGAGTCACCCATGAGAGCATGCACATCTTTGTATAAGCCGTAGCTTCTCTTCTCCTACAAGTTAGCTAATGCCAAAATGTTTTTAATTGAAATATTTTTTTTAGTTAATATATATGATATTGATACGAAATTTTCACCTGTGGGGCACATAAGGTGAGTTCTCCCTCTTCCAACCAATATTTTTTTATACATATGAATTAGAAATCGAACCTCTGATTACATATTTAAGGAGCCTAAAATCCTTACCACTTGGACCAATTCATTGATATTTGAAACTTTTTTTATAAATAAAAAATAATAATATTGTTGGTATTATTATTTATAGTGGATTATACTTTGTAACTTGCAATAATATTAGGACCACTATTTAAAATTTAGAAAACAAAGATAGCTGAAAGGCTATGACCGCCATCATGGGATTGAAATAATTCTTGGATCAAGTCCTTTCTATTTTGCTTTCACCACTGATACATATAAGGGATTGAAATTACTGCTAATACATTACTTCAATCCCAAATAATATTTCTTTTTGCTATTCAACTCTGCATTAGGAGCTAGGTGAACTCGCAGGTAGGGCGGGTTATGCACGTATGGAGTGTTTTTCAAACATTTATTTGGGCAACATATTGTGATAAAGAGTCAGTGTTATAAGCTATTCAGGCATGTCTAGAATCTTGATGGAATAGGGGTGGAAATTCTAGAGAAAAGAAAATGAAATTGGAACTTGGAAGGAAAATACAGATTTTTAAAAGGAAGCTGATGAAACTTCAATTTAAAAAAAAATAAATGGACCAAAAATATATTTAGGAAAGAAAAAGACGCAACTTACCGTGTATTTCATTTATCTAAAATGGACTATAAAAAAGTTTAATGTGGAAATTTCATCACCTCACATATGACTTGACTGTTACAAAAGTTATTGCGTGACAAAAATCACAACTAATTTTCTGATAAAAACAATTTTATTTGTGTCCACAATTTGTTAAGCGTAGAAAATTTAAACACTTGCTTGACTGGATGTTTACTTTTGTCTTTAATTATAAGATTAGTTTACAAAACACATATATTAAGAAAGTTGAATTTAATATTAAATTGGTTGATAATTGATAATGCTTTTATAATTTTGTCCTTTTTTAGTTAGTGTATTTATTAAAATTGTAGAAAAAAATTCACTTTAATTAGGAGTATGTTGTGGTAAAGAAATATTTAATACTCTTAAAAAAATTAAAAAGAGTCTTATAAAAAAGGACAATTTTTTTTTTTTAAACTGAACGGAGGATCGGAGTAATATATATATATATGCGTTCAAAAAAAAAAAAAAATTAAGTCTATCCTATGGGTTTAGGGTGACCCAAACGAGTTTGCATATTTTTAGCTCTATGCACATTATGTTATCAATTTAACTAGTTATGTGAAATTTTTATTTGTGCTCTTGTAAATTAGCAAGGTTTTAGCAATTTGCTTGTTGATTATGATTATTTTATGAGTATTCTCAGTAATTGTCGGATAATTTTAGCAATGCTTTAGTAAAAATGATTAGTTTACATGGTTTAAATTTAAACAATTGTTTATGATTTTCAGTTTTTGAACTACTAATTTCAGTATGCAAGACCTTTGATTCAACATTGATAATAATGGTCACTTTTAAATAAAAAAATTGCAATTCTACGTGCATTTCATGTACTTACTTGATCACAAAAGTTTAACGTAGAAATGAAATTCATTCGAACCCCATTTCTTTTTTCAACAATTACAAAAATGAAAAATTAAAAAACAATAATATATTGCTGAAATTTAAAGTTGAGTTTAAAATCAACAAATATGGTCACTTCAGTATACGTGACTATTACAAAAATTATTGTGTGGCACTAAAAATGCAACTAATTTTCTAATATAACAACAGTGTCCACAACTTGATAATGTTGAAAATTTAAAGGCTTAAATTTTAAAGCTTGACTTATCGTTTATTTCTATAGTTCTAGTGTAGAAAGTACTCCATATGATGTGAATGTAATCCAATTAAGGACCCGATCAACATTTTTGGAATAGGATTGGTAATTTGGTATATGTGAATAATTAGCAGAGAAAAAAACAATCAGACTCGAGAGATGAAAACGTGATATCAAATGAGACAAAATGATGATGGGTTTGGTTTGAGTTTGATGATGCTTCGAGGAAGTTGATTTACTTGTTACTCGCTCCGTCTCAAAAAATTGATTTAGTTGACAATTTCACACATTTAAAAAAAAATATAAGTGTAAGAGATATTATTATTTTTACTTAAATACCCTTTTTTAATTGGTAGTAGAATTTGAAAGTCTAAAAAGTAACTAATTACTGCACTATAGAAATAATACGGGGTAAGTTAATTATAGGACCCGTTTGTTACAGATTAAAATATAAGTGATTTTAACAATAAATAATTTAGAGATTATTTTTTAGAGATTTTACAAATTATCATAAGCTATTTTGTGTTTGTTTACCATTATAAAAATTACTTTTTATATAAAAATAATTTTTACTTGTTTGGATGCAACCATATAAAAGTGATTTTGCATCACAAAATTACCGTAAAGTAAAATTATCAAAATATAATATAACATATAAAATAAATATATGAAAAATACCCAAGTTCTTGTTTTTCATTATGGTCGTATGACTTTATTTATATAGCTACAAATAAAACAAATTTTTAAATCTTATTTTCTAAAAATAACAAACTAATCTTATAAATTCTAAAGAAGATATTATTGGAATATTAGAATAATATTAAAGATATTTTTGTCTGAAAATTTTGACACTTATTTTCTCTCTCCTCTAAAAAAATTCTATAAAAAAAAGCTACTAATATCAGTTTCAGATTTTTAGCAGTTTTTAGATTATTTTTAAAAACTATAACAAACGGATGATATTTTTTTTAAAAGTGATTATTTTAAAAAAATAAGTGATTATTTTCTAAAACAAAACTATAACAAACGGACACATAAATAGTAATGATCAATTAATTTGGGAGAAATAATTTTGACAAGTAAGTTAGTTATTCTGAGATGGAGGAAATGTTATTATTACAAGTGAAAATGATGGCGTATTATTATTATTATTATTATTATATATAAGTTGTGTGGTGAAATGAAAAGCATCATTCATCCAATTTCCAATAGAAAGAGAGAAATAAAACATGGAAAGATATTATTACAAATGTGTAGTACTTTTATTGGTGTTGATTGAAATTACACAAGTATGCTTGTGTGCAAATTCAAATATTGTCCCTTGCATTGAACAAGAGAGGCAAGCCCTTCTCGATTTCAAAGCATCCATTGCACGAGATCCATCAAACAGACTTTCATCATGGAAAGGCACTCACTGTTGCCAATGGGAAGGCATTGGTTGTGACAATGTTACTGGACATGTTGTCAAACTTGATCTCACGAATCCTTGTTACAACCCACGATATGACTTTGAAATGGGCTGTGACAGTTTTAAACATCAAGTAGTTGCTCAAAATGTGAGCTCATCTTTGTTGCAATTGGAACACTTGACTTATTTGGACTTTACTGGAAATGATTTCAGTTGGAGTACAATTCCCATGTTCATCAGTTCCATGGTACACCTTCAGTATCTCTCTCTCTCTGGAGCTAGTTTTAGTGGGAGGATTCCCAACAGTCTCGGCAATCTCAAGAAACTACACTTTCTTGATCTCAGCTTCAATTATTTCAGTTCCTTACAAATGAGTGATGACACCAATTGGATATCTAAACTTCATTCACTCAAACACCTTGACTTGAGTTTTGTTCGCCTCAATGAAACACACAACTTATTCCAGGTACTCAATACACTTCCTTCTTTGTTTTATCTTTCCTTGCCTGGCTGTGGACTTGACAATTCACTCATTCCTCCGTATGCTTTACAAAACATGACATCTCTTGTCTATCTTGATCTCTCATCCAATAACTTGATCGGTCCAATCCCTGTTGCTTTTAGAAACTTGTCTTCCATTAAATCACTCTCCCTTAGCAGAAACAATTTCAGTTCTATTCCATCATGGTTCAGTGACTTTCATGAACTTACCTTTCTTTACCTTTCTTCCAATGGGTTTCATGGTCAAATGCCAACTTGGTTGGGGCAACTTGAAAATTTAAAATACCTTTATTTTAGTTCAAATTTTCTTCACGGACCTATCCCCTTGTCTATAGGAAAGTTGTCAAAGTTGCAAGAGCTAGATCTATCCAATAATGCTTTGGACGGGGTACTTTCGAGTAATATTGGACAACTTGTCAATTTAACTAACTTAGATCTTTCTTCTAATAGATTTTATGGTTCTATTCCTCAAAGTCTTGGGAAACTTGCAAATCTAAATCATCTTGATATTTCAAACAATGCTTTTAATGGATCCATTCCCGAAAGTCTTGGTCAGCTCGTCAATTTGGAATATTTGGATATTTCTTCAAACAAGTTGGATGGAATAATGTCTATGGAAAATGGATGGCCTTTAAACTTAAGGTATTTGAATCTCTCCCATAATCAAATCACCGGATCACTTCCGAAAAATATTGGCCATATAATGATGTCTTTGGAAAACTTGTTTCTTGGAAATAACCACTTAAATGGTTCAATACCAATCTCTTTGTGTCAATGTCAACTGAGCATCCTTGACCTTTCAAACAACAATTTATCCGGTGAAATTCCAAATTGTTGGAAGGATAATCAAGAATGGTCTGAGATAAAGTTGTCATCCAATAAACTAACTGGGGCATTTCCAAGCTCATTCGGGAATCTTTCCTCGTTGCTTTGGTTGCATTTGAATAATAACAGCCTTCAAGGAGAGTTTCCAATGTCTTTTAGAAATTTGAAGCAGTTGTTGATTTTGGATGTTGGTGAAAATCAACTTTCTGGGAGTATACCATCATCGTGGACATTAGGCGCCTTCCCTCTACTGCAAGTTCTTAGATTGCGACAAAACATGTTGAATGATAGTATTCCTTCACAACTATGCCAACTCAAATCACTACAAATTTTGGACCTTTCCATGAACAAATTACAAGGTTCAATACCTCGATGCATAGGAAACCTTGAAGGAATGACATTGAAAAAATCAACATCACCGTCAGTTCTAACCGAAGAAGCGTCAGCAGTGCCATCACCGCCTGCGCAATCTCCTGGATCAGATTGGTCAGATCAAGTTGTCACAGAAGTCGTGAAAGGCAAGGAACGTGAGTATACCAAAATCTTAGAGCTTGTAGTCAACATGGATTTGTCAGAAAACAATTTGGTTGGATCCATTCCTAATGAGATCACAAAGCTCACAGGATTGCATGGTTTGAACTTCTCAAATAATCGATTGAAAGGAGAGATTCCCCAATCGATAGGAGACATGAAATCACTAGAATCCTTAGATATGTCTCATAACCAACTTTTGGGCACAATTCCAAACACCATGTCTGCTTTATTTTCATTGGGTCATTTAAACTTGTCTCACAACAACCTTTCAGGACCAATTCCCAAAGATAACCAGTTTGCAACATTTAATGACCCCTCTAGTTATGCTTACAACCCATATCTTTGTGGATCTCCACTCCCAAATATGTGTCCTGGTGATATTTCACATGGAAATGGAACTTCTACAGCCAAAGGTGATGAAGATGGAGATGGTGTAGAAAAAGTATGGTTCTACTTTGTGATAGCACTCGGTTTTGCAAGTGGGTTATGGGGAGTTATTGGTACTTTATGGTTGAAGAAGAATTGGAGACATGCATACTTCAGATGGGTGGAAGCTGTTGCTGAAGACATTTATGTGGCTGTTGTAATTAAGGTGGCAAAGATAAAGAAGAAAATGACGAGAAAGTACCATGTCCAAGGGTGATTATATGTTTGTGTTTATGTTTCTTGTTTGTTTCTTTTTCCTAAATGTTCCAGTTTAGATTAGAAGGGAATAATGTTCATACAACTATTTGTAATATTTGCTTTCTTGTGATCAATTATGTCTTTAGTTGACAACATATGATGTTGATTTTGTCTATGATTGTGTTCATCATCCATTATTTTCCCAAATATTGTCAGGTCACTAAGCTCATCTTTGTTGTCTCCATCCCATATTCAACTCATCTCGTGTGTCATCTTTGTAACAACCATACCACAATTTTTTACAGGCTACTTGAGTTAAGTACTGTGATTAATTGGGTTTCTATTTCATTTTTAAGATAAATTAGATATATTATTAGATCTATATAACATGTGAATTTTTGTTTATATATCAAAAAATATTATGACTATATGAGCTAAATCGTAATTTAAATTTTTGAAGAGATAAAACCTAAAGACTGTTTTTTACATTGATCAAAACTAATTTGCCTTCATTAGAAGACATTGTTTTTTAGGCTCAATAATAGTAGTAATTCGTTTTTGTAGCTGATTTTGCTTTTGTATAATATTCATCATGCATTTGACTGAAATGTGATAGGAAGCTTGAACTTGTTCACATTCATAATTTATTTTTGCATCATCTGTTATCCATCCATTCATGAAGTATGGTTGACAGAGTATGAGTTCAAACTTGATCTTACTATCTTTATATAAGTTTGTCAAACCATACATTGTTCATAAAGAACATAGAGCAACCTTGGAAATTAATCTTGTTAAGATCTCATAAACGCGCGATCTCTTCTAGTTCTGTTTTGTCAATCATGGACAGACGCAGGCGCACCACCCGACCAGTAGCTTGGTCTTCCCCTTCTGTAACTGGCACCACCACCATAACAATTGAAATCTCAGTTCCATCACCCACTTCATCTCAGCAGGAACAATCGCAAGTAGAGGAAGGTGTCTTGGAAAAACGGCACTGTGGACAACGAGTTCATGCAGAAAAAGAGTTCCAAAAAGTGTTGTATCTTTCATAAAGAGAAGCCCTTTGATGAAGATGATAGCGATGAAGATGATGTACAACACAACTCTGATAAACATTCCCATGATCACAAGAATCACGATGAAGCTGGCCCAAGCAGTTAGTGTTCTGATTTTGTTCTGATTTTATTGTGTAAATGTTTCTAGAATTCATTCAACTTTAGTTGATTAGCAAAAGGGATTATTTAATTTTTGTTGCAAGTATGAAATGACAACATCAGAACTAGAGGAGTGTTTAGTTTAAACTTAGTGTTGATCTCAAAACTATAGTGCTTTGGGTCTACCTGGTATTAGAAAAAAATGTGTTTACGCTGTTTATTGCCATGAGAAATACTAGTAATAGATTATCTATATCTATCTATACTATTAACATATTGTGATAAAGAGTCTGTGCTTCAAGCTATTCAGCCAAGTCTTGATGGAAAAGGGTGGAAATTCTAGAGAAAAGAAAATGAAATTGGAACTTGGAAGGAAAAAACAGATTCCTAAAAGGAGGCTGAAACTTCAATTTTTAAAAAATAAATCGACCAAAAACATATTTAGAAAAGATAAAGAAAAGTTTGTGCATGGGGCCCCTTGATTCAACATTTGATAATATTGGTAGTCTTAAAATCCAAAAAATGGATCTCAATTATTTTGAAGGAATTAGTATCTGCAGTTATTGTGTGACACTAAAATAACAACTAATTTTTTGATAAAAAAATGATTTTATTTGTGTCCATAAATTGATAAGTGTAGAAAAACTTAAACGCTTAAACTTTAATGTTTGGCTTGACTTTTACTTCTTTTTTTGGTCGAGACCGGAGTATCCACTGCCGAACACAATGACTATTCCCTCGCTAGATTGGAGGCACCTCGATGGCTGGGATAACTGGTCCAAAGATTTAAAGCTGCTCTATACCCAAGGTGAAAATCAAACCCTCGACCCTTAATTAAGGAAGGATGAACCTCAACCGCTCAACCACACCCTTTGGGTTACTTGACTTTTACTTCTAATCTACTCATCTATTTTTAAATATAAACATTAAATATATGTCTATTTTAAACTATTAGATATATTTATTTATTTTTTCTAAATAAATCCCTAACTAACTATAACTCATATTTTAAAATATTTCTTTCCAATATGTACCAAAAAAAAACTCATATTTTTAAAATATGGAAAGTCAAGATTAAGTTTGTCATTTTATTTGTACTCTTGTAAATTAGCAAGCTTTGAGCAATTTGTTTGTTTATTATGATTATTTTATGAGTTTTCTCAATAAATGTCGGATAATTTTGCAATGGTTTAGTAAAACGATTAGTTTACATGGTTTAAATTTAAAGAATTGTTTATCTTTTTCAGTTTTTGACCTACTTCTAATTTCAGTATGCAATACCTTTGACTCAACACTTTGATCACAAAAGTTTAATGTAGAAATTCATTCGAACCCCATTTCTTTTTTCAACAATTACAAAAAATTATAAATTAAAAAATAATAATATGTTGCTGGAATTTAAAGTTGAGTTTAAAATCCACAAAAATTGCCACTTCAGTATACTATTACAAAAATTATTGGGTGGCACTAAATTCAAAGGCTTAAATTTTAAAGCTTGACTTATGGTTTACTTCTATAACAACATTGTCCACAACTTGATAATATTAAAAATTCAAAGGCTTAAATTTTCTAATATAACAACAGTGTCCACAACTTGATAATGTTGAAAGTTCAAAGGCTTAAATTTTAGAGCTTGACTTATGGTTTACTTCTATAGTTCTAGTGCATGTTTATGTAATTTAATGGGTTAATACTCCCGGTAAAATATGCAAGTTTTGCAATAAACGCTTGTAATTTTTTTTTTAAGAATCCCTGTAATGTTTTATAAGAGTATTGCAAAATTTGCATATTTTACGGGTATTGGCCTATTTACCCTAATTTAATTAAGGATCCGATCAACATTTTTTGAATACGATTGGTATATATGAAATTAGCAGAGAAAAAAGCAGTCAAAATGATGGGTTCAGTTTGATGCTTCCTGTTAGTTGATTTACTGTTACAAGTGAAAATGATAGGAGTAATATTATTATATATAAGTTGTGTGAGTGAAATGAAAAGCATCATCCATCCAATTTCCAATAGAAAGAGAGAAATAAAACATGGAAAGATATTACTACAAATTTGTAGTAGTACTTTTATTGGTTTTGATTGAAATTGCACAAATATGCTTGTCTGTAAATTCATACGTCCCCTGCATAGAACAAGAGAGGCAAGCCCTTCTCGAGTTCAAATCATCTATTGCACCCGATTCATTCAACAATCTTTCATCATGGAAAGGCACTCGCTATTGTCAATGGGAAGGCATTGGTTGTGACAATGTTACTGGACATGTTGTCAAACTTGATCTCAGGAATGTAGGTGCAGCTGCTACAAATGTGAGCTCATCTTTGTTGCAATTGGAACACTTGACTTATTTGGGCTTGACTGGAAATTATTTCAGTGGGAGTTCAATTCCCATGTTCATCGGTTCCATGGTACGCCTTGAGTATCTCTCTCTCGCTGATGCTGGTTATAGTGGAAGGATTCCCAAAAGTCTCGGTAATCTCAAAAACCTACACTTTCTTGATCTCAGCTTCAATGAATTAATACTAATGAATGATGACATGAATTGGATATCAAAACTCCATTCACTGAAACACCTTGACTTGAGTGGTATTCGCCTCAACGAAACACACAACTTGTTCCAGGTACTCAATACACTTCCTTCCTTGTTTAATCTTTCCTTGAGTTATTGTGGAATTGACAATTCACTCATTCCTCCTTATGCTCTCCAAAACATGACATCTCTTGTCTATCTTGATCTCTCATCCAATAACTTGATTGGTCCAATTCCTGTTGCTTTTAGAAACTTGTCTTCCATTAAATCACTCTACCTTTCTTACAACAATTTCAGTTCTATTCCATCATGGTTCGGTGACTTTCATGAGCTTACCCTTCTTGACCTTAATTCCAATGGGTTTTATGGTCAAATACCTCAAGCTTTCACCAACTTATCATCACTTGTGTACCTTGACCTTTCCATTAACCAGATTGATTCAATTCCATCATTGTCGTTTGGTAACGTAAAAAAGCTTGTGTATCTTGATCTTTCATCAAATAGACTCTATGGTTCAATTCCTGATGCCTTTCAAAACATGCTTTCCATTGAATCCCTCATTCTTTCTGATAATAGTTTGACTTCAATTCCATCATGGCTTGCTAAGTTGAAGAGACTTGTGCACCTTCTTCTTGGGGAAAATCAACTCACTCTTAAAGAATGTTTTCTATCGTCAATCATAACAAACATGTGCCACCTAAAAGAGTTAGATTTATCGCAAAACAAGCTTCAAGGGGAATTAATGGGACACTCTAAATTATCTGGATGCAATACATATGATTTGGAGGTACTGTATTTAGAGGATAATGATATCAATGATCACTTGCCAACTTGGTTCGGGCAACTTGAAAATTTAAAATGCCTTGACTTTCGTTCAAATTTTCTCCACGGACCTATCCCCTTGTCTATAGGAAAGTTGTCAAAGTTGCAAGGGCTAGATCTATCCAATAATACTTTGGAAGGGGTCATTCCGAGTAATATTGGACAACTTGTCAAATTAACTAGCTTAGATCTTTCTTCTAATAGATTTTATGGTTCTATCCCTCAAAGCTTAGGGAACCTTACAAATCTACAATATATTTCTCTTTCGAATAATGCTTTTAATGGTCTAATTCCCGAAAGTATCGGTCAACTTGTCAATTTATTTTATTTATATCTTTCTTCTAATAGATTTTATGGTTCTATTCCTCAAAGTCTAGGGAAACTTGAAAATCTATATTATCTTGATCTTTCAAACAATTCTTTTAATGGACTCATTCCTGAAAGTCTTGGTCAGCTTGTCAATTTGGATTCTTTGGATATTTCATCAAACAAGTTGGTTGGAATAATGGCTATGAAAAATGGATGGCACTTAAATTTAAGGTATTTGAATCTATCCCATAATCAAATCACAGGTTCACTTCCAAAAAAAATTGGTCGTATAATGTTATCTTTGAAAAACTTGTTTCTTGGAAATAACCAATTAAATGGTTCAATACCAATCTCTCTGTGTGAATTGCAACTGAAAAACCTTGACCTTTCAAACAACAATTTGTCCGGTGCAATTCCAAATTGTTGGAAGGATAATCAAGAATTGTCTGAAATAAATTTGTCATCGAACAAACTAACTGGAGCATTTCCAAGCTCATTCGGGAATCTTTCATCGTTGTATTGGTTGCATTTAAACAATAATAGCCTTCAAGGAGAGTTTCCAGTGTCTTTTACAAATTTGATGCAAATGTTGATTTTGGATGTTGGTGAAAATCAACTTTCTGGAAGTATACCATCATCATGGACAAGAAATACCTTTCATTCATTGCAAGTTCTTAGACTGCGACAAAACATGTTGAATGGTAGTATTCCTTCACAATTATGCCAACTCAAATCATTAAAAATTTTGGACCTTTCTAGAAACAAATTACAAGGTTCCATACCTCGATGCATAGAAAACCTTGAAGGAATGACATTGGAAAAATCAACATCATCATCAGTTCTCATCAGTTCTCGTGCTCCTAACCGATCGTCAAATGGATCAGATTGGTCTCATCAAGTTGTTACAGAAGTAGTGAAAGGAAGGGAACTTGAGTATAAAAAAATCTTAAAACTTGTAGTCAACATGGACTTGTCAGCAAACAATTTGGTTGGAACCATTCCTATTGGAATCACTTGGCTCACAGGACTGCATGGTTTGAATTTGTCAAACAATCAATTGAAAGGAGAGATTCCTGAATTGATAGGAGACATGAAATCACTAGAATCCTTAGATATGTCTCATAACCAACTTTCAGGCACAATTCCAAACACCATGTCTTCTTTAACTTACTTGGGTCATTTAAACTTGTCTCACAACAACCTTTCAGGTCCAATTCCCAAAGATAACCAGTTTTTAACTTTCAATGACCCTTCAATTTATGCTTACAATTCATACCTTTGTGGATCTCCACTGCCAAATATGTGTCCGGGTGATATCTCACATGGAAACGGAACTTCTACAACCAAAGGTGGCGAAGATGGAGATGAGGTAGAAAAAGTATGGTTCTACTTTGTGATAGCACTCGGTTTTGCAACTGGCTTGTGGGGAGTTATTGGCACTTTATGGTTGAAGAAGAATTGGAGACATGCTTATTTCAGATGGGTGGAAGATGTTGCTGATGACATTTATGTGGCTGTTGTAATTAAAATGGCAAAGATAAACAAGAAAATGATGAGAAACCATGTCCACGAGTGATTGTATGTATGTTATGTTTCTTGTTTTTTTTTTTTCCTAAACGTTCCATTTTAGATGGGAAGAATAAGGTTCATACCACTCTTTGTTTTGTATTTTCTTTCTTGTTATAAGTTTTGTCTTTAGTTGACAACATGGAGCATGGATTTTATATATGATGTTTTCCCTTCATACTGTTGTTAGTCATTAAGCTCATATTTGTTGTCTGAATCGCATATTCAACTCTTGTGTCATCATATTCACAGCCAAACCACGATTACAATTACAAATAAACATTTTTGGGGACCAAAACCATAAATAAATTTTTTACATGTTACTTTATTTTATCTTGACTACAAAACTGTCCCTTATCATATACATATATTTAATGGAACACAAAAGACTAACTGATAAGTGGTTGACTCTAAAATGTACCACAAAAGACTAACGGCCAAGTGGTTGACTCTAAAATTTACCACAAAAAACTAACGGCTAAGTGGTTGACTCTAACATGTACCACAAAAGACTAACGACACTCACACCAGTTTTACTTTCTTCATCAATTTGATTCATTTAAATGTTGAATTCATTAGGCACATGAATCTCTTCAATTCCTGAGAGAACTCGGGTTTGATTCCTGAGTGGAACAATTTCTTGCTTAGACATTACTTACCTCGCTGCCGAACACTTGACTATTAAATCCCCTTTCGCTAAGAACCAAAAAGATGATTGCCTTCATATTTGGTTTTAGTTTGATGCTTCCAGGAAGTTGCCTTACTTGTTACAAGTCAAAGTGCTCGGTGTATTATATATATATATATATATATATATATATATATATATATATATAAGTTGTATGAATGAAATGAAAGTGCCATCATCCAATTCCAAAAGAAACAGAATCAAAACATGGGAAGATATTACAAATGTGTAGTACTTCTGGTGTTGATTGAAATTGCACAAATATGCTTGTGTGCAAATTCAAACTTCCCCTGCATAGAAAAAGAGAGGCAAGCCCTTCTCAATTTCAAAGCATCTATTGCACAAGATTCACCAAACAGTCTTTCATCATGGAAAGGCACTTATTGTTGCCAATGGAAAGGCATTAGTTGTGACAATGTCACCGGACATGTTGTCAAGCTTGATCTCATGACTCCTTGTAACCTACCATATCGGCCGCAACAAGGAGAATTTCTGGATTACTCATTGTACAACAGTTTTGAAACTAGTACGGACTGTCTCCCAGTAATTGCTCCAAATATCAACTCATCTTTGTTGCAATTAGAACACTTGACTTATTTGGACTTGACTGGAAATGATTTCAGTGGAAGTCAAATTCCTATGTTCTTGGGTTCTATGGGACGCCTCGAGTATATATCTCTCTCTGCAGCTGGTTTTAGCGGCAGGATTCCCAACAGTCTCGGAAATCTCAAGAAATTACACTTTCTTGATCTCAGTTTCAATAACTATTTCAGTTCTTTACAAATGAGTGATGACAACAATTGGATCTCTAAACTTCGTTCACTCAAGCATCTTGACTTGAGTTATGTTCGCCTCAGCAACACACACAACTTGTTCCAGGTACTCAATACACTTCCTTCCTTGTTGCATCTTTCTTTGTATGGGTGTGGAATTGGCAATTCAATCATTCCTCCTTATGCTCTCAAAAACATGACATCTCTTGTCTATCTTGATCTCTCATCAAATGAGCTTCATGGTGCAATTCCTCAGGCTTTTCGAAACATGACTTCCATTGAATCCCTTTACCTTTATGACAACAATTTCACTTCTATTCCGCCATGGTTCAATGACTTTGAAAAACTTACCCTTCTTGATCTTTCTTCCAATGGGATTCAGGGTCCAATTCCTGAGAGTTTTCGAAACATGACTTTTATTGAATCCCTCATGCTTTCTGCAAATAATTTAACTTCAATTCCATCATGGCTTGCTGAGTTGAATAAACTTGTGTACCTTAATCTTATGGAGAATCAACTCACTCTTAAAGAATGTTTTCTATCATCAATCATAACAAACATGTGCCACCTAAAACAATTAGATTTATCAAGAAACAAGCTTCAAGGAGAATTAATGGGACACTCTAAATTATATGGATGCAATACATATGATTTGGAGGTACTTAATTTAGAGGATAATGATATCAATGATCACCTGCCAACTTGGTTGGAGCAACTTGAAAATCTAAAGTACCTTTATTTTGGTTCGAATTTTCTCCATGGACCTATCCCATTATCTATTGGAAAGTTGTCAAAGTTGCAAGAGCTACATCTATACAATAATGCATTGGAAGGGGTACTTTCGAGTAATATTGGACAACTTGTCAATTTAACATACTTAGATATTTCTTCTAATAAATTTTACGGCTCTATTCCTCAAACAATAGGGAAACTTTCAAATCTAGGGTATCTTGATATTTCAAACAATTTTATTGATGGACTCATTCCTGAAAGTCTTGGTCAACTTGTCAATTTGTATTATTTAGATATTTCTTCAAACAAGTTGAATAGAATAATGTCTATGAATAAAAGATGGCCTTCAATTATGCCCTATTTAAATTTGAATCATTTGAATCTCTCCCATAATCAAATTACTGATTCACTTCCAAAAAACATTGTTCATATAATGCCCTCTCTGAAGAACTTGTTTCTAGGGAATAACCACTTAAATGGTTCAATACCTATCTCTTTGTGCCAATATCAACTAAACATCCTTGACCTTTCAAAGAACAACTTATCCGGCAAAATTCCAAATTGTTGGAAGAATAATCAAACGTTGTATGAGATAAACTTGTCATCCAACAAACTAACTGGACCATTTCCAAGCACATTCAGAAATCTTTCTTCATTGTATTGGTTACACTTGAATAATAATTTTCTTCGAGGAGAGATTCCCGTGTCTTTTACAAATTTGAATAAATTATTGATTTTGGATCTTGGTGAGAATAAACTTTCTGGGAGTATACCATCATCATGGACAACAAACACATTCCCTTCACTACAAGTTCTTAGACTACGACAAAACTTGTTGAGTGGTAGTATTCCTTCACAACTATGCCAATTCAAATCACTAAAGTTTTTGGACCTTTCCAAAAACAAATTACAAGGTTCAATACCTCGATGCATAGGAAACCTTGAAGGAATGAAATTAGAAAAATCAACATCATCATCGGTTCACATGCAATCATATAAGTTTATAGCCGAGGCTCATCAAATATGGTTAAATGAGTTCCTTACTGATGTCAATGTAGAACATTCTAATGGTAGTGACTCTGATTGGTCTAATCAAGATGTCACGGAAGTGGTGAAAGGGAGGGAACTTAATTATACCAAAATCTTAAAACTTGTAGTCAACATGGACTTGTCAGAAAACAATTTGGTTGGATTCATTCCTATTGAAATCACTTGGCTCACAGGACTACATGGCTTGAACTTGGCAAAAAATCAATTGAAAGGAGAGATTCCTCGACCAATGGAAGACATGAAATCACTAGAATCCTTGGACATGTCTCATAACCAACTTTCAGGCACAATTCCAAACACCATGTCTGCTTTAACTTCATTGAGTCATTTAAACTTGTCTCGCAATAACTTTTCAGGACCAATTCCCAAAGATTACCAGTTTTCAACATTTAATGACCCCTCTAGTTATGCTTACAACCCATACCTTTGTGGATCTCCACTGCCAAATATGTGTCCTGGTGATATTTCACATGGAAATGGAACTTCTACAACCAAAGGCAAAGGTGATGAAGATGGAGATGGTGTAGAAAAAGTATGGTTCTACTTTGTGATAGCACTCGGTTTTGCAAGTGGGTTATGGGGAGTTATTGGCACTTTGTGGTTCAAGAAGAATTGGAGACATGCATACTTCAGATGGGTGGAAGATGTTGCTGATGACATTTATGTGGCTGTTGTAATTAAAATGGCAAAGATAAACAAGAAAATGATGAGAAACCATGTTCACGAGTGATTGTATATATGTTATGTTTCCAGTTTGTTTGTTTGTATATTTCTTTTTCCTAAACGTTCCATTTTAGATGGGAATAAGGTTCATACCACTCTATGTATTTTCTTTCTTGTGATAAATATTGTCTTTCTTGTGTGAAATCCATTGTTTTCCCTTCATACTGTTGGTAGTAATTAAGCTCATCTTTGTTGTCTTCATCCCATATTCAACTCTTGTGTCATCATATAATATTCATAGCCAAATCAGGATTACAAATAAACATTTTTGGGGACCAAAATCATAAACAAAATTTTTACAAGTTACTTGAGTTAATAGTCATTAATATTAGGTTTCTATTTGTTTTTTTTAAAGATATATTGGATATAATTTTAATTTGTAAAATACATGGATTTTGATTTTTATACCTATAAAATTTGATGACTATATTTATTAAACTGACAAATGTTGATATTGTTAGTTAGGTTTAACGTCTTCACCTGAATTTGAATTCAAAATCTTACAATTGTGTGTAAATTTCAGCAGTGTTTGTCACTAGGTCTATCTGACAAAAATAAGTTTACCATTTCTTTAATCTTCTTTTATAAGTTTATCTTCCAACATACTTCAATATTGGTGGAGAAAGAAATATCACAAATAACATTTAGAGTAGAAAAAAGATAGTATTTCAAATAGCACGTGACATGCCATCACTACATTTGTCCTATGTGTATATTGAGTTGTGCCATGCTGGCCAGAAATTTGCATTTAAAGTATCCATCTTTTGGATGTAATGTAACACAAAGACATACCCACAAATAAAACAAGATATTCACAACCGCACGCCTTACCTTATATGTCACAAAAGCTACAACTTCTCAAAGCCTTCATTCTGCTCTTCTTTGTTTTCACACCATTCTTCCCTGCTTGTTCACAATGGCTCAGGTACTAATTTTCCCATTTGGGTTTCTGCAAAACAGTTTTTTATTCTTGTTATTAACACTACATGTGCACATGTTCTTGCTTGTTGTGTTATAGTTTTGATTTTTATAAAAAAAATGGTTAAGGGGAAATTTATTATTAGTATTAATTAAAGTCACACTAATAATCACTTTACAAGGCTACGAGGGGATTTGAATTATCACTTGAGGTTACAAGATTAAACTCTTACCACTGAGTTAACACCTAATAGACTGTTGGGTTATTGTTATACGAATGATTCGGTTTAAAAAAAAATTACCACCTTTACTATCATCTTCTGTCTGTCTACATGTAATGTCCCTCACTGGATCCATAGCAGAAGGTGGTCTTAAAGGTTCTTACTATGACAGATGACAAAACAAAGAAGAAAGCAATAGAAGCAGTTGCAGATATCTATGGTGGGTGTTAAGTTGTAATTTCATTTTCATTTACTGAAATTTATTTTTAGCTGAAAACCAAATTTCTCTGCAATGGATACATATTAATGGAATACAATAAGGGATGCATGTGTGTAACAGTTTGTATTTTGATAACAGGAGTAGATTCAATCGCTACAGATGTGAACGAACAGAAGTTAACAGTGATTGGCGAAATGGATACAGTGGCGGTAGTGAAGAAGCTGAAGAAAGTAGGGAAGGTAGATATAATATCAGTTGGACCTGCCAAAGAAGAGAAGAAAGAAGACGAGAAGACAGAAGAAAAGAAAGACGAAAAGAAGGAAGAGAAAAAAGATGAGAAACAGGAGGAGAAAAAATAAAGACAATGCACACATTGGATTCCCATTTTCATTTACATGTTTTTTCTAAGCAGAGGAGAAACTAAGCTGAGCTCAAAAAAAATTATTCTTCTAGGTGCAAATGCCTTATGACTGTGATGATATTTATGCATTTGATTCATGCTTGTAAAATGTGTCATGAAAGTCGGTAAAAGGCAAAAAGATTTGGCATCCCTACTAGAACTCATTCTATAAACTAATGGAACCAAAGTCCATAAAGGGTTTTCAAATCATTTTCATTAATATCATTCTGTTGAAATCATTTGGTTAGGTATGGCTGTAAATGATGTGCAACAAGTACAACGACAACATGGAAGGCGGTTAAACTTAAATAGTGGTATTATGGCGCTCTAATGAAAACCATGTAGTTAGTTTCATAATTTCAAATTCAACTGTTAGGAAAAAGTTACTTCAAATAAAAATAAGCTTGTGATTAAAAAATGAGAACCCAAAACTAGCCCGACATGGTAGGAGTCGTGGAGACTAGTGATATAACTACATGCAAAGACCAAAAAGAAAATTACAAGAGGAAAAAAGATGATTATGATTTTTTTTTCATATGAAATAATAGAGGCCCTTTCTCTGTGACTGTAAATACTAAATACTATGATGCTGAAATTTAATTAACAATTTACTTAGGCATGCATGACAATTTCAGGGAAAAGTGCTGGGATTACCCTGAAAGCAAAAGCAATGTATAATGTAATGGCTTCAGCTCCCTTTTCAACACAAGCTCACATGGGCATCGAAATGAACTTTGATTATTTACGCGTGTGAACGAAATTCTCTTCTGAATTGCGAGTATCATAAGCAGAACGTTGAAGTACCTCCACCAGTATATAAAACTGTACTATCCTGTAAATAACAGAACTGGACTTGGCGAACTGTTAATTGCAAGAATAAAGACAACGATTTAGTGCAGAATCAAAAGTAAATCTAATAGTAGTTAAAATATTTTAAGAAATAGAGCCTTGTCGGTGTGAGTTAAAAAACTTACCTAAGATTTGCCCGCTTTGATTACCTTCATATTGGGTAGAGATACTATTATAAATTGTTTACTGATACCAACATAATGAATAAACCACAACTGTTTAATTTGGACTTAGCATAGCATCCTAACTGTTTGGACTTTGTGATCCCATTATGCATATTGACATAAGTCTGTCTTTTGTTAAGAAAAAAATGGTATGCAGAGGCATCACTATAGAGGAAGGAATCCCAACTAGGCTGGCATCCTAGGCTCTAACAATCATCTGCAGCATACCAAGAATATATTAAAAATAGAAAACTAAATACATAAATACGGGGACACAAACCAAACCCATGCAAATGTCTAATTATTTAAATCTGTAAGTAGGCAATATTTTTAGTTGTCTGCTCCGGACTCGTGGAATGATAGACATAATTTTAAAATCATAAAAGAACATTTTAGTTATAGATCTAATCTCAAAATCATGAACGATAGGCATAAACTTCAGCTGATACAAAACAGAATGAATAACATACAAATGAAAATGATGCCACTTCAAATATCAACAGACATGGGATTAGCAGAATAACTGAAATATGTAATGGATACTGTAATATAGTAAAAAATTGGAAACATAGACAACATTTGAACAAGATTATACCAAACAGTCATACTAAATATTATACAAACAACGATTTTCCCTCAACTGAACAATGTTGACTTTACTGGTGCTAAAATTAGGTTTTTCAAATCTGATACACTGTATAATTAGAGGAAAAGGAAGGCACATGTGTCATTTTCAAAAGCTAAGAGCAAATAGTGTACCAAATAATTGATGGCCTGTCAAGCATATGGATTATCAACCTTTTATCCACTTACAGGTTATAAATGGTTACGGCAAAAGCTAAAGAATGAAATTACATGACTAGAGTTAATCTAAATTACTTGGTCCATAAACAAAATATTTGTTGCCAAAGGTACAAAAAGTTTACTCTATAAAAGTATCCAGCTGAAGAAGCAGCAGGTAATTTGTCTGAGTTAATCAAATGAATAGTTGATGCCTCATGAGTTAACATATCCGATTTGAAACTCTAACTTACAACTACATCTTATACTCTTTGAATCTTGAAAGAATAAGCTAACATATGAATTAAAAGAATCACAATTAAAAGAATGAACAACAAATGTTGATCATATGTTATACAAAAATGGGCATACAGGTTTACATTTTGGCTACTCAGTGTAGAACTATATATTAGGGGGATGGGGGACCACATACTTTTTCTCTCCAGCATCAATCCAGCTGAAGCAGCAGCAGGTAATTGGTCTGAGTTAATCAAACGAAGAGTTGATGCCCCGTGAGTTAACATTGTCCGATTTGAAAGTCCAATTTACGACTACATCTTATACCCTTTGAATCTTGAAAGTAAGTGGGCATACTTCCCTGTCTCCATCATTTTTCTTATCACCGCACGAGCATCAGCAACCTTTCCAGCATTCCGCAAACAACTCACTAATGTAATATAGACAACAGAGTTAGGACTACAGCCTTTGCTTTCCATTTCCTTGAACATTGAGCACGCTTCATCAAATTTTCCTGCCATGCATAACCCCCGAATCATAGAATTGTATGTAAAAACATTTGGGACTAACTCCTTGGAAAGCATCTCTTGAAACATTTCCTGTGCTTTCTCAAGCTCACCAGCCACTACATATCCCGTTATCATAACAGTATAAGCCACCACATCTGGCATGCACCCCTTCTTTATCATTTCATCGAAAAAATATTTGCAAGCATCAAGATTCCCAGCTCTGCTGAGTCCATCTATCAATGTAGTGAAATGAAGTACAGTTGGCTCTATACCTGTTTTTCTCATGAAATCTAAAAGATTAACAGCTTCAAGTGGTTTGTTCCCTTTACCAAGAGCATGAAGAATAATGTTGTAGGTATGAAAATCCGGAGAAAATCCATTTCTATCCATCTCATCGAGCAGTATGTGGAACTGATCCACCTTTCCAAGTCTGTACTTGGCATACATGACAATATTATAAGTTAAAACATCCAAGGGAAATTCATCGAGCAACATCTGTTCATAAACCCACTCAATCAATTTGTATTGGTTTAATACAAGAAAACTGTGTAGAATTGCATTATAGGAATGCTTAAAAGGCAAATAGTTAAAGTTCTTCGATTTTACAAACCTCTCCACCAATGCCTTAGCAAGACCTGCCTCGCCACAAGAACGAATCAAAATATTGAAAGTACGAGCAGTAGCTGGATAACCTTTCTCAATCATCTCATCAACCAACCTCCATAACGCCTTAAACTCTTTGCACTCAGTATATATGTTCATAATCAAGTGATAGGCATTCGCAGTGTGCCGGTAATCCTCCTGCTGACTACACCACACAAAAAACTTATAAGCCAGCTTCGCACACCTGGTCTTATTCTCACTATTTATGCTCTTCAAAATTCCATATAGAACCTCTCTAACAAGAATCCCCGAAGGTTTTATACACAACTCCTCTAAAACCATCCTAGCATCAAGACCAGGACCATCTTGCCTAAGAACCTCAAGGGCCCTCTTAGCATCTAATTTTACGGCTTCTAAGAACCTTTTTCTAATTGAAAAGGGCTTTTGATCAAAACTCGAACCCTCCTCGTTTAAATCTAACCTATCATCCAAATTAGAATCAAAATCTGAAACTATTTTTTTCAAAGGCTCTTCAATGCAATCAAACTCATTATTATTATTATTATTATTATTATCACCATCAAATGTATTGTTACAAAATCTTCGCGAAATAACGAAACAATGAGAAATTTTGTTGACAACCCTTTTCCTTAAACCTAAAAGGGCTATTGAATTCATGATTTGAATTCCAACCCATCATCTCTGCAACTGTGAAATGAGCAACAATAACAAACACGATTTTCTCACCAAAACAAAAGAGTTTCCTTGAAGTGGACGCTTCCAGAAGCTCTTTATGCTAAAGAGTTTATGCATATTCATCGAATTGAAAGCATAGAGGTCCTTCAAATGGAAGAGAAGCGAAAAAACGTGAAAGGGGCGATATAGCGTACCGTGTACGATGATGTTGTGGTGTATTGATGGGAACAACGTTATTGGTGTCGAGAAATGGCATCATATGGAGATGCGAAACATTGTAGCAGTGTCTGCTATGGTGTGAGTGAGTGAGTGAGTGATGAATGAAAAAATGGACGAAACCCTGCAAAACCCTACGGTGGACTAAGGAAGAAGAAGATGAAGGTTCACTAGTTTTGTTTAAATGTAGTAAAAAGTAAAAACTAAGTTTTTTTTTTGGTCGAGAAAGTAAAAACTAAGTTTTATTTACTGTATTTGCTAAGTATTTTTTAACGTATTATAAGAATTTGAATACTCTATTTTTCTTCTAAAAATGATACTTAAAAAAATATGATGCTCACCTATTTTCAAAATTAAACAAACAAGTTATTAATATTGTAAAAATACAATTAAATAATTATATGTTATATGTAATATACTTTACACAGATATTGTATGAATGTATTTTACAAATTAAAATTACAATGTAGTTTTATGGTGGTGATATATAATTTAATATTTTTTTATAAAATTTGAATAGCAATAAAAAAAATAATGAAGATGGTGATATGTTATTCATAAGTTTTTTCTTTTTTACGGAATTCATAAGTTATTTTTGAGAAACAAACGATTTTTAAATTTAATAAAAAATTTCTTATTAAAACTTCTTTAAAGTTTGATTATCTTTTGTTAAATCAGTGTGAGAATTTTGATATGAAGTTTTCAAATTTAAATTCTATTATTTAAGAGAAACTAACTATTTTGAAGATGTTTACTTTTTTTTTCTTCGTCTTCTAGTTGGATGTTGAATAATCTTTATCACACATTTTCTTCAATTGTAATATTTTTCACTAAGTTTAATGTGTTATACCGAATTGGTGATGATTAAAGTACAGGATCAATCCTGTACTTTATGTCTTATTTTTTGTATCAAATGTAATATTTACATTTTACATGATAATATAATAGACTATTATTAAATGAAAATGTAAAACTGAGTAATTATACCTTTGTGTTCTTTCATTAAAGAAATAAACTGAGTAATTAATGAAAATGCCGAAATTGTTAGGCCGGATGTTCATGACCTGGATTCGAATCCCGATCACTCTACTTATGTGTGTGAGTTTATAGATGATTTTGTCATCTCATCTATGTACAAAAAAAATGTGTAATTATGTAATATAGTTATTTTTATAGGATCTCCAAAACATTTTAGCATGTAGTGTAGATATGCACATATGAAAATAGATATATTTTTGAAACACAGAAAATATATGTGAAAAATGAAAATATCAACATCATAAATATTAAATTTCAATGTTGATTAAAATAGAGAAAAATGAATATGCACTGTCAATCAATGACGATCATGTATTTCGCTGGATCACCCCACATTTTTAATATGATATGGAAGGAGAATAAGATTGATGGTTTTTTATTGGACGACTGTATAAAACTATTTTACGCTGCTGTCGGTGCATCTCCATTAAAATAAAAGGGCATAATACAATCATATATGAAAACATTCTTTTTAATTTAATCTTATAAGTTATAACCAACCTTACAACAATAGCATATGTAGTAACTTCCACAATCCACACCCATACAAGTTTATACCTCTTATATAGAACAGAACCATGAACAATTATCTACTTACAAGTAACATAATCACTTCTTTAAAAAAAAATAACAGAATCACTTCAAAAATTTATTCTTGTAAATTGCTCTTCAATTGGATTACTCATGTATCTTTTCTTATTCCACAACTTTGCCAACTTGTTCCACTTCTGCAACAGAATCTTTACTCTTTGATAAGTCTTCAGTAGTGTTTCCTGCACCTATAACAACATCATCAAAATCAGAATCATATCATATAACATAGTAACATTTTGCTTAATCTACTGCAAAAAATGAATTACCTTGTGGTGATTGATTCTCCTCAGGTTTAGCAAACCAAGATCCATAATAATCCTTAACCCTGTCAACCACACCTTTTCCTGGACTATTCACATTGCTCTCTTCAGACACTTTCTCTGACTTCTCAACCTCACTATCCAATTTTCCATCCTCTTCTTTCAGTGATTCTTCTTTCTTTGTATGTAAATCTTCTGTAATCACCTCAGAAAGTGGCTTATAATCTCCACCAGCCCTTATCTTCTCTGCCAAGTAATCCTTCACATTGGCTCCTTTGTCACCATTTTTTGTTTCAGTTTCATCATTAATACCAGTGCTAGTTTCATCATTACTGACCTTATAAGATTCATAACTTTCAGGAAGGAGAGTTTTATCTGCTGTTTCTGCAGTTGAGATTTCAGTTTCATCTGTGTAACTTTTGTGTTTTGGTTGCGTCTCCACTGATTCTTCATAATCTGGTTGTTTTTCAGCAGTGTTTGTGATGGTGTTAAGAGTTTCTTCAGTTTCTGAGGGAATTTCTTGGTTTCTATTGATATCTGTGGACACTGTTTCTTGAAGATATTCATTTTGAGTTTCTGTTGCATCATGGCTTCCAGCAGCGGGAGAGTATTCGGTGTCAGCAGTATTTGGTTCTATGATAGGTTTTGGCTCATTATCATGCACAACCAATTTCGCAAGAGATTCCTCGAGTGGTGTAATGTCTTTTAATTTATCACTTTCTGTAAGCCAACACACATAAAAGTATTAATCTCATATTCTCAATGGAAAATAAATTTTTCGCGTCATTGGAGCAAGCGTAAATTTCACATTTTATCTTAACTCTAATAATTGATTGAATCTCAATGTAAATAAAAAATGAATGAGTCTATTGACTTACTTTACCATCCGAACTTAAATTTCTAAGCTAAATATCATTGAAAATATTAAGTTATTGGAGTTTCTATCTTTTTCTTTTTGGTTTCTAATAGATTCCTTCCGCGGGAAGTAATCCTATTCAACGTACTATCAGATACTAAAAGCACACTACTAATATATTGATACAGAATGCAGTCTATAGCAAAACCGGAAAATTGAGTTCTGAAACTTTGTTGAAACAATCTACTTACCGGCACCACTTGGATCAGTATAATTGATTGAATGATTGGGAAGAGTGTCTGCCTCAGTTCTACTTCCTTGATCTTGAGAATCTTCCTCCAAAATTTCCTGGTTTCTATCGATATCTGTGGATACTGTTTCACGAGGATATTCATTCTGAGTTTTTGTTTCATCAGAGAAGTGTGGCGCAAACTGATCATGGCTTCCAACAGCAGGAGGGTATTCAATGTCAGCAACAAATGACTGTGTTTTCGGTTCTGTGGTAAGGTTTGGTTCATCATCATGCACATTCAGTCTCTCAAGAGATTCTTCAAGTGGTGTAGTGTCTTTTATTTCATCACTTCCTGTAAGCCAACACACATGAATAGTATTAATCTCTATGTAAATAACTTGTTAGGGTCATGTAAAGCTAACAAGAGTAAATTTAACTAATATTTGGTCTTTACCACTCACTTAAATTTCTAAGGTAAATTTTTAGGTTCAAACATCATGACTTCTAAGTGTAAAAGAAATGGTAAATATCATTTTGTATTGGCCGACATTTTTAGTGGGATCTCTCATTTCAATCATTTTTTTCGAGACAAGGCTCGAACCTTTATTTAAGAGATCTCAGCCGTCAGTTCAATTCCACTCAGACTAATTTAATGTTGGTATTTGAAAATAAATTTTATATAATTGTTGAATATACAATTAAAAAATCACACATTTAAGTTTTCATTTAATCAAATTAAGCATCAAATCTTTCAATTGACTAACTCACCTTCCCCATATGAATCAGTGTCTTTGGTCTTGTATTGCTCTGACTTCTCTTCCACACCAAATGTTCTGGCCTTGTCAGTGGCTATGTTTTCATTGGTTTCAGTAGTTGAAGAAACACCTTTAAGTAGTGAATCATGATGGGTCTCTTCTCCCTTAACTTTTGTACCATCAAAATCAATTCCTGAATTTCCTAAATTTTCAACTTGCTCAAATTCAGGTGTTTGTCTAGCACTTTTAACATCTTCATTGTCATAACCTGTACAACATCCAAACAATAAAAAGAAAATCAGAATTCTTTTGATTTTGATATTGATATTGAAACAAAAGTTCGTAGAATTTTTCAAAAAATAAGTATCTAAAATTAGCTCTGACACTATAGATTGAAGATGTGTCTGGTGTACTAAACACGACACCGACACATATAATTACATTCAATTAAGAAATCAACACAATAATTAAGTACTCATTTAATCAAATTCAACATTAAATCTTTCAATAGACCTACTCACCTTCCCCATTTGGACCGGTGTCTTTGGTTTGATAATTGGGAAGAGTATATGCCTCAGGTCTACTTTCTTGCTCTTGAGAATCTTCCTCCAAACCTATTGGCCTCTCTAAATTGGCCTTGTATTGCTCTTGCTTCTCTTCCACAGCAAATGGTTTGGTCTTGTCAGTAGCTATGCTTTGATCGGTTTCCTTGGTCAAGGAAACGTCTCCAACTAGTGGATTATAGTTAAGTTCTTCTCCTGTGTATTATAGAATTTTTTAAAATCGAAAATCCGCGTAGCATCGACACTTTAGATTGAAGACATATCTAATGTTTGTGCCAGAAATTACATGACATGATACTGACACATATAGTTACATTCAATTACTTTCATTTTCTCAAATTGCGACGCAGTGTCACTGATTCATAGTCTAAAACTAGTCCCTAGAATTCTAGCATAATCTAATTGCAAATAATGTAGAAAAGAAACATACTTGGTACTTGATGAACTTGAGGGTCTTGAACCATTTCTTTATCCTCCTCCTCATCCAAATCATCATCATCATCATCAGGAGTATTGTGGGATCCTAGCTTCTTAATACTGTCCCTAACTTTCCTAGCCTTTGCCTTCACCCTACTCATAACAGATTTCTTCTCAGGCACCTCAGAAGTATTGTCCTCTTCTGGTCCATGTGTCAGTGTCACTGCATCCAAAATAGATTATTAATAAAAAGTAGAAAAATTGTTACAAACTGAAAAACTTCAAACTGAATGTGATTCACATCATATAGTATCATATAATCATATACCTGGATATGGTTCAACATTTTGTGAGTTTTGTTCATTGTTCTCTTCTTCCACATGACTATGAACAACTCTTGAATCCATGATTGTAAATTTTGTAATGAAATACAGAAGAAAAGAAAGTGCTATATATGATGTAGAAGAACAAAAGCTTCTACTTTATAGAGAAACAAAGCATGAAACTCTGTCACACCATTTTGCTTTTCATATAGTAATAATAACTGGTGACACGTTACATAACCGACATGTAAATATCATTTAACACTTGTTAACGTTGATATTATTTATGACACGTGGAGTCCTATAATTGGTTATCTATGTCGATCAGCAGAAAAAACTGGTCATGTGGGCTTGGATGTTTATGGAAAGAGGTACGTACTAACCGAGTAAGGACAATGACTCAACAGTGTTGCTGTTACCCTATCAAAAAAAATTTAATTGTTTCACAAGAATTAATAAGAAAAAAATTGAAAATAGTTTTACAAGTTTAATTACACATTAGTAGACAATGTCGAAATTATTAGATCGAACGTTTATGATTGAAGTTCGATCTCTCCATTTTATGTGCCATTTCATACAATAAAATAGTTTTACAATGACATCTAGTGACCATCTTGTATTCTGCTAAATAGTTATTTTAGAATTAGTTATATAACATAATAAATTGATGATTTTTTATTTAAAATTATTTTGTACTATCAGTAAACGAACGTTAAACATCCCTGTAAGATAATTCAAGTGATATGAACTGAGGAACATATGAGTTGAGTAAAAAGAAGTCCAGCGATCAATTCATGACGGGAGCAATTTATATTTCTGATAAAAAAAAAAAACTAACGTTAAACTCAAATTGAATAAATATCCACAAATAGTAGTCATAATTATGGTTATGATGAATAATATTCTTCTCCAACTTTGGACAATAAGTATAATTAGGGGTGTATGCCGACATTAGAACTAGTTGTTATTGGTTGTTCTAAGTTATTCTGTGTCATTTCCATGACTCCTAACTTAGGAGGGACCACCTTGCTGCATTTTTCTACAAGTATAGTACTATTATTATTGGAATAATTTTTCTGTGACACTTTCTATTTGGATCCAAACTCACATAAAAATACCAGTCTAACAATATTAATATTATCAATTGAGTTAGTTTTAAAAATATCTTGAGATGAAAAGTTGAATCCTCAAACATGCGTTATCAATTTTGAAACCAAATGAAGATAATTTGGGTGGATAAATATTTCAATAGAACTATCCTCAGTTGGGTTAACCTTCTTACCGATGATTTAACAAGCTACAGTTTTAATTTGTTTAGCCTTGTGAAAAGAATCCTTTAAAAATAAGCTTTATAAAAAATATATTCTTATATTACTTAATTCAATCACTAATTAATTAAAGTTCGCAATGGATAATCAACTAATATATAAAATAAAAATATATTCCCACATAATAATATGGACACAATCATTAAATAAAATATTCAAACAATACAAACATAATAACTTCCGTAACCAAAAAAAAAAAAACATAATAACTTCCACATGATTCATGAATCCACCATGAGAAAGATATTATTTTCCTATATAGAAGATGAACAGCTATCTAATTACAAGCAATAACTTCACAAATGTATCATATATATAGATATAAATATAGATAGATATAGATATAGAATACATATAGATATTTAGATATAGATAACTTTATTCATGCAGGTAACTTATTCTTCAATTGGATTACTCTTGTTTTCCTCCTTCATCCACAACTTGGCCAACTTGTTCCATTCCAGCAGATTTTTTATTCTCTGATAAGTCTTCACTAACTCCTCCACCTACAACAAAACCATCAAAATAAGAATCATATACTATACATTTTATATAACACAACACTTTCCAAAATTAACTGGAAAAATTATTACCTTGTGGTGATTTTACAAACCAAGAGCCAACAACATCCTTAACCTTGTCAACCATACCTTTTCCTGGACTAGTCACATTGCTCTCTTCAAACACTTTCTCTGGCTTCTCAACTTCACTATCCACTTTTCCATCCTCTTTTTTCAATGGATCTTCTTTCCCTTTATATAAAGCTTCTGAAATCACCTCAGAAAGTGCTTTATCTTCTTCACTAGGCTTTAGCTTCTCAGCCAAGTAATCCTTCACAGTGACCCCTTTGTCCCCATTTTTTGTTTCAGTTCCATCATTAGTTCCATAAACTTTGGATTTCACTGCATTTCCTACCTCAGCAACCTTTCCATAAACCGGAGTTAATTTCTCAGTAAGAGAATAACCAGCGTTCTTTCCATTCTCGCTTTTTTGTCCCTCGCCTTTCTCATCAATACCAAGCTTTAAAGCTTCATCATTATCAGGAGTGATTTCAACTTCATAACCAGGTTCTTTTTCAGCAGTGGTTGTGAAGTTGTTAAAAGTTTCTCTAGTTTCTGAGGGAATTTCCAAGTTTCTATTGATATCTGTGGATGCTGTTTCTTGAGGATATTCATTATGAGTTTTTGTTGCATCAGAGAGGTGTGGCACAAACTGATCAATATCATGGCTTCCAGCAGCAGAAGGGTATTCAGTGTCAGTAACAGATGGCTGAATTTTTGGTTCTATGATAGATTTTGGCTTATCATCATGCACATTCAATTTCGCAAGAGATTCCTCGAGTGGTGTAATGTCTTTTAATTTATCACTTCCTGTAAGCCAACACACATAAAAGTATTAATCCACTCGGACGCTTATCAAAAAAAAAAAAAATCCACTCGGACTAACTTAATGTTAATATTTGAAAATAATTTGATAAGATTGTTGAAAATAAGTTAAAAAAACACACAATTAAGTACTGTTTTTATCAAATTAAGCATTAAATGTTCTAAAATACTATTAACTGATGTATATATTGATAGTTATAGTTACATAATGAAGAGTTTAAAAAATCAGAAACTTTGTTCAATTGACCTACTCACCTTTCTCATTTGAATCAGTGTCATTGGTTTGATAATTAGGAAGAGTATATGTCTCAGCAGGAGGGTGTTCAATGTCAGCAACAGATGACTGGATTTTCGGCTCTGTGGTAGATTTTGACTCATCATGCACATTCAATCTCTCAAGAGATTCCTCAAGTGGAGTGATGTCTTTTATTTCATCACTTTCTGTAAGCCAACACACATAAAAGTATTAATCTCAATGTGTGCGGGTCATTGAAGCAAGAGTAAATTCTGTATAGCGAAACCTAATCTTTGAAAAACTACATTTTATAGACCTAGGCGACACGAAATTTCTATGCATGATCCTTTTGAACTATTTTCAAAAGATCTACAGCCTCAGATGCTAGGAAGCCAAAAGTGTCAAATGCAAACGGTATAAAATGTGTTGATTGTCAGAGCACGCTTACTAATTCTAAAATCAAAAGCCATACTTTTATGCAATAATTGACAGTATAATTTGAAAACAAACCTGCAGCATTTGGATAAGTATCATTGGTTCTACTTCCTTGTTTTTGAGAATCTTCCTCCAAGACTATAGGCCTCTCCAAATTGGCCTTGAATTGATCTGGCTTCTCTTCCGCAGCAAATGTTTTGGCCTTATCAGTGGCTATGTTTTGATTGATTTCAGTGGTTGAAGAATCATCTTCAACTGATGTATCATGATATGGTTCTTCTCCCTTAACTTTTGTACCTTCAATATCAATTCCTGAATTTCCTAAATTTTCATCTTTCTCAGATTCAGATATTGGTGTAGCACTTTTAACATCTTCATTGTCATAAACTGTACAAAATCCAAACATATATAATTAATCGAAAAGTTTCAGAATTCTTTTGATATTGATATTGTTGATATATTGAATCAAAAGTTTGTAGAATTTACTACTATTTATTTAACGGTTTTTGTCACAGACACCAGACACCACATCGACACATATGATTACACTTAGTTACTTCCATTTCTCAAATTAGTATCAGTGTCAACATGTCAATATCATATCCGATGTATGTGTCAATGATTCATATTCTAAAACTAAATGCCAGATTTTATTTCACAAGTACTAGTCCTTGAATTCTAGAGAAAATTAATTGAAATAATGTAGAGAAGAACATACTTGGTCCTTGATGAACTTGCCGGTCTCGAACCACTTCTTTATCTTCATCCAAGTCACCATCATCATCAACAGGAGTATTCTGATTTTCATTGTTATGTCCATTACCTTGATCAAGTACTTGTTGACCATGCTTCTTAATTGTGTCCTTAATTTTCTTAGCCTTTGCCTTCACCTTATTCAGAACAGATTTCTTCTCATGATCAGAAGAAAGAGGCTCTTCTGGTCCATGTGTCAGTGTAACTGCAACCAAAGTAGATTAATAAAAAGTAGAAAAATTGTTACAAACTTAAGAAAACTTGAAAGTATATTAATGTTTTCTTCAAATTAAATATGATTCATAATTCATATCATATAAATATATAATCATACATACACACATACCTTGTTGTGGTTCAATGTTATGTGAAATTTGTTCTTCGTTCTCATCTTGCACATGGCTATGAACAACTCTTGAATCCATGATTGTATATTGTGTTTGTAAATTTTTTGTAATGTAATAAACAGAAGAAAAGAAACTTATGTAATAGAGAACAACAAGTTTCTGTTTTATATAGAGGGAAAAAAGTATGAAACAATGTCACAATTTTGAATTTAAATATGGAGACACGTGTAACATAACCGACATAAATCAATCATTTGACACCTGTTGAGTATATTGTGTACGTGGAGTCCTATAATTGGTTGTCTTTGTCATAAGACAAAACTGCTCCTGTACAAGTGTGTACATTAGATGAAACCGTACAAGTGTCTTTGTTTCTTTGGAAAGAAAGAAAAACATAAGTGGCACTCTATCATTTATTTAATGGTATCTTTAATTATTTGACAACTATGGTAATACAAGTGTCTAGTTTGGTTATGTTACTATTGATGATCGAAATAATTAAGGGTGTCTGTCAACATTAGAACTAGTTTTTGTTTGCCAAATGGTTGAGGGAAGAGAACAGAAATTCAAGAATAAATAGAAGTGAAACTTTGTAACTATTGTGTCATTTTTCAATTAAATAATGTTGCAGGTAGAAAAATGTTACTTTTTCTCAAGATTCCTAACTTAGGAGGGACCAACTTTGCTGCATTTTTTTACAAGTAAATTAACTATTGGAATGGTTTAGATAATCTTGCTTAGCTATGGTTGCCTAGATAAAAACTTAGCTTAATGTTTAACTATTCAAAACAACTTTTCATATGAGGAAATATCAGATGAGGTAAGTGGTCAACTTGGATAGTTTTTTGATCCCTCTATATTTCTTTATGGCAATGGTTTCTTGGAACTCATTTTGTAAAAGATGCAATATGAAGAAATGAATATACAGATTACAACAAAAGTTAGAGAAATTCTTTCTGTTCACTGATTTGTTTTCACCAGCATACCTGTTGTTTGTACTTTTCCAATTTCTAGTCAAAATAATACCAATGGTGTTTTGGTATTGTCAAATGTTACTAAAAATATTTACATACTTGTATCAATCAAACAGCTTTTAGAACTAGCTTTTTTTACTATACGATATCAAAAACTAGTCTTTTGTACAACATAAAAACATAAAGGGAACTGGTAAAATTGGCTTCTAATGATAGCTTTTCAGAAGGAGAAAAAAAAAATAGTATACCAAGGTAAATTGAGAGTTTCTTGTATAATTTATTTTCAGACTACATAGTCTGTTTTCTTTCTCTTTATTCTGTCCACATTCTAATCCAATACATTTTTCCAAGCATCATAAGTTACATTGCATACCAAAAAAGTAAAAATGATGATAAACCATTGGCTACATGTGGCCCACATGAGGCTCCAACATCATACAAACCGGAAAATTGGACCGTGCAGGCAGCACGGCAAACTCCGGACAATGTTTAGGTAAAACTGTTAGTTCATGTACAGGATAAATAAGTCACAACAAAAGTGCAAAAAGCACAGGTTAAATTTGGTTCCAGCATCCTGGTAATCATATCTTGCTTCCTTTGTAATCCCTGTATATGTTTGATATGAAACACAACACCTGCGAAGAATCTAGTTCTTCTTACCATTCTTGAGATTGCGTACAGCCATAACAAGTTGTTGTCTTTCTCCCTCTACCTCTGCAAATTTCAGACTAATCTCTGAATATCTTTCTTCCATTTCTTTCAGTTCAGTTTCCATATTGGTGTTCTTTTCCTTTAGGACTGCCACTTCATTCAATAATTCCTTTGTAAGGCGTTCTCCATCACTGTCGATGTTAGGACACAAAAAAGAATACAAGTTAGTACTTGGATGAGATGTGAGACATAACTACAAATGTGACATTGTAAATGGCATGAGGGTTCGTGATTGTGTTCAAGGGAGCTAGGGATGCAAATGGAAAGAAATGAATCGGATTTTACCTTCCTTCAGACTTGCTAACTGCAGTGCTTGCAGCATCCATTCCCTATTCATATTACAAATATCAAAAGTATGAGTTATTCCAAGACATCAATATCAAATAACTTGTTCAAAGCAACACTAATAATTTTCTTCAATTTATGTTGGAAACCTGCGGCTTATTGAACTTGTAATAATCCAATATATTAACATCACCCTCATTCAGTACAGGGGAATTTAGTAAGAATTGCACCATGAGAAGTACTACAAAGCTGTTCAGTTCAAATGTTTTCTATCCAACATAAAAAAAAGTTACTATATGCTGTAACAGTGTATATATCATGTCATTTTAGAAACTGAACTCTTTGGACTCTAATATTATTGTTTATTTTCTTTTTATTTTTTTAGGCACATTACATAATAAACTCATCAGTGTGATAGTACCTTTTAAACTGTTCTAATATATGATGTCAATAACTATGTTCTTAATATCTGATAAAAGTACGGCATCTGAGTTATTACCTTATGCATTTCTGATTTTGACTTCTTCTTAGAAGCCTCACTGTCTCTTGAGGTCAAATTCATATGTATAGCTGCACCTCGTCCTTTGATATTCTTGAGCTTCTTTTCCATAGCACTTAATTCTGCTTCTTTTTTCTTAAGCTCGCCTTCTAATTGAGATATATGTTTCTTCATATTTTCTTTGTCCACTTGTTCTTTCTGCAAACTGAGTTTGATTTCTTTGTGTTGGATCTCAAGCATTTGAAATTTCTTTGATGTAGCATCCTTTTCATCCCTGTGCCTTTGTGCATCCTCGAGTTCTTTAGACTTCACTTCTAGTTCTCGCGACATCTGTTCTATTGATTTTTCTTTTGTATTTATCTGTTTCAAGAGCTCCTCCACTTTCAGTTCATGTTGATCTGATATGAGCCGGAGCTCTTGATTGCATTTCTGGAGCATTTCTTCCATAAGCCTGTTGTGGTCCCGCAATTCATCAGCTTCAGCAACTGCTTTTGTGATCATCTTTTCATTCTCTTCAACTTTACGTGACATTTCAACAGAGAGTAATTTATATTCCTCCTGAAGACGCTCAGATGCAATAGCATTATTGTGCCTCGTCTTTCTCAGTGACTCTTCTGCTCGGATTGCCCGTTCTTCCTGCTCAGATTTTGCACTTTGTATTGCATGGAGATCTTCTTCGAATTTATCAGCCTGTATTTTCAATTCTTTCTCCAAAGCCTTAACTTGATTTTCAAGTTCCTTGGTGGAGACCGAAGACAAAGAAAATTCATCTTCCTGCATCTCTATCTTTTCTTCTAGTCTCTTAACTTGGGATTCAAGTTGTTGTATTGTAATTAAAGAAGCTGAGTGTTCACTCTGCAGCATGATGTGTTGTGCTTCATCTTGCTTTAATCTCAGAGAGATATCCACATTTTCATTCTTAATAAGATCATACTCCAAAGTGAGCTCCTTTATAAGCCCACTTAGCTCCTCATGTTGCTTATGACAATTCTCTATTTCGCTATCCTGGTCTGCAATCTTCTGCCTCAAAAGATCTAATTCTGTGTCATCGTCGTGCTCTTTGGAAGATAGATCCCGTATTTCCTCATTCTTTTGTTCTAACATTGTTTCAAGGTCTGTGACAACCAAAAGAAGTTCAGAGTTTGAGTTCTGTGTTTTCTGTAGTTGCAATTGAAAATTGGCACTCATTTCTTTTTCATAAACAAGCTCTTCCTTTATTGCCTCTAACTGAAGCCTAGTATTATCAATATCAGACTTCAAGCTTTTAGAGGTTTTGGTCTCATTATTACTATTATTGAAGTTCTGTTGGGACTTGAGTTGCTCATATTTAGTTTTGAACGAATCTCTCTCGTCTCTGAGACCGTTGATTTGTCTCGATAAATTCTGTCCCCGGATACTTTCTTTTTCTACCTGCTTCCGAAGCGCTTGTAACTCTAGTTCCGATAGTTCTGCCTGTCTCTTCAGAGAAACAATTTCGCTTTTGAGATTTTCAGTGGCATTGCCTGAAGGCTCTTGCTGCTGCAATCTTTCTTTCGGACTGTTTGTCCAGTCACCTAAACTTCCATCTGATGCTGAACCCATTGACCATCCTGTATTTGACCTCTTATGCACTTGATTTTGTGTTCCATTGGCCTCAACGGTTCCTCTTGGCGGCATTGAGTTCTGTCGGAAGCTATAAGGGTCATCCCACGAAGCTACCCTAGGACTGATGCCATTCGAAGCATTCTGTTCAGAATACTCAGATCTACTCTTGGCCACGTTCCCGTTCTATAAGATAACAATAAAAACTAATGTCAATATAATTTCATAAAATGGTTTTTTTTTTTTAAAAACGTATCATAAGATGTTTCTGTTTAGAAAAGTCGCAACTCGCAACTGTTAAATACTTATATCAGTGGATAAGCTCAGATAAGTCAATTTAAACAGACTCTAAATAATCTTACTAGACCTTACTTCTTCAAGATTGTAACTTTCATCTGTACTGCCATAGCTCAGTTGGTGTTTCAAGCTTCCATCATCATAAAGTTCCGCAGCTCCATTATCTTCGCCGTTTCTGAAAATAAGGTATAATTTTAGCGCATAGAGGAGAAAAGTCAAGGGGTAAAAAAAACATTGCAATGGTTAAATTAACTGTATGTTATGGTTCATTTTCACCTTTCAGCAGTATATCCTTCCACATTCTGAATAGTTACCTGTTTCAAGTTTCAACGATTCTTATGTGAGAAGTTATGAATTTAACAAGAGATTAATTTTGATACGCTGTCGATGTAAAAAAAATTATACCGTCAACCAATCAAAAATCACATTGTGTACGACTTTTAAGGTGGATAAGCTTAAAATCAAATATGTAAGAGAGATTAAGGATTCTAACATGTAAAACTACGCCGGAATTGGCAAACTTCAAGGGCAAAGAAACAGTAATTGGTTCAGTTTCTGCTAAAAAATCAGCAAAATCAATTGAAGCTTCTCCTAAATAGCCAGATTTTGAAGAACCCTACAAAGATCCATAAAAAAAGATTTAGACTTTCCAACCAACATAACCTTTAATACATAAAATATCAGGTAAAAGGTGTTCTTACAGTTGCAACAATGAAATGGTAGATTTTTTCATGGAGAATTCCAGATTTTGTATCCCTAATAAGTTTAACAGATTCAAAAATTGGATTCTCCCATAAACAAGTTCCATCTTGTACAGCAGTTTTCTCTAGTTTCACTGTTGGTTTTCCAACATCATCTGGTACCAATGATACCATCAATGCAGATTTTTTCATCTTTGGAACCTAATCAAAACCATATTCAAAAAACAAAAAACAAAAAAAAACAAAAAAACACAACAAACAAGATCAGGAAACATAGGTTGGTTACAACATTGTAAAACAAACATGTGTAAATTTCAAACATCCTAGGAAACATGTTTTTTCTTATCATTTTATTCAAAAAATTGTTTTTTTTTTAACCCCATTTTGAGATTTAGTTTTATATGAATGCTAATTACCTGTGTTGCTTGAAATTCTAATTTGAATACAGCTTTGATCTTGTTTTTCTTGCTCCATGATTTGAACATGTTTTGAGGATATGAATGATGAATATGGAAATGCTTATGTTATGTTGATATATGAAAAACTGAAATATATTTGTGAGTGAGTCGGTTTAATGAGTGAAGAAAGCGGTGTCAAGATTTTCTGAATGGAAAGAGTCTTCTCAAGTCACTCCACATTTCTTGGTTGATTGAGATGCTCAACTTGTATCATTAGCAAACTATTAAAAAAAAGAATAAAATAAAGAAAATAAGTTTGATCTTTTTTCTCTTCATTTTATATAAGAAAATTCAATTTTTTTGATTTAGTAAATTAGTGAATCACTGATACTAAGGATGGCGACAGGTAAGGTCGGGTGCAGATTTGACATTATCCAAACTCAAATTTGAAATGGTCATTTGAATTTAAATTTAAAAGTTATACGGGTGTCAAAATGTTACCTGCACCCGAATTCATTGGGTTCAAATTTTTTCATCCGAACCCGAATTAAGAAAAGTAAAAAATACGGCATGTTCAAATAAATTACGAAATCACGGTCTACAACACGTAACATTGTCTTCAACATTAAAATATGGATGAAAAATAGTCTATAACATTAAAATAGTCTACAACATGTTAATATAAGTCGGAGTATTTATATAATTTAATATATAACGGATGTGGTTTCGAGTGTAGGTCTGACACTATCTAAACCCAAACCCAAAAATATCGGGTGTCACATGAACCCAATCAACTCAGATTTTTACCCGTTGACTCAGTTCGGATGAGGCCGCAGGTTTGAATTTTCTTGCCATCATTAACTAACTGATATAATTAGTCTAAACAACACATCCGTTATTCGTTGAATATAAAATTTGATAGTATTTGTTATTTTATGAATCTAATAAATAAATTATCCTTTTTATTCAAAGGAGATTAGTTAATATATTTAATTTAAATAATGTACCAGTTATTCATTAAATCTAAAATAAAATATATTTATTATTTCATAAATTTAAAAAGTAATTTATCGCTTATATAGAAAAAGAGATTAGTTAGTATATTATAAGAAGTTTCTTAAGTATGGCTTTATTATTAGGAAAATGTTAAACAGTGCTCCTGTGGCACTAGTTAAGCTCCTTAAAAAGGAAATTCTGTCTTAGAACTTGTGCATTCAATATCTTTGTCTTTAAACTTATGCATTATTTTTATCTTTTATTTTTCTTTTTTAGTATGCTTAACAAGTACCCTGAAGCACTGTTTAGCATGACCCTTATTATTATTAACAAAAGGTTGATGAAGTAAATGGAACACGGCTGAATTGCATTATAATCTACTTTTTATATTTTTAGTAAGGACAAGGAGAATGAATTCCATATTATTGTGTATTCGTGTTGCCGCCCATTGGTGATGGTTTGATATAAATTTGATGGTTTATAAAATATGTAAAATTTTGAAATTTATTAAAAATTTAAATTATTGAAAATGAAAAGAAAAAATAAATCATCATAATTAAATGGTTGTAAATGTGTTGCTTGTGTTCGGATTCTCTCAAAATATATTATTTTATAAAAATTATTAATCATTTGAGTTCAATATTTTAGATGAAATTCTTAATAAATCTTGTTCAAGGACGAAGGATGTGGGGAAAAAATCAAAATTGGACATTAATCTAACAAAGTAATGTATATATGTAAATCTGATTTAGGTTAAAGAGAAAATAATTAAAATGGAAACAACCAACAAAGTTAATGTAAATCAGATTTTGGGCAAATAAGTCAAAAATATCATGCAGTTACTATGTATATTTGATTATGCGGTAAAAAATATTGATTTTAAATAAATTGATTCTTTAATAATGTATCAAATAATTTTTAATTTCTGTAAAATTTGATAAAAATAATTTATTTGATATAAACTCAATAAATTTTATAAAATTCATATTCGTTATTATGTTAATCGTAACTTATGTACTGTGTGCCACTTAACTAAGTGATGCATCGTATGTTAAAACTCTTGAATCAGTTTATTAAATAATACTTTAAGGTTAAAACTCCAAGAATTTACTCCCTCCGTCCCTTAATATAAGACCCTTTTTGACTAAATTTTACTATTCATCTATCATGTTTTGACCGTATTTTGCTAATAATATATAGATGTAAATATTAGCATATAAGATCTTGTTTGATTTGTTTTGATGAGTATTTTCAAAATATCAAATTTTTATAATTTTTACTACTAAATAATTAAAGATATTGGCGATCAAAATTGTGCATTGGCGTACGTGCAGTGGTCAAAAAGGGTCTTATAATTAGGGACGGAGGGAGTATTTATTACCATTACTCTATGATCAAACCAAGATCTATCTTGAAATGGGGATAGAAAGCAACTTGAGATGAGAACTCAGTGAGAGGAAGATCCATATTTAGTTTAGAATAAAAGTTTAAATGAGTGGCCAGTAACTTTTTTCAAGTTCTAGCTAGCAATTAAATGTGGGTAGAAGAATGAAATTTTATTTGACCAAATTTAGCATTGAAAGTAAGTGATATTTGAATGGGGTAAGGTAAAAAGGGAGAACAATGTCCATGTGCTTTCTGGGCTGTCTTTGATAAGCAACAACCCACCAAAACATAAATGTTGCACCTTTCTGCTTCAAATGACATTATGAATAAACTTTAATCTAATCACAAATGAGTTTTTTTTTTTTTTTACAAAAAATCACAAATGAGTTGTAAATGCTAATGTTGGGTTGGTCCCCCACCAATATATTCAGCTTTCTTTTCAACATAGTACTACCATATTTCTACAACTGGTAATAAACAAATTAAAAACCAAGATGCAATTAAATTAAAATTAAATGCAACATTTCATCAAACTTCTAAAACAATGGAAAGAAAACATGACATTTGTGTGTGTAGTGTATACACATTCACCACATGCCATTGTCGGCGCCCAAGCAGATCATTGACGTATTAAAATTATGCATATAGTATAGTATGCATATACTAGTATTTTTTTGGGTACAGTGGAAAATAAATATGCATATAGTATAATATAATTACAATATTATTATTATTTAAGTTTAGTTTAGACTTAAATAAATAAGCCATCACTACAAATTATATATATGATATTATTAACTTGTGTTTTTTTTAATCTTGTAAATTTTTTTGTTTTGATTCCATCACTACAAATTCAAAGTTTTTAATTAATCTCTCAAATCGTCTAATGGTGACAACTTGTGTACCCCCACAAGATTTAGGGGTATATATCCCCAACTACTATAAAAAGTTTTAAGCGATATAATTTTTTATAAAATATATCGTTGGATTGAAAGTTTATATCATATAGATTATTTGTGTAAAATTTCAGACAAATCTAAAATCATTTGATATGTTATTGAGACACATAAAGATTAACGGTGTTTAAGAAATCACAGAAACTGTTAATTTTGACGCGTCTCAATAACATATCAAATGATTTTAAATTTCTCTGAAATTTTACACAAATGATCTATATGATATAAACTTTTAATCCAACGGTGTATTTTATAAAAATTTATATCGGCTAATTTTAAGTGATTGGGGGTAAATACCCCCAAATCTTGTGGGAGTAGACAAGAAAATACCCTAATTAAATCATATAAAATGTTTTTGTATTTATAAATAATTGAACTTTAAATGCACCAAAAAAATAATTGACCTTTATCTATGTAGGCAAGTGGTTAGAGTGGACCTCAACCTCAAGCATGTGTATGTATAGTAGAATAATAGTAGAAACCTTTACACGTAGTTTCATATAGTACAAATTTGATTCTATAGACACGAATTTATACGGATCAAATTAATGGTAGCCTTACAGTTTTGGTGATGCTGCATTCAGGTTTCTATTAATGTTTTCCAACCCATTACTCCATCCATCACACACACACACATATATCACTGTCAATTACTCAAGTGTAACAAGTTTGTGTAACCCATCAAGGCACTTCATTTAATAAAAATCAAGAGCCACATTTTTTTCTTTTCAAACAAATACTAATTTAACGGTTAGAAATTCATTTTTAGATGAATAAGTGAATAATTTTAAATTTGAATTTCAACTTTTATTTTTAGAAAATGATATTCTTATCAACTGAGTTATATTTATAGTCACGGAGAGAAATCAAGAGTCGGTTTATTTATTTTTTATATCTTCTAAAAAAAAGGTGTAGGGAAATATGTATATATACCTCTTCATTCTTCAACATGAATTTCTTTACTTGGTTACCTGTCCAAAGCATCTAAAATTTTCTCCCTACCACATTGAAAGCTACATCTCTTCTTGTCTAACTAAGACTTTCGGTCTTGTATCATACTAATAGTGATAAGTGATAACATTAAAAATACTAGTAATATAAAAAACATTGTCAAAAAAAGTGTAATAAATTAAAGTAAAAGTTGTATTGCCTTTTCAAAAGTGACAACAAATCATCGATTAACCTAAACATGGCGTGGAAAAATCATCAGTTAGCAGTTATGTGCTTGGACTAATTTGTCACCAAAAAATGGAGTACTTGGACTAATTGGATATGGAGGAACAAAAGGAGACACTGCCTGAATAATTAATTAATGGTAATTAAATATTATAATTATCAACTCGGGAAACAAGTTAGCTACAAAATCCAAATTAATGTAATTTTTATGTGTATATTTGGTCATATCTCATTCGAAGCATTTTGATAGGTGTATCAAGAATTTGATCTACAGAGATGTTATAGTGTTACTGTGTTAAGAAAGTTCAATATGTAAAATTAATATTTTGTTTATCTGGCGCATCAAACGAGCACTGAGTCTTTTCTTATTTAGAGATTGGCTTGTGATTGTGTTCCCACTTAGGAAAATCATGAAATTCTTAGGTGTATTGTTGTCTGAATCTCAATTTACAACATTTATCAAATGAAATAATATTTTAATTATTTTTTTTTTCCGTAAATTTTTTAAGATTTGGCTTAGCTTGATTTCGAAAGTTTCATTGGATCTTGGATTTTTTTTAAAATAACCTTGAAAGCCAAAAAAACACCAATCTACCCCTTTTTTCTGAATTTTTATGATCTGCCCTACTGACTTGTCACAGTTGAAACTCACAACATGTAGTTGTGAGTTTAAGTTGTCTGCCCCTTTGGAAACTCGTAACCTGCAATTGCGAGTTTAAGTTGTCTGTGTCCCTTTGGAAACTCGCAACCTGCAGTTTCGAGTTTTTGAAGGCTTCGTTTTTTAATTTTTCCAGGCTTCTATTTTGAACTTGGACTCGAGTCACACTTCCATTCTGAACTTGGGACTCAAGTCCCACGTCTTTGAAGGCAAAATGTAATATGTCATAAATTACCACTACCACCCAACACCAACTCATTCATAAATTATTACTACCTCATTTATTCATTACCACCTACTCAATATTACTATAAATACCACAATTCGACTCTTTTATTTTTCACATTCATCTCAACTATTCTTACTACCTTCAATCTTCTTTCTACTATCCTTACTACTCCTTTACTACATTTTACATCTATCTCTACTACTACTACTACCTTAAAAAGCGTGGGACTCGAGTCCCAAGTCCATAATAGAAACCTGAAAAAAATAAAAAATGAAGTCTTCAGAAACTCGCAACTGTAGGTTGCGAGTTTCCAAAAGGGGCAGACAGCTTAAACTCGCAACTACAGGTTGCGAGTTTCAACTGTGACGAGCCAGTAGGATAGATCAGAAAAAAGAGAGTAGATTGGTGTTTTTTTAGCTTTCAGGTTATTTAAAAAAAAAATCTTGGATCTTGCCTCTATTCAATAAAATTTCCTAAGTTTAGTAACAACAATATTGGAGTCCTCAACTACACGTTGTCTTTTCAACTACAATTATCAATACTCTTCAGAGAATTTGGTCCTGTCTCAATTCTATAAAGTTTAACAATAAGTTCATTAAAAATGTCGTTTAATATAAGTTTTTTATTCAATTTAAAACTTCTAACTCACACTTACACATTGACAACTTATTTAAGAATTACATATACATTGTAATCACGAGAATAGGGAAATTCAACATTTTGATTTAATTGAACTTCGATGTACTCATGACAACAACAAAAATTGAATTTGGATGTTTGATTAGTTTCATTCTATTTTCCGTATAAGAGATAGCTAGTAAGGTGCGTGCGACAATAGGCAAAAATTATGAAAAAGAAGTCTTAGAAATGTCTCTTTCTAAGTGACAAAGGGAAGTTCGTTACTTGTGAATTTATTCTAATCTTTATTGGTGTCTTGTTATGTTATGTTTATGTGGAACTTCCAACAGGGTACAACGTATTGCCCCATCACAAATTCATTTTCTAGGCCTTTGCATGGTCCTTCTTATGCCAACATATCATAACATTATAAAAATCAATCAATCAAAGCTTCAAAAATGGTTATTGGGATCTTATCCCGTCACCTCTCGGTGTCAATGATAAATACAATGATAGAAGGATATGTAGATATGCATGGAGGTTTTTGAATTTCAAGGATTCGAGTAAATTTAGATGGTTTTGTGTGAGGAATTGAAAAGCAGTCTTTCCTACTAAATTTAACGGAGTATTAATTCATACTGAACTAACAAACGTTAGATAGACATTTTTTTATTATATTATATACAATATGACATTTTTGGTTAATTATTAATATTTCTTCTTTTATAAATAACCAAAAATATAGAAACACTAAAATGGCGAATCTTGCGTAGATGAGTGGGCTGTGCACTTGATTTAAATATTTCACCATGAAATATTTTAGGTATAGATTACTATTTCATACCTAATAACCCAATTGAGTAAACCGTGCTGGCTTTGCCAAACTCATGAACTTTTAGTTTTAATTTGAACCTCAAGTAACCAAGTATATTTGAGCCTAAAAAGTTTAATAAATTAATTAAGAAGTAGTATTTTAGTTGTCATGTAAATACAATTCGGATGATAAAATACTTGGCTTTAGGACTATGTCAAACTCAATACCATATCCATCAAATTATATAAACATCATATTGTGACCAATCAAAGAATGTATCATTTCTAACATCTCATCCACCACCTTAATAAAAAAAAACATTTCATCCACCTCGAGCGTTATACTATCTTGTGCGCTGAGTTAAGTGTATGCAGATACGCCTCCCACCATCGATTATCCCCTCCACGTTAGACTACGGCCAAAAACCTCTATTCTCAAAACATTTTTTCCATCAATCCCTCGTCACTATAAGACCTCTTATATATCTTTTCTTTTTTCGACAATACCTCTTATATATCTTCTTCATAGATAAATTTGAATTTGGTTCAAAACACGGGGTAATGTTTGAACATGTAATTGATCACTTATCTACATTTAATTTAATGTATAATAAAGTACGCATTGTTTTTGTTTTAAATTATTTCAAAAAATATTTTTCAAATAAAATATATCGAAAATATTCTTTGCTCGCTCTGTTTTCGAAAATATTTTTATATTCAAATATTTTTTATAATATTTGAATATAAAAAAGCATTTCATTATCTACAAGACATACAAAAAGAGTTTGAGAAGTTTGATAAAACCCTCATTGCCAAAATCACAAAGCCATATAGCTTTGTCAAATTTGGTAATTCCCTTTCAACTATTAATATGTTACAATGATATTGGATTCTATAAGACAAAATTTATTTGTACTTTGTCAAATACATACAATAATTTTTTCTATTACAACCACAAAAAATGTATTTTTAGTTATGTCCTATACTAATTACTATACATCAAATAATTCTCTGGCACTTGGTGTTACTACTTGGTACCCAATTATGAAATATTGGAGGTCGACCCTTTGTCAAATTTTTATTTTTAATGTATTTCCTTGCCAAAAAAGAAATCACAATTTCATTTTCAGATGGTATAATTGCAAACTTTAGTAGACAATACATTGATACAAGAACTCAAGCCAATCTAGCAAAACTTAATACCAACAAGAAACAAGAGTTAAACATTGTTACAGAAGAAATGTCCAACATTATACAAAAGAGGAGAAATTCAGGTAAACTTTTTCATCCTCTAAACTAAAATGTTTACATTGACACTTCTAATTATTTGTAGAAAGAAATTTACATGACCAAAGTAAGAAAATCATGCTATGCAATTTTTTTGGTCACTAAGTTTTTTGGTCACTTGGTTAATTTGCTTACAGAAACAATGAGAAGGTTAGTAGTTACTCCTCAACCTACATCCACAATATGGTGTTCCCCACGCCTTGAGGTATTGTGTAACAAAATTAGAGACAATAGAAAATAGATAAACTTATTATTTTTTACATTTACTTATTTTAATTACTTTTAATAATTAATTATGCATTCTTGTTTTGGAGCACAGATGATTGCTATGAAATGGACACCAATTTTGATCATGGTCATTACTTCTACTGCTCTTCTATGGGCTAACTTAGTCCTCAAAGATTAATTTAATGTAATGATGGTTTAATTACTCTATATATGATGAAACTTCAATACTAGTACAAGGACTTTATGGTACACTTGATTTGATTTTGATTTTGGAAAGAGATAAATATATGTAGTGACCCACTGAAATCATTTCCCTAGCATGCCATGTCACATAATAATCCAGGAATAAACAGAGTAAGACAGAAAAAAATTGATGGATCCTATCCTACAAACAAACAAAAAATGTTTGAGAAAAATTCATATTTGTTACTGTGTTTCTTTTCTCTTGCTTGAAAATGACTTCTTTCATTTGAAATGAAATAAGCATACAGATGAATGTGTTAGGGTAGATGATAAAGCCAAATTAAAAACTCTAATTTTATTTTTTGAAGTGAGTTTTTTTTTCTTCATTTTTTTTATTTTTTTCTTACTTATTTGATAAATTTTACTTTGTTTTTCGTTAGGGTATGTTAAAAACATTGAAAATATTAAATAATAACTGAAAGATCAGGTTAGAACATGTAAAATCATGTTCTAATTTCTTCAAAGTTGAATATAAAAAAGCTTTAAAATAACTAAAATTTAGAAAAATATTTGATGATTTATTTTAATTCAGAAAATATTTTCTAAATTGTACTTAAATTCATTTTTTCTAAAATGAAGGACAAAATGAATATTTTAGGGTGTCAAGGAGCATCTTTGGAGGCTAAAGAGCAATTTTCTTTGTTTTAACTCTCTGTCAAATATAAAGCCCAAATTAAATTCACTGTATTGTTTTGTTTTGGGTCTTGCAATTGGAACTGCATGATGAGCCTAGACTTTGAGTATGGGTTATACATTTAACGTGCCCAACCCAAGGATAATTATATTGTTTCTCTTCTATATTATTATTTTTTTCTATTGAAAAAATAAATTGTTCTTGCTAAGGATTGATGTTTGAACTTCTCCCTACTTAATTCATATGTTCTTTAACTTTTACCACTTGAAATATCATATGGGGACTCTTCTGTATTATTTAAAAGGTAATATATATCACTAAAAATATTTTTTTTTAAAATGTACATTGTAAAAGATGAGCAATTCTAATGTGCATAAGTAATGAATATGATTTACAGTACACAAATAATACATATTATTATACACAAATTTTACAAATTCATCGTTAAATTAAAAATATATATTATATAACAAACTGAGTTGGTCCGATAGTAGTTGATACTTAACTTAATAGAGAGAAACACGATTTGATTCCCTACAGCCGCATTTGAGTGCCAAAACTTAGTCCAAATTTTGGACTACTCGGACTTGGGGCCATTTTTCCTGTAAATTAGATCATGAAAACAAAAAAAAAATATTATATAAATCATCAAGTAAAATTTTAAAAATTAAAAATTATTTAATATATTGTTTTTTTTTACTAAAATTATTTAATATATTGTTAAAATTAATAATAGTATTTAAAAATTGATGAAGGATTTCACTCACCTAGTTCCTTTTTAGTTGAGCTCAGTCACCTACCTAGTTCCTAGTAATGGATATTTTGCTGTCTCTATCCTCCATTGAAGAAGGGTACGCTCATTGCAAAACAGAAAACGTCATTGCATAGATCAGCATACAACACGTAATATGCATTCTGTTGCAATTAGTGTTTATGTACATCTAGAAAATGAGTTTTGCTTCAAAGAAGAATTTCTAATACTAAGACTACATATACCACGTCTTTCTTTTGTGTTTATTGTTGATTTCATGGTCTTAGTGTGATGTTATGTTGTTCGTAATTTTGTGCGACGTTGTATTGTTTGTTGTCATGTGCAGCGTTATTTGATTTCTTGTATTGTTGCGGTGTTCATTTGATTTGTTTTGGAAGATCAACTTCAGTCAATTGTCGATTCAATCAATAATTTGTGCATCAACGTTGCAGATCCGAAGATATGTAAATTTCGGTGACTTTAATTGTATGCTACTATTAACTTAAATGTTGTGAATTTGTTTTTAAATTCATCGTTTATATTTTCTGCTATGTTGAATGTAATTATATCTGATATATTTTATCAATTTGAATGAATGAATGAATATCATTTAATTTTATTAAAAACAAAATAATAATAAAATTTGAAAATATTGTAACGCAACACAAGTTAGAATAAATTCACATAATTTCTCTATTTCAAAATTCTCAATATTCTATTCTATCAGAAAATATAAGTTGCATGCAAAGTTGAAAAACACCTGTGTTAAATTAGAATTAGGAAAAGTGGATAAAATTTGTTTAGTGGTGATTGGTGCTGAATTTAGCAGAGAGAATTATAATTTGATTCTTGTAACTGCGTTTAAGATGAGATATAAACTAGTATTTAATATCAGAATTCGTTATAAACTCTAGATTGCTAAAGCCTCTTCTCCTAAGAACCATAGGATGAAAGCTGAAAATATAGTCTGATTAGTCTCTATAGGATAACTTAAGTGGTACCAACTTGAGATATATGTGTTGGATAGATAGATCAATTTATGAAGGGAGCAATTTATTTTTTGTGATGTAAAAAAAAATGAGGGGAAAGAAGGCAAGGTAAAAGAGCGACGTGGCAAGCATCTAGCTAAGAAAAGGGAAAGATTTGGATATAGATCGTACGGTGGGAAAGGTAGTAGTTAGATGATCTGTAAGTCCACACACCGTACGTATATCTCATCTCACCTACGACTACAACAGAGCTCGTGTGTTTGGTGTGTGGCCTTTTCTCTTCTTAACTACCCACTTTCCACAATCTATCTATCTAACAACAACGACAACAGTTAGTTATCAACCATATAGAAAGAGAAGAAGAAGAAGATGGCTTTAGGTGTTCCTGCTGTTCCTTTAACATACGTTGCTCACCTTCTAGGTATTGTCGCAATCGTATTGGTCTGGTTTTGGAACATACACTTCAGAGGTGGTTTGGCTTGGTCTTCTTCCAACAAAGCTCTCATCTTCAATGTACACTCTACTCTTTCTCATCATCATTCATGCATGCCTCTCTAATTTTTCTCTTTTCTTAATTCACTCTTAATTTTCTCCTTTTAATTTTGTTGCAATTTTTTAATAACAAATAATATTTTTTTTTAACAAGTACTAGAACTAGAACTTAGCTTTTGAATTATGAGACACTGTTTTAGTTTGAGGATGGATGATGATGACTAATCTGTACCCATATGTTCAACTCAGGTCTGTGGAGGTTTTTTTTTTGTTGATATTTTCAATTTGGACTAAATTTCCTTTTTTTTGTTTTGTGTTTACATTTAGATGTTGAACGTTTTTCCCAGATTTATCTCACCTACTATTTTCGGTACTCAATTTTAAATGGTGTTGAATATTGATATGATATGCATTAAAAAGTGGGGTTTACGTTATTAATTGAATTAAATATGTACTTATTTTTTTTGGTCAAGTAGTCTAGGGTCTAAAGTAGACTCACACGTTTAAATGTGGAGAAATGTAGTATTCAGGGTTCGAATCCCGACCACTCCAATAATGTTTCTGGTAGCTATCATTTGAGCTACACTTATGGGATAAATTAAAAAAATTAGTTAGTTTAGTAATTTTTTTATGGGTGGCTAGAATTCCATGATGGATATAGATGAGAGTAGTTTGAACTACATAAGCATTAAGCTGCTTATCAAAAAAAAAAAAAAACATAAGCATTAAGCTATATAAAAAAACTTAAGAAGCTATAGTTGTAATAGTTGAATACTACTGTAGTTTGAAAATAAATAAATGGGTTGGATTTAAGATTTTTAATGTACAATTTGGATTTGTTTGGAAGTTGGAATAGAATCATATGTCGATTGAATAATTTTATTACTAGTGCATTATTAGTTAATTCATATCTCTAGTGTCAAACACTTTAACAACTTTGATATGATTTGTTCATCACAAAATCAATTTATTTGAAAAAAAAAATCAATTTACTACTATAACTTAGTGACCTTAATTGATGAAGATTAACCACCCGATTAAATGCGCTCATTAGGATTAATTCTCATTCCTTCTTAGGGTAGAAAAGTCAAAGAAATGTAAAAATCAAAGAAACGGGGGACCAAAATTGCGGTTTGGACAAAATAGGGGACTAAAAATGCATTTAAGCCTATAATTTTATTTTATATGTTTTATTTAATTATTGACCTCATTCCATGGGCTCCTTTTGAATATAATAATTAATTCTATCCCACATGATAGGCATACTGACAACACATGCTTATCTGTTCATTGAATTTGAATGAAAGATGGATTTTTCCTTTGGCACTGTTTCTATGTGGTGCCAACTCTAGCACAAAACTGGGATAAATCATAAATTTGATATTTTTTTACATGTTCTTATCCTTTGAATTATTGATTCTCATGAATGTTATTTAAGACAGTGAAAACCTTTCTTGCTTTTTAGTTAATGATAATCTGATTTAGAAATTAGCACTGTCTTTGTTCAAAAGAAATTAGCAGTGTCTTGCACTTATAAGCTATTGACCATGCCACTTGCTTATGTTGCTTTCTTTAAGATTCAAATTAACATGATTACTTTGATTAGGTGGTTTGTAATTTTAAAAAAGTGATATTAAGATATGTGGTCCTTCTAATTTAAATAATCTTTGATTTGTGATCTGTAATCAATTATCATTCATCATGAAGAAATGTATAAAGAATACTTTATTAGGCAAGTTGATTGATTATATTAATATTAATCACCTGCTTTAATCCTAAAAATATGGATAAAATAGTACTCAATCATTGTTGAGCTGTGCTATACTTTATCATTTTTTAATTTCCTTATCTTATGTATCTTTTTCTTTATGCAGCTTCATCCTGTACTTATGCTTACTGGCTTAATAGTATTTGGAGGTGAAGGTAAGTAAAATAAGTTCACACTTAAAATGTTACTGCTTTATGAGCCAACGTGGTTGGATTTTGTTCTCCTACTAATCGTGTCACAAATTTCTCTTGTGTAAACAAATATTGCAGCCATTATAAGTTACAAATCTCTTCCATTGAAGAAGGAAGTGAAGAAATTGATACACCTTAGTCTCCACGCAATTGCATTAATACTCGGAATAATTGGAATTGCTGCTGCATTCAAGAATCACAATGAGAGTGGGATTGCCAATCTGTACAGCTTGCATTCATGGCTTGGAATTGGGGTTATTTCCCTTTATGGCATTCAGGTAAACCATTGGATAGTACTAGTAATTAGTATTAGTTTATTCTTATGTCCAATGTGCAATGGCCATTAGCTCTGCTGTTTACTGTGAATACACCAATGTTGTCAAATTGACGCCACAACATTGAGACATGTTGTGTTCTATGTCAGCTGCTATAGGTTGCATTGCCTATTATATCCGCAATGTTTTTGCCATAGGCAGCCATTGGCATATATTTATATCTGGCTGATATAATCCGCCATCCATCGTTGGTTACACTAGTATGCATGATTTTTATGAGAGAGGCTGAGCATTTTGTTGAGACGCGCAATAGAGCCCAATAAAGAGAGAAATAATTTGAGAGAAATATTGATTATTTGAAATTGATAGAATAAGAAAAGTTGATTACAATGAGCGTGTGTAGGATACACTTTATATACTGATCCTAACTAAACTAAGAAATCTTAACTGGTTTGCGACCAATACTAACCAACTTGTAAACTACCTAACTCCGTCTCTATCTGTTGTTTTGTTTAGTATGAATTATGAAAGCATCAGTATAGTCAAATTGATGCCACGACATTGAGACATGTGGATTCTTTGTCAGTGACCATAGGCTGTAAATGTAATGCCTGTTATATCGTTATCCACTAAATTTTTGCCATATGCCGCAAAAGCCATATTTATCTGGAGGATTTATGGCTGGCTGACATAATCCGCCATCCGTCATTGACAACACTGGAATTCATGATTTATATGAGAGCTCAGCTCGGGCTATAAGGACTTCGCTAATTGTTAGTTTCTTTGACAGAAATCAAGTTAGTTAGTTACGATTCACTTATACTATTAAGTTATGAGTCAGTTGATTCAGTTACTTTTCTGTTAATGTGTTTTACTCTCCCTTGCATGCTGTATGTATTTGCTCTTGTACTTATACATTTACTTGGTTATCAATGTGATCCTTTTCTTCAATATGGTATCAGAGTCAGGTTTATCAGACGGAAGAATAGTAATGGTATACATGACATGACCAAATACATGAAACAAATGATATCATATTAATAGAAAAGCAACTGAAAGAGCTGACTCATAAGTCATAACTAACTTATTAGCTAAGTCCTAATATGGGCTTACATTTAATCACAAGGCATAAACCATAAATACAGTGCGAAGTGCAAACTCTTAATTGAAAATACGGATTTAGCTTATCCAAATGAATCCTTTGATTTAAATTTTAACATCAAGCTAAATATTTGATTATCACATATTAGAACATGTTTATCTTCCGATTTTTATAGCATTCTATTTTATTTTTATATCTGCAGTGGATATTTGGGTTTGTGGTATTTTTCTTCCCTGGTGGGAGTTCAGAGATAAGACGCGAGTCAGTTCCATGGCATGTACTATTTGGGCTGTTTGTCTATATTTTGGCTCTTGCGACCTCTTCTCTTGGATTTCTGGAAAAACTCACATTTCTGGAGAGTGGAGGATTGCCAAAATATGGTTCTGAAGCTTTACTTGTGAACTTCAATGCTATAATCACAATCTTGTTTGGTACCTTTGTTGTATTATCTGCCATATCTCAAGCTCCACCGGCTGCTGCTGATGACTACGCACCGATATAGATTTCTATTATAAATGGCATAATGTTTTTATGTTTTAAAGTTAAGTATATGTTCGGTATTACGGTACAGTGGATCATCGTGATCCTGATATATCTTCTGTGATACCAAACATAGGCTAATATCATCATGTCTTCTGTCGTTTGTTTGCATTTGGGACTAATGAATCATACGATAATTTGTTTATATGGTTGGACTCAGCTTGTACTATTTGATTGTTAATAGTATCCACGAAACATGAAATCATAATTTGCTTTGGATCATTATAATTTATGGTGCATTTGTGTCAAAAAGTAATTTTATTCAAGTTATTGGTTATTGACGATGCGACAACGGATTTTATTTAAAGACATCTCAAACGGTTGTATCTTGCTATAGTACAAGATTACACTCTCTTATAAAAGAGTACAAGATCAACATAGATTTAATCTAATAAGAATGTGATTATTTGAAAGAGTGTTTCTTAGGACATTTGTTTTGGACATGGAAAGTTGAAGCAATGAATATTATTGGGAAACTTGAATGATGCCCTCACGTGAAATTTGACCAAACAAAAAATTGACATATGCATGGAAATGGAATGGCAATATAGAGTTTTTTTGTTGTCACTCTTGAAAGAAAAGGAACCAACATATATTGCCATATAGTGACCATGACCGTTTGGCACTTGCTCTATTTCCTTTTGCATTTTGCTCTTGGTTTCATCGATCCACCAAACAAAGCCTTGTACTACTATCTTCTTGTTCTTTTCTCTCTTTTTTATTTATTCATAGTCTTTTTTTAAACTTGTTTTTTCACTTTATTACTTCTCACTGCCCTTGTAGTCCACTTTATATATATAATTTATTTCCACGATTTTATAAGTGAAAGCAAAGAAGAAAATACTTTGTTTTAACTCTCACTCCAATTTTTGCAAAAATAAACTCTCACTCCAATTTGAAAATGAAATTGTTGACATACCTCTTTGTTTGGTGAAAACAGAGGGGCAAAAATGAAATGATGACAATTCTCAAATTACATATATACAACAAGCAAAGTAGAACAATAATCAAAGTTACATTGGTTAAATAAAAATGTGTGTACATTGTAGGACGTTAGGGGATCAAGATCAACACATTCCTTAGATGATAAGCTAAACAATAGTTTTGCCCGTTGGTTCTATTACAGTTAATTTTAACATAAGACATTTTCCTAACCAACCAGTTATAAAATTGTGAAAATAAGATGAAATTCTAGCCAATAGACTATTTAACAAAAAAAAAAACACTTTTAAAATAAATAAGTAGCATTGTACCCAAAAAAATGTAGCATATTAACTTATTAGAGCTAAAATCTCAATCTCCACGTATTCTATATAATGTTTTTACCAACTAAATTATACTCATAATTTGACTGGGAAATTAGTTTGGTAAAACACTAATCACTCATATTACATTCATCAGCTACAAACTTTTTTTTTGTTATTATAATGTGGGTACGAAACTTTCACCGCCGTTAGCAGTGACTAATCTCCATTAAAGAATCTGTGGGACACAAAATATGGATTCTCCCCTCCCAACCGAATTTTTTCCATAAAAAATAAATAGGTTTAGAACACCTCTAATTTTATTTTGGTAGGTTTGTTTCCCTTCAAATTTTATTTTAGGCCGCACATTTGACAGATGGATCTTATATATGCAAGTTGTATTGAAAGAGATACCATTACCAACCATCTTTAAGTCTAGGGCCCCATGTCAAAAAGATTCCTTTGTCCATCTTAAACAGAAATGAAAGAATCTCTTTTCAACAAGTTTTTTTCTTACCATGTTAACTTGTGAAGCACATAAAATGCATTTTCTTACCATGTTTAAGTAGTCTACATTTTTATTATTTGGACTAATTTATGGTTGATTATTGAATTGAGTTTCTATTTGTTTCATCAGAGAAATAATTGAGAGACTAAAAATAGAAGAAATTTTTTATAATTACTAAACTTAAATGATAAGCATCTTGTAGGAATAAAATGTATTTAAACAAAAACTATTATGTACCTTAAACGATATATACCATTACTTATATGAGTGGTGCTCCATTTGCTTTGCTTATCAGAAATATGCTGGCCTTCATGTTTCTTCCTTATGAAACAAAAATTAAAATAAAATCCTTGAATCAAATAGTAGTAAATTATATAATTATTTGGTATGATTAACTAATACTCCATAATTATTGGAATAGTAATTTGCTTTATTAATTAAAGATATTTTTGTTTGTGGGCGCATAATAAACCAATGTGTCCCTATTACTATTAGTGGGTTGTGCCAACTCATTGTAGTACCTACCAACAAACCTACCCAGCTAAGCTTTTAGAATTTGAATCATTTAGTACTTTGTTTGTTTCACACAAAATTAAGTTTCAATGAAACATAATTCAGCTGATAAAAATATTATACGTAATATACAATGATTGAAGTTCAAACCCTATTAGACTCATGTATTCATCTTAAAGTTGAAATTTTAGCCGCCTAACTATTTTGACAAAAAAATTAAAAAAAATTAAGTTTGATTTGTTTATTTTAAGTAATAGTTACATTTCTTACTTTGTTGAACTATAATAGTATCTCAACCAACCTTATCTCTCCAACACTTGCTTACTACTCTCTTTCTATATCTTTCTCTCTTAATATCTCATAATTTTTTTAACTTTATTAGAGAGATATAATCTGGGAATTTTGTTACAACCAACATATTTCCATTTCCATATCATACATCACTTTGTGCAACTTTTCTTTCTTAGAACAGAAAAAATGACAGATCAGGAACAACCAAAAAAGTTAGAATCTGAATCAACATCAAATCCTCCACCACCACCACCACCTGCTTCAACTCATGATGAAACTTCTTCTTCTGCTACTACTCCACCACCTCCTCCACCTGAGGCTCCAAAGGCAGATGTGCCTGAAGAGAAATCTGTAATTCCACCACCTCCTCCTCCTGTTGTTGATGACTCCAAAGCTCTTGTCTTAGTTCAGAGTATGTATGACATGACACTACTATATATATATGCTTTCAATTATATGCTTTCAATTTGGTGTATTCAATTATTTTTGGTTGGTAAGGAAGGATATAGTATATAATTGAAGAAAAAGAGTAAGTGATTATGTTTTATGATTTATCTTCTATTTTTCTCTGTTTCTTAGACTGGTTAATTATTTAAGGTGACAAGTTTAAATTTTACTTTTTAGTGTGTGTCATGGTGATTTTAATATAAACGAGCACTTTGTAGTTTATATACATAAGGGAAACAATTGAGACTTGTTTTTAATGGTAAATAGAAATTTTGAGGTCTAATATTTGTTTTTCTTTGTTTTGTAGTATCTCTTTTCTTAGCAATTTTGTTGTTGAAAATTAGTACTTAATGGCTGGTTTTTTTTAACTTATTTTTTTCTGAAAAGAAAAGTTAATATTTGTCCTATTAGTATTGAGTTATTACATGAAGGGGTTCCGGAAAGTTTTACCAAAGAAAAGGTAAAACATGCATAGCCATATTGTGTCGCCTATGTTTAGAGATGTAGTTTTTCGAAAGTTGAATTTTACTATACAAAAAAGTTTGGTGGCGCAGTTTATTACCCGTCTACCTTTTGTTCATGTATAATTATCTTAATATATATTCAAATCATATCAATTTTATGTGAGTTTTGTGCTTTGACTTGCTTGATTATTTTGTGTTTCCTTGTATTTTGTTTTAGTTTCCCCTTAAGAACATGTTTGATATCATGGTGGGTACTTCAGAATCACATGTTACCGTGATTCTGACATATCCACAGTTATACCCAACATGCACGAAGAGTTATATTTCTTGAAATTGCCCTGTTTTTACCATCCAACTGCAATCAAATTAAGATCCAATTTTTCCATATTGGGACACAAGATAACTTTAAATTTAAAGGAAGAAAATAAACACCTTTGCTTTGTCTTGTAATCCAAGTTTTGTTACCCTTTGCATATTTTTAGGATCATTTATATTAGAATTTTTGCTTATATGTTTATAAGTCACCTTCACATGTCCTTGAAATTCATGTTTAGTCATAACATAGAGATAATAATCACATTAATATCATTCTGCTGTTAATTTGGTTACTCTCAGAGACTGATGAACCTGCTGCTGAAGAGAAACCACAAGAGGGCTCTATCAACCGAGGTATGTACCTTTACACCGTCGTTGTATAAAATTTGACACTGTCATCAAATCACAATCAATTTGCTTACTACAAGCTATGACATTTGATTATTTTTTTTAGATGCTGTGCTTGAAAGAGTTGCAACAGAAAAGAGGATTTCACTAATCAAAGCATGGGAAGAAAGTGAAAAGTCAAAAGCAGAGAACAAGTAAGAGCTTGAACCATCTAAATGCTTGTTTCATATTTTATGTTCATTTTTTTGGTTTTGTCAAATTGTTAGGACCTATAATTTAGCCACCATAACTAAGAGGACTAGTTAAAGTAACATGTGGAACTGTCTGATTTTATTGTCCATTCCTACAGAGGGAATAAGGAAAATGAAGCTTTGCCTAAAACATGAATGACTTATATAGCCATGAAAGGAGTGCCACTAATAGCTTAATTAAACACTTATAGCATATACGTTTATCATATATGTACTTATGTATAAACTATTCTTATAACAAAAGATAAAATAAAGTTAAAATATTTTCATACAAGCGATAAACTGTTTTCATATGTTAGCATAGAGAACTTGTGAAAATAAGTTAAAAATAGCTTATAAACATGTCATAAAGTATTTTCATAAACTCTCTCAAACGGTCTCAATAGCTCTTATGTCAGTATCACTAGATAAGCTCAAATAAATCAATTCAATAGTGCTTATGTCAAAAAACATCAAATTACCTAGAAATTCAATACATTTCATTTTCAGCTTTGCTAAGTTAGCTTGCTACTATAACATCATACATTCATATTATTTTATCAAATCAATGACTTGTATTTGTATACTAATTTAAGTGAATTTGATGTGCAGGGCTCAGAGAAAACTCTCAACCATTACAGCATGGGAGAACAGTAAGAAAGCTGCAACAGAAGCTGAATTGAGAAAACTTGAGGTAAGAACTTATTTTTATTAGTAATATATAATAACAATGAATATGACAAAATATGGAAATACAAATAATTTTTCATTGTGAATAGGAACAATTGGAGAGGAAAAAGGGAGAATATGCAGAGAAAATGAAAAACAAAATAGCAGCACTTCACAAACAAGCTGAAGAAAAGAAGGCAATAATTGAGGCCAAGAAAGGTGAAGATTTACTCAAAGCAGAAGAGACAGCTGCAAAATACAGGGCAACTGGAACAGCTCCAAAGAAACTCTTTGGTTGTTTCTAATGCTAAATTCCTCATTTCTCATCAACAAAAATGATGTGTTATTAATATTAATATCATATACATTTTCTTCATGTGTGGTTTGGTGTCATTTTTAGTCTATGTTAATTTATTATGTGTGCATAGTGATATATATTTGCTTGTATATATCCATTACTTTGGGAATAAAGATAATTTCATTCTTATTCAATTTGTGCAATATAAATTTCTTGTAACATCAATTTGTGTAATATACATTTCAGATCAATATATTCAAATCGGTCAACACATACTCGTAGTATTACACATTCACTAATATATCATTGTTAAATCATCTTCACCATTAATTTCAGATCGAACAACCAAAATGAGTAACGGTCTAATCCAAATCCACGGCATTTGAGAATTTGCATGGTGACTGCATTTACAAAAATGAAGATATCATAAAAGCAAAGAAAACTAACTATTCTAATCATATATAAGAGTATTTTCATATCTTAGTCACATCTACCATCAAGGAGATTCAAGAAATTGTCAGTTTGTCCCAAGAATCCTAAATCATCAGGCATATGTAATAGATGCTTAAGTGCAGAATCAGAAGTATCAAGAAATTCATAATTGCCTGAATCTGAACAAGTTCTATCATCTTCAAGCTTTGGTTTGTAGCTACTTGCGTTTTGTACCCAACTCGTGTTGACATCTTCAAGCTTTGGTGTTGTTAACACTTTCAGGCTTTGCGTTCCGGTGTTATTCACCTGCAATGAGACATCTGAACACGATTCCTCCAATTTCGACGATGATAGTGATGACGACGATGCTTGAGAGACTAGGCTTTGAGACATTACTCCTTCCTTTCCCTTGATCATGCGAAACGCCTGTCCAACTTCAGAATGCCAAAGTTGAAGAAAGTAATCGGGGTATATTTTTGCCGTGGATTCTGAATTAAGCAATGTGGAATCCATTGACAACCTTGCCTCTGCCTCAACCCTTGCACTTTCCCACTGTACCATGTGACGTGTAGAAGGATAATTAGACTGGACATTCTTATCAGGAGTCAGATATGAATGTTTTTCCCCAAGTGATTGAAGGACGCGCTTCTTTAGATGAGTGTTCCAATAGTTCTTAATCTCGTTGTCAGTTCTTCCTGGTAACTGCGCTGCTATAGCGGCCCACCTAAATGATTGCATAGTTATTTCCAGTTACATGCAAAGTGAATGTAATATCACAAGCAGATAGATCAATGCAACAAAATGTGTTGATGCTGTAATACATTTATTACACAGCTTATGATTGGAATGAACATGTAGGACCAATATGAATTGATATATGAATCATGTTGAACAAAATGAGGAAATGGAGCAGTGAGGTACCTGTTGCCAAGCATGGCATGGAGTTGAGTAATAGTAGTTTCTTCTTCATTAGTAAATGGGCCACGCTTGATGCCAGGACGAAGATAGTTTATCCACCGAAGCCGACAACTTTTACCACATCGTAGGAGACCTAGTTGTAAGAATACATTAAATTAGTTAAGTTTATATACGCAAGTCTTCATCTTTTATTGTTACAGAGTCAAATGTTCACTCTTTATATTTGGCCCACAATCTTTCTACTAACCCCACTCTCCTATTATTCGGTACAAACAATATTAAAGGAGCTAAACACTTGACATGAGGACGACACACTGTCATGCATAGGTCCTAATGTTCCATTCTAGAACAGTATACGCGGCAACAAATTTAGTAAGGCTATGTTCAGTAACACAATAGTCAGTAGGTATGTCAGAATCACGTTGACTCACCTTAATTTTGAAGAAACTACTAATAGTTTTGGAAAATCACGGTGGATCACCGTGATAACATATACTTAGTGTGGTAAAAGTGATTCTGACTAGAAGTTAAATTTTTTATTATTTTTACTCCGAACATGATCTTTATGCGCGCATCCATGGTTCAACTTGATGAATGTATACACACATCAACTCACTTTTAACTAAAATCAAAATTTTGAATATAATTTTTGTTGCTGCAGATGCTTAGTTACAACGAGGCAAAGCACTGAATGACAATATAATTAATCAATTAGACAATTTAAAAAGGAGCTATAACACCAAGGAATAGCTGCTAGAAGAACACAACAGGGGACAAAACAATAAGGTTTCCTAATTCATACATGATGAAAACAGAGTCGCATTGTGACATTTTGTTGTGAAAACACAAGAAAAGTGTCAAGTGTGAGTAGTATGGGGAAGAAGTCCCACATTAGAAAAATATGTGGAGAGTTAAGCATTTATAAGTGAGAGGACCCATAAACTCAATGCCTTAAGGTTTTGGGTAAGAGTGTGATGTCCAACTCACTTGTACTTGGCTCTTGATCATCAAGTGTGGATGATCCCCCAGGCTGCCCCCTCCTGTTCTAACAGTGGTATCATGAGTCTCGGTTCAAGAGAAAGGGACCGGCGAAGTAATGACCCCGTTGACCATGTAAAATGCGTAACGGCGGTATGAGTTGATCATGTGAAATGGATCAACGGAGACTCACACTTGAGGGGGAGTGTTGTGAAAACACAAGAAAAGTGTCAAGGACCCATAAACCCAATGCCTTAAGGTTTTGGGTAAGAATGTGGTATCTGACTCACTTATATCAATGTTCTTGGTCATCGTGTGGATGACCCCCAGCTGCCCTCTCGTGCTCTAACACATTTGAGATTGAAATTTCTGCAAGAGTAAGTAAGCTCATAGAGTTTTCACCTAATCACACATTATGGACTATAGTTATCCTTATCCCCTCCCAAACCCATTTTGCAAACTAAATTTCATTCACATAAAAGCATACAGTATTTATCAAAAATAAAATAAATTAAAACTATTATGAAATCATGCTCTTGATATCCATAAACCTTAAATACATGGAAACAGAAGTTGCAAGAAAACAACAACATAACATTTCCACAATTCCAGACACCTTCACCTGGATACGAACTCGAGACCTCGCAGTTGTTTATGTGAGTTTCACTGATATTTGTCATCTTCGTTTAAGAAAACAAAAACATAACAGAAAGTTGGTTTAATCATAAAAGTCATATTCTTCTTCCCTAGCTTCAAAATATTCCAATAGTTCCCAGGAAGAAAAAAGATATTCAGAAATAAAAAGTAGCTACAAAAAAACACAAGAAAAGGTATAAGAAAAGTTTTATGCACAAGAAGTAGAGTATATACTATACCTGCATGTTTGGGAAGTGTTCTCCAACTTCCATGGCCATGTTTGTTGATGTAGTCAACTAAAGCTTGGTCTTCTTCAGGTGTCCAAGCTCCTCTTCTAACTCCATGTTTCTCACAACAGGGTGCTTTACCCATTTTTTTCACTTTCACTTCTTCACCAAACCATGAGAGCAACAATAAATTCACAATTAATACTAATGACACAGCACAAGTAAGTTTGTCTTTTTGTTAGTAGTAGAAGGAAGATGAATGAATACAAATTCAGAGTGTATTTTTGATCATAAGGGTAAAAGGATGAGTTAAGAAGAGTGTTGAAGAAGTAAACCGACTTAAAAAGGGTGTCATAAATACTGCATATAGGATAATGATTCACATTGAAAAGCACATAAATATGCAAAAGAATTAAAGGTGAAAATGAAAGAATAAATATGATGCAATAGAAGGAAGTGGAAAGTGAAGTCTTGCAGAGGAGCCCCACTAAGGAGTACACATCTATATATCCAGCTGATCTCTTACCCCAAAAAGGGTCAAATACTGTTTCAGTTTCAGATACAGAAAACGAGGCTGCTCAAGTAGTAGTAAATGCTATACTCCCTCGTCGTCTGCGTCTCTAATTATACTCACAGCTGTTTAGAAATTTACTCTTAAAATAAATGAGAGATAAACTTGGATTACTATTCTTAAAATTGAGGATTTCGTCTAACTCAATCTTATTTTTGTTTAATAAAGTGATCATTGTTCTCAGTTATCTATACATATTCAATTCATTTTGGAATTGATGTAAATTTGATGTGAGATTTTTAACACATTCAAATTTAGAATTGAAATTCGGAAACCATTCACATATCGAATATATTGATACAAGTAAGTTGAACACTATACTCTTACCTAAAATCTTAAGAATTAGATTTATACATTATCCGACTTATAGTAAAAGTTCAATCTCCATTTCTCTTAAGAATGTGTAACTTAACTCACATTTGTCTCAACAACAATTTATAGACATCACTTGAGACACGTTAAACAAATTTATAAAAAAAGTGTAAATTAAAGAGAGGAAATATGATTTTTACAAAAAATATTTATTTTTTATTTGTAATAGACATTACGTAGAATATTAAAAAATTGATTTTTGAATATTTATTTCTCTTAGTTAATGATTGTTTTAAGAAAGTAAAATAGAAAAAATTAATAGTATAAATAATATAAGTCATTTATTTTAAGACAAATAATTTGGATATGATATTTATTTTGAGACGGATAGAAAAAAATACTAGTTAGAAAAACTCTATTATTGATATTGTTTTGAGAGGAGCATGAATACGTCATGGTTGTTTGAGGGTCAATTCGAGAGACTGAAGCAGAGAAAGAGTTCAAAGATATGAAACAGAGAGAGTTCAGGGGTCAAAGGGAAGGGGTGTGAAAACGTTGAAGCGGTGGATTGGAGAGAGAAGAAAGAAAAGACAAGACAATGACATGTAAAATCACAAACACAGGCAGCAATGAATGTTTATTGGTTAAGGTGTACAGTTTGTTTGTGTAGAGTCTTCAAGTTGACAACCAGAGCTACATTTATCATCATCTTTAATCTCAAGTCTCAACTTCAAACTGTGTTAAGTTAACGTGTCAAAGTATTTCTCAACGTGGGCTGCTACCATTCATTTTCTTCATCTCCTTTTTATTTTGAGCACCAGGGTGGTGGGAAAATGTGACATTAATCCACCATGTCTTCTTTCATAAATCAAGACAAGTATCTATATTTGTTATTGACTTTGTTTGATAACGTCAAATTTTAATTTATACTGTATGTTATGGATTTGGCGACGACCAGACCTATTTACTCGGTTAATAAATAGGTGATTTATTCGCGTGCTCGACACGACGTATTTAAACATTTAAGTCGCCGCCATAAAATTGTAACGGTCGACATCGAGATAATGAGTATTTACTGCTGATTATAACCACAAAATCCCGACAGTCGTTAATGGTAGAGACGGGTCACTTACCTCTTCATTAATTTCATTAGCCCAACGCTATATATATATATATATATATAAGTCATTCTCTGCAATGGTCGGATATCTATTCTCTATTTATGTACTTGCTATTCCTACGTTCACTGACTTGAGCGTCGGAGTCCCTACAGGTACAACCCCCTCCTCTGCTTCAGCAAGCATACGCGATGGAACTGTCGTGGCTATTCTTTTTGATCAGGTGAGGTTAGTGGCGCCGTCCTGTGAAAACGATAAAATTCGTTCTCGAATCCACATCCTCTAAGTCTCGACTGGGGTCCATCTGTTCTGACTCACCTATAAGTTTCACATCGCTTGGAACTCGAGGCTTATTCTAGTTTATATACAACATGTCACACTCATCGAACTAACCGAGACACATTTTTTACAAAGGACAAAACCGCGACGGATTAACAAACGGACGATCTTTCGGAGATGTAAATTTGTGGTAGGGTCAGAATATACCCCCATTCATCTTCCGCGGATAAATTTGAGTTATGTCTGTATAAATTTATAGTATTTTATTTTGATAAGTTAATTTAATTAGCATATGATTTATTATGTTTTTTTTTTAGTTTTATTGTCATCAACCTTGAAAAAAAAATTAGTTAACAATATATTTTATATCATTTCATATCTATAACTTAATTTAACTATTAATTTTATCAAATACTACAAATTCAATAAATAGATTATAAGTTATAACTTATGTGTATAAATTAATTTTTAAATTATCAGCTATTTTTTATCAAATAAATCACTTATATTTTTATTTTTGAGCTGGCTTTAGAGCCCAAAGGGTTTTTCTTTCTCTGTGAGAAGTGGGAAATCTTTACCCTTGAAGCATGGCCCCAAAGATGTGGGTTGTGGCCATTTCACGTGGGCTTACATAAATTCAGAGTTTTAACCTTTTAGAAAAAATTGCCCTCTCACCCCTACAATTAATCTTTCACCCCTACAAATCATTTGATAATCCTATTTTGCCTTTATAATAATAATTTTTTTGCACTATTATTTTTATCATTCATTTTCACCTCTACAGTACACTATTTCGATGAGTTTGCCGGAGTAATAATTTTAACAATTAATTCAAACATTCATACCGTAACATTTAAAATATTTGTTCGGTTTGTTAAAACATATATATCCTATAAAGATGTGTACCGGAACAGTAGGGAAAAGTGTTCCGGTTTATTACTTATCAAAAGAAATTGTTAGGAACATATGAAAAAGGAACTGAAGGGGTGAAAAATTTGTTCCGGTGTGCTTTCAAGTGAGAAATTTTCAATCTTTTCTAGTAACACCCTTTGTTGCATAGAAGCTTTCTAATATTTTTCTTCCTCTCGTCAGGCCATTTTTGGTTAGAAACGCCCGTTTTTTGTTTATCGGCTATTTCAATAAACAAAGGAAAGTAAGTTTGTCAATTTCTGCTACTACCACCGCCAGCCTGTGCAACTTCTGATACATGCAGAAAACAACTTGTAAATATTATTCCACATGGATAGAATTCTTCGTGAGATCTTTGGAGGAAGTCAAGATATAGCATTTTATCATTTATTCAATTAATTACATTTCTCAACTTTATATCCATTATTTCATTTAAACTCTCAAATGTTTTGCTTAATTTCATTGTGAAGAAACAAAACAATATAGATTCAATTGTAAACGGTGGCTACAGTTGAATTTATTTTTAAAGCTGCCATCCAGATCCTGAATATTCATTCTCGGAAAGATTTTAAACTGTTCCGGTTTACACTTATGATTACCGGAATAAATCTTAACTATTCCGGTATTGTAAAGGGCACAGATTGCAAGCATCTTGGTTTGGTTTTCCACTGTGTTGGAACTTCTGAAATTGATAACAACAGATGTATTTGTATCAACTTCAGACTCTGCCTTTTGAAAATCATTAAGAATGGCTTCCGATCTGTAAATCTATATTTTAGTTTTTCAGAATGGTTTAAGACTTGTTCCGGTTTGTAATTTTGTTTACCGGAATGATAAAAAGGTCAAATATATTTTGTAGGGGTGAAGCTAAATGATAAAGAGGGTAAAATAGGAAATTAATTTTATTTGTAGGGGTGAAGGTATGAATGTTGGGGTGGAAAGGAGATTTTTCACCTTTTAGATGCCGGTTGCCGCTGTAAGGGTAAATGTTATCAAAAATTTGATGGTTCATTATAATTTTAACAATTTCTGTGATTCAAACATGAACCAATTTTTTTTTTTTTTAAATTAGTACCATAACTCTCCATTTACTAGTACAATACATAACTTTTGCTATTTGCCATTTGGTTCATAACTTTTGCAAATGGCAACCCCATTATGTTTCCTATTCTCATAAATCATAATTGTTGTTTTGCACACATAAGGAATAACTTATTTTCCAAGTTCCCTCATTAGTCATTCCTTTCCCTAACATATTCTATAAAAAGGCCTCATAATAACAAACAAATCCATCTATATTTTTAGCTGAAGTCATATTTAGAAAGGAGAGCCAAATAAGTCCATTTGAGATTATAAAAAGATTAGTTTTAATTCATAGATAATGGTTAAGGTAACTATAGTTGGAAGGGCAAGTGATGGATTGCCTCTAGCACAAGGACTAAGATATGTGAATGAAGAAAATTCCTATCTTTCATCTTACAAGCAACAAGCAGAGTTTATACTCCAACAAATTTCAAAAGGAACATTGACACCTTCCATGATGACCATTCTCATTGATCATCACTGCTTCAAGTATCCTTATTTTTTTTCCAAGTTTTTCTTTCTGTTCTTTTAATTAATTTATTGCTAAAATTGTTGTCATGCTTTCAATTTTTGTGTTTCTATAATTCATATTCATCGATTAGCTAGCTTGATGTTCTTTTTAATTAGAAATATGAAAAGTGACATTTAACATAAATCATAGAGTCTAATTTAATAAAAAAAAATTGGGTCCTCTCTAATTTCATAGATTATATTATAATTCAATGAAATTTGATAAATTATGATTCTGTTATTTTGTTATTAAGCTTGTTGGTAGAAAATGGAGTTGTTTACATTGTTTTGTGTGAGTCCACATACCCAAGAAAACTTGCATTTCATTATCTACAAGACATACAAAAAGAGTTTGAGAAGTTTGATAAAACCCTCATTGCCAAAATCACAAAGCCATATAGCTTTGTCAAATTTGGTAATTCCCTTTCAACTATTAATATGTTACAATGATATTGGATTCTATAAGACAAAATTTATTTGTACTTTGTCAAATACATACAATAATTTTTTCTATTACAACCACAAAAAATGTATTTTTAGTTATGTCCTATACTAATTACTATACATCAAATAATTCTCTGGCACTTGGTGTTACTACTTGGTACCCAATTATGAAATATTGGAGGTCGACCCTTTGTCAAATTTTTATTTTTAATGTATTTCCTTGCCAAAAAAGAAATCACAATTTCATTTTCAGATGGTATAATTGCAAACTTTAGTAGACAATACATTGATACAAGAACTCAAGCCAATCTAGCAAAACTTAATACCAACAAGAAACAAGAGTTAAACATTGTTACAGAAGAAATGTCCAACATTATACAAAAGAGGAGAAATTCAGGTAAACTTTTTCATCCTCTAAACTAAAATGTTTACATTGACACTTCTAATTATTTGTAGAAAGAAATTTACATGACCAAAGTAAGAAAATCATGCTATGCAATTTTTTTGGTCACTAAGTTTTTTGGTCACTTGGTTAATTTGCTTACAGAAACAATGAGAAGGTTAGTAGTTACTCCTCAACCTACATCCACAATATGGTGTTCCCCACGCCTTGAGGTATTGTGTAACAAAATTAGAGACAATAGAAAATAGATAAACTTATTATTTTTTACATTTACTTATTTTAATTACTTTTAATAATTAATTATGCATTCTTGTTTTGGAGCACAGATGATTGCTATGAAATGGACACCAATTTTGATCATGGTCATTACTTCTACTGCTCTTCTATGGGCTAACTTAGTCCTCAAAGATTAATTTAATGTAATGATGGTTTAATTACTCTATATATGATGAAACTTCAATACTAGTACAAGGACTTTATGGTACACTTGATTTGATTTTGATTTTGGAAAGAGATAAATATATGTAGTGACCCACTGAAATCATTTCCCTAGCATGCCATGTCACATAATAATCCAGGAATAAACAGAGTAAGACAGAAAAAAATTGATGGATCCTATCCTACAAACAAACAAAAAATGTTTGAGAAAAATTCATATTTGTTACTGTGTTTCTTTTCTCTTGCTTGAAAATGACTTCTTTCATTTGAAATGAAATAAGCATACAGATGAATGTGTTAGGGTAGATGATAAAGCCAAATTAAAAACTCTAATTTTATTAATTGTGACACAAGCTAAGTAATAGATATTCAAGTTCCTTGTAACTATTTGATTTAGAGTTTGTTCTAGTCGATGCATATGAATGAATTATAGTCTTACCCAACTCAAAAAATTAATCTTTACAATTGTGCAAATAAGATTCACAAAAAATAAATTATATCCGATTTTGTCCAATGTTATTTTTTATTATTAACCTGTATTATGTGGACTTTAGAAATGGACCATAGCAATAAGAAGTGAAAAGATATTCCTAGTTTCATTTTCAATTTCATTATCACACACATATTTATGATTTACAACAAAAACATATGAAGACCACAAGATGTTTGTTAACTTCTTAATCCAAAAACTACATGTGTAAGCAAAGCAACTCTAGAAAAATAACAACTAATGTACTAGTATATATCTTCATGAAATCATTTGAATTTGGTAGGATAGGAGTATAGAAAATACATTTTATCATGGAAGCATAGTTTTATGTTTCTAAAGTTTGGTATCCTCGATCATGCATACATTGCATCATTGCTTAGATTGAAATTGTTGCTTAAATCAACCTCAGGCATGCAATGAACAAATCCATTTCCCACCATTTGATTTGCAAATTTAACATGTGAATTGAACATCACACTATTATGATGATACTCTCCATTGAAGGGTCCCTCTTGCATTGCACCTTCTTGAAAAGATAAACTTTGTTCAAATCCATTTTTCATGACCAAAGAGTCAACTGAATTTGTAGAGTTCCTATCATTTACATGATCAAGTGACAGCCATTCAGCAAACAATAGTTTTGGTAAGGAACTTTGATGAATCTCTTTGGTTATGTTGTAATTTTGTGGATCTTGAGTTGCAAGTTTCTGAAGAGAGGGCGAAGAGTTCAATGTATCTGAACTTGAGCTAGCATAGTGAATTTGTTTATGAGATTCCATTTCCATGGCTTTGGCCACTTTCTTCTTCAAATATGAATGCCAATAGTTTTTTATCTCATTGTCTGTCCTTCCTGGTAAATGTTGTGCTATTTGTGACCACCTGACCAATATAATTTATGTTTCTCTAATTAGTCTTTATTTAAAGGGAGAAAAGAGTATAGAAAAAAGTTTATATAGAGCATAAGTTTGCAAATTGTACCATAGATTGGTATATGAAAATTGTTAGAAACTTTGAAGATTACAAACGTCGTCTTTCAAAAGTAGAAGTATATGTGGTTCTATTCGCCCTTAAGTTGAGATGGTTATATGATCGATGCTAGTTTGACAAAAATGAAAGAAAATGAATATGTGCGCTTTAAAATGATCAATTTATATTCATTTTTGCTGTTTTTGTCAAACCGACACCGATCAGGTGACCATCTAATTGGAAGGATGAGAAAAACTTTAAACTTCTACATTTAAAGAATATTCATTTGATGTTACAATTTCAAATAAATCGTAATAAATTGTAAGTACTTGTTTATTATAGACTATCTATCAAAGTGGTCCACCGTAAATATCAGTATACATAATACTCCCTCCGTATTGAAATATAAGTCGTTTTGACCATATCACACAAATTAAGAAATGTGATCATTGATGTATGGAAAAGAGAAATTATGAGTTAGTTTACAAAATTGTCCTTCATTAATTGTATGGAAAAAATAAATTATAGAAGTAAAAGAAGATAAAGTAATAAATAGTTAAGGATATAATAAGAAAATTAGCATTAAATGTTGCATTGATATTGTAAAATGACTTATATTTTGGTACAATTTTTTTTCCAAAACGTCTTATATTGTGGTACGGAGGGAGTAATATGTTAAGGAAAACATAAACTCTACAAACTAACACAACCTTGAAATAGGTTTAGTATAATCAAACTAGTTTTCAATGTTCATCCATTATTAAAATGAAGAGCATATGCCCATCTAAGCCAATTGCTGGTTTGACTTTCCTATCAATTCTTGTTTTTATTTTTCCTTTAAATAAGAACCACTTTCTTCTATAAAAATAAAATAGAGAATTCAATTACATCTGAAACTATTCACCAATCCAACTGCAGTATATAACTTATAAGACTCAAACATCAAATTAACAACATTGTTTTTACCTTTACTTGCATTATTTTGCACTACTTATTTTAGACTAAAATTTACAAAATTACTTCTTTCACTTTCAGCTTTTGGATAAAATTAAAATCATTAAAAATTGAAGAAACAAAATTAAAATTAAAATTGATTTGCTCTACTAACTTACTTGTTGCCTAAGATGTGATGAAGAGTCAGGATTGTCTCCTCCTCTTGTTTGCTGAACTTCCCTCTCTTTAATCCTGGCCTTAGATAGTTAATCCACCTTAATCTGCAACTCTTTCCATTCCTTTGCAATCCTATACATATATGTTATTGTACTCAATTAAATAGCACAATTGAACATGATCTTAAACACTATGAGACTTCAAATTAATCCAAACATTTTACCAAAATTCAACAATTCTTAAAGTGATAGTAATGACTATTTTACAACTGTCTCTGAATTTGAACTACATCAGTCAAATTCTTACGACATGACAGAGTTGACGCCTCATGGACAAAAGTTTATATATTTGAAAATATGATTAGGCAACAATGCACTTTTGAGTGACATGTACTTAAAAGATGAGAAACATGAAGAAGAAAGAAACCAACCTGCTTTAATAGGGACAGAGCTCCAGCATCCATTACCATGTTTAAGGATGTAGTTTTTGAGTTTATGATCTTCTTCAGGGGACCATAAACCTTTCCTATGTTTTGGTTTTGTCTTTTCTAATTGTTGGAACCCCATTTTATTTTGCTTTACAAAAAATCACTTTAAATGTTAAGTTGGAATTTGGATTCTCTACAAGAGAATAATAGAGAGTAGACTCATAGAGAGGGATTGAAGAATATTTGGTAAGGAAAATAATGTACAAGTAGACTAATATATATAAAGGAAGAAATGATTGTGCTTGTTCATTTTTTCACCATCTTTTCACTAATAAATAATTAACATAATTAATATATAACAAATAATCTTTTGTCAAACAAATAAATAAATATATAATTTATATATTGAATAATTATGTACTTATGTCTCTTAAGTTGAAAACGTGTTCCCCTTACTGAAATTCACCCTTGCAGACTCAAAGGGTGCCAAGATGGAAAATGTTGGAGACTAATGTATCATTGTTTAACATATTTCTCTACTCCAATCTTATTCAAATTAAAGTTAATTAGTTGATTTCATGTTCAAAGTACCCCAAAAGTTATATACTTATATGATTTAGTTTTTGGTACACTATAGATTGAGTTTTGTCTTTATTCTCAAACGGCCACCATAAACATTAGATTGTTATAATAGTGTGTTTTTGTTTTGTACATATTAGTATGACTAGTTAAGGACTATGATTCACAATAGTTAAACGAAACGGAGTTGGTGTATTCGTAATCATTTGATCAAGATTGAATGATTTAGATTTTAAGTCGTGTATATCTTGAACGTTTGATGTCGATCCAACAATTACAGATACATTGAATACATGAATGCGACAAAAGCTTGACAATAGGGAATTCAATTTCGACTACTTAGTATGAATAATATTGTATCTAATAGTACAAGGAATAATGGTATTGTCAAAATAGTACAAGGAATAATGATATCTCTATTTGTAAATTTTGCACAATCAACATATCAATGATTATTGGATGAAAACCGGTTTAAATTTCATTGCATATACATTTTGAATTATTTTGGAAAAACGATAATATTATAGATTAAAATTCGAATTATCTCATTTTAATTTAAAGGTCACCTGTATTCTCTGTAATTAAATTATTACTTAATATAAAAATGTGAAACCCTTATTTTATGTGAAAGGCTTTGTCAAAAAGATATGAAAAATGACTTGAGTACTCACATAAGTATACAACATAAACTAATGTACTTTGTCAAAAATAAAAAACATAAATTAATGTATAATTGATGAAATTTCATGTTATTCTCTAGCCAGATAGACTTTATGATAATGAGGTAATAATGGAAATGAGCTTATTATTTCAAGTCAACCTTTGTCTCTTGCATACACATTCTTTGCCGCCCAAGAGCAATTAACAAACAATTTTATTTTTGAAACAATTTTATTGTATACTTTAAAATTTGATCATCACAATTTTTATAGTGTAATTATGTCTAATGAACTTAATTTTTACTACATCCCAAATAAAGTTTGCACTTGCTTGTGTAAATGACTAAATGGTTAACAAAAAACAGACTCAAAAAACATAAAGAAAACTCATGAAATTCCTGTTTTTCTATCACATGTTTATCAAATTTTACTGCAAATTTAATGTAGCTAGTTACAGTAACAAGTTTTTGTCCTCTGTCAGGGGCTGATGTATGCAGTTGATGAAATAAAGACCAACAAGAGAGAATTAGGAAAACTTGAAGAATCTACAAGCATGCATGTGTTGCTGAAATTGCTATAGGAGAATAGTTGTCCTTACAAGAACCATTGCAATTTCATTATTGCTTGGTGAAAGGAACATTTGTACAATTTGGCAGAAATAACATGAATGCATTAATTGTGAGATAAACATCAAGTCAAGAAAAAAGTACTAGTGAAATTTGATCCATTTTATAATCATTATAGTAAATTTGGATGAACATGTGTACTACAGTATTCACCAAAAATGACAAACTTGGATGCTGTTCAAAAAGAATATTTTTTAACATTTATACTATCTCTGTCATTAATTGTAAATACATTCAATTTTTTTTTGTCTCTTTACATATATTTTATTTCAATCATATTTTTATTTTTTATTTTCTTTAGTCAGATGGTCTAATGGTTAAAATTTCACTCTTAAACTAACAATGAATGAGTCCAAATGGAAAAGTCTTGGTCCGTTTAAGCATGTGGTCAGAAGTTCGACTCATGACTTATGTGTATGTAGAAAATTCGGTTGAGAGAGGAGAATTCATCTTGTAGCTCCACAGGTTCTCCGACGGAGATTAGTAACCATTGACAGTAGTGGAAACTTTGTACCAATAACATGGTAATTAAAGAAAATAAGTATTTTTTAGTAAACATATTTTCAAATAGTATGTCCGGCAGGCAGTAACTTAATTTAATTATTTCCAATGGCTAAGCACGATGGATAGGATCATAGAATCAACATGGTCTGCTGTTTTAGTTCATAAGATCATATATCTAATAATATATGTTAACATGACAAGTATATGTGGGTGGAATATTAATTTTAGTCTGTTGGAGTGTAATGATTGATACTATAAATAAAATGTTGAATAATTTAGTTGATTTATCAAATGACTTTTCACTTGTGAAATGAGAAAGAATGTCCCCATTTTAGGGGGTTATTTTTCCCTTGACTATAATCTACCACTTTTCAAGATTTTAGAAGCCAATTTAAAGCACGCTAACACATTGTATATCTTCAATTCTTTAGAGTACATTTGTTAGAACTAAAAATAAGGCCTCAATAACTATTTATACTATTATTTTCAACTATGAGTCTATGACGTTATAAAGATGTAGGAATGACAATGTAAATAATGGTATACCATAATTATTCAGTCCTCATAAAATCATAATGATGAAAAAAATGAAAAGAAAACATAAGGTTATTATAAATCAATAGGTACATGCACAAGCACAAATATGATGTATGCACTATGAGTATGCTTAACTTATTCTAGAGAATCATCACACAAGTTAGGTAGGTAGGATGATCAAATTTGATATACTAAATTGCAAAATGGAATCTCAGAACTATATCTTTGGGGTTGGTAATGTCCCTTCAATTAATGGCATATACCAAAGTAAAACAAGTCATTGACTTAATCCTATGTTTGTACTGATACTACATTATTCAGAACTTCATATTATTGAATCAATTAGTGACTTTTTTTTTTCTTTTACGATTAGTGACTTGTTGATTATAAAAAGAATCACAATTATTGTTGAGAATTGGATAACGTGGTTGTTCAATAAATAAACAAGATTTTTTTTTTATTACCTTTGATAATGGGTTTTTGGACAAACGTATTTGATAATTGCTTTTTTAAATACACACCAAAATGATAAATATTTAGAAATTGGCTTCAAAGATGTCTCAAGTCTACTGTAATTTTAATACACGTGAAAGAAAAAATAGTTGAATGATGAGAATATATATTTTGGACAAAGACTTATAAACCTAAATACCTAATTATCCAACAAAATTTTAGGCGTCCCTTACTAGGACATTTGCACGTAAAATACATGAATTGATTTTCGAATTCTAGTACGTAGGCTCACTTATTCACTTTAGCCACCAGACTACCAACCAAAAAAACAAAATTTTAGGAGTGCCATAAACACAATTGGAGGTATACGCAAAACTTGAAGCACGCTGTGCACGTATATTCAAAAATAAATAAAATAAAAATTATGCGTAGACTTATGTTAGCATTATCTTACTTTTTTTTTTTTGAATGGCGTTAGCATTATCTTACTATTACTATGTGTCTAAACAAACTCATGGAAAGAGTGAAGAATCATTATCTGCCGTCTATCATCTTGTAGGGAAAAAGGGAATCTTACGGTTGTTGTCTTTTGCATTTTTATCTGGAGTGTTACTTGTTTTGTTACTGTGACATTTTTGTTTTATTTGAATGAAAGTTGAGTCCTTGAGCAAAATTATTTAAGAGCATAGCTTTTTTTGGATTTGAATAGAATTCTTTTCTAAGTAAGCACAATTGACTGTTATGTTTGCCTAGCATATTTTTCTGTTACGCCTATAATTATTTTTTTTGGTGCATTAATTTTGTAAACAATGACCCCTCAATAAAAAAAAATGTAAACATTATGTACTAGTATGAAATGTGCTCAAAGTTAATTTAAATTTTGTAGGAACTTTATGCATTTTAAAGCCTTAGCTTCCACTTTGGAGAGTGCATTTGACGCGATTCCAAACACTCAGGCAATTAAAATTTTCACTATCAACATTTACTATACATAATATTATACGCTAAGATGGAGAAAATTGTGGGTTCTTGATAGTAACTTTTTGCTCCAGTAAATTAATCCTGTGAGCTGACGTGCAAGGATATTTGGATGTTACGAATTCAAGTTGAAAAAGGAATAATACCCAAAACCTACAGAAGAATTGGATTGGGAGAACCTCTATCAAACTAAATTTTCAAATAGTGCCTTACATTTGCTATTTACATTTTGTTACATGATGGTTATGTTGTATTTCTAAATTCAAATGAGTAATTTTAGCCTCTCAGTTCCTCTCATGATTAATCTTCCTAAAAACTTACAATGCAAACCAATGTTGTCCATTCCTTTACAAAAATTTCCACTCTGACATTGGCAACTTGAGCAGAGCAGAGAAACAGACCATGGGATTGCGATAGTCATCCATCATATTGTTTTCAACTTCGGCGTTTTCAGGTCTAGTCTACGAGTTGTTTCCCATCATGGGTTGATAGGCGCAATACATCAACCCACATTCCAATGAATTAATACAAACAGTGTCACAAATTACAAATCTATTCAGAAACACACTTCGAAAATCAGTTCACTAACCAGATTATGCAATGATAATAGGGTTCAGGGTTTAGGATAATGTATCAGATCAGTCCTAGTTCTTAAAATAGCAAATGGAAGTAGTATTATATCAGCCTCGCAGCTTCCAAGTACGTCAATTAGTGATCATTTTAAACTGGAATCTGGAAAGTTGCTGAGGAATGGTGGATATGACAGGTCCATATCTCTGCAATTAATTGACACACAAAATTCATAAGACACGGGATAGAATTATTATTAGTATATTTTTATTGGCAAGCATAATAATTTGAACAAGATTCAAAACTAAAATCTATGACCAATCATAAGATGAAAACTTCTAAGATGGCCAAAGAAAGAAAAACATCTTAAATGAACCCAACAATCTCCCACGTCGAATTCATATGATTTAATTACTTGAAAGAAAATAGATTCAGTAGATGAGCATGTTTTTCCAATAACATACCTGAACATTGTCATAGAGTTCAAACAATGGAACAGCAAGCAGTTTCAGGTTTTTGGGTACAGCAAAGTATTCTCTCTCGGATAAGTGAACAAGGAAAAGCTTCTTGCACTCCTGCATAAAAGATACTCATGGATGTTGTAAAGCTTATAGACCAAGAAAACTACCAATACAAGATTTTCAATGATATTGCAAATTACCTTGGGTTTTGTTATATGAGGAGGACAGTATGGATACATAATAGTTTCAAAATTTGGCCTCCACCAGATTGCAACACATTCACCTATCTGCAGGATGCGAAGGATAAGTGCATATAAACAAGTTTGCTAGTAAATTTCCTGATTTCATACATCTAAAAAGTGTGTGATCATACCTGCCAGTCAGGTACAAGAGCAGGTGAATTAGCACCAAGCTTGCTGGTCAATTTTCTCTTCAAGCCCTCAATTTCTGTTAACCAAAAAAGTACATTTAGCATAATCACAAGTTGCTATTTGCAGACGATCATATTTGGAGCAAGAAAGCAAGATCTTACCATTCTCCCCTGGCTTGAGACGGCCACCTGGGAGTTTGCAAAATGTGTTCCCAATTTGCAGAAGAAGAATATGAGGATGATTGTGTTCTTGTACCTACAAAATTGAAGCATAAAGCTGAGACCTGACAATAAACAGAATCTCCATGGAAAAAGAATCTTCACTAATCATTACCAATCAAAACAACAACAAAAGCGAATCAGCATAGAATCTCCAGAGAAACAAGAGGGAAACAGAATCTTCATTAATCATTACCAATCAAAACAACAATGCATGGTCAATCAACATGCCTTAAGAAAAATTCTGCAAGTAATTTTTGTTCCATAAATTTCACACACTTCCCTTATACAAACAAACTAAAATATAAATCTATGCTAAATTTATTAAATTCTACTATTCTACCGTTGAAGATTACCTACATAAAATTGGCTAGATTCACTAGAATGCCAGTTTTATAATTCTGTTTAAGTAGGTACTACTATATGTTAAAGTTGCACGGGGGAGTGGATTGGACAACAATGCAACATAGGTTATGATAAAGTCGAATATATATCATCAATCCTTCAATTCAGATAAGTCACAGGAGGCAGACAAATACTAGTTAAGGGGTGAAAATTGGATAATATACTATACCAAAAGTCTTATGGTTTAGGAATCATGGGTCCATTATACAAAATGACAGGGAGATGTCAACCATAGGATTCAAACGTGTGGATGAAATAGCTAATAGAGGAATGTTTTGGATGCAATTTAGATAAAAAAAATTATCAATCAAACCTATACATAAAATTTGGTACAACCTACAAGATTTGTGATGTACAAAATTGAAAAGCCAGCAAGAAAATAAGATCAGCATTGCTACTAACATACCAGTAAAATTCCTTCGACGCTGGTCCTCATTCCTTCTTTCATATAACTGAATTTTGGAAACAAAGGAAATAATTATACTGCAGAATCATTTGAGTAAGCAAACAAGACAAGTAAAAATGTATCTAAGAGGAAGTCCAGTTCTATACAGTTTCACGTTTCATTTTCACTAATTGATTTTGCTCCTACCGTTTCAGATTCAAATCAGCCTATGAGACAAATCAGCCTTCAGATTCAAACTAAGCATAACATTAGAAGAAATCCCCAAATATAAACCCTAAATCTAGAGAAAAGGATTTACAGTAGTTAATATTGAAAGAGTAGAATATAATAATCGGGAATTGGGGGGGTTTTCTAGGGTTTTAGGGTTTGATAATGTAGTGTGATCTAGCTAAGCAGTATCAACGATCGATTCAATAAAACGAAATAGAGAGAGAGAGAGAGGGTACTACAGACTTGACTTTCATGCGAGCGAGACGATCAGCGACGGAGGTGTCTTTCTCCATCTTAGGCTCCTTAGTACCGAAAGTGTAGCTGGACAATGGATACGTGTTTACAACCTGAGACGGTATCATTTTCTTTATTTTCTCTTCTCTTCTCTTTTCTTCTGTTGAATGTTGTTGTATTTGAAGGAACGAAATGGAGAAGAGAAGAAGAAGAAGAAGAAAGAATAGCGAGCTTGTTGCGAATGAAATGAAACAATGTCTCACTGACTACTGCCCTGTCAGTCACTGCTGCAATGCAAACAAACAAACAAACAAACCCAACACCCCTATTTGGGCCGGGCCCGGTAACCCGCTAAATACTACTACTGTAGTACTCCTTTTCTTGTTTTATTTTACTAAAATACCAATATTCATTTAAGCCACCAAAAAATACTAGCAGATTAACTTATAATAAATCAGATTATAGTTTACAAATTAGTTGACTAAATTTATAGTGTTTCATAAAATTAACTGTTTAAGTTATTTTATAGATGTGAAATGACTTGAAAAATTATATCTTTATTTGTCAAAAAATATATATTTAATTAACATTTTTTGTACAAAGACGAAATGACAAAATCATTATAAAGTTATATATATATATAAAAGATAATTACACTTGAATGGAAGATAAACGGGCAACAAGTTAGAAATAATATAAAACTATTGATGTGACATTTTCTATCAGCTTAAGCTTTTGGGATAATCGGCGACAGATATATCTTTCTCCATCTTAGTCTCCTTAGACTAGTATTTAGGCTCTGTTTGACCCGACTTATTTTCTACTTTTTTATTTTTTTAAATGAAATAGAGAAGTATAAAATTGAATTTAGCCATATTTCTCCTTAAAGTAATAAAGTAAAAAAAGTAGAAAATAAGTCGAATCAAACGCAATTTTTTCCTTCTTATTTAATTTGTTAAAAGAAGGTCAAGCACAAGACACGTTCGTCCATGGCATAATTTCATTTTTGTCAATCACATATTTGTCCATGGCAAAAGGTGGATGGTCAGGATTTTATGGGAATTCATGGGAGAAAATCCTTCCCGTTCTTTGAAACTTGCGAGCAAAGGAGTCGGCCGTGTTTTTTTGCGTACTTTTTGTCTTATACTCCCTCCGATCTTAAATAAGAAAAAAATTACTTTTTTATGTTCATTGAAAATCTAATGTATTTAATAAAAAATATGGGCTAGATGTATTAGGTTCTTAATGAACAAGATTTTCTCTTATATTTAAGACCGGAGGGAGTAGCATATCTCAAAGAATAAAGGAGTCATGCATGCATCCAAACAGTATAAGTATAAGACAAAAAGTACGCAAAAAACACGGCCCCATGAAATGTTTCTCCCATTGAATTTCGTCCATTCCAATTATTTTTACGTGTACTTTGATCATTAAAAAATAAATGAAAGGTATGGATGAACATTTTATTTCATCTGGTGCAATTCTGGTGAAATTGCCACTGGAGACAATTCACACCCCAATATAAAGAGCTATCCAACCAGCAAAAAAACTAACATTTGATTCCATCTGTTTTGTTATTTTATTGCAGATTAAGAAGAAGAAGAAAGAACTAAGAAAATCATTTTCTAGTTTCATCCCACCCTATTCCATTCTGTTTGGTCTTCCTTTAACTTCATTGCTTTTTTCTTTCTATTTTTCTTGTCTTCTTTTTGCAGATATCTTGTACTGTAGCTCCCTCAAGAATGAAAAACTGTGAATTCACTAGTGGCGTAGGTTTATTTGTTTATCTCACTCTCTTGCTTATTTTAAACCCGAGGGGAGTAGCTGCAACCATAATTCAGAATCCAATTTCAAACAAGCAATACTATTCCACATATCCTGCGACATTTTCTCCTTCCAGCCATGTTCCTGAGATAAAATATGATGTATTTGTTAGCTTTAGGGGCAGTGATACTCGCAAAAACTTCCTTAGCCATGTCCTCGAAGCTCTGTCACGAAAACAAATTGTTGTCTTTTCGGACAAGAAACTTAGAGGAGGAGATGAAATATCAGAAGAACTTCTTAGAGCAATAGAAAAATCATTCATTTCATTGATCATATTTTCTCCAAATTTTGCATCTTCACATTGGTGTTTGGACGAGGTTGTGAAAATAGTCGAGTGGAGGGCAAAATATGGTAGGATACTAATTCCAGTATTCTACCAAGTAGAACCCTCAGATGTACGGCATCAAAATGGAACGTATAAACATGTTTTTGATCAACATGAAAAAAAGTATGATTTGTACAAGGTGTTAAGCTGGAGATCTGCTTTGAAGCAATCTGCCAACATGTTTGGATTTGATTCATCACAATTTTCGTAAGTGTTCTTTCACCAACAAATTTTCATATTTTCCCACTATTTTTTGTAAGTGTTCTTTTCTGAACCCTATGAGGGAGCTTTAGCACCCCGGGCTGCCATTTTTGTAATTTTACATTCAAAGTAAGGTATTGTTAAAATAAATATAATTTGGTTGAAGTTTATATGTTTTCTCTTTTCTTTGCTGTACAGGGATGATGCTAAGCTTGTTGAAGAAATAGTTCAAAATGTGTTGACAAAGTTGAATCAAGTGGACCAAGGTAAGTCAAAAGGACTTGTAGGAATTGAAAAGCAAATTTCACCTATAGAATCATTGTTACATTTAGAGTCGGAAGATGTTCGTGTTCTTGGAATTTGGGGTATGCCTGGTATTGGTAAAACAACTATTGCTGAAGAAGTATTTCGTAGACTACATTCTAAATACCAAAGTTGTTGTTTTATGGCTAATGTAAGAGAAGAATCTGAAAGATATGGCACAAACAATTTGAGGTTGAGAAATAAGCTTATATCCACTCTATTAGCAGAAGAAAATTTGAAAGATGACCTGATAAATGGATTACCTCCTTTGGTTAAGAAAAGGCTTCGCCGCATGAAGCTTCTTATTGTTCTTGATGATGTCAGAGATGCTGAGCAACTAGAAGTTTTGATTGGAACAGTTGATTCGTTAGGACCAGGAAGTAGAATCATCATAACTACTAGAGATAAGCAGGTACTTGCTGGAAAAGTTGATGATATATACGAGGTTGAGCCATTGGACTCTGCTGAATCTTATCAGCTTTTCAATCTGCATGCTTTTACTAAACATGAGCATCTTGAAATGGAGTACTATAAGCTATCAGAGAAGATGGTTGATTATACCAAAGGTGTTCCGTTAGTTCTTAAAGCTTTAGCTAACCTTCTTTGTGGAAAAGATAAAAACATATGGGAAAGCAAAGCAAGGATTCTGAAAAAAGAGCAGATTGAAAATGTTCATGATGTTTTTAGATTGATATACACTAATCTTGATTATCATGAACAGATTATATTCTTGGATATTGCCTGCTTTTTTGATGGATTGAAATTGAATCTTGACCTCATAAAACTTCTACTGAAAGATCGTCGTTATTCCGTGAGCACTAAATTAGACAGGCTAAAAGATAAAGCTCTTGTGACTATTTCTCAACAAAGCATTGTATCAATGCATGACATTATACAAGAAACCGCTTGGGAGATTGTACGACGGGAATCTATTGAAGAGCCTGAAAACCGAAGCCGACTATTGGATCCTGATGACATTTATCATGTATTGAAAGACGGCAAGGTAAATACTTTTCACAGAAGATTTAACTACTTTTGTTTGGTTTTGTATGGTTGGAAATGTTGCTTATATTGATATTGATAATTGATTGATGTCCAAAAAAATTGTACTACTATTTTCGCAGGGAAGTGAGGCCATAAGAAGTATGGCCATTAGATTATCTGAAATTAAGGAACTGCAGTTAAGCCCTCAAGTATTTGCCAAGATGAGCAAGTTGAAATTTTTGGATATTTACACTGAGGGGTCTCCAAATGAAGGGAGTTTGTCTCTTCCTCGAGGGCTTGAATTCTTGCCTAATGAACTCAGATATCTTCGTTGGGAGTATTACCCTTTGGAATCCTTGCCATCCAAGTTTTCTGCTGAAAACCTTGTTACATTGAGATTGCCTTATAGCCGATTGAAAAAACTTTGGCATGGAGTGAAGGTAAGTAATATATATAGTCTAAAATATATTTTTAGTCCAGTAACTTTTTGTTCCCCAAAAATTTGTCACATTTTGATCCCTTATATCTAAAAATTTGTCAACTTTCGCTTGTAGCTAAATCTGTCGGTCATAGAGCCTATGTAAGAGCTATCAAATTTCAGTTGCTAGTTAAATGTGCTTGAGTGGTTGCAAACAATTATTTCTACCACCATGATTCGATAGCTTTTTAATATGCTCTCTGACTGTGTGGCATAGTTCGCTACAAATAAAGACCAAAGTTGACGCATTTAGAAATGAAGGACCAATATGAGACCGATAAAAATTAGGGATTAAAAATAAAAATGATATTTCAAAGGACTACAAAAACATATTTAAACATAAAATATACATATTCCAGCATTAGCATTCAGTTAAATTCTGATTCAATTGGCTCATAAGTCTTGTCTTGGTTGGTTCTAAATGGAACAGGATCTTGTGAATTTGAATGTCCTTATACTCCATTCATCCACACTCCTAACAGAGCTGCCAGATTTTTCAAAGGCCACAAGTCTTGAAGAAATGGAACTACAATTCTGTGTGGCATTGACTAGTGTCCATCCATCTGTTTTCTCTCTCAAAAAGCTTAAGAAACTTGATCTTAGTGGATGCATTTCCCTTACAAGCTTTCAAAGCAATAATAACCATTTAAGTTCCCTTAGTTATCTCTCCTTCTACAACTGCACAGCACTGAAAGAATTCTCAGTGACCTCGAAGAATATGAATGAACTGAATTTAGAACTCACGAGTATCAAAGAACTACCCTCATCAATTGGACTTCAAACCAAACTTGAAAAGTTACATCTAGGACACAGTCACATTGAGAGCTTGCCTAAAAGCATTAATAATCTTACAAGGCTGAAACAACTAGACTTGCACCATTGCAGAGAGCTTCAAACTCTACCAGAGCTTCCTCAATCGCTAGAAATACTAGTTGCTAGTGGTTGTGTATCACTAAAGAATGTAGCGTTCCGTTCAACTGCTAGTGCACAACTTAAGGAAAAGAGGAGAAGGGTTATCTTCTGGAATTGCCTTAAACTAAAGGAACCTTCTCTCAAGGCTATTGGGCTGAATGCTCAAATTAACATGATGAGCTTTTCACACCATCATATATCCGCATGTGATCGTGATTGTGATCATGATCATAATCTCAATCAACGGATGTACGTCTATCCAGGTAGCAAAATTCCAGAGTGGTTGGAATATAGTACAACTACACATGATTTCATAACTATTGATCTTTCTTCTGCTCCTTATTTCTCTAAGTTGGGCTTCATTTTTGGCTTCGTCATTCCAACCATCTCATCAGAGGGTCCGATACTAAAATTCAAAATCAGCGATGGCGATGGGGAAGGTTATAGTGAAGGCATTAAGGTGTACTTGGACAGACCAGAACACGGAATTGAATCGGATCATGTGTATATAATGTATGACCCAAGATGCTCTCATTACCTAGCTAACCGAGTCAATGATCGGTCAATGATTAAAATTCAAGTTAGAGCAGCATCAAAAACGCTGACATCAGAGTATGTGCCAGTGCAGTTAAGAGGGTTTGGGGTTAGCCTAGTAACCCCTCCACATTATGACAAGTTTAAACAGCAACTGGAATTTGGTGATAATAGTGTTGTTCCAAATAATACATGTTCGGTGGAAGAGAGATCGCTGTTTATAGGAATTTAAAATGCTTTTAGTTCAGTTATTTCAAATTTTCAATTGCCTATTTTACTTGCTTGCTTGAACTTGTTAAGGTAAATTAGAACATGAAATCAGTCATTGATTGAATACATACTATGTACTAGTGTTTTTGCAAAATAAATTTATACTCACCTTAATGTAATGTAACTTCCAAACGCTTCAACTGCGGTTGATTTGTCCTTTAGCAGCACCTTTACTCGAAATTTATTTCAACGATCAACCAACGACAATACAAATCTGTTTAGATAAACAATGTAATTAAGCATTTATTTTATAAGTGTTTGTAAGTGCTTATATATAAGGAAATTCTATAAGAAAAGATAAAATAAAATCAAAATGTTTTCATATAAGCTATAAACTATTTTTATTGAAGAGCTTATGGAAATAAGCTGAAAACAACTTATGAACATGTCATAAACTGTTTTCATAAGCTCTTCCAAATAGTCTCTCAAAGTGTTTATGCTATCAGATAAACTCAAACAAATCAATCTAAACAAACCTTGTATCTACATACATGGAAATTATGAATACACCACGGTTATTGACAATGCATACAACAAGAATACTAACCTTGATTTTTCGTCCATTGTTAGAATCTAATAAATAAACTAACAGTTAGCAGCATCTATGCATGGGAGGTAACAAATCATGGAAGCCACATACTTATTAGTAGCACCGTTTTTTGTTTCCATTTGCTGCGTGTCTGCAACTCTATTAAGGATAGATGAAAAGATAGTCTTTTTTTCTGCTTTTGTTTCTAATAGAAGGGTGCCTAGTTTCTAAGGCTTTGTTTGGTTAGAGGTTTTTGGAGGGAAGGTGAGTGAATATTTTAAATTTTTGTGTTTGGTTCAATTTTTTAATGAGGGGAGGGGAGGAGAGGCAATAATTAATTTACTTTTTTTATCCTTAACTTTATAAATTTAAAATAAGGATTAAATTATAATAGATTTATTACGTCAAAAAACATTTAAAAGATATATATATAACAAAAAATAAATCTAATGAGTAAAAAATCTATTTTTTTGTTGTAAAAAAATAAAACATAATTTTTAATATTCCAATAAGGATAATTTAGGATTTTAATGAAAAAGTGAGAGTAAATTTGTCAACATAATAAATTATATTTTATCTCACTTCACCTCCTTAAAAATTTCTCCCCTCACCTTCCCTCCCCTCCCCCTCGGTTGAACCAAATAGGGCCTAAAGTTCGGGACGAGTTTTGTGTTTCAATTTCCTCCAAACGTAATTATGGGAATTGAACCATGGTTGTTTTTACTAAGTCATGCGCTAATAACCAGTTTACCATTGAATCAATTAACGTTTGATTGAGGGGGATGGGTAGCTCAACTGGTTAAGCTAATGGTTAAGCTGACCAGTTGAGCTAAGGGTTAAGGAGCTACGGGAGGTCCAGGGTTCAATTCCTACAAAGGAGATTGTAATATATTATTTACTAACAACTAACATTGCCTATCAAAAAAAAATTAACGTTTGATTGAAAAAATAATTTTTTTTGACAAATGAAAAAATAATTTTTATTCATAAAAATTAAGCAACTTTGGATTTTAAGAACTTTAATGAAAATTAACGCAGATTAAATAAACTTTTAGAGCCCGTTTGGTGCGCAGGTTATGGAAACAAAATATGATAAAATTTTCCAATCTTGTTTTAATCCGTTGTTTGGTGCACCAACAGAAAATGATAAATTTAACTTACCATTAAGTCTATCCAATTACTCTTTGTTATTTTATTCCTTATTTTTGGCTGGGTTATCTAATTACTCTTTTTTATTTTTTTATCATGTGTGCACCAACACATGACATGATATGAGTTAATCTTGTCACTATCATATCGTATTATTATTTAGCTTCTTATCATATCTTGTTGTTATTTATCCAGTACATCAAACAGACCCGTGTATGTTGATTGACTTATTTAAGCGTATAACTTATTGATAAATTGGTAATTCATAAACTCGAAATTTAACATTGTAAAACAAAACATTAAATTGATAAAATACTTAGACATTTCAATATGACTAAAAATAATAATAAATTAAAGATATACAAACTGAAGAATGACGAATAATGTGTCTTACAACATTTAAGTTAATTTCCTAAAATGATAAATATATTTATAAATATGTGACAAAAATAAAATATGCAGAATATTATATCTTCGAATTCACAACGTTATGAAGAGTGTTTTCCTCTTCTCTCTTTAAACTCTCTTTAATATTTCTTGAATTACACTTAATTTTTTTTTTTGACGCAAACAACTTATGACATTTCATTCATAACAATAACAATAAAAAATTACATCTACAATAAAAAATTACTCGTGCAAGTGCATGAGCGTTAATGTTTGCTTAACGTCTAACGAATAACAATTATAAAGTCATTATTAATAATTATAGTGATGAAGTAAGGTTCCATAATTTTATACGAGAATTGCACTTAATTGAAAATTTCACATTGTTTATTTTATATAAAAAAAATCACATTATTTTGGATCAATTAGAGTGATGAAGTAAGGATTTTCATTTTTTTCCCCTCAAAGTGGAGAAGTTAATGTAAAAAAGGGTTTCGTGTTCTAAAGAGTGAATGTGAATGTACCCAATGCGTGTTTAGCTTTTCCCACGCATTTCTTCGAACATATTCCCGACTAAATTAGAAGCGCGCCAATTCTTTGCAAACAACTCCACCACCGCCGGAGCAACTCCGACCACCACAAATATGGGTAAGCAAAAGCAACAAGTAATTTCCCGCTTCTTCGCCCCTAAACCCAAACCCCCTCCACCGACCACCGCTTCACCACCACCACCTTCTTCCTCTCCTCGTCCCACCCCTTCCACTCCCAAAATCTCCGCCACCGTCAATTTCTCTCCATCCAAACGCCGCTTAATCTCTCAACTAACATCATCCCCTAACAAAAAACCCAAACTCTCCTCACACAATAACAACCCTGCACCCTCTCCATCCAATTCCAATCCCTCCCTCCACCAACGCTTCCTCCAGAAGCTTCTAGAACCTTCCCCTCCGGACCCACAACTTCCTTCATCTTCTAAACCGGTAAAGTTTACTCCTTTAGAGCATCAGGTAGTGGAACTCAAAGCCAAATACCCTGATGTTCTTTTAATGATTGAAGTTGGTTATAAATATCGATTTTTCGGCGAAGATGCTGAGAATGCTGCTAGAGTTTTGGGTATTTATGCACACATGGATCATAATTTTTTAACTGCTAGTATACCAACTGTTCGATTAAATGTCCATGTGAGGAGGCTTGTTAGTGCTGGGTATAAGGTTGGTGTTGTTAAGCAGACTGAGACTGCTTCTATTAAGGCACATGGTTTGAACAAGGCTGGCCCATTTTGCCGAGGCTTGTCTGCGTTGTACACCAAGGCAACGTTGGAGGCGGCTCAGGATTTGGGAGGAGGGGAAGATGAGTGTGGGAGTGTGAGTAATTATGTGCTTTGTGTTGTGGAGAAGAGCATTTTGGGAGAGAAAAATTCTAGTTGTGGTGTGGATGGTGGTTTTGATGTGAGGATTGGAATTGTTGGTGTGGAGATATCGACTGGAGATGTTGTTTATGGAGAATTTAATGATAATTTTTTGAGGAGTGAACTTGAGGCTGTTGTTGTGAGCTTGTCTCCTGCTGAGTTGCTTCTTGGAGACCCTCTTTCCAAACAAACTGAGAAGGTAGTTTTTATTTGCCAAGGTGTTACTACTTACTAGTATTATTAATCTCATATACAATGAAATGTTGCAATATTCCTACATAAATTTCAATTATTGTAATCTCGTTTCATTATGTTAAAAATAGGATTTCAGAATGTAGTTGGTACTTGCTAGAATCTAGTAGAAACGATTTTGATTTTTGGAGTGTTGATTTTCGATATTGCAATGGATGATGTATCTATCATACAGCATATGTATACCATGTAAGATTGGATTTGTAATCCAAGAGGTTATTTCATGGCCTAACTATAGAGCTTGCTTGTTGAAAAAGGAGACAATTTAGAGGACGGCATCAAAGTATACTGTCATTTGTTAACATTACTTATTGGCTTTAGAGTGAAGATCTTTAAAATTGTAAGCATTCAGATAACTTAATTTGTTTATTTTTCAAAAAAATATTTCTTACTTTCCAGTTTGTGGAAAAGGAAAACATCCACAGCCAAGGCAAAAAAAATCCGATCTTTCAACTCTATCCCTTCTCCTGCTAACCAAGCTAATGTTCAATGTTTAAGATCTTTTTTATTGGACCATCCACAATTGTACATTTTAGATGTTCAGTCTAAGTCTGAGGTGTGTTAAGATCCCACGTGTACTATATATTTTGCCAATCTTTCCTCGCCTCTTGAGCTAACTTTTGGCGTTGAGTGAAGCTTAAAGCCCAAATTCTAAGATTTATTATAAAAGGTTAATAAAACATTATAATCATCAAATATTACAAGATCCCTTATATATTTTTGTTCAGAATTCAGATAGTTGGTGTGAAATTCTGATTTAGCTTGGAAGATGGTGGCACAATACAAATCCCTTATCTTAGCTCAAATAATTGGTGAAAAATTATGATTTAGATCTGTATTTCAATACACTAGATGGAATTTTGAACTATCTGAACTGAAGACGAAGTAACCGGAAAATTTAAATGGGTGTTTTGATTGGAACAATTTAATGCACAATACTCATTATGGTAGGTATGAATTAATCCAAACTGTGACTTAATACATAAATTGGCCCTCCAAAACATTTGAACATCAGTTTTAATCCTTCATAGTGTAAATAAGCATAAGCTTAGGAATAAATTGATGTTCCAAGATCCATTTAGGGATTAAATTGATGTTTATTTCAAATATTAAATTAACCAAGTTTATTTATGGAATCATTGAAGAACCAACAAGATATCCCTTGTATTTTTAGATGAGCAATTTATATATTTATTCTTACCATTTATGCACTGTGCATCTTTTTCCTCACAACATGACTTTTCCATCTCAGTTATCTTGTAATTCAATAAATCACCATTTAAGGACTGTTGAAATGATTCAGTGATTGGAAATCTTATTTCTTAATCCATAAGATACTTTATGTTCTTATTAATGAATATTAGGTGGAAATCTTATGCTCATTTTAAATCATGTAATAATCCTCTTAAGGAGACATATTCTCATTAACACTAGATGGTTTACTTACAATGATCAAAAGGTCAAGTTGATCAATTATCTATGTAAATTCTCTAACGCTAAGATCCAGTTGTGTGATTTGATCTATTATTAGTTACTATTGGCTTTTGCTGGACCCTCCTCAAATGCTCGTGTGGAGCGCGCCTCACGAGATTGCTTCACTGATGGAGGCGCTTTTGCTGAAGTAATGACCTTATATGAAAACATGCATGTTGACAGTCCACCAGATTCAATGCAAAGCAACAAATTGACTGAGAATAGAAGTCAGCAGATGGCAGTTAAGGTACCAACCACTGATATTTAATTATTTATAAAACTCGCTATCCTTACGGCGAATTTTATAAAGTCTTAAAACCGCTATTATTTAATTATTTTGAGTATGCATTATTCTACTGGTCAAAATCTGTTTTTTGATTATAGCTATATATTTATTTTTGTTGCAATTTCTATTGATAATACACTTAGTTCTATCTCTAATCTTCTGATTGTAAAGGAGGTGATGAACTTGCCAGATTTGGTGGTCGAAGCTTTGGCCTTAACTATTCGCCATTTGAAGGGATTTGGTTTTGAAAGAATTCTGTGCTCAGGTGCTTTAAGGCCCTTCGTAAGCAATACAGAAATGACTCTCTCAGCCAATGCACTTCAGCAACTGGAGGTAATTGTAAACCGTACTCTCATTTCTCGAGAGTAGTTAGTGAGGACAAAGCATACTTAATTTGGAAAAAAAAATAATAATGACAAGCATAATTTACACCTCCATCCATGCTGGATGTTTCAATTTTTTAGTTTGAAAGCTTGACAATTATAAACTATCATATGTGTAGTGGATGGAAATGGTTCACAAGATCATTTTGTTATGAACACAAACTGCAAAAGGTTTTTCCAAAAGATTATTAGAAATGTGGTCATAATTAAAATAAGCTTAAATAGTCAGTGAAATTACCCCATTAACCAAGTGTTACAAGAGTCTCTAGTCTCCACCAATAACTTATCCTGTTAACATAACTTGGACCAACATTAAAATGGATAAATTCACCATTAATCAATCTTATCGTTCACTTAAACTGCTCTTTCTTACTCTGATTTGGGTATCAGTTCTTGTAGATTCATATAAAATAATTAAATTATGGTAGTTAAGGATCGCAACTTCTTGTTAGCTCTACAGCATGTGTAAACCTCCCTTTCCTTTTCTTGTTCAGGTATTAGTTCTTATAGATTCATATGAAACTAGTAATAGTATAGTAATAAAGTATCTTGGCTTTTTGTTTGCTCGTGACAACAGCATGCATACTTCTATTCTTTTACATGGGTCACAATCACAAAATCATGGGTCACATAAGCTTGTGCCAGCTTAAAATTATCTTGCAGACTCTTGCTTCTAATGAAGGTTTCCTATCTTCTCAGGTTTTACAAAATAACAGTGATGGATCTGAGAGTGGTTCCTTGCTGCAAATTATGAATCAGACTCTTACTATATTTGGTTCCAGGCTTCTTAGGCATTGGGTATGGGAATGCTTCCCTTTCTGATGTATCATCATTGAGTGTTAAACCCTCGATTATCTTCCTTTTGCCAGCCAAATAAGTTATTGGTTTAATTGTTGTTCATGTGCATGATACAGGTATCACACCCATTGTGTGATCAAACCTTGATTTCTGCTCGTCTTAATGCTGTATCTGAAATCGCAGAGTCCATGGGAACTTGTAATGGCATGAAGAATCTTGAATGTTTTGAGGAAGATTCTGATGTAGCAATTGTGCAGCCTGCTTTAGCGAACATACTTTCATCGGTTTTGGAAGCCCTGGGCCAGGCACCTGATATACAGCGTGGCATTACAAGAATTTTCCATCGCACTGCTACCCCATCTGAGGTGATAAATAGCTTTTTGTTGGATGTTCATGTATTTCACTATATTATGTAATGTAATGTAATGCAATAAGCTGTCCTATCTTCCTTGTGATCTTTGTTCATATTTATGCTTTTCATGAGAGGGAGATACAACTAGAGGTCTAGAGCTAAACATCTTATATTAATTTAATGGCAAGATTCTCTGTTTGGTGCATGCCAGGGCGTTGTTAGTGATTCTTCAGTTGTCAGTACATAGTTTGTAATGAAGAGCATGACTGTTTTCAGGCCCTGTTTGAATTTTTACAAGTTACAAAAGTCAATGACTACTATATTTATTTTGGGTAAAATGTTTTAACTGTTTGAGAATGAGATCTATAAAGTTTCAATGCAGTGTGAAGCAATGATTGTGAATATTGCTATTTCTGAACTGTTATACTTATAGTCATTCAGATTCTCCATAGATCGTATTAAATTGGTATAAATTCAGTTAGAAATACTTCAGTTGACCAGAAAGCTTCTAGCTATTGATCGATTCTATCATGCCGTCATTTGACAGTTTATTGCCATTATTCAAGCTGTTTTGTCTGCTGGAAAACGGCTTCAGCAACTTAACATAGGAGAGGGGGATAGCAATAATAATAATAAATTGCACTCTGAATTGTTGAAGAAGTTAATTTCAACTGCTTCCTCTGCAAGTGTAATTGGTAATGCTGCAAAAATGTTGTCATCTTTAAATAAAGACTCTGCTTATCAAGGAGATCTGACAAATATGATCATTGCAACTGAGGGACAATTTCCAGAGGTTTGTCTATGTGTTCTGTGTGAAAAAATTACACTTAATAATTTGCTTCTTTTCAGGCTTCATTTTATGCTCTCTTCTTTAATTGCGATCTATGTTGAAAATATGACTACAAATAGGTAATTACAGCTCGAAAGGCTTTTCAAATGGCAGTGGAACAATTAGATTCGTTGATTGGCTTGTACCGCAAACAACTCAGAATGCGGAATTTGGAATATACTAGTGTTTCTGGTGTAACTCACTTGATAGAGGTAGTGGACTGAGACACCAAATTTTTTAATACTTGACACTACAGATGCTGGGAAGATGGTTACAAAGTGCCTTCTAGTATTCCTGTACTTTTTACATTTGCTCATATTTTAGTTGTCGCCCAATTGGCATTTACTTTTCTTTTTTATTTTAGTTGTGTGCAGTAAGTGGTTAATTAATTGCAACACTTGGTCATATTCATTAACCATTTAGTGTACTTAATTAACCACATATTTGTATTAACCATTTACATTGTTAAAATTTGTTATCAAATTTGTGTCAACATATCATTTCTGTTAATTCCATTGTATGTTTATATAGGTTTGATGGTTGGTTGTGAACAAGTTATAATTGTTATTCATTTTGGCTGCAGTTATCAACTGACGTAAAAGTGCCTTTGAATTGGGTTAAGATAAATAGCACAAAGAAAACAATTCGGTATCACCCTCCTGAAGTACTGACAGCATTGGATGGGTTATCATTAGCGAAAGAGAAGCTTACTGTTGCCTGCCGAGCTGCATGGGATAGCTTCTTGATGGACTTCAGTAAACACTATGCTGAGTTCCAAGCTTCTGTTCAAGCACTAGCTGCTTTAGATTGTCTGCATTCACTTGCCATTCTTTCAAGAAATAAGGTCTGTTCTTGAAGGATTTTTTAAGTGCCTCCAAACATTTGTCACATTTTTTAACATGGTTCTCTATTTACTGTGACAGGGTTATGTCTGCCCTGTTTTTGTAGACAATTATGAGCCTGTTCAGATACAAATTTGTTCTGGTAGACATCCGGTATGAATTTCACCATTTGAAAATTGTTTGTTCGTGTCATTTTTTAATGTGTTTTAACTGCAAATGGCTGTTATCATTATTATTAATTTCCTGCAAAGGGCATTGACTTGACAAACAAAAGAATTTTGCTTGATGGTTGCAGATATACTTGAAATGACTTATACAACTTTATCTGGTGTTCGCATATCCCTTTTTTATTCATTATTATATATTGCACATATCGGATAACCCGAACCAGAATACCCTATTCTAAAAAGTTATTGGGGCTAATGTACTTTTGACTTTGACTGAGTTGATTCATTTTTCTGACTGGTTAGCAACAAAAGGCTCATTATTGTTAGTCATTCATTTCTCACCAGGTTTTGGAGACTACCTTACAAAATAATTTTGTACCAAATGATACCAGTATGCACGCGGATAGAGAGTACTGTCAAATTGTAACTGGACCTAATATGGGAGGGAAAAGTTGCTATGTTCGCCAAGTGGCTCTGATCACTCTCATGGCTCAGGTAGGATAAATACACTGTCAGTTACATTTCTGCTTTGAGTTAGTGTGAAGGCAAAATTATCCTTTCTAGAAAAGGTTTATTTTCTTATATTTGAATGTCTTGTAATCGAGTTAGTTTTTCTTTCAAATTATTTATCATACTATCAAAGTTATCGAACTATTTCCACCTCTGAAATATTTAACCTGCTTTTATTTGACAACCGTGTCCCTTAATGCTGTTGCTTTATTGAAAATTGTCCTGATCTCTAGGTTGGTTCCTTTGTACCAGCATCATCAGCAAAACTGCATGTTTTGGATGGGATCTACACCCGGATGGGTGCTTCTGACAGTATTCAGTTAGGGAGAAGCACCTTCCTAGAAGAATTGAGCGAGACGTCACATATACTTCATAGATGTACAGAACGTTCACTGGTTATACTTGATGAGCTTGGGAGAGGTACAAGTACACATGATGGCATGGCCATTGCTTATGCGACATTACATTATCTTCTGAGGCAGAAGAAAAGCTTGGTTCTCTTTGTCACTCATTATCCAAAGATTGCCAGTCTGGAAACTGAATTTCCAGGCTCTGTAGCAGCATATCACATGTCGCATCTGACCTCACACGATGATGCAAGTAAAAACTCCAACGATCAGGAAGATGTCACTTATTTATATAAGCTCGTACCTGGTGTTTCGGAGAGGAGTTTTGGGTTTAAGGTTGCCCAGCTTGCACAGGTAAATTCACAACATTTTATATTACTCGTTGTGTCTCATTAATAAGAGTCTTTTAAGGTTTTTTTTTATATAGTTTAAGAAAAACAATAAATGAATGAATTTAACAATTTTACGAAATTATCCTTTTTACTTATTGGGTTTCAACCATTGTCATAAATATATAGCCAAGTATAATGGCTTGGAAGTGATGCACATTGTACTAATTTTGGGGCAAAATTGGAGTGAAGTAATTAATATTACATCGATAAAATAATTATTTTAAGATATTTTTTCTGTTAAAAAGACATTTATTTTGGAACGGATGGAATACTTACTGCTCCTAAAACTATTGGTTGATTTTGTTCCTAGAGCTACTTCTTCCATTACAACCAAACATCGTGTCTATGAAATTTGGGGATTGCCTTGAATCTGGGTTTGACCACTGATGTCTAAATCCAATGATTTAATTGTTGAATTTTCTAATTCATTGAATCTCATTTATGGTAAACATCACACTTTTCAGTTACCATCACATTGCATTAGCCGAGCTATTGTCATGGCTTCCAAATTAGAAGCCCTAGTAAACAGTAGAATACATGGTAGATCAGGAAAGGAGTTGTTGTTGGATGCACCTGTTATTGATCAAGAGCATGAACCACATGATTGTCCGCATCAAGAATTTGGTAGAGCGTATAAGGAATTCTATTCAAACATAAAAGCTGCACTATTAGATGATGACCATGCAAAAAGCTTTCAACTTTTAGAGAATGCTAGAAGCATTGCAAAGACATTAATTAGCAGGTAAAGTGCCTATCGTCCCTTTTTATTTTCTTTCCATATTTTTATAAAAACCAATATTGTTAACTAAGTTCCTATCTCACTAGTAATTACTTCTTTGCTCTCTTCATCATATACTAACATATCGGTGATTTTCCTATTATAGTGACAGAATAGGAACTTTAAACCATTGACTTATTTTTTACTTGTGAGATATTATCTGCATAATATTTACCAACAGAGTTCTTGTCCTAGCTGCAGATGAGGGTGTAATGAAATAGTTTTATCCATTATGTTTTCATCACAACTCTTGTCGATTTTTCTGTGCTTTAACAGGTCAATGCAGTTTGTATAAGTGAGATGAGATGCAGGGCTCAGAAGGTCTCCTTGTATAATGTAGATAATATTTTGTAGATTGGTTAAAGTTCAGCCTTCCAATTTTTTCTTTACCTTTTTCCTACCTTGTTTATATTTTGTAATTGCGGTTATGCTTTGGAACTGATTATATTTTGTGCAATGTATATTGATATCCTAATTCGAGTTAACTAGGGTTAAAGTTTTACCGGTATGATGATCTTATTTATGTTTGGTAAAAAACAAGAGAGCGAAATTACACTATCAATCAATCATTTGGTTTGATTTTTTATTTTTGCTTTGTATTTCCAATTAGTGCTTTATTTGGTTTGAAAAACAAGTGAGGAATAACACTGAAGGAAAAGAAAATGTGTAAAATAATTTACACCATTAATTAATTGATTGTTTAGTTTCACTGTCTAATTTGTTTTATGGAACTACATTATACTAGTATGTAACATCGGTTTAAACCTACACTATCAATCATTTGATTTGATTTTTTATATTGTTTTTTCTATGATTTTCCTTTTGAGTGTGAGACGCTAATGCCTCCACATAGGTCATTTAGTATTGTCACAATCTTAATCATTTGAACCTTTCTTTGACTAATTTGTACTCAAGTGCTTAGTTATAATCAAGGTTCTTCTCCCCTTGAGGAAATGATATGTGGAAATCAAATTGATGTCCTCCCCACAAATTGAACACACATGGTTCCACATCTATTGGACATTTTTTTAGTTGTTTGGTAGTATTAAAATAACAGGAACAAATACTAATAAAAATTAAAATAAATTTTTTATTTTGACAATTTTCATTGTTAACAAAGCTATTTGTTTAGTGTTCATGTGAACACAACATTTTTTTTTGAGGAAAGTGAACATAACTTAATTGGTAGAGATATTGTAATATGAAAAGGCTAAAAATTGAGTACAATTTTTATTTATTTATTCACTTTAAAGAGTGAAATTTCATTCAATAGACAACTTGACCAATAAAAAGTTCTTTGTATAATTATTATAGCTACCAAAATATAAAGTTTTTTTTTTATATTTTAGATAGCTTATATTTAAACAAAATAAAATCTTGTAAACGTTTTTTCTTATTTCCTAATTTGTCAAAATCTCAAAAATAATTTAAAAATTAAACACAATTTTTTTAAGACAAAAAATTAAACACAGTTAATACGTATAATATCTTACTTTTTGTTGTTGGATCAAACAGGCCAATTTAAAAAATACTTTGTAAGTTTTTTAACAAGTTACGAATTGTAAGGGTGGCGTTCAGCAGTCAACTTAAAAACCGATTTTGTCAAAAAAATCATACGTAACTTAACGGACATGCATTCAAGTCAACACAGTTTCATTTTTTTTTTTTTGACTCAAGTCAACACAGTTTCATAACAAACAAAACAAACACATCCTAAACTAAACTAAATGGTGTTTTTGTGTTGTGTAAAGAAGCCAAGCTGCGCTACGTAATTCTGAAACGGCCCTTGTAATCCGCATCTTTGTCTTTCTTCATTTTCCACTCTGTCACTTGACTTCCATCAAATGTTTTTTTGGTAATAAAATCATTTATCGTTACCTATTTTTTGGATTTAAATTCTCTTACATTTTTAGTCAAAAAAAAAAATTCTCTTACATTTTTTTTTTTGACACAAAAATTCTCTTACATTTATCTACCTTCATTTGTATTTAGTGAAAAAATGTTATGAGAGAGAATGAAGAGAGATAATACGAAAGTGTTAATGAGAAAATTAATCTTAAAAATAAATTAAATGTAGGTGAACGTGAATTATTGAATGTAGGATCAAAATTTCTATTTTTTTTTCACATACAAGTTATTCCGCACCAACACAACACCTAGTTAATCGCATATCCGCACCCAGATGATATTAAGTCAATACAATTTTACCTACAAGGTACTTTACCCAATAACAAAAATTGGATACCAAAAAATTCACCTTAATAATTAAGTACATAGTCGGATTGATATGTGAATATAATTTAATTAATAGAAACATTATACAAAGAAGCCAAAGTTTTAATTAGAATTTTCTACTTAATTCACTAAAAAATCCTAACTATTATACTACTTGAAAATAATTTAACCATAATTTTCAGAATATGCTATAGTACGTCACACTCTTTTAGATACTCTTATTATCACACTCTTTTTAACCTTTCATCTTAACCAAAATTTCAGCAATTATTTTTTTATGATAATTATCTTTTTTTAATATTTTTTTGTTAAATTAAAATATATCAAATATTAATTTTAGTCTTTAAAAATAAACATATAATATTATTTTTTCGTCCTCTTAAACGTTTCTGTTTTTTAATGATTAATTTATATTTATTTTAATGTTAATATTCAAAATATCTAGCATATGTTATATATATTTTTTCGAATAGTTTAGTGGCTATAAATTTTAGCTTTAAGTTGGATAAATGGGATCGGATTTTAAATTCCTACTCCCTACATATATAATACAATGTTATATCAACTGAACTAAGTTTACGTGACACCATATGTTATATCTATTTAATATGTTAAATTTATATAATCTAATATTTTTTAACTAGTATAGTAGCTAGAAATTCAACTCTTAAAATGAATATATAGAATTCGAATTCCGACTCTTACACATAAGATATGATGTTCCTACCAACTGAATTAAAAGATATATGACTAAAATGAATATATTTAGTCTTAATCCTACAAGATATTTTTGAATAATTAATTTTTGGTTTAAACATCATTTTAGTTCTTATATGTACGCGAAATTTTGGTTTTAGTCCCTGTATCAAATTTTGTTCAAAATAAGTCCTTGAAATCATACCAAAAAAAAATCAATTATTCAAAAATATCTTGTAGGATTAAGACTAAATTTCGGTATATTTTTAAGAATAAAAAAATTATTTAACAATTAAATAACTAATTGAAACCATACCAAAAAAAATAAATAACTAATTGAAATAAACCAAAGTTAAAGTACCAAACACATGAAAGCATCAGCATCTTTTTGTTCATCTCATCATCATCAACTCTGTTCTGTTCCTCAACAAAGACAACAACATCCACCCCGCACTCTTCTCGTGCTGTCCTCCTAAGGTTCTCTCTCTCTCTCTCTCTCTCTCACACACACACACACATGCATATACTTTCATACCTGAATTATTCATTTATAATCTCTTAAAGATAGAAAATTTATGTCAAGGTGATTAGATCTTCGTATGAATTCACCAACCCATCATTTTGTCTGTCTGCAAGAGTTGTTTTCTTTGTTTTTTTAATTCTGGGTTTATGGAGTTTTGTTGATCATAAAATTGGTGGTAATTGAACCAATTCTTGTTTGTTTTTTTTTTTTATTTGCCAATTTTGAGATCTGATATGAGAAAGTTACAATTTTTGTTATTATGATGATTAATTGAAATTAGCACAAGTTACTGAATTTTGAACTTTGAAGAGTTTAACTGAATCAAAGTGCCAATGGTTCTTTTGGTGTTCAATGATTTTGTTTAGTATGTGATTAATTCTTCATTTTTCACTCATTTCACATCCAAATTTTCAATTTTAATAATCATGTTTTGATTCTGTCTTTTTTTCGGTTTGCATCTCTTTGCTGTTTTACTACTTGTGCTACCTGATGAAATTGTCTAATAATCAAAGATCTATCTGAACTTTAACTGTTTCTTTTATGGAGTTTATGTGAATCATGAATTGCTTTGTGGAGACGTAGACGGTGTCTCGGTGATATTAGATGTATCTAATTTGTTGGTTGTATTGATCATTTAAGTATTTGGTTACAACATGTGGAATTTTGGTTTATTTCAGAAAGATTTTCTTATTGCTATGCACTATTACTTCTAGTTTTTAAATTTAATGGTTTATACTTAATTTTTGTTTTAAATTTGGTTTCTGTAGGTGTTTCTTTGCACTGAAATGCATTAAGAATTTTGGAAAACCGGCGTAATGGAAGATGTTGATTCGGACACGAGGAGATGGGAGGATCTGGACACAGATATTTTGGTGAAGATTTTTCAGTTGCTTGACATATTTGAGTTAACTTCTGGCATTGCTCATGTTTGTAGTGCATGGCGGATGGCTTGTTGCGATCCACTTCTTTGGAAGACACTTGATTTGTCAATGTTAAGATCTAATTTCATCAAGATTCCATTAGAGCCATTTGTTTACGTTGATGAACGATCTGATAAAACATTGACTCGTTTATTGAAGATTTCCTTGAATCTCAGCAAGCAGAGTATATTGACACTGATCTTCCATTTCAACTTGTACGTAAGTGATGATCAGTTGACATACACTGCTGAAAGGTAATTTCAACTATTAAAAACAACACATCTATCTTTAAACTATATAAAAAGTTGGTGAATAAATCACCATTTTAGTCCTTGAAATTTTAGTGGTCGGTCAAATTAGTCACTCACATTTGCGAAATAGTAGTAGGCTAGTAGCAATTCAGTCCCGTAAATTAAACGTCATTCAATTTAGTCCTTTTTCAAAATTTAGCACCACATTTTAAAAGTTTTATGCAGTAAGACTGTAAGAGACTATTGAAGTCAATGTGTAGGTCTTTCATTAGTTTTGATCGATATTCAATAAAAGATATTTTGATTGATTGTCATTCTTTAACTTAAGGGGCTAATTTATTTTTTTGTAAAATTGAAGGATTAAATTGTCTGACCCTTACAATTTTGAGGACCTAAATATTGATTTACTCTTAAGTTAGTATAAACCATGTAAAGTTAACATGCTCTAGGGTTGTATTAAAGGAATCGATACTTGAGAATTCTTTCAGGATTAGGATATGTTGGACATCTCTCCCTTTGATGTTAACATTGCTTGATACTGGAGCAAAGACTTCAACTGAATCACCTTTTTATGAGAAGTTTTGTAGGATAAGTTGCTTGTATTTTTGTTTTTGAAAAGAGAATGAGGTAATCATTACTAGTTAGTCCCTCTGTCGCAAAATTTGTCTCAAATTATAAGTCACTCTGCGACACAAAATTTGAGAAAATTTGTTTCGCAAAGTGAAGGATAGTTTTGCAAAAAATTAACTACATTTCTTAATTTATGTGAAATTGCCAATACAAATTATAATTTGGGACCAAGGAAGTAATTGTTAGCTCTCCTTCATAATCGAGATTGCAGTATGAATTTCCTAAATTGCTAATCCCGCCACTTGTTGCAGATGCCCACAACTCAAACGACTAGTACTGCCGGCTTGGAACAGAATTAAGAGAACAGGAATGTGCAAGGCCATCCGTTGCTGGAAAGAGCTGGAGTCTCTGACAATGCCTAGTATAGCAAACCCGCCATATTTTCTAGAGGAAATCGCAACACACTGCAAGAACTTCAGAGAACTCAAGATTATGGGGCCATGTGACCTGTTCTTTGCTTCAACTCTTGCTTCACTTGTTCCAAAATTGAGAGTCTTGAGCCTTCGCTGCACAATGCTATACAGGGATGTTCTCATTCTCATCCTAGACAGCTTAGAACATTTAGAAGTGCTCAACATATCACATTGCATTCTAATTGAAGGCCTTCCTTCTCCTCAATATAAAAAAGTTATCAATAAAATTGATCCTGTTATTCGCCAGAAGGCTTCTCGGTTGCGTGAATTCATCACATGCATGGACAACTCGTGCATCATGTGCCAACGAACAAGAACCGATGAAGGGATAGTTAGGTGGTACAAGTACGAGGAAGGGTCTTGGAAAGAAGACGAGGTGAAGTCTCTTGCACTTTAAGCAGATGATAACAACGATCCGGTTGTTGAACATTGGCAGTTATTATGTTCTATTTAATTGTATCTTCAAATAACAAATTTGAACGATTACAAATTGATGTTGTTGTGCCTTTTAGAAGGAGTTAGTTAAATTGTGTAACTGTGTATAAGAATAAGTTATATTCTGTGCTCTAAATTTAGTTGGTTTTATTTCGAACAGTTTGTTTGACTATCACATAAACTTTACTAGAACAGTTTTGAGTTAAACAAGTATTCACAATATGAATATATGATTGCATTGCTTCTGAGTTGTTCTTGCCACTGTACAGTATTGTTTAAAATTATTATTGAAGGTGGTTGTGTTGTAGGAGCATAATTAGAATTTGTTGACAGAATGGTGGACATGTTGAAGTGCCTTTCTTGATACACAAGCATGGAGACTGTGGCTTGAACAGGGACCTAAAGTTGCAATTCATCCCAAAGATTTGTTTCAAGGAGAAAAACAGATTTGGGTCACCTACTCACCTCAGTAAGAGTTCAGTTTGGTTTTGGTGATGATGAGAGCGATAGACACATAAAATGGCCTGCGGAGAGGGCAGGAGGGGATAGAGCAATAGAGGATTTAGATCCAACAAAAATGGCTCTGCGTAGGTTCTATGGTTTATCAATTATTATTATAATAACCGTTAGGTCATGCTAAATAGTGTTTCCGGAACACTTGTTAAGCATACCATAAAATAAATCAAGAGAAACATTTAATATTAGAGAGACAACTTTTTATAATTTTAAAGCATTAAATGCACGTGTTTTGAGATAAATTTTATTACGGTATTAAAATGTCGTTTTGACTATATCACACAAATTAAAAAATGTAATTAATTTTGCATGGAAAAAATAAATTATGAGTAGGTTATAAAATTATCATTTATTAATGATATGCGAAAGATAAATTGTATAATTAAAAGAAAAAAGAGAAACAATTAGTTTAAAATATAATAAAAAAAAAGTATTAAATGTTTCATTAGTATTATAAAGTGACATATATTTTAATACAAATATTTTTTTCAAAACGACATATATTTTAATACGGAAGGAATATATATTAATATCCTTAACAAGTACCGGAGCATTGTTTAAAATTTTCCATAATATTGTATGCTTGGTAAATCTCTTAAATTTCTTCTGAAAAAAAGGCCACTACCTAAAAAAACCTGAATACTGCCCAATGCCTAACAGTACTCTCTCCTCTCAAATTATGCCTAATAGTACTCGCTTGGTAAATAGATTGTTTAAGCTTTAAAAAAATGATTTTATTTTGAAAAAAAATTGTGATTTTTTTTTAAAATTTAAAATTATTTTTCGTTTGTTTACTATATCAAAAAAATCATTTTTTTTATTTCAAAATGGTAAGTTCGTACACTTAGATTTCTTAGTTTTAAAAAAAATATTCTAAAAACATATTAGAATTAACTTTTTATTTTAGGGTTAAAAATATATTATTTTACAAAATAACTTTAATTGAATCTATAATAAACTGTGACCGTTGTTGAGTATTGCCGTTCGTAGATCAGCTTAAACAGAACTATGTCGGTTGCCATCATGAAACTTCAAAACGATAGTGACGTGATAATCATATTCTCTATTTTATCTCAGTTCAGTAGGAAGGAAATGATTGTGTTAGACGTGACCTTGATTAGATATGTAGAAGATATATGTTCAATCTTTATCCGTCCAAGCACATTGTGGACGAAGAAGTTAAATTATCTAAACCTTAGTTTTGTTTATGTAATATTTCTTGTTTTTCTTTATGTTATCTCAATTTTCTATCTTTCTTAATTTCAGTGTACTGTACTATGTTGGCACGTCTGAGAGATGTTCGCTGCACAGAAAGTGAATAACTGAACCATTCGTTGTGTAGGTAGAGAACATTTGCATGACTTCGTTGTATAACCAACGAACAATGACAGTATAAGATAAAAATTACACTATATAACATAAAATCTGAATACAAAAAAAAATTATTAACATATGCAACATGATTATATTAGACAGAAAAATTACATCAGATACAATTTTTTTTTTGACTAACATCAGATACAATTTTATTAGACAAAAAAATTATATAAAAAATATAAATTAAAGACCGGACAAAATGTTCTGCATAAGAATAAAAGAGATGCAGGTAAATTTTCTCTGTCCTGCATAGATTCTTCTTAATCTTCTACAGGTTTTGGTGTCCTGCATAGATTCTTCTTAATCTTCTACAGGTTTTGGTTTCGGTCTTTCAAACTTCCTATTAACTACTCCCACCTTCCAGTTGGATAACATTGGTTAGTCTCATTTGGGTGCCATTCATTTCGGTTAGTCATATCATTCTCAATTAGAACACAAAAAGTCTATCGTTGATTAACATATGACTCCCAACCATAGTGACTAAACAACACCGGTAGGAGTCATATGACTAACCGACGATGGACCTTGCGTCCATTCACACGAAACTAATAAAAACACAACAAACAAAGTAAAAAAGAAAAGAAATAATATGAGAGAGATTGAGGTGGAATGAGAGAATGAATAAAATTATTCACACATGGTGCCTATTTATAGAGTTCATGGTGAATTCTGATTGGTTGAGGTCATGTCACTGCCTCGCGCATGACTAATCACATTTTGCCATGTGTCATTCATTTTTGACTGCATAAAAAACTGCTTTATTTTACTCAAAACCCAAAAAAATCAATAACTCTTAAAAACTTAAATTTAGACATGATATATCACCAATTTTTGTGCAAAAATTTGATAAGGGGCTAAAATTGAGTGATTTGAAAATAGAGGGATCAATTTCGTGACTGAGTAAAAGTATGAGACTAAAATTGTAATTATTTTTTTTTCTAGTCAAAGTGACGACAATTAATGTTTATTCTTCTGATCAAAGTTATGGTAATTAATATTTCATCCTTTAGTCAAAAAGAAAAAGAAAAATACTTCTTTTGTTTTAAATATAAGCAAACAACAAAATGATGTATTTCGTGCGATATTTAGATCAAATACATTTGTTTTAATCTATTTTTCTATATATTTTGAGATGGAAAAATATATTTTATTAAAGTCAAAGTTTTTTTGACTAATATTTTTAGTCAAAGTTATGGTAATGAACTTTAAATACTCCTATTGACTGATATAAATAAAAGTTTGATGTTCTTTTAGCCATTTGTACTTTATACACTCTTTTCTTCATTTCAACGTAGGCATTTTCACTATATATATCTTGCTCACCGTTTTGTAGGTACAAGTATTTCTCTCTCTGATTACAATTCTTTTGCAGTTTCATTAGTGATTTCATGCAAATGGGTTTGCTCGTTGCTTCATTCTCATTGCTTCTTCAAAGGATTGTTTGTTGCTTTAATGGGTATCAATTTATTTTTCCCCCATGATTGTGTGTTTTTTTTTTACTAACCGATGATTGTGTGTTATCAAGTCTTAATATTTCATAATTTATGATTATTTGTTTTTGGACAAAGCAACCTTTGTTTGTGTTTATGTTTTTTTATAATTTGTACATGTGAAATTTAAATCAGAATTAGGGATTCAAATTTAAAATGCAAGTTGGCCAAAAAAATCGCACAAAACTGAATTGGATATGTTATTAGATCTCCTTTTGTGAAAATAACTCAAATAAAATCAAAATTTTGAATTATTTTTTTCAAAATAAAAAGGACTCGCTGATTTATTTATTTTTTGAAGAATATGTTTTTAAATTTTTTTATGAAATATTGCACTAGTTGTACTACTAATATCTTATCTTTTAAACATCGGTCACTTATATTATAATATTATTTTTTTAATATATTGTTTAATTTGTTATATTTTACCATTTCATAAGAACTTGTGCTTGAATTATGTGAGAATGGGTAATATAAAAGGTTACCCTGTCAATAGTCTCTTATATATAGCCTTTAAACCTTTTTTTTTTTATCTATGATCCAACTCGTCTTAAATACTTTTTATAAAAAGTATTCAATATTATTACATTATAACAATTACTCAAATGATTGTGTGTATACATGAAATCAAGTAGAGATAAAATAAAGTGAAGTGCAAGTATGCATGCTTATTTTTATGTCAATGAGTCATAAAATTATTTTCATTTGTAGGGGATTTTGTGCAATGGAGGCTAAAAAACGTGGTGTAGGGGAGAACAACATGCCAATATTGAACTTTGATTCCACATTGGAGAACAACATGCCAATGTTAATACTTGTGAAGAATTTGGGCACTGATCTTTTGGTCGAGATTTTTAAGAAAATAGATGTCTTTGAATCAAATTTAGGTGTTGCTCGTTTTGCTGAAAATTTGAAGAAAGATAGTAAGAACATATCTTGGGAAACACTAGATTTCTCAATGTTAAAATCTGATTTTGTGAAGACCTCACATCGGCCATATGTTTGGGTCAGCTCTCGCAGTGACAACATTTTATACAATTTGTTGTTTACTGTATTGAGTCTCAGTCAAGGAAAGACCAAAACATTGATTTTTCATCACAACTTGTTTCTCAGCAATGATCAATTTGTGTACACAGCTATGAGGTATGTAATAACATTTTAGTGTATAATATAGTACTAGTTCATCAAATAGTGTTAATTTCAAGTGGTATACAATGAACCATTTATTTTTACGGTTAGATCAAATAGGACATGCAAATTTAACATAGTAATTCTTCATGCATACCTAACATTTAATATAGCATAATGCATTGGAAGTTAAATATGGATTTGCATCATTAATTGAATGGGACATTCATATAACTATAATATTGAAACCTAGTAAATGAATGGGAACTAAATGAATGATAGAATCCAATATTGATTAGTATAATAGGGTTAATAATAGATTTAAATTTGATATGTTATTTAGATATAGATCTCACTCTTAACACACACACATATAAAAATACATATATTAATGGTTTCATGCTTGCTACTAATTAGATTATTTATCAATTAGATGATGATTGTAGTGTTTTGTGTAACTTTTGGTAGGTGTCCACTTGCAAGACGTCTAGTCTTTGTATCATGGAACCGTATCCAGAAAATAGGAATTCAAAGGGCAATTAGGGTGTGGAAAAATCTTGAGTCTATGACAATGCCTAGCATGAAAAATCCAGACTATGTTTTTGAAGGGATTTCAAGGAATTGCAAGAATTTTAGAGAACTCAAAGTTATGGGATGTATTGATTCATATTTTGCTTATTCACTGGGTACAAATCTTCCAAAATTGAAAGTTTTAAGTCTTCGATGTTGTGGGTTGGTGAAGGAAGCTCTTATTATAATTTTGCATAAACTCAAACATTTAGAAGTGCTCAACCTTTCACATTCTTGTTATGTGATACCTAAAGTTGGTTATAATGATGGATATAAGTATGTTGGTGACATTGATGACCCTTTTATCTTTGAGAAGGCTTCTAAGCTGCGTCAGTTTCACATATGCATGAAAGAATCATGCATCATGTGTAAGAGGACAAAAGATGATGATGGTAATCCTAGGTGGTTCAGGTATGAGCAAGGGATTTGGAAAGAAGATGAAGTTAGCTCTCTTGCAATTTGAGATATCGTCGTGATTGCAAGGTCGCAGGTTTAAGTTCTGAAAACATCAAAATGGCAGAACCTCTTCTCAGACCTTGCGTATGTGGGAACTTTTATGCATCAGTTTTTTTTTTTATCGTCGTATTCCAATAAACTATTAGTAGTTTTATTTTATGTAATGTTTGATGTTTACCTGAGACATGTTTAAATTCTGCTATTATGAATAAATGTCTTTCTTTTATTAGCATTATCTTCTTTCACATATTTACACACACACCTCATGTTCATTTTCATGATATCATTTGTCACTCTCTAATTTTTTAGAAAAAAAATATTAAAAACTCATCATGTCTCTCTTCTTTTTTACAAAATTATTCCACATATCATCTAATAATTTTAAGATCCGCCACTTTTTTCTTTTCTTTTCTTTTCTTGTCAAGTTAACCTTGTATTCAAACAAAATCTTCTCAGTTTTTAAAAAGTATCAAATTATTAATTCCTTAAACATTAGGAATTTAACCACACAATTTATGAAAAACGACCATAAAATTTAATTATATTCATATTTAAGAGTAGATTTATGTGTACTAACTAGTTTGGTTCATATGTCTACGTGCATTTAAGTTTCTTATAAACCTTTTATTTTAAAAATGAAATTCAACGTGTGATTTAAAAATTTCTTGATATTATGATATATGTCCTCACGACCACATCACTGTTAGTATATATTGTGAGTGAATAATTTTGGTGAGTGACTCGACTTTGTTGCCATATTTTAATTTTATTTTGCATATATTTAGTCCAATTCATCCTTGCAAATTTGACTTATAAAGTGGGATGTGTCATCAATCTTTATACATTTTGCTGTTTCAATTAGAAGTTCAAATTTTTAGTGGTTTACATATCTATTTAAATTTTTTTATAAGCAACAATTAAAATTAAAGTAAAGAGTATATTCATTTAAATTTGATTGTTTTGCAATGTCTGAATTATAACTTTCATTTTTCGTCTCCTTTCTTTGTCTGTTTTTCATCATGTGGTTTCAATTGTGCTTTGAATAATGTTTTAGTCAAAAAAGTTATTGAATTTGGAAAGTTAATTATATAGAATTTTCATGGATGAAATTTTGTTTTTTCTTCATGTTTTTTTTTACACAACTTTTTCCCCACGGTATGATATTTCATTAGCACTATTAATATTCGCACAAACTTTTATTTACGGGCCCTTTATTTGTTTTGCTTAAGTTTTGATCCTTCATCGTTTGTGAATTGCAAGTAATATCTGTGCTTCAGTAGTAGTCCACTAGTCCTTTGTACAATAAATTATTCAATAAAATTTAACATCGGACTTCTAATAATATATATTATTGAAGATGGAAATGGAAGCTATAATAGAAACAGTAAATACATAGTGAAAGAGAAGAGAGTAGGATCAATCTCCAAAATTGTATTGAATGTGAAATGTGAAATGAGAAAGATACATTGACTTGTGTATAAACTAGTCTTATATACACAAAACTAATGAACTAACTTCTTAACTACATGTAACAAACCTGTAAGAAAGCTAGTTTTTTTTTTTTTTTTTTTTTGACGAAACTAGTTTTTTTTTTTGAAACGGCAATATATATATATATATATATATATAGAAACGGGTAAGAAGTACAAGACGTACTCCACCCAAAATGTTATACAAACAACATCCGGACAAAAACAAAGCAAAAGTACGAAAACCCGGCACAAACCGCCAAAGGATTATCTAAGCATAATACAATCTAACGGATCGGTCTTCCATTCATAAAATAAACACAGGGTCTTTCCTTTTAAAGCCAAGAACCACTTCCAAGAAACATGCTTAATTCCTTCAACTATGCTTGCCACCTCTAGGGTCTTCGATCGAAAAATTGCCTCATTCCTCGCTTTTCAAATCATCCACAAAGCCGCATGCCAAATCATAGCAACCCCTTTCCTACCACTCTTACCTTTGCGCAAAGAAACAAGAAAAGACTCAAAGAAAGAGGAAATGTCCACCGGAGAAATCGAAACCACACCAAACCAACTAAAGACACCACTCCACACCGCCCAAGCAAGAGGGCACCAAACGAAAAGATGGTTTTCCGTCTCCGGAAACCCACCACAACAAACACACAACTCGCCCCCTCCCCTTGTAAGAAAGCTAGTATACATGAGATATATACATGGTAAGTTAATGTGTATCTACACTAAGTCATGTGTAGCTTGTATGCCAAGTTACTCCGTTTCTTCACTTTCATTTCTGTTATTCAACATATATCACATAAGTTATGTAATATCCACTTTATAATTAAGAAACTGTATTTGATTATTTTCCCTTTATTACAATTTGTATTTGCAGTTGTTATTCTTTTTACAAATCTTCTCATGGCTAGAACATAATATTGAGATTTCCTTGCTTGCTTTATTCCAATACAATTTGTTTTCTTTACAAAGTAGACATTTTCATTCAAGCAATCTTTTAGGCACGAGACATTTTAATAATTCAAGTGATATTATTGACTATTTCACAATTTGTTTATGAGAAAATTTAAACTCAACATATTGAAATTACAAAACAAAGTTCTTACTTAAACTAGCACCTCGTGTATAACAAATATTAATAATTACTAAATGTTGGTGTAATAATAAGTAATATTTTATTATGTGTTTGAGTTCCGTAATTCTACAAATTTTTTTGATTTGTTTTTTTATAAAAAAAATGTAGATAAGACACAAGCGTCTAAACACCAATGGTTAGTTAGATACTTAGACTATTTCACGATATAAATGTGATTCTTCTTTTATCTAATCTACGGACATCAGCGAGGTTAGTACTTTTTTACCATGTTCTAGTTGAAAAATTTATACCGTTATTCAACAATGGTTAATTTCTATCATAAAACTTATATGTCATATATATAGATTAAATTTCTCCTCTCAACAAATTTATCCTTACATGAGAATCAAAAACCAAACTATTGAGTACGTACTTAAACAATCTATTGTTGATAGATTAGTGTTGCTTTTTATTTTTTATATTGTAGGTTAGGAAAGTATGAGTTGTGTGATCTTTATAAAAATATTTAGTCATTTTTTTTCAATAATCTTTACTAGTTCATTTCTAATCCTAACCTTTAGTTCATTTCAATAATCTTTATAATATATACAGTTACTACACATTCGCTAAATATTTTCTTTTCGGTGAATAAAATGGTGCTAGGCTCCAAAATAAAAACAAGAAACCTCTAGGTGGATGAAGGGATTATATCCAATTTGTTACTCTTCAATTTCATAATAGATGTTATATATTTTAGAGTTGTTTTTGTCTTAAGCTATTTATCGCTTAGAATATTTAAATGTTTTTTTATTACTTCTAGTAAGTTATTCTTATTTATTGTACTTCAAATCACTAAATTACTCAAGTAATTATCATTAATACGAATGTTTAGTTAACAAACTCATTTTATTGTTAAGATCAATCAAATTTACATCTTCTTATAGCATGTAAATTTTTTAAAGGAATCTATTAATACTTATAAGGTCTTGCTAATTTTATTTTTTTTTGAAACGGCAAATGATATATATATAAATAAAAATGGGAAATAAAATACAAGAAGTATTCCGCCCCATATCGGTTACACAAGCCACAAAAGGCCGCAACAAGAGAACCAAAACCGGCACACCCGCCAAAAACTAACGAAGTAAACAATCCAACGGATTGGTATTCCATTCATACAATAAACACGGCGTCTTTCCTTTTAGAGCCAAAAGCCACTTCCACGAGACATACTTTATACCTTCGAGGATACCTTCAATCTCAAGAGTCTTGGCCTTGAAAATAGCCTCATTCCGCGCTTTCCAAATCATCCATAACGTCGCATGCCAAATCATGACCACACCTTTCCGGCCATTTTTACCTCTTCTAAGGGAGATAAGAAAAGTGTCGAACAAGGAGGATATATCCACCGGCAACACCGTCACCATACCAAACCAACTATAAATCTACTCCAAACCGCCCAAGCCAAGTTACACGAAACAAAAAGATGGTTTTCCGTCTCCGGAAACCGACCACAACAAACACACAACTCATCCCTTCCCCTTTGAATCACCCCACGCCTAGCCAAATTAACTCTAGTCGGGAGCCTCCCAAGGATAGTTTTCCACGAGAAGACAATTACTTTGGAAGGAGCCCAACTTTTCCAAACACTAGCCACCAACCTCGGAGGAAACAACAACACCGACGGAGAAGAAATAAAAATCGAACATAAGAGCAAGTAAACGGAGCTCACCGTAAACCTCTCTTCCAAGTTGAACGACCACGAGTCCGCAATAGAAGAAATAGGATAAGCATCAATTAACACCTTAAGGTTACCAAGTAAATTTACTTCCCAAACAAAAAGTTCCCGGCGCCAAGAAAAACACCACATCCACCTCTCGTCCTCCCACAAACCCATCTCTTGAATAACACAACTTTGTTGGAGAGAGCAACCAAAAAGGCGAGGAAAACTTTCACGCAACGGAGCATCCCCAATCCAATGGTCTAACCAAAATCTCGTACTACCCCCATTTTCCACTTTTTTCGAAAAAAGCTTCCGAACCCAATCTCCCACAACATCCTTCTCAATCCCCAACCCCACAAGGTCCTTCCACCAAGACGAGCACGAATATCTTCTACCCAAAAACAAGTTAACCCGTTGGTCTTGCTAATAACTAGTGTGTGAGGTGCACTAATTAAGAAACAAAAAATAAATAAAAGAAAATATATACATTGAAAAAGAAAAAAACAATTAGAATTTTATTTATTTAACTATACAACTTTCAAGATTTTTTTAAAAAAATTTGTTGATTGATGTATGAGGTGAATTAGTTACCATTTGTCGTCCCGGTAGAATAGTTTAGGTGGTATGAGTTGTGGACATATTGGTTGAGTAGGGGATATTCAAAGATCAATCTCTAAAGATAACAATTTATCTTTTCCGATGTAAATAAATAAAATAAAAAATTACTCATTGCCATACTTATAAATCTAAGAGAGTAATAGCAAATTTTTTGGTAACATAATACTCTCTTCTTTCAAAATATAAGAGATAATTGATCGAAAAATATTAATATATTTAATTAAAATTTAGATTAAATACATTCAATTAATTTTCTATTATATTTTAAAATAGAGGGAGTAGCAATTTCAATAGACAAGAAATGAATCAGATGTACAACATTAGATAGACAGATGAATAGATAGATTAGTAAAATTTACATTCAATTAGATACAATGCAATAATTACACTACTAATTTTTCTTACCTATATTTTATGTGTTCCACAAGTTTCCCTACAAAGATTATTCAATATTAACTACGGTGAAAATTTTCGTACCAACATCATATGCATGGTGGTAACAAAAAAAAATTAGATATTGGACCATCTTTATCGCTAGATACTTAAATTAAAGTTTTTAACACTATTCACGTGGGTCATACTATGTCACATAAGATTAAGCAACTAAGATAAATTTTACTTTATCAACATATTCTTATTTTGGAGTACTTAACATTATTCATTAGGTTCCACAATACCACATATATTCTTTGTATTTTTCTAAATGAAAAATAAATAAACATTATTTTAATTTTAAGGATCAACTTTTAAAAAATTCTTGCATAAAATTGTTTTCATAGAAATAAATATTAAATAATTTGGCTAAATTTTTTGCAATAAAGTCACTCATATACTCCTTCCTTTCTAAAATAAATGGCTCAATTGATCTTATCATATTTTGTGATGTACAATTTTAATCATCAATATATTTAATTAGGCAAATTCTATCATACCATAAGGTATGATACCCAAATGAATTGTCCTAATTTAATTGGTACATGTGTCAATTATTTTTCAAAGTTACAATTTTTAAATATTGTCTAATCATTTTTAGTTATTATTTTAAAACCCAAAAATTTTATACTTATTATTCATAAGTCCTCATCTTTTTTCTCTTGTTCATCTTCTTCTCTCATCTCTATTCATTGTCTTCTACTATTTGACATTGAATCTGTAAGGATTCTTCTCTACCAAGAATTCCTTCACTCATCGAATCGGATTTATCGGCATATTTTTTAGATCTGAGTTTTTTTTACGAATTTGGATTTTTCAAAGATTTAGATTTGTTTAGATCTGAGTTTTAAGTTATTTTTGATTGAAAATTCGTTTGTAATTCTTATGGAAATAGATTTCATAAAGTTTATGTGATTTTAATTATCGATTTCACTGTTTAAAATGTATATAACCAATCGGGTCTCCGCATGGTAACCGGGTCGTATTCAGACCCGGCTGGAGGTTGAAGGAGACGGATTCCCGTCTTACATAATAATAAACTTACATGGTATATGATATTCATATAAGCTTAATTTGCACATTAACGTAATTGGCGCAGTGGCTCACCTGCCCACTCTCAATGGCATGGTGCTCGTTCGAGTGCTGCACATGACATTTTTTTAATCATTTTTTAATATTATATACTACCTTTTTCAATAAATTTTATGCTTAAAATACAATTTTAGTTTTTCCACCTTTTTTTAACCATAATATTTATTTTAGTTTTTCCGCCCCATTCATATATAATATAGTGTCTAACCAATTGAGTTAAATTTATGGGACAGTTTTAACATTGTTTTAGTGGATGAATTTAAGATTCATGTCATTACCAATTTTTTTAATTGTAAATATTTTTTTAGTGGAAATGAACAATTGAAAATCACGATTTAAATCATAGTTAGTATAATTAATTGGATCATCGTCATTAAACTTAATAATAGTTCTCGTGAAAGGACGATTAAGTCTCAACTATTTAGACCAACTATACCTAAAGAATCCAAATTTTCACTGTCACGCACTCACGCTGTTGAATATCACCTAATTGAACAATCAATCAATCAAGATATAAATATGCCATAGTTAGTATAATTAGTTGGACCATCAAAAAACCCAATTCATATGAAAGGGATGTCAAGTCTTACAATCAAATTGTTCAACATAAGAAACATAGTTTATCCACAACAACCGTCAAATCTCAACCAGTTGGACTGAATGTGGCTCATAACTTGAATTTTTTTCAATCGGATCATCTAATCTCACTTAATTGATTTATAAATGAAATTGGAATTCAAATTTTGATAATCTAATAGTTAAAAATAAACTAGTAGGGCAAACTGTGACTTAAAAATCTAGTTTCTGTGAAAGGACCGACAAATCTCAACTAATAGGACTTATCGTGACAAATGAATTCTTGTATTTTCAACCAAATTCATTCAATCTCACCAAATTGGACTAACAATCAATTTTGAATTTGAATTTTATTTAATGATTTAATTTAAAGTAATTTTACCAACTTTGACTTACAAAACTTAGTTCATATGAAATGTTCGTTGAGTATCAAGTACGTAATTAAACAAATTGTAATTAAAATATCTAAATTTTCTTAAATCGACTGTAAATCAATTAAAAATTCAAATATTAACAATGTAATGTGCGATCTAAACTAGTTAGACCAACTATGACTTATAAAATGTTGTTATTATGAAAAGACCGACAAGTCTCAGCTAACTAGACCTAATGTGAATAACAATTTCAAACTCGAATAACAAATTCAAATTTAAATGTGAATAACGTAATTGGACTAACAATCAATTAGAAATTTTTATTAATAAATGTGACTTTTTTCATTCGTGGTGGCTCCATTCTTTATCTTACTTTAGTGCATTTTTCTAACCAGGTGGTTAAGTTCTTTTTTCCTTCTCGATCCTTTTAATCTTTCACAGTAACTTCATATTTTTGCTGGTTTTTTTTGGCACCATTTGTGCTGAAATTTTCATTACTGTCGATAATATATTCTATTTTATAGTTTTTTCAAAAAATATATTACTAAATGTGATTTTTTTGATACATCGAAAAGATAAATTACTCCCGTCAATTTTTTTTTTAAAATTTGAGACTGAGAGAGTATATAAGTCGTATACCTATTTCCATCCACACAAATAATGAGTCACTTATTTTTTATGAGGTAGTTTAGTTATTAGAATTCAATCTTTTTAAAAATAGGTAAGTGAATTATTTGAATTTTAACATTAATCCCTATATATTATATCCGGTCATAATTATAAGAAGAAATTCATTTTTTAAATAAATCAAAAGTTTAAATATTATTTTATAATTGACTAGATAAATCAAATATTCAATACATCTAAAAAGTAAATATGTAAAATATTCTTAACAACCGAATTAATTTTACGAGGATTAGAGCACTTAATTCTAGCACCCAATAAAATACTCCTTTATTACTTGTGCCAATTAAATAACTCATCCGTTTTCAATATTAGTTTTAATACCCTGTGAACAAAAAGCACTACCATAAGTCCATAACTACGCAGGCACATGGATCGAACAAGGGTGAAAAACTGTAAGTGCTATTTTAATCTAAAAAACTAAAACTCTCCACAAGGATCGAACACATGCCTCCCACGTTTGTAAGACAAGGTTGTGCCACTACACCACAACGCGCAATTTGATAAATTTTCGGTGTGGCATTACTTAATTGTGCAACGATTACTTTACAAAATTCATTGTCTTCTTCCTTCAGCCGGGTCATTCCGACCCGGTTCCTACTTGAGTTATTTGCTATTATCTGACATTTTTCTGCCTATTCACAACACCGAAATAAAAGAAATAATCAGAATGTTTTGAAATTCATTTATATATTGTTTTGGATTGGATACATGTTTATTTGTTGCTCAAATCTGGCAAAAATTAGAAATATAATAACAAAGTAGATATATGATGAACTCTAACACCAAATAACGAATTACACTTGATAACCAATGGCGGTGGTGCTGTCCAGTTCCGGCGGACCTTTCATATGAAAGAAAAAAAATGAAAGTTTGAAGAAGAAGAAGAAGAAGAAGAAGAGGATTAAAGGCAAAAGAGTATTTCTTTGTATAAATTACTTTAATTTGATAGGGGCTGGTTTGCAAATTTTAAAATAAAGTGTATATTAATAAAATATAAATAATTTTAATGACAAGTTAAATGAGATACAAATGACAGTTTCTTATTTGTTTGTGTAGCATACCCAAATAAATCTAGAGGGTATGGGAGTGTTCACCATTTAATTATCTATTATTAAAAATTATAAATATTACATATTTTAAAAATATTCATCCAAACAAATCAAATATTAATAATTTATTTTGTGACCGACGGAATAAAAAACAAACTACTGCGACTCGTAACTCCACAGTCTACGACTTCTAGATATCTTTTTCTGTCTTCAATCTCTCTCTCTACACACACAGAATAGAACACACCGAGTGAGTGATGGCCGGCGTGCAACTTTGGGATACTCTGAAAGAGGCCATCGTCGCCTACACAGGTCTAGCTCCGACCACCTTCTTCACTCTCTTGGCACTTCTATTGGCCTTTTACTACGTCGTTTCCGGTCTCTTTGGGTCCTCTTCCTCTGACCGTCACCACCAAACCCGCCACTTCCAAGAGGAGGAGCTTCCACCTCTCCGACCTCCTGTTCAGCTAGGTGAAATCACCGAAGAACAGCTCAAAGCCTACGATGGATCCGATAACGATAAACCCTTGCTTATGGCCATTAAGGGTCAGATCTATGATGTCTCCCAAAGCAGGTTTAACATTATAACTCTTATTCTTAGCTTCTAATTTTTTTTATACTAATTTGTATTAATTTTGATATTATTTTGTTACCGATGTAAAGTAAAGTTCAGGTTTTTACTTTTTATCTGTGTGATTCTTTTATACCCTTTTGCAGAAATGATGATTTACTTTTGTAAAGTTCATGTTTTTCCTCTTTATCTGTATGATTCTTTTTGTTTCTGTATAATTTGACCACCCTTAGGGTCTAATCAGAAGCAGTTTTTCATACTCATGTGATTTTCTGATATAAAGTGTAATTACAAAATCCTAACTAATTTTCCTTTCTTCTTCAACTAACTAACCAACCTATTTTTCAGACTTGTATGTATGTGCCCCCAATAAGCATATGTGTTTTGCCCTTTGTTGTAATGTTGTCTGCTTGGTCTGTTCTAAGCATATGTTTTTTTAGTGTATGTTTGGTTCCACTTTAAGAGGAGTCTAAATTGATTCCATAAGTCTAGAATTGGTTTTTTAGATATTTGGATGCTCTTGAGTATAATTGATTCTAATTTGAAGCTTGAATTTGGAACTTTTGGCCTCTACAATTGAACTTACATTCAACTCACTTTTAGCCTGAATTTGTTTTACAAAATCAATTTATTCAAGTTCAATTTTGTTACCATAGAATGAAACACACACTGTCTCTCTATTGTGCAACAATGAATTATATACATACATACGCGTTTACTTTTTTCACTGGAACTTAATAGAATGCCTATACCATTTCTTATTATTACCACTTGTAACCGTGTTGTTCCAGGATGTTTTATGGACCTGGAGGACCTTATGCTTTATTTGCTGGGAAGGATGCTAGTAGAGCTTTAGCAAAGATGTCTTTTGAAGAGAAAGATCTGACTGGGGATATTTCTGGTCTTGGCCCGTTTGAGCTCGACGCATTGCAGGACTGGGAATACAAGTTTATGGAAAAGTATGTGAAGGTTGGAACTATTAAAAAGGAAGTTCCAGTTGCTGAATCCACCGGCGAACCATCAGAATCTACTCCCCGCGATGTTGATGCTGTTAACGATGGCAAATCAGAAACTGCTGCAGCTGATAAAAGTGATGAAACCCCTTCAAATGTTGAAGCCAATTAAGAGTAATCCCACGAGCACAAACACATTGCAAAAGAAAAACACCATAGTAGAGTTGCTGAAAAGAAAGACTGAGCAAATATGTCAGGCAAGTGTTATAGTTAGTGTTAGGCATGTCACTTATGCACCGTCCCTTTGCTTGAAGCTGAACATTCAGTCTGATAAATAATGAATTGTAGTGATAAATTTAAGTTATATCTTCATTTTTCATTCCATAAAATGTTATATTATGTAATGGTAACGGACAAATGCATTCAGGGTCATATCTTGGGCTAAGTAGTGGCCTTTTGCACACTCATTGGTTGAATAATGCATTGCTCTGTAGCAAAAATAAATGAAGTATTGGTCTTTTGGACCAATCCTGATGAACTATGCATTATTTAGACTTTGTTTGAGAGTTATGAGGGAAGCGGAAACCAACGGCTTTGAGGGCTAGGTGGTGGTGACTTGAAAATGTAGTGGCTTTCTTATACCAGAATTATTTTCATTTTGAAATTTTCATATGGCCCCAAATATGTTATTAAGGTGATTAATTGATAGAGAGCCATGTGTTGTTTCTTTATGCTTTACTTCTTTAGATTGAATGCCTTTTAATCTGGAACAAAAAACTAGTGGGAAGAAGGAATTTATCAGTGGAAAGGAGGAAGATAGAAACTTGTTCATTTTTTTTTTTTTTTTTGGTTTTCACCCTTTGGTTCCATTCCCCTCTCAAATACAGTTGCGGAGGTGGAACCTATTTCATTTTTGTGAGCAAAAAGATCAAGTAAAACCAAAGAAGCTACCAAAATAGTTTAATTCGTGTAAAATTCAGACAAAAAAAAGTCAACTAACCAGATTATGTGGTGTATGTCTTTATCTATCGGAAAGTATACTAGTCTCCATGTGGAAAGTATGAAAAATATCTAATAAGCAAATGAGAATTAGATCTCAGAATGGGAGGTAAGCCATGGAGTGATGGAATGGTGTGAAGTTTGGCACCTCTTGGTATAGAAGAATTCAATTTGCTTCCTTGCAACAATTGAGTCTAGTACTATTGTCTCTTTCAGCAAACGGTGTGATTTCTAACATGTGCGGTTCATTCCTTGAAATTCATTGAAGACAGAACAGAATGTATCCTTTGATTTTCTAGGGATTGATCATACACGGCCACATGGGGAGTGTTAGAAGAAACAATTGGTCAATGGCTCAATGTTCCAGGACCACAAGAGAGGGGGTGTGGGTGGATCTTGATATTGGATCAACTATAGGATGTGAAAACTCACACTTGGGGGAAGATCGTTGGGTTTCATTTGAGTTGCTAAGTCTCACATCGACTATGAATAGGAAAAATGTTGGATATATAGGAGAAGTGATCTATATACTTAATGCATTAAAGTTTTTGGTTGAGATGTGATGTCTCCCATTAGATCTAATAGTAGGTATATGTTGACACTGATGTTTGAGCTTAAAACATGGAATAAATTTTATCACTGCTAACATTCTTTGCATAGTAGTTTTTGCAAAGGATTTGGAATTCTATGGACTATGATCAATTACTTTTTGCTTGAGATGCTAACATTCTTGTCAAAATAATAAATTAATAATAATAAGATCTTATCAGGAAATTGAGACAATATAAACGTTGAAAAAAAATAATGTAAAGTGCCGTGTAAAACTTAGTACTCCTTGCATATGTCATTTTTGATAGAAAATTCTGAATATTACTGTTGCTTGATGTTGGCTAATCTAATTTGTGTTTACATTCAGGGAGTAATCATGAATTGAGAGTATACACTTCTCAATTAAATTAATTTTCTGTAATGTTTGATTGGGTCAAGTATTTTGCGTGTGGCATATATATAAAATATACAAGAATTTTGGAAGTTTTTCCTCCTAAGATAATATTAATGTCATTTTCCTATTAATTTAACGAGGCAGCCTGCATACCAGCTGGTTTCTCTTAGTCTTATATACTAGTAATAGTATTAGATTACAATTATTAGTATATTGTCTAATAAGAACACAAATTAGCATGACCCATATATATATATATATATATATATATGTATGGTATAAAATATCTACTTTTTTAGTAGAGTAGTATTTGAATTTGTGTGCAAGGGATAAACTAGCTTAGTTATGTTGAACTATGATAATACGTGAAATTTCAAAACAAGCTTTGATAGATCAGTTGAGTTGACGTATTACGTAGAAGAATTAACAACTTTGAATGAACAAGGCTCGCATCATCTTCAATGGTGCAGCCACGCGTTATAGCTTTAGTATGATGTTGCAGCTGCAGACTGCAGTTTGGTTTCTACAGCTGCAACACCATATTAACAGTAGATGTAGAGAATTCCGGTCTTACTACCACACGCAACAACAATTTTTATACAAAAAGAATTTTGTTGCACCGTGTCGTGAGAGAGGGTTTCGTCTTATTACTTCTTGACTTGAATATCAAAATATCCATTGAAATCTGGATCGTTTGATATCGATCCAACGACTATTTATATGCTAACTTTACGAATGCGTGAAATTGGTTATTGCGGCAAATCCAAATCTCTAGCTAGCTGCTAGGCAGTCACATATCACTTTCAGAAAAATCAACTTTTGACAATTGGCATACCATATGAGTCACAGAATGTGGCATTGTGCTCTCGTCACTAATCTTGTCTAATTATATTTTAAATTTGCTTATTAATACCTTATTATAGCTTCTTACATGCCTTAGTCTTAAATGAAACATATTCACCAACAATTTTTCTACACTTCATCCAGTTTTCTTGCTCCTACCATCATCACAAATATGAAAGTTCCAAAATCATCAACCATTTTCCTACTTCTCATGATTCTGCTGTCTGTAATGCAAGGTTCCATGTCTCGTAATTTGGTTGATATGGAAATTAGATCAGAAAGAAAGCTAATTTCTTCAATGTTTATACAGAGTTATTCTGCTATTCTCTCTTCTTTGAATACTAGCAAGAGTAAGTTCAATCAAATTCATGCGGTTTCTCGCCACGTAGTTCCTTCTGGACCAAACCCTCTGCATAATTGATCAGATATGGAAGGATCACTCTAGAAGTTAGATGGCGTACAAATATATAAATTAAGTGTTAGTGATCATGAAGTTTACTATTTTGTCAGTTTTTGTGCATACTGTATACAAAGAGGTTCTGTTGAGATTTTTGCTTGTAGAAGTTTTTTTGGTGATTACATGTATGCTACTATATAATCGATAGATAGATAAACAAATAAATAGAAGATGGAAGCTTGCAGGTATATATTGTGTTTTTGGTTATGGTTTCTGATTAAATAATAGTATATGTTTTAAATATTTTTGTGCCAAATAGTTCAAGTGTATTCTCAATTGTTTTAACACTAGTTTCTGTATCAGTGCTCTTGTGATGGAAGATGAGAAGCCAACCGTCTAGTTTGACAAAACACTTTTGTGTTAACTTTTGGTGTTTCCATTTCATTAGAGAAGACATTATGAAAGTTTTTAAAAATGTGTTTTAAAAATAGGTCGAGTATTTTGAATATTCTAAAACAAATTTAAAATGGTATTGTATTCAGTGTTTTCCAAATTAAGTCTCGTGAAATTTTATAGATGGATGGTCAGATGACAGATGGAGGCTGACTAAACCTTTTACACAATATTGTTTTTTTTTCAAAAAAAGCTCAATAAAAGGCGTGAGGGAAAAGTTATGAAAATAAAAATAAAACCATATGCTATTAAAAAAAAGGTAAAGAAAACACTCCAATAATTCTCAAATAAATTTAACATAAAGTTGGGATAAAAGCATACTATAACTCTTCAAAAATAAAAAAATGTATCCAAGACCTATCGATGTACTCCCTCCGTCCCAAAATGTAAGCAAATTTGACTTTTTAGGTACATTTGACTAATGATGTATCTAGCTCATATTATGGACCAAATACATCAATAGTCAAATATACCTAAAAAGTCAAATTTACTTATATTTTAGGACGGAGGGAGTAGTATTTAAAAGAACGAACATTGTTAGGTATAGGGAGAGAGCATTGTTCTCTCTTGGAATTTAAGCTGTTTAGCTTTGCGGACCTAACATTGCCTTTAAAGTTTAAACTATATCTCTTTCTGAAATTATCAGCTTGCAGTGACCCTTGCCTTTAAACTACACCCTTTAAATGTTGTTACTGCACTATATCTGTTTTCCGACTTTGAATTTGGATTCCTTGGCGTAGAAAAAGCACACATTTGCACGCAAATACGCAATAAACTATCTTGTCAATAAAATTAATGAAACGGCTCATATTTGAACGATCTAGACAATTAATTTGAGATCGAGCAGTTGACATTGAAAATTGCATGACACATTCCAACAAACTTGTTTCCTGCATATATCATGAAATCAACTTTCTCAGCAACATTTTCTATTCTACAAGAACTTTTCTTTTTTGGCTGACACAATAGTAAAATGCATAAAATCCAACATTGAGTTAAAACAACCTTAAATTAAGATAGTTCAAGTGCAAAACAGAGAACTCCACAAAATATTCTAAAAATGATGATTATAGCATACTAGGAAAATATTTTAATTGTTAAAATGTTGTACAACAATCTTCAATACCTTCTTTTTTTTGCTCCCCACCTAGTATGGGTACCATACCCGGGCCTATGCGTCACTGTAGTTTCATCAGACGAGCTCTCCCAAGACAGGTTTTCTTCCCTCAGTATCTCGATAGAGCTAAAATTACCTTGTAAGCATTCTTCATACATAACCGTAAGTTTTTTAGCTACCTTTTTAGTGATGCCCTCATAATTAGTAACAGGTAGAAAATACATTTCGTTCTTGAGTATCAATTCTATGTAATCAAAAGAAACCGGCTTTATGGTTTGAGTGAACCAAAAGAGAATGACATCGGCAAGATATTGAAGCATTAGGGAGGGATTAGAGCCACACTCGTCTTCATAAAAGACACGACGCATCCACAAATTATCCATCAACAAACTAACACCTTCTTTAAACACTCTCATCGAGTCTCCTTTCAGTACTCGAGAATCGTCCATCTCAGACGAATTAGTCTTTAAATCCATCAAGTCTTCTTGCTGTAGCATTTTAGAATCATCCATCTCAGACAAATTAGCCGCCTTTTCCTTATCGACTTCCCTTGCATACATATCTTTCTTCCTCCAGTAATGATCATATCGGATAAGATTGGTTTCTTTGAAGGAGCTGTTTTCCAGTTCAAACTTATGTACTTGTTTCGACATTAGACGATGAGCAGTGGCTTCCTTGATTAACTGAATAGTGCTAAAATCACCGCGTAAACATTCTTGATACATAGTCAGTAGTTGATCAGAAACCTCTTCCATGCTGCTATCAAGAGAACCGGCCGGTGAACGATGTAAAGGATAAGTTGTGTGATGAGTTCAATTTTTGTAGGTGGGTTTTTGGATTGAATGAAAAAAGAAAATAGGGTGTCACAAAGGTTGTGAATTCTTAGTGAGGGGTTACTTCCAAAGTATCCATGTTCAACATAGAATTGAAACGCACGACTAAAATTGATAGCAAAGTCAATACCTTCTCTGAATACTTTCATTGACTCCTTCTTTCTTTGGCTGCAAGGCAGCACCACTCTAGAACCACCACCTTCCATAGCTGTATGTATTGGCTCGAGCGCCGTTTTCTAGTGTTGTGACGAGAGAAGAAGAATAAGGTTGCGCTGATATAAAATAGAATATTTTTTTGGTACGGTGATATAAAATAGAATATGCAACAAGTTTAAATTATATTTTTTTGAGAAAATATTTTATGATTAAGTTTGTTGATTTTGTTTTTTTTTGTCAGATAGTTTAGTGACTAGAAATTCACCCCTTAGAGCTCGATAAGTGGGCGTAGTAGGGTTTGAACATTGGTCCCTACACATTATGTGCAAATGTCTTACCAATTGAATTAAGTTCACGGAACGATTTTATAACGCTATAATTAAAGATTTAAATTAGATTTATATATGTTCATTTGGTTATAAATATTAAGTTAATAATTTTTCTTATGTACAATAAAAATATTAAGTTAATAGTCTCATATTATATTAGTATATTACTATTATTTATTTATTTTTATTTTGACCACCAATTTAATTTGATTTGGGGTTAGTTGTGGGATCAAGAGATTTCTTGTTGTGTATCCGTATAGAGAATTTGAAATAAAAATTCTAATTGATAGTTGCACGATCTTACTAGATTATAGGGTGTGTTTGTTTCATGGATGTAAAAATTAATCCCAAGATTAACTTTTCCAAGAATATAAAAGTGGGAACTTTATTCCTAAGAAAATATAGAAAAAAGTGTTTGGTTATTAATTTTATTCCTCGGAACTTTTTATTAAAAATTTCCTAGGAATAACTACACTGTGTTTGGTTTGTAATGTATGTTCCGTAGAATTAACATTATAATTACCAAAATATCCCTAATGTATATACAATGAAATCTAACAATTTTAACAAATCTCATGAGGAAGTGAGATAATAATTACTAGAGGGAAGAAACAAGAGCCACAACATACACCATAGCACAAAACAACACACGAGGCTAACAACAACACAAAAGTAAGAAAAACCAGGCCAAAGCTTTTGAGCAAAATCTAAGACAGCAACACCACAACCCAAAGACCACACGCACAACCTCACAACACAACAATTCCTTGAAAATACTTTTTATGTAATCCTTTGATTGAATTAATTCCATAATAGCCCATAGAAACAAATCAAGTTCCATAGATAATATAATAATTTAGTACAAATACAGAGAAAGGATGCAATAATGGGTAATTAAAATAGGAAATGTGAATGTCCCATGAGCTTAGCTCAATTGGTTGGACATTGTGCACATTTGTGCAGGGATCGGGTTTCGAACCCGGTATGCCCACTTATTCACCTTTAAAAGATGATTTTCAAGCCGCTAGGCTACCTAACCAAAAAAAAAAAATAGGAAATGTGAATAACATTCAATTGAATTGAAAAATGCAAGAATTAAAAAGGAGTGAGACAATATCTTGAATTGCAGAGTGGTGAAATCTAAAACCCTCACGAAGAAAGAATGGTGATGAGCAAGTACACACGAGTAGAATTTAAAGCAGTTTGCTGAAGTAAAAATGGTATTGGAGAGAAGATTCAGCGGGAAAATTAAAGGGTAAGATTGGATTTTCACCATAGAAGATGGGTTTATGGTTCCTGGGAATAAAATTTTCCCACCCCTATCTCATGGGAATAAAATAGAGGAGATCGTGGGGGAACGTGGGTGATTTGGGATTCCTGGGTATTTTTTGTTCCTTGGCATTTTTTTTTTGATCCTTCCTACCAAACATGGTAATGTTTTATTTCCACCCACTATTCTCAGGAATCTAATTTGTAACACCGAAACAAACACGCCCATAGACATTTATGATAACATGTTTTATACAATCTCCTAGACAGTCTTATGCGTGTTCTTAACTTCTTATGTCTGTAGAAGATGTGACGTTCACCAGAAAGAACCGTTGTTCGGTAAGAATAGTTCTTATCAATTAAAAGTTAATTTATTTGCAAAAGGAAAAACTATTGAATAAAATTGTAGAACTTTTAAAATACTAGTAAATAAACAAAAAAAATAAGTTGAGTTTTATCATTGAAATAAAAAAGAAGTGAGAGCTCTTAAATTCTTGCTTTGGAGATAATACATGTAGTATGTATGTACCGGGTAATCAATACCCAATGACATGTAAGATGATATTGCAAATTGTCCTTTTAGATGATTTTTGCAATTTAAGACATTTTATATTTCACTAAAAATAAAAATACTCTATTTGTAAACTATCCTAATGCATGACCTTTTTTTTCTACTCCATTATAATTATATGACAGTATTGTGTATGTGTGTACCTGCGCACACTCGGTGTGTTGCGTGTTAATGCGTGTGTGGGTTTGGTGCGTGTGTCTGTTGTGTGTGTAAAAAGGATGTGAAATTTTAAATAGTGGATGAAAAAAGAAATAGATTAAAAGTATCTAAAGAGTAAATAAAATTATATATGGAAATAATATGTATATAGGTAATCAAAGTATAAGCAGAACACATGTCATAAAATGTTACTCTAATCTTACTATTTTAAAATTGGTGAAGGTTTCAACAATTTTAAGATTGAAAATGTTTGTACATAATAAACACACTTTTAGAAATTTAGAATTGAACTTGTCAAAATTGAATTGTGTGTAGTGTACCGCGGTAAATTGGATGATGGAAATTGTCTTAATATGTTAGTTGTTTTACTGCGTTATGAACAAGAATAACTTGTTCATAAAGAGAGAACAATATTGCTAAAATAAACTAAAGCTACACTAAAACTAAAAACTAATAAACTTCATTCATTTCATTTGATTGGTTATTACATTCATAGTTGCTCTATATATAAACTAAAAACTCTATTACTTATCTAGAACCTTCTATTGAATTTTACTACATGTTTTGAACCTATATTCATGACACAATGACAATTGAGTTGGGTACGGTAAATTGTTTGAACATTGAAACAAGGTAGTATAATTATATCAATGACAATTAAATGTGAGATGCATATATACAGAAAAAAGGTAAATTTCAAAGAACTTGGCAACAAAATTGCTGAATTGAACTGAAATGTTAAATATTTATGCAGTCTTTTACAATCTGAATTGACTACAACAATGGTAAAATTCCACTTTTTTAAAATGTTTTATGGTGCTGCTGATTGGTCATGCCTTACATTACATTTAAACTTAGGCCAACAACATTTTCAACACAGCATCAAGGCATGAAGACAAAGTGTCAAACGTTTTTAGACTCAGTTCTTTCAAATCAAATTTGTATCCTTGTCCTTCTCATTCAATGCAACATAACCTAAACCAGATGGCATGAGAAGTTTATAGACACACACTTGTTCTTCTTTCTTCAGAATCCAAACAAAAACTCAGATAAGCTTAAGCATGTGTCATTCATTCAAATTTGTAATCTTTGCAGCCACACAATTCATATGTGGTGGGTGGATACCACCAACTACAAATTTGTGACCGATTGTGATTCAGAAACAGTGAGCATGCATTTGTCCCGTTGTAGTATTATACGCAAATGAGTAGTATTCTGTGAATCAATGCTTATTTTTTTTCTGCTAAAGTACAAAATTGTTGACTTGACACTATTTTTTCCGGCGAAAACTATGGGCTAATTCATTTTTTTATAGATAAATGTTAATTGTCAGTATTTATTTATGTTAGAATCTTTGGCTATTCCACATTTTGACTCTCAAAACAATTGAAATACCATGGGCTAAATCGCTAAACGATTCAGACTCACAAGAGATTTGTATTACGTTTTCATCAAAAATATTCGATTTTTATGTTGAAGTGATGAAAAATCTTATAACATTTGTTATGAGTAATTTCTCTTGTATCTAAAATTTGGTTGAGAGTTGAGACTAGCTACTCAAATTAAACTTAACACATTTGATCAATCTTAGGTTATTATAAAAAAATTGACATCTTAAATAACTTTCAAAAAATTAACTAAAAAGATTGATGAGTTTATCTTGACTAATTTGTATGCAAAATTGATGGTTTAGATATTCATAATTTGTAACTCAACATTAATATTTTTAATTTCTTCCATTACACCCAAACCAAAAAGCTAAAGAACTATTAATATTTTGCAAAAAAATAAAACTAACAAAAAACCTCAAAAAAAATATTCTTAATGCAATTACATTTACTCCAATGAATATCAGTTCACATTGCATTACTAAAAACAATTGAAATACTATGGGCTAAACGATTCAGACTCACAAGAGATTTGTATTACGTTATCATAAAAAGTATTCAATTTTTTATGTTGAAGAGTAATTTCTCTTGAATCTAAGATTTAGTTGAGACTAGCTACTCAAATTAAACTTAATATATTTTATCAACATTATAAAAAAGTGACATCTTAAATAATTTTCAAAAAATTATCTTAAATAAAAAGATTGATGAATTTATCTTGACTATATGTATGCAAAATTGATGGTTTAGGTATTCATAGATTTATAACTCAACATTAATATTTTTAATTTCTTCCATTACACTCAAACCAAAAAGCTACAGAACTAGTATTTTACAACAACAAAAATAAAACTAACAAGAAACCTCAATTTTTTTTCTTAATGCAATTACATTTACTCCAATGAATATCAGTTCACATTGCATTACACCAGAAAATTCAGTAAGACCAAAAATCATTAACTACTAGACTCGACTCCGTCATGTAACCTTTGTCGCGATCCTTGATATTGCAGAGAATCGGCGTATAGATAACGCGGTTGATGACTTTTCTAACACCCTTTAATTACCACATTCAACGTTGATTTGATTCAATAGTAATGGCAAACTGACAAGAACATTGATGATTAAGGTTGGTACGACAAACAGGACAGGTAGAATGGTTAGAAAGCCAAGCATCAATACATGGAGGATGAAAAACATGGTTACATTGAGGCAACACACGAACAATGTCATTGTCGTTGAAATCACCGAGACACACAGCACATTCTAGAGGATCTTGATCTTCACTTTGTTTAAGATTGTTGATGATGGAAGAGTAAAGTAAAATTGGGAAAGTTTTGAGAAGTTGAGGGTTGATTCCAATGCCAAGTTCGCGCTTCGCTAACTCTTCCATCGATGGGTTTGTTACGCGGCGTAAGAACAATATGAAGATTATAATTAAAAGAATTGTGATAATGATAGCTCCAACAATTACAACAATAGAAGACACATCCCATAAAACTGTTGGTGATGCTAATGGAGATGCTGGTTGTATTGGTGATTGTGCCTGTGTAGTATCATTAAGGAGGATGATGAAGAAGAAGATGATGAGACTGAAATTGAAGTGTTTAATGGAGTTAACCATTTTGGACTCAATTTTTTTCTTCCAAAGGAAAAAAATAAATACTAATGAATGAGTGAGTGAAAGTGAATACTGCAATAATATAGGTGTAAGAGAAAATGAATTTCAGTTTCACAATTCACAAAGTGAACGCGTTTAGCTGTTTTGGAAAAGTGGCATATTGGAATAGTCCATCAATTTAATGTTTACCCTCTAAATTATAAATACTCTTTCATGTCAGTTTTTATAAGAGATAGTTACTGTCAATGTATTTAGTCTATATAATAGAATTAACATTATAAATTAAAGTATTTAGACTATGTTATAATTTAAATACATATATTTTCTATTACTACCTTCGTTATTTTTTATAAGAGAAAATGAATTTTTTAAATTCATTGAAAATTTAATGTATTTGGTCATTAAATAGACTAAATACATTAATTTTTTAATGAATTTAAAAAATAATTTGTCTCTTATAAATAGAAACAGAGATAATAAAAAATATGTATCTTTTTTTTTTTTGAAAGGATGTATCTTTTGAAAAGTACAAAAAAAAAATAAGTATAATAAATAGAACCGTCAAAAAAAAGTATTATTATATATATATTTTTGACGTAAGTATTTAAAATAGTCAAATTTGTCGCTTACTTCTTATAAAAGTATTTTTTTTTTCTTTTGACAAAATCTTTTATTTTTTACAAAATCTTATTACAATACTGAGATTATGATTTATATACTTTGAGAACTATTTATATACTCCTTTCAATTTTTATTATAATTTTTTTTTTTGAAGAAGCTAAATCAATATATTAAAAAATAGTACAAGTTCCTTCAGTATAAGATGTACGAAAGGATACTAAAGTGTCCACATATACAACAAAATTAAGAAATAACCTGAATACACAATAAATGATTTGAACTCCAAACTGAGAACTCGAAATTAAAAGCGACATAATAAGATTTGAGCTACCAAAAAGCTTGAAGTTTAACTTTTTCCCGCAAAGAAATACGTTGTTCCGACTTATTGTGAAAATGCCTCAAATTGCGATCCTTCCATATTGTAAAGAGAGCTGCAATCCAAATTACATTAAATATCAAACGATACTTGTTAGAAAAACCTCCAAGACCGCCGAATTGAAGAAAGTGTTCATGTAAGAAACCTTGAAGAGATGTGGAGATTCCTAACCACCCCGATATCAAAAGCCAGAGCTGACCAAACAAATCCCAAGAAAAGAACAAATGATCCTGGTCCTCCACCTTACCACAAGTAGTCGTACAAAAGGTATCATTAGGTCCCAAGATATTTCTTCTAAACAAATTCATCTTTGTTGGAAGTCTATTCAGAAACAAACGTCAGATAAAAAGATTGACTTTCAGTGAAATTTGCTTAAGCCAAGAAACATGCTTGCATCGCTCATCAATTGCAACATCCGAGCTAGTCAAGTGGTCATACACTTTTTACCGTATACTTTAAAGAAGAATGAAGCTTCTAAATCCACCTGTCAGACACACCAATGTATGCTGTATGTTTTCCTTTCGCTTCTTGTACACTTTTTGTGTAGAGATAGCCTAATAAAATTTTGCCTATTCAAAAAAAAGACACTCAACCTGCAAAACAACACGAGAAAGCTGCTCCACACACTCCCTCACCAACCCCTCCTCCCACGCAAATAGTCTTATTCTCCACTTCCACGCCTCACCGTTAACTGCCCAACCCAACGAGAACATCTCCGCAACGGCAAAAAAATTATTTACAGCAAAACCAAACAACCTAGCATATTTAACTTCTAAAGAATTTTTATATTATGGAATTTTATATTTATTGTGATCCTTTTTATTTTCTCATAATTTTGTGTGAGAATTTTTAATAATTTCATTTGTATGTACTAAAGAAATTAATTAAGACTATGGAAAAATTATTGAAAAAAATTAAGTGAACTTATTTTTGATGCGTGTAATATTTTGTTGCAATTTTGCAAATATGCCAATTATACAATACCCATTTTACTACTACTTTTATTATAGCTTCATATCTTTTATTATGCATTTGAGGCACTTTCCAACAAACAGATCCCAGTTAAACACCGCCATTCAATTTCAAGGTATAAATCTCTCTCTCTCTCTCTCTCTCTCTCTCTCTCTCTCTCTCTCTCATTCTTTTTCTTCTTCGCTTTCTCTGTCAATTTTCAATTCGTTTATCATAGCTCGTTGTTTACCGATAAAATGCAACAAACATGATGGCTGTCACATACTTCAATGCTTTCAATTTGATTATCAAAGGTTTTTCACGCCTTGGATCGAAGAAGGATTATAGTTTTCGATTTAGCGTTCTGTGTCCTGATAATGGAAATGCCATTGTTTCTGATATTCGATTCTGATTTTTTTGATTTCTAATCGTGTAATGCAATGCCATTGTTTCTGTTGATTTTGGGAGATTTCTTACCTTGTTTCACATTTTATGATGAATTTGTTAGATATCAAAGTTTTTTTATAATTGCATGTTGCAACATATTATTGATTGATTGATTGGTGATAATGTGGAAGGAATTTTAGGTTATTGATTATTATAGATAGGACAATGCATACAGTTAAGTAAGCTCATACAGAAGGACTAGGATCAAATGGAAAGATTTCATTTTTTCCCACCAATCCAAACATGGTGCGTTTTGTTAATAAGTCTCACATTGGATGTGAGATGGTCTGAATACGGGTTTATAAGTAAGAGGCAATCATCAATCCTCACCTTACAAGCCGGTTTTGTAGGGTTGAGTAAGGCCCAACCCAGTTTCTAACACATTTTCTTATAACTACTACTACTATTACAGCAAAACTTTATGATTTATTTGATCAGCTTTGTATTGTTTGCTTTTATAGTATGTGTTTGTGCTGTCTTTTTCTATCTAAGTGCTAACTAGTGTTAGTGTAGTAGTATGTATTATCATTTATCATTATGTACCAAGAAACAATTCTATATGTTGATTGATAGTGCTGGTCTTTTCTTTTTCGAATAACTTGTGAAATTCCCTTTCCCACTTCATTTAACTTCTATAAGTTTATTTCTGCATGGATTTTGCTTGACCTTTTCTTTTTTGTTTCTTGTTTATTTCCTCTTTCTTAACTTGTCTTTTTGAAGCTCGGGGACTTACAGTGTGAACTTTTATGTTTTAACCAGTTGACGACCTGACTTGGGGCTAGCTTTGCATACTTTTGGTGTTTGAAGTACTCTTCCATCTACCAAAATGAGGTAATAATACCAATTTCACCTTTTTATTTGTTAGCTTACGTGGTTTTTTATTTATTGGGAGGGGGCAGGGTCTAAAAACGGGTAACTTGGTTTTGTAATGATCCCGTCTTGACAGAGTCTGGGGAAGGGTTGGACCCGTCATCGATTTATATTAGGTAGCTATACTTTACATCTGAGAGAATCTAATTCCACTACTCAAACAGTCAAACCTATGCCTTCTGATATTAATTAAATTTAACTTAATTGAGATCAATCTGTATTCTGTAGTATTATGAACCTTTTTTTTGTTCTGAAGTTGCAGGGGACGTGTTAGATGGGATGAAGCTAATATTGGAAACATTGAGGCAACCAAACCTGTGAGGCAAAAAATTACTGAGCCTAAGACTCCGTTTCATCCTATGTTGGAAGATGACAGTATGTGAAGAAGATCACTTAAACTTAAATTGCTATGTCCTTTAAATTTTCTTTTGCATATCAGTATGAGTATGTCTGTTTGTACTTTGTATATCATCATATGACTATCTATTGAATAATACTAGCCAGAAAAGAAACAGATATGTCTTACATCCTTGAACTCTAATGTTGGATTTATTCTTCTCATAGTGGGTATTATAATCAAAACTTTAGTATGTGTTCCATGCACTTCAGTTTATAAATGAAAAAACTGCTTTGCTGGTATAATGTAAGTTTTTGTTGATGGAGTTTGATGAACATCGTTTTTTGTAATGTTATTGTCAAGCCTGTCCTTTACTTCTAGATTAAAAGCTATTTCATGTGCAGCTACTTTTCATCTGAGTAGCTTAATTTTTTAGGCTCTCCATCTCCTGGAAGAGTAGGGTATGATGAATATGAGGATGATGATGATGATGATGACGACGATGAGAAAACCGACCCAGCAAATGCTGAAGAAACTGCTTTCGATAAAGCGGCCTCTTGCAGTAGAAAAAAAACTAAGCAATCTGATGGTTGGACATCATCTGAAGATGAGGAAGAAACAGTAGATCAAATTGATGAAGGTACTATTTTATTTGGTGTTTCCAACAAATATCATTATTGCCATTACTGCCTATATCTATTTGTGCCTATTATTGGCAAGATGGTGAAAATTGATGTAGTAATACTAATACTAACTATTAGAATTTGGGAGGCCTATACTCAACCACAAAAGCTAGCTTGAGAGTTGAGGTTTGCACTACATTTATAAAGGTTGTCTATGCCATATCTCTAGCCAATGTGGGACTTCTAACACTAACAAATGGATTCGACTAATATGCGAAAAATAAAATGGATATGATGTAACTGAAGTTGTAGTCTTCAATGTGTGTTTTTGTATCAGCAACAAGTATTGCTGCTATTGACTTCAAAACATTGCTAAGCTTAGAGTTATATGTGTAGGAACATCCTAGCTATGAAATAATAACAATGAATTGATTAAAATTTATGGTGTTAAGACACCTTCAAGAATGCTTTGTATCGCAGCGAGTTTATAAAATATTAAACAAGTAGATTCTATATCTGATTAAATTATGACAGAACATGTATATTCCACCCTCATCGATACCCTTTTCTGAGAATTTTATTTCATTGTCCATTATGGGATAAGTCCGGATTTTTTTTGCAGCAGATTACCAAAACTGATGTTTTGATTCTGAAACAGATGCAAGTTGTAGTTTTAAAGAGCACCGAAGGGCACACTATGATGAGTTTCTTAAAGTCAAAGAATTGAGGCAGCAGGCTGCTCTTCTAGACAATGAAAGTGACGATGAAAATAATACGGAGCTTGCTGAAGTGAAGGAATCTGACTCAGACTCATTTTCACTAGCAAGTGCTAAGTAAAGGAGGTTGACATGGGGAGTCATAGCATCTATTCAATTTCTCCAACTAAATGTTTCTTATATACAGTTTAATGAATAAAGCCCACTTGTTGGTTTCATTACTTTTTGTATTTATGGTAAGGAAATAGCTGATTCATTAACTGATTCCTCTTGTCATCTGTGTATAGATAGTTTCTTTTTCAACTTGGTATATTCATCAAAATTCGAAACTTAATCCGTTTAGATTTTGTTGAGCACCGAGCAAACAATAGAACTTTCTGCTGAAAGATTTTTCTTGCAGTGCACTGGTGGGTGGTGGCTTTTGAATAGTTAAAATTTGATGCTTTCTTGCACTAGTGTGTATAATAGATCCCAAGAGAGTGAAGTATGGAAGAAGCTGAGGAAATAAAGTATTAAAGGTCAGACTCAGAGTTGAAGTAAGTTTATTTTTACACTAAAGTTGATGTTAGTTAACCAAGTTAATTTAAAGCTATATGACGGAAACGAATTATGTGATAGAGTTCAAACCCGTGCATATTATGTGCAAATGTTTTATCAACTGAGCCAGGTTCACTGTGATTTTTGTCATCTACTTTATCCCATTCAAAAATTTAAGGACCTGTTTGAAACACTTTTGTTTTAGTTTTCAAAATGTGTTTTAAAAATTAAATTTTAAAAACAATTTTTCAAAAAGAAAGAAAAAAAAAGTGTTTGGTTGGGTAATTTTTAAAAACAGTTTTCAAAACAAGAAAAGAGAACTCATTTGATAATCTAATTTTCAAAAACATCAAAACTCCACACACATGATTACAACCACCAAAACATGAATACAAAAAGAAATGGTAGGTTCCATATACGAAAAAAAAAAAATTCACTCCCTAACCCATGATTACATCTTAGCATATGCAGTTAGAAATAAAAAAAAAAGTTCCATATATTTACAATACTGCAACTCTGTTTGTTTTTAAAACTGAAATTGGAGAAGCAAAACACCTTAAAGGTGTTTATGTTTTTCCTTTTTAAAAACTTAAAATGAAAACTACTTTTCAAAAGAGTTGAACTCAAAAGTAGCATCCAAACAAATTTTCAAATTTTATTATTTTAAAAACTAAAATACAATTTTTAAAAACTCATTCAAACAAGTCCTAAATATATGTGTATTTTTTAAAGTGACAAAAAGAAATAAAAATTGTGTGGCATTGATACATGGACAGAATAGAATAAAAACAAAACACAGTCACACATAAAATGTCACAGTTTGTTTGTGGTGAGTGAAGAGAGTGATGGCTTCTTCTAGTTCTATTTCTCAAGATATGGCTTCAATGGCCACACAAATCTGCAACCAAATATCTTCCATATTTTCAAATCCCACTCATCCATACCCACCTTCACTAGACCTCTTAGTCACCGAGCTCTCCACCGTCGCTTCTCAAAACGGCCGCGTTTTCCTCTACGGAGTGGGCCGTGAGGGCCTAATGCTCAAAGCCCTATGTATGCGCCTAGCCCATTTGGGCCTCTCAGCCTATCTAGTCTTCGATATGACAACTCCTCCTATCGCTGCTAACGACCTCCTCATCGCATCCGCTGGTCCGGGAGGATTCTCCACCGTCGATGCTATATGCTCTGTGGCGCAAGCTAATGGTGGAAGGGTGGTGCTTCTGACGGCTCAACCTAAGACAGGATCGTGTGTGAAGCATGCTACCGTGGTCGCTTATGTGCCTGCGCAGACCATGGCGAATGATGCGGATGAAGAAGGAGAGGTGAAATCTAGACCGTTGCTTCCGATGGGAAGTGTGTATGAAGGTGCACTGTTTGTATTGTTTGAGATGGTTGTGTATAAGTTGGGGGAGGCCTTAGGTGAGAGTCCTGAAGCCGTTCGATCTCGTCATACTAATCTGGAATGAAATTGTATCAGCCGTTTGATCTTGTAGTTGTGTGTTGTGTGATAGTGTAATTACTTGGTTTGTAAAAATGGACATGCTTGTTAAAATAAGACAACATGTTGAAAAAAATAAATTAATTTAAGAAATATTTGTTTATAGGGATAGTAATCCAAGAGTTTAATTGTGATGCACATTTTGTTTTAAGTTTTTGTATTCTTGTAGATATAATTTGGTCAATAAAAATATTATATTTTTCATTTTTTTAGACAACAAAAACATTACATATAAAAACCTCAAAAAAATTTAGGCAAATCCTTAGTTATTTTTTGGCATAAATGCAGTTTTAGTCATCTATTTTAATGGATTCGGATTTTCAACCCCTCTATTTTAAAACTCGGAATTTCACCCCATCTATTTTAGATTTTTCAAAAAAAAATTCACTCTAATAATCATATTTAGCTTATTTTTGCTTATGTGGCAATGGTGATGTGTACATTTATTTTGACACATGTGTATTATCTTTATCCACCTAAATATTTTCTTTAAAAATTACTAGAAAATTCTTAAAAGTGCATTAAAAATTAATGAAAAAAATTATAAATAAATAAATAAAAATCTGTAAATAAATTACTATATAAAATAATTATAAAATCAAGAAAAATATCATAAAAAAAATTGTTTATCATATGACAACTTCACACCCTATTTTTTAATGGCTAAAACAATCAACCCCTTCACTTTTATTTAAGGAGTATGTCGGAGTGTATTCACAAATTTTTTTAACAAGCAAATTTGTCAAAAAAAAATTTCAATATATTTAAATGTCTTTTTTATGGTATTTTTCTTGTTTTCCTAGTATTTTTCTTGATTTTTTTATTATTTTTTATAGTAATTTATTTTATAGATTTTTATAATTTTTTCCCTAATTTTATGGCATTTTTTAGAATTTTCTAGTAACTTTTAAAGGAAATAATGGATAAAAATAATACACATGTGTCAAAAAAATAAAATAATATACACATCACCATTGTCACATAAGCAAAAATAAGCCAAATGTGATTGGGGTGAAATTTTTTTTGAAAAAAATCAAAATAGAGGGGGTGAAATTCCGAGTTTTGAAATAGAGGAGTTAAAAATTCGAATCTATCAAAATATGATAGCTAAAAGTAAACCTACATTTAAGCCTTATTTTTTTAAGCTAAGTGTCAATTCTTAAAAAATTTCAGCATTGGAGAAGGATGAGCTAACAATTCTTAGTGCCCGTTTGGCCGGGCTTATTTTCTACTTTTTTTCTTCTCCTTAAAAATAGTAAAGTAGGAAAAAAATGTGTTTGATTCTACTTTTTTTTATTTTTTAATTCTTTAGTTTAATTCTCTAATACTTTTGAAGAGAAATATGACTAAATTCAATTTTATACTTCTCTATTTCGTTTAAGCTAAATAGAAAAGTAGAAAATAAGCCGGGCCAAACGGGCACTTAGTAGTTAAACTTAAGTATCACATTCACATTCTTAGTTAAGGGTTTTCCAACTTTTGATACTTAGATTATAATAATATTTTCTTCTTTTTCTTTCCATCACTATTCATCACCCAAAATTATAATTCACAATTTTTTTCGTAAAGAACAAAAAATTCAATAGACCAAAATAGATATTCAATAGAGTAAAAAAAAAACAGATCCAGTGGGAGAGATGAGATGAAGATCTACAGATAAAAAAAATACATATATGCAGAGAACAAAAAATTACAAATAGAGAGATAAAGATTAACAAAAATAGATGGACAAAAAAATAGATGAACAAAAAAAAAAGATCTGATGAGAGAGATGAACAGATCGGCGGTGGTGGGAGAGATGAGACAGATCGACGGTGGTGGAAAAGATGAACATATCATGATAGAGTAGAGACGTGACTGATACTGACGGCGGTGAAATGGTGGTGCAGTGGTAGAATGGAAGAGGAAGAAAACGTGTTATGCACTTATGCTATTGCAATGAATGAAAATGCGTTCAAATTTGCATTGAATGAATGAAAACACTTTTATTAACCCAAAAAAGAAAACATGTCTTTGCTTTTTGTATTTTGGCCTTTTTTTTTGCTTTCAGTTTTTCACTCTTCGGTCCAATATAACATTGTATTATACAATGAACAAATTTATTTGCACGTTGTAAAAATTAAATAACATAATTATATCAGTTTTTACACTATAAACACTACAAACTTTGTTCTTTTTTAACTCAATTCACTCGAACAAAATAATTTTACATGTTCAATGGAGTATATTTGACAGCGATTTGGAAATGAGGACGTTAAAAATTAATTTTGTGTGTGTTCATTTATGTTTATTTCATTTAATATGTATTTTTTATTTTTTTTATTGACATATTATTTCTTTCGTCTTTAAATATTATTTTTTTTGTTCAATTTTAATTATATCATAAAGCAATTAATATTTAAATTTTAATCAACTTAAGTGGAAACAAATAACATAAATGGTCTGAATTGGCCAAAGACGCAATATACAATTGAGATCCAAACCCATTCGTGCGTAAAGACTCGTCACAGATCTCAAGGGCATTCATCCACTATGTTACTATGCACGTCCCTTAAACGAATATAACGCGAGACACATTATTATCCGTTGAATAATATATTCATCATATCAACGGTCAAGATTCTTACGGAAACTCTTCTATAAATAAGTGGGTTTACACCACTCCATGATACAATATTTCTCAACCCTAATCATCTCATCTTGCACATATACTGACTTGAGCGTCAAAGTCCCTTTTTGTGCAGGAACTCCCCCCTCTCCTAAGGAGCTGAGCCACCATCATATTCACCATACGCCATCGTACCTACAACCAGCAACATTAGTACAGAAGGACCGTTCACAACAATAAATATATGCAGTATTGCGAGACCTAATGAATAGTATTAAGCATATAAAATAAGAATTTGTAGATAAAGCAAAATTTGACTAAATCACTTTAGAGTTGCTTAATTATATGTGGCACAATAAGACTCACGTAAATAGTGTTTTTTTTTTTTACAGACTCACATAAATAATAAATAGTGTTAAGAAATCTAATTTAAGAATATTGGGATAAAGATGCTTTAAGAGATGAAAATTGTAAAGTATTTACACAAATTCATACATTTGGGTGTTTTGTAATTATAGATTAAGACTTATGATGAAGCATTAAGTTAGACAAGCACAAACTGAAAAAGCCTGCGAGTAACGCCATTTTCATCTCTGTTAACAACAACACAACACCAAACCACAATGCTCGAGTTGGTGCTGTTCTACAAGAACCCATTACTCCACGCATCACTCTCCATAATCCTCGCATTAACCCTAGCTTTCTTCAGAATCCCAATTCTCTTCCTCTACGCTCTCCAAACCTACATCCACCCCGATTCCCAACCCCAATCCAATGGCCTCAAAGCCGCCATTCGCCGCCCCGGCGCCGACGCTTCTTCCACCGAGCTCAGAAAGAGGAACAAGTCAAAGGACAAGCATGATTTCGATGAAAGCAATGCTCAGATCTTCAGGATAAAGCTCGATCAAAGCCACCTTCAATCTCGTCTTTATATAGATCAGTATAGTGTTGCTTTCACTGTTTCTTTTGTTGCCCTTTTCTCTATTTTACTTCATTGTTTTTTGGATTGTTCTGAGAATAATGGGTTGTTGGCAAATGGGGTTTTTGTTCCGATTTTGTTATCAATTTTGAGTCTTTATACTTGGGGGATGCTGCTTTTTAAGGTTACGTTTGAGAGATCTGCGTCAAGAAGATCAGAGAAGCAATTAAGTATTGCTTTTGGGGTTTTAGGGGTTTTTTTAGGGTTGCTTTTTGTTCCTGAGGTTGCTTCTTTGGTTTTGGATTTTGATTTTGGGGTTTCTGTTGATGGGTTTTGGAGGGTTTTCATATCTGCAATGATGGGTTGTCTTGCTTGTTTCTTGTTTATTCCTGCTGTAAGAAATGCACGATCTTTTTGGCTTGGAACTGATCAGCTTCGTTGCAATTTGTCGATGATAACTTGTGGATTTTATAACCGTGTGATCCTTTATGCAAATCAAATCTTGCTCATTTTCGCAGCTTTTCTGTGGATTACCCCGTTGTCTGAAGTTTTTGTAAACACGAACGGCAATAACAGTGATGGAAATAGTGCAACAACGAGTGGAGTTGGTAATGCTGAGAGATTGGTGGGGAATGTGGGGTTTTTGTCGTCTGATTTTGATAACTTTCGGCGATGGTGTTTGTTGGGATCGAGTTTGTTGCAGATTGTGGCTTTAAGGTCTAATTTACAAATGTATCTCAATGAAGCTTTATTGTCTTGGTACCAACGGCTTCATGGTAGCAAGGTTCCTGACTTGGATTACAGTAGAGCAAAAATGTTCCTGCATAATCACTACTTGTGCCTTGTGGTTTTGCAATTTCTTGGTCCTCCTGTGTTGGTGCTTATATTTCTTGGCTTGTCTCAGATTGATGGTCCTTCATTTGGAAATTTTCCATTGGCATTGCCTAGCTCTGCTTTTTTCAAAGAGGTTGCATTGTTTTTGGCTTGGTGGGTAACCTTTCTGTGGGCAATGTTCTCTTCGGTGATCCTTTTGCTGCATCGCCATTGTATTTTGTATGTTTCTTGAGCCTTTGTTTTTCAAAGTACAATTTTATTGGGTGAGCCTTTTGTTGTATGTTGAACACAATTTTTTAGAATTTTGAGAAGAGTGAGAAGATTATTGGATTTATAGCTTAAGTTTTGCAGGTTAGTCTACTCAATTATGATTCTTTAGGTAACTTCAAAACATTTAAATATCATATGAGTGACTTGTATGCTGTTAATGTAGCTATTGGACATGAGAGTCATATAGAATAATCTGACAATAGAAAGACCAAAATTATATCGCATTTCACATTCCCTTCAAAATTTCATTCAAGATTATTATATGTAAATTAGAGGTATACAGTATATTTAATATATTATTCTATAGCTAGAAAACATTGCCTGCACATCTTGTTATGTAGCAAGCTTAGCACTTTGTATAAGCCATTTGCCATTTGTGTAGTTCCCTTTAACTAAACTTTGTCGTGTTTATTCATCATCCTTTTTTTGACCTTTTGTAGTCTTACTCTTTGGAGACCATGTTTCATAATTTTGCTGGAAACGTTTTGAAGGCATTATTTTAGGTTGTTTCTTGTCCAATTATAACTATTCTGTATATGTGCCGTCTTCTGCTATTTTTCTTTACCTACGTGACAACAGTGTATGGAAAATGGAAATGAAATAAAGTACCGGCATTAGTGTCTAAAATAATTTTAAACGCTTTTCATGATGAGTGTTAAATTGTTTCAAGATCTCTCTTAGTTTTACTTTTAATATATTGCATGCATGATAGATTGATAGTGGTGCATTTAGGTATAATTATGAACTCAAGATGTGTTTGTAACATGATATTTAGTTTTGGAGTTGTGTTGAATAAATAGAGAAACTAATAACTCTTATATGTTGGTGTAAATTTATTGGCCCGTCAAATTCTGCTGTAAGAATGGCCAGTGTGTAAATGGAGATTTGAAATCTATACATTTTTTAGGTTTCTAACTCTGAGTAAAAATGTTTTAGGAGAACACTGTTATTTATAGTTATTTTTCACCCGCAACAAGAGCTTCGCTACATCTGCAAACTATTTTAGGGAGGATAAAGCTTTAAGACAACCATTTATTAAACTGAAGTTATGTATGAGCATCAAATTCTTTTGATAGCATGTTTCAAGATCTGAAAATGAGAAAAATTGATGCTTTGTGTTTTCGTAATAAGTTTATCACATGTTCATGCTGTTCCTTTTTAGGATAATGTATGTACACATTACACCTGGTGCATTGCTTCCGTGTTATGGTGGTACTAAATGAAATGATGAAATCAACTCACTATTTTTGAAATCTAATTGAGAGGCTATCTTCAACTGTTATGGTACTATATAATTTGCCAAATTTATGCCTGCATGTGCATTTAGAGATAGTGCTTTTTAGGCCAACCTGTTTTTATGAAAAATGTAGCATTGTTTGTTTTAGCTTCAGCTTCTATGGATTGCTTTGAGAACACATATGCCTTTGAGCATAATTGCCTAAGCATGTGGTGTCAGATTGGCCCATTCCAGATTTTAGGATAGTGGTAACCTGGACTGTTGCAGTAATTATGTGTTGTGTCTCCCAAAACAATGCTGTGTGCAAGTTTGTGGTGTAAACCCAACCCAGATTAGCATTTTTGTTCTTACTGACAGGCAAGTGTTTTCCCTCTTTCTTTTGAAGTTTTATGCAAGCTCCTTTGCAGCCTTTTAAATGTTGCATTTACAGATAAATGTACATTTTGAGGCAGTGCATAAACTAATGTGCTTAGGCAAGTGTTGCAATTCTTATTAATATTGGACAAATGAGATGGATCATTTTCAATCAAATTTTCATCACTTGTAAGTCATGATGGAGTTTGATGGAAAACTAAAATATGTTTTATCGCATTCGTTATGTCATACAACTTGAAACAAATCTATAACAACTACTTATTCCTAAAGACCTAAACACATCCCACATTTATCTCTTAAGAGTCTTTTTTTTTTTCATAAACGCAATCAAATTATATTGTTTTTGTAAAAGTAGAGAAACTTCGACAACTGATAATTCATGTAATCTGATTGTTGTGGTTGGCTGTTGTTTGGAAAGTTGGAGTGTAGAAGATTATTTTTGGGTGGGATCATGGATGTACTGAAAGTTTTGATCAACTTATTTTTGTTTATTAAGTATTGCTAGCAAGGTGGTTCGTAATCTTACTCCACAATGTACCAATCTTCTTATTTGTATTTTGTAATACCATAATGCCTAAGTAAATTTATACTTCCTAGATCGGACTGGAACTTTTGTTATGGTAATTCTTTAGGTTGTCTAACCAATCAAATTGAAGATAATTACATATGTGTCAAAGGTAAACGACTAAACGGGCAACAAGGTGCGCCGTTATTCCTTTTTGAATTGCAAAACCAATTTGCTTAAATTTTACTTGCTTAGTATAGACAAATGTTAGATGTAGTTTGTTGGTAGGATGGGGTAGATGTTAGTCGTTGGATTGAACTCTAGACCTCCTACATAAAACTTCTCCGATATGTCTCAACACAAATCACTTGGCTATTCCTTCAGGGACACTGGCAATGATACTGGGACATGGTTATATGAGGTAAGCAATCTGAACCAACTATGAAATCTAATTCTCTAAATCATTTTTGGTAGGCATTTATTGACAGTAAAATATTGTCAAATATCCAACTTAGAAACAGGACAAATCATGAAAAATACAACAAACCAGAGAAAGGTAGATTGCACACACAAAAGACAAGAAAGAGGTAGATTGCACACACAAAAACATGGTTAATTTTTTTTAAAATGATGGATATTGGATAGAGTTTTCATTTAATTACAAGATTTATTTCACTTTTTTTCTTGAGACAACTAAGTTTAAACATGGTTCCATCACTTTGTGTCAATGGCTGTGGTTTTATGGTTTCCTTCAAACAAAAAAACGTTTGTTTGAAGTGTTACATCGATTATCTCAAAGAGAACATTGCCAAATCAAAATATGAAAACTTTGTTCTTGAGTCATCATCTTCTTGTCCTCCAAATATTAACGATGTTTGTGATGTTGTGGAAGCTATTTCTCTTCTCTCAATGACAATGAGAACGTGTTGAAGGAAAATAGTAGGTGCAAGAGTTGCAACAAAAAAAGTGGGAATAATATGGTTCAATTGCCGTTGTGGAGACGTGTTTTATGGAACTGGAACGCATAGATATCCAGATGAACATGCAAAGTGAATCTAAAAGGGTAAAGGAGGTTGGTAGCCAAATATTGGATAAACAGAATCCATTATGTTTGGGTGATAAGTTAGAACAATTTCTTTTTCTTTTCTAGTGGTCAGAATTCCACTTTTTTTCAAAATGAGTGTATTAGTATTCGAACCCGAAATCTTACATGTTTTATATAATATCTTTATCAATTAAGTTAAACGCATAAAGACATAATTTTATACTGATATATAAATGATAGAATTTTCCTCACTTAAATCTTAAATTTTGCCATAATAAATACCAATACCGCCTGTAGTTAAATTTATAAGACCTCTTATAAATTTTGATATATTATTTATTTGAATTTAAATTTTGTTAAAGATATAAGGCAAAGCTGAAGAAAGAAAATTAAAAAATTAAGTGAATATTTTGATACATCATAAGTGTCGGAAATATCATAAAAAATAAGAGACTTTAAAACTCTCTATGAGAAGTCTCCATTACATGCAAATTAAAATTAAGTAGTCGACCTGCGGATTTGTTCTCATGACATCATGTATGGTTGATTAGTAAAACTTACCAATTCATATTCCTAAAATTATGAATGTGCCGAATCAAAGTAAAAATATTCTCATTAATATTACAGTTCCTTATTACCGTTTTAACTTAAATTTTCGAATCACTTTCTATTTAAAGATGAATAATCCTCTATCTCTAACTCAAATCAATCCTAATATACATGCCCCACATGACATCCCAAAGTAGGAACATTCTTTCAATTTGTTGTGAATCATTGATTGATGATATCGGCTTGATATTTTTCCAATTTTCATGGTTATTCTATTCACTTACATGAACCCACATTAATTTTCTATTATTTTGTTTGTATTTAAAAAAGCAAAATGTAGAAGTTTCTCTTATCTTAAGCTTCTTTCTTATCTTATCTCATGTTAATAACTAAAAAAATCCCGCTAAACAATCTCCACATGGGAAGGAAACGAAGTTTCGCGAAAAACAATGACGTAACGTAACACTTCTACTTTCTTCTTATTTTCCACCATCCATCATTATATTATATATCTATTTTCCGTATTCTTTCCTTTTTTCTTCTATCTTCTACTACTTTCTCGCGAACCTTCCAGAACAATCACCATCAAAAAAACCGTTCTCTGTTTCTGGATTCTTCTCCATGGCTCCCTCGTCGGAAAACAACGGCAATTCCTCCACCGGCGACTCTCACAGATCCACTCCCACACCGTTTCTCACAAAGACATATCATCTCGTTGATGACCGCACCATCAACGACGTGATTTCGTGGAACGATACTGGAACTTCCTTCATCGTTTGGAATCCTACCGTTTTCGCTAGAGATTTGCTTCCTAAATATTTCAAACACAATAATTTCTCCAGCTTCGTTCGCCAACTCAATACTTATGTAATTCAAATTCTTCATCATCATCATCATCATCATCGTTAATTACTTATTTATTTAATTAATTAATTTCATTTTTAATCTGAATTATTTTGATTGATTTTTAGGGATTTAAAAAAGTTGTACCTGATCGGTGGGAATTCTCTAACGAATGTTTCCGAAGAGGTGAGAAACAGCTTCTCTCTGATATTCAGCGACGGAAAATTGTTTCAGCATCGCCGGTGGTGACTTCAAATGCCGGTACAATAGCGGTTCCGATAACGAAGCCGATTGTGTCTCCGTCAATTTCAGGAGAGGAGCAGGTTATTTCTTCCAATTCTTCGCCGTCGATTGCTCCGGCGGAGCTTTTAGATGAGAACGAGAGGCTGAGAAAGGAGAACATGCGGTTAACGAAGGAGATAGAGGATATCAAATCGATGTATAACAATGTATTCAATCTTATTTCAAATTATGCGAAATCTAGAGAGGAATGCTGTGCACAGGGAAAAGAATGTTGCTCCACGGCGGCGACGACGACACTTCCTTTGTTACCGGGAGGTGAAAATGCGGCGGCGATGGCGGTGGAGGATATTAACCCGAAGCTGTTTGGGGTAGCGATTGGTACAAAGCGAGCGAGAGAAGAAGGTGAAGGACGATGTGTTGAAGATCATACAGTGTTGAGTCTGCATCAACCGGTTCATGCGGATGCGAAATCAGAGCCGTTTGATTCAACCAACGGCGGAAAGAAGAAAAAACCGTGGCTTAATCAGTGCTATAGAGAATCAGAGTGTGTGTAATTGACAAGTGAAGTTACAACGATTAGGGAACACTTTAGGCTAAGTTAGGTTCGGCGTAGATAATCTAAGTGCATGTTTGGTATTACGGTGGGGTGTTAAAATCACGGTGATCTACTGTGATTTTATATAAGCTACAACTTGTAGCTTTTGCAAAATCACGGTGAATCGCCGTGTTTCTGACACATTCACCACCGTGCCACCAAACATAAGCTAAATCCTTAAGCATGGAGACGCAAAGTTTCTCCTCTTCCTCAGTTCCTTTTTAGTGTCAAGTTTTTGTTTTATTTTTCCAATTAATAGGTTGGGTTTTGATGTTTTTTTTTGTTGACAAAGTTGAATAGATTTACTATTTACTACACAATTGTATAACAAATAATGATTATTCATTGAGAGAATATATGATTCTATGCAACATTTGTTTATAACAAAAAATGTGATCAAAATAAGTTAGGTTAATAGTGTGCATATGATCAAACTACAACATTTAAAAAAGGAACAGAATAATGGTTATCCATATAGTTCAATTTTAAGTATTATTGAGTTTTAAAAAGATTTAAAAATAAATATTTGACTTCAATTATGAGACATTTTTGCAATGTAGTTTTGCATGGAAAAAGTAGCATTATGACTTACTTTATAAAATTATACTACTTCATAACAAATTAACAATGATATGCAAATTAATGAAATTAGAAGAGGAGATAGTCATAAATAATAAAGAGTGTGATAAGGAGAAAAAAAATTATGATGCTCTTTTTAATTGGCAACTCCATGAAAACACACTAGTAGAGAGACAATAATTTATATTTCAATTCATTCTTCATTAGGGTGAGTGAATAAGATATTCCTCAGATTATACTAGAGCTACTACATCTTTGTCAACATATGAAATATGAATTATTTTGCAAACAGGAACTTCTGATAAGCATAGTCTAGATTAGATTATTCAACTCTAAGCTTTTGTTAGAAAAAGTTTGCAGTTAAACAGCTTTTAATACTACATCAGCTACAAGGACTTAATTAAAACTAGTTAATTACTGATATTGCCTTTCATCCCCTTCAAGAATTTGTGCACTTGAAACATAGTAGGCCTGTTTGCAGGATTATCAGAGAGACAGACACGAGCTATCTGTAGCATTTGAAGCATCATCTGCTTAGAATCAGCGTCGAGAACCGTAGGATCAAGAACCTCAGCAGCCTGTCCCTTCTTGATCTTCTGACCAACCCATCCAACCAAGTTTCCACCTTCAATCTCTTTGAAATCTGGCCCTGTCGGCTCTTTTCCGGTCACCAACTCAAGTAAAATGACACCGAAACTATAGACGTCGCCTCTTGTTGTTGATCTTCCACTCTGTCCGTACTCTGGTGGAATGTAACCAAATGTTCCAGCAATATCAGTTGAGATATGAGTCTCACATGCACTGATCAATCTTGCTAGTCCAAAATCAGCAACTTTTGGCTCAAAATCTTCGTTTAGTAAGATGTTGCTAGCTTTAACATCCCTATGAATGATGTGAGGTATAAAACCATGATGGAGGAAAGCTAATCCTTTTGCTGCACCAGTTGCGATTTTGTAACGTTTGTTCCAGTTGAGAATTTCGAGTCCCCCAGTCCTGTTTCTCAACCAAAGGTCTAAGCTTCCATTAACCATGTATTCATAAACAAGGAGTTTCTCCTCACCCATTGAGCAATAACCAAGCAATGCAACTAGGTTCTGATGCTTTACCTTTCCCAATGTTTCCATTTCGGCCATGAACTCACGATGACCCTGCGTTTTAGCTTCACTAAGCTTCTTCACGGCAACTGTTCTTCCATTCGGTAAAGTGGCCCTGTACACAGTTCCAAAACCTCCGTCTCCGATTATGTTTGTCTTGCTGAAATTGTCGGTAGCTTCAAGGATATCAACCAAGGTTAACTTCAGAAGAGGCTGCTCAAACATTGCTACATTGATACTCAAAGGTTCCTTTGACCTGCTACTGCTCAAGAAGTAAAGATTTTGATCCACATAACTGTTCAGTTTTCGATCCTCAAGTTCCTCGGGATCATTTTGCTTCCTGCTAATCCATCTATGCAGAACAAAAGCAAAGATCAAGGTTATTAATATGACTGTGATTGCAATTCCACCAAGCCTCCATGCATTAAACAATGCATATCTACCAATGCTTTTGACTTCACAATTTGTTCCCAACATCTGGCCACATAGGTTTCTGTTTCCCAAAAATCTAAATCTTGATAGGTTTTGGCAAATACCGGTTCTAGGAATGGGCCCTTCCAATCTGTTTTGAGACAAATCAAGGTAATTCAAATTAACTAGGCTGCATAGCTTATCTGGAATCTTTCCAGATAATTGATTACCTGAAACATCAAAATACTCGAGCTGCATTAGATTCCCTAGGTCTAAAGGAATCTCTCCGGTCAATAGATTTCTGTGAAGATCCAAAATTGTTAAGTAGGAAAGATTTCCCAAAGACCATGGCAAGTTCCCGTCGAAGCAATTACAGCTTAAATTCATTGTCTCGATCCTCCATGTCATGGAGTTTGAGAAAAGCTCGCCGACATGGCCTGAAAGTCTGTTATTCTGCACATAAAGACCAACTAGACTTTGCACACCCGACATAATGGATGGAAGCTCGCCAATTAGCTCATTAAAGCTCAAGTCCAAGTGAGTCAATTCTTTCATGTTCCCAAAACTGATTGGAATTGGACCATTCAGCATATTTCCTGTCAAATTCAGCTTCACCAAACGAGTCAACTTTCCAAAATTTCCAGGGATTGCACCTGAGAGTTGATTCTGTCCCAAATATAAACCTTGGAGTGTTACAGCATCACCGAGCTCTTGGGGAATGGAACCCGACAACAAGTTTCCAGACAAATCCAAAGTTGTTAGATTTGTCAACCGCGAGAGTGATCTTGGAATGCTACCAGAAAGCATGTTGTTGCTAAGCAATAGATCGACAACCACTACACAGTTCCCCAACTCATCAGGTATGGTGCCAGACAATCTATTGTGAGAAAGATCCAACACACCAAGGTGTTGAACAAAGCTCAAATCAGGAACGTTAAGTTGTCGGAAAAACGAAGATTCTTTGGCAGGAATAGGCCCAGACAGATTATTGTGAGAAAGAACTAGGCATTGTAATTCACTTAGCTTCACCAATTTGTCAGGAATAGAGCCATTGAGGTGATTGTTTCCAAGGTCCAATGTAGTGAGTGAAATGCAATCACCAAGCTCATGTGGAATGTTTCCTTCAAGCATGTTTCCATTCAAATTAAAAACTGAAAGACTTAAAAGACTTCCAATTTCCTTCGGAATTGTACCTATCAAACGATTATTGCCAAGAACAAGCCTTTGTAGAATAACTGCATTCCCAATCTCCATAGGAAGAGAACCCTCTAAGTGGTTATTGGCAGCAGAAAATTCCATCAATGTTGACAAATTCCACAAACTAGAAGGTATCTGTCCACTAAAATTATTGTTGTCCAAATCCAGCACCATCAAAGGAAGCTCAGAAAGGTAATTTGGTATAGAACCAACAATCTGATTGTTCATCAAAACCAACTGAGTAAGATTCTTACAATTAACAAAAGCTTTCTCAATTGTACCACTAAGGTAATTATCATCAAGATCAATCTCCAAAAGTGAAGCAGCATTACAAAGCTCCTCAGGTATAGGACCAGTCAACAAGTTACTACTCAAACTGAGATGCTCCATCACAGAACAATTCCCAAGCTCAGGTGGAATCACACCGGAAAAACGGTTCGCAGAAAGCAAAAGAGAATCAACATTAGTCCATTTTCCAAGCCAAGAAGGCAAAGGTCCATGAAGAAGATTCTTTTCAGCTGAAAAAGTCTTAATAGGAAGGTGAGAAAGCTCTTGAGGAAGTGACCCAGATAATGAATTGAAAGAAAGCATCACAGAAGTTAAATTTGAACAATTTCCTAACTCAGATGGAACTGACCCATTAAGCTCAGAAAAAACAAGGTTCAAAATTTTCAAATTTTTCAACTTCCCAATAAACTTTGGGATAGAACACTTCAAAGGGTTATAAGAAAGATCAAGTTTTGCCAATGATTTCATCTTTTCCATTTCTTCAGGTAATGGACCTTCGATCAAACAAGAAGGTGAATACAAAACTTCAAGCTTCGAAAGCTCACCAATTTCCTTAGGCAATGTACCAGACAACTTGTTTATCCCAACGTAAAGTGCTGTGAGATTCTTCCAGTTTCCGATTTCCGCCGGAATTTCGCCGGAAAACGAGTTGTTTGAAATATCAACAGAAATCAAAGAGAGTGTTCCGGTGAAGAGATTTAACGGAAGAGAACCTGAGAGAAAATTGTTGCTAACGTCCAGAAACTGAAGCCTTGTCAAGTTTCCGATACTCTCCGGTAATTCTCCGTCGAGTGCATTGCCGGAGAGGTCAAGTGTTGTTAGCTTCGTTAAAAGCCCAATCTCTAGTGGAATTTTTCCGGCGAACGAGTTTGAACCGAGTCTAAGTGTTTCCATCTTTAACAACCCACCAAGCTCGCCGGGAATTTCGCCGGAAAACTGATTATCCTCAAGGTTGAGAACGGTAAGAAACGACAAAGACGAAAGAGACGGAGAGAGACTTCCTCTGAGGTTACAAGAAGGAAGTTCGAGCGAGGTGACTCGTCCGAGTTGACACGTGACACCAACCCAGTTACAGTGAGGAGTTGAAGGGTGCCATGAAGAAAGAAAGTGAGAATTTTGAAGAGACCCTTTGAAAGAAAGGAGTGAAAGTTGATCTGGGTTGTGTTCATTTTTGTCTTGAATGGCGTAACAATGGAATATGACAAGGTACGAGAATAGTAGAATGTTGAAAGGAGAAGCCATGGGAGAGAAAGAAAAAGAGTGAAGAGAGTGTGTTAATGTATTTTAAAGGAGGGTAGTTGAACATGCAAATAATGATGCCATTGAAGAGAAATGAAGAAAGGTGGTGTAGTGTAGTAGTAGAAGAAGCACGAAAGCCATTGTTGAGAGAGAGAATAGTACAGTGCAGTTGTAAAAGAAGAAGGACGTGTCAGAACGCAACACGCAACGCACGTGATTTCAAACCTTCATAACGGCAAATTAATCCTTTTTACCCCAACAAACCTACACATATTGAAAACAATATACTCCATTAGTTATTTTTTAGGTATAGAAATTTAATGAGTAATGTCATATTAAAAACTTGTTTTAGTTATTTTTTAAGTATGTAGATAAAATGACAAACATTATATCAAACTTATTTACATGATTGTAATTTGACTAATGTTGTTGATCATTAAGAAGAATTGAATGTGCATTACAAGCATGGAAATTAAGTTTTGGTTATTAAGTACTCTCTCTGTACCACAATATAAATTATTTTGGAAAAAAATCTGTACCAAATTATAAGTCGTTTTACAATATCAATACAACATTTAATGCTAATTTTCTTATTATACCTTAACTATTTATTACTCTCTCTTTTTTACTTCTATAACTTATTTTTTCCATACCATTAATGAAGGATAATTTTGTAATCTAACTCATAATTTCTCTTTTCCATACAACAATGATTACATTTCTTAATTTTTGTGATATGGTCAAAATGACTTATATTTTGGTACAGAGGGAGTATCTCCCTCTGAATGTTTTAATTTTTAGCACACTAAACATAAAACTAACACCCCTCACCACTAATTTCCAAGTTAAAAGGATGCTATAAATGATAATAATCTCGTTAATTTGTATGAAGTTTCTTAGACCATCTCTAATGGTGAGTGCTTATCATATAGTACCTAATAAGAACCGGTACTTATTAAGTACTACTATTGGAGCACATGCAAAAATGGTACCTATTAAGTATCTATGCTTAAATAAGCACTCTCTTTCATAGTACTTAATGGGTCCCACACACTTTAATAAATTAAATTAAATGATATATAGTTATTAGTGGGACCCCTTAAGAACTTTTTAAAGAGGTGTTGAATTGGAGGAAGTGAGTGCTTATTAGATACTATTATTAAAAAATTATAAATAAATGATGTGTACAAGTGGGGCCCTATAAGTACTCAAAAATGGGGTTCTCCATTAGAGATGGTCTTATCTTTCTTAGCATATACAATGAAAGTTTAACTTGTTTTGCCTATAGTTTAAGTCTCCTCCTTATATTTTTTTTAAGCAAAATTTATCAATTTACTTTTAGTAAAAGAGACACTCATGATATATCTCTCATTTCTTACTTAAAAAAGTTACCATGATATTTTGTCAAACAATTTAGTGGATAAATTTACATATATTAAAGGGTCATGCTAAACAGTGCCCCCGGACACTTGTTAAGCATGTTAAAAATAGAAATAAAAGATAAAACAAATATGTTTTTTTATACTTTCTATGTATTGAATGCACAAGTTTCAAAACATAATTTCTTTATTTATATGCTTAACTAATGTCCTGGGGGCACTGTTTACCATTTGCCTACATTAAAGATCCGTTTAGTTTGAAGGAAAAAAAGTAGGAAAGAAAGAAAACACAGAATTCGAGGATGTATTTGGATTATAAAATAGTCTAAATACATATATTGATTTTCGTGTTTTCCTTTCTTCTTACTTTATTTCCTTCTAACGGACTCTAAATATGGAGAAATGAGAAATTCAAAGATTGAACCCGGACTTCTATAATAACATCTCTAGTAGTTATCAACACAACAACACTTATGAACAAAGTTTAATACTAGTAGCTACTCCCTCCGTACCAAAATATAAGTCGTTTTGATCATATCACACAAATTAAGAAATGTAATCATTGTTGTATGGAAAAGAGAAATTATGAGTTAGTTTACAAAATTGTCCTTCATTAATAGTATGGAAAAGATAAATTATAGAAGTTAAAGAAGAGAGAGTAATAAATAGTTAAGGGTATAATAAGAAAATTAGCATTTAATGTTGCATTAGTATTGTAAAACGACTTATATTTTGGTACAATTTTTTTTCCCTAAACGACTTATATTGTGGTACGGAGGGAGTAGTTAATAAACCGCAATTGCAATGAGTAGTTTAATACTAGTAGCTAGTTAATGATCAAAGTTGTGATATAAATGCTTGTATATATTCATAAAATAGAAACAGATAAAATAAAGGAAAATGGTAGGTGTGTATAGCTTATCTACCGAAAGAAAAATATATGTAGATGTTTAGCAAATGATGAAGCTCATTTTTAAGCAAATTTATTGGTTAAGCTTCATCAGAAAACACGGGTTTTGTCATGCTCTTTTTCATTAATTTGAGGAACCTTGTCTCTTCTCACTAATTAGGTTTCATATGTTCTACCCTAATCAACCCCCTCAAATAAACAAAATGTGTTAGGTGTGATATTAGTACTAGAATAATTGTAGGACTAGCTTTGCTAGACTTGTGATTAGCACATTGCACGGCTATGGTTACATTCCTCATACAAATTAATTAAGGTTCTAACTTTTCTTTAAAAATTATGGTCCTCTTTGTTTAATTGACTTTGCTTTGGCATCATGTGGAGAAAAGTGTTGATGCACTCTTTAAGTTTGTTTCCCACCTCTGCATTAGTACATGTTAGTCAATTTTCCATTAATTTTATCTAACCTCCCTATAAGGCTAGCTAGAACTTCATTTAAAATATTTTTGTTTGGTTTTTCTAAAGATAGTACGTTAATTAATCCAAACAATTAATGGTAAGCAATAGTTTGGTTGGGCAACAACAATTCTGTGTTTTTCTCAAGTTGTAGTTACTTCTAATTATAATTTTTTACATGCACTTTTAATTAGTAATGTTATCACCTCTCGTTTAATTTATTAATTTATCTCTTTTATTATAAAAAAAAGTCTAACGTATTACAATCATGCAAAAGGACAAGGCCTAACCACATACTAGTAAACTCTGCTGCTAACTTTTTTTTAAAACGATTTATAATTGAGATGAAAAAATTCTCAAAGCTGTTAGTAGTAGTACTATAAATTTGGCAAATGGGAGAGTATAATACTCCAACCACATGAGTATTAAGTGATGAGATATGATTAGTGTATGATAATTAGTGAGCTGACATGGTGACATGTACAGCCTTGGAGACTGGAGAGTTAGATTAAGGTTGGGATTTGGGCTACTTTTGTTTAGGCATTAGTACAGTAACAACGTTGCAGAGCAGGGTTGTTTTCGTCATTATGAAACTTATTGATTCTTTAGTGGTAAGGACTAAAGATTTGAAGGAAGGTGGAGGGGAGGTGAGTGACCCATGACATTGGGGCATGAAATTCCAAATACTACTACTAGTAGTGCTTTTGTCTCAAACAGAACTGTCTCTTCCCCGCAAGCATGCCAAGTTTTAGAATATTTTGGAACCGTACATATTACGGTACCTTTTTTGATACTCCGTTGCTCTATATTCTTCCATTTTTATCTTGGAAAGTTAAACCAAAATCATTTTTTTCTCATCACCAATTTAATCTCGTTCGGGATCAATTCTGGTATCAAATGGTTTTAGTCTCGTCTCAATCACAATTGTGGAGAATCGAACATTAATCCTCTCTACTAAATTCAGCGTCAATGGTCACTGAACCAGCTAAACTTTGATATATTTTTTTTTTGACGCAAGTAAACTTTGATATGAACCAATTGTGGTTGACACAAATGGTAAATGTAAATTAATTAATCAATTTTAATGGGTTAAATACTTAAATTGGTACTACTATTTTACGAAAGATATAGAATCCCAACAGAATATATAGGTTAAATAAAAAGTTAATTGTGCTAATATTCATCAATTCAACAAGGTTTGATTTGGATTGGAATGGCAGCGCCTAATCGGTTATGGTGGTGGCAATGAGTAGCGGGTACATGCATAATCTATAATTTGTCGCATTGAGAAAGAGTGAATTCAAAAGTTGAAGTTTGAACATAAAAAATCTACACTCTACTCATTGTTTGTTGAACCGTCCCACATGAAGAGAAGAATATCAAGTTTGTTCAGCCATAGCCCATGCCATGCTTATATAATATTGTGTCCTTTATTTACCAAAAAGTTACCTGCACTGCCTGTTGCACCATAAAGCAATACTGCCTCAGTCCTTTTCCATGACTCACACCGTTTGCTTGTGACCCAACACAACACACAATCCCAGCCACTTATTACAACCTAAAGTAGTGTGATTAATACATTTCTTCCATTTTTTGCATAACAAGTATTGTTCAAATTTAAGTTTTTTTTTTGTTTCTTAGATAGATATTTAGTTTCTTCCAAACTACTCCCTCCCTCCGTCCCATTATATTAGCACCTTTATTATAAAAGTTTAGTTCTAAAATATAAGCCCCTATAGAATTTTTGTATTCCAATGCAACTTAGTAGTAATAATTAGGGGTATGTGTAAGCAAAAAAGTAATAAATGTATCTAGTAAATTGTAAAGAGGCTTATATTTTGGGACTAGACTTTTGTAGTAAAAATGTTTATATAATGGGACGGAGGGAGTATTTCATATGTTAAACGTTAGTCGATTTAATGGTGATTGACGTTTGATTTGATAAGATGATCACGATTCAATTCCTGCAACTATATTTGAAAATATATTTGAAAAGAGATTGGAATTGTGAAACTACTCGATATTAGTACTCGTCCCGAACCCTAACTATTAAGGTTCATTTTCTTAAAAATCAAAGGGTGAAAACCAAAATAAAATTTGTCCTGCACTCCAAAATAAAAATATTTAAAAAAATTAAGGTATTAATCTATAAGTATTTTTATTGCTAAGCATCGACTTGAATCCTGAGGTTTTCGTGAGATACAACATTTTCACTTAAAAAAATGTACATTTGCTAAGTGTTTGGATCGAGCAGAGACAAATATGGACCAACATACACACTTACACACCTTAGTAAAAATACAAATAACATGAAACTAAATTAGATCTTTAGAGGTGGTCCTTAATTATTGTGACAATAATGTATCACTGTCCATCTAATATACTCAGAACCCAAATAGTTTCTTGTATACATCAATACTATGATCGATCAAGCTTAATTAATTACAACATTCCTCCACCAATGCAAACTATTTCCAAGCTGGATTCCATGATCCATCACCATCCCAATTCACTCTAGATTTCCATATGTCAATTTTGCCTTCAATAAGGCTAATGATATATATCATTTCAGATGGTGTTTGCATGTCACTATCTCCACATTGATTTGATTTTGGTTGGAAGCTGCTAGCTGCCAATTTCCTTCCATATAAGATCAGATCATTTACCACATTTTATATATTGGGTTTGAAATCTTCTACATGTTTCTCATTTAAATAGTATGATTTCTTTATCCCAATGAAATTACAATTCAAGTATTAATAGTGTCATTTTTTCCCTTGTTAAAAATATGTTAAATGTAATTAATATATGTCGAGTGTTTCTGGATCTCTTAATTATAGAGACTTTGAGCATGTTTGGATTGATAGAATTATGGTTAATTATTTTGATAAAAGGTACATTTTAGAGGTTTAACAAAATCACAGTGCTATCGTAATTTTGTGAAATTTGTTATTGATTGAGACACACAAAATTGATCGCAACATAAGAGGAAATACTACTTCGATTTTTATGACGGAGTTAGTTGGTTGAACGTATTACATGCAAAAATTAAAGTTGTGCTGGTAAACTAAATCTGAAAAGATAATTTGACATTCACGTCCAATAAATTACAAGAACACATCAATATTACCCCACTATTCTAATATGTTGGAGACTATAAAATACTACAAGAAGAATCATTGAAGTTTTGTTTTAGATCATACGCTATGAATATGAATATGATCCTATCAAAGTCAACTGTTTAAATTTAATGAATGTAATACGCTAATTAAAGAACTTAGATCATAAAAAAAAAGAAGAAAAAAAAAACCAAAAGCAGAAACTTTTAGATCATACGTAGTTTATATATCATCGCTAATGAACGTACGCTAGCTAGAGCAGTAACGTGGACTTAGTTTTATGTTTTTGGTTCACTTCTTTTTCTTTTTGCTTACCTTTTCTTCACGAGTAGAAAATATCAAGAGTCTCGGTAGGATAGTTCAAGTGATAAGCGCTGAGGGACATGGGTTGAATAGGGGAGGTTGAGAATTTAAATTCTAGTAAGAACAATTTATCATTCCGATGTATCAAAAAAAATATCAAGGAGAAGAAGAAAAAAATGTGTTTGTTTGCAAGTTTTAAGTAGATATGAAAATTTTTCATAGATAGTTAGAAATACGAAAAATTCTCTTTCCACCCCCCAACACTCTCTTTTCCCCCCCAATATACTCTCATACAAAAAAATTTTTACTCTCATACAAAAACCATTTTGGGGGGGAAAAGAGAATATTAGGGGGGTAGAATGAGAAATTTTCAAATAGAAAGACTTCCACGTCACATAGGAAAATTGCAAGCAATTGACTGACCCGTGACATATCACATGCACATGATTCATATTGACTTATGCTTCAATCTCTCCTTTTTGAAGTAAGTTTAGGCTTAACAAAATAACCAAAGTAATAATTATAATTTTTTTATTACAATCAAGAAAAATACTACTGCTAAATTATTTATTCTGATTTTATCTCAATATTGTTAGGAGTACTGTGTATAACAATCCTGTAGTCAATAGTACTTAGATTTTCATAAATAATTAAACAATGTTTTGAATTTTTATGAACACATTTTTATGGTATGTTTAAAATACAGTAACTTTACTAGGAGTAATTAGCATTTGAGCACGACCAAAAGAGAATCAGAATCCCCATGAGTGGGTAATTTTCTAGGGAAAAGAAAAAAAGAGAGTTGTATGTATGACTGGCATTTCAAAAAAGAAAGGCATGCAGTGCAGTACATAGATTGATTCAGGAGCCCAATCAGGTCCCAATAAAACTCAAACATCATCAACCACTCACACAGGTCCCAATAGTATTAGATAGATTGATTCTGCATATACACTGTGTACACACAGTTAGTTAGTCACCGAGTCATCAATTATATTTGCACTCATCATCTAATTTAATTAGTAATTCAGTTGGTAAAAATTACTTTTGGTTCTTTTTAAAGAGTCTTGCTAACAAATATTCTTTCTGTCTTAAAATTTAAGAGAAAAATAGTCAACATAAGTTAGTATGTATCTGGTTAACAAAAGTTGATGGTCACAAACTAGTATATTATTTAAAAAAAATATATTTAAAAAATTAAACAATATAATTTTTAATGCGTTGATTTTACATATTATTTAGCATTTCCCTTTTTAAAATCCAAACCAAAGAAACACTATGCTCACTTATGAAGAGTATAATTAGGATCTTACGGGGATTGAAGAGAGGAGTCATGAGTCATGACGTGGCATGGAAGCGTGTACGCATATGAAAATTTATTTTCCTTAATTTGATCACTTATGAATCTATGATTATTGAAGTGTGAGAAATTGTTTTCTAAAAATGGAATTTCGAGAAAGAAAGATTGTGAAAAGACCTTAGCGTGCGTAACCAGTGGAGCCAAATCAAGTTCATGATTTTGACTGCTCCTTTATTGCAAATTGCAAAAGAGAGATTCTTATTCTATTTTTCACAATTCATTGATTCATTCATGATGGCTATTTTTTTTAAGAAGAGATTGATATATTTGTAGTAATCTTTACCGACTCATATATAAATAAATTTGACTTTTTTAATACAATTGAATATTGTTGTATTTGGTCTATATCAGATGAAGTAATTCTTGTTTCTATATATCAAGTTGTTTTATTCCTCTCTCAAACATAGTTACTGAATTTAATCCTCGTTAACTTTGAATTAACTTTAAGAAAAAAGCTAACTAGTACACCCCATGCACTAGTTAAGAAACCTCAATATAGTATTATTGTATTGAAATTTGTATAATCAATATTTGTAAAAGTTAAAAAATATTATTTTAAATATAAAACTTACTTTTTTTGTATTCTTAACTAATGCATGGGGTGCATTAGTTAGCATAACCCTTTTACATTGGAAAATAAGAAAAATGTGATATTTTAATATCAACTGAATTAATTCAACAAAACTTTTAATTTAAATTTTTCAACGCACTCTCTATTATTTGTCAAAAAAAAAAATACACTCTTTATGTGTTAAAGAGTCTATTGCTATAGTAACATTACTCTTTTTTCAAGTGCTATAACATTATTATTCTATATAAACATGTCTTAAGGTGTAATTGAAAAAAAGTGACGTTATGAAGTGATATATTTTTATAAGCTAGAAAGTTTATTAAAAAAAAAGGCCACAAAGCATATATTAAGAATTTTAAAAAAATTCACTAAAAGTTTGTATATACTATAATTTATGAAAAAATTTAAAATTAAATTATATGCACGGATTTCATCATTTCAATATAAAATTTCTTTATTAAAATTAGTAATATAAGGCACATATTAACCATTAATAGAAGTTTGTGGACAAAAAACTAAATCCATATAAGAAAAAATGATAAGATGTTATTAAGTGATTTAGTACTGTCACTTTTTGCTTATGAATGTTGCTAACTTATCTTCTAAAAAAGTACATGTGAAAATTTTATAGTAAAGATATATAATATTTTAACTTTTTTAGAAAAAAAAACTTAAATGGATGTATTTTAAAACAAATATTTTTATATTAAATTTTTTAATGTGTCTTAGGCACAAATTAACATTGTAGTCCATAAATATAATACTCCATTAACAATGTACTGTATGAAATAGTTAGAAGGATACAGTCATACAGAGAGCAGTACCACTCAAGTGATACCAACAAAATTGGTTGGAGCAGTGTACTGTATAAAGGTTGGATTGAAAGTACAAGTTTTAAATAAGATCATGCACTGCCACCATTTTTGCAGCCATGGTTGGGGCCCCTTTTTATAATTGGAATCTTTTTCGTTTCTTTCTGATTTTCTACTATAAATCATTTTCTGTAATCCGAAATCAATTTTGCCTATTTTCTGGATTTTGAAAGCAATTGAAAGTGTCATTTTCTGACACCTTATAGGTGTACATTTACATATACTCATAAATCAAAACTATTGAATTAAAATTTAAAGTTGTCAGCAGGGTAAACCCAGTGCCGGTTCTGACATTTTAGAGGTCCGAGGCAAATAAATAAAATAAGCCTTAATAAAAAAACTGTACCAAAAAAGTATATATTATATTTTTTTTAAAAGAACATCATCTATTTAAATTATAAATAACATCAATAATTTCAAAGTTAGTCATTTATCTCTGTAACTAACATAATAAAAAAAATCATATTCTAATTAATATCATCAAAATATATTTTAGCTATTTAAATATGAAACGTGAAACAACATTTTTTTTTGTTAGATATTTTTACATTGTTTAGATCAAATATGATTGAGTCTAATAATATAACTACTTTTTTTTTTGAGGCCCCTGAAATTTGGAGGCCCGAGGATGAAGCCTGTGTTGCCTGGCTTCATCAACCGGCCTGGGTAAACCCACCCTTCAACTTTGCCTAATATAGTGAGTATTAAGTATAAGAGCATCTCCTATAAGCAACCTTTAAGCATAAAAAAAATTTAGTAATTTTTTATTATTTAGAATTGAGTAAAAAAAATCAAGTCCCAACTACTACTATAAGGTGAATAGAAATATAGAATGAGTGATGATGCCACCAAGAAACATTTTTTACCCACATGTATTATCTCTATCAGAAACAATTATGTTTATAGAAAACAATATTAATGTGAGAACCTGTTTTTCAGCAATATTATAAACACGTATTAATAGTAAAAGAAATTGATATTTTGATTAACATTAGACAATTTAGACGAACAATTTGATATAGAGAGTATTTTAATCAACGTTAAACAATTTAGAGGAGCAACTTGTTGTTTCATTAATTGGTAAATACTTACAATTTTTTAATATAGATTTTACGGTGTTTGATAATCCGTAAAGTTTAATTTCAACTGACAAATACAGAAACTGTTAAGTCGGATATCTGTATTATCTTGCATCCAAACATAAATTCTTTCATTTTTATATGTGAATTGCATGTAGTGTTTATCAGTCTGACTAATAAAAATTAGTTTATTGAATTGGGCTCCTTCTCGTTAATGTCAGGCTCCTGAAATGGGCCGGAAAACAGTTCTTTACCAAAAATATTTTGGTAACATAAAAAATAATGATATGTACCAAAAAAAAAATTCACAAACGAAAATGAGTACATTATTAAATTCTAAAACAAGATAAAACAAACAATGATATATAAAATGTATATTCATAATAAAAAAATATAAAATAAAATGATGGATAGGATTTATTTTACCGTCAAAATTAAAGTGTGACTTTAGTTACTATTGCTTGCCATTGCCAACATTTTTCTCCAAAGGAAGGAGTAACCATTTTGACTTTAACCCTCTTAAGGTACAGCAACCCTAGTCCCTAACTATAAGCTACGTTGCATCATTGTAGAAAAATTAATGTCACCGCACCTAGCATTTGTTATGATATGATACCTATAGTTTTTTTTTTCCATTGTGCTACTGCTAATTTTATGTGCACCACGCCACCACCTACCTACCAATATCATTATTTTAGCCTCATCACCATTGATAATTAGTAATTACACCTACTGTATTTTATAATGATCCTGCTTTTTTTATTTTATTAAATACTAGTAGTAGTAATTATCACCCTGAGCAAGTGTGAGTGTTTTTACTTGTTGAATTCTAAATAACTTTGTGAAGTCAAATGTTGACGGTTTTATTAATTTGACATTCCGTTGCATGGTTTATTTGAAGTCTAAAATTTTCTTTATGTTTTAGGTAATACTACTATCAAATTGTCTAAAGTTTTGATATAACTATTTGTCTCTAAGTCTAGTTTTTCTACCAAATTTCAGGTATTGAGTAGTGTTATGAGTGGGTTGGTGTTGCCTAATACTATAGTTTATTTCTGTTTATAGCTCTTAATGTTAGGTTACCAACTTTACCAACTTTCAAGATAGTGACCAACTAGGTCAAGTAAAGGCATTTGGATTTCTTAAGGCAAACCCAGATTTTATAATATTAAAAAAGAAAGAGCAAATTTTAGTGTCTTTCTCCTATAGATGCTTTATTATCCTCATCTTTATTGATTAACCCTCCAAGAGAAAAGGACTCTGATAATCAGGAGTTCGAGCAAGAGATAAGTAACGCCTAACAAATAATTAAATGGAAAATAAATCTGGCTAGAATAAATCTATAAAATGTAACACTAAACAAACATGCACAATGCATTCTTAAACTAGTACTTCAGCAGCAAAATGTAAATGTTGATAAGATAAACCTTTTAGTCCAAAAAAGGTATTTATAGTTTCATCGGCGTGTGATTCCAGTCCCTAGATTTGTGCTTTGTAAATCTATAAAATTAGTGGCAAGCGTAATATACAAATGCTCCTAATCTGTTACACAGGTTAAACTTTCTAGTCTTAAAAACACCTCTCTTTGATAAAATGAAATCAAATTAAAATAAATCACACTCACAATTTCCCAGAACTGAAACTAATTTTACACAGGCTCTTTTAAATATCATAACTCATACGAGGGCATGCAGAAGGCTGAAATACCAGAGAATTCTGCGTACCGAGTTTTTCGACTTTCTGATATATTGACCGTATTCTACCAACTGAGACTGGTCGAAATAAAAACCGTGGACGGCTTCAAAAAATGTAACCAATATCCACAAGCACAAAATGGTTTAAGCATTTATTTCTGAATTGCATTGGTGCTCCCTGCTGCAACTTCTTCTACCCCAAAACATGTTAGAGCAAGTTGTTTTATCCAGGCTTGAGCCTTCAATTTTATCCTGATCCGTTATTGACGTGTGTGACTGATGAGGTGATTCATCTCGCGTTTCCACACCCCTTGGTTCAAATGATGGACAAGAACCATCATTGCAGGTGCATAGCGGTATTGTCATAGATGGAAATGGACTACAAGTGACGGGACATAGTAACTCTGAAGGAACAGAATCAACACAGTTTCGTTGGATCTCTGGTGTGTGAGAAAGGGACAGCTGATCTAGGTCGCGTGGATGTAGCATGCATGGAGTGCAGAGGCCAAGTGACACGTGTAATTTATTTTCTTTTGCTTGGGAACCTGGCAACTTGACAAAAGAGACAATTCCATGTCTACAAAGGGGGCAAGGGATAGAGCCAGGAGGGCCAATCATTTCAGAAGAAACATTGCTAGTCGAGCAAAGATATAGTGCACATCTAACACAGAGTTCATGTCCACATCCTGCACATAAAATCTAAAGGCATTACTTACACTGACTGTTATGCACTACAAAGTACACAAAAGGAACACCAGATACGTCAACACTGACAACACCAATAATTGGAGAAAATGATATACTGCGGATGATGAAACACTACCAAAATTCATCATTCCATACACACAGAGGGGTGATAGATCAATTTGCTCTTATAGAATGACACTTTCCGAGTTCCAACTTTACATTTTAGATTTTAGAAAGTAGTCCTAAGTAACATAATGACTTTTTTAGGTTATGCACCCATATTTTAATGCAGAAGGCGAGCAAAAAAACAGATATTCAAAACATAGAGAATGCCATACCTTCTGCTGCCACTGAACATGGCCTCTCTAGGCATACAGCACAAAAGTCGATCTCATCAGAACTTGTAGATGATTGCAATCCATACTCTCTGCAGTTATTTCAAATCAATCTTAGTCCCATTTTCAACATATGTATGTTCTTTCACTTTTTCTTAACAACTGACTACAAAATATCCTTAGGCTAGGCCTGACAGCAATTTCTATATTGCTGTAGAAGATTTTATAAATAGAATGGAGCTGTGTAGGTTTTGATGAAAGAGAAGAGGTCTTTGCAGTATACATTAAATGCAGGATAGGACAGTAGTTTACCCTGAATATATTGTGTAATGTCATTTCAAGTTTTCATTGTGTAATATCTTTAACAAAATGAAAATGCATACATTGGTGGTGCATCAAATGGCAACTATAACAGTCCATAACTACTGCTCAGAGTTGAGCATTGATATTAGACAGCTAACAATCAAAGAACTAATATAGATGCCAATTTGTCGTGTAAAAGACTCATGGAAAAATTCAGAAGGCACCGTACTCCATTATCTATAAAATGAACCGAAGTATAAAAAGTGCAACAGTCTTGAAATATATAATGCCTTATCTTCTTTGTGCTGAGAAACTAAATGTCACACACCGATGTGCCACTAGTTCAAAAACGCTTACTTTTTTTAATTCTTCTATTATTTAAATGAGGGGTGGTGGTGGGAAGTCATACATGCTGGTAGACTCTCAGAAACAGACATAGTGGATTGCAAAATACCTGGCTATGTTGAGAACACTCATGAGAGGCAAGGACAAATAATTTGAATGAGGGAAAGCAGGTGTTATGGCTTCAGAAGTGGGTGCCAACAACGGTTCAAGCCAATGACGCCCCCACATCCGAGCAATATCAAGAGGAAGCCACCTAGGGGATAAAAAACATCAAGTTTATATTGATCTGTAACAAAGCAAGTGAGAGTTTGCACTCAAATACCCTTTGAAAATAAATTACCCGTTGCAATTCAAAGCCGTCCGACTTGCACCTCTTGCAAGGAGGATCTGAAAAAGAAAAACATTATTGTAGGATTCAAAAGAAATAGCCAGAAGGTATATCAATATCATGCATAATTTAAATCTGAAGTGATTCTTACCTGACAGCATTTTAAATTTCCCCCACAAGCAGCGTAATGCAAAGGAGTGCTTCCAGCCCCTACATCAAATTACATCAGTTAAGTTGAAAGGGAAAAACAACAGGAGGAATTTAGCAATAGCATATAAAACAAAAGACATACCTATTAAATCCATTGATGTTCCATAATGAAATGTCACAGAAGACAAATTTGCATTAAGATCAAGTAGCAGTTGCACACAATCAAAGTACCCATTTAATGAAGCCATATGAAGGGCTGTGATACCACCATCAGCTGTCTTATTTACAAACTTGGACAGGGCACTGCGCTGGAATAAAGTAAATAAATTGCTAGAATAAAACATATACGAGAATAAAACTATTCTTAAGTCAGGCCTTAAAACGAAATCTCGGTCTCATCATTCCCACAATAACAACTAACATTTTTATCTAATAGACTAATACTTATTCATGTGGGAAGTAAAATGTAATTGAATATTACATAATGAAAAGGAAAGGCGTACCTTTGTTCGTGTTTGCCTTTCACATTTGCTCCACCGCCATTGTCAGCATCTGAGCGAGCACATATCGATTCATAAGGAGCACTTGGAACAAAATCGGCCACAACAAGTCTAATACATCTTACATGCCCATTCATCGCTGCAAAGTGAAGAGCTGTCCTCCCACTGAGGTAATCTGCTCTCATAACCTGATATTGAATAGACTACAGTCTAGTAACTTCAAAAGCAAATTTTCATCATAAAAAATAGACGAAAAGAATTAACACAACTCACATTGCATCTGAAGAGCAGAAGTGTCTGTACAACTTCCCAATGCCCATATCTACAAGCTTGCATCAAGGCCGTCTTCAAAATTCAAATCAAGGATCAAATTAAACCATATTTTATAATTAGTAGTATAGCAAACAAATGTATCAAAAATAAAAAGGAGAGGATATACATAAATCCAATAAAAAAACTCCCTCCGTCTCAATATAAGAGAAAATTGGTCAAAAAAGTTGATGTATCTGATTAAAAAAACTTTCTTTGACCAATTTTCTCATATATTTTGTGACGGAGGGAGAATCATTTATCTAATAAATTAATCTAGCTTCATGTTATGATACTGACATCTATTGAATTGATCTCAGATCCATTGATCTAATTGCTGATCAGAGCACTCACGCGCACACATACACACTCAACGGAGCAATTTCGCCGAATAGAATCATACATAAAAATGGAAAATTTATACTCCAATTTCATCATATATTTAAAATTTACAACTAAATGTAACCATCTAATCTAATCCATTAGAAATTAGAATCATTATATGATGCAATTCATATTTCAAATCAAAAGGGGATTATATATAGAGAGAGAGTGATACCTGGCCAGAGTAATTTCTTGAATTGGCATCAGCTCCATTCTCAAGCAACAATGCAACAATCTAAACAAAACCCATGAAAGAAAAACAAAGAAATAAACAAACTTTGGAGAAAATGGTGAAAAGGGTTAGTAAGAGATGTGCTGAAACCTCGTTATGACCCTTTGCAGATGCAAAATGAAGAGGAGAATTAAGACCACCAAAAGTGGAGTATTTAGCAAGACAAGGGTTAAAGTTCAAAAGCATCTTAGCCTCAACAAGGTCGCCGTCTCTCGCTGCCGATACAAGTCGTTCGCCGGAGGCAGAACAACCGAACGAATTACCCATCTGAGAAAGAAAGATGAAACAAAAGGTCAACGTAGCAATATCTTATGAAGGTGATGATGATGACGTGGAAGGTGTCTTTGAGTATGGTTGTTGGAACTTTAACCTGTTTGATTGTGATGTGTGTGAGTTTTGTGTTCTTTGTTGCTTCTTTGTCTCAACTAGGGAGAAAAACTTTATTTTTTATTGTATTTATTTTCTTATCAAAATGAGCTTAATTCATATCATTAATTAATGTTCAATGTAAGAAATAATTTTTCATTTTTCAGCAATACTTTCTATGATGTTATAGAAAAAAAATATTTTTTAGATTTATTACAGATTTAATGTATTTAGATTATCATATTCGGTATTTTACAACAATACTCTCTATGATGTTCAATATAGTGTTGATGTTGATTATTTGTTCTATCATATCTGGCATATTTCGTGGTTTTGGTATGTATGTTGTTCGCACCGGAACACTAATGTAATTTTTTCCGAATAGTGTTGTAATCCTTTAGCTTGTCTTTCAAGGTTTGTATAATTCCCTTCTATAACTTGTAAGGGTTGAGTACTTCTGTATTCTTTTTAATTCAATTTTTTCATTATAAAAAAAAATGTATTTAGACTATCTAAAAAAAAAATTTAAATTAATTTAAAATATAAGCATTTTTCATATATAGAACCGGAATAAGTAAAAATTTAAAATTTTAAATAAAATTGTATATTGTTTAAATGTGTTAATATGGTACTTATTTCAACTAAAACAAAAGTTAAATTGTAATAAATAAATAAAAAGTTAGATATGTAAAGATTAGCTGGTAAAAATTAAACTATATCTCTCCATTATATTTTTTGAAGGGATGTTTGTGTAAATTTTTTAGCAAAAAGATGAGAACTATTGACTTAGATCATATAAGTTTACTTCAAGAACTTCCTACTAACTTGTGTATTCACAATTGTTAATTGATACCACTATAATATCTTTTTATAAGGAGATAGTCTTCTTATATCTTTATTTATTTTTCTTCATGTAAACTGAAAAAACATTCATAATATTGTGATATTAAATGTATAATCAAATTGAAATTTCTTAAGACTATTTTTTTACAAAAATGTTTGAGCCTTTAGTTACATCTTGGGCTGTTTAACTCTTGTGCCGTCCTTGATCAAATTTGATACTTTACCTTTTATTCTTTTGTTCTTTTCTTTCTTCTAACAAATTGTAACAATCACTTTAAACAATTTGAATCTTTTCTTGTGTCAGCAATTTCACTTTAATGTACTTTTTTAAATAAAAGTTTATGTGATTTAAGTGTAATAGTAGTTTATAGTTTATTATGTACAATTAGGAATGTTTCAAGCTTCAAAGAAAATATGTTTAGGAACTTCAATGATTTGGTCAAGAAATAAAATCATGTCTTAAAAATTTACCTGCTTTTAGATGACTCTATAAACTTAGAAATGTTTTCGCAAAAAAAAAGGTTTAGAAATTATTTTCATCAACTTATCAAGATAAAAATCAAAATAAATCACTATAATCAAACAAAATTCTTTTGGATTGGAGAAAATGCTTAAAGTTTTCAACTTGGAAATTAAAAATTGGTCCAGATGCAAAGTGAGTGAGTCAACAAAATGACCATGACTTTGAATGAAAAAAGAGTATTTAGTATTTACAAATTTAAAGGTGTATGGTTAATTGGTCATGAACCATCCACTATTGCTGCATGGTGCAACAACTATTAGAACTGTCAGATCTAAAAAGTGTATGCTTGACCAGACCAAAACAAGATTCAAAATTGATCAAACACCTTTTCCATAGAATTATTTTTCTGCAAGGGAGTATAATTAGTAGGATGTAGGGTGCATTATAGTAAAGTTCTTGGCCCATAACTCTATGTGCATTAGAAATTTCACCTCAAATATATTCAGCGTAGCCCCAATTTGATCAAATGTCAAAATCTTGCAATGAATTCACTTAACAAACAAACCACAAGCTATATGGTAGTTGGATTTTAGATGAGAAATAATAATGAGTGCATTTAAGAAAAATAAAGCAAAGTTTCCATCATACATTATGAATGCAGAACGTGCAATTTTTTATGAATAGGATACTATATGGTCCAAGTGAGCCAGTCTCAATAATTTTCAAAACAATGACTATATAATGGGTGTGTTTGTTTGAGATTAAAATAAAATAGATTTTTTGAAAAAAATCTATTTTTAAAAAATGATTTATTTTGTAGAGATTTTGAAAAAAATCTAAAGTTGTTTTGTGTTTGTTTATAATTAGAAAAATCATTTTTGAGAACAAACACATGGTTCATGTTCTTAAAAAAATAGATTTTGAAAAAAGCTATTCAAAATAGCTTTTCATTTTGAAGAGAAAAATGATTTTTTTTAAAAAATGATTTTTATAAAATCTGAAACAAACACAAGTAAAATGAAAAAAATGATTTTTTTATCAAAAAAATAGATTTTTTTGAAAAAAAAAAGCTGAAACAAACACACCCAATATCACTTTGAAAAATGATTAATTTGCTGGCTGCAGATGGAAAACTTTAAGTTATAGTTTGTGATAGCTTCAAATGGTCAACAACTAGCAACAATATGTCAGGGAGTAAGCATATCATTAATCCTATTAAAAGAACATGAAGAAAAAAAATCAACAAACTAAGAATAATGATATTTTCAAAAGTAATTCACAATGATTAATCTTTGTCTGGATAATGAAGTAAATTATAATTAAAACTATTACTACTAGGGAGCTTGGTAGGGATTAAACATGGGAAGGTAGAAACACAAGGCCTAGCAATTGATTTGATGTACTTAATGAAAATATAAGTTCATATTCAGTGATATTTTTGACATAATTATCATGTTTCATGATGTTCCTATAGTAACACACCACACATCATTCAAGAGTGTATTGAATTTAGAAGACCAATGTTTAAAAGAAATTTTTAAAAGAATTAAAATTAAAATTGATATATTTAGAAAGATCAAAATCATATTTAATATTTTGATCATTAGTCCTGTGACTTGTATTTACTTATTTAACTATTTAATACATACATTTTATTTCCTTTTTTCTTAAAGCAAGATATAACTTATCTATTATAATGTGGAGATACTTCCATGAACATTGATACCTTGCGAGCTAAGCTTCTAAGTTGACGGTGATCAAACTTTAGGCTTTGTTTGAGTTTGAAGAGGAGGAAATGAAAGAACTTTAAAGGGATAAAAGTAGATAAAAAATTAAATAAATCATCAATATTTTTTGAAAGAATGTTTTTTATATAGGGAATTATAAATAACTTCTTATGATTATATTTTTAGTTTTGTGAATATTAACAATATAGATTGAATATGAATTCATATAAACCCTCTAAAACTCTCCAGATAACCGTCTAGTGTTCGCAATTCATGATGATCTTCTAGTTAAACGTGAATGATTTGCTTAATTGCTTTGTATATTGGAGTGGAGTATGAGAGGTTACCCATTTTTGTGAAAGAGTTTTCATATTGTTAGACATGCTAATTGCTATGGCTACATGCAAAAGACATGTTGAACATAACAAGGACCTCCATGCAGACACAGCAACAATAAATGGTAAGTGCTACAACCAAATTTGTGAATTCAGATAAAAATAGATGGTAAGTGCTAACCGCTAACAATGAAGTGGCATCATCACAAAAGTTCACAGATGTTGTACTATTTTTTTTGAAGTTGAAGGAAATTAAAATAAAGTATAATAAATAAGCAAGTATACAAGATATTATGATAGAAAAGCCACTGTCACAGATACAACAAATGTTTCGTAAAAAAAGATAGGAAAATCTCTTGAATCTTGATAGTCAATTTGAGCAATATTTAAAAATTAATAATTTCCAACTTTTCTCCCCACGAGATAACTTACTCTAATAAGCTATTAGACAAAACTTTAGAATTACTAATAATTCAGGTAAGGACGGTAGAATCCAAAAATACTTGTGTACTAAAATGAATAAAACAAAGATATATAATACTTTAACAAAGCTTATTAACATTTGGCATAAAATAGTTACAAATTTTGTTAACTTATGTGAGAGGAAAAGGGTGATAACGACACTTTTTGAAGTTAAAATAATTTTAGTATACCAAATTTCATCCCAAACAAATGAACAAGAACAAAAGAGAAGAAAATTTATCACCAGAATATTAAAAAAAAAAACCAAAACATGAAAAATGCATTAAAAGTCACAATAATAGTTGTGCAGTTCACATTTGCAAGTTGCAACTGTATATGACAGCATTAATAACAGAACAGACACATTTGTTTTTTGATATGTATGTAAGAAATATCAATACTAACTCGCAGGTCAACGAGTCAATACCCGAACCACCATGTTTAGAAAACTTGCTTGCATCATACATTGCATGCGTCAGCCTCAGCAACATCACAAGTTCCTTTTTTCGCGGTTCGTTCTTGACTCGAAACCTTTCTTACGCGACCTTTCCTATACAACCAAATTTATAACCACTTTCTCGTCGATTCAAAAAATTAATCAAAAAACAAGTTCACAAAACAAGGTATGTAACTGACGTTGCACAAACAAAATGGTTTTGTTATGCAACTCTAAGTGCAGCTTTGATCTTCTGAACGGTGCATGAGATGAGATTGTTCACGGTATCGACTGACTCCATTGTGAGCTTAGCAGATGGAAGACTATTCACTAGAATTTGGAATCCAACTGTGAGCAAACTTCCACCATCTTCGCCAACGCCACCTTTCTGTAAAGTTTCATTTGTTGCACCATAGCCGGAGGAATTATTGCCATCAGGAACAATAGCAAAGCCTGAAGGCAAGAGTGCAACATATGCAGAATCTCCACCACTCATCACCACGTTCAATGATTGTCCGTCAACAGGCGCGTACACCACAACGGAGCACGATGTATCCATCCATGTCTCTTGCAGAATCAACATGCTGCTATCGTTTGCATTAACAGCCTGCAAACACAACATATTTTATTTGGTACCGACTTATAAAACCGACATGTAAACAACAGTTTGATCCAAACTTAATCTCATAAAACCGACTTATAAGAAGGGTTGTTTAAGCTTTATAAGTCCTTTTTATGACTTGTCTATACACAATGTATGATTTGGATTTTATCGGACAAGTAAAACTTACATTAGCGCGAAGGAGAGAAACACAATTTCCTTGTCCTTGACCTTTGGCAATGTGAACCATCTCTTGCATTGGTCCACCATTAGACAAAATGTCCCACTCGCTTCTAAGCCGTTCATCACGCAGAAAATCAAACAACCTTTGACGTGACACTGGCATCCAAACAGACGTTGCAGCGCTGAGCACAATACCGGGAGGCTCACCAGGGTCATCAACATTTTTCCTAGTCATAACTCTCATGTCATCACTCAAGGTCCCCATCTGAAGGCTGTCCCATTTTCTAGCAGATGAAGCACAAACCCCGGAACAGAAGTTGTTGGTCATGCGTTGTGCTAGCTTCAACATACTTCTTCTACCAGCTTGGCTCAATGCTGCAGAATCAAAATGACACGTTTACACCATTTAATTTGTAGCTAGCGAGTAACTAGAAGGGTATAACTAATTATAAATTAATGCATGTGGTTTGGTTTACCAGTGTGATCATCACTTGAGATGGAAGAAGACATGAGGATAGCCAAACCTTCACACTGCCTTTGGAGGGTGGCGATCCATCTATGAGCACCAAATCCAAAACCAGAAATAATCAATGGCCGATAAAGTTGGTGAACAACACCCTCATCATACTCCCAATGCTCAATCCAAGTGACCTACAATAAAGATACCTAACTTGTGTCACTACCCAAAATAGTCCATGCAATGATAGAAAAATATTAACTATTTAGAATATAAAAAGTTATTGTAAACTTTAATACAATCCACATTAAACTACATAGAAAATGTTGACATAAACCCTAAGCTAATTATAAAATATATAGAGATGAATCCCAACACACTTGGCAGATTATAGAATTATCATAATTATAAAATAAAAAAACTGATATACTATATTAAAAGGCACAGATTAACACAACACATGTATCCAATATATTAAAATAGCATTAGCAGAAGAGGACTGGATCCAGGTCATATTGGTCTCGTACACAGTAAAACCAAATATTTTATACTTAAGGAGACAGGAATAGAAGCATCAAATGTATTGTTTATACAACAAAGATTGAAGAAACCAAGATTTAAAATTTTCATGCAGTTTAAAATACTAAAGATGCCAAAAAAGATATGAAGTTTCAAAGTTAAACAATATAAGCCTTGATTCACTAATCTCTAGGAATAGTAGTGGACAATCTAAGTACAGACAAAAAGCATCTTCTCAAGAAAACAAACTTCAAAGTACAAAAAACACAAGATAAAAGAAAGAGAAAACTTGGATTAGGACTTACCTTTGAGTAACCATTTGGCATATCCTGCACAATACATCCAGAAGGAAGTCTCCTACAGCTAATGAAAGGTTGAGCATTAGCAGCATCGTGACCGATCTCGACAGAAACATCAACCACAGCCCATACACCTTCGGCATGCTGCTTACAGAACCGAAGGATTTTGACTTGACGAACTGGGACTAGTGGTGAAAGCAATTGAACCTCAGCATGCATCTGAAAATGAAGCAATTGTAATCAGCTTTTGCAAACCGAGGCAAAATGAAGCAAACATACAGCAACGTAAAAAAAAAAAACATACCAAATGTATAGCACCATTTCTTGTTCCACCGATGCCACCTGATAAAACATCAAGGTTGACCGATCTAGCAATCATAGACTGAAACATATCTGCATATCGATTCTATTCGAGAAAATAACAAACAATTAAAACAATATACTAAACAAACCAGCATAAACATCAATGATGATTAAAAACAAAAATTGGTAGTTTCATTTCATCACTCAATAAATGTTGGCTATAAAACTTCCTTTATAATCAGTATCAGTTATACTACACAGAAGCTAAAGAATTTGAGTATTTGATAATCATACCGAATCCATCAAAGTTTCCATAAGGGCTAAGCTGTTGATTATTACTATGCCAGTTTCTCTTGTAGCTTCAGAGACAAAACCAGCGGGTTTTGGACCGATGCAAGAAGAAAACAGCCTTGCATACTCTTCATGATTCAATACGTCCCTTTCTCCATCTAAACCCTTAATCCAAACAGGATTGTCTGTCTGAGCCATCTTTAATAATTCATCCATAGCAGCCAATGCAAGATCTATTAGCACCGATCTCTCGAGCTGAACATCATTGCTATTTCCCATCAATCCCATTGGTGACCTAATACCAGGCATCGCAGGACCATCTCCAAGATCAAGTCCCATTGGTAAAGAAGTGCTGTGAGAGCTTGAACCACCACCATAACCGTTCCTTCCGATACCAAGCTCAAGACCAGAACTTGAGGTTGGTAGAGCCATGGAATTAGCCAATGATGATATTGGTTTACCGAGGAACTTGTTTGTTAAGGCACATATACGGTTCAATTCGTCTTTTAGACGAGCATTTTCAATTCTAATCTGGTGCTCTTCGAACAAAATTTGGCCAGGAATTGCTGGTCCACCACAGTTGTTACATATTGGATTCACCATTGCTTCTTTCATCATACTATTCTCCCCTCTTAGCTTGTCATTTTCCTGCCTAAGCATTATGTTCTCGTGTCTTTCCAGCTGAGTCTGATACAGGAAAAAAAATCAGTTCATTGTTGCAATATAATCTCTATATATGCAAATAAAATAACTACTGTGTTTAACAAGGCATTAAATCGCAGTCGTAATCTCTGACTTTATGGAGAATCACAAACAAGCGCGGATGAAGCGGCCTTGTTGTGGAGACATAAAAAACCTTAATGCCACTACTCAAACAGCTTTGCAGATTATAGAAAATCTCAAACAAATGCAAAAGAAGAAGCCTTGTTGTCGAGCAATCTCGGATTTATGAAAAAATGGAGTTTAAAATTCACCTTCATTTGGGTTCGACGATTCTGAAACCAGAACTTGACTTGTTTATTTTCCAAGCCAAGTCTCTTACTAAGATCCAACCTTTGCTTTTCATCAGGATGAGGACACTCTTTGAAGAAACTGAAAAAACCCAAATAAAAAAACCAAAATAACTCAATCACAAAGAACAACTTTTGTTCAAAAACAAAAAAAAAACACCAAAATTTACAAAACCATACGATTCAAGCTCTTGAATTTGATTAGGAGTGTGTCTATGATATCTCTTCTTCCTCTTGCGCTGACCATCATCACCATCCTGATCATCACCAGATATTCCTTCGAGTTCGAAGTTATCGCTGCCCGACCGGCTTTCATACTCATCCTCCCTCATTCTCCCTATCATACTAGTATCTAAACTCTCACTCTGACCCTCCATTTTTCTTTGCTGCAGAAATCAAAACAGTCTCATCAGCAACAACAATAACAATAATAAATGAAATGAAATTAATAACCAAGATGCAAAAATGAAAAATGAAAAATGAAATCCATTGACAATAATAAAGAACAAACTATAAAAATAAAACATAAGATAAAACATATAAAGCATACAGTTGAGAAGAAGGTAGAAGAATTTTGCATTGAACTGGAAAATGGTAGAGAAATATCAGTAACAAGTCTTGCAACCTTATAGGAAGTGTTGTTGACACTCTCAAACCCCATAGAAAAGATGAAGTTTTTTCTCTCTAAAAACTTGTCTGAGAAGAATAAGAATAGTCTCTATTCCATCCATATTCTGACTCTTATGTACTCAAGTTTGTTTTTGTTTATTTTTTTATTATACCAGCAATCGTCACTATCACTTTTTGATTCCAAACAAGTCTTTGACTTTTTGACCCTTTAAATCAGATTAAGCTAAAAACTGACAAGATTGAATTTTTTGATTAAAAAAAGTAGAAAATGAATAAAAAGCTTATTTCTTTGTCAACACAACACCATCACAAACACAAACAAAAGACTTTTAAACACACTCTCTCTCTTCAGAACAAAGCCTAATCCAGAAAACAGATGAAAAAGTTAACAACAGGACAAGAAGAAAGTGTCTTCCTTTCTGATCTAAGGTTCACACATGCTTCTCATGTCTGAACCAACAACAGCAAGAAAAAATAATCACACAACAGTGACACATAAAGGAAAGAAGAAAAAAAAGTCAGAAAATTTCTAATATTTCACACTTGACCAATTTCTTGTCAGTATTGAGAATTTTGACAGAGACCCAGAAAAGAGAAAATCCAAACAAGTGTTTAGATAAAAACATTACAGTGGAAAAAAATGAATATAAAACATTTTTTTTGTAAGAAAAGACATCAAAATAAGGAAAAAACCTTATCTCACATGTATCTCATAGTCATATTCACACACAACACCAAATCTAAACAAAAACAACCGGTTGACATTTCATTCTCTCTCTCTTTCTCTCTCTAACACACACACACATATACACAAAGACACAACACTGATATTATAAGTGAGAAATGAAAAAAGTTAGATGGTTACAAACCAACCATGGTACGAAGAAAACGATACCTTTAAATTTGACAGTGAGCAATGTAAAAGGACCCAAAAACAAATAGGACTAATGGGTTCCACAGGCAAAGAAAAAGTTATGATTTTTTTTCAAAATGAATAAATGAATATCAAATTTATGGTTGATGAATGAATTTGACGGTAGCTGCATTAATTTTAATAATAATGGTATAAAAAATCATTTATTTTGATTTCAAAAAATCATAAATTTTAAAACAGCACTACATTTTTTTAGTTTTCACCAGTCTCATCCAAAACGTAATCTTTCTTACTACCTTCGTCTTATTTTATAAGATTCAGTTTGATTTAATGTACTATTCATATATTTTATTTTGACCGTATTTTTCTAAGAATATATAAACATAAATATTATGATATAAGATTTTGTTTGATTTATTTCGATACGTATTTTTAAAATATCAAATTTCTATAATTTTTACTAATACACAATTAAAGATATTCAGAATCAAAATTATGTATTGACAAATATACAATAATTAACGAGTCTTATATTTTGGGATAAAGGTAGTATCAAATTTAGCGTCAATTACTACTTAACTATCTTGGTACAATAACACTGCATTGATATACTATTTTTTTTTCTTCAAAAAATTAATGTGTTTTGTTCAGATTCTTGCATATTTTCTCTCTCATAATTTTCTCTATAGGATCTGTGGAAGAGAAAAGGACAGATAAAATATTATTCTACTAGTTTGTAAGAATAAAAAATGCAATATATGTATAGTATCTTGATTGAATAACATTAAAAATTAAAAATACGATAGTGGAGCTGACTTACAGTGACTATGTGTGAGGTAAGGTAATCACAAAGTCAATGGCTTTTCTCAGTTATTTGTTTTTTGTTGCTATCACAAAAAGCCCTTTTTTGCTTTGAACCAAACACAATCTTGGATCTTATTTCTGAATATGCAGTGCCAGCTCTTGTCAATGCCAGCTTCTTCGAGCACATCTTTTTTGTTATATGGTCTTTTGCCCCCTTCTTTATACTATTTCTTTCCTCAAAAGTATAAGAGAAAACTTGTTAAAAAAAGTTGATGTATTTATTTAAAAATTTGATTTAAGTAGAATTAATTATTGTGAAATTAAATTAATCTCGTAAAAATCAGTTCTGAATTTCTGGATAAATTAATTCTACTTTAAAGAAAAAACACGCAAAAATCAATTTTACACATTTAAAATTAATTATGGTTCCTCTAAACCATACAAATAAAACCATGGTAGAAAAAATATAGTATATTTTATGTTCGTTGTATGATTTGTGTATTTGGTTTAAAACTCAATCCTCTTCGGCCATTGGATGGTACTGCACATATTTACATGTCCAGAGTCAAAAAAAAATAATGTAGAGTTGGTTGAAATAAGCACTACTGAATATACTTTTTCGAAATTCTCCTCTAAATCGCTAGTATAGTATGACTATCGAAATCATAAACCTCCAACTCTCATTTATCACACCATTCTCTTGCATGGTGTCATTGTGGGAATGAATAATCTTTCGTGTTTAATTTAGATTGGGATTATATGCACTTGTGGCTGAAACTTCACTCTAACTTTCTATCAACCTCTCATCGCTATTGAGTTTGATTTGTAGATTTAAATGGTGTGTGGATGCAAATAATGAATGACACTTTTAACACCAACCTCGTGCCTAATTTTATTAAGTTTAATAAGCGAGTGTAAATGGTAAGTGACCAATTAATATAAATACGATAATATGTGACTGATCAATGAAATTTTGAGAGACTCTATAATATCTTTTTTTTTAAAACAAGACTCTATATTCTATACTAGTATTTTAAAATTATGAATCGGATGAACTTATAAATATAATTATAAATAATCGTTCATTCAATGTGAAATTTTTATCAACTCTCATATCTCTAATCTCATTTCCCTTTTTTCACACTTCTTTCTTTTCTAAAAAAATACTAAAAACAATCTTCTAATGACGATTCGATTTTTGAGTGAACAATTTTTTAGTCAGATTTTATTTATTTCACGATCGAACTCTAAATTATTAAACTTCTCATCTAAAAACCAGAGAGTTATACAAAAAACTATACCGTAAAAAATCCTAAAATATCATCAAAGAATTTGAATTAAACCATTCATTTTACAAAAAAATAAATATACTCGTTAACAAAATCATTAGAGGCAAATATTTATTGAAATGTTAGAGCAAGAGAGAGTGTGGGGTTCACTGGTTGAATGAGGAGTTTGTGATGTCCGCCCCCGATTGGACTATAAACGCGTGGGCCACACGCCTGCACTATTTATCGACACTATTTTCATTTCTTTCCTAAATGGTTTCAATGTAACCGCGAAATAAAAATACATAGAAAATATACGACAATGCGATTTTGATTAGATTGGTTTGTACTGTTTATTGTGATATAAAATATATGATAATATTATCAATTTATTACAAAATAAATATAGAAAATATTATTTTACAGTTTTTATATATATATATATATATATATAAATTGCATATATTTTAAAACTTTTTTAGATTCAATTTATAGTTCTGAATCGCGCGAAAGGATATATTTTAACAAATTATTTTATAGATTCAATTTCGATTGAACTTGTTAAGTTGGACTATGTAATATAAGTCAATTGTTTTTAGTTGATATTGCAATTTAAGTGAAAAATCATCCGTGCAATTTTAACTAAATATAATTTGTTACGATTTTCGGTTTAAATTAATTGGATATATAGTTTTACTTTTAGATTTTTTCTTATACGATCATGATCTCTAATAGTAACGGCCAAACGTTGTCTGAAAAGATCCAATAATATTGTCAAAAGTTTGAGGAGTATATATGGTAATTTCCTGAAAATTAAGGTTGCGTTTGCAACAAAAGTTACAACGTGGCTGGCCGCATGGTGATTTATGGGGTTAGAGTAGAGACAGAGAGTGTGTCCCAAGGAGTATGGGGTTGGAAAGAAGAAAAATGATAAGAACATGCAACGTATTTTCTAGTGTGAATTTCGATCCTTTTACTATATTTTCACATGACGGTGAAAATGAAACAAAATGAACAGTATCATCTTGTTTTTACTTGAGCATATGTTCTTTTTGAATAAAAACTAATTTATTGCAAAATAGTCCTTGATTTTGGATTACTATAGGATATATAGGAATATACTCAATCTAAATTTTGTAGTCAACCTTATCAAAATACAATTCAAATATTCAATATTCTGTGTATTCAAAGGCTTGTTGAGATGAATTGAGAAGTAAAAATTTACCACTAATCATTTTTCTGAAGCAAATGTGTGTTCGAAAAAGGTGTAATCTCACTGCTAATGCTCTTTGTGGTAGTTGCTTTCTAACTAAAAAAAGTAGTTAATGTTGTATGTATAAATAAATTATGAGTTAGTTTATAAAATATCATTTATTTATGGTATGAAAAAGATAAATTATAGAATTAAAAAAAGAAAGAGAAACAAATAGTTAAAAGTATAATAAAAAATATATTTAATATTTGTAATTTTTTTCTTTCACAAAGTACTTAAAAGAACGGCGTTATGCAGTTGAAAAACGTAAACCGATCCACAAGCATAAACAATTAAACTGGTCCACTTTCGTCTTTGTGAACTTAACTTAGTTGATAAAAACATCACACATTAGGTATAAGGGCTGAGGTTTGAATCTTTGTGTGTCAACTTATTCACTTGTATGAGTGAAATTCTAGTCATTAGACTACCTAACAAATTGAAATGTTCGGTAAAATTAGCGGTTGAACTAATTTATATATATATAAAATGACGTAAAAAATATATGTATAATTAATATTTTATTGTTTTTAAGTAAGATTAAGGGGATAAAGTTGAAAAAAATAATAATAAGCTAAAAGTTATAAGCTAATTGAATTAACTTATCAAAATAAGCTAAAAATTAGTAAAAATAAGCTATAAGTTCATGTGAAAAAAATGTTTACCAAACTCAAAATAAGCTAAACTATTTTTTAATAATAAACTTATAAGCTATAAGTTATAAACCATAAACTGAAAAGAGTGTCTTTCCAAACACAACTTTTAAACGCGTCCAAATTAAGCCAGTTATTAGTAGTTAGTTACACATATAGCTGTCAAATAAGTCGGCCCAGCTCAGTTTGGTCCGCAGGACTTTGCACTATTCAGTGTTAGATTGACCCGATCCAATTTTAATTGGACCATGATTTAGTGACTCCGGCCCTGCCCATTGACCAGCCCATTCTTTGACAACTCTAGTTACACACACTATTTTGCTTAATCAACACGCTTCTATTTTAAGTCATTGTTTGTTTGTTTCCAGTTCCAGAGAAAGAAAAAGAGTTAGTTAACAATGAATTCTAGTTCTAGGAGAGATTTTGAAAATGGTGGTTTTGGAGACAACTCTGTTTCTGCACCACCTGCTTCTTCCTATGTTGATGATGCTGCTGATAATCATCATAGGCATTCATGGTTGTACTTGCTTTTCCGTTTGTTAACGTTGTTGTTTTCATTGTTGCTATGGGCATCAACAATTGTCCTAAGAACAATGTCGGTTCTCAAGGTGACTGTTTCGCTAGGTTCCTTGGTAGATTCTCTTTCCAACCTTTCAAGGAAAATCCATTGCTTGGTCCTTCTTCCTCAACGTAAGGGTTTCATAATTTCTAATTAGTAATTAATTACTATTTTTGCTTAATTTCATTTCTGTTATCTTATTTTTCAGGTTTAATTTGACTTTAACTTGCTTTGTTTAGTGTATTAATCATCCTTTAATTTGAACCTTTATAATTTGGCAATCCAAGTGTTTGATATAATTTCTCAATAAGAGTTTAGAAAAGCTGAAAGTGAGTGTATTTTGTTTTAGATTAACAAAATTGGGAGCTCTTAGATGGAATAATGTTGTGCACCTGCATCAGGGATGGAGACTTTTCACTTCAATTTGGTTACATGCTGGACTTATTCACTTGCTTTCAAGCATGGTGTGCATTCTCGTCCTCGCCATTCCTCTCGGACAGGAATTCGGGTTTGGTAAGTTTTTTTTTCTTTGCTGTGAAATGTGAATGTCAATCAACCTTATAACCTCATAATCTTATGCTACCTTTTAGAGAACTTGATTTAAGGGTCATGTCCTAACATTTTAATTTGAGTGAGGATTGGATTGATATACCTATTATCTGGATTTGGTGGAAATTTAATTTCTTCTCTTTTTATTAGAAATAGCATCTTTGTTGGTTCTACTGGTGCTCTGTTTGGATTCTTTGGAGCATTAATATCGGAACTTCTTACAAATTGGACTATATATCCCAGTAGAGTGAGTGTAGCTAATGAATTTAACCCTATAATCTTAATTTAATTATTCTTTAATTTGAGAAACACATCGAAGTAGAGTTGACTTTTATTTCTGATTCTATCTTTTCCGCGTGTATATAGATGACGACTTCGTTGATTCTTCTGATTATCATTTTTGCCAACTTCGCTATTAGCATTTTGCCGCACAAAGATAACTTTGCTCACATTGGGGGATTTGTGGTAGGGTTTCTCCTCGGTTTCATTTTGTTGCCGCATCCTCAGTACGGTTGGTTAGAGCAGCGACGTCTTCCTGCTGGTATTCACCTCAAGTCAAAATACAAAGCTTACCAATATGTTTTAGGGATTATCTCTCTAATTCTCTTGATTGTTGGGTAAGATCCTTTTTCATTAGTAATGTTGTTTCCCTTACTTTACATGTTACCTTTTTCATTGGGTAAGCATTGAAATTTATTTGTTTTAAATGCAGGTTATCAATTGGATTGGTGATGTTGTTCAAGGGTAAGAATGGATATGATCACTGCCATTGGTGTCATTACCTAACATGTTTGCCAAGTTCTAAACGGGAATGCAACAATTATATGTGGTAATTGAACTAGGTATATACATACATAGCTGTTATTCCGTTTGTTTGGTTTTTTTTGTCAGGTAGTCTAGCAACTATAAATTCAGTCCTTAAAGATGAATAAGTGGGTATACTAAGTTCAAACTCCAGTCCATGCATAAATGTGCAATGTCCTTTACCAATTGAACTAGGCTCATGAAGACTTTGTTTGGTATTTTAATTGGTTTGTCTTTGTGGATTTATATCTTCTATTTTAATGATAAACTAGTTTGACACCCGTGCTCCCGCACGGGTCGCGCGTTCCGCGCGTTGCGTCAGTTATGAATTTTTGTTTCTGTAAAATCGAATTATTTTGGTATCATAACATTAACTTAATTTTTTTAAGGAAAAAATTATTTTTTATAAACCATGATCAATATATATAAGTTATTTGTAACGCTGATCAGAAGCTATTACACTTAATGAAATAAGTTGAAATTTAGAAATATATAAAAGCACAATATGATAGGCTCATGAAGACTTTGTTTGGTTTTTTAATTGGTTTGTCTTTGTGGATTTATATCTTCTATTTTAATGATAAACAAATAAAGTAAATTTACAATATATTTTTTTTTTGAAAGAAGTAAGTTTACAATATATGAAAAAAAAAAACCACTTAGGTTGGCCTGGTGGTATTGGCTTGGGACCTGGGAGTATGCTCCTCTTCGAGGTCTCAGGTTCGATTCTCTCCAGTAACAATTTAGGTGGGTTAGTTTAACTTCTTCAAAAAAAATATATGAAAAAAAATTATTTGTAAATGAATTTGTATTCCAACTTATGTTTTCACTCTGCCTTTCTGTCGCTAATATAGTAGTATAACCAAGTAGTTAGGGACCTTCAAATAATAAGTAATCAACTGATTCAGTGATAATGACAATTGTTATTTCAAGATTCATCACTTACCTAGTTTTTTTATATTTTTTTATTACAAAGACAGCCTTCACTTAACTTAACTTAGTTCTACTTACACATTTTTCTTTGACTGGGTTTTTCAAACATTCAAGTGTAGTAAATTATCCTCACTTTGTTCACACTCATTTCCATTTTTGTTCTAATTTTCTGTTTCTCCTTTTCCACGTGGCCATATAAAATATTGAAAAAAAAAATAGGACACTTGTTAAAAAACATTTTTTTTTGTTATAAGTTAGTAAAAAACAAATACTATTAATGTTTTGACTTAAAATGTAGTAATATATGCGAAACAAATTTAAAGTGTAAAAATTATAATTTTCCGTACAAAATACGTATATCTTGTACGCGTAATGTCATCGAAACACTCGTTATTATAACAGTAGTAAAGTTGTATAAAAAATAGAAAGAGTTCTATAATTAATCTTAGCTTATTTTGTTTCTTTTTAAAGAAAGCAACTTAAACTTATAGGATGCGTAAATGATAGAATAAGAGAAAATATGATTGGATAAAATTGTATTGGAGAGAAATAAGGATGTTAACAATAAAAATAATCAGAGAGAAGACACACCAAGAAAGAGGAGGTCATAATTTCATAGAATATCAATAGTTTGTTGAAGCAATGAATTACAATAAAAAAATATATAGAGAAACATTAAATCTTAAAAATACTAAACGAGACCATGTTACATTATCGTAAATTATAACTCACTAACATATTATCTAAGTCAATTATATTCAGAGGTCTTTAAGTTTGTGTAACACATAGGTTTGTTAAGGATTTTAGATATCACACAGATCTTTTAAATTTATAATTTATTATACTATTGCTTTTCAATTTGTTATCCGTTATAAAAACGCTGAAATAACTTAGTGAATTAGTAGTAGAAATTGCATTCTAGCTTCCAAATAATAAAAAGTAGCTTTTAATGCAAGTTAACGATTATTATAACTTTTTTATAATAGAGGTCTGGAATAGTAATAACGCAATAAACTATAAATTTAATTAAAGCAGATAGAATAAAAGTTGTCTAATCCTGTCATATTTTATAGCAGATCAAACACACCATGTTTTATTTTAATATTTTTTATAATTTTTACGATAGCAACTTTTGCGGTTGAAGAACGTAAACTGATCCTCAAGCATAAGCCAGCTCAAACATGATTAAAACCAATCCATCTACTACTTCCTTTTTAAGAGTAGAAAACCGAAGCTTCTCGTTAAGTGAAAAACCCTTAAACGCGTACAAATTGTGGCGGTTAGTAACACACACACACACGATATATAGAATGATTAATTAGTGAAATTTGCTTAATCATCATCACACCACTATTTGTGTAATTGTTTATTCACCAACAACTCCTCCACCTCTTTCATTCTTATAAGTCACCGTTTTATAGTACTATATATTTTACAACCAAATTTCATTGTTTGTTTGTTTACAGAGAAACAAAGAAACAAAGTTAACAATGAATTCTAGAAGAAGAGATGTTGAAAGTGGTGGTGTTGTTGGAGGGACAAAAAACACAACAGGAGACAACTCTGTCTCTGCAGTACCACCTGCTTCTTCCTATGTTTATGATGATGTTCACAATCATCATAGGACTTCATGGCTTGTACCTGCTTTTGTGTTTATTAACGTTGTTGTTTTCATTGTTGCCATGGGCATCAACAATTGTCCTAAGACCAATTCCGGTTTTCAAGGTGACTGTGTTGCTAAGTTCCTTCGCAGATTCTCTTTCCAACCTTTCAAGGAAAATCCTTTGCTTGGTCCTTCTTCCTCAACGTAAGGGATTCTAAATTTTGTTTAATTTAGTTTCTGTTATGTTATTTTTAGAGGTTTAATTTGATTTTGGTATTGCTATTATTTGATTTTAATCTGTTTAGTGGCTAGAATTTCACTTTAAAGATGAATAAGTGGGGCGTACAGGGTTTGAAATTCGGTTCCTGCACATACATGCAATATGTCATATCAATTGATTGAACCTTTATAATTGTATAATTTGGTAATTTGAGTGTTTGATAGTAATTTCTCATTAAGAGTTTAGAAAAGCTGAAAGTGTGTATTTTGTTTTAGATTAACCAAATTGGGAGCTCTTAGATGGAATAATGTTGTTCACCAGCATCAGGGTTGGAGACTTTTCACTTGCATTTGGTTACATGCTGGAATTATTCACTTGCTATCAAATATGGTCAGCCTTGTCTTCATCGGCATTCGCCTTGAGCAGCAATTCGGGTTTCGTAAGTTTTTCTCTTTGATGTTAACATTTAGTGAATGTCATACAAAATAAGGAAAAGCATTGGACTTTTGATTTAGTTGTAATAGTAAATGGCCATGACCTAACATTTTAATTTGACAAATTTATGGCAGTGAGGATTGGATTGATATACCTATTATCTGGAATTGGTGGAAGTGTACTTTCTTCTCTTTTTATTAGAAATAGTATCTCTGTTGGTGCTTCTGGTGCTCTTTTCGGACTCCTTGGAGCAATGCTATCCGAACTTCTTACAAATTGGACTATATATTCCAATAAAGTGAGTGTAGCTAATGTTATGAATTTAATCCTCTAATCAAATTCGAATTCTAGTTTAATTTGAGAAACGCATCAAAGTAGAGTTGACTTTTATATATGATTATGTTTTTTTGTTGTGTTTATGTAGGTGATGGCTTTGTTCACCCTTCTGATTATCATTGTCGTCAACCTCGCTATTGGAATTTTGCCGCACGTGGATAACTTTGCTCATATTGGGGGATTTGTGGTAGGGTTTCTACTTGGTTTCATTTTGCTGCCGCGTCCTCAATATGGTTGGTTAGAGCAGCGTCGTCTTCCTGCTGGTATTCGCCTCAAGTCAAAGTACAAAGCTTATCAATATGTTTTAGGGATTATCTCTCTAATTCTCTTGATTGTTGGGTAAGATCCATTTTCATTAGTAATATTATTTCCCTTTCTTTATATGTTACCTTTTTCCCTATCATATAAATGTACTAGTATTAATTTCACTTCACTTTGTTATAAGTTTGTATCTGTCATGAACTGATACATTTTACTACGTTAAGCATTGAAATTTATTTGTGTAAATGTAAATGCAGGTTAACAATTGGATTTGTGATGCTGTTCAAGGGTAAGAACGGATATGATCACTGCCATTGGTGTCATTACCTAACATGTGTGCCAAGTTCTAAATGGGAATGCAACAATGACAATTAAACTGGGACAACTTATATGTGGTTTTAACTAGGATTTTTTTCTTTCTTTCTATGTATGTATATACATAGCTGTTATTTCCTTTGTTCGTTTGGTTTTTTAATTGATTTGTCTTTGTGGATTTATATCTTCATTTTAAATGATTAACATACAAAGTATATTCTATAATATATGGAGAAATTTATTTGATATGAATTTGTTTTCCTTCTTATGTTCTGACTCTGCCTTTCTTTCTCTAATATGTAATAACCAAGTAGTTAGAGACCTTCATATTATATATTGAATTAAAAATCATGGCCAAGCATATATCAATTAATTAATGTCTTATAACATAAGACAAAAACATAGGAAAATTTATCCGTAAGAAATGTCTCAGCATCCAAAGAATAAAAGCAAATTAGGTAGGAAAGCAACTGGTTAGAAATATAATGTTTACATCTCACCAGAATCACTAAAGGCTTAAACTCTACATTTTGTGTGCAAAACATCTGTCTTGAGAAGCTCTACATAGTAATATTTCGTAAACATAAAACATATGATTACATTACAGTCACACATTTACACTGTGTCTGTGTTCCTTAAACATTGGTTTGGTACTTGAGTTCAAGTGTTGTTTCTCTCTTCATTAAAAACGAGACTTTGAGGCAATAATGTATGTAATTTAGAAGGAAAAAAAACCAAAATATTGGCTTCGCCCGGACTCGAACCGGAGACCTTCAGTGTGTTAGACTGACGTGATAACCAACTACACCACGAAACCCTTGTTGATGATCTACAGAAACACAAAATGAAAACCTCATTGAATGTTATGATCCATCCATCTCATGAAAATATAGTTGCATCATGCATGTCTCAAAGTTCATTAAAAATTCATGTATGTAAATATAAAACCACAAGCTCCACATTGCACACCAACCAAATATTTCATTCTTATATATGATTTTATAATTTATTATATGAGATACCACATTTTGAAAAGTATTTTTAAGCAAAGAAAAAATAAAGAGACTATAGAAGTAGAAGAAAAAATATTTCCTTAGAAGAAGCATATTCTAATGAAACTTTGTACAATGGGAAGCTACAAGGTTCAATTAAGAATAATTGGGATTTTAATGTTACTATCATCTACCCCTTTGGTGTTAGCATACATAGAATGCTCCACAGTTTATCAATTTTTTTCTTCATGCTCTATCTTCATTAGGTATGGTACCCCAGACCCAATTCCAGAGTCCCCTTGTTGTGATGCCATGTCAGGATTGAGTATAATTGCTAATTCAGGTGATAATAAGGAATCTGTTTGTAGATGCATAATGGGCCTGTTTCAAAATTATAGGCAAAATGCTACAGCTATAGGTACCTTGCCAGGTTTATGTGGTATTTCTTTGGGCTTCACAATTATTCCTAATCCAAATTGTACTATTATATAGTTTACAATTAGCAAGTTTCTTTTTCCACCCCGCATATTTCTTAAAAACTACTTCAGTCCGAAATTATCCATCTAAGCGGATTTTCCTTTTGGATTGACAAATTCGGATCGAGGTGGTTTTTAATAAATCTGAGGGAGGGTAAAAGTAGCTTTCTTATAATTAAGCAATTCCTTGAGTAAGTGTGATTGCCAATAGTCCAATTATTATAATCATACAATATTTTCTTGTCAATAATGTATTTATGCAAGATCATCTAGAAGCAATTGTTAAAATAAGATATAATTTCTGCAGATATAGGAGGAGATTTTTATAAGATTCACTCATGGAAATAATTAAATACTGTTTGTTGTAATTTGAGAATTGAGATACCATATATAAATTGTAAATTAGTGTTCGAAAATATAATTCATAGTCATATTCGTTTTTTTTTTTGGTACATGTAGTCATATTCGTTTTTAAATGTTTCAAAATTGCAAACACATTCAAATATAGTAGGGGAGTGTCTGCAATATCAATAAATTCAAAAAAAATGTGATAACAAGTTACATTTCCAAACATTAAAATGGTGATTTACTCTAATAAATAAGGATTCCACAAAGTTCAACCGCATCTATCATATATATGCCCCACCATATGCTATTGTATTAAACTAGTACATTATATTGATGTTTGGTGGATCTGTTAACTAAGGTCTCTCTGATCCTATAACTTCCCTTTTGTGTCTCCATCAATTAATCAAACTATTCATGAGGATGGTTTCAAAAAATGGACCTAGTGTACATCATGATTGATAGGGCACATCTTCAATAATTAATCCTAGTACAATTTCATAATTCAGTAATAGTAGTCCTCTACTTTGGTCCTATTCTTCTCATGGTATACAGTATGTCCAGGTGAAAGCAATTCAACAAACACATGCAAACAGTTGAGCTATTAGTTTAACAGTTGAATTCAAAGAGATTCAAATAAACTTCTCTTTTCAGCTTTTATATGATTGATTTACAAAAAGAAAATCATTTTGGCATAATGAAAGGCTAGCAAGCCATCACACTTTACAAAAGCAGTAACAGAAAAGTGCTCTTTTTGTTGCCATTTGATACAAAGATATACATAAATAGAGAAATAATATCAAGAATTCAAGATCAGAACAATGGTGTCATGTTTCACTTTTGTCCTATTGTTTTATAGTATCTGATTAAATGGACCACCGAAAGGCTTAACTATAATAATAGAGATAAGATATAGTTTCTGTCATGAATTCACAGTGTGATAAATCATCATGGCCAATGGGAACTATACAGATTCAACTGTGTACAATTCAAAGTTCAAACCATGCACATTCCACTAAGTAAAATAGTCAAACCAAGTCATGATTTACAAATCAACACAGTTATAAAGTCAACAAAGTAAAAAAAAAATAATAATTACATTTTAACAAGCTAACACACAAAAGAAAAACCAAGCAAAAGAAAACATATCTTCTTTTTCTTTTTTGTGGAAAAATATGGTAATTTAAATGTCTTCATACAATCCAAGAGCATTTCGATGAAATACTAGGGATCTCTTCCAACTTAGCAAGAGGTTATGAGATTAAAATCAACCTTGAGAATGCAACAGTGTTAAATTCTTTTGAGGGAGAACTTTATTACTCTTTGCAGTCCTATCCGGTTCGAGGGATTGACTTATGCAGTTAGACGCAGAAGATGTTCGATAAGGCAAAAACAATGTGTCACCTTAAATTGTTACTACTTCCAATTCTATTAAAACGACTCAAAGCAGGTGAGACTTTGTTCGTCCTTGAATATTCAGAATCTTGGTCTGAATTATTAGATCCTATATCCCAAAGACCCTGAAATGGCCTTCTAGTAGAACCGCATCTCTCAAATTCCAATCTTTGTTTTGGTGCACTTTGTGATCTAACCTTAGCTCTAGAAGATTCAGTGTTAGCCATGTAATTGGGGTAACCAGAATATCCACCTAAGAAACTCCATGAACACTCACTCCTTGTAGGTGTAAAAGGAGTAGTAGTACCTCTCTTTGCACCATTTCCTGTTTTTGAAGAAGCAGAAAATGTTTGTGGACTATTATCCGCCGTGCGCGATACACTTTGATTTTGAGGTTTTATTGAATGTTTTGATGGAGAATCATGTGGCTTCCAAGTATCTACTTCGAGAATCTTGTCGATTTTTTGATTATTGGTGTGTCGATTCTTCGATGAAGTGTCTTTGATTTGGTTACATGAGTTATCTTGCATCCAATGGTCTAACCAATTGGGGCCAAAACGTGGTTTCTCTGACTCATTCTTCCTGATAGTTGCATTGGAACTACACCTCTGCAAGTTTAGAAACAAGATCAATTGAAGGAAGGAGAATTAAGAGAGCTATGAACCTAAAACAAATCAGAACATATGCAACTTTTTGTCTCTTGGTTTTGAAGTCTACACGATGATTGTCTCAAATCGATTCATACATGAACTAAATGTACTATTCCAACTAAAGATATGATATCTTAATAATTATTTATAGATTATTTTTGTTGTATTTTTTGTTGCAAAAATATTTATTTGTTCATAATAATGATTTAAAAAAAATCTATTGAATTCAAAACAGAATTATCTAATCAACTTTATGGATCAAACAAATATGGGTCATGCTAACTAGTGCACCCCATGCACTAGTTAAGTATACAAAATAAGTAAGTTTTGTATTGAAAACGACACTTTTAATATTTTATAAGTGTTGATCACACGTTCCAATATATTTTTTGCTATATTAAATATTTTTAACTAGTGCATGGGGTGCACTATTTAACATTTTCCAACAAATATTATGTTTGACTGTCAAACTATATATAGGTCAATTATATAGTACAAAAGTGATACATATCTTGTATCATGCACAAGTTGGTTTCTATCATTGGATCCACAAATCACACAATTGAAAAAAAAAACAGAGATATGATACGATACGATTTATTGATTCAATCGTGAAAAACACACTTCTACATGGTACTATGGTAAGACAATTTTACTTGTTCACATTAGAAAAAGCTTAAACTAAAATATCATTCTTAATCTGAAACTAGGTTTTATTCATTTATCTTAGATCAAATAATCTTTTGATTATATTGGGAAGAATAGTAATGTACCTTGAGGATGGAAGATCCACCGAATTTTGCACTATAGACAGGATGTGGATGCTCATGTTCTTCGGGGACCTACAATCAAGCATAAATTTAAAATACAAAAGGAGACATTAATGATCATCAATCACTATTTTTTTTTTTTGAGTAATACTAATCATTAAATTTCAATGCTAACCAAAGTCCAACCAAAAACAGCATACTTAGTCACAATCTTAATTACTACTAGTTTGGTAGGTACTTACAGGATAATGATAAAGTGAAGACTTGAAACAATGCAAGTTATCTGATGATGATGATAAGTGGGAACGAGTTGCACGTGCTTGTGTCTGAAGTTTCACCAAAGTTTGCATACGCCTAAGCATATCTGCACTTTGCTTTCTCACAATGTGGCCCCTAACTAATGCTTGCAACTTCACCAATGCTTTAAGTGCTCTCAACGCCCTCCTAGCCTTCCAAAATTAATCAAAAACAAATGTTGTTATTATCTATAAAACACGGACACAAACATCAAACATCACACTGACACGTTAACACTGATAATACTATGAAAAAATGGCATAATTTAATATAATTATAAGTATCAGTGTTGTGTTGGTGTCGTACTATTCATAATATGAGGAGTGTATGTGTTTCATATGTTATCGTTCACAAATAAATGTCACATTGTAATGTTATTAGTGTGCATACTAATTAATTTGTTAATCTATAAGCTCTTATCAATCTTTCGTTTTCTTTTTTCTCTTCATCTTTTCCCTCTTTGATTAGGTAACATTAACGATACTAACAAATAAGAAATTGACAAATAAAACAATTTAGAGAAAGGGTAACATTGGAATAAAATATATAACTTATAGACTCTGTTTAGTAAGACCAATTTTTAAGTTTATAGCGGATAATTACTTCTAAAGTTAAAAATTCACATGACAAAATTAGACTTGTTTGACAACAATTTTTTTTCTTAGCTTGTAGTATTTTTTTACTAGCTCATTAGTTTTTTATTCAAGCTGAATATGGTCTAATACTCCATATTGAGCCAAAACAAAATGAAAGTGAAAAAACAAAACCCAAAGAGTAACAACCAAATTAAACTAATCAATTTCTTAAGGACAGAACAAATTAAATTATCATGGGGCATTACTTAAGAAAACTTCATAAAGAAGAAATAAAGCAAGGAAATAGAATGTTTGCTACTAGTTGAAGTTAATTAAGACCCTTCTCTACATAATAAAATGAAACTTCATTTGAAAAATGACAAGCAAGCAAAGCGTGTTAAATTTCTCAACATTGCTTACCTTGCATAACAAGCTGAAAAGCAAAAAGGTAATTAGGATAAGTTAAGCTAATTAGTTAACTGATTGTAACTTCTCTCCCTCTCTCAAATATAATAGTTTGTTAATTAGTGTCTTTAACCAAATATACTTCTTTCATGTTGATGTTATATCATTATAATAAAACAGTTTAAGTAAAAGTAATTTGCTAAACCATTTTTCCCACAAAGGAATGTTTTTTACCTTACGAATTGGCAAAGCAAAGAAAAAGACTTGATCACAAAGAATACTCCATACGCAGCCAAAAACAAAATAAGTGGTTACCAACTTGTTCATCGCTCTATTGTGACATTACAATCAGTAAATAGCAACCCTACCTACTAGTGTACTTGGGGCTATTACCACAAACGTGGTTGATGATGGGTTGGCAAAGGGCCACAAAGGGCCATTGTAGTTTGCCTCATGTAAAGGTAACCATCATAACTCTTTCTCTAGAGGTGGATCTCCCTCACAAAACTACCACATTTCCTTGTATGAAAAAAAATACTACATCATTTTTATATTTTATATATGACCTATCTTAATTTGGATATTTGACCTCTAATAGGTGCATCTAACTATAATTTAAATTTTTTGAATTTGTTATGAAACTAATCATCGAGTCAGCAATGCGACATTTTTTTTATACAGAGCGTAAATGACTTATAAAGTAACGATTATAAATTCACCTCTCATCTAACCGAATAAGTTTAGCTCTCTTGGTCAAACAATATTTTTTTTTACCATCAATTTAATCTGATTCGGGAGTTAATTCTGACATCAAGTAATTTTAGTCATCTCCTAAACGAAGTTGCGGATGATCAAACCGCAATAATAATTTCTTTGATGATAATGTCTTGGGTGGAAAGTTATATATGAAGTCTAATCTAATAAGAAAATTTGCAATAACTTGAGAGAGGGAAATTAAAAGAAAAATTCAAGGTGTTTGACGAAGAAATGACACATAAAGCAAACTGTTAGCACTCAGCATAACTGCATAAGTACACAATTTCAGACGTACGACAGAAAAACATACACTTTCCAATCCACACAGACAACAACGTTACTATAAATAAGAACTGATTATTGGCGTGAGTTGACATGAGAGACTTCAGGGATTTGTTTTTTCTTATTTAACATGATTACAAACTATAAGGAATTACTTTATGGGATTGAATATTCTGTGGGATTGTATTTTTATTATCTTGCTGTCATAGTTTCCTAGAATAGCTTTTTGAGAGCTATATGTATAGAAGTTGTGTACAGAAATAAATATACAGAAATATATGAAGTGTTTCAAATGCCTTTCTCCATGTTTTAACATGGTATCAGAGCGAAGGTTTTTTCTAATTTTATCTCTCTAGAAAAGAAAACCTAGCTTTATACATAACATGGGGATTGAAACTCCACCACCCACTGATGGGTCTTCTACCAGCAGCCTACTTGATGACCTAACCTCTAAATTGACCCAAATACTAACCCAGACACAATCTCAAACACATACCCAAATACAAACCAATGACTCTTCCGCTGCACAAATCGGCATCAAGTTGGATGATACCAACTACCCTTTGTGGTCCCAAGTTGTCGAGATGTTTATCTCTGGCAAAGACAAATTGGGTTATATCAATGGAGACCTTCCACAACCAGAATTGACAGATCCTTCCTATCGGAAATGGAGGACAGAAAATTCCATTGTCAAAGGATGGCTAATCAACTCAATGGAACCTGGATTGATTGGCAATTTCATCCGATTTCCTACAGCAAAGGCAGTATGGGATACAATTGCTACCACATACTTTGACGGCACGGACACCTCCCAGGTGTATGATCTGAAACGGAAAGTCGCAAGACTTAGACAATCACAAGGATCGATTGAGACGTACTACAACAACCTCCAAGGGCTATGGAGAGAAATTGATTTTCGTAGACCAAACCCTATGACATGTGAAGCCGATATACGAAAGTTCAATCAGATTACTCAAGAGGATCGTGTTTACACCTTCCTTGATGGCCTAGATGATCGGCTGGACAAGGTTCGAAGCGATGTGCTGCAGATGAATCCGTTTCCAACGGTCGAACAAGCATATGCATTTGTTAGAAGAGAGGATATGCGACAAACAGTGATGATGGCAGAACCGGTGGACATCTCTGCAGGAACCGTGCTTGCTTCAAGGGGAGGTCCTCGACATGATGGGAAACGTGATGGACAAAGCCGCTCTGAGCAGCCACCATCTCTCAAATTAATGCCGAATGGATCTGATCAAAGTTTAGGTGATCTTTTTGCAAGACACACAAGGACATCCTCTAATGTGAAATCTGGCCAAGGTGGTAGCAAGTCAAATAAGCCAAAGTCTCAATATGAGGGTGTGGGTTGTACGCATTGTGGGAATGCTAAACACACACATGATAATTGCTTTAAATTACATGGATATCCCGACTGGTGGGATGAATACAAGGCCCAAAAACCACGTGAAGTTGCGAAGAAAACGGGGTCAGGACATGCTGCTTTTACACATGCAGATCCACAACTATCATTGTTGCCTCAATCACAGTCTTTTGGACCACCTAGTGACTCAGGTAACCTTGGTTTCTCATTACTCAGTTCTACTAAGCGTGATTATGATGGGTGGATAATAGATTCGGGGGCAACCGACCACATGACATATGATTCGAGTGACTTTATCAATTCTACACCTCCTAGGAGAACTAGTATTGCAAATGCCAATGGTGTTACATATCCAGTTACAGGAGCTGGAACTGTTTCCCTTTCACCTTCTCTTTCATTGTCACATACTTTACTTGTTCCATCTTTATCAAACAAATTGATGTCTGTTGGCCAGGCTACTGAAGAATTAGATTGTTGTGCACTAATATATCCTCATTTTTGTTTTCTTCAGGATATTCTCACCAAGGAGATCATTGGTCGTGGTACTAAAAAAGGGGGGTTATATTATATGGATGATTTCAGTACGGGAAGAGCCAACAATATGCAAAATTCTCTACATGTCAAGCATAAGGAGATTTTATTGTGGCATCGTCGATTGGGGCATCCGTCATTCAATTATTTGAAGCATTTGTTACCTAATTTATTTTCTGGTTTACATGTATCTGAGTTAAAATGTGACATTTGTATTCTTGCCAAGAGTCACCGTGTACCTTTTTTTTCTAGTTCAAATAAAAGTGATACTCCATTTACATTAATCCATTCTGATGTTTGGGGCCCGTCTCCTATCTCTACTCTTTCTGGAATTAGATGGTTTGTAACTTTTATAGATGATTGTACACGCATGACTTGGCTTTATGTTATGAGACACAAAAATGATGTATTCAGTATCTTTCGGACATTTCATACATTAATCCAGACTCAATTTTCTGCTAAAATTAGAGTTCTCCGTTCTGATAATGGAGGAGAATACGTCAATCAAGAATTTCATGATTACTTTAAAACTCATGGAATTGTTCATGAAACTACATGTCCACAAACACCGCAACAAAATGGTGTTGCAGAGAGAAAGAACCGACATATTTTAGAGACTGCTCGAGCTCTTCTTATTGGCTCCCATGTGCCACGTCATTTTTGGTCTGACGCAGTTGTTACGGCAGTATATTTATTAAATCGGATGCCCTCTCAAGTGTTAGATTTTAAGACTCCAATTGAAGTGCTCTCCAAACATTGCTCCTTGCCATCTATTCTAATGTTGCCTCCTCGTATATTTGGATGTGTAGCTTTCGTCCATCTTCACAAAAATCAGCGTACAAAACTTGATCCGTGTGCACTTCGTTGTATATTTTTGGGGTACGGTTCAAACCAAAAAGGTTACCGCTGTTACAATCCCAAAACAAAACGGACATATATTACTATGGATGTCACCTTCTTAGAGTCTGAAACATATTTCTCCACATCAATATGCAATTCTCCTCTTGAGAGGGAGATACAAAGTCAAGATCAGAATTGGCATAGTTTACTTACTTTGGATTCTGTTTTTGATAGTCAGCAGAACAACGCTACTCCAATTGGAACTAATGGAAATCAACAGAGTCAAGTGGAAGTTCATGATGCTTCAGTTGTTAGTAATGATAATGTAATTGAAGGTATTGAAATAGAAGACCCCCCTTCTCCAGTACCAAACGATCAATCTCTTGAGAATATTCTTGAGGTAAGTTCTTCTGATTCTCCTGTAAATATGATCAATACTCCTGTTGGTTACAAATTACCTTTTAGGAAAAATCGAGGACAACCGCCAGATCGGTACTCTCCAGATTATGAGGCAAAAGGATCAAAATATCCAATTGCAAACCATGTTTCTTCTCAAAGATTATCAGACCCACTCAAAGCATTTGTGTATCAGTTGTCCTCCGATCATATCCCTACTAATATTCATGAAGCTTTAAAGGACCCTAAATGGGTTCAGGCGATAAAAGAGGAGATGGAAGCACTTCAAAATAACAAGACATGGAAGCTTGTCCCCATGCCAAGAAATAAGAAAATAGTGGGATGTAAATGGGTTTTTTCGATCAAACATAAAGCAGACGGATCTATTGAAAGATACAAGGCGAGACTTGTGGCGAAGGGGTACACACAAACTTATGGCATTGACTATCAAGAGACTTTCTCTCCGGTGGCCAAACTAAATACTGTTAGGGTACTACTTTCTCTAGCTGCTAACTTAGATTGGCCATTGCACCAATTTGATGTGAAAAATGCCTTCCTCCATGGCAATCTTGAAGAGGAAGTATATTTGGATATTCCGCCTGGATACATTGCGCCCTCACAAGATAATGTCGTGTGTAAATTACAAAAGGCCTTGTATGGTTTGAAACAATCACCTCGTGCATGGTTTGGACGATTCAATATAGCAATGAAGAAATTTGGCTTCAAGCAGAGCAACTCAGACCATACTTTATTTTTGAAACATCGGAATAAAAAGGTAACAGCCTTGATAATTTATGTTGATGATATGATAATTACGGGGGACGATACGGAAGAAATATCAAGACTTGAGACAGATTTGTCAACTGAATTCGAGATGAAAAATCTTGGAGGACTGAAGTATTTTCTTGGCATTGAGGTGGCTAGATCAGAGCAAGGCATATTTCTATCCCAAAGGAAGTATGTACTGGATTTACTTTCAGAAATTGGCATGCTTGATTGTAAGCCAGCTGACACCCCTATGGTTCAAAACCATCATTTAGGAGAATACCCGAACCAGAAACCAACTAATAAGGAAAGATATCAAAGGTTAGTTGGTAAATTGATTTATTTATCACACACACGACCAGATATTGCGTATGCAGTGAGTGTTGTAAGTCAATTTATGCATTGTCCAAGTGAAGATCACATGGATGCAGTAATGCGAATCATCCGGTATTTGAAGACAGCCCCCGGAAAGGGACTTATGTTCTCTAAAAATAATCATTTGAATATCGATGGTTATACGGATGCAGATTGGGCAGGGAGTGCAAGTGATAGGAGATCTACATCGGGTTATTTTACCTTTGTTGGAGGGAATCTAGTGACATGGAGAAGTAAGAAACAAAAAGTAGTGGCTTTATCCAGTGCAGAAGCTGAATTTAGAGGAATGACCAAAGGGCTTTGTGAGCTTCTTTGGTTAAAGAAGTTACTTACAGAGATTGGTTTTCCACCTATTTCTACCATGAACTTATTCTGTGATAATAAGGCAGCCATTGCTATTGCTCAGAATCCAGTTCAACACGACCGCACAAAACATGTTGAAGTGGATCGACATTTCATCAAACAAAAACTTGAGGCAAAGGTAGTTCAATTCCCATTTGTCAAATCCGGAGACCAATTGGCAGATATACTTACAAAGGCTGTAGCTGGCAGGGATTTTCACAACTCACTCAACAAGTTGGGCATTGAAGATATATTTGCACCAACTTGAGAGGGAGTATTGGCGTGAGTTGACATGAGAGACTTCAGGGATTTGTTTTTTCTTATTTAACATGATTACAAACTATAAGGAATTACTTTATGGGATTGAATATTCTGTGGGATTGTATTTTTATTATCTTGCTGTCATAGTTTCCTAGAATAGCTTTTTGAGAGCTATATGTATAGAAGTTGTGTACAGAAATAAATATACAGAAATATATGAAGTGTTTCAAATGCCTTTCTCCATGTTTTAACACTGATGTCATTGCCAGTGCTAGATATGATTATAAATATATCAAGCTGATAGTAATTTAGAATTAAATATATTTGTGCTTTTTATACTAATAGTGTACTACATAGCATAGCATAAGTAAATAAAAAAATACAATAGGATATAATTAAGGGGAAAAAAAAGAGCAAGTATTCTACTATGATTTAACTCAACCAATAATGTAGATACTGTTAGACTTGACACATTCATTTAAATTCAAAATTGTCAAATTGATTCTATACATGTAGCTCAAATGGTAGTTACGAAAGACATTATCAAAGCGGCTTGAATTCGAACCCGAGTTTCTATATTTCTTCATATTTAAATGTGTGACTCTAGCTGCTAGATTAGTTGACAAAAAAAATTTGTCAAATTGTGTCTATGCAATTTTCTTTTTGGTCAGATAATTAACTTCGATTTCAGCATATTACATTCAATATTTCTACTAACGGAACTAAACTCATGAAGATTGTATGTATGCATTTTATGTGATGTGATAATTACTATTTTATGTGATGTGATAATTTAACTCAAAAAAGAAAAAGAAAGCTAAGTAAAAAAATAAAAAAGATGGAAGTTAGATTTCATGAGATGTACTTGTGGACATGGAAGGGACCAACTCCGATGTCCACGGAACAGTTTGCTTTCACTGCCCACTAGCTACACTACACTATAACTAATCAAATTTTTATTTTTATTTTTTGGAATTCTAATCAAATTATTTTTATTTTTATTCTAGTATTATTAAAAATATTGTTGAAAAGTATTTGACCTTGTATTAAAAAATCATTATCATTTGACCTTTTGTATGCTAAAATATAGTTGTAAATTAAGATACGAATAAAATCGTTAATTGGTTTAGTAGTGATTATTGCTAAATTTGGTCGGAATCTACTATTCGATCTCGAATAAGATTAAACTTGTGGTAAAAAAAAAAATTGTAAATCAAGGAAAGAAAACTAAAATGTGGAAAGATTTTAATACAATTATTACTCACCAAATAACCACGAAAACCTGACTGTATTATAACGACGGCGTTCTCCTCCGGCAACCGTGGCTGCTCAACACGCGCTTTCTGTCTACTCACGGCACTACTTCCACCGACACCGTTGCTAGTCAGTCTGACCACCTCTGCAGCGGCATGTGCAGCAGCGAGAGCAGCCTCAGCAACTGCTGCGGTAGCAGCAGCGACAGCAATTGCATGTTTGTTCCGTTCTAAGGAAGTGGAAGTGTCAAATTGAGTGAAGACGGTTGGTTGCGGCGGCGGTGGCGGAAGCGACTTTCTCCTGTTACCTTGTTTAACAAAGCTCCATTTTTTCTTGTTACTGTCTTTATCAGATTTGGAACATGACCCATCAGAAGGAGGACCCGGTTTTTTGGCGCCAAAGAGTCGCCGGAGAAATCCCATGTTTCAACTCATTGGTGTTTTTTTTTTTTTTTGAGGTTTGAAGTAAAGTTTAAGGATTTGGTGAGGAACAGAGAAGTGAAATTAGTTAAGGATTTGAAGTGAGAATGAAAAAGTAGGTGAAGAAGAAGAAGTGGGAACACTTGGATTGTTCATCATGGAACTTTGTTTTTTATAGTCACAATTTGTGTTCCTTCCAACACTTTGATATATAGACATTTCAATTAACTAAATAGTAAATACTATTACTACTATTTAATTTTGTCCTATTATCAATATTTTAACTATTTGGTTCAAATGAAGATGTAGAATTTCAAATAGTTAATTTTGTTTCTATGTTTGAATTTGATGTCACTATGTGAGTGGTGAAAGAAAGTCTCATATTGGTTAGAAATATGGAGACTTAGGTATTTATAAGTGAGATACCTATAAATATGTCATAGATAATTTTTATAAAAGTAGTACAAATTTCAACTTTCAAATTAGCTTTTGTGATTGAGCATAAGCCTCCCAAATTCTAATATTATTGTATACTAATGTTTTAATCATTCAGCAGTCAAAAAAGAAGAAACACTAATAATCATTTTATTTAATTTGTTTGTAATTTTTTTTTTTGAAACGAATTTGTTTGTAATTTTAAAATGTATAACATTTTCATTTTTAATTTGTTCATCTAACGGTAGCTAATTAAGAAAGACGTGTGGGTCTGGTGTAGAAGAAGACAAATTCTCTCATTTTCTCCATCTGAAGCATGAATGCGATTTGGTTTGTAACTATCATATCATTATTAAAGCATGTCATAACACCATAACACTTGGTTCTCTGTAAATGGCCAATCACTCGATTCTACAAAGAAAGCCTTAAATGGCTAAATATAAAAAGCTTAATTGTATGATTAGTTTTACTCCTTCAATTCTAAATATAAATAAAAAATAAAAAAAATTAGATTCATTAAGAATTGGAAAAAGCTAACTAGTACACCCCATGCACTAGTTAAGGAACCTCAATATAGTATTATTGTATTGAAATTTGTGTAATCAATGTTTGCAAAAGTAAAAAAATGATGTTTTCAATGTAAAACTTACTTTTTTTGTATTCTTAACTAGTGCATGGGGTGCACTAGTTAGCATAACCCGAAAGAATTTAATGTATTTAGTCTACTTGATCAAATACATTAGATTTAGGACCGGAGAAAGTAGTTTTAAAAGAGTCAAAATTAATTTTAAAAGTGTAAAATTGATTTTGCTTCTATAATTAATTCTAGGCTTAAACATATATTTGGTCCCTGTATGTACACCAATTTTTCGTTTTAGTCCCTGTATCGAAAATTTTGACAAAATAGTCCCTGTATCGCGCTTTTTTTTTTTACGTTGGTCCCTGCCGTCAAATTTCATCCAAGTGGCAAACGTTTTGCCACCTAGACCCTGCCACGTGGCCAAAAAATGTTGCTGACTGGATTAGAGGGACCAAAACCAAAAAATTGAACTGAATGCAGGGACCAAAACCAAAAAATTGAACTGAATGCTAGAGGGACTAAAACCAAAAAATTAAACTAATTGCAAAATGACACATTTAAACTCTAAATCCTTAAATTGAAATTTGTTTCTCTACTCTTCTCTTCTCATCAACCTTTCAACAGAGAGACTCATTGCTAAAAAAGATTATCCTGATGATTTCCGTTTCAACGATCCCGATCAACAACCGTCCAACCATGGTGGTTTTCTCGACGGGCTTTCTGATCACGTTGTCAACATTCGCAATGCCTCTCATAATTTCATCAAAAAACTCATCCGAATGGGGCGCAATGATCTACGCAAAATTGTTTTTGCCATGAAAGTTGGTTTATGAGAAGAGAAGAGTGGAGAAACAAATTTCAATTTAAAGATTTAGAGTTTAAATGGGTCATTTTGCAATTAGTTTAATTTTTTGGTTTTAGTCCCTCTAGCATTCAGTTCAATTTTTTGGTTTTGGTCCCTGCATTCAGTTCAATTTTTTGGTTTTGGTCCCTCTAGCATTCCACGTGGCAGGGTCCAGGTGGCAAAATGTTTGCCACTTGGATGAAATTGGACGGCAGGGACCAACGTCAAAAAAAAAAGTGCGATACAGGGACTATTTTGTCAAAATTTTCGATACAGGGACTAAAACAAAAAATTGGTGTACATACAGGTCCCTGTATGTTTAAGCCTTAATTCTAATTTGAAGTTACAATAGTTTAAGTTTCTACCATTGATTTTAGCCTTGAATTAAATGTCTTACCACGAAAACAAAAAAAAGAATGTCTTGACCATTTTTTATTTATTTATCACTGTCTTGATCACTTTTGTTTGAATATATCGAAACATAAAATATTTTACATTCAATTCAATTCACTTTTTTTTTTTTTTATATATATTCACATTCAGTTCACTTTTAATCAAACTAAACTTTTTTTTTTATTTCTAATCAAACTAAACTTTAAAGAAATTAACTCATACTTTTTTTTACTAAAAATGTATGTTACTTGTTTGTGTGATTTTAATAATTCTGGCATGTAAATTATGAGTTTTTATGTGAGAAAGGTAAAAAAGGTTCAACCTATAAATAAAAAGTTTGCAAACCAAATGATTTAGTTCAAATGACTAATGAATTCTCCCTAGAACGAATTGTTTGAAAGAATTTGAGTTAGATTTTTGGCGAGAAAAAAAATCTTCGCCCAAGTTTACTTACCTCACGTTCAAATTCTGAATTATCACCTTTTCAAACAAGAAAAATAAAAAACAGTAAAAAAAAAAACATCAAAAGAAGCTGTCATTCATTGTACTATTTCTTGTTTGATTTCATTTCATTGTAGAAGTTGTGTACCTATCTATCTTTTAATATGAACTGATCAATGTCTAGTTATTTACAAAATAGAAGGATGAGTGCATGTTTGCTTTCATGGTGGCTCACCCTGATTACTGTAATAAATCCACCGTGATTTCAAACATGCACCACCTATTCAATGCGTATACTATATGACCACTTGACTAGACTAGATCAATCCCACTGTACAAATACAAAAAAAGTAATGGCATTGCCAATACAAGATTTGTTTCAACCATGGTCCTCTAATGCATTATGCAGGGTCGGAAGCAAGATACAGGATTCTGAATGAGGATTTTGGATATCAAGATCCATCCCCTACAACAAATATACACAAAGCATATGCAATTAGTTTTCCTCCATAAATATCTGATATCGTACCACAAATCTTGGAAGGGGGTGTTGTTACTTCAAATTACAACCATTAAGTAAATCTTTTACCTGTTGCATCTGATTATTGCTTGGCATGGATTCACGATATGTGTTTTGGATTATAGGCTCCTGAGTAAAATATTCATGATATGTTATACAAGGTAGCATGTTCCATATTAAAAAATAAACTAATGATTGGAAGGATTAACACCTGCGATAGTTGAGGATGGCAAGGAGACCTCTGTTGGTTAGAATACAAGTTTGGCGGTTGGAACAGGTTAGTATTAGATTGATGATCCAACACAAGATCGGGCTGTTCATACATACAGTGAACCACTTGATTGTCTTCAAAGCCGAATAGGCCCTGTAACACAAATGAGAGAATCAACAAATGTCCTTCTCTTTATATTTTATTTCAAAAAATATATACAGCATATTCTCTGAAAATTAATAATAAACTTCCTGATCTATATGGTCTATATCAAATATGCATATAAGATCACAAAAATAAAAGCTACCGCATCAAATAAATGAGAAAAGCTTACATGCATAAGGGGATTTGGTGTCACGGATTGAGAAACATATGGAGATGAGGGGATAGAAATGCAAACACCAGTATTTGGAGAAGGTTCTACATTTAAAATCTTATCTGAATTAGTAGGATTGTAATTTCCCATTGTTTGGCACCTGTCTGGTGTAGTGCTCCTGTCAATTTCTCTGCTTACTCTGATAATTTCATCCTGATCCTCAGTTGCATGTCCATTAGGAAAGATTTCTGCAGGCCCACTTTCTGAAGCATCTACGTGAACACCATTTGAGGTGATTACTTGAGCTTCCTCACCTTTCAATATCAAGATTTTTTGCACTCCTTCCATCACTTCATCAAGCTGCCTCACGGCAAATTGATAAGCTTCCACAGATTCAGAAGCTCTTGCTGATAACTTGACAAGTCTGTGGCACAAATTTTTGTAACAGCTTGCTACAATCATCTTAGGGTTATCTTGCATTTTACATTGTTTAATCTCCCTGATATTTCCCAACCTTGCATCTTTTGTCCATCTCTTCAAGATATATCGAGATGGAACTACTTTTATGTTTCTATTATCAAGAACTTTTAGTGCATGACTACACAGAAAACCAACATGCTCAAACTTCATACAACTGCAGATAACTGTATCATCTGAAGAATTAAAGGTAACATTGTATTGTCTAGCTTCCCCAAATGTATTCACTTTATACTCAAACAAACATCCATCTCCATTGTGTTGGTTGACAAGAACATTCAAAGACTTCTCATATCTTTGCTGAAATACTTCAAATGCTCTTGGAGTATAACAAACACTAGCATATTTCAACATAACCACATTACCCATTAACCTTGGAAAGCATTCCTTCATTACATCATTAGCTTCTATTTCTTTATAGCGTTGCTCATCTACAACCCTTTCAAATTGGTTAAGAAATTGAACTACATCAAGGTCAGGATTTAGGTAACTTCTAAGCTTGTGAGACAATAACTCACCTAAATGAAAGCCTTTGACATCTACAAAAAATGTATTCTGACCATAGAAAACAGCCCATTTCTCCCTTTCTCTATACATCCATCTCAACCATTCATTTTGCTGGAGATTATGTTTCTCTAGCATAGCCTCCCAAGCATGAGAAAATTCTTCCTCGTCCTTGGGGTCATATATACAACTCCTTAGATCATTTGCAAAGGATTCAACATCTTTAACAAAATGGTTAAGGTGTTTCAGAGTGTTCTCATACATCTGCCATACACATGTATACCGGCTTGTTTCAGGTAAAACCGTATTGACTGCTTCAATGATTGCAGCATCTTGTTCTGTGATAATGGCCTTTGGCTTTTTCCCAGACATTGCACCGATGAATGTTCGAAATAACCAATTAAATGATTCAATGGTCTCATCATACAGAAAAGCAGAAGCAAATATTAATACTTGTTTGTGATGATTAACACCTAAAAACTGTACAAATGGCCGAAGAGCTCTGTTTGTTCTGCATGATGTATCCAAACAAACAACATCCCCAAAATGGTCATAGTCAACCACCATATTGTCATCAGCCCAAAATAGATTGGTTACCTTGTCATCAACATCAAGCTGTATGGCATAAAAAAATGCTGGATTTTCAAAATGTTGCCTTTGAAAATAACCCAGCAAACGCCCTGCTTCTCCTTTACACATATCTCTTTCCCTCACCGAATGAAGGTAGTTCTCATAATTCATGTACAGTTGATCGAGAGAATCACGTGCAACTAATTTTTCATTCATCATATTTAACGGTGACCTAGATTTGGGTTCCAAGTTATTGTACGAGTCAACCTCCACAGATTGAGCAACACTAATTTCATTTTGCAACTCTAATAATATGTTAGAATTGGCCGGGTTTATATCATCATGATTATGTTGAGCTTCAAAATGGGTGACATGGTATTTTCCATCTAGCTGACGAGTGATGATCATGTGTGCCAAACAGCCAGTTCTCGTCTCCTTCCGATGTTTCTTCACATTATCATCTCTCTTGTCTTTCCTACGGTATCCCTCTTTGGAGCAGGTAAATTTTCTAGAAACCACCATACCATGTACCTTACTCCTATTTACCCAATCTTTTCTCACATTGAAACCCATCAATCTGGCATACTTGATATAGAATCTGTATGCATGTTCATCAGACTCAAATACCGTACCAATTCCCAATATCGTGTCACTACATACTACATTTTCCGGTGCAATACCAGATTGAGAGCCATTAGCATGAACAACATTTGGGCTGTAACAGCTTTGCTCCACATTCAAGTCCAAGTTATTCGATATTTCAGGTCCAACATCAACATTCTCTTCATGCACATTACCTAACTCGTTATGATCACCATCCATGAAAAACCTTCACTGAATTAAAAGAAATAACTAAATTAATATAATTTACTAGCTCATAAAAAAAATAACAAAATGATCATAAAATATTCCCAACAAAGGCGATAACTTAGCACACATTTTAATTTGCACAAAATGATCCTTCAATTACAAATAGCTACATTTTGCAATTTTCGTATTCAATTTGAGTAGTAGACAATAATATACTAAAATGATCAGAAAAAATCCCAAAAAAAAAACTCTAATTTGCACTGAATTTGATTCAAACAAACAAACCCTTACCAATTTTAACTGAGGAAAATGGGAATTGTGATTGGAAATTGTGATCAGAGGCTAAGAGCGTCATTGAAGAGAAGGAACAGAATATTGTGTAGCGGACGCACGACACTATCCATGGTCTCGGGTTCGCGTGTTATAGCTGAAACGGAACAATCGATGAACAGAAACTTCGTGTTGTATCGTTGTTTGAATTTGAATTGAGGTTTCGATAGAGCATTATTATTTGAAACTCGTTCTACTACAGAAAGTAATTCTGTAAACCCTAACTCGATGGGGAAGACAATGCTTCTTCTCAGGTCTTAAAACGCATAGTTTTGATGTTATTTTTTATTTTTGACTAAAGTTTCCATGCTACTATTTGTTTTACATTTTTTTTAATTATTATTATTTTTGTCTCTGATTATTTCATTAAACATATAAAAATAATTTTAGTCGCTAAGGTTAAAATCTGTAATTTTTGTGCAAATGTTCTTTTGATTTATTTATGGATTTTGATTTAGAGACTAAAATTAAAATGATTTTAACATTGCAGAATTAATTTAAAAAAAAAAATAAGGACTAAAATAAAAAACATGCTAATTTACAATATTCAAAACATCATTTTTTATATGTTTAATTACATACGAATGAATAGAAGATAAACAAACTCTTTACCAAAAAAAAAGTAAACGAGCAACAAGTTACACCGCTATCTTTATAAACCGTAAAATTCATTATGTTAAATATTATATTTATAAACTTAGGAGAAATAATATTTCTATGCACGATCTTTTGAATTCTATTGAGAAGATCCACAATCTCTGATGTTAGAAAATCAAACGTTTCAAATACAATTAGTTAAATTTGTTAGGTAAAACGTCCATAACGGGGTTCGAACTTCGGCTTATAGATTTTCAATGACTTCGTCATTTCATCTATACACCAAAAAAATCAAAAATAGTCCTAGTTCAATTGGTTGAAATTGCTAGATCACACATCAACGACTGAAATTGACGAACATCTAAGAGACCAAGACCAGAGTTTGGACCCTAGCCCCCACCATTTTGTGTGTGAATTTTCAATTATTTATCATTTCATTTATCTATAAAAAATCACGAATAGTATTAAAAATGTTCAAAATAAAAAATACATAAATAAATAAATAATTGTTACCAAAATAGATAAGTAAATTCAATACTAATATTCTTCTTTAGTAGCAAAAGACAACGACGTCATCACCTATCATCACTATCTTATCTTAACCCTCAATTAGAAGAGGTTATTAGTCTTCTTAATTTCTTTTATTGGTTTGGTTTCATTCATCATTACTTTCGATAGACCAATTGATGTGTTGATATAGTAGCTAAACGTGAATTCCTTTGAGTCAATTTTAATTTATGATCACCCGTAATATTCTAATGCTCTTCTTTAATTAGATATAGACCCAATTATATGAAGGATTGAAGGTAATTAGAAAACCAAGTAATTTTAGTTTTTATTGTTCTTTAGTCATCTGATTTAATTAGTTGGTTTATGGAAATGGACACCAAAATGGTTCACTACAACACGACAGCACGATGGAAAGAAGACTTTCAATGAACATGGAATTGCAGGGAAGAGAGAATTTGATAAAACATGTTACATCATGTCATCACTAGTGCACGACTCAATTTATCGTGCAAACAAGCATTTTTCTAATAAAATAGAGAGAGAGTAGTTCCCCCGAAACACATATAGCATGCAACAAATGCAAAATGTCATATATATTATCGTTAAACTTAGGATCGAAATTACAACTTTCTTTATTTCATAGCACTGATATATATCACATCTATTATTTTGTGATAACAATATCACAAAACTTTCGAAATAGAGTAACCAAACAAGATGTGTATGTGTTTCTTCTTTCAACCTTTTATTCTTCATGGATCGCATCACCAACACCATGCTCTAATTCAGAACTGTAAATAGATATACATCAATCATATTTAATTAGATAAAAATAACAAGCTAGGAGTATAACAAAATGAATATGTATAATGTGTGTGATTATTAATTAATTACCGCAACCAAAAGATGGGAGTTGGCATTGAGAAGCGATTCTGAGAGTGTTGCAAATGCAGTCATGGTTAGTTGCTTGAAGTGCAGAGCAGCATTCATCACTTGGTTCAGTGTTGGTTGCACCAGGTACAACAAATGGTGCACAAACATTCAGATTTGTTAGCTGAGTTGGACATGTATCTTGTGCCTTACTCATCATTTGGCTCCCCAATGACACAATCAATAGTAGCACAATTGCAATTTCACACCTCATTGAAACAATACCTGCCATCACACTTTTCTAGTTATTACTTAAATTTGTTTACTCAAATTAATAACTCTGATTCTTTTCTTATGATATATGATAAGTAATATTGTCTCAAATTTATAGTTAATTTTGGGATTGAAGGCTTGGTCATTTTTCATGAGTTACCTAACAAGTGTTTTTTTAGCACACAACATCTGTGTTGAAGTTGAGAAGCTACTGCCACTTTATTGATACATATGTTAGAATAACATAACAACTTGGTACAAAAGATCAACGAAACGATAAATGCAAATAATGAACATATGATGTTTGTTAACAAAGTACCGTCTATTGTGTCTATATCTTCGATTACAAAGCAACTATAGTTTCGTTATATTATTTGTAAAAGATTAAACTTTACAGTTTTACAACTTGTATTTAAATACTATAATTTAGATTTCAACACTATCGTTGAATTGTGTTCTCTTGCCAATATCAATGAGCTATATACCCGACAAAATATTTTGTACTTTTTATGTCTTGTGTTTTGCCGAGTGCAAATGAACCAATTGTCCTTCCTGTTCTAGTGTAAAATCCATCTTCAATTTGAGTTAGAATTTTCCTTTCCCTCAAATGAAAACATTGTATGACTCAGTTAAAAATTCTGTTTGTGTTGGTGTGTGTTTTAAAGAGAATTTTTTTCTAATGTGTCAATTTGTGTTGGCATAACAGAATTCAATGTTAAATTTATATATGACAAGCAGTTAACTATCAAACATCGTATAAAACTTATAAGCTCAACTGGTTTTTATTCTCCAGTAATAACACCAAGATGCATTATGCACAGTTAAAGCAAAATTCCATTCCATAAACTAGTTCTATGGTGCACACTATATATATACAAGTTTTTTCCACACCATTTGATCAACCATAAGCTCAATTGATGGAAAAATAACTTGTGCATGATACATCACTATCTCATTTGTACAACATAGAATTAGCCCCAGAATATATCTGAATTGTTTGAAAGAATAAAATTTGAAAGAAAAAAATCAGAAAACTAAAGCATCTAAAGTTTTTAATTAGTCTTGTGTGAAGCAGCAGGTGCAGTCCAATACTTCTTCACAGCAAACAGAAGTTTCTCCCTTTCAAGTGGTCCATCTTCATGATCTACAATAACACTATCCCATTCCAATCCATTGCCAATGTTCTTTACTTTCAACAATACATCAACATCATCTCTTATTATTACTGCTCCTTCAGGTCTCAGAATCCTATCCATTTCTAGCATGATGTCTTCCAATTCACATCTAAACACACAAAAAACATGTTGGTAACATTTTACAGAATCCAAATCTCACAAAACTATGTCCTATATTGTAAAGCAACATATTATTTACCTGCCACTGTAAAGGCTGAACAGTGAATCAGCATGAATTAAATCATAGGTTCTTGGATAAGTAGACATTGCTTCACACCTAAAAAAAGTTAAACATTTCATTAGAGACAAAAACAAAGAGAGAACTTCATTAAGTAAGGCACAATGGAAAATTAGTTGTGCTAACCAATCATGATATATTCCAATCAATCCCCTTTCATATATTGCTCCAAGTGTATTAGCCTTAGCTTGAACAGGAACCACATTCATGACCCAAACAGGATCCTTAATTAAAACAGATGCAAATCCACCCAAGTTAGCATTCATATCCAAAATGTTACGGTATCTCGCCGTTCCTAGTTGATTATTCACTTTCTTATAATGAGACACCCTTTTATTCCATAGCTCATAATCTTTTGAAAAAGTTTCAGAAGTAACCCCTTCAATAGTACCCTTATGAATCCTTGGTGGAACAGTCTCAAGTCTCTGTGGCCAATTCTCCAATATCCCACCAGCAGTTTCTTCTTTGTTGGAAACATCAGGAACAGAACTCAAACATGTTTTCAACTCAGTATACCTGAAACAAATACAGAAATTAGTCTATGCAATTACATGCTACCGCTAGCACACATGTCATAAACAACTAATCTAAGTTACACAAAACAAAATGAATGAGCGAGCTACAAACCAGGCTTTGTCAGGATTATCTTGTGCACTGCAGAAAGGGCGTTTTGTGGCAAGCTTCCGCGCGGATTTGCAATCTAAATGGTTTTTAGGTTTCTGCCAAATAGCAAGATCATCTTTCTCAATAACCTTAATCCAACAAAGGCTTTCAGCTACTTTCTCAATCTTAGTCTGTTCTTCATTCAAATCCTCTTTTGTTCTCTGCCATCCACTCCAATGTTTCTTCCAATTAATAGGTGGTCCAGATAAAATCCAGTAACCACCAGGGCGTAAAACTCGATCGACTTCATTAAGAAAGATACCATCATATTCAGCCCATGGAATGAGACAACGAGAGCAATGTGAAATGTCAAAAGCTCTTGAAGGGAAAGGTAATCTCTTGGAAGCTAATACACCAATCAATGCAGGAACACCTCGTTCTAGAGCAAACTGAACTTGTGCTTCATGTGTATCTCTTGGTGCTATTGATAATGTAATAATGTCACGTGATGCAAGATATGCTCCCCAACTAGCAACCTACATTATACACATTCATCACCAAAGTTTCACAACATACACTAGTAACATTTTGATGAAAAAATAAAAATAAAAACATACAAAACAGTACTAATCATATATCATATATAATTTATAACCAAAGTTTCACAACACATATTATAACTAAATAAAATTTATAAAAATTGAACATTTTTTTACATAAAAAACCCCTTAAATATTACCACTTGATTAAAACAAAAGCCGTCTAAGTTCCAACATCCAATTTAGCTATATGACATTTTATTATTCTTAAACTATTTAAAAACGTTACTACCATTGACAATAACAAGATGAGTATGATATTGATACGCACATAAATTACATAAATCATACATTAAAAAATGCGATAAATACGTATCTTTTACATAAATAAAAAAGATTTTTTACATGAATATACGTGTAAGAATAATATCAAGATTACGTAAAAAAACAAAAAAAAAAAGAGCAAAAATTGAAAAAACAAGAAAAAGAAAAAGAACAAGAAGAAGGAATATACCCCACAGCCAGTATCAAGAGCAGTCCTAATAGAACCATCTTTGAGATTAATCAACTTTCCAATATCATCAATGTAAGCATCAGCACCGTTGGGAAACATAGTTCCGCCGCCGGGAAAAAAGAAGCGATCACCGTCATAACGGATCCAATTCTGAACAGCTTTTTCAACGGTAAGTTCACGGTGAGGTACATTAGCATACCAAGCAACATCTCTACTTGCCGGCCACGGAAAGGGATTCCGGTAACCATAAGGCGGAGGTACTCTACACTTCAAATCTTCTTCACCTTTTAACGGACAGTGTCTTTCTCTATAAATCATTCTGCTACGTTTATATCTTAACGATCGCGTTGGATCTTCGCATGGTGTGTATTCGGTGTAATTCGCGGCGCAGCGAGGGAATAAGATGGTTTTTGAAGTGACTGTTTCGGTGGTGGAGTTGTGATGAGATTGAAAATCGAGGGTACGTTGGGAATTTTGATCAAGGTTGCATGTTATGGTGGTTTTTTTGGAGGTTGACGTGGTGGTGTATGGTGTACGTTGTTGATAAGCGCCTAGGAGATAAAAGGCTCCACAAAGAAAAACAACGAGAAAATAAAGATGAGTTTTTCTGATGGATGATGAAACAGAATGTTTGGAGGATTTGTTGTTACGTGAATAAGATGAAGATGAATCCATATTGTAGAAGAAGAAAGAACAATGAAGAAGAAGAAGAATAATGATTCTTGTTCTTGGTGTGTGAATATATAGAGTATAAGTTTTGAGTCTTTCGATCTATCACTTTAATTTCTCTGAATTGAATTTGACGCGTTTTGGATTTTAATTTGGAGGAAAGGTTATATCCTTATATATAACAGATAGTGAAGTCTTTGGGTTTTCCAATATGAGTTGTAAGATTTATCGGTTTCTATTGGTTTTTATTTTTATGTTAAAAAATATTAAATATATAGATAAAGAAGATTTTAATATTTTTTGATGCAGATATAGAAGTTTTTTCAATTAGGGGAATTGCGTAAATAAGGATGATTCTTTGCATTTATTATGTTAAAGATTTTTATAAAAAATATATATATGCTAATTTGGATATTTTTTTATGGGAGTTCTAATTGTAAATCTTTTAATGTGATTGTGAGATAAAATATAATTATTATCCTAATTAAATAAATAAATAAATATTGGATTTAAGTTTTTTTAAAAGAATATTGGATTTAATTTTATACACCGATGATGTAAATATTTCTTACGTATTCGGTTCTGGTATATCTAAAAAGTCTCACATTACTTGTGATTCGAAGTTAAGAGTAATTTATATGCAACACTCTCATAACTCAATCCAACGAGACACTTTTTATAAAAGATAAATTCGTGAGGACTCGTACTCAGCTCAAAATGGACAATACTTCAAAGTTTCAACTCTAGAGGAAGGATCAAAGTTTAAACTCTAGATTATTCACCTTTTTATATTTAAAGTATGTGAAATTAGTTACTAGACTATTTAACTCAAAAATATTTATTAATTTTTTTGGAAAATAATTAAAATAAGAAAGAATTTTTTTTATAAAAGAGAAAAGAATTTTTATCAATAATAAGAAATTTCTTTATAAATAACTTATAAGTAAAATAGAATGTTAGAATTATATTTTCATAAATAAACTAATTACAAAATAAAAAGATGACAAAAGAGATAAAATTGGAATATTAAATGGTTTATAGGGATGAAGGGATAATTGTAGGGGGGAGAGGAAAATATTTCTATAACAAATCCTTGGAGTCCAATCTTGTGTTCAAAATTATCAAGTCCAATCTTTAAGGCCCAACTTAGAAGTCCAGCCCAATGCTTCCATTTTTCAGGTTTATTTGATAAAGTGATTCCATTTGATAATGATTTCGTATATAATAATAAAAGTTTGCAAAATCTACTAAAAGTTATAAATATACTTTTTTTTTACCAATTTTTTTTTGTTGACAAATTGACCAAAAGTTATAAATATACTTAAATGTGTATTTTTGTTTCCTATACCAAAAAAAAAAGTGTATTTTTGTTTCAATTTATCAAGTACTATAAATTCACATTGTTACGTTTCAAACTATTTTTTTTTTTGACAAATACGTTTCAAACTATTGTAGACAATTCTAGTTCCTATTTCTAATTTCAATTTTCATCTATCTTATATGGGTCACTCAACAATCACATTAGAACATAGAGTTATCTATCAAACGTATCTTAAGGTTCCACTTCGGGTCTAAAGATAACATAAACTAGAAGTATATCCTAATACGTCATCTCAACTTGCCATCAAAAACATCAACCTGTTTCATCATTTCACAAGATGTTTAGATCAAATAAGTATTATTAGAATGTGTAAGCATTTTTTTTTGTTTCAATGAAGTATTATAAACATCCTCACTTATCTCAAAATTTAGTTATTCCTCAATACGGAGTATAAGAATACATTTGAATCAAACTCAAGAAAAAATAACAATAATATAGAGTACATCGTCCAAAACTTACACAGAGAATCTCTTCGCGACATGATACACACTTAATCTATTCACTTATTATTTGTTAGTACATTACTTAGCATCATAATGCCTTACTCAACTTAGAGAAGGAGCAGTGAGGCTGATGCCTTATTAAATATTCGCCTTTTTATTTTACTTAGAATAAAGGTAGCAACTTAAAAAAAAAAACGTTTTGCAAATAGAAATAAAAATATACAGGTAACAACGTGATTCTCGATTTGCCAGCTAGTGTCACGATGATCACATACATGTAGTCATTGTCCTAAGATCATGAAGAAAATTTTACTACACACTATCTCCAACACCAACCACTAGATCACAAGAAATACTTTTGTCGTGAAGTGTCAAATTCTATGAAGCTTAAGAAAATACTGAATATTAGGGGAGTGCCAACTGCTTGTTTAATGTGTGGACAAGGCATGTGAATTTGTTATTTACTTTTATTTCAATTTAAATTACATTCTGTGATTAATTTATGTGTAAAGTGAAAGAAAAAAAAATATTGCGTTGTCTTTTTCTTCTTGATTGGCTATAAAACTTCACAATCTAATATTAAAATATCTTAATCTAGTTAGTCAACGAGTACAAGTCTACAACTGTTTAATAAAGAGAAGATATATATTTATTTTGGATCATTTGAAGATGATGTTTCTTTATAATATTGATAATAATAACTGGCTTAAGGATTTTTGGGTCCCAAAAGCATTTGAATAGTTAATAGTTAATTAAAATATACATTGCTTGCATTACATAAAGATCACATGGTGATTAAAATGAAATTGGGTGATAGTTGATAGACATGTCACATGTGCAGTAGTTATGAGTCTAGCGTTATTAAGTGTGAATTTGAATTATGGGAGTATTTGACTATTTGCGTATACCTAATATGCTACTAATATCAATTAAAAAGTACCCAAATGCCTAAATTCAGAAACTTCAAAATTTCAAATCAAAACTCAATGTCGTAGTATTATTGGGCTTAAAGATTTGGTAAATCTCGTTGAATATTTCATATCAAGGCTATATACATATTTTAGTGTTTTATTATTACTTGTATTCGTTACTCAATCCTCCTCATTGCCAATTTGTCTCACTGTCACGGCTAGGGAAACAAACAAGTCAAACCGAGACATATGACAATGTTTGGTTAAAAGTTTTAGATAATTATACTATAAGCGTTTATTACATTAGTACTAGTAGTTTTTTTTTTAATACTAGTTATTAGATATAAAAGGATTGGCTAAATAACATATAATGAGATAATTTAAAGTTTTAGATAAAAATATGATGTTAGATTCATTTATGTAATTATTTTTTATTTAGCGTATTGATCAATTTCAGTGAAATTTTCTCTCACGGCCCAACACTTGTTTATGGTATCATCTTTGTCGTAAAATAAGTGTTGTTGAAAGTTTTTTTTTTTAAGGTAAGTGTTGTTGAAAGTTGTTCCATTTAAAAATTAGTAACAATTTTATATAATGTATATTTTGTTCTTTTTAATTTACCTTTTGATGCGCATATATACTTTTCTTATATTAAACTTGTTAAGTTTTTTTTGAATATTAATCATAAAAATGAATAAAATAATTTTGCTATGTGTGCACGAAAAGCAAATAGGTCCGTAGATAATCTCCACACACGACAAAGAGGTACTACACTATGTATTTATTAATTTTTTTGACAAAATCATATTGTATAGTTTATGTATCATATGCATATATTTTATGTATATGCCTTACCAAAAAAATATTTTATGAATATGCAAGGTTAGAAATTAATTAACTACAACCACCAAATTCCATGCACTCATGTATAAACGTCCCATTCACAAACAAATTCTTTCCTCTTATTGGAACTTTGAAGATTAAATTGACATAAAAGAAATTTCACTTTATGCCTTTTCCCATCTCACAGACGCACACCACTCACATGCTCAATTTTTTAAATCAAAAAAGCTTATAATATAAAATAAAAAACTATATGTTCCTCTCCCACCACTCTTTCACACCAAGCCTAGAAAACATGGAAGCACTTTTTTCATCATCATTTGTTTCTTCTCCAATCTCTCACCTATTTTGTCTCCTCTTTTACCTTTGAACCAAACCCTTTTCTCCAAATTCTCTTATCATTCCATTTCTTCAAAAAAAAGATTTATTTTTTCAATTAATTCATTTATGGGGTCTAGTGTTTCTTCAACTGCATCTATAAGAGAAAAATATGATGAAGGGTCAAATTCTTCATCATCAAGAACAAGTCTTGGTGATATTCCAGAGAGTTGCATCTCTTCTCTTCTTATGAATCTTGATCCACCTGATATATTCAAATTAGCTAGAGTCAACCGTGCTTTTCATAGAGCTTCATCTGCTGATTTTGTTTGGGAATCAAAGTTACCATCATGCTACAAGTTTCTTGCTGATAAAGTTTTTGGTGAAGAAAATCTTTCTACTATGACTAAGAAAGATGTTTATACAAAACTATGTCAACCTAATCTCTTTGATGATGGTACCAAAGTAAGTTAATCCATGATCTTAATCTTAATAATTAGCATAGTTAATTTGCCACTTAGATTCAATTGTTCAATTTTTTTTGATCTGTTTTGTTTATGGTGTAGGAAGTTTTGTTGGACAAATGCAGTGGACAAGTTTGTTTGTTCATGTCATCAAAGTCTTTGAAGATAACAGGAATAGATGATAGAAGATATTGGATTTATATTCCAACTGAGGAATCAAGGTGAGATCGATGCACTATATATATGTTTGATGTTTGTTTTTATTTTGACCATGTATTGAAGGTTATGTTCTGGTCAAAACCATGTGTCTTGACTCGTAAACATTTCCAATCGTGTGTCTATTTTCCATACCTGCTGCTTGTGTTTACAGAAAGTTAATTACTAGTTGGTTGAATTATTCATTTTCATAATTTTTGGGTTTTGTATAATAAAAGAGAAACTCATATTGTTAGAAATAATATAAAATCATTGATGTGACATTTCCTAACAGCTTAAATTTTTGGGATAATCGGTCATTTGACATGGTATCAGAGCCTCTATGACTAAGTGGTCTAGAGTTCGATTCCCGCTCCCCTCACTTTCTAATTAAAAAGTTTAAAGTTTGCGTGAGGGGGCGTGTTAGAAATAATATAAAATCATTGACGTGGTCTTTCCTAACAGCTTAAACTTTTGGGATAATTGGTCATTTGACACATATCACACATTAGATCAAGTAATTTGAAGAGTATTTGTGAAAAGTGACACACCTTTCATTACAAGATGTTGTTATTAAATTTAAAATACATTAAATATAAAATTTTAATATATAGTATCAAATTCTATTATTTATGACCAACATCAAATTATCCACGCATCAAAGCTAATATATAGTCTAAGTTGGACGCGAGTGGGTTTACCAAAAAAATAATTAGAAAGTTCTAATTTTCACAATATTATGATCTAAAAATATCCATTGAATCATTCACTATTATTATCTAATCTTAGAGTATGTTAATATAGTCTAACATTATATATCAAATTTAAATATACTTAAAAAATGTGTTTATAAGTGGTAGACAAAAACTCACCACTAATTCTATTTCAAGAGAGTGTATTGTGATTTGTGACTTGTCATGAGTCCCATGCTATTAACTCAATTTTTTTTAAAAGGAGCTGTTCTGTTTAATGACTTTGATTTACTTATATTGAAAATTTTCCATTACTAGTTGTAGAACATGACAATTTCCTCAAATTGCGATGGAAGTTTTCACCTTATTATGGCAGTTTCTTAACGAGGGGGACATTGATTTTAAAAGCCTATATGCAATTCTATTGGCTTATGTATTTTTGTGGTCAAATAGTATTTTTTATAAATAATTTAAGTAAACAAAGAAGAGTGCAAGCAATCTGCTCCAAGAATATATTATCGATATAGCATGAAAAGGACATTTGTTTAAGGGAAATTAAGTTAACAAATATCTATTATGGCTAAAGTAGAGAAGAAGTACCATATTCTATTCGTGGGTATATGACTAATATTTAGTTGTGTATTGCTTGCCACAAAAGCTTCTTTGGCCAATTATATATATGTACTACTTGAAATGCCTTTGTCATAAGTTAATAATTATAAATAAAATTATGCGCATTTTACTTGGCATAAACAAACACCCCTTTCCCATTATAATACATATTCGATTCTCAACCGTTATTATTACTGCTTTTATTGGAATGGAATATATTCAGTTCGTTTTTGGAAAGGCTTGGGCTTGGGACCATATCCTATACAGGGAAAAAAGAAAGAAATACGTACCTTTATGCGGTTGGCTTGGGCTTGGGACCATATTCTATAGTCTATACATGGAAAATAAATGAAATGCGTATTTTTATGTGGTTGGCTTGGGACCATATTCTTTATTACAATAGTTGTCACAAAAATAAAATCATATAAATTATTTGACCAAAAAAAATTCAAAAAATTTATAAAAATCTTATCAAGCTTATCAAAGAAAAACATGAGGAAGTATTAGTCGGGAAATATTAGTCCCCGTAGGATAGCTCAAGTGATATGAACTGGGGAACATAGGTTGGGTAGAGGGAGGTCTAGAATTCAAATTTTAATGGGAGTAATTATATTTCCGATATACAAAAAAAAAAGTCGGGAAATATTAGTTCTCATTACATCATGTACAAATAAATGTCTCAAATCTCAATTGAGTCGGACATGACTCATAATAAATCATAATATATCCCATTCCAAGGATATTTGCACATAGATTGACCTCTCGATAAGTATGGCGAATAAGCTAAGCACTTCCCATTCCAAGCGTTAACAATGCTTGATTTTTATCATAACAAGTTCTAAAGTCATATGATTGATTGTGATATGGTGATAGTGTAATTAAAAACAAAACTTGTGTTACTATATCTCTTTTTTTTTGACAAGGTGTTACTATACCTCTTAAACTAGTTGAAAATGTGAAATGGAAAGAGTTATTGAAATACCAATTATTTTTATCTACAGGTTTAAGAATGTGGCATATCTTCAACAAATGTGGTGGGTAGAAGTAGTAGGGGAATTAGAGTTTGTATTCCCTGTGGGAAGTTACAGCATAACTTTCAGACTCCAATTGGGAAAGTCATCAAAAAGAATGGGCCGGCGTGTGTGCAACGTTGATCAAGTGCATGGCTGGGACATCAAGCCCGTTAGATTTCAACTCTCTACATCGGACAGTCAGCGTTCAATCTCCGAGTGTTACTTGAATGGGCCAGGTGATTGGGCTTATTACCATGTCGGAGATTTCATGGTTGTAAAGCCCAACGAACCCATAAAAATAAAGTTTTCCTTGGCCCAAATTGATTGTACTCATACCAAAGGTGGCCTCTGTATAGATAGTGCAATTATTTGCCCAACTGAGTTTAGAGAAAGACTCAAAAAAATTTAGCTGATTATTATAATGTACACAGTTTAATTATGAACATGTATTAGAGAGAGTATATGTAGTTGTTATACAAAATTGTATAATAGAAAGAAGAAGAAAAATTAATAATGCAAAACAACATACAAATATTGTCTAAGCTTTGAGATTGAAGAGGATTTGGTCACAAAAACTTCTCCAAGCCATATACCAAGTTCTTCATGAACAAAAAGATTGAATCAGACCAAGAATATTATATATAAAAGAAGCTAAAAGCTCATAATTCAAAGAGAGTTGAGGTACCTTGAGGCGCACTACTTTTCTAATAGCTAACAATAAGCCTGGCATGAGACATTGTACATCTGTTATATCATGCTTGAGGGTGTAAACCTGCAGCAATTCACCTCATGATCAGAAAATAAGATAATACGCTACAATGACTACATAATCGATATTTTTCAATTTCATAAATCATTTTGAAATTTCGTTATTTTCAGAGACCAAAATCATGCGACAGTTACCTCTCCCGGACCAGAAAAGTGAACTGTTGTACTAGAGGGAAGCCCTGGTAAGACTAAGCTGTGCACGCGAATTCCATCTCCCAAAACTTGACCCCTTGCCTTGACGTGTGATAAATAATTAACGAAAAAAAGTTAGATATCTTACTACTAGTATTTATTCTTGTGTGTATATTCATATGAAGTGTGTGTGTTTTTGTCGTTACCAAGACATCTGTTGTGGAATCTTCTCTGTTATAGATTTGGCCGAGGTTAGAAAGATTGTTTGCAATTTGGTTTGCATCCGCTGATGGAAGATCCTATTCAACAAGGCTTTTCAGAATATTTGAGATTTCAAATCTTTTAACATTCATTGATGTAACTATATAGAAAAACATAAACTCTTACATTTGCATTAGCCTTGGATTCCACGATTTCGATGTTGCGATAATGGAAGGAAGCCGAAATTGCAGCCTGCTGCAATAATATTGATCCTATGGAAAGGGTTGGTGCAACCAAGACACCCTAACATTGTAATTAACCAAATGCCAAATCAGAAAAAATGGCTTAGTAGCAGGTTTAATCTAAAGCTACATTCCTCGCAATTCAAACGTATTTGTTCTATATATAAATCTCACCACTTGCTCACCATGCTGGCCTTCTCACAAAATGCAGATAATGCTGCAACTGTATCTAAGTTGATTCGGGGCACGTAAACTACGCTTTTCATGCCAAATGCTGTTGCCTAGTAATGAATGAATCGATGTATTGTATCAAAACACAGTCTAATGCTATGAAACATTGGTTTAAAAAGTTGTCTATTTCCATATCATTGAGTGCTGATGAAACTACATCATAGTAATGCTATTGCTACATAATTAAAATCCTACTAAATAAGTATGTTGGTAGCCAGTATTCTAACCTGTTTTACATTGTCATATACTGTGGAAATGTCTGTGAAATCGACTACAACTGCTGTAGCCTTGGACTGCAAATTATTGTTCAAAAAATCATTCTAGATACAAAAAAGATTAATGAAGTATTAGTTGAATAATACTAAGTTTGCTATTGCTAATTCACATTACCTGAGATATAGAGCCCAAAACCATAGTAAGGTCATTTAGTATAGGTATTTCAAGGGGCTCTTCCATGCCACAAACCTAAAAGAAAAATATGAAATTAGGCCCCTTAAGCGCTTAGTTCATCAAATATGTGCTTATGTATAAGTTATTTCTATAAGACTATAACAAAAGATATAATAAAGTCAAAATGGTTTCAAATAAGCTGAAAACAACTTATAGAAATGTCATAAGTTGTTTCTATAAGCTCTATCAAACAATTTCATTAATATTTTATATCATTGGTAGATAAACTCGAATAAACCAATACAAGTAGTCCCTAAAGACAAGACTAGAAAAGTTAGTTTTGCTTGAATGCAACTAAAATGAGCTCAAAAACCTGTCCAATATCTTCCCCAACATGGTGAGTATCAATAGCTCCAGCTACTTCCATTCCTCTTGCATTTGTCACAGCTAATACTGCTGCTCTTCCTATTTCCTTAGCTGCTCCATTTATCACAACCTATTCAAAAAATGGCGTTGAAAATTGTTATCATTAATCACTTTGTAATTTCTCATTTGAACTGAATCAAAGAGTTGAATTTTGAAAATGCTCTTTAACTGTGACAGTACCTTTATATTGCTTTGTATAGGCTGTGCTGAGCAGGAAATTATGGAATGCTTGCTTCTGCTTTTGACCTTTTGAGAATTCAAGTGGTTGATGGAATGAAAATGGCAGCTTAAGGCTGCCATAGATGCTCAACCCTGTATGTTCAAAAGAAGATAAGCTTATAGTGTTAGTCCATCATATTTTACATTTCTAAAATTATTTATTTTAAAAACTACAAATGAATTCGTCAGGTGACGGTAAGTATTTTGGTCTTCTTAAACATGTGGTCATTGGTCATAATTCGATTCCTGTCTCATGATTATAGAAAAATTCGATTGGGAGAGAAGAATCCTTCCTCAAAAAAATTTCGACAAAAATTAATAATCGCTAACAACAATAAAAACTTCGTACTAAAATCAAGATAACCTAGAAAAAAAACTAGTAAAAATTCATATATAATATAAAAAAACTTATATTCAACCTCTAATTATATCATCCTATCTAACAATTTCCACATTTCTTATCTATTGTGATAAATTTTATGGACATTTTAATTTGTTAATATAAACTAGAAATCAATTTTTCTTTTTATGCTACAAACAAATAACTTCATTATTTATTAAAAAAAATAAAAATAAAAATTACTTCATCTTTCTCTTGTTCTCTCACTCGATCTTCACTCCCAACCACCGCTCCTCACAGCCGCCGGCAGTCTCAAAGGCGCCGTCGGACCTTCTCTCCCCACCACCTTTCCCTCAACCACTCTCCTTCCTACCACCGCACCCACTCTCAATCTCCCTCCATTCTCGTTTTCGATGAAATGGTGCACGAGCTACAAAACTGTACAAATTAACCATTACAAACACCTCGTTATGTCTCGTTCTTTAAGTTCCACGATTTTCTGATTGAAACCCATCTTCAATTCACGCAAATTGTATCGAAAGTTTGCATCTTGACCAACTGGGTCGCTTCCAATACCTTCTGATTTTGTATAATAGCGTGGGTTTAGTTCTTAGTCTATGGTGTTTTTGTCTTTAGTTTCTACATAATTTTTAGAGTTTTTGAAGCTATGGAAGCTTATAAGAGATGGGTCAGACAGAACAAAGACTATGTGCATTCCTTAGAGTCTTTGGCCAATGTAAGTTTATGTTTTGGATTAACAATTTAGCAATGTTATTTTGTTTAATTCAATATAATCATTTTGTTTTTGTTTTTTAATTTACATGCCATAGTCAATTTTTTGAGAAAGCTCATGTTTTTGTGTTGTTATCAATCATTTATGAAGCAATAGCACGGACACCAGACACAACAATGACACACGTAGTTATAATTAATATAGAAGTGATCGAATGTATCCACGTGTTTCCATGTCGTGTTAGAGGAAAATGTTGTTTGTTAGTTTTGGCTATGGTTGCATTAAGTGCTATCTTATGCTGTTTTTTTTGTTGATAATCGTTACTCACCATTGCCTTCATAAAAGATTACAATTTTGTGGTGTAATTTGAATTTGAATATGAACTGAAAATGGAACCTTAAAACAAACTAAACATCTACTTTGCTTTGCTTTGATTGTTATTGTTTGTTTAAACAAGTTACAAGTCTATGGTATGGAGGACATTGTTGAAAGATTGTTGTATATGAGCATTTGTACACCACTTGTAATTTTATTTGGGGATTGAAAATGTTGACAGGGATTGACATGGCTTCTTCCTGAACGGTTTTCTGAATCAGAGATTGGACCAGAAGCAGGTTTTGTGATTTTATTTGTTACTTTTGGCTACTTCTTGAGTTAAAAAGTAGCATAACTTATAAGAATTGGTCTCATTTTAAGAAACTAAATTTCTGTTGGTCACAAAATGGGAAGAAAAATATGTAAGAGTAAGACCATGCTGGCACAAAATAGGAATTTCTGTCAACAATTATATTTTCATATTGATCTTGAAAACTTTAATTAGGAAAAAAAGAATGCATAGCTGAGCGGCCTTGTGCCTTCCTAGATTCCTTTTGTGAATTACCAACTCATATTATGTCCTCATAGTTTAGTAGTCTACCAACATTGTCCTCTCATAGTTGAGCCTTTCGTATGTATTTTTCAATTAATTTTCTTCTACTATAGAAAGTGGTTCCTTACGGAAATTTTTTATGATTTCATGTAGTGACAACCATTTTGGGAATCATCACAGCTTTCAATGAACATATAATTGATTCTGCTCCTAAGCAAAATCTTACAAGCTCTGTTGAGCCTAATTCATTTCCTTATCCATTATGCTTATCTGCATTAAAGGATGTGGAAACGTTAGTTGAAGTCGTGGCACAACATTACTATGGTGATGATAAGAAATGGAATTTCCTTGCTGTTACCGAAGCAACCAAGTAAGCAGCATAATGCAATTAATTTAGCATATTGTCCTTAGGATGTCATTTTATATCTGCAATTGTGGATCCGTTGTTCTTATTATCTTGAGTCACTCTAATTCAGGGTACTGGTTCGATTATCTTTGTTTCGAAAGAGTGGATATAAAATGTTGTTTCATGGAGGGGAGACATCTAATGATGTGATGCATTCAGATGACTCTTCTACTTCACAACATCAAGTAGCCGTAAACCCGAAAGGGAGATACAATCCTGGGACAAACCCTTGGAATATGGAAGGAAGAGCACTGTCTGCTTTAAATCAATTTGGAGAAAAAGCACGAATGGTGTCAGAACCAGTGTGGTTACGTAGGGTTCATCACCAACAAGCAATCATGGAGCCAACTGGTAATCTGTTCTAAAGATACTTTTAGCACTATTCTGTAATGAATAGATTATAATTATACGGTTTTAATTTCTATGCACTGCCAATGTTAAAACTTTTTTACATGTACATTCAATCTCATTTCACACCGAGTAGATATTTGTAGGGATATTTTAGGAACAAATATAACAAAGTGAGATCAATCATCATGATTTAACTTGATTGGATGTGTAAAAAGTACTTTGTTTTTAGTAAAAACAATTACTCTGACCGTGCATAGAAATTAATCTCTAAATTATAGTACAGGTGAAATTCCATTAATGCTTGTTTTTCCACTGCATTGTTACAGCTCCAAGGGTAGTGAAACCTACACTTTCCACCATACTGTCGAAAAAGGGTTTTCCTGGAGCTTTGTGTTTGATTGGAGAAGTTCTATTTATTATTAGACCACTTATTTATGTTTTATTTATTCGAAAATACGGTATTCGGTCATGGACCCCTTGGTTCCTTTCACTGGCTATTGATGGCATGTCAAACAGTATTCTCTCACTTGTTACAACGACAGTGGCGGGTGAAAATCAGAAAACAATTCATATTTCTGTCCCAGAAAAGGATGAGGTTTGTGTTTCTTTAGACTTAGAACCATACTACATATGTTGCTTTCGGCTTACTTAAAACCGGTGTTGTTAAATAGTGATGCTATAGCATAGCAGAATTAAAACGAATCACTATTGTTCCGCAATGAGCTATGTAATACAAAATAGTGGCTATAGTGGTGCTATAACACTGTTCTGTTGCGGAATTTGAACAAACCGCCATTTTCTATGATATGCGATTGACAACACTATTTAGAACTACCTTATCTTCCAGTAATGTTCAACCCATTAAAGAACTACTGATGAAATAGTTTTCCTCCAGGTTAAACGACGGAAGCTATTATTCGTACTTTACTTAATGAGAGATCCATTTTTCAGCAAATATACTAGGTACAATGATTTCACATTCTGCTCATGTTTTTTTACTTCTGAGTAGAAAAATAAATGATACTAAAATTTCCCTGGTAAATTTTTTAGGCGAAAACTTGAAAGCACAGAGAAAGTTTTGGAAACTATACCTATCATAGGATTTCTTACAGGTGTGCTTGATATTTATATATTTCATATTGTTACTCTATTTCTGCATTTTAGATTAGAGACTACTTTGAATATCTAACATATATTTCTTAATATATTTGCTGCAGCGAAAATTGTTGAGCTTACCATTGGAGCTCAAACACGATACACTTACATGTCAGGATCATGATACAAAAATCCAAAAGACCTTATCGACCTCCAAAATCGGGGGAATATATTCTCACTACGCTTCCACACTAACTTTTGTTTCTGATTTTTCAAATGATGAAGTGATATATCAAATTTGATATTAGTATGATTGAAAAGCAAGAAACAAGCAAGTGTGAGACAAATTGTTTGCAAGGATAGTTCAACTGCCAACAATATATATAAGGCAGACATTAGGAGATTTTGTTTCACTGCTACACATCATCAGAGCTTGGTGGGAATAAACACTCATGGTTCTGAATATCAATTGGAGTAGATTCTTAGACATCAATGTAGCATAGTTGGAGATGGGTTAAATTATGTTTTTATTATACATAGAAGTCGATTTTTGTATCAAGAAAATAAGTTATGTGAATTAGTTGACTAGCTACATATGTGTTTACCTTAGCTAAACTACGAACAACTTTATTTGTTTGTCTCATATTATAGTATATTTCTCTCGAAAAAAAATACTATTCTTTTGTTAAGATTAAGCTCTCTTTTAATTTTTCGATGTACCAAAAAAAGATTAAGCTCTCTTTTAAATGTATTTTGCATTATTAGAACAAAAATGCTAAGATTAAACACACTAGTTATTCTTTTATTAAAATAACCGTCATTAACTATTAACTATGCTAGTGCAGCATATCACAGTTGTTAGCATGTTGCACATCTTCCAACTATCCTATAAGAGTACGTGTCATCCAAAAAGCCTAGGACATAGAATATTTAACCTAGGCTTAATGCACCGAAACACATGATCTTTTGTGTAGTTTCTAGACAAACCCAAAATTTCACTAGAAGCATTTTGACCATTTCCAAAATAGAATGCTTTGCTGTTGGCGGCTTTAGTTGTTCCGCCCTTTCACTTTCTTCATGTACATTTCTTTTTTGGGTTTCTTTCCTGCTCTATTTAATTTCTTTTTATACAAATAAAATTTAATAAACGTAGTAATTTTTTGACATAAAAGATTACATTTATTTATTTATATATTCCCTCTTCAAATTAAATATTGTTTGAATTACGTGTGTACTAGTCATATTGTATATATTTTGATCATATATTTTGATTAACATACTTTGACCATATAATTCAGAAACAGGGGAGTATCTTTGTGTCTAATTATAAATCCTTTTAAAAACAAGTGTCCTTAAATATAAATGTAGTTTTTTTTAAATAGAAAATAATGTATAAGTATTATTTCCACCCGCATTAATCAAAACAACCTTTTTTCTGAATAAAAATTGCTTATAGCATTTTATTAATCTTCATAAAATAAAATTATTAATTAAAATGTGTTCAATATAAGTATTTCAACTATGAACAATCTTATTTATTTGTCTCTTACATAAACTTCACAATAAAATTGTTATAATGAACTCAAAACATCATTGTAATGAAAAACAACTACACTTCATAAAATAAAATTCAACAAATGCCTTTTTTCGCAACAGAATTATCTATCTTTACATATAAATGGTTAGTACTCTCTTTCAAAAAAAACAAGCAAGATATTTTAGTTTTGTTTGCCAATATAAATGTAGTTTTAACTTGCTATATATATTTAGGATCCATTTGATATACAAGATAAAATATAAATAGAATAATTGTATCATATCATATTTTATCTCTGATTACGAGTAAACAAAACAAGATACACTTACTTTGTTATGTTCTGAACAATTATTAAGTTGGAGAATTGTTGTGGAAAGTTATTAACAATGGTTAATGATTATAAATGAATTATTATTATTATTATTATTATACACTGTACTCAGTGTATAAATAAGCATATACCAAAATAAAAGTCACAGGCATAGTTAGCTGGCCACACGTTTTTATATTCATTTTGATTCTCATCTTTTCTGTGTACTTTCTCTTCTTACTTCACCGATTCCTCCTCAACTACAAGAACCATACAGAGAAAAAAATAAAAAAAATCAATTCCATTATTGGATTTTATTTATTTTTTTCTCTCTTAAATTTTGACTTCACATTCATTTACCCTCCCAAATTATTCAGATTTCTATTTTTATTTATTTTTTCTTCTTTCCTTTTGTAGTTCTCTATCTCATATTACGCCACAAAATCTTCACTCTCACACATAAATCCACACAAACATACATCACTGCCACTTTCACCTTTTGCAGCTTCATTTTTGTTTCTTCCTCTGTTTTATTCCGGTCACCGGCCGGTGAGTTTCTTTTTCCGGGTTCACGTGAAGACTAAGATTTGCATAGTTGTTGAGTGGTTGGCTTTTATCTTCAACCAAACATCATTCATATTCCTTCCTCTAAATAAGGAACAAAAAGAAAAAGTTGAAACTTCAAGCTTTTTGTTTTATCCTTTTACTTTGGTTTTTCCTCTGTTTTTACTTTTATTATCTCTCTGTATTCGTGTGTGTGATGAATAAGTCAGTGATTTTGTATACAAATAGATTTGTGTGGTTAAGTTTTCTGTGACAGAATCAAACTTCTCAGAGATCTATCTGCTTCTGGTTCTGGTTTTGGATTATACAAAACAAGATGATGAAGATGAAGAACATGAACAGTAATGGTGGTTCGGGAACCGAACCAAGAGGTATGGAGTGGGAGATGAGACCAGGTGGTATGTTGGTTCAACGTCGGACCGATGTCTCAGACCGGAACCCGGTTCAGCCACCGACAATAAAAGTTCGAGTCAAACATGGTTCAATTTATCATGAAGTCAACATTAGCTCAATAGCAACATTTGGTATAGTAGTTACAAATTTACCATCACTTTTTATTTTACTATATTTTATTACCATCTTTTAGAGAGAAAAACAATCATGTATTCCGCTAATAACAATAATGTATTTCCGCCACGTCACTCCATTTTATTTCATTTTTTTAATATGACATGCAGTTTAAACTATTCTTATTAGATGTCGGTGTAAAATTAATTTACAGTTGACTGGTGCGTTAATATTTGATATTGTTTGGTGTTTTAGGGGAATTGAAGAAAATGCTAACTGGTCCAACTGGTTTGCACCACCAAGACCAAAAGCTATATTATAAAGACAAAGAAAGGGATTCAAAGGCATTTCTTGATATAGTAGGAGTGAAAGATAAATCAAAGTTAGTGGTTATGGAAGACCCTATAAGTCAAGAGAAAAGGTACTTAGAAATGAGGAAGAATGTAAAAATGGAAAGAGCTGCAAAATCTATTTCAGAAATTAGCTTGGAAGTAGATAGGCTTGCAGGGCAGGTACATTTTTATTGTTTGTATTTTAATAAGGTTGGTAATTTTATTTAATGCTTGAATAGTTGGATTCTGATTGAATATTGATGAATGAATTGAAATTGAATTGCTTAATTAGGTGTCTGCACTTGAAACAATAATTAGTAAAGGTGGGAAAGTTGTGGAGACAGATGTGCTTAGTTTGATTGAGAAATTGATGAATCAATTAATTAGATTGGATGGTATAGTGGCTGATGGAGATGTTAAACTGCAGAGGAAAATGCAGGTGAGATTTTAAAACCTAGTAGTATCTTTTGTGTCACTTTATTTTTTTTCTTCAAAAAATTGCTTGCATTAGATTTTATCTCAATTTCATTTTTATTCACTCGTAAAATTAAGTTTAGAGAAAATGATGAAGAACATTTTTTTCTCGATTTAATTTCATGAGTGAAGATTAATTTTATTTTTCTCACGACCAATTTAATTCCATGAGAAAAAATAAGACTAAATTTGGCCGTGAGAAAAATAAACGCAAGTTCTAATTTCTAGATTGAAAATAGAGACAATTTAGGTTCTATTATTTTGCGAAACTAATTAATGGTAGTTAATACTACTAATTTTGAAGGTAAAAAGAGTTCAAAAGTATGTTGAAACTTTGGATATGTTGAAAATTAAGAATAAGAATTCTTCTAATGGGGGTCAAGTCCAAATTAAGAAGGTCCAAAAAAAGCATTCAAATGTTACAAGATTAGCTCCAATTGAAGAACAACCACAAGACAATATGTCAAATGGGAATCATCATCATAAATTAGAACCAAATTTGGAGCAACAACCACAAAGGAACTCAAATGGACAACACAAACCATCTATGAGTTCTACCTCAGAAGTTGTAGTTACTACAAAATGGGAGACATTTGATTCTCTACCACCATTAATTCCTCTTACATCAACATCCTCATCCAGCTCAACCACCAATAATTCAGTCCAACCCAAGTTCAAATGGGAATTCTTTGAATAAATAAATAATGTACCACATGTTTGTAATTGTGTGGATGTATGTGATTTGGTTTTTCTTTTCCACTTGGAGTGTTATTATTATATTCTTAATTATACATTCTTTTCTGTATTTAGATTTGTTTAGCAACCTATTTAGTCTGTCATTTACTATCCGGCAATAAATGGGGTTGCTATCATAGTGATTATTATCATAAAATGGTGACAACTTGTGTACCCCTTCAAGATTTGGGGGTATTTACCCCTACACTACTCAATAATATTTTAATCGATATAAATTTTATAAAATACACCGTTGGATTGAAAGTTTATATCATATAGATCATTTTTGTAAAGTTTTAGAGAAATCTAAAATCATTTAATATGTTATTGAGACACATAAAATTAACGGTGTTTAACCAAAATTACACAAACCGTTAATTTTGATGTGTCTCAATAACATATCACATGATTTTAGATTTGTTTGAAATTTTACATAAATAATTTATATGATATAAACTTTAAATCCAACGGTGCATTTTATAAAAATATATATCGGTTAAAATATTATTGAGGTTATTGAATGGGTGAGAGGGTAAATACCTCCAAATCTTGAAGGAGTAGAGAAGAAAAAGCCTCATAAAATACTACTAGTTCATTTTCTAATTATTATCTTGCTGCCCTCCAAATTCATTTAGCAATTTTTTTTTAAGCAATCAAGAAAATGATATATTAACGCTTTAGAGTGGCACAAGACGTGCACACTCTATAATCGTAACAATCCAATTACATCAAAGTAAGCTATCGGCAAAACATTGTCAAGAACACCAAATTAGTAAAACAACAAAACAACTCAATTGGCTTAGCCCCCTAAACACAACAAAGGATTGGCATGCCAAAAACTAAAATCATACAAAAACGTCTTGTTTTGCACCTTCAGCAGTGATGCACGGGTACTCCATTTTAGGGAGAGTACCGGTACCGGGTACGTACCGGGTACCGGTAAGCACCTGGTACTCAGTGGGTACGCACTGACGCCGTACCCTTTTTTTATTTTTATTTTTTTGTTTGGGTAATTCCAGGTACTTACTGGGTACTCGAACGGCTCATAAAACTAAAAAAAAATCATTTTTTTTTATATTCTTTTAGGACTATTTTGTCAAAAAAAATCTATTATTTTGGATCACATATGAATTTATTGACTCATTGAAAAGGAATAAACTCAATCCAAAGAGAGCTGAAGATTTAGTTCTTATTCATATAAATCTTCGTCTATTGTCCAGAAAGCGTAAGAATTATAATGAAGGAGCAACATAAACGTGGGATATTGGTGGAGATGAATTTGATTTATTTGATTGAGCTGATATTCTTGAAGTTGCTAATCTTTCTCTCGATGAACCTGAACTTTTAAAATGTGATATTTTTTATGTTTAATTATGTGTTTTAATGGTATGTTTTTATTATTTTATTTATATAATTATATTAAAAAAAATTATACTAACGTATCCGTACTTTAGTTTTTTATAAAATAACGTACCCCGTACCCGTATCAGTACCGGGTACCGGTACCGTATCCGTACTCTGACAACCCTGGCCTTCAGCCACCATTTAGCAAATTTATGAACAAGTAAATAGTATATTATTATATACCTACATCTATGTTTTGGTTCTAAAATCCGTGAAATGGGCTGTAACTTTCTTTTGGTACCAAAAACTTGCTCCATCTCTTCAATCTTAGCTATCTCTTGTGGATCTTCATCTCTCAAGTGAAAAGGGAGGTCAACATTATTACAGTCTTGTTCTATAAAGTGTAATGGGAAGTCATTGGTGCAATATTACTATTATTTTTTGGTGCCTTGCCTCTCATGGGGGCTACAATCTGACAAAAGAAGGGTATCTATTAAAGAGTTATATTTACTACACTGAAGATAAAACTTAATTTCTTAATATTAAAAATGCATTATTTAAATTATAAATATGGCCAATGATTATATTTTACATAAGTACTCCCTCCCTCCGTACCACAATATATGTCGTTTTGGAAAAAAAAATTGTACCACAATATATGTTGTTTTACAATACCAATGTACCATTAATTTTGATCTTCCTAAATTACCCATGCATTTATACTCTTTTTACCAACAAAAGTAACTACTCTCTCTCCAACTTTATTATTTTTCCATATACCAACAAAGAGAAAGAAAGGGTAAAAGAAGAAAAACGTATAATTTTGACAAGATTCATAGAAGTTACAAATTTCTTAATATGCGTAAAAATATCGGAACGACATATATTTTGGTACAGAGGGAGTATACAACTACATATTCTTATCATCTTATGTCACAATATTATTTTCTAGCATGTTTAAACAAGTTGTGTTATTAATAAAATTTGTTTAAATATTTATAAGAGGAGAAATTATCAGTTTTTTTTTTGTAAAAAATACGCTTCAATTTAAATACATCATAATTATTAGTGATATTTACTACTCAAGATAGAAGACAAATCTGAAAAATAGTGGAGAAGACATATGAGTTACTCGTAATAATATGGATTAGTTTAAACTAACTAATTGAGTTGGTAGTTAGGTTTGGTAATTTTGCTGTATTCTTTATCCAATAGGGAATTCCAGATTTTGAAATGCTTCCTTTTGGGGCCTCAAATCAAAAGGCTTTGAACTTTGAAGGCAAGGCATTGATACCTATTAATAATAGTGTATCTTCTACTAAGATTGCAACACTTCAATGAAAACGCGTTATAATAATGCAAGTAATGATTTGGTAGTAGGAGATAATCAAATGTCTCAACAATCATATTCATACCACCTGTTTATATTTAATTTGTTTTCTATAAATTGATGATATTGATTTTATTTTTAATAAGCAATTGGCGATAATTTGCACAAATAAATACAATTAAGATACTGTAAAAAAAACCACAATTGAAATTGTTGCCTAAAAAGAGAAGAAATATTTGAAATTGTATTTATTTCATTTGTCTATAAATATAAGCTATTTTCTTGTCAAGTACTAGCAGTAGTTTTTTTTAGACTAAAAGTACTAGAAGTAGTTAAACTCACATTATTTTGCAATAAAAAAAATACTCACATTACTTTTTTAAATGACAAAATGTAATACAAAATTCATCCTAGAATCTAAGTGAGTCATCACTTCACTCTATTGAGTTACATGTGTCACTCTGTTTTTAGGATCAACAACTTAAGTCTTAAAAATATTGATTTAGTCCAACCTTATATGATATAAATTTTTGATCTAACAATAGATTTTGTAAAATTCTTATACGCACCATTTGTGCTTGTTAGAATTGATCTTTACCATTTGTGATTAACAATGTTAGGGGGTATGAGGACTAGCTGGGAGGTCCAATTAAATTCTTCTATACTCATCATCAATCATCATTTTGGTCAATTAATGTTTAGATTAAAATCGTTGGACAAGACCCTTAAACAAAAAACTACCACTACAAATGCATAGGCCCAATAAAATGCCCAATCAAGAGCAATGCCAGTATCACCACAACAGACAAACAATAGAATAAGTTACTGCCTCTGAGGCTCTGACCAGCAATATATATCTCTAAACAAAATACTACAGTATATGCTTTAAATATAGCAAAGATACCTTAAAGAGGTGTGGTTTCCATAAATTCTAAGTTAATCTATAAATGTCAAATTTATCTAGTTTGAAGATCAGCTTAATCAAAACTCGAATTCATGACCTCGTAGTTGTATGAGAATTTTAATATATATCTAGGAAAATGCTAACCGGTGCCTCTAAGGCACTGGTTAAGGAACTAAATATAGAAATGTGACATTGGAAATTGTGCAGTCAACTTCTCGAAAATTTAAAAAGTGATATTTTTATTTCCTTAAAAAATATTCTAAAAACACTCTTTAACATTTTATTTTTTCTTTTACCAAAATATTCATGTACCAAAAAAAAAAAAATCTAGTATTCACTTAATTTCTCATATGTTTTATCTCATATATCTTGCATCTCTTTTTTCTCTAAACTCTCTTCTCACAAATAAACATACTTGCATTCCAATTTTAAGTTTGTTTTTTAAGTTCCTCTGTTTTAATGTATTTATTATTTACTATATTCTCTAGAAGACTAGAACAGTTGAATACAATATTTTGATAAACATGACGTCTCTTTCTTCCCCTCTTGTGCCAATTTTATGCTTTTTGCGGACATTGATAGATATTATGAATGGATAAGTCTTTTCTTTCCCTCCTCGAATAAATAGCAAATAAGCTTATAGTATTGTTTTAATGGATAACTCATTTTTTTGAATGGATATAGCTCTGCTTCAAAGTCTTCCAAGATTATCAAGAATTATTTACACGCAGGACAGGACTACTTTAAGTCTTTCAAAGAAAAGAAGATAAAGAGCAATGTATCTAGATTCTCATACTATACATTTTTTTGACAACAAGATTCTCATACATAGTAAGCTAATAATTAATCAAAACTTTATTTTGTGAATTAAGTATGTGGGACTAAATAAATTTGCCTATATTTTTTTTGTTTTCACCACCAGTTTAATCTGGTTCGGAATCAATTATGACATCAAGTGGTTCTACCACCCTCCCGATCGCAGTTGCAGGGGGATCGAACCATGATTCTCCCTACCAAGTTCAGCATCAATCACTATTGACCTAACTAACGATTTTACACAAATTAATTTCCTATATATGAGCACTTTCTTCGTCACATTTAATTATTTTATACATATTAAAAAATAATAAATAAAAGAAAAATAATAACGATTTATTTCATTTATCCTTATTATTCATTAGTATATTCTAATTAAAATAAATACAAAGTGAAGAATAACAACTCGAGACTTATGTAAATTGCACTAACTAGAGAATATAATTGAAAAATGAAACATAAATATTAACATGGCTCTTAGAACATATAATAAAAAAAAATTAATATAAAAATATCCATCTTAAAAATTCATACATTCAATTTTTAAATTTGGAAATATTATATTTTCTAATACAATTTTTTTAATTTTAAACTTCTTTACATGTGTCATAATTTAAAACACGTTAAGAAGACCAAAAAGTAATTATAGTTGCATTAAAACCAAAAGTGTCATTCTTTTTTAGGACAAATATATTACAGTACTATTCAACTGTGATTGTGAAAGGGGCAAATTAAAGTGATTAGTGCATCGTGTCAAGCAGACAGTAATTAAGGTTAATTAGTTGCCTTGCCATGCTACATTATGCGGGAACACTCAGCATACTGTATATATTTAGTTGATTCTTCACAATCAATATATCTTAACATGGATTTTTATTTGATTGCTAATTACGTAGTCTAAGATCCGCAACTCTTAATCAACAGTGTGAGTCCATGACTCATGAGCTATCCTAATTCCTAAAGTTATGACTTATGCGTGTGCCTAAAGAGGGTGGGTGTGAGTGCATATCAATATAGGTAAATGGATCCGTTCACATTCTTTTTATATCACGGGTACAATTGTACAAACAACTAATACAAAACAAGACAAGAGGTAAAAATAGATAGAATCATATACTAGAATATAATCCAAAGACAAATTAAGCAAATTAAAGTAGAATCCATAACAACTACTCCCTCCGTCTCAAAACTATTATCCTTTTAGAATTATACATGTGGATTAAGAAATAATAAAGATTAATAAGTTAAATCTATTTTAATATTAGCTGCTTCAAAAAAAAAAATTAAAACGGAGTTTAATAATGAAATGATTATTTATGATAAAAACATGGTAAAGGAAGTATAGAACCGTGGATGACTTGTGTTGAAAGAGTTTGGTTACTTTATCATGGAAAGAGAAATGCACTACTAGTAGTAATAGTATTTCCTAAAAGGTTGCACTTGAAAACGGAAAGGGAAGGCAGCCAAGAATTGTGTGCCTAAAAAGAAAGAAATTAAAGCAATTGTGGTATGATAGATATGGTGTATGATTTGATCATTTTCCATTCATGCATCACTTTCAGCGGCAACACACACCAACAAGTTGACACGGAATTCGTGGGTTACCAAACAAGTCCCCTAAAAAGGAAGCTATCTCTATTCTATTCTCTCTAACATTTCCTTATCATACTCCTTTCCATTTCATGTGCCCTATTCATAGTTGACATGTAGCTTGCTACATCCTATATATATATATTTAGCTTGCTTAATTTGGTTCATAATTAAGTACTAAAATGAGTTTTATTGCCTTTTCATTTATTTATTATTAAGTGGCCTACGTTTGTCTCAATGAGAGGGAGCCACTCTCTATTTTGTTGCCACTTATCCCATAATGCTAATTTAATTATCACTATTTAGATTATTAGTATCATATTTTCCATCATTTTATCTAATTATGTCAATTTTTAGATATCGCTTTTGGCTTATTGTGGGATGACACCAAAATGAAAATGATATTTGTACGTTTTAATTTCTATGCAACTTTTGTACTTTCTACGTAACAATATTTTGGTTATACAAAGGGAGTCCAACTATCCAAGTCTTTTTCAGATAGATGTAGTTTTGTAGTTGTACATATTAAAAATTGACGTTACTAAACAAAACTATACAAATTAAAGGACATAATATATATGTGTAAAAAACATTTTACTTCACTACAGTTGCTCAGATACCTAAATATTTAGGTAAGTTTTGGCTTATTTGGTTTTAGTGGTTAATTATTTCCTTTTGATATATATATGGAAGGAGGAAGTCTTGTATAGACATAAATATTGGACACATCATTAATTAGACACACATACATAAAAATATATATCAAATAATTATATTAAAGATACACATTATTTATTTTTCTTTTTAAACTGAGTAATTTTTTTTTATATGGAAGATTGATGATGAAAGAGTAGCTAGCACATTGTAACGGTGAAACAAACTAAAGAAGATAGAGAGAAAGCTGTGAGAAGAGAGACCAAAAGATTTGTAAAATGTTGATGGTGAGAGATATATGTTAGCTTGTTGACGCTAGCTTAAGGTTAACGGTGCCAATTAATCAAAAATTAATTTTGTTTGTTATAGCCAATTAAGCACACCTTTTTACGTTCCAACGATCTTATAATACATGTGCCTTCATTGATTTATACTCATTTGTGACTTTAGATTAAAACGAAAGAGATCAATATATATACACCTGCTTGCCAGCTCACAATAGATTCGCACCTTTCGTCCTTTCATTGAGGCCAAAAGCTACATTTTGCAATAAAATTCTTTTTTACTTCTAATTTTGTAGGTAAACTTTATCTTTTAAATTTCAAAGATATTTTTAATTTTTTATTGCAAAAAGAAAAATAGATAGAATGACATATAAATATTTCAGGATATTGTAGAAAAAAAGAACAAACATTTTTTTTGTCGGAGAATTTAATGACTAGAATTTCATCTTATAAAAATAAATAACGGCGTATTTTTTTTTTTTTGATAAGCATAAAAATATATTGGGGCGGTTCAAAACCGCCGCAAATAACGGCGTATTTAAATTTCAATCTCTTCATATTACCCACAAATCTCTACCAACTGAATATAGATGCATCATACATGGCTTTATCACATTTTTGTCCATAGCATTAAGGTGCATTTGATCTGCAGCTTTAGTTTTACAATTGTTAAAAATAATAAAAAATTATTGATGTGATATTTTTTAACAGCTTAAACTTTTGGGATAATCAGTTGTTTGATATGATATCAGAGCCTCTATAACTAAATAGTCTAGAGTTCGATTCCCATTCCTCTCACTTTATAATTAAAAAAAACCCAATGAACTCTTGCGTGAGGAGGCGTGTTATAAATAATATAAAACTATTGATGTAACTTTTCCTAACAGTTTAAGCTTTTGGGATAATCGGTTGTCTAATAACAATGTTTATTTTTAAAATTATTTTTGGGATAGAATAAATCAAGAGCAAGGGACATAATAAAGATTGAAATTATTGTTGGTCATTAAACCACAACATACAAAAATATTATATTATCCAACAAATATTGTACAAAACTTAAAAGGTTACTCTCATATATTGTTGTTTTTTCTTTTATGTATTGCATGCGTGTGTGTAAATGTCATTATTATACTAAATAAAACAAAGTCAACCTGCTCTGCATTTGCTATTTATTTCTTCAAGCAAATTCAAAACCTGAAAAGAAAAAAAAAACTAACAATAATAGTGACCGGATTACAGCTTGTTGTTGACATTATAAAAATTTATTAATTTTTATTAAGTGCATGACATAGTGTTTTTAGAGAATTCCTCTGTTTTCTTCTTAACCGCATGCCTTAATACATGTTTAGGCCATGTGCATGGTGTAATCATATATATAACACCTGAATGTTATTTCAACTTAGGTTTCCTTCCCTCTGTTTAGGTACCATGAAGTACTATACGTCCATTAATAACATGTTACATGGTGTGTTATTATAAACAAGCATAATGAAAGTCAATTTATAAATTTTCAACTATTCCAAACTTAAATAATAATTTCCCTTTGTCGTTTATTCGTTTATAATCTGTTAAAAATAATATCTTATGTGATTAGCTTAGGTTGACTTACGTGAATGTCTTCTCTTTATTTTTTTGAGACTTACTTGAATATTAGCACTTCACCCATCTTAGAATAATGGTTTGGACTTAATTAACCAATAGCCTTGAATTTATTTTCAATCTTCAAATTGTATAAACGTTAAAATTCTTTAAGGAAGAGTTTTGTTCTGTTGTAGTTGCTCTTAAACAATTTTTGTCATTGCCTTAGGTCCCCATTGACACCAATAATTAATAGTAATAATGTTTTTTCAAAATAGAAAATCAAAAAAAATTATCTGAATCACATTGACAAACATTAAACTCATTATGTTAACATCACTTCTTTCCAAATTAAATTTACCAAAACCTACTTAGATGTAATATGAGTGCCAAATACGCAAACCGTCAAAGATTCAATATTTTAATTTATGGCTTATGATATGAAAAAATTTAATTTGAAAAAGATTATTTTTTAAATAAATATCAATAGTCTCTGCAGTTGCACGCAGAGGATATCCAGTTCAACTAAAAAATTATCTCCTGTGAAATTATGTCTCTACATTTTTTGCAAGTTAGATGTCATAGATTAACAAAAAGAATTCAAAATGACATCCCCATCACTAAGTTGAATTATGCTGTTTTGACATTGTTAATAAACCATATTTTTAACTAATTAAGTAACATATTGTCAAATATAAAAACTAAATAAGTAACAAGTAGTAGTAAAAATAATTGTACATTACGTGCATATGTGAATGAATGATGTTGATTAACAATGGTAATGGAGATAATTTCGTGATTTAAAAAATATAATATACACAAGAGTTGTTAAATTCCTTCATCCAAATTCCACACTTTTGATCTAAATTAAAATTATACAAAATTACAAAAAAGTCATCCTATTCCTCTGTTTTTCTACCCTCTCCCCACTTGCAAACAAAGACAAATTCCTAAGATCTTTCTCCTCATGTTTTTTTTGGTACAAAAAAACGAGTTAATCAAAGTTAGACCCGTGATTGTTTATCTTAATAATCCAAAGTCAGTTAATGATTAAGAAGAATCTTCCTTAATTTCAGCTTTAAGTAACTTCTCTTCATCAATTTCTTTGCTGTCATCAACAACATCACTTCTTGTTAAATTCTTAGCTCTTACTGCTTCACCATCCCAATCCGTTTGACTCAAAATCACCAACATAGCCACAGCACAAGTACCTTGAGCCACAAGTAATCCAAGCCACAATCCTTCAAAATCAAACCCAACATAAAATGCTAACCAAATTGCCACAGGCATTCCAACAATATAAAAACTACCAAAATTGATATTTGCACCCACTTTAGGCCTTGCAGTTCCTCTTAGCACCCCACAACCTGTTGTTTGAGGACAATTTCCAAGTTCACATAGCCCTATTAAAGGTAAAACCAAAGATGTAATTTTTATTATCTCTTTGTCTTCTGTGAACATGCTAGCCCAAATGTTTCTAACCATTATAGCAAAAATCAAAGCAAACAAACCTAAAATGAAGCTACAAGAGAGTCCTACAATGGCAGAAAGTTTTGCTTTTGATGGCTTTTGAGCTCCTAATTTGTTACCAACTCTAGTTGAAACACTAAAACTTATTGATGATGGAAAAATATAGAGCAAAGAAGTAGTTTGAATCAAAATTCCCATAGAAGCAACTGTTGCTCTTGGATTTATCAACAAACCACATAACAAAATCATGATTTCATACCACCACCATTCAAGACAAACAGAAAGACAACTTGGTATAGCTAAATTTAGAAGTGATTTCCATTGTTTGAAACATTGTGATGAAAAACCACCCCATGTTTTCTTGTGTGTGCCAGAGAAAACTATGTAAAGAATCAAAGAAGCAACAAGGTTGAAATTTGTCCACACCCCACTTAAAGCAACACCTTTGATTCCCATATTGAGGTGAGAAACTAGAAAATAGTTTATGGGAATGTGAAGAAAAATTGCTAAAGTAGCACAAAGGGTTAGAGGGAGAGTAATGGATTGGCTTCTAAGGTAAATTCTTAAAGGGTGTAAAAAAGATTGTGCTAAGAGATCAGGAATGGAATATACAAGATAGATTTGAGCTTGTGTAGCTATAGATTCATCTTGTCCACATAATAGAAGGATATGTTTTGTGTAAAGCCAAAGTATTGAAATAGGGATAGAAGTTAAGAGTAGTAAGAGAATGGTTTTTTGTAAGCATAAACCAAGGAGAGTGAATCTTTTAGCACCAAAGGCTTGTCCACAAATAGGTTCCATCCCTACAGCTAGACCGGAGAGGATCGAGTAACCGGTAATGTTAGCAAAACCGACCGCGAGTGAACCCCCGGCTAAGGCGAGTTCGCCGATGTGACCAAGAAAGAGCATGGAGATCATTGAACGACAATAGAGTAAGAGACCGGTTAAGATCATGGGAAAAGCAATTTTGGATATAGAAATTACTTCTTTGAAGGTAGCTCTAAGATGAGTTTTTTGGATTTGTATTGTTGGAAAAGGATTCTCTATGTTTGTATCTTTTTGGATAAGTGGATTGGTCATCATGTTGCTGTTGGGATTTTTTGTGTCTTTGATTGAAACTACTAGATATTCAGGATTTGAATTATTGCATTTGCAAGGAGGTTGAGAATTTAGATGACACATAGTTTCTCTATTTTGTGTTATGTATCAAAGAAAATAGAATGGCTTAAGAGAAGAATTGAAAGTTGAAATAGAATTGAAGGAGTCAAGGAGAATATAGTAGAGAGGGAGGGTTGTACAAATGGTTGTGTGTTGCTTTTTATAGCATTTGAATGAGTACTATTGCCCTTAGGCACTTTTGGAGGGACTAAACACATTTAACATCGACCGGCCTAAATCATATCATATAGTATAGTATATATGATGATATATGATGTAATAAGATATCCTATATGTCTTTTTTGTATTTTATTATAATTTAGTAAATGATGAATCTTTTAAAAAAATCTTTGTTTTAAATTATTGTTGTTTAATTATTAATATTTTTCATTAAAGTGTTATTTTTCATGGATGAGGGGCCGTATAACACTTTGGAAGGTTGATATAACAAGAGATTTCAAAATATAAACATTATTCATTAATATCTTTTATTGAATTGAAAAAAACATATATCAAATGATATGATTTTGTGACGAGGGGCCAAATCAAGTTTGGAAGATTTAGAGGCGTTAGAAATTTGTTTTTTCTTTTGTTTTTGGTAATTCAAAAATCAAATCCTCCAATCAAAGAAAAAAGCAAATGATTATAAATTCTAACTTACACATAAGCTAAAAGACACGAGGATCATAAAGGATAATCCAAAAAATTGATATTTTAGACAAAAGTCACAGTTTGTATAGTATTAAGGGTCAGTGTTAATCCTAGACAAGTTTGTCCTTGGACAGTTAATAAGGATGAGGTTTTGTATGCAAACCAAAAGCCAAAACCCATTGGAGTCCTTCAATGTTCAACCTTGATTTGTAAGAAATTCTTCATCAGTATTAGGGGTACCTATATTGCTTAATGTCAAAATAAATTTGTTTGCTTCATGTATGGGACAAGGCCACTTAACCGTTTCTTCAACTGAGTAGGGTCCATCAATAGATTCCATTGTATTGCATGTGTTTTATTGTGTGGTTTTGTACATCACATATACAATAGATAAGTGCGATTGGTTAGTCTCACGTCCCCATTTAATACCGTCGAAATTGAATAAATAACATATGTGACTCATATATCTAATATCTTAAAATTACAGATGATTCTGACAATCTTAAAGTAGTTTGTTGTTACCCTGGATGTTTCTTCAATAAACAGTATTAGAGTCTGATTCGACATAATATATAGAAAGCGAAAGTAAATACTATATTATAATATTAAATCAAATATAGAATGTGATGAACTCGATCCTAATTTTGTACCTCACCATCAATACAAACATGCACTAAACTTTCCTTGAGTCTTACAGCACTCTTTTCTTGCTCTGTGTTTCCGCAAGATAATAACTAAAAAGCATGTGTTTCATTGTCAATGTGTGCTGTCTATTAGCTATATAACTATGTTTAATTTAGTGATAATTGTTTATATAATGTTCATTGAATCTAAAGGGTCAGTTGTGATTACTCTGTCGTTGAGGTTGGTTAGTTGAAAAGAAAATTGATTTTACTTCTATTGATTTTTTAAATTAACATGGAGTCAAAGGTTGCACCGTTTGATATATGGAAAAATAATTATATTTTAAAGCATAAGTCACAATTTAATTGTTTGGAAAGTTTACCATTTATGAGATAATCTACAGTAAAACAGTTAAGTTTTCAATTCTTCCAAATCGAGTTGGCCCAAAATTTTATCTTAACGGCTAGTTTTTTTTTTCTTTCTTATTGTTTTTTACGGAGAGCATATAGTTTTTATCTAATTAAGTAAAAAAAAAAATTATCTATTGTTTTATACGGAGAGCATATAGTTTTTATCTAATTAAGTAATTAAATAAAATGTCCATGCAAGACCCACCAAACTTTTTTATACAAATAAAAAAATTGTCAAATTATTATAAAGAGATTGGAGTTCGAAACTCAATTTTCTTACTTTTTAACATTTAAAATGATAGTGTATTACTGGACTACTTAATAAAAAATAATTGTCTAAATAGTTTTATATCTAAAATGACTAATATACAAACATTCAATTTAAAAAAGATTTACGATGGACCATATAATAATTAATTATGAGACAAAATGAAACTAATATTAATATATAAGTTATGGAGTAAATATCCAATTTATGCTTAACTTCACTACTTTCAGAGATTGAAAAAGAAGCCCTTAAACAGCCAAACTTAGCAGCTTTCTGTTTTGTTTATTAGGAGGCAAGTTGGATTGGAATCACACTAAACTGTAAATTCAACCAGCCAGAAAAAGCAGTCGGAGTTGGTGGTCAGCGGAGATAAAAACAGTAAGCATCCACCCAAGTTTTCATTCTTAATCTTATATCAATATTGTCGTTCCTCTCTCCTCTAGCACGTGACAATGCAATTCCACATCAATTTACAGTCACGACAACTTTACACTGCCGCGCGCTAAAGCCAGGACTATGTGTTTTGAGCATAAGTTTGTATGATTGCTCGTCAAGTAGGCAGTCAATTACCTTGAATGCTTCAAGGCAAGGGCGCACAAGGATCTGGCGACAACTTTTATAAAACTACACAAGTTCGATAATATTGATCAAATAGGCACCACTATTTGACTTTAAACAAAGATTCTACAACATTAAACTGAGACTGAAGTATGAAACTATCTAAATGAATAAATAGCAGAAAAATTGTCAAACCACCACAAGTTTCAAAGATTTATCGACACTACACTAAAGCTGTTTGCAGAAACTTAATTTAGTCTTGTAATGACCATGTTATACAATCTGTTGGCCCTTCAGGCTTTTTCATCAGCGAATGAAATCATTCTTCTGCTGGGGGTGACTGGCTCTGGCTGCAAAATCACAAATACACATATTTGAAACAACAAACATATCAAACAGGCGTAAAAACGGCTGGAGAAAATAAATAACAAAAACTCTAACCAATAAATAAATGTCTGCCGACCTGCGATATTGCTCATGCACAGGACTTTCAGGACCACCATAGTTGGGACTGTCCCTGGGTTCAGGCACAGCATTTGGGCTCCCTCCATAATCATTGTATGGACTGGGGTTCCTTTTTGCATCAGGACTAGGGCTCCCTCTAGAATGATGGTATGGGCTGGGGTTGCCTATTGCATCAGGACTATGCCTTTGGTGATGGCCATTTTCAGGGCTATCCTTCACGGTATCATAAGGACTACGGTCAGATCCACGATCGTTTAGAAGGTCAATCCTCTCTCCTTCTTCGGGACTATTGGAGGGAGACCGGACAGTTCTCCCCCGCTCTTTGTGATAAGGACTGCGGCTGGTGTCACGAACAGGCTCAGAACCATTCCTCTCTCTTCTGTAAGGACTAATGCTTCGACGTCCATAAGCAGGGCTACTCCTCTCCCTCTTATATGGGGGGCTTCTACTACGGCTGTTGCCACGCCCATAGTCAGGGCTGCTCCTCTCCCTCTTATATGGACTAGGACCATGGCCATAATCAGGACTACCCCTTTCTCTACGATAAGGACTGGGTGATCGCCTTCCATCACGGCTCCTGTCACGTTGACGATCACGGCCTCTCTCCGGGCTATGTCCATTTCTCCTAACGTCATCATCTTTAGAAGAATATTCAACTGAAATAACCCGATCCAGCAACTTGCTGCAAATCAGGATTTGAAAAGAAGCCGCATTATCATTCAGGTTTTAAAACAATTACAAAACCATAATGGGAAGATAAAACCGCCTAAGACTTAAAAAACTTGGCGTCTATAATGATAACACATTATTTGGCCATGCAAACCAACTAGAGGACACAAGTATTGAGACATACCAAGCCATACCTCATTCCACCTGAAGTTGACAATAATCAAGTAAAGACTAGAAGCCTATGATAGTTTTGAAAGAAGGAAAAACCTTGACCAAATACACTGAATTACCTATTATGTGTAGCTTCCAATGCCTTGGAAGCATCATCTTCTGATTCATACTGAACAAATGCAAAATTCCTTCTGATTCTCACACTGACTATCTTACCATACGGCTCAAAGTGCCTCTCCAAGTCCCTTGTTCTGGTTTGGTATGTATCAAAATTAATTACAAATAAGGTCTTTGATGGTCTCACATTAGCTGAAGATCTTTTTGGACGCTCAGCAGGCCTTCGGATACCACGTTCTTGCTGCAACACAATACACCCAATGATGAAGAAAACATAATCGGAAAAACAACATTCTAGCCTCAGCATTATACTACCTTTGTCCATTCTACACGAAGTCTACGCCCCTTTCGACCGTATTCTATTCGATCGAGAGCGCGAATTGCAGCATCAGCATCTCTCTCATCATCCATATAGATAAAAGCAAATCCTGCACACCACACACACAAAAAAATTCTTAATTTTTTATTAACATTTATTATAAAACTGAGAAAAGACAATTTAGTCATACAGTCCAATCAAGAAACACTTCACTTGTGATGACTGATGTGGCAACTGACCCTTCTTCTATGCACGAACACAATACTAACAACTTGGAATTTAAAACTTTGGTAAACTTCTTTATTTCTATAAACTAATTTGACCAACAGAATTAGTAACAGACCTTGCGTAATAAACAAAGTGGTGTCAAGAACAAGAATCCAAAAGTGTGGGTCTCGTGGTGGGTCAGTGGAAAGTGAGTGCCTTCTCCATTCATTCAGCTGCCTCTTCTGTGAGGTTGGCAAAATTTCAACCTTGGAACATGTCCAAAAGTGAAGACTGGCAAAAGGCACAAAAATTGAAAGGCAAATGTGACTGAGGAATACGTAGAGTTATGCCGTTGTGGATCAAATTGAATGATTCGAAGATGTGCATCACAAGCAGGAAACAGATTTCTGAAAAGCCCATCCATTAGCTTGGGAGTAAATGGATTTGCAGAGATAATCCTGCGCCAAAGAAAATGTTGAGTATGGGGGTTGATGCTTCAAAAAAAACATGATTTTGACTTAAAGATATCTCTGAAAATCCCCCACAAATGCTCAACAAGGTACTATGCACCAAGGTCCAACTCTTGTAACTGAATCGCCAATTTTGGATGATATGATGTAGATGCTGACTCGCAAGAGGGTGGCGCCAAATGTCGGATAAAGAGTCTGATGCTTCACCGCTACCGCTGGATGTCTTAAAGGTCTAATCGCAGTTGTGCAACATGTGTAATGTTTGTTTGCCAGTCCCATCAAGAATATACTGTACTGGGTTGATAGAGATAGAGGTACTTTTATTGTCAAGTGTTTCCAGTGCTCATGTTGAAACTTGAAACACGTAAATTTTAAATCAACCAATTTATTATTTTAAACAGTCGTGCCGTGTTACAAGGACAGTTCTCATATGAGACTCTGTCCCGCCGTAAATCATCAAGAAAATTTCTAGAGCATATAAGTAATAGTACTATAGAGTTTTAATCTAACTACTGAATTCAATAATATGGAACTTTATTCTGTCCACATTTCCCAAGTAGGAAAAACTCAGCGATCCTTTCTTAAATTGATTCAATCTACATTTCCCAAGCAGTAATCTGGTGTAAAACTCACGTACAAGTGTACAACTATTATAATTATACACAATAAACTTGTCTGTTAAGAATTATATAATCTACCCAATTCAAGAATCAGAGACTATAAGTTATCAAAACTCAATCTTATAGGCTTTATTTTCCACCGGTAAACCCTTTGTCAAGTTAAAACAGCTCAAACTAAAAAACAGCCGAGAGAATAAAATATTATCAAGCATCCATATTAACATTTACAAACAAATAATCATGACATTGAGAAAAAAAACCAAACAAAAGCTTACCAGCCTTCATATCCACCCTATCAACCCTCCCATATCGTCTAAAAAGCCGCTCCAGCTCAGACTCCCGGCAATCATATTCAAAATTTCCAACGAAAATAGCTTTCATTTTCCCTGAACACAAATTGACAAACATTCTAAACTTAACACCACAACATGCATAATTATCAATTATCAACCTAAAAAAAAAAATTTTTGAGTGTAACTAAAAAATACACAAACAAATCCCTTAAAGCATAAATACATATTTATCAAATTAATGAGATAAATTAAGCTAATACAACTATCATACATCATTAATATGAAAATTAAGCATTTAATATAAAATTAACAGTGACAGCTAAAAAAAATTAACAAAGAAAATAAAAATTAAATTAGTACTGAGAATCGGTGAGAAAAGAGTAACAATGGTGAATTGAAATCTCAGATCTGGGTTTTTGGTGAAAATTGGAAAGAAAGGAGAAAAACAATGTAGAATGAAAAGGTTGGGAGGGAATAAGGAAGAGATTTGTGATTGAATTGGGGGAAATTGATTGCGTCTAACCTTGGAAGAGAGCTCGGTTGAAAATTGAAACCCTAGGCAGAAGCAGAGAAGAGAAAGAGAAAATCAGAGATATTTTTTTTGTTTTGACCAATATAATACAGAGATGAAATAAAATTTCAGAAAAAATGAATCACCATATAGTACGGTATACTGTGATAGATGGACGGACGAGATTGGCTTTTTCTTGTTTTGCTTAGGTGCCCTTCTACCTTTCTCAAGTTTTTTGCACTTTAGTCCTTTTGATAGATAATGTATTTTATTGGGTTAGATATGTTTTTAGTTCCTATAAAACACGGACCTTCTATTATATTTTTAGTCTTCATAATTTGTTTCTTGCCTATAGTTTTAGTCTCTAATAAAACTAAATTTGCTTAATTATTATTAAATTCTTAAATTTTAAATGATTTTTTAATGATATAAAGTTTCTATTTTAAAATTTAAATTGTTTTTTTTTTTGTCAGGTAGCCTAGTGGCTAGACAATCACACATATAAATGTGGAGAAAGTGTGGAATCTTGAGTTCGAACACAGGCCACTCCAATAATGTCCCTGGTAGCTACCAATTGAGCTACACTTATGGGACAAAATTTAAATTTTTTAACATGATATGAATTAAATTAAAAAAATGAATTTTTCAAATAGCAAAAATTTAAGATAAAAGTAAAGAAAATTATGACCTAGAAATCAAAATTTGAGCTCGTTTTATTTTGAGGAACTTTTTATGATAATTTAAACATATCTACAAAAAAATCATTCAAAAATACATATTAATTTACTAGTAGGGACCAAAATTGAGTGCATAATAATTTTCCAAGAACTAAAAATTTAATAAAAATTAAGTGAGAATTAAACTTAGAAGCCATCATTTTATAGGGACTAAAAATATATTTAACCCCAACCCTATTTTATTTTACATTGTTATTGTTATTTTAACTTATTTATTATATGTAATCCCATGATTTTAAATAAATAAATAAAATAAGGAAGATGCTAACGAGTGTCCGAGACGATGGTTAAAGAAGTAAAAATGGTAAAAAAAAAACTTTTGAAATTTGTGTAGTCTACTTTTTTAAAACATAAAAATACTATTTTTAACTTTTTTTGGTAACCTTAAGTCCTTAACTAGTGCTCCCGGATATTAGTTAGCATGACTCATAAAATAAAAAGTCAAATTTATTTGGTCCAAATTTTGAGCAAATATTTAGTGTTTCTTTTGTATTTTTTCTTTTGTGATTTTGTCATCTCAATACTACCTACAATGTTGTTTGTTTTGATTATCCATCTTGGTAGTTGGTATAGTGTTTGTTTGTTTCAAGTCGATCTAGAGCAAATCTGATCAATAATTTTGACGTCATCAACAATATTTATTTTTGTTTTTTAGTGATTACAAATTTAGATTATATCGATGTACTGTACTCTATTATCTTGAATTACTAAATATCATTTATTTTTACAAAAGAAAACTATGTATGTTGGTAATCACAAACAGCTACGTGTACATAGCAAAAGGTCAATAAATTATAATGTTCACATAAGAAATATTATCAAACATTGATTCCATTGGTTTTAATTAATCAAAGTTCTCAATGAATCACATAATACGGTTGGTGAGATATTGTTGTGGAAATATATTGTGCATTAGCTGAGCTCGTGCTACTTGTGATGCTTATCAACTTATCTTCCTTCTACAAGATTTTAACATTCAGCATCATACACCAGTCATCCTATTGAGACAAGACAACCAATCAATATTGCATATTGCTTGCAGCTAACCCAATTTGATCCATATGCACAAATGTACAAGTGTTATCAGTATTCTGGTATCTGGTATCTGTTTCACTGGCTAGAGCTTCAAACTAATAAAATAAAACTTTTACATTTGTACATATCGATCAATGATAAGTATTACTTACACATAACTTGCAAAAATAAATCTTATAATGATCCCTTTCTTCCTAAAAAACACTAACCTACCTTTTGAGATTTGCTGTATTATGTCCATTGTACAGCTAACATCTTAGTTTATATCTTAAGATTTCTGACAAAAACTGAAAATTATAAATGGCATTGCCTTAATTATGTTCCACCTTTTAACAATGAGAGCTACTTTTACCCCCATTGATTTCTTTAAAACCACGCGCCTTTGAATTTACCAATCCGGACTTATTCGGATGGGTAAATCCAGACAAAACGGTGTTTTTCTTCCATCCGGATGAGTGACTCCGGAAGGGAGTGGATTTTACAAATCATGGAAGATGGGAAAAGAAGTTCCCTTTATCAATTCATATAAGGCCCATAAGACAACGCCAATCACCGTATCTCGCACTAAACTCTTGACTAGGCCATCAACCCAGCCGCCAGAACCTCCATCATATGAATTTTTCCCTACAAGGTCTCGAAACCTCAAATCTCCTGTATCAGCTAACAGTGAATATATTACACCATTCATGTGGCCTTTTCCGATTACACCTACCACCTTTTTACAGTTATTAACAGCCTTACTCCTCTTTAGAGACCATGCAAGATACTGCAAAAAACCCACTATTGTTTACTTGTAGTTGTAGAACTTGATACATGCAAAATAATACTGTAATGCAAATTTTGAGTGAGAGGATGAAAAACTTACAGTATCTCGTTCGTGTATAAGAGGCGCCAATAGAGATGGATATGAAAAACTAAGCTGCTCATAAAGCTGAAGTGTACCATCATCTGAACTTGCTTTCTGCAACTGATAACAAGATTTGGTTCTTAAGTTTTTTAAATGACTACTACTAAAGCAAACTTTGGCACAGATTATAGGAGCATGGTAAATATTTATGAGCAGGCATATAAAAGCAGTACATGTAACATAAAAATTACTAGTATGAATTTAACTTGAACTAGACAAGAGAATTAACCTCAATCTTATTTGTAGAAATGTCTGATGAAGATGTTATTCCACGGATAACTATTTTCAATAAACTCAACTTCTGAGTCCAATTCAAAGCCTTCCATGCTCTCTGAAGCTACAAAATAGATTATATAAACTCCATCATCCTGATCATACAGAATATTTTAGCTGTTTCCATTGTTTCATATTTGATATATAAAAATCTGAAATAATTGTTATTGATTTGATAATTTCATTTACAGAACTATGTAATATGTACATACTGTTATTTCAATTGGCCTATCTCCTAAAACTATTTGCGCACCAATTTCCTCCGACACTTTTCGAGCAGCACGGAACTGCATATGAAGCATACTTTTGTCAAAATGAGTCCAAAAATTCCAAAAGCTGCAAATATAGAAGAGTTTGAAACTACCTCATCGCCAAAAGGACGGTCAATATCTGAAGAGATCTTTGATGAAAAAGCAGCCAGAAGTAATCTCAACGCTAAAGCAGTTTGACCACCTGATATTTATACCATACACAATAAACATGTTTATCTTATATTCTTATACTATATAGGTAATAAATAGACATGTCAAAACCAACTCATGATAAACAATAAACATTTTCTCTTTAACTTTGGTTTAGATTAAAAGGAGTTAAACGTTTCTTTAAGATTATAGAATTCCCCTAAGGAAAAAGATAGACATGTGGACGAAAATGTGCTTACCAAGGTTTATGCTGCGACCAATAGCTCCGAAAAACCCAGTCCCGCTCAATGAAAACATTGTAGACCGTAACTGTTTGTTAAGCTCATCATCTTCAGCATACATGATCCCAGCTCTGGAAATTAAGTCTGCAACAATTGAAGTTATGATGCATATTGACAACATATAACAAAATTCATTTATATAGTTTCTATTGATTTCAGTTGGAAATAAAATTAAGAGCTATGAGCAAAGGAAAAACTTGCACATTCATATTCATCACAATACAAATAGTAGTACCAGTGTAGCCACAAATTAGAAAATCAGAACATTAACATCAACAGTTGAACTATCATGATATATATAGCTATGGTTTGTTTTCAATAAAAGTCTATGCTTATTTTTGGTAATTGGTATCACGGTAGTCCACTGTGATTTTGCAGAAGCTACATATTGTAGCTTTTGGAAAATTACGGTGATCGATCACCGTGATTTTGATATATTCAATGTGATACCAAAGATACACTATATATGTGTGTGCACGTGCATAAATAGATTAATGAGTGTATAAAAATTGAATCAATATTCAATTTATTCTTGAAATTATAGAACTATATCAATTTAATCAACTACATTAACAATATTCCATGGATTATTATAACTGAAAAAATAATATAGATTAAAATGAATGTTCTGAAGAAAAAAATATATCAGTGTTTACCTGCTTCTGCAAAGCTCAACAACCACATTATCAGGCTTCACAGCTTTTACAACACGCTCAACCTCCATGGCTGATTCTTTAGAAACATGAGTAGTTCCAATCAACCAAATATACTCAGGTTCAACAAACTCAGTTCTCCAAGAAGGAACAGGACCAAACCTCTTCTTCTGAACCAAAACCAAGCTACCATTGTCAGCCAAATCAAGCAACTCAGGGTAAGATTCTTCTATGACAGCTCTGGATTCTTGGGAAATCTCTAGCTTGTAGTTGAAGTCTGAAGGTGGGGGTTTGATGGAAACTTTTAAGGGTCTGAGAGATGTTTTGGAGAGGAAAAATGGGTTGGTGGTGAAAATTGGAAAGGTTGTTTTGGTGATGGTGGAATCCATGGAAATGAAGGAAATTAATGTGTATGGTGATGATGGATGCTAAAGATATTGAAGTGAAAAGTTAAGGAAAATATTAGGCCACACATTATATTTGTATTTTTTGTCACATTTATCATGTATCACCATTATTATGATATTATTTTTGGCCTAATTGCATTTTTCATCCTCTAACTTTTTTAATTGTGTAATTTTGACCTCTTTAATTTTTTTAATGCAATTTTAGCCCCTCACATTTATCCTATTTTAATTTTATAGTCCCCATCTATTTTTCCTCAAATTCATGTTGAGTTTGCAATTTGTTGACAAAGAAGGAGATTTTTTTCTCGTCAAGTAGTCTTATGGCTAGATTCACACTTTTAATTTGTGAGAAATATGAAATCTATAGTTTGAACCTCGATCACTTCAATAATGTCACTTGTAATTATCATTTAAACTACATTTATGAAACACAGAGAGGGAAATATTAACAAATTAAAAGGGTTAATGAGATAATATCCCCTGCAAAATTGGTGAATTTTGTAATTTCCACCTGTAAAATTATTTTTTTGCATTATCCCCTGTAAAATTAATTTTTTTGGATTATTCTTCTTTTGACTTTTTGCTGACGTGGCAATGCATTTTGTTGATCTGGCAGTTGACTTTTGTATGTCACGTCAGCAAAAAGTCAAAAGAGGGAGATAATCCAAAAAAAATAATTTTACAAAGGATATTCCAAAAAATAACTTTATAAGAGGGAATTACAAAATTCGTCAACTCTACAAAGAGGTATTAACTCATTAACCCCAAATTAAAACATTAAAATAACTAAAAAAAAGTTAATTAAAAAACCACAATTTATTTAACTAAAATAGAGAGAAAGATCTTTCTTTTTAACTAAAACTTTCCCTCATAATTTATTTAAACCCCAACAATTCATTTAAGTTCATTTTTTTTAAAAAAGAACTCGACATCCAATTTAAATAGAGTGGTTATGGTACATAAGTTTTGTCCTTATGCATCGTGCATAAGTAATGAAAATTGCTTATTGTATCCCTAAATTGCTTAGCACACCTCTCAGATTACTTAGCGCACCCCTCAAATTTCTAGCACACTCCCTAAAAATTTGAGGGGTGAGCTAAACAATTTGGGGGTGCGCTAGAAATTTAGGAGGTGCGTTAGAAATTTGAGGGTGCACTAAACAATTTGTGGGTGCGCTAGATAACTTATGCACCATAACTTGTGCCTAATTTAAAAACCGACTAATTTGAGGAGTTCAATCTCATCATCTACTTGCAAGAGCTCATTTAAAATCAGGACCGTCATAACTGTAAGTTTAACCTTGATTTTAATCAACACAATAACTTTATCTAACTAAAATTTAGATATGTGAATCATCTTCTGTCATTCTCTTTCTGCTCTCAATGTCCATTTTATGTGTCTATATCTTTTATTATTTTCTTCTCTCTGATCAAATCCTCTTCATCTATGCACCATCTAAAACATCAAGTAGGACGAAATAATTAACAAGTGAATATTGATGGAGATTTTTGTGTACACATGCACACAAAAAATTGTAAATGTTGATTGGTTGGATCAATAAAGTTAAATTGGCATTTGAGTTTCCAAATAACTCATCACTTTGTCTACATGTAGAAAAATAAAATAAAATTGGCATTTACAGTTTTAACTTTACAACAAAAACGTAGTACAGTACATCAATAATCGATAAAAAAAATAATGCCGATACCAAGATTTTGTGCACCGTGCGTCATAAAACTGTAAATAATGCCCTCACAAGTTTGGATTGTGATTATAGTCTCCCATGGTTGTTTTATGAGCAATGTCATGTTCGTTTTTAAGCCGATTTATTAAGGATTGTCATCCCTAAACTATTGTTGTTTCATTCTTTATTTGGTACGTAGACGAGATGAGAATTTTAAAAAATTCACACACAATAAAATATAAGTATCGGGGTTCGAATCCCAATTATAAACATTCAACCTGATTATTTTTTTTTTGTTTTGTTTCAATCGACCTAATTATTTTAACATCTACTTATTGAATTAGGATTTGTGGACATTATTTCTTTGTTTTTTTTGTCAGTGTTTCATTTTTTTTAATCGGGCTTACAATTAATATATATATTCAATTGAAATTTCAATAGATTTTAAAAGACTTTTTATGATAAAAAAGTCTTGTGGTATTCAATCAAGACTTTTATAAAATGTAAACAAATCTTGTGGTATTCAATTAAGACTTTTATAAAATGTAAGCAAAATCTTTTTAAAAAAGTCTCTCAAAATTTTCCAAAATCAATATAATCCAACGAAGTCTTTTAAAATCTTCAAAAAAAAATTTATCAAAATAATCTCTCAAAATCTCAATCCAATTTTTTTGGATACATAGACGAGATGACAAAGCCATCAATAAACTCACACACACAAGTGAAGTGATCGGAGTTCGAACTTAGGTCATGGATATCCGATCTAATAATTTCGATATTTTCTACCAATAGAACTAAGACTTTTGGACTCAAGCAACAATTTAACAAAAGGTAAATGACAATGTAAGTACAAGTACTAGTATTATGGTATGTAAACTGTTTTGTAAAAAAAGTGAAGTCTTTGAGACATGATTCGGTTGGTTGATTTTCATAGATACCAGATGTCTGTGGGGTCGCGGTCGTTTTGGTCTTTCTTGACCTATCCGTCGTTTTCTTCTGCCTCTTTTATTTACCCAGTTTTTGGGTGGCCCTCCATCTCTTAACTTCAAAATTATTGCACCCAAACAAACATATATGTCTCCATGTGATTATGTTGGCCATATGATAAAAAGACAATGTCAAATTATAAATAAAGAACCACAATTAGAACTTTTTATAGTTTTTTAGTTACTAGTATTCTCTAATTCAATTATTAGAATTTGTTTGCTATTGTTGTGTATGATGTAAAATAGTACTGTAAATATTAGATTGGTTAGTCCTCCTCATACATATTTTGGTTTATTCGTCTAGCTAGGTACCAGTTTGGTTTTTTTGTATATAATCTTCTACGGATATCTTTGATTTATCAAATATTTTCTAGTATTTTTGATGAATGGATGGCCCCTCCACTATTTAGGATTGTTATACAGAATTGTGATCATTCTTCAGTTTTCAAGGTGGGTGCTATTGATTGATCAATCGCATCAAGTCCAGTGTTCTTGTAATCACCACTCCACTCAGTGTACAGTTTATCACTAGTTTTATGTACGTGGTTAAAAAAAGTTTTTAAAATCAATGCTAGTTTATAAAGACACGTTCTCCTAAATTCAATGAAACTTTTTTTATCAAATTTTTTTTAATCAGTCGTTTTTTTATTTGTTTTAACTAAGACAAAATCATGAGGGTTGCCTAATCGAACAATACCTAAAAAATGTGGCGAGAGATTAAAAATTTTCTTCGGCCCTAATTTTCTTCTAGGGAGTTTTCTTCTTCTTCTTGCTTCAAAGAATGACCCATAATCATGCATGTACATCTTTTTATTCTCTCTGCTTTAATCTACATAAGTGATTTTCACATAGATTAGAATTCTCTCGTTTTATTTTGTGATTTTATTGTCTCAGTGCGACGTTGTTTGATTTTCAGTCTTCGTGCGGTGCTAGTTTAATTTCCCATTTACGAGTTGCGTTTGTTTTTTCATCTTGTTGTGGTGTTCGTTTGGTTCAAATTGACAGATTAACTTTGATCAACTACTGATTCAACTAATGACAATGTCGTCAATGATACAGGACCAGAAACATGAGTATTTCGATTACTAACTTTTATTTTGTCATATTATTTGTAGTCTTGAGTTTGTTCACACACCAGACAATCAAAAAAATGAAAGAAAGAAGAGATAAACTAGAAAAAGAGACAAAAAATAGGCCACACCCCTCCAAGACTTCCGAGATCCAAGGAAACACCTCACGAAACTAATATTTTATGCAAAAAAATATGTTAAATCTCCATTTCATAAAAAGGGCAGATGTTGCCAGAGTTTTTGGCCAAATACCATTTTCAAGATAAAATTTCACCTATCAACTAGGTATTTGACGGAAAACAAGCACCCAACAAATATTAGATCATTTCGGGTGTCATAGATCGACCAAATACCAACATGTCAAATTAGTAATCATCCTAAGTGAGCCCTCCAACCCATTCCCATCCCTATAAATAAAATATCGAACAACTCCCATCCCCTTAGGCAACTCACTCTGAAAATCTTGTAAACACCTAAAAGTCGAGTACTAAACTAAAGAAGAAAAATTACATTTTAAGATCAGATGCTCCACATACTCAATTGCACTCCCACAAAGACGACAACACAACAACTTACTAAGATTTGTAATCACTTTACGCCTAAAGAGATCATAACGAGTTGAGCTCCTATTGGATCGTGAAGCTACGGATATCCCGATACATGAATATATTATTTTATTATTATTTTTTCGCTTTCACCTTCTGATTCCTAAGGGAAAGACCCTTAATAATCTAGAGTTAGTCATCTCTACCAAATTCAGCGTTAATCACTCATGGACAAACTAACACTTGTTGAATATGTTATTTTATGACACCATAGGAACATGTTTCAATAGAACACCAAATTATTATCATTTTTTTTTTTACCTATTAATGAAAAGAGAGATTGCATATAAAGTAAATCTATATAGTACTAAAATAAAATGAGAAAAATGTCGTTATCGTTGGGGTATTGTTTGTTTGTTTGTGAGTAGCCATAAACACAGTTAGACAGGGGCATAAACGAGTGAAGTTCACCCCATCATCCTCCTCGTACACAAGTATAAGTAAATGGGATGCACTAGCTAGTTAGGTTTTTCCTAAGTAAATAGCACTAACAAACAGCTAATACAAATTGTGTGCTTAAAAATACGTGTTCATAATGTGGCCTCACCCTCAAATCAAATCAAACATAATTTTCTACCCTGTTGTATTATTGTATGAAATGAAATTAAAGTCTTAATCCTCCGCGATTCTCCCACGCTTCATCCCATACGTTCATCACTTTCACTTCCTTTTTCATCATCATCTTATATATATATATGTATATATAAATTATTGAAATCAAATCACACAAATATAATAATATCCCCACTCACCCCACCATTCATATATTTAGCTGCTTTCCCACTTTCTCCCTCTCTCTTTGTCTCTAATATATATGTATTACTACTAGTACTACTGCCATTATCATCATATAACTATATATATTCTCTCTAATCTCATCTCCAAATCACAACAAAATATTTTCTTAAAAATAAAAAATAAAAAATAATATAGAAAAACAAAACATTCATTCGTTTTATCGTAGTATATGCTTAGTTCAATAATCAAACCTACAACAACACAACAACAAACAACATTTTTTTATTATTATTTTTCTTGCACATCATGGATGGCAACAACAACAACGTTCCTTCAATAACACCTCCACCACCACCACAACAACAACCTATACAAATTCCTACTGTAGTCACCTCTTCATCAGCACCAACAACTCCATCATCCACCTCTTCTCCGGCCACAACCGGAGTCATTGGTGGACGATACCGTGGAACACGTTGCCGGGGTGGAAAATGGGTATCTGAGATACGTGAACCACGTAAAACAAAACGCATTTGGTTAGGAACATACCCTACAGCTGAAATGGCAGCAGCTGCTTATGATGTTGCAGCTCTTGCTTTAAAAGGACCTGATACAATTCTTAACTTTCCTGATTCAATTCACTCTTACCCTATTCCTGCTTCATTGTCTTCAACTCATATTCGTGCTGCTGCTGAAGCTGCTGCTCAAACCAGAATCATCAAAGTACTAGTGAGTCCTCAACAACAACAACAAGAACAAAAAAAACCTTCATCTTCTGGTTTTGAGGGATCTTCTTCTTCTTCAACAACTGGTGCAGGAATGCAACAACAAAAAGAAAAAGAAGAAGAAGAACAAAGTCATCATGGATATATTGATGAAGATGAGTTGTTGAATATGCCAAATTTGTTGGATGATATGGCTAGAGGAATGCAGGTTAGTCCACCAAGGATGAGTTCATTTTCTAATTATTCTTCGGATGAATCGCCTCGCAATTCTGATGGAGGAGATAATCTTTGGAGTTATAGTTTTTGATTGCAGACAGACTAAATCATTCATTATATTTTTCGATTTGTTTTTGAATTTGGATTTATGTGTGTACGGAACATCTTCATTTACCCTCTTTTTTTTTCCTACCTAGGTACGGAATTTTGATTGATTTTGTGTTAATTTGCTGTTAATTTGCAGTAGCTAGCTCGTTTTGCAATTGATCTTGCTGCTGATCTTGGATCGGTCATTGATCGATGTGTAAATAGCGATAGAAATTAATTAGGTCATGACTTTCATTTCATCATTCATCACCACAGATTTTATTTTAGTGGATGATGATATATATATCTGAATCTGATAGAATTCTGTACGATCTAATATTCAATCAGTACTTTGGGAGAGGTTAATAACCTAGCTAGCTACAACTTTTGATTCTGGATCTTCTTTTTAGTTACACTCTATCAATATATATATGATTTCATGATTTGTGTATGGAGTTTGCCCTTTTTCTGCTTGGATTTCTGTTGAATGAATTGATCTGCAAGTTTATTAATCTGATCGATAACGTTCTTCTGATAGTACTGCTTGTGTTTGTAGAAGTTTCTCGATATTTTATATTTGTATGCTCGCTTGTAGCTGAGATATATAGTGCTGTTGATTTGCAGAAGTTTCTGGATATTTCTTATGTTTAATAACTCTTGTGCTATCTGAATTAAGCAAAAAATTACAGTCTACAAACAATAATGTTTCTGCATATGATAATAATTAACTTTCTTCATCATCTCATGCATAACTCATTAGGACATTTAAGTTTCATCTGATTAACTACACATGTATATGAATTCAGCATTAACAAATTTAGTTAGGATGTGATTAATTATAAACTAATGTCTGCCTTGATGCTTCATTGCTTCCATCTGATCTATAATTGAATCACAGTTCTCTTTTTCAATTCAGTTATGAGTTTCAAAGAATTGGCATTAAAATCAAGAAGTTTCAATGCTCTTTGAGTTATGTGTTGGTGGAACAAGATATTAATTTATGAACCATACTAATCACATTCATAGCACATTAGCTATAGCCTATAGCCCATATAGCCTGTGCATGCTATATTTCTGGTGTGTATAGCAGGTTTCTGCTTTTGGTACTTAAGTAGGATTCTTTCTTTAGCTATGTACAAACTTAGATCACGAAATAATGGTCTTAAACTGTGGTTGCGGTTGCAACATCTGTGATTGTGAGCATTGTTGCTGTTGAATTATGTATTGTGGTTATTATTGCAGCATGAATTTATTGTAGTATAATTTATTACTTATCTTATAGTAACTCACATATATTTTATTTTCTCTCTAAAATCACATATTTATCTCATTATCAACTCTCTATCATTTTAAAATACCTTTAATAGTCCTTTAAATTACTTTGTAATGCTAATTTTATGGTATACAAATGAGACAAGTTTTGCATCACGCACAAGTTCATTCCAACCATTAGATTAAATATATTTGTGCATGGTATATATATATATATATATATAAGATTATTTTACTTAGCTTGCGCATATTAGACAAAGTCGCTCTTTAGTTGAATCTATAATATAAAGACAAAATAAAAAAGAAAAATAATATGTGTGATACCATAGTCCATTGTGTTGATATGCCGTAGTTACCACATTGCAATTGCAGGCGCGCAATTTGCATCCACAACCGCAACATTGTGGCCACAGCATCTAATGCATTTGCAGTTCGCAATTTAAAACCATGATATAGACATATCTCATGCAAGAGGCCATCAGGAAGAGTTATGATTATTATGGAAGATTTATAATAAAATTTAGGTATAACTTACCAACTAGGAAATTCTGACCTTGAATCAAAGTCCTAGTAAGAATGCGAGGTAACTAAGAATGAGTCAATCAATCAATCCTGGTCCGGAAGTAGGTTATTTTGCTTTCCAGCAATAAATGATATTTGTGAGTGCATCAAAACTTTTACCAGTGTAACAGACAATTATTGCTTAAGTTTTTTGACGCATTATAACCATATGACATGCAGTTACTGCTTTTCTTTTCCTTATCGTGTGAGACCACTAGCAAGAATTTCTTGAAGTACTACACAAAAATTACACATAAACTTGTATATATTGATGTGGAAAATGAAACATATATATAGTGGATCAAGATATATAAGAACACTCTAGCTATGTGTATAGTTTTACTGCATTTACTTACCTTTTGGATGTGCCGACAGGTTGCAAAGTTTGTGCCGAAGGTTATGACAGAATGTTGATTTTTGATCTTATCAAGGCGCCTCTATTTGAATAGAAACTACTTTTTCTCTGAATTTAGTCTCATATTATTTGTTTATGTTAATTATTGGTCAACTTTGACATATTTGTACAATTCACTAGTTACATATATGTTTCTGTTTATTTGTTTGGGTGCAAGTTATATATTACTCTCTTATAATTATGGAAGATTATGTGCTTTGCTATGTTATTATAATAACTTTTGTCTTTTTGTGAGTATAACTCAGGTGGTATATATAGGGACATCACATTATATATATAGAGTTGAAGTTCGAACTAAAATTCTCTATAATATATGTAAAGATTATTGGGGTTTGAATTCCGAATTCTTTACTCTTTCACTTCAAAAGAAGAATTATTTTTTGGTTAATTATCATGATATATAAGTACGAAATTTTCATCACCGTTAGTGATGACTAATTCCTATCGGAGAGCTTTTGGGACACACAAGATGAATTTTCACTCCCCACCAAATACTTTCTAATCACTACAAAAAAGAAAACATATACATTCATCTCATAACATATATGAAATTTAACCTATTTAGTTTGAAACTAAGATTACTCTTATTTTTCATTCACAAATAAAGAAAAAGAAAATAGATTATTCTTATACTATATACAAATAGTACTATGTACTCTACTCTGTAGAAGATTGAGTATATCTTTTCTTACTTATTTTTGGCTTACATTTATTTTAAATTTCAAATCTTCTTCTTACTTTAGATAGTAAATAGGGGTGAGAAGGGACGAGACTAGTAGTTGAGTTACACTATATTTAAAGTAATTTATAAAAATTTGAAGATTTTAAGTTTCTTATATTATATATATATAATGAATTTAGGTCTAATATGACCTATATTAACCTTATATGCCAGTTTGGGGTGATCAGATCGAGTTTTACGAAGTTTATTGTATGAAAAAAGTTTATTAAATCTAGTTTTATTGTTTTCTAATTAATAAAAATATATAGTATTATTGTATTATATAGATATGTCTCTTATTAGGGTTGGATTTGGCGGCATTATTACAATATGACATAGTGATATCATTATAAGAAAAAAAATTGTTAAATCAACACCAAACAATAAATTAATTTAAGGGATACAAAATTTAGTTCTCTAAGCATGTGATTGAAGTTCGGTTGTGTGATCGGGTCTTATAAACTTAGTTGATATTGCGTTATATATGTAGGAGATGGAAATTTAAATTCCGGTCATTCCACTTATCTATTTTGAATGAAATTTCTAACAACTAAATTATTTGACCAAAAAAATAAATTCAATGCTTATAAAATATTTGATGAGATAGGAGAACTCATCTTATATATCCATAAATTTTCAACAAAGATTAACAAATATTTTTATTTATTTTTTGGTTTTCACTTTCTACCCTCTAGTTTTTAGAAGAAGTGATCCTAATAATTCAGAGTTCGGCGGCGAGATAAGTAAAGTCTAGTAAAAAAATTGTTCAATCTAAAAATTGAACCCAAATTCTCATAAAATCCGTAATTTAGTGAAAGATTAACAAATATTAATACTTCATATCTATGACATAATCTTAAATCAAGATTAAGTACGTATACATAAGTAAATTGTTTCAAATTTCCCGGGCTCTGTTAATTAACTCTATAGAATAGAAAGTAAGTAGTAGCATGTGCAAACCTTGAATATAATCACGTCAACAAGTCAAGTGATGAGTCAATTACAGTATTACACTAACATGTGCAAACCTTCAACCTTGAATATGATCACAATCTTGACCACTATTTCCTTTTTCCAATTTAGGAAAAAGTAACTAAAGGGGATATATAAATCAAATTTTCTGCCGTCAATAAGTTGACTCATTTGGTCATTGAATTTGAGTTCAAATTTTAATTTTCTAAGATATAATAAAATTTACACAAACACTGTTGAAATATCTTTGTAGTTTGTGAGATGTACAAGGGATGAAATATTTCATGGCAAATAACAAATGTTCAGAAGCAGTTAACAAAATTAAATGTATATGTTACAGTTATAAGTCACATGTGATGGGTTATTTTGATATATATCACTTTTTGTATTGTGAAATTTTGTGAAATATATTTTATATGAAGAATAATATATTCTTTTTTTTCTCATTATTATTATGGAATATGACTCTATATATAAAAATATATTTTTAGATTATATTTGGCCTATATACTAATAAAGTATAACAATGTTAATGTTAGATAATAAAGTATCGAGTTTAATTAAGTTATTGGGCTTATATACTAGGAAAATATTATAGTCTATTAGGTATTATTAAAAAAATTCTTGTAGTTTTGATTTTATGTTATGCAATGCAATATAATAATATTCTATTAAAACTCTAGTCAAGTTATATATGTTTGTTTTGTATTTTATTGTTAACATGGTATCAGAGTTTCTCCAAGATTCGTTAAACTGCTCAGTATCAGGTTTGTGATATTGGATCTTCCACCATTTATATCCATGAGCCAAGTCAAATAGTATTGAGTGTGAGGAGGTGTGCTAAAGTAAAAATAACTCTCATCTTACAAGCCGATTTTGTAAAATTGAGTTAAATTCAATCCAATTTTACATGGTATCAGAATTCACTTATAAACACATGTAACAGATATGAGACTTTAGCAGTTAAATTCTCTTTAAATAAAGCTTTTAAAGTTCTATTCAACTTAAAAGATTAGTCTTTATCATTATGATACTCGGTTTAAAAAAAAACAATTGTTGTTCATATCACGGCTGTGCTGTGCATAGATTCGAATTTGATTAATTCACCAAAATTAACTTTGGAATGAATAACTACTACCTGCCACTTAACTGACAAACAATCAGTGTTTAATAAACTGTTCATAAAGCGGCTATAGACTATAGTAAAAGTGATTCCATTCCCTTTCACCAACGACAACGAGACGTTAGATTTAATTATCACACCATTTTTTTTTTTTGAGGACACACCATCTTTATTTTATGTGTATTTAGTTTTTTTAAACTAAATGATGTGTGTTTAATTATGTAGCGATGATAATTAATTTTGACATTTTGTCTTGGTATTTTTTTTTTTTGTTTGATAGTTTGGTATGTTTAATTTTGATATATTAGTTTCCGATAAAAATGAGATGAAAGTAAATTAATTTATTATTTATAGTTAAAAATACAATTTAACGTGAAATTTATTCAATTTCAGAGAGTATACTACATGTTAAATTGGATTTATCTCATGTTTGACTTACAATCAATTTTATAAGTGATTTAACTCGTAATTCATACCAAACCAAATTAATGACTGAAAAAAAAAATTGGTCAGACTTTTTAAACTAAATATTGTCTAAAGTGAACTGATAATATCCCTAATTCTAACAAGGGTACGTAACGTAGGTATTGCGTGTGAATGTGCATATACTGGTTTAATCATCTCAAATTCTCTTTGATTCATAACACTTCAACGGCTAGTAATGTTTTCAACAACGACTAACTCCAAATATTGATAAGGCATCTCTCAATAAACGTTCAACAGCTTCCCCGACACTTTTAAAAACCTCTCACTCTTTACTCTCTTAGTGATTTAGGCGTCAAAATATTTGCGAGCATGACTCTCACATCCAAGTTGACATCTATATCTATATAATATACTATTTACGAATCCATCATAAGAAAATTATTTTAGAAAATAATTAAATGCTCTTCTCACATTCATTGAGTATTTATTACTTCATAAGACACATTAATGGGATTTAATTTAGAAGATTTCTTTGAAAACATTATTTATTTAATTGTAAAAAAACATTTACGTAATTAATTTAATACTTTAATTTGTAAAAAAATTTATTTTTAATACTCTATAATGCACAAAATATAAAAGAAAAAGAATTAATATTATTATGATCAAGTTTATATAAATAATAACAACTAGTATGTTAACCCGTGCCGTGCACGGGATTATTTTCTTTTTTAATATTATTTTTTAATTTATCCTAAATTATTATTTGATTACTTCATTTTATTATTCAATAATAATTTGAAATATTATATCTTATGAGTTGTTTAAATATAAATTGTTGCAGTAAATAAATTTTTTGATAAATATTTTTTTAAATCACAAAACTCACATTTTTTCGCCAAAAAAAACTCACATTCAGCGAATTTTAACGTTTATTATAGATTTATTCAACTTAATTTCATCAAACTACATTTTTTTAAATACAATGTAAAATAAAATATATTTTTTCATCATCTTTTCACCTTGTTTCGTAGTAATCCATATATAAATTTTAAAAAAAAATACATAGAAATAGACAACCTTGCATATCACGAAACACCCACATTTTTTCGTCAACTGAATCTCATCAAACTACATGTTTTTATAAATACAGTGTAAATTAAGATATATTTTCCCATCTTTCTCTCACTTTGTTTCAACTTGGTTAGTAGTAATCTAGATGTATATTTTTAGAACAAAAAAATTCAAATAAATAAACAACCTTGCATATCACAAAACTCACATATTTTTTTGTTTCTAGTCCTCATTGAAATTACAAAAAAGATAGGGTCGTGTATTAATATATATGGGTATAAATATTGAACATCATGTAAATTAAGTCATATTATAAAAAAATAGGTTTTTTGTATTAATATGTGTATAAATATCTAAGCTCTTATTAAAAAAAGTTTTTCGTCTCGTATTAATAAATTTTGTATTAAAATATTCGTAGAAATATAATTCCGTAAAAACTATAAAAAAAACCCGTACATGAGTATAAATATAGCTCCTGTAGAAATTACAAAAAAAAATAGTTCTCTTATTAATACATGGGTAGAAATATAAATCCTCATAGAAATATATGTTCTCGTAAAATTACAACAAAAAATCTCTAGAGAGTGATCTCCCACGTTCTTGTATTAATATATGATTTTTATTTTTAAATTACGTAGACGTTCATTTTATATTGATTTTATTTAAATATGAAAAATAATACCCTAGAGAGTAATCTCTCACTTTACGTTCTCAACAATATGATATTTTTTCTCCCTTCATCGTAGAAATTATTAAAAGAAATATAAACTTTGTATGATATATGAATATAAATATAAATCACGTGTAAATTAAAAAAAAAAATAGGCACTTGTATTATTATATAAGTATAAATATATATCCCGTGTAAATTACAAAAAAAAAAGTTATATTAATATAAGTGTAAATATTTTTCATAAGCAATAAAATAAAATATCATAAAATTGCTTCAAAAAAAAACATAAAAATATAGTTTTAGTTGTTGGTGGAATCGAACTGTATATCTCATACTAAATTTTGTTCGTGAGAGAGACATATATGACACACATAAACTTTGATTCATTAGAGATTATTTCGTAAAATTTTGTTCATGAGAGAGACCTCCATAAATATAAATCATAGATGACACCCAACATTCTTTCATCTTGTTTCAACATATTTCTTAGAAATTCACGTGTAAATTTGAAGAACAACAAAAAAATACAAAGAAATAAAAATTCATGCATATTATAGAACTTCCACATTTTATTGTAAGAAAAAAAAACTCTCACATTCAATCATCTTCCTTCATTTATTGTAGATTTATTCCACTAAATCTCATCAAATTACATTTTTAAAAATAAATAAATAATGTAAATTAAGATATATTCTCACATTGTTCTTCCATCTTGTTTCATAGTAATTCACATGTAAATTTTAAAAAAAAATACAAATAAACAGACAACCTTGCATATCACAAAATTCCCACATTTTTTTTCTTCGGAAAATGACTCTTTCATATTCAGTGATCTTCCTACGTTTATTGTAGATTTATTCAAGTTAATCCAATCAAATTATATTTTTTAAATCCGATGTAAATTAAGATATTTTTTTCATCGTTATCTCACCTTCTTTTTTCAACTTGTTTCGTAATAATCTACATATAAATTTCAAGAAAAAATACAAATAAATAGACAACTTTGCATATCACAAAACTCCCACATTTTTTTGTCAAAAAAAAATTCACATTTAGTTATCTTCCTACATTTATTATAGATTTATTCATCTGAATATGACCAAACTACAATTTATGTTAAATTTAAGATATATCTTTTCCCATCATTCTCTCACCATGTTTCAACTTGTATCATAGTAATCCACATATATATTTCCAAAACAAAATAACAAAATAAAAATAGACAACCTCGAATAGTACAAAACACTTTTTTTTGTCAAAAAGAAACTTTCATATTCAGTAATGTTCCTACGTTTATTATAGATTTATTTAACTGAATCTCATAAGACTATATATTTTTATTCATTGATAAGTTTGGTGTATCATTTGTATTTCAATAAACTAATTCGCCACTTTTTTTTTTGTTAGAATGAAATGTCAAAAATCGTTCCTTGATATAGAATAATTTTATTTAATAAAGCATTTATATTAAAGTTTTAGAATTGAACTACCTTTATAATAGATTTTTTTTAAAAAAAATTTATTCTAGATTTATTCAACTGAATCTCATCAAACTACATATTTTTTTTAAATACAATATATATTTAAATATATTTCTCCATCGTTCTCTCACCTTCTCAATTTAACATATTTCGTACTAATCTACATGTAAATTTCAAATAACAAAAAAAAGTACAATTCCTTGATAACCTTTCATATCACAAAATCCTCACTATTTTTTTTTTTTGTTATAAATTAAGTGTTAAAATCGTCTTTTAATATTTTAGAAATTTTATATGAAAAAAATTTGTGATTTAAAATAATTACTTTTTGTTACATATTAATAAATAAGTGATTTTGACATTAAATAATTTTAGGTCCGTTTGTTACAGATTAAAAAATAAGTGATTTTGACATTAAATAATTTAGAGATTATTTTTTAGAGATTTTACAAAAAATCAGAAATTATTTTGTGTTTGTTTACCATTAAAAAAAATTACTTTTAATAAAAAAATAATCTTTAACTTGTTTGGGTGCAATCATATAAAAATGATTTTGCATCACATAATTACCATAAGGTATAATTATCCAAATATAATATATCATATAAAATAAATATATGAAAAATACTCAAGTTCTTATTTTTCATTACGGTCATATGATTTTATATATATAGCTACAAATAAAACAAATTTTTATATTTTATCTTCTAAAAATAACAAACTAATCTTATAAATTCTAAATAGGATATTATTGGAATATTAGAATAATATTAAGGATATTTTTGTCTCAAAATTTTTTAAACTTGTTTTCTCTCTCCTCTAAAAAAATCTATAAAAATGAGCTACTAATATCAGCTTTAGATTTTTAAGAGTTTTTAGATTATTTTCAGATTATGATTATTTTTAAAAGCTATAACAAACAAATGTTATTTTCTTAAAAGTGATTATTTTTTAAAAATAAGTGATTATTATTAAAAAAAATATATAGCAAACGGGCACTTAAAGATTATCTTTCAGAAATTTTACAAAAATATAGAATCTATTTTGTGTTATTTTACCTTTATAAAAATTACTTTTTATAAAAAAAAATCTTTAACTTGTTTGAATGCAACCATATAAAAGTGATTTTGTATAACAAAATTATCATAAAGAACATCCAAATATAATATATCATATAAAATAAATATATCCCAACAAATTTCTAAATTTTTTGTATGAAATTTTTTGACACTCATTTTCTCTTTCCTCTAAAAAATCTATACAAAAATCTAATAATACCACCTTCAGATTTTTAGATATTTTTAGATTATTTTTAGATCTGATTATTTTTAAAAACTATAACAAACATATGTTATTTTATAAAAAGTGATATTTTTTTAAAAACAAGTAATTATTTTTTTAAAAAAACTATAACAAACACCCACTATTTGTCTCTTAATTCTTACAAAAAAAATATATATCTTAATTGATATTCCCTCCGTTCCTTTTTATTTATCATTTTAGAAAGAAAGAAAAAAGATCGAATTAGAAAGGTGTATTTTTGCACCTTATTTTCCTATTATACCCTTCTTTTTAGAATTTATATCCTAATTTTAATCCATCAATGAAATCCTTTTTTTTTGCACACACATCGGAAGATACTTTCTCTTTCAAAAAAACAAAAACCACCAAATAAAAAATGGTAACAAACTTTTATTTTTTGGTGCAAAATTTATAACAAACTTTATGTAAAAAAAAACAAATAAACTTTGTTACAAAAAATTAGGAAGAAAGGTATAATAAGTAAAAATATAACCTAAATTGTCAAAACGACAAATAATTAAAAACAAATATTTTTTTAAAAACGACAAATAAAAAGTAATGGAGAGAGTATTAAAGTACATTTGAAAATAATCAAAATGTATTACCGAAAACAATATATGTCACCAAACAAATTTATGATTAATTCTAACAATGTGAGTAATAATGCATAATAATCAATGAGTGAAAACATCGGTCTATTAAACTAAATGACAAAATTGAATAAAATTGTCAATAAAAAAAGTGCATAATAATGCATTAAAATTAAACAATGAAAAACTGTTGTTTGACGATTATAAATTTGTCTAATCTTTCTCAATTTTTATATTGGTCTTCATATATTTGGTTGTGGATAAATCAACTTCATCAGGGTAAGCTCTTTTAACTCATATACCATCAAGTTTATGTGAGCATAAATCTACGACATCTAAAGCAGTTCTATCTTTGACCTTCTCCTCTACTGTTTCATCAAACTTTGTTATACGATCTTGTGAATCGCATTGATAAAATATTAGAACATATAAAGTATGAATTGCACAGATAAAAATTAGAAAAATATAAAGTATGAATTGCAATGATAAAAAATTAGAAAATATATTGATAGTAATAAGTCAAGAAGAAAAAGTTAATCTATAGATTTAATAAGTTAAGATGAAATCGTTAATCTATGAAAATTGGTTTTTTAAATAAAAATTTTAGGTGCTTACTGTGGAAGTACTTTTGATGTATGTCTTTGACTCTCTTGCATTAATACTTTGTGTCATGATCTTCTTATATATTATGTTTTTGACACGACTTATACCACCAAACACCATCATCAATATATTTGATTTCAACCATGATTATAAACATTGATTCATACAATTTATTCACAGTGATATTTGTCAAAGTGTTTTAGTAAAAAAAGATAATAATAATAATAATAATAATAATAATAATAATAATAATAATAACAACAACAACAACAACAACAACAACAACAACAACAACAATAATAATAATAATAATATTAATAATAATAATAATAATAATAATAATAATAATAATAAAATACCTATAAATTGTAAAAGTAAATTGTCTTACTTGTTGACATTCTAGAAGTGTCTCAATATTTATCATAGGTGTGATTTTAAATAGATCGTGATGGAAAATCTTGGAGATGAACTGAAACTTGTATAAGAGTAACATTCTTTTCATATGTTCTAAAAAAATTGAAAGGAAAAATTAATAAACAATTACATATATGCATAACTGAAAATTTCTTGAATGTAATTTATAATTGATATAATAATAGAATCATACATAAATTTTAACGTCGCAGCTTCGGGAATATCTGGATTAAACATGAGCCACGAACAGTCTAAAAGAATGTTCAAATTCTTTGACCATGAATGTCATGTGTTTCTCACGATGAATGTGTTTTCTATATATAGTTAACTTATATTCGGACTTGTTATGCTAGAGTAGAAACAAATTAAGTGGTTGTTATCTGTAAAATATTATTTTTTGTTGTTATCCATAATTTTTATTTTAATTGCTTAAGTTAATTAAAAAAATCTTTACAAAAAAAATTAGTGAAGCTCTAATTGAATAACACCTAAACAAATTTTTCTAAGAATGCAACAGAATTATGCTAAAAAAAATATCTAAAAACATATAAAAAAAAAATCTTAGAGAAGCTCTAATTAAATGTCACGTAAGCAAATTTTCTTGAGAATGCACGAGAGAGCTCCGTGAACCTATCGTAATGTATATAAATAGAGATTTTAACTAACACTACTAGAAAAATCTTAAATACCGACGGCCAAAATTTGTCTCTAAAAGGCAAATATTTCATCACTAAGCACATTAGAGACAAAATTAGAGACAAATTTGATTTGGTCGTTAAGTTCCTCGTCTCTAAGCCATTAGAGACAGATTTTATATTCCGTCTCTGATTGGAGACGGAATTTATCCGTCTCTGATTCAGAGACAGAATTTATATATCTGTCTCTAAATGTTGAATTCAAAACACAATAAATCCGTCTCTATCAGAGACAGAATTATCCGTCTCTGAATTCAAATAATTATGTCTCTAAAATTCCGTCTCTAAACAAAAAACTTTGTCTCTGTTGGAGACAGAATCATCTGTCTCTGAATTCAAAAAATTCTGTCTCTAAAATTCCGTCTCTAACCAAAAAAATCCGTCTCTGTTGGAGACAGAATTATCCGTCTCAGAATTCAAATAATTCTGTCTCTAAAATTCCGTCTCTAAGCATAAAATTTTGTCTCTATCGGAGATAAAATTATCCGTCTTTAAATTCAAATAATTTTGTCTCTAATCATAAAATTTTGTCTCACAAAACACATTATTATTTCATCTCTTATAGGTCATTGTTTTTGTCTATTTAGCAATTAAATGCTTATACAATTTTTCAAATATTAATTTTTATTTACTAAATGTAATTCATATAATATAATTCTACAATATGAGAAAATCAAATTTCGATTAACACTAAATTTGAAACATTAAGATAAAAGAAAGTAACTAAAGCTAAACTTCATCACCTTTCTCGTCATTTGCATTGTCACCTTCTCTTTCAAGTTAAAAAGTAGAATTTTGATTAATATTAGATACAAACCTTCCAAAAAACTTACAATTAAAGTTCTATCAAGATTACCCGGTAGAAAATGCATACAATGAACAATGAACAAAAATAAACAAAACTCATAAAAACACTAAGAACTTTTAGACTTTCACAATATGTTTGGGTGAGATTGTTGTTGAACTTGAGTCTCTATTTATAGTAAAATAGACTATAAGATAATATTCAAGTCTTTACTAAAGGATTAGCTTCAATTTGATAAAGTTTGTTAGCACCAAATTTTTTAATTAAATATTTTCCAAATATTTATTTTTCAAACAAGACAAAGCTCTTCCAAAAACAATTTATGTTTCTAAAAAAAATCTTCAAAAGAATATATTTGTTTGGAATACTTAAAATAAAATAAAAACCAATCTTCAGAAAATTATTTGTTTGAAATATTTAATTTTAAATATATATATTCAAACAAAAATATTCAACAAAAATATATTTGTTCACTTCCAAACAAACAAAAATAATCTTCTCCAAAAATATGAACAAATATTTGTTTCAACAAATCTTGTACAAACAAAAATATATTTGTTTTCTTCCAAAACATGCTACAATTCTATGGGATGAAATTGGGAAATATTATCGACAAAAATTATAGAATTTAGATATGGGTATATTGTCCATTGACTAAATCAAATTAAGAATTTAAATAATAGTCTTTTTGCAATTGAATACATCCTCATGTCATGTATGTAATAGAAGATATATATTTGAAAATTGAAAGAAAAAGAATGCCTATATTTGTAGCTATCAATTTGTGTACTTATCAATTGATATTTGTAATTGTAGTTATTGATTGAAAAAAAGTTGGATCCAAAATCGATTTGCCGTCGTACACTATACTCGCTGCAATGGGTTGTTTAGGCAGAAGGAGTACACAAATTTTACGGTAGAGTTTATTAATAATCAATCCCAACCATTAAATAATATTAAAATTAAAGGTCAATAATTGGAGTAAGTATTTCCACTTATTCTTAGAGTCAATTGATCCCTACTCAATAAACTTTATATGATATTTTAAAAATGTCTATAAAAAAATCATTTAAAATTTTAAGAGTTTAATTATAATTATTTAGTATGGACTAAAAGTATATGGAAGAAACAAATTATAGAGACTAATATAATAAAAATTATGTAACGACTAAACTTTGAAGGTCCACATTTATAGGGACCAAAAACATATTTAGATGAATTTTCGATGAATCTTCGATGTTATTTCGTTTATAAATGGATTTCAGAGACAGATTATTCTAGAGATGAATAAGAAAAATTTTGGTCCCTATAAGATTATTTCTAGAACTTTTGCTATATATTGGAAAAATTCATACTATTTTAAAAAAATTTAAATTTTAATAAATAAACTTTATATGATATTTTAACCATGCTCATAAAAAATTCATTCAAAATTATAAGAGTTTAATTATAATTATTTAGTAGGGACTAAAAGTATACGGAAGAAACAAGTTATAAAGACTTAAAATATAATAAAAATTAAGTAAGGATTAAACTTAGAAGGTCCACATTTTATAGGGACAAAAAACATATTTAACCATAAAATTTTTGGGGATGATAAAAAATTTGGCGGGAAATTTTTTGGCGGGATGAATCTTCGATGTTATTTCGTTTAGAGATGAATTTCAGAGACAGATTATTTCAGAGACGAATAAATTTCGTCTTTGACAGATGTTTGACTACTATAATAGCAAGTTGACTAATTAGAGACAGATACAGAGACGAAAACTATTAGGCACAATAAAAATCCGTCACTAACATCTGTCTCCAACTACTTTTTTATTTATAAATTAAAAAACTAATTAACTAGAGACAAATTTAGAGACGGAATATTTTTGAGACAGATCTATCTGTCTCTAAAATCCGTCACTAGTACATATATTTTAATTTTTGTCTCTAAACACTTTTTTTTGTCTCTAATTCCGTCTCTAATAGAGATGAAATAAATTTCGTCTCTAAATTCCGTCGGTATTTAAGCTTTTTCTAGTAGTGTAACTGGGTCAAAATTAATAAGATTTTTATTGAAAAAATGATTTATTTAATTGTAAAAAAACATTTACGTAATTAATTTAATTAATTTAATACTCTAATTTGTAAAAATATTTATTTTAATACTCTATAATGCACATAATATTAAAGAAAAATTATTAATATTATGATGATCAAGTTTAAATAAATAATAACTTTCTAAAAAAATTTAGGCTAAATTTCTTGATCAAAATCAATCAATTTTTACCAATTGAGTCAACTTTCATTAGTTATCAACACAAATCAAGCAATTATGAAATTTAAGTTATTAAAATCGAGCAATTGTGAAATTTTGTGAGTTAAAATCAAGTAATTGAATTATCAATGCAAAATCTCTATGGAAAATCACACGGGATACACATACATTAAGATACCATTCAATATAATTATTTTTATTTAAAAAATTTATAAGAAAACACATCGGATACACCATTCAAGGTACCATTTAAAAATACATAGGGTACACGCAATCAAAAAATTATAAGAAAATACACGAGATACAAACACACTTAAAAATATATTTCATTTAAAATACCACATTAGTAATTTTTATTTAAAAAAAGACAACGGGGCTAGGAAATACAAAACGTGGTAAACTTGAGAGCCAAAATTGAACAATTGAAATTTAGATTATTAAAATTGAGCAACTGGGACATTTAGGGAGTTAAAATTAAATAATTGAATTATTAATACAAAATCTCTGTAGAAAATCAAGAGAGATAAACACATAGTCAATATACCATTCAATATAATTAATTTTTTTCTTAAAAAATTTATAAGAAAACACATTTAAGATATCATTTAGAAACACACAGGATACACACAAATTCAAAAAAATTATAAGAAAACACAAGGGATACAAACACACTTAAAAACATATTTTATTTAAAATACCACATTAGTAATTTTTATTTAAAAAAAGACAACAGGATTAGGAAATACAAAACGTGGTAAACTTGAGGGCCAAAATTGAACAATTGAAATTTAGGTTACTAAAATTGAACAATTGTGAAATTTAGGGAGTTAAAATCAAATAATTAAATTATCAATGCAAAACCTCTATGGAAAATCACACGGGATAGACACACTGTCAATATACCATTCAATATAATTATTTTGTTCTTAAAAATTTATAAAAAAACACAGGGGATACACACACATTCAAGATACCATTTAAAAACACACGGGCCACACACATTAAAAAAATTATAAGAAAACACACGGGGTGCAAACAAATTTAAGAGCATATGTTATTTAAAATACCACATAAGTAATTTTAATTAAAAAAAAATCAATAGAACTAGGAAATGCAAAATGGGGTAAACTTGAGGGACAAAATATAACCATTGAAATTTAGGTGACAAAATCGAACAATTGTGAAACTTAGGGAGTTAAAATCAAGTAATTGAGTTAAAATTTTTTTTTATCAATTGAATTATCGATGAAAAAATATATATAGATTTCAGTTAACCTAATATTCATTTTATATGGTTAAAATGTTAAAATAAATATTGACAAGGTAAAAATAAAATTAATTCTAAAAATTAAATATTGTGCACGAATTTTATTTTTCTTTCTTGCCAAGTAGTTTAGTGGTAAAAAATTTACCTCTTAAAATAATTAGGCAGGGTATCTTGATTTCAAACTTTGATTGGGACGTCTCGACTATTACCAATTAAATTATATTCATAGAAATTATTGTACAAAAAATTCTAACTAATCAAAATATGATGATTTTTATATTATTATTAAAATTAATACAAAGAAATACAACATCAATTATATGAGACAAGTGGTAGATACTCATATATACTTAAATTTTCTCTATGGATACGGTATCCAACAATGTTAGTTGGACACCAATTTTTTTTCCAAAATATTATATACACATTTAAAAATAAATATATTTAAATTTAATTATTATTAAAATAATTTAAAAAAAAAACTTATATCATAATCAAACAATTTATATTTTTATAAGTAAAAACTAACCCGTGCTTTACACGGGTAACTTATACTAGTACTATATATGTTAAAGTTGGGTCCTTAATTAATTCTTGATCACATGAGAACAGGTAGACATTTAATTTCTATCTTAATTCAATTCATATACTACAATGTAAAAGGGGTTTTGAAAGCAAAAGAAATCCGAAAATGTATAATTGAGAATTGATACTCTCCGTGAAGTGAAGTGTATGTCGAGTGCGAAGTCCCTTTCAATAGATAATAAGGAAAATAATCAAAATATATGGTTACCGAAAGCAATAGGAAAAGTATATAAGTTTTTGCAGATAATGTTTACTCATGATATATTTATATTAAAAAATGGCCCACCTTGTTCCACTTTGAAGGTTTTCTTAGTTTGGACTTTAGGAGGGATATGATATGAATCATAACTTGTGGGATTTGATTGCATACCCAAATCCAATTCAATAATAGTAATGTTAAAGATATCAATGCCGCAATTAAATGGAACCCCTGTACCGGGGTCAATACAAGCCATACATGATATTATTACTATTTTTAGCACCTCTCATCTTTCTTCTCAATGTTTAAAAATTCTTAATTTGAGTTTTAGAATTCGAATATGATGAATTCCAACGTCTTGTGTTTTAGATTTAAGGATTTGAAATATGTTATTACTAACATAATTCTATTTTTTAAAGTTGTTTATGTAGTTACATATATTGTTGTTCTTTATAATTCTCACGTTGACGTAAATTTAGTTAGACATTGTACTTAAAATTGCGAATTATTCCGACAATAAAATTGCTACAATGTTTGGTTTTGCATCAGTGAGAAAATTTTAGCTGCAATGTTTGAGTTTGCATCAGAGAGAGCATCCATAAATTTAGGTGTAATATATAACTTTACATGCATTAGCGGGAGAATTTCAACGTTTTCGTATTATATTATCCGAAATATTCTTTGGTATATATTTGCATAAACCTTCAAACGCAAACGTTAACCTTCTTTACAACCTTTATAACTTTCACTCCAAAAATCCCCTTTTTTTTTTACACAAATAATCTAAATTTAATTTATATGGTGTATACCACCTTTTCTAATTTTATTTTATTTTGAGCAGCAAATATATTATTAATAATCATTACTTGTGTGCAACAATCATAATCTTTATTAGGGATATATTTGAATTACAAATATCCAATACTTTGTACAAATAATCCTTCTCTAGTATATATCATATAATTACCTTGAGTATGGAGCAGCTTTAAATCTTTGGGCCAGCTATCCCACCCATCGAGGTACCTCCAATCTAGCGAGGGAATAATCACTGCGTTCGGCGGTGAATTTCCGGTCTTGACCAAAAAAAATATTTCATATAATGCTTCATTTGTTTCATGTTTTGGGGGAGACTATTGTCTTGAGGCTGGGCCAGGCCCAAGAAATTATGTTATGGGAATCCATTTCATTTGGTTTGGTTCGGACGATGGGATATTGCTAAAAACAAATCCACATCATCTATCTACGCGTTTCCGCGTTACTACGTTTTACGGATATCCTCTAGCTAGCTAGCTACAATCCAAAATCAAACCATAGATTATACTAGAATATTCTCTCGTAATTACTCTTACTAAAGTCAATTTTTTTAGTGTAAAGGATATTATTATTGAAATCAATCTTAAAAAATAGAAAAGGTCGGTTATTAACTGTCAACCGTGTTTTGGAAAGTGAGGGAGGGATGTCACACATAAAAAGTTGCATTCAATGTTGAGTTTAGTCTTGTCCAGTGAAGTCAAACAAACTGTACTAAATTCTTTAAATTGTAGTATGGGTTGTCTATAAAAAGTTCAAAACCAAATCACTAGTAAATTTAAGGCATGGGTTGTCTCCTGTGATAATTTTAACCAGAGGAAGTTTTAATTTAATCCTTCCTTACTCTTTTATTTCTTATAAATGATTGAAATGAACTATATGCAGAAAAAATAAATAATGAATGATTAAGATTTTACTATAAGAGAAGAATTTAATTGGAGATGATCTCTTCTGATAAATTAATGCATAAAAGAAACACTTGCGTGTATTAAAGAAAACATAGTATTTATTTATCTCTTTTGTAACATGTGCTTACGAATTTGAACACCAAAGATGAGTTGTACTACCACGTACCAAAATCCAGCTTGTGTGTGATGATATGATACTATAAATATATAATATTGAATATGGTATATTCTGAATGAGGTGAGATGAGAGTTGTCTCCCCTTGTACTTCTTTTATTTACGTCACATTTGATTCAGCCAAACCCACCAAAAATATGGCCACCTCACCACTTTGATTTTTCACAAACAAAGATTCACTTTCACTTTGTCATTCTCTCTCCGCCACGCAGCAATAGCTTTAGATCCTTTCTTCAAAACCTCATCATTTTACAATTTTATTAAATAAAGAAAAATGTTAATAAGTCTTTCTAAAATATTTAATTTTTTTAAGTTTAATATTAGTAATTAATAGTTATGTAAAATATAGAATACATAAATACTATGAAGCCCCATACCCTGACACAGACATTAACATGTCAACTCAGATGATTTTTTTAAAAAGTGATATAATTTAATATAATTGTAAGTGTCTGTGTCGTGTTAGATAAACACATGTCCGACACCGAGACATGCATAATCTAAAGAGTGTCCGAGCTTCATAGCATAAATATATATATACAATAAGTTTTTTTTTTGATCAATTTTTTTAATATTGTCCTTAATTTTAATCAATTTAAGAAACACAATATTAAAATTATTTAATAAATAGTACATAGACACATACACTTTTGGAGTGACCAGCACAACACACAGACACAGTCCCTCTTCTTCTAGTCACCTTCTTCTTCTTTTCCTTTTGTGTCACTCTCAGTCAAATAAAACCTTTTCTTATCCAAATACTAATATAGTAATATCAAAATCTAGAAGTTGCCACCTTTGGAAACCAAACCCCACGTGTCACACATACAGTTTCTGACAAAATCATTTTTCCTAATTCAATTCCTTAACTATAGTACATACCGTGGGAATTCACTTAGCTGTCTTCTCCTCATTCACAGACACTACACAACAAAACTATGTCACTCTCCAGTCTCCTTCATCACACTTCATTTCTCACTCTTTATATATACCTTCTTTCAATCCATACTTTCCCTCTCAATTTCACACACACACACACACACACACAAAAACAACAACTACTAATAATACTAACTAACACTTGTCCAATTCCAATATTCATATATACTGCGTTATATATACTTTATACTGTGTTCGGTGGTAGATACACTGATTTTGATCAAAACACATACTCTATTTTATTTTTTTCTTCTGCAACATGTTTACTATGAATCATATTTCGGACCCTCATGATCCATGTTCATCATCAGAGAGGTTTCTTGCAGAAACCATGCCGAAGAAACCAGCAGGGAGGAAGAAGTTCAGAGAAACACGCCACCCTGTATACCGTGGTGTGAGAAAGAGAGATTCTGGTAAGTGGGTTTGTGAAGTGAGGGAACCAAACAAGAAAACCAGAATTTGGCTTGGGACATTTCCTACTCCTGAGATGGCGGCGCGTGCACACGACGTTGCTGCGATTGCACTTAGAGGAAGGTCTGCTTGTCTTAACTTTGCTGATTCTACTTGGAGGTTGCCGGTTCCAGCTACAGCGGATGCGAGGGATATTCAAAAAGCCGCGGCAGAAGCAGCGGAGGCATTTAGGCCGGACACTGAGTTTGAGAATAGTGAGGAGAGGAAGGATACTGAGATTTCATCGTCCACAGTTGCGGTGGAGGAGACGGTAATGGAGCAACGAGAGGAAGAAGAAGATACAGTGCCGGAGTATCTGAGAAACATGGTGCTAATGTCACCAGCACGTTATTGGGGGAGTGAATGTGAATATGGTTTTGCTGACGAATTTGATTCATTTGATGGTGATACTGAAATTTCATTATGGAGTTTTTCAATTTAATTAATTTTAGAAAAATGCTGAACATTACTTTGTACCAAATTGAGAGAGGAATAAGAGGTTGTAGTGTAGGATAGTGATACCAAAAAAATAAATTTTGTAGGATAGTGTTCGTACTTATGATTTTTTTTACTGGTACGGATGCTAAAAGAAAAGATGTGACAGAAAAGATGAGAACATATTTCTTTCCTTTTTTGAGTGTTGAATGATAAGGTTAAGTACGTGTACATTAACTTTAAGAAGTGTACACAATCTTTTGCTGAACATTTGTAATATTTGATACATTAATAAATAATAATATTAATATTTTTTCAATGTTGATGTAGTCTTGTCTTTAAGGGTGAACACAAAATGCCCAAATGTCATGACATTAAATTACCAAAATTTGCATTTACTAAATAAAAGGTTTAGTTTAAGAGCAAAAAATCTGGCCATAAAAATATGAAGTTCAAAGTGCAAGCGAAACTTCAGACTACCGATGGAACTTTCTGCCTCGCGCACGGAAAAATTAATCATCAATCAAGTTGAACACTTTGAATCTGGAGACTCAGACCGGCCGTTTCCTCAAGCAATAAACGCTCCTTTAGGGATTCTAGCTTCTCCTCATTCTTGGATCGAATTTGTTGCGAAACTTTCACTTCATAACCTGGTGCACTCATAATCTTCTCTAATCTTTCAATTTGCCTGCATGATAAAATCTCCAATATATAAGTTCAAGTTGTGTTGAAAGTTGAAACCCAGAGAAAGAAAAACAAGATTATAAGCCATAAAAGAGTAATAATTCTTTTAATAGAAGAAAATAAAGTGCATTCAAAATGTTTTGCATCAAATTTGAAACTCCACCAAAAAAGTACCATGTAAACATGTTCAACTATAACCTAAGATCAAGTGGATTTAAATCTTAATGCAAATGGAATATTTGTAACCTTTTGTATTTACTTATGACTAGCTATGTTAAAAGGTATTCTAAAAAACAATGCAAGATTAACATACTTTTTGAGCTCATCTATCTTCTTCATCTTTCCAAGCTCCGCTTCTGCAGAATTAACTCCTTGAAGCTCTAAATAAACAGAAACGCTTTCATTTACGACAGTATCAGCGTATCCAGATGGAACAGCTTCAACTTCAGTGATTACCTGTGAATCATATCATTGGCATTAAATGTGGAAAATATGTAAATCAAGTGAAGTGAATATGGGATACATGATTAATGACAAAAAAATGGAAGCAATGCATGAGACTAGAACACAATTGTGTGACTTACGGTTAAAGAGGATAGATTAGCTAGTGTAGTAATCTCCAATTGATGGCTGTTAATAATCTCTGTAACCTCATTGGTTCGGCATAGAACAAAAGCCGGTCGCCTGACAACACAGTCATCATTGTTAAAATCAGCAAAGCATATTTTAATTAGATCGATAATCTAATTACTAGAGAAACTAATACTTGACATTAACAAATACAGAGTACTACACCAAGGTAATTGCCTCCCACATACCTGTCACGTCTCTCTTTTGCCAGTGACCTGAGAGACTTAACAGTAGACTCAATGAGGTCCATCTCCTTCTCCACCGTTTCATTATTCCAGCTCTGAGATTAAAAATAATAAAATAAAACTATTAAATATACAACCAAACAAATAACTTTCTATTATTTAATTAATAGTCAATCGATGCATACTAAGCACAATTTTTCTATTAGCCAATGTTTCTCAATAAGAATATCATTATATCAATGAAGAGTAAATTAATGTTGTCTGAAAATAGACAACAATGTAAATCATATTACGAGGAGAATTTTTTTAAAACAAACTAACCTCTATTGCTGATGGATAATCAGCTATCATGATAGATTCTTCTCTCTTAGATTCCTTGGGCGAAGGAAGGCGTTGCCACAATTCTTCCGTGACAAAAGGCATAAAAGGATGAAGCAATCGCAGGCCATTGTCCAGACAAAACCACAAAGTATCTTGAGCAGCGCGTCTTTCGGAAGCAAACTTGGGATCATTGCCTGAAAAGTAAGGCTTGATCACTTCAATGAACACATCACACAATTGATACTGCCACCAAGAATACACAGCAGTGGTAGCTTGCGAGAACTCATATGATTCTAGAGACTTGGATATTTTCGATATGGTTTTATTCAACACAGATAGTATCCACTGGCAGCTAAATGGGAGAGCATCTGGAGTCAAATTTGCAGGAGGGATATAATCATCTCCAAGCTTGCTCATAGCAAATCGTACTGCATTCCATAATTTATTACACCATTGACGATACCCAACCACCCTTTGAATATCTAGATTAATTTTGTCAGACTGAAAAAAAAAAAAAAAAAAACAGCAAGGTTAAATCTCAAAAGTTAACAAACTAAATTGGTGCTGCAAATCATGTAAACATTGGTAGGAAATTTTGAAACCTGAGCTGTGTATGAGACCAGGGCAAAACGAAGGGCATCAGCACCACATTCATCAATGCCATTTGGAAAATCCTTCTTCTGACCCTCTATGGCAACAGCTAGTTCTTTAGGGTCAAGGTTACCGCCTTCTAACCTCTTATGTAGACCTTCAAGTGATATGCCATTTATCACCTCAATGGGATCAATAACATTCCCCAAAGACTTGGACATCTTGCGCCCATGCGCATCACGAATCATGGGGTGCAAATAAATCTGCATATAAATTGCAAATACTTCTGTCAGAAGGCCATTCATAAAAAAATTTAGGCATAAATAAGATTGGTTAACTTTGCTCCAATGATGTATTAGTTGTTGTCTCTTTATGATTTCATTACTCTAATCCACATACCTTTTGTCTGAATGAATAATTATTTTAAAAAACAAATGAAAAATAAAAGAACTTGTTTCTATGATAAAAGATCACAGTTCTTGTTTACTATGTGAACACACCACCTGAGTATCACACAATTCATTATGCATATACAAAGATAGAGCTGTCCCCAAATGATTAGCAATAGATAGTAACCTCACCTTGCTAAAAGGCACATCACCACCCAACTTCATTCCTAACATGACCATACGAGCAACCCAGAAAAAGAGGATATCATGGCCAGTTTCCAAAACAGAAGTTGGATAGAATGCCTTCAGGTCTTCTGTGTCATCAGGCCATCCCAGCACAGTTAACGGGAACAGACCAGAAGAAAACCATGTATCAAGAACGTCGGGGTCCCGGCTTAAATGAAACTTCTTTCCACTATACCTTTGGTTAGCCTCATCTCGGGCTTCCTCTTCATTTCTTGCCACTATCCAATGGTCATTGTAAGCACCCAATTCCTGCCGTCTATCATCCTCTAAAGTGACATACCATGCAGGAATTTGGTGACCCCACCATAGCTGCCGCGAAATGCACCAATCACGTATGTTTTCTAACCATCTGCAAAATTTTACACCTAGATTAGGAATGGTTATATCATACAATTAAAGATGATATTATTGAACAAAATCTAGAGATGCCTAAATATATCCATGGGTGGAACTCAGAAAAATAAGTTGGGTAACTGTGTTCAGTATAAGAAATTGCAAAAGGTAAACAATGAATATATATATATATATATATAGATAAGCACCTCTTCCAATCAGCTACATATTGTTTCGGAATAATCTCCACCCTTTTGTTTTCCTCATCCGTGACAGCATGCAGAGCTTCCTTTGCGATATCACTGCAATTGACATACCACTGTGGCTTTATCATGGGCTCGATAACATCATTGCTTCTAGAACATACACCAAGGCGCATCTCATTGTTTTCAGAACCTCTATAAAGATCCTACATAGAAGAAAGCAAATAAAACATTGAATGTCCTTGAAACTGCTAACTTAAGATAGTGATAATACTAATACAACGGCTATAATACCCCTTGCCTGTTTTTACTTGCTGCCTCGTGCAGCTGCTGTTGAGCCAAGGGCTCAAATGAGCTCTTAATCTTGTTTTTGTTCCTCTTTGTGTGTTTTATATTGTTTGGATTTAAGTCCTTTATTTTTATAAATCAGGTATCACATCCGTACTTTTTCAACGTAACATATTTGTTTCCTAAGCACAACAGAGATTTCTATCACAATACCTTCTTTTTTAATGCTTCTGTTATTGCTTCCCGGGCTTTAAATCGTGGCATGTTCAAAAATTCAGAGCCACCATCGGAATTTATTTTCCCATCGTCGGTGAAAACATTAATAAATTCAAGCTTGTGACGTTTTCCAACCTCAAAATCATTAGGATCATGGGCTGGTGTAATCTGCATGCCATAAAGAAAGCATTGTAGCATTTACAACATCACTTGAAAGAGAACATTGATGAAACTTTTAACCTTGAATAAAACGGAGAATACCTTAACAGCACCTGTCCCAAACTTTGGATCAACAAGAATATCATCACAAATTATAGGAAGTTTTCTGCCATTGAATGGGTGAACAGCATATTTTCCATGAAATTGTTTGTATCGGTCATCAGTAGGATGTACGGCAATTGCAGTGTCGCCAAGCATAGTTTCTATCCTAGTTGTGGCAACAACAATTTCACCTAAGTTTCCTTCCAGAGTGTAAGCAAATTTTGTCAAAACACCAAATTCAACAGGTTTGTCATATCCTGGAACCTTTAGTAGGGTCCTTTCTTTTATATCAATATAATCCACCTGCATGCAACAAGCAATTACATCAATCAATACATTACAGATAAAACAAATCCGATGAAGCAGCTAAGTACATCCATCACATACCTCAATATCAGATATTGCTGTTCGTAACACACAATCCCAATTTACTAGCCGATTGTCCCTGTAACAATGATAGAATAATATATTGAGCGAAAATCCCAATTTAGTGTTATATGACAGGCATATGAAATAAAAATATTGAGTGCAAGTTGTGATACAATAAGGTGAGGGAGCACACAAAACCGAATACAATAGAAAGAAAAAAAATTATGACAAAGAGCAGTATGTCTGTAAAAGAGCCATTTAGAGTCATAAAAGACGGACTGTCACAGCCATTTAGACAGTACATAAAGACAATAAATAAATATTGCCAATATCCACCTCACCTATAGACAAGGCCTTGCTTGTAAAGCCTCACAAAAGCATCTGTCACAGCCTTAGATCTTTTGTCATCCATTGTGAAGCACTGGAAAGAGAGAGTGAGACTTAGAATAGAATGCAGATACATATGAAATGCAGTTATAACACTATTATGGTGAAATTTCATGAGAAATAGCTATTTAACTCCCCATTGGGCAGCCTTTGTTTCAGTTATCTTAACGTCATTGTAGATTTTTGCTCAAGTCATCGAGTGTTTTATAAGAGTGTAACCAGACATGCATGCAGCACAATGGATTGTTCTTTACTTCTTTTTGAACTCATTTTCTTTGCAGTTTTAAACAGATTCTTTACCCACCCACCCACCCCCATCCCCACCCTCCAAAATCCGGTATAAACACTAAACAAGTTACATATTTACCTCACGAGACCAATCCAGAGATGCTCCTAATCGGCGCAATTGTTGCAAAATTGTGCCCCCGTACTTGTTTTTCCATTCCCAAACCTAATTTGCCAATATTCACCAAAGTCATAAGAGTTAGAACTTAGTACAGACGAAGAATATATCAAGCGTCAAAATTATTAAGAACTTTGAATGCAAAGATTATTTATAAAACATGCCTCTGAGATAAATTTTTCACGGCCCAAATCATGCCTGGTTAGGTTCTTTTCACGCATTATCTTTTTCTCCACAACTACCTGCATCAAGTTGGACATAGCATGGGCCAAATTTAAAAAACGGAGCTCTCATCCAACATATATTTATGCATCAAGTTTAATACAAAGCATTGGTTACATTAGGAATTCATCAAAATTCAAAATGCATCTCTAGAATGTAACGACAATCATCTATAATTGAATTCGAGCTAGACCTTTTGACAATTTTCTTTACAATTTATACTAGTGGACAGTCGGTCAAATATTCATCATGCATCTTGTTGCAAAGTTTAATCTTTACTATATTTATGTTTGAAAAATATCACTTTATAGACCAGAGAAGATATATTCTTTGATTCTTAAGTTTATCCCGATGAGCCCAGATTCCAAGCCTGAGACACACAAGTGGTCCTTTCCCCCACCGCCCGACAACGAAATCCACAATAGATGATAGATTACAAGATAGCTAAGAACAACATCTTCTCGAGTTGGAAATAAAACCTGTGTAGCAATTCCTGCGTGATCCATCCCAGGCACCCACAAAGTATTGTATCCAGACATTCTTCGCCAACGTATCATTGTATCCTGTGAGGAATATATCACATTGCCTTTAACTGTTTTAAAATGCAAAACTGAACTGTGAATATGGAAAATATAATATACCTCTATTGCAGCTGTTAGAGCATGGCCTATATGGAGAGCACCTGTCACATTTGGTGGAGGCAAAACCTAAAATTATAGCACAGTGAGATTTTAAAATACATAAGTAGGGAGCAAAAACAATACAACTTTTTCGTATCACTTGAGTTTGTGCAGTCATTTTGCATATACCTAGGAAGCTGAGAAAATAAAATATAGCCTAAATCTTTTGAAGATTACAGCAAGACGCTATATTCCATATGAAATGCAATGAAGATAACTATAGATCAATAGCTCAAAAATTTAGAATCTATCTGCGGCATTTCATATCATATCATCAATGACTTAAGAAATGGACCGGTTCATTTATATTTTTCATTTAAAGGATCACTTCTGCTATACAGCAAAATATTATTTCACATCACATGTGAGTTATTCTTACATTTAAATCTCCAATCAGACAAAACTATCTTTAGAACATACATGAAAATGGAAAGAAAAAAATTACTCTGAGGTAGCAAAATTTAAACAACATTAACTTCAGAATCCACATGGCATCAGAATAAGTTCAACGAGAGACTCACAATAACAAAAGGTGGTTTTTTGCTGCTAGCATCTGCCACAAAATACTTCGATTTCTCCCACCACTCGTACCACCTAAGTTGTAGCACAACAAAAGATAAGCATTTCATAAAATTGAAGGGTAGTAACAACTAACAACCACAATGACTGAATTAACACTCACGATTTCTCCACGGCAGTTGGATTATACTGTTTCGCCAATTGACGAGACATTTGTTTCTTATCACCCAATGGAGTCTCAGGATCAATATAATCAGCAGGATTCTCATCCTCTGCACCACGTTTCACAGTTTTCTTTTCACTCTTTTTAGAAGCATTGGATGATTGTTGCGCTTGTTGTTGCTAAACCCAAAATCAATAAAATAAAAAGCAAAAGTAACAAACATTATTTACAAGATGAAATGAATTAGAAGGCAAACTAATAGAGTAGCATATAATCTAACTACAGCATCTATATTTCAGTCTTGCACCAGTATTTTTTTTGGCTTTCGCCCACTGGTTCCTAGGGAAAGGAGCCCTAGTAGTCCAGAGTTCGGGACGAGTTCTGGCATCAAAGTGGTTTCAATCCCCTCCCAAACGCAGTTTTGCAGGGGATCCTAGTATTTTTTTATTAATAATACTATTTTTTTATTTATTTTTATTTTGGTAAGATACTATTATTTGTGATGAACTAAATTAATTTGCCTCAACAACAACAAAAAAAAAAACATTATTTTACAGGATCAAATTGATAAACAATACACATTGAATAAATGTAACAATTGCAAAGCAAGTAAATCAAAAACACCACAACTAACCTGAGCTTGCTTCTGAAGAAATTTCTCTTTTTTCAATGCTTTCTCTCTTGCCTAAGACAAATCCATAAAATTGACACATCAAAAAACCAAAATACAAAAACCTTAAAATGGGGTTTAAGAAAATAGCATTGAAAAAGCTTAAATTTTGTTATAAACCCACAAATACAAATCGAATATTGAATCTATAGAAACTAGAAGGAGAAAAAGTGATGATGAAGGAGAACCTTTTCTTCCTTTTTCTTCTTCTTTTCTGGGTCTTCTTCTTGTGGGGGTGGAGCTTGGTTTTTGTTGATATCAGAAGATTCCATTGGTGAAGAGTGGAGTGAACGAAGTAGGGAAAGGAAATAGCGGCGCTAAGAAAATGGAAGATAGTGAAGAGAGTGAGAAACCAAAGTAAGCACAAAATGAAACAGAGGAAACCTAAGTAGTAATTAGCACTAATGTCAAACAAAAACCTGCGAGAGGAACTTCGTTTCCCTTATGAGTTTGGGCACTTTGTTCATTATTTTAAGTAACAAAATTTGATTATAGATTTATTCTAGAAATCATGATAAAAATTGATTTTTTTTTTTTCTTTCTTTCTTGTAAGTTTTATAGGATCTTAACTATTAAATTCTTCAAGAATTTATAATAAAAAGACTATTTTTTAAATTTTTCGGAAATCAATTTGTTGAATTCTTCTACTTCCTCTGTCTCAAAATGATCGTCGGTTTATACACAAGTTTGAAGAAAATGATTAGTTACAGGGGAATTCGCCCTTTCTTCGTATCATTTACTATAATACACTCATTAATTATAGTTAGTGAAGTAGTTAAGTGAGATGAAATTTAATAAATAAGGGTATAATAATAGAAAAAAGTAATAAATGTTACATTGATATTCTAAAGTGACAATTATTTTGGGACAGATAAAAAATGCTAAAAAGACAATTATTTTGAGACGGAGGGAGTATAATTTAAAGAGATAAAAATTGAAAATTTTCCAAGTTCTTTAGGAACTTGACTATTGAATTCTTCTAAAATTTAGAGAATAAAATTTGATTTTTCTATGTTTTTCATGAACTAATCTATTTAATTCTTCTATAATTTATAAAGAATAAAAATTGAGTTTTTAAATTATTTGGGAACTAACTATTGAATTCTTATAGAATTCAGAGAATAAAAATTGATTTTCAAAGTTTTTCAAGAGCTAGACTGTTGAATTCTTCTGGAACTCATAGACCCGTACCAATCTATCTGCATGACTCAGACCTGAATGACCTGAAACCAAACTACAAAGGAGGGTCGTAATTGGCCAGCAATCCTCACTGCAGTTTGGGCCGCTTGGACACTTTGGGCCCATATCGACTCAAACCGACCCATTGTCGACCCCATATATAACAAAAAAATCCATCAATTAGATAGACCAACGACGAGCATGAATATCCACTAATAATATTCATGACATTTTAATTATTTTTTCAAGACTGATTTTTTTACTCTAATAAAATGTTGCACCGTTACCCTTTCACTACACCACCATTACAAAAACATTGATGTGATCGTTAATATGCTGATTTGGCACGAAACGCTTATTCATATGACAAGTGTGTATAATAACGTTGATTTTTTCACTATGCAGTGACAAAATGACATCAAATAAATAGAGATAAAATGTGTATATGACAAGTGTGTATAGTAAAATAATGTGTCTAGGTGTTAATATTCATCCAAAACGTTTTCCAAATACACACTCGCTCTTATTCTTCTTGTTTTTTGGTCAGGGACACTCGCTCTTATTCTACTTTTTCTCATAGTCATGCAAAAAGATACGAGTTACATAGACTTGCATTAATTTATACTTTGAGATTGGTAATAACATGCCCAGTAAATATGCACCTGTGATATTTTTTACTACATAACATTGTCATATCACTTCTGCTATAATTACCAAAAATCACCTCACAATTGAATCATACATACATATACTAATTTAACACATTAATTTACAGTTCATTTCCAAGCATTTCAATTACACCAAGGTAACACACTAACACCGGACTACCATCAAAGACACAACTTTACAAACCAGCGGGCGGAATTCAAGTAACTCACTCATCATAATTATTAACACGAGAAGGCAAATGAAGATGAAAGGAACACACTAAAAGTAACCAATTAATAGCACAACGTGATTAGAAACACACCATCACTAAGCCGCAACTTGAGGAAACCTAAAGATAACAACAATGTGAATTCGAGAAAAATGTACAATGTGTTAGACATGCAAAATTTGCACCACCCAATTTATCCTTTCAACAGACAAGAGATGATTTTGGTGATGTAGGAAGTTGTGTGCATGATAACCAACGTATCACGGATTCTGTCACAACAAGATCAAGTTGCTCACACTCACCAAGTCCAATTGTCCGATTTCTCTTGCTGTGGAATCCCAATGTCCTGTTACAATTTGTTACACATGCCCTTTTAGTCTCTACAGGCTTGTGAACCCTTTCTTTAAGGTCATTTCCAAGCGAAAGTGGAGAATCTGGTAGTAGAAGCAGTAATATTAATATACATCACATACTAAGCTAAGAGAAATCAACAATAAGTATTTGTTTAAACGAAAAACTCTATACATACCTCTAGCAGTTGCATTTACTTCTGTCGTGTTAGACGAGAACTCAAATATAAGACTATTTTGCTCAACAGAACTGGGGCTGAGAAATGCAAAGCTAGGCATCGAGGAAACAGGTGTAGAAAATTCCAAACCAATGGAACCACCTGTGCTCCGAAATGAAAACCCACCAGGCACAGAAAAAGGTGTCACTGGTTCCACGAAAATCGAACAAAACGATGATTTGCACGTGAATGTAGGTGATTGAGCGTCACATGTAGGTGATCCAGCGCCAAAGCTGATGTCATCATTCCTCGACATAAATGATGCAGAGAAGGAGCCGCCATCTACATGCCACTCTCCACAACCTTTGATTTTATGTTCACTTAGCTGTTCCAGATTTGCTGGATCGCTTTCCATCCAGCAATGATCTACAAAGGAAAAGTTGATATAAAGATTATCAGAAAATAAAATTTAGAAAATAACGACTATTAAAATTTTGGCCTACAATGCTTGGGAGTTATCAGATGGTTAACAAACTAACCACTCCATCTTATTTATTTCTACAATTGACACAGTATCAATTAAACCAACTTGATTGATAGCCTTGAAGATCATTTAGACCAACCACCAAAGAAAAAAGACCAAATTCAAAGCATTTGAAACACCTCTTCTAGAGCTCATCTCTGCTTGTTGTATAACATACGGCAGGTCTTTAATATCTTATGACCTACCTATAAACTCTTTTTAATTTGTTTTAATAAGGTTCTTAGATAAACCATATGAAAATTAGCTTAAAGTTTTATACAAATTTTCTTATAACAAGTGCTTATTGAAAAAACACTCAACTAGGAAATTTACCCAAACACCTCGCATGACAGAAACTGGTTCAATGTCCTCGGTGAGTTGGTTCATAAGTTGACAAAACAAACTTGTATACTGAATGAGTGCATGCCATATATGACAATATAGAATGAAATTAATACCACAAGACACCCCTTTTAGTGTTATAGCATAAATTCATGGGTGAACCATTGTCCATAATAAAAAACTAACAGTAATGCCTGAACTACAGAGTAACTAAGCAGAAACAAAAAATATATTTGTTGCTTTAAATGATATTTTCTATTTTTGTAATCAATAAGTAAAGCAATTTCTTTATTACAGTCAATCATTGAGTAATAATCTATATGTCAATTGGACTGTCATTATTACGTCTCAATAACTTCAATATTTTTATCTTTCCGTGAATACTTACAATTATGAATATGAATCAAAACGATTCATACTAGATAGGCACAAACGGGAAAAGTAACCATGTTTAACTTACCCAAAACCTCTTGGGCAGTGAGCCTTTGAGAAGTTTCTCTGCAGAGCATTCGCCGAATTAAATCCTTAGCAGATTTAGAGATGCGATCCCAAGGTTCAGATGGAAATCTCAAATCAGCAGCCTTAACGGCTTCAAATATTCGAGACTTTGTCTTTCCCCAAAATGGCGGCATGCCGCTAAGTAGAATGTAAAGAATAACCCCGGCACTCCAAATATCGGCAGCCTGGTTATATGCACCTGCCAATACCTCTGGAGCTATATAAAATGGACTGCCTACTAAACCATGCAAACTCTGTCCTGCTTAAACAAACCCAAATATTTGAAGTGAAAACCACATATTTTAGAAGAATAATATTTGCAAAGGAAGCAGATAGAGCAAGTACCAGGCTTAATGTAGGTTGCAAGACCAAAGTCGGCCAATTTAATTGGGGACGAGAACGACTTAGTTGCTAAGAGAATGTTTTCAGGCTTCAAATCTCGGTGAACAACCCCGTTTTCGTGACAATACAAAACCATCTGCATAAGATGCCTAAACAGAACCCTTCCTTCAGATTCAGAAAACCTTCCATGCTTCTCTAACAGGTGAAACAGCTCTCCTCCGGCACAAAGCTCCATCACCAAATGAACAAAATCTTCCTCTTCATAAACTGCTTTGAGATCTACAACATTTGGGTGCCCAGATAACTTCGCCATGATCTCAATCTCGAGTTTAACACTTTGCATATCATCTGAAGTAACCAACCTATCTTTAGCAATTGATTTGCATGCCAAAACCTCTCCAGTTGTTTTGTCGGAGCATGTTCTAATGACACCAAACTGCCCCCAACCCAACTGCTCCCCTAGAATGTATCGATCTTTCAAATTAGAAGTTTGCTTTGCATTCAATATGGTTTCGGTCAAACTTGCTACTTTGTAACAGTTGAATGAAGTTGAGCGTTCTCTGCTGCCGCTCTCGGCAACAGCCATTACAATTTTGTTATCAGTTATCACTCAACAAATCTAGCAACAAACAATTTACCCTATGAAATATGAATACTATTTATTAAAAATCTTCTTCGGGCGATACGATAAGGACAAACAACTGAAACCAGTAATAACCACTTTGACGAAATAAATGCCAAACTCGATCTTCTAGTTAAAAGCCCCACTTCAGATCAAATCCACAAAGAAGCTCAATTGGGTTAACAAAAATCACCGTAATTGTAAACCACCGAATACAGTGAATTTAAAGAATATAAACCCGAGAAGCACAACCGAGAAAACGAAAGTTCAACCTCAGGAACACTCCCCTCTCCCTCAAAATCAGCTGATCTGCAAAAACAATAGGTCACCATTTACATCCTTCTGCATAATAGCTACTTAAGATAAAAATAGCATCTGAGTAAAAGGTCAAAAAGTTACATCACAAGCAATGAAGATTTAAGCTTCTCCAACATTAAACTTCATAAAATAACTAAAAACAAATTCTTTTTTTTTGGTCAGTAACTAAAAACAAATTCTAGCAAAACCCTTTTAAGAAATCAAAAGAAAAAGCTAAAAAAACAACTTTTTTATTGTTAGTTGAAAAGACACCAAGACAAAAATTCCAACCAGAATTATCAACAGGGACAAGTCCTTAATAACTCTAAAACGGAAAATTATACATAAAACCTATAAACTAAAGAAAACAACTGAAAAGGAAACAAACCCATCAAAATTAAGCTGAAACTAAACAACCCTAGATCCAAAAAAACCCTATGAATCTCAACAGTTGCAGAAAAAAAAAAGGACTAAAATATAAATAGTAGAAGATGTAATATGAAAAAGAGAGGGACCTGAGAGTGAGAAGAAGAAGAGAAGAGTTCGTCGGAGAAGGTGGCTGAGCTGAGCTTCCGTGGACCCCGGAGACCGCAGTTTTGGGCGATAATATGAAACTTTTTTGGTTGCTTTGTTGTTTTGTTTTTGTGCTGTCTTTTCAAAATCAAACAAACAAAACAAAAGCACGATGAATCCTATTCAGAATATTTTTAATTTAGCAATTAGTAATAGTTTATTAATTTTTGGAAAACCACTTGTATTCAAATTATTATTATGGATACACTTGCCTAAAAAAATTAAATTATCGACATACTATTTTTTTTGGTAAAAAAAAAATATTTTTTAGTTTGTTGTGTGTCAAAGTTAGTTGAAATTATGCGGGAGATAATTATCCTCTTCGTATTGGTTAAATTTAAATAATTACAGCAAGATAGACAATTGTTAGAAAATATTAGTTTTGATTCTATAGAACATCTAATATTTGTTGGCGCGTAATAAATTGATTTGTTTCGTGAAAAGAATGATGAAATACCACTTCTTAATTTTGCTTTGCAAAAAGATGAATTCTCCACACAAAATTACCACCTCTTAAGCTACACTCTCGCCTTTCAATAAAACACTCACAAACTCTCATTATCAGATAATCATCTAACAATTTCATCATATAAACGATACATCCATAATTCCTTAGATACTTATTTTTAGCCCCTAAATATTTCATGAGTTCGACCACAATCATGACTCTATACTATATTTTAAAATTATTTAAATCACTTTTTTTACTTATTAAAACTCTTAAAGTTATGTAGAAAATTCACTTAAAAATGGAAAATATAGTGTCCTAAGTTAACACTTATAATAATATGACCTTTGTCTCACAGTTAGACTAATAAAAGTAAGATATTTTACTTAGTCAACTAAATAGTACTATAAATCGAGTCAAAATCACACACAATATTTTTTTTGGTCGAGACTGGAGTATCCACCGCCGAACGGAGTGACTAATCCCTCGCTAGATTGGAGGCACCTCGAAGGGTGGGATAGCTGGCCTAAGGATTTAAAGCTGCTCCATACCCAAGGTGGATCAAACCCTCGACCCTTAGTTAAGGGAGAACGAGCCCCAACCACTCAACCACACCCCTAAGTTAAATCAGACACAATATGATAGTAGGGGCCAAATATATTTGGTAAAATGCTATGTATAAAACTCAGTTAAAAAAGTAAATTATATGATAAATATAGAGCTTATTCTACAAAAAAAAAGTAATTTAACATTTCACATTCTCTTTTACTTGACAAAACACAACATATTATTCTATAACAAATAAATATAATGTTTTACACGTATTTTAGATTTTTCATTAAATACAATTAATAGTAAATTGTTATCAGATGAGTGAGATGACCATTCAATGGAAAGAAAAATTCAAATAAAACCAACAAGATAGTACAATATTTCATGCATGCATATATATTATATACTAATAAAAAAGATAAGTAAATATTAAAATGTATGTAAACAATTTAGGTCAGTTTAATTTTGAAAAGTTAATATAAAATTTGATCTAATCCAACCAATTTTCAGTAAACACGAACATAATCAGCATCAGCACATAACTATTACGGCTACTGTTTTTTGCACCTAAATTCGGTGCCAAAATATCCAATGCTATTTATTGATAAATAAACTCTTAGTGAATTGGTCAAATTGTCCCCTTCAAGTTCAACTCAACTATTTCTACACATTGCAAGTCCAAGTCATCTCCCACTAACAGTCCAGTCCCACACACTTTGCTACATAAATTGTCACAACCTAAACCCTATTAAAGTATGTTGCATTCAATTCATAAGTTGATTTTTGGACAAGTTGGTTTATCACTTGGGGTGGATTTGGTCATGTTTCTACCTGCTTTCTAACCAATAAATCTTACAACAATATACATCTTTCTCAAATTGTAACCAATAAATACTCTATCTTTTTGAAAATGTCAAACTGGATTTTATGTTTTAAAGAAAATTACCACAATTTATATTTATAAAAAAAAAAAAGAACAATAGAGAATGTATCCCCCTCTCTTTGAATATTTAAATCCTTTTATAAATTAGAATAATAACATTTTGAGTTTTTAAAATAGCTCACACAAGTTATTCAAACCCTTTGTAACACTTCAAAAGCTATTTGACATTGTATTACTCTACAAATATTCAACTAATATAATCTAAGGTTAATTAAATTTTAAACATTACTAAAAGATAAACACTCTAAATAAATATTAAAAGTTCCAGTAATTTGCAACCATTAATATTGGAGAAAAGTTTCTCCACTCTAAGAATCGGTTCAACTGATTAAATGGATCGATTAAAATTAATTTTTGAAAGATTGTTTGGAATACTTCCTTCGCTCCTTTTTACAAGAGACATTCGGCTTATAGGCCAATTATAAAAGTTGATTTATTTTAATTCATATGATTTTTATGAAAAGAGAAAGGGAAGTAGCAGTATTTTTAATGACTAGGGATATGCTTCCCATTGTTTGGACTGAGTCGTGTATGTGTCTGCAACATATTATCTTGTGACCAATTCAAAAGAGACACACAAATTGTGGTAACCATGCATGCCTCAGCAGTTTTAAAACGACTTAACAACAATAGAGCTTCCTCCAAACACAAGAATTAGCTATAATAATCTTTTCTTTCTTGACTAAGACGCCTCTTGAATTATTTTTCAGTATTCATCCCTTTCAAACACTTCTAAACTAACCAAACACCTATATAATTAATCATATCTTTTTTAGCATTCAAACAAGAAATCATAACACGTACATTCTCACAATAAATTAATTAATCACTAATCAAATCCCTAATCCAATATTCTTAATTTCTTATGATGTTTTTGTTGAACCACTTTATAGCAGCCACCAGACTTATCATGGGGAGAGGTTGGATCAACATGTCCTATAAGGTGGCAACTGCACAAGACCACACGTGTCAAATTTAATATCCACTTTACTTGATAATCAGCATATTATTAAGAAGATTTAATTTTTATTATAACTATTTTAAAGTCACATATACATAACTGTGATGTAACATTGTAAAAAATTTATAAAGTTAAACTATATGAGCACAAAATTGAATACTTTGCTGTCATAATATGTAATACAACAGTCCAAAAAGTAGTATACTTTAATTTTATAAATTAATGTTCAACGTGAACATGTATTTAAGTTTAATTCAATTGATAGAAACATTAAACGTAATACGTAAGAATTATAATTTAAATTCTGATACGTCTATTTTTTCACCAAATTGTGAAAATCGACTACGCGATATCCCTATAACTTATTAGCACATCCTTTTTCCCACCCAACAACTACACAACAATTTCTTAACACAACCCAAAATTTCAAACTAGCTATGAAGTCTCATCCACTCCACAAAATTCAACATGAAGCTTTTTTGGTATATAAAAACAGTAATTCCAATCAAACACTAAACGCCAAAAAACCATCTCGTTAAAACCAACTCCCCTTTCCTCAAAACCCAAACCCAACGGCAAACATATCTATATAAACATCGTATTCTCCAAACTCCAGCTAACATCATCACATGTTACATAGTTCTAGTTCCATACCAATATATATATACACTTCATTAATCCTTGTTTCTTCAGACCATATAGATTATATCAAACAAACAATTTTGATATAATATAGTATAAACCAATTACATGGGTTCCTCTAGAGGTAGTGATTCAGCATCATGGTATTGTGCAATAGCTATATTGGGTATGATATTGTTAGGATCAATAAGAGAAAGTACTGTGGCTGAATTAGAAGAAGTTAGAGGGAACCACCTTGGTGATCACAAAGCATGTGATGAAATATATGTGGTTGGAGAAGGTGAAACACTCAACACAATCAGTGAAAAATGTGGCGACCCGTATATCGTGGAGCGGAATCCACATATCCATGACCCGGATGATGTTTTCCCTGGTCTTGTTATCAGAATCATCACACCAAACAATACTAGAAAATTGTTGAAGACATAGATACATAAATAGATACAGATTACAGAGCATATATTATATATACTCAATTAGTTTCTACTTTCTACTAGTAAGTTATGTTTTTTTTTGTCTTTTTTGTGATTGTATACAAATTTTCTCAGGGTACAATAGGAGGAAACAGAAAATGAATTGTTTGATGATCATGCTCTTGATCAGTTCTTGAATTTTTCTTTTTTGAGGTTTTGTATTTTTTATGTAGTTATTTTCATTGATATTATTGACCAAGTGCTAGTATATGGACTAGTCTTGATGATTTGGTTGGTGTGGTTAACTAGATAAAAATCTTATCTTCCTCTTTTATTTTATTTTTTATCAAAGTTGTAAAAATTGAACTCAATTATAGAATTTAATAAATCAAGTGTGTGTTTAATTCGGATTGATTTCGAGTGAATTGATTCAAACTTAAACGATTTAATTCTAATATTAAGTCTCACTAGTGTAGCAGAGCTTGGTGAGGGTAGGTAGTTGGTTAACTTGGTTTGAACTTAGATGGTAGGTATTCTTTGAGTTTGCCATCAAATACTATTTCACATGAGTATTTGGTGTTAATAAACATGAATCATGATGCTAAAATATTAAGTATTTAGGTGTGGACAAAAAATGGTTCTTTGATGAGTGTTTGTTTATACAAAAAAAAAAGTTGGTCAGATAAAATGACTCTTTTATTTCCTTTTTTGGTATGTTTAACAAGTGCTCCGGGAGCTGTTTAGCATGATCCTGAAAGTATTTATCTATCAGTAATTGAATCATAATCAATTGACATCTTAACGTGAGCATCAAGTCTAAAATGTTGTTAATTACCCTATTGAGCTTGTAGTAATGATGAATAACAACACAAGAGACTATAAAACATGTAGTTGATCAAGTCAAAATATCATTTAACCACTTCCCTAAACAGTGGGATATATAAATTGGAAGATGGATATTAAGAGAGAAATGAAGATAAAACAGATAGTTTGTGAAAAACATGGATGAGCAGCTACACCCTTAAGAATAAGGAGAGTGCTTTGAGAAAAAGATAGGAGGAAATGGAAATACTAAAAATGTTATTTTCATCCATCACTTTCCATATTCCATTATTCCAAGAGCTTACTTATGACACATGACTAAGAAATAAACACCATTTCAATTTATTTTACTGTAAATTGAATTAAGTATAACTATTTTCTTTTATCATAAGCTGAATTAAACAAGTATTCATATGTATCATTTTGTGCAACATCATCAAAAACTAAACAATGGTATTGGTACCTAGTACTCTTCAAGAGTAGTTTCAAGCTGTACAGCCAAACAACCCCTCCTACCTTACTTGCATGTATGAATTATGTAGGAGGTTAGCACATAAACAAATTTCAATTCAATGTGCTTTGTGTTATCAATGTAAGTTACTTTATTTATTTATTAGAAAAAAAGTAAGCTACTTTATAAATTGTTGAAATGTTATTTCCAATTCCTTTTATATGAAACAAAGCATTCAATGTTGTTTAGTTGTATCTTTCCAATATTGAGAGGTTATAACAACATCTTTAATTATTATGCATCCATTGTAATCACATTTTATTTTGAAGAGTGTCCTACTAGTGATGCAACTGTCACACACTATGCATTTCCTCAATTACAATTTCAAGAACATTGAATCTTTGCATGTGTTTGATGCAACTTTAATGTTGTTAAACAAACTAATTTTTGTGCAAGAACATTGATCTGTGTCTTCAATTTTATTGTTATAATATATATTATTATAAAAAAGGGTAGTTTCAACTATCTGATAAAGATCTTGCAAATTGTTCTAACTTCTAACAAGTGAACAAAGATACAAATGGGTTGGTTCTTGGCACATTATATATGGCCATTTCTTGCTGCAAGCTTGTTCTTCAATGGTTTATCTTATTCTTATGAAGGTATATAATGATTGGTGAGAGTACTAATTTACATTTTCAAATATATTAGTAACTCAATTTGTGCATGTCATCCGTGCGTAGGGTCATGTTAATCTTCTTTGTATCGTACCAATTTTATCAGATGTCTTCAAATCAAAGTTCATTTTAATTTTATCCTTATAGATCAGTTGTTTTTATCAACCATTTTAGTTTCTCTTTGGAACTCTTTTAATTTTATGAGTCATTTTATTTGATCTTTAATTTCTTGTGTGTCAATGTAGCTTCAAAGTACAAATTTATCAAAGAAGCAACATTTGCCCCTCCAATCTTAACATATGACTATATAGTAATTGGTGGAGGATCATGTGGTTGTCCATTAGCAGCAACACTTTCACAAGGTGCAAAAGTTTTAGTTCTTGAAAGAGGAGGTTCACCGTATATAAATCCAGAACAAATCAATAAAAATAAATTCGTTTATACTCTTGCTGACACAACTCCTTCATCATTTTCCCAACAATTCATATCAACCGACGGTGTCCTCAATGCTCGTGCTCGTGTCTTAGGCGGAGGTTCTGTCTTGAATGCTGGATTCTACTCAAGGGCTAGTAATAAGTACATGAGAGAATCTGGTTGGAATGAAACATTGGCTAAGAGTTCATATGAATGGGTTGAAAAAAAGGTTGCTTTTGAGCCTCCAATGATGCAATGGCAATCAGCAGTGAGGGATGGTTTACTTGAAGCAGGGGTTTTACCTTACAATGGTTTTACTTTTGATCATTTATATGGGACTAAGGTTGGAGGGACAATTTTTGACAAGGATGGTCGTCGACACACTGCAGCTGATTTGTTAGAGTATGCTGATCCAAAGAGAATTTCTATTTATTTGCATGCCACAGTGCAAAAGATACTGTTTAAGTATAATGCAGGTATGTGTTTAAGAATTATGCAGGGGAATTTCTGTTAATTGCACATAATTGTAATAATCATAATCCATAGAGACAAAATATAGCATATTAGTAACAGAAAAATATAAATAACTGTACCTTTATGATCTATAACAACCAATCGAGCGATACGTTTAATAGGTTGTTACACACTGGATGAGATTAGGCAAGAACATGAATTTAAAAGTGAGGGATTTCCTTCTTAATTTATAAGTCGGTTTTGTAAAGATTGAGTTAGGCCTAACTCAAATTTTGTGATGGTATCAGAGTCCATCTAAGATTCGTTGGGACACATTTTATAAGGTCACCACTATCGGGTCACACTCCAGATGTCCAATTCTAGGCATGAATGGGATGTGTTAAGTGTTCCACATTGAATGAGATAATATATGAACATGTACTTATAAGTAGAAGCAATTTCCGCCTTGCAAGCCGATTTTGTAAGAGTTGAGTTAGGCTCGGCCCAAATTCTAAGACAGGTGAACAATTGAATAGCCAAACAGCAAGAATGACCTAACCCATCACCGTTCATTCAAAACAAAGTCCAATACACATTCAACAATTGATTACTATTTAGTACTAACAATCTATCACAATTAATATAACATGCACTTTTTACTTCATGCATCAAGTTGAAATGAATAATGAAGTTTAGGCACCACTACTTGATCATGTAATGTTATTTATATATAATCTTTTGACAGAAAAAAAGAGGCCACAAGCTTATGGAGTGATATTCAAAGATGCATTGGGAATCATACATAGAGCATACATAAGCTCCAGAGGGAATAATGAGATAATAGTATCAGCTGGGGCAATTGGAAGTCCACAATTACTGATGCTGAGTGGTATTGGTCCAGCTAAGCATCTTAAAGCACATGCAATCCAAGTAGTTTTGGATCATCCTTTGGTTGGTCAAGGGATGGCAGATAATCCATTGAACATTCTAGTTGTTCCTTCTCCTTTACCTGTCGAAGTTTCTCTCGTTGAAACGGTTGGAATCACCAAGTTTGGCAGCTTCATTGAAACAGCCAGTGGATTGGAACTTGGTCATTCTTGGTCTGACAGGCTTAGAGGGATTTTTGAATTTGTGTCGAATCAGGTTAGCATTCCATATGCTCATTTTCCACTGTTTCTGTTTCGTTTTTATAAATCTGGCTCTGCTATAAATTCAACGGTTCTACATGTCAACGGTCGTAGAGGGTCCAAATGTCGTGCGCTCGCTCTTAATATCATAAGTTTTAAGTATTATTTTTTATCATGAAATGAAACTTAATCTGAAATTTTCTTCTTGTTTGAAGAGTGGCCTACCCCACAAGTTCACATTAGAAGCCATAGAAAGTTTTGCAGACACAATTAGATCATTACGCGATCCAATTCTCAAAGGAGGAGTCATAGTTGAAAAGATAATGGGACCAAGATCAACAGGTCACCTAGAACTCCTAACAACAAATCCCAATGATAATCCATTAGTTACATTTAACTATTTCAAAGATCCAGAAGACTTAAGAATGTGTGTGGAAGGTATGAAAACCATCATAGATGTGATAAACTCAAAAGCATTCTCAAAATTCCGGTACCCCAACATGTCGGTACAAGCTCTAATAGACCTGATGTTATACTTGCCGGTGAATTTGAGACCAAAACATCCTAATGCTGCATTTTCTTTGGAACAATATTGCATTGACACTGTCTTAACAATTTGGCATTATCATGGAGGTTGCCAAATTGGTCAAGTTGTTGATCATAATTATGAAGTCATTGGTGTGGAAGCTCTTAGAGTAATTGATGGATCGACTTTTAATCGCTCACCAGGGACTAATCCTCAGGCTACTGTAATGATGCTTGGAAGGTACGTATTCTTTTTTATGACCAGTAATCAAATTTCGTACCCTAGAATTTACAATACTTACATGCAATGCGCATCAACAACAAAAACATTGATATCTAATAACATAAACATTGTAATTTGATATCATATGAATCTAAAGTGTAACAATATATGTTGTCTTATTAGTCTTTCATTAATTTGATACAGGTATATGGGACAAAAGATTATACAGGAAAGACTCTCTCGGGAGAGAAAGTGAAGGTGATCAATTGAATTCATATTTTTTCATAGTTCCATATTTGTTATGTGTAATTTAAGTGATTACCAGACATTTTCTGCTGCATAATGCTGTCTGGTTATTATAGTAATAAAATGTATATTTTCATTTATATGATAATTCTGTATATTTTACAATATTACTGCAATTTTATACAAAAAGAATCTCAAGTGACATAAATTGTTTACAAACTCAAGAACATAAAATCCTTGTTGGAAACACTGAAAATAAGAAATACTCCTATAAAATATTTTTAAAGAGGCAGAATAGGACATAAGGATATGCTGTGCACCTTCATAAAATGGAAGAAGCATCTAGCTTTTGCAAACTTGTCCCCATTAAGCATGTGAAGATTGAGAAAGGGAGAATTTATTGCTCCGAAAGAGCATTTTCAAGACTAAGGTACAGAGAAGATATATATAAATGACCCTCAAAACCCTTAAAGAATATTCTTCACAGCATAACCCTCAAAGCATATCCTTTTGATCATTGGTTTATACCATGTTATGTGCTTAAGGTGAAGTTGGTATAAATCAAAATGCTCATAGAATGTGTTTGTGCAACAGCAAGAGTTCACACAAGATGTGGTAAAGAATAAGCAAATCAGCTATAGGGCTCCTCTTTATTGGCAGGAAATTATCATTTCATATGGTGTATCTTGCCAAAGGAGAGTTGCCCTGTTGCCGCTTTAGCTTAATACGTAATCATCTTCTATATGCTATCTTTTTTTTTACAGACAAATGTTAGTAGTTGATTATCATTTCATATAGAGGTTTTTGCTAGAAGCAGGGTTCAAATTATGGTATGCCTTCAACGTATCAACTCATATCACTGCGCTACACCTGAGAGAGTTCTATACTATGTTATTTATATGTCCATTATGGTGTTTTCTTTTTCTTTATTTGTATTTTACAAGCTTTATTAAAGGAAACGAGTAAATGGGAAAGTACTGAAACTATTGAAGTTTTAGACAAGGATCCCACAATTTCACTCACTTTATTTTTTTTTAGGCTACCTTTGTGTTCAAATCAATTTTTTTAGGCAAAGTTGTTGCAAGTGGAAGAGGTTATTACATTGATTGTATGGATATTTTCAAGAGAATAATTCTACTTTTATCTCCTTAATATATATGTCTTAAGGGCGCATGTTAAAAATTCTCCATTGCCGAGTTTTGAGTTGGCCATTTGCCTTAATGATTGTCAAAGATTATTACGGTGGACATAATCTTGCAGCAGTTAATAGATAACCTAATGATCAAATGCTTCCAAATATATGGAAGTTGTTGAAGGTGAAGCAAAGGAGTAATGGTATAAACAAATTGTAACAAAAATGACTAATTCAGAAGATAAAAACTTGAAAAGAAATCTAAAAGAATATGGTCAAATTTAAAAGACTACATGCCTAATTTTGCAGACCTATTACTAAAATGAGGAATCTTGATGTCCCCGTGAAAAAATCAATAAAATTTGAATATTATTTCTGTTGTATATTTTGCTGCAAAATCAATAACAATTTGTTCATCATCAAATTACTAAAAAAAAAAAAAAACATTTTTGATAGATATCAATGCAATGCTATTTATTATACCTTGTGGCAAAGTACATTGCAAATAAATTTTTACCAATTTCAATTTTAAAAATGTCGCAGTAAATACGCCAATAAAAAAAAAACAGTTTAGTTAATGTTATTTGTAAGCTATGCATGCATTAGGAAATTGACTAAAAAGTATCATCATAATTTCAAATATTTAGTAGAGAATAAACCCACAAATCATTTCCCCCCTTCATATGTGCTACTTCTTAAGTCTGCCTAATCCTATAAACACTCAGTAGGTCCAACCCAAAGGTCCCTGCCACCCAAACCTCAACGGCTAGCTATAATCGGATTCTCCCACATTGTAACGCCTCCATGACGTTCAATAGCTCTCAAGCTTGACGTTGGTGAGCGGTAGAGTAGAGCTGACCCTCCACCAAGACAAGCAGGCTTTCAGTTTCGAACCTCTAAAAAATAGAGGTCTCATATTTTCTAATAATACTAGTATATTATAATAGGCCCAATCCAAACAATCATGAAAAAAAAAGAGATGAAAAACAGACTAAAAAAGGCTCAATGCACCAATTTGATTGGGCCGGACGTCCTAGTAGTGAGCGTCATCATATAAACGGTCATCCTTCAATGCTCCAACGACTTCATCGCTCCATCTACATAAGTTGTTCTCCTTCAACACCTCAATCAATGTATGCAATTCATATCTTTAAAACATCACACTATGTCATATTAATTTAAGTGTCGGAGTGCTTACAAATACTCTCACTTATTTCAACTTTGACGGTGTGCTACTCAACGTCACTCAAGATCAAGAAGTAACATTTACATGAGGTAATGCTGTTGACAGACCATACGGCCTTAGCAGTGGTCACTCAACACTTCATGTAATGGAGCATCTCTTGATTCTTGTTGTTTCAATATCCTTCCATCTCTATAGTTGACAAGAACTTTAAATCATGAAAGAATATGAATTGAGTAGTGGAAAAATCTTTTTCAAGCTACATTGTGATGCCATCAAGAATGATCAAAACCTGACATACAGAATCATCACTAGCCCAATTTTAATAATTTGTTCGTAAACAGTCCTTTCAATTCCTTTAAATAAAAATTGTCTCTGTTACATAAGTATATCCAAAGCATAACCCTCTAGTTTATACCATTTTTTGTGCCTTTAACCTTAGTATGGTGCCTATATATAAAATTTTGGGGTGAGCAAATAAAATCAAACCAAAACACATTTTAGGGAACAAGGATGATATGTGAGATTGCTACTATATATAGTAAGCAAATCATTCAAAGGGCATATCTCCTTTGGCAGGTATATATAATGGTGGTTGATAGTTTATTTTACATGATCTATATCAACAAAAATAAAACAAAATCATAGTAATCAATCAACTTGCCAAAGGGGAGCTGCTCTTTGAGTGTTTAGCTTAGACATTTTGTCTAGTTGTGTGAAAGCAATCATCCAAAAGCCTATCAACGTTCCAAACAAAGGTACATCTAAAGAAAAATATATCCAATTATTTTATTTTGGAACATTTTTTGCCTTTTAAAACTAGAGTTGTATATGTAACAACGATGAATTGATGCAGGTAATGGGTCCCTTAAGCAAGTTGTCACTGGTTCAATCTCTCACTTTGCGTATAAACAAAATTTGGTTGGAATGATTTCCATCTTGTATATTTCATAGATTTTCCGAGAATATATTAATCATCGGTTAGTGTAAAAACAACTCTAGTTATTTTTTTCCGACACTACTAGAATTGTGTTATTTAAACATCTAAATAGAGAGAAATAATGTGTGACACCAATACAAAGCATATATTTATTTATATCTCTCTTCATTTTTATATTTTCCAACTTTTCCGAACTTTTTTGCATTGGCAAAAAATTAATTTCAGAGGAGAATAAAAGAGTGTTAGGGGTGGGAAGAGAATTTTTCGTCAAAAATCCTCGTAAGGCCCAACAAGATCAAACATATTATGCAGCCCAAGATTCACTGGATCAACACAGAGCTAGTACTACCTAGATTGGACTTGGAACTGAAAGTTTATTTTGATGTCCACATTAGATGATTTAACAAACACTGCATTTTAGTAACATAACATACTCTCTTTTTTTGACTGAATAACATGCTTAAAAGTATAAGAAATTAACAATACATATATTTTACCTATTTATTTCATGAGAAAAATACTTCATGTATTCTCACGAGTTCTTTGGCAGCTTCAAAATTAAGTATTTTGACCTCTGCACTTTTTCTCATTCACCTAGTTTTACTCTATTAACTTTTCTGGTAATTATATTGTACCCAAAAAAATTATGGTATTTTATTTTGTTGTAAATTAAGGTATTTTTCACCTGTAATTACAAAGACTAATTCTTCGAAAAAATTGAAACTCTTCCAACAAATACTTTTCTATTCGCACACAAGTTAAGGCAAAGATCAAACCTTAGACTAAATAGTTAAGGGATCAAAGACATAAGTTGTTATTGTTTTTAATTTTTGTCAGATAACTAAGTAGTTTGAATTTCACCTCTTAAAGTTGAATGAGTGAACGTACCCGACTTCGAACTCAATCCCCACACACTAAGTGCAATGTTCCTACAAACTGAGCTAAGTTTACGGGAACATACTGTTATTAACTATTATCTTTGTGCGGATCCCATCAGAACTATTATCTTTGTGTTTTATTTTAGTCCCTCCAAACTCCTTTATTATTTATAGATACATGATTATAAATAAAACTTTTATTGTTGGTAAGTACATACATATTATTAAGGGTGTGTTGTTTTACTTTTACTCTATAGTACTAGACTAGAAAGCAAGGCAACCCTTGATTACGCAACCAATCTTGCATAGTTGCATGTTCTTTTTTACCTCACACAACACTCCAAACTTTCTTTAATTTCTTTCCATTGTATCCTGCAGTTTTGCTTTTTCTTTTTCGTTAATTGTATTTCACTTTAATATATCAGTCAAATTCACTTTGTTCTTTTTGAAGAAGAGGCTTTTTCTCATCATAACTCATAAGCATGCCTCATATTTATATTGGTTGTTGAGCTTGAGCCCACTCTTTTCACACATTAATATACAAATAATCATTTGAACAAATCATATAATGCAATGTTTTATGTGTTATATAATGGGCAGGTAAGTACTAAGTATATGTTTAATTTGAAAAAGTCATTGATTTAAGTAATGATACACGAACCATAATCATGGAACTTTGTTTATTTATTTTTGGACTTGTGTTTTTCAACCCTTAAACATTAAGCAAAGATTATATTGTCCGCAAGTACTTAGAAGAATTCTAAAGAGGCTTTTCTTTTGGATGTCATCGATAATGCCGGCTTTAATAGCGACCATTCTGTCCTCCACTTACTATTGCTTTCAACCATTTGGCTCCACCTATTCAAACCTATAATTCACTACAAACAAACAAGTGTATTTTTGTACATAAACGAGATGATAAATATTATAGAAAATTCACATATAAATAAAAGATTTCATGTTCTAATTTAAGATATTATGAACATACGATCTAATAATTTTAATATTTATCAGTTGAATTATGTACATATCCAATGTGTTTTTATCTTTATTTATTTAAGTGCTACTGTATTACTAGTTACTTATATTTGCTCATGTCAAAAGATTTTTACTATTGATCAATTAAATATACTTTCTCCGGTGACTTCAGCAGTATCTGTTCCTTTGATAAAGAATCAAATTAGCAATGCAACCAGTCATTCCAAGGTAGAATTCTGGCACATTCTGTTTTTTTTTTTACCATTCTTATAAAATTAAACCTACTGTTTTATATTTTTTGAATTAGTAGGTTTTATATAAACATTCATAATCCTAGCATAATGTTATTCAAAAACTGTCTACATAACACTCAATAAATAATGTAATTAGGCCGAACAATAATTACTTTTGTTCTTTTCTTTTCTATGTGTATGTTTGGTAACACAGTGGGTGTGTCAGAATCACGGTGACCTACCGTGATACCAAACATAGCCTATAACATGTTGTAAAATCATTACAACACAATTCACGCCCTTTGGATTGGTCAGTGGGACATACTCCAAAATACTAGGAAAGAAACATTCCAAATTGTGTTGCTGACCTTGTCAATGTGTTCATACAATTCACTATCAGCCACTAACTTCCAGACACATATAATTGATAATTCTTATAATAATTTGTAAAGACTCATACATAGTAATTTTCATCTCAACAAATATATCATCATATGTAAACATTTTTATTGTTGTACCATACACAAGTTTGTTTTTTATCATTAATTAGATCGATAAATTTCTATCATATCTCATTTGATTTAATCGTAAGACTTATCTCACTTGCGCACCTATATTATTTTTTAAGACATTTGTGAATAAATAAACCAATAGCAACAGGGATATGTTGTAATATTCTGTATGTAAGTTTCTCACATATAAAGTATCAATAAATCCAATAGAAAAATTTGCCAAAGTGATATATAAAAACAGAATCTGTGTTTGAGTCTAAACAAAACAAAACAACAAAACAGAAAAATGCATTCATCAGCACTTAACAAAAAAGAGGAAGTCTCTAAAGTATCTCCACAACAAGGTTGTTGTCCAACCTTATTGTTCATCAAACAATCTCATAACATCAATAACACAATCAAACCCAGAAACAGTTCTTCACACTGCCGCCATACCTTTGCAGCAACAACATCAACCTTAATTTTTCCAAACACAAAATTCACTAACCATGAATCTCTTCCATCACTTCATGAATCATTCACTGAATTCATCAAAGTGTATCCTCAATTCTCTGACACTGAGAAAATTGATAGTTTGAGAGCTAAAGAATATTATCACCTATCTTTCTTAAACCAATCTTGTCTTGATTATATTGGTATTGGTCTTTTTTCTTACTTTCAACGTCAACAACATGATGCTGCTTCAAAAACTCAACTTTCTTCTTCTTCTCCTTCAACTTCAACACCATTTCAATCTTCACAACAATATTCTGATATACCTTTTTTTAGTATTTCCTACAAAACTGGAAATTTGAAGACTTTACTGCTTCATGGAGGGAAAGAGTCAGAATTTGAGTCTGCAATGAGGAAAAGGATAATGAAATTCCTTAACATTTCTGAAAATGATTATTTCATGGTTTTCACAGCTAATAGAACATCAGCTTTCAAACTTGTTGCAGATTCATATCCATTTCAATCTTGTAAGAAACTTTTGACAGTTTATGATTATGAGAGTGAAGCAGTGGAAGCAATGATTAGTTCTTCAGAAAAAAGAGGAGCTAAATCCATTTCAGCAGAATTCTCATGGCCAAGATTAAGGATTCAGTCAACAAAATTGAAGAAGATGATTGTTAGTGATAATGTTAATAAGAAGAAGAAAAAGAAAAAAAGTGGTCTTTTTGTGTTCCCTCTTCATTCAAGAGTAACAGGAGCAAGGTATCCTTATCTATGGATGAGAACAGCACAAGAAAATGGATGGCATGTTTTGATTGATGCTTGTGCATTAGGACCAAAAGATATGGATAGTTTTGGTCTCTCTCTATTTCAACCAGATTTTCTCATTTGTTCTTTCTACAAAGTTTTTGGAGAAAATCCATCTGGTTTTGGTTGCCTTTTTGTCAAGAAATCTTCTATTTCAATTCTTGAATCATCAACTTGTGCAGGAATTGTAAACCTTGTACCAGAAAGTAGGCTATTTAATCTATCAGAAGATTCTTCTAGTAACAATCAAGTAGTAATTGATGAAAAAACACCATCTATCTTACAAGAACAAGACTTATCTTCTTTGAGTTCTTTCTCTGGAAGGATGCAAACTCCACAATCTGTAAAAGTTGAAGGAGTTCCATCTAAGGAACTAAAAGCTCTTGAAGGTTGTGGAACTGTGGAGGAAAATAGGGTAGTTGAGAAAAATCAAGTTAAGAATGTGGAAGATAATAAAAATGGGAGCTTGAACATTGAATGCAGGTGTTTGGATCAAGTGGATTCTTTAAGATTGACACAGGTAACCAACAGAGGAAGGTACCTTATAAATTGGCTAGTGAACTCATTGCTGAAGCTGAAACACCCTAATGATGAAGGGGTTCCTTTAGTAAAGATCTATGGTCCTAAGATAAGATTTGATAGAGGACCTGCTTTGGCTTTCAATGTTTATGATTGGAAAGGTGAAAAAGTTGAACCTGTTTTAGTACAGAAACTTGCTGATAGAAATAATATATCTCTCAGCTATGGATTCTTGCATCATATTTGGTTTGCAGATAAGTATTCAGAAGAGAAAGGAAGAGTCCTGCAGAGTAAAGAAGGGAGAGGCGAGAAAGTAACGGCGAATAAGAAGAAAGATAGAGATAATTTGGGAGTGACAGTGGTTACTGCTGCATTAAGTTTCTTGGCTAATTTTGAAGATGTGTATAAACTATGGACTTTTGTTGCTCGGTTTCTTGATGCAGATTTTGTGGAGAAGGAGAGGTGGAGGTACACTGCTCTTAATCAGAAAACAATTGAAGTTTAATTGTATGTAAATTTGATTTATTCTTCTGAATTTTTGGATCATAGAAAATGTATTGAAAACTTAAAAAGTGTGAACTTGGATGAAGGTTTTATGTTGATTCTACAAGAAAAATAATCAACTTACTTACTCATTTGTTTAACGAGTTCATAAATTATTAGACAAATGTTCATTAGTTCAATGTATTTTGTATATCTTATTCTTGCATGCTTCAAAAATTGAATATACAAACTATTTCAAGAAGAAAGAAATCAGTAAACCCTTCACATTATTCAGTCATAGAAGGAGTAAATCAGCATTTTGTACCTTGATATTGTAAGAGTAGAGCAAATTAGTCCTCAAATTTACGAAATAGCAAGTTAGTCCCTAAAATTAAAGATTGCTGATTAATTTAGTCCTCTCCAATCAAATTAATTTTTAGTAAATATTCATCAAAACTAATGAAAGACCAACCTATTAGCTTGAATAGTATTTTGCTACATTAAGACAAGTTTAACTGGTGCAAAATTTAGAAAAAGGATTAACTGAATGATGTTCTAAATTTGGTTTGACCGACCCTAACGAATTCAAGGACTAAAATGCTTATTTACTTGTCACAGAAGTGTGAGTTCCACCACTATCATATTATACTATTACTGAGTAAATGTGATGTAATGATAGTTAAGGTTATCTGTGTTTGATTAATGAGATATTAAAGAGAGAATTGCACTGCATTTGAGGACCTACAAGTAGTTGATTATTAGGTACTACATGACAATGTTTTAAATGGAATAGGTCCAGAGCCATAATAACTATCCTAACTCACAACTATTCCTAAACGTACCAGTTTTGTTAACAGTTGACATAACACAAGGAGGGTTGAAATCAATGTTGTATTGTAATGGTGGTCCACAAAAACTCTATGGTTATTAAGCAACTAAACACATATTTGTTCAAGGTTTGAATGGACCATTCAACAACTAAAGTCATGTTTAACTATGTCTTGTTTGAATTTGAAAGATTTGCAATTGATCCTACTGTGACGTCTAAAATAACTACTATTTCATAACCCTTTTTGGCTTGGACACATTGCAAGAGCTAGGAATTTAAACATTAAGGTACTGTTATCAATGTTGATATAAAAATATAAAATAGACAATAACTTAAGAACCAAGTTTGAATGGTATCGTCATTTTGTAAATTTTAATGAGAAAAAAAAAAACTATATTAGTAAATCATGCAATAAGGCATTTGACTTGGACATTGATATCTTAATATTGTTTAAAGTCTTGCAATTTTATTCTTATTATTCAAACATGTTGAATGCAAACAAACGTATTATACTAGTATATGCTAACAAACATTGCAATGCCATACCTTGATATCAATCAGACTAAAACTCTACGTGCATTACATCAAACACCTTACCAGCATCAATTTTCTCTCCAAAAATGCAAGCTCCAGATCAAACTGTTTCGAGAAATTGCAAGGGCAGTGAATAATAGTGTCACATTTTCTTGACTCTGCCTAGAAAGTGTTATATATTTTGAGTACATTTTTTTTTTTGACAACTTGTGCACCCCCACAAGATTTAGGGGTATATACCCCTAACCACTATAAAAAGTTAACGGTGCTTAAGAGATCACAGAAACTGTTAATTTTGACGCGTCTCAATAACATATCAAATGATTTTAGATTTCTCTGAAATTTTACACAAATGATCTATATGATATAAACTTTTAATCCAACGATGTATTTTATAAAAATTTATATCGGTTAAATTTTTTTAAGTGATTGAGGGTAAATACCCCCAAATCTTGTGGGGTAGACAAGAAAATACTTTTTTTTTTTGTTTCTATAAAATTATCAAATGTTAGCTATACTCCAGACTCTAGAACATATTGAGGGGTCTAGATTCTAGAGAGAAGTGATTTTGAAGGAGTGATAATGGACTTAGGCCAGGCCAAAAGCCCACTTTAGAACAAATTCTAATCCATATTTCAATTTGAATTGATTTTGAATTTGTCAATATAATGTTGTCTTGAAGTAGTAAGGGACTTAGGCCAGCACCAAAAGGTCACTTTAGAACAAGTTCTAATTCATATATTTCAATTTAAATTGATTTTATCAATATAATGTAATGTGAACAAGTCATGAACTAATTTCAATCGTTGAATCTACATTTGGAGAAAGCTATGAGTAAATAAAAATAAAAAATTCTGCTTATTAAATTTAAACTTGAACTACGATAACATAGGCACATTAATTAAAACTCTTGTAGTAGAACTTTATTCTTCGTGTAATCTTATCAAACTCGTGATATTATTTTACTCTCACACACTGTTATGCCTAATAATTTTTATATACAAAGAAAAAATTGAATATATGTATCATTTGATATCTCAATTAACAACCGAATATTAATTTCTTTTATTTTAAAAGGAAAACAATCACAAATTATCGAGTTGTGCTATTAATTTTTGCCTTGTAACAAATAGTTTAGCGAGTTAAGTTTGAAAAAAAGTTAGCAGAGTTCGAGGCAACTCAACTCAACATACACTATTAATGATTTTTTTCTCATGACAAATTAATTACTAATATTTGTCTATAATTAATTTCTTTTCTTAAAATTATTTCTATCAACAATTTCTTTTATATATAAATTACAAAATTATTTTTTAAAAGTAGTGATTATTACTACTAGTACTTGTTTTGTTATTACTACCATTGACTATCACCGGATTTTTATTTAGTTTGAAAACGAAAATAGTAATATTCGCAATAAGACCTAGAGCTGACTGCGTGGCACAATCCCAACCGTCCATCAAACATGAAGAATGTATCCAGCCGTTAATCCTATCTCACTGTGTAAATAAATAGTGACCAGAGGGACCCTCTCTTCAACACGGATAAGTGGGGGCTATTCTCCATTGTTAGGGTTTGTTGTTTCTCTCAACAAAAAGTTTATCTCTTTTTTATTTATTTTTTATTAACAAAAAACCTCTTTGAATTCTCAATTAGTCGTTTTAATCTTTCACAGTGCTTCAAACCTTCAAAACAGTCAACGTATCACAAACTCTGCAAAAAAAAACACAGTAGGACCCAAAAAATATCGATTTTTTTTTTCGATTATGAATTTCGTAAATTTGAAATCTTTTCAATGTTTCTCATATGGGTTTTGATCATACTTTAATGGGTCGTTGTTGAAATTTTGTTTTTCTTATTGATTTTTGTTCAGGATGGAAGTGAATCCCAACGGCGGCGCTTGTTTCAGCGAAGAAAACGGTACACAGAGTAACGATATGTCTCCGTCGGAGACGACGGAGGTAGCGGCGGCAATGAAACAAGAGCTGACGGAAACAGAAACGGAAATGGGTAATCACAACCATGAAGAGGCGCTTGCGGTGGGTGTTGTTCCGATGCAGAGGACAATGACAGTACCGGCGGCGAAGAAACAATCAAAGGACCGTCACACGAAGGTGGAGGGACGTGGTCGGAGAATCCGAATGCCGGCAACATGCGCGGCGAGGATTTTCCAGCTGACAAGAGAGCTCGGTCACAAGTCTGATGGAGAAACAATACGGTGGTTGCTTGAACATGCTGAACCTGCTATCATTCAAGCCACCGGCACCGGAACTGTCCCAGCTATAGCTGTTTCGGTCGGCGGCGCGCTGAAAATTCCAACAACATCGGCTGCAAGACCAGACGGTGAAGATGCTCCAAGGAAACGAAGGAGAAGAGCGGCAAACAGTGAATTTATTGATGTGAATGAGAATGACCAAGTTTCAATTTGTTCTGGACTAGCACCAATTGGACAAACATCTTACAGTGGTGCCACCGTTGTCGGTGTTGAAAATGGCGGTGGCGGCGGTGGTTTAGTTCCTTTATGGCCTGTGGTAAGTAGTGATGGATCAAATCCAACAGGGCCATTTTTTATGTTCCCAAATTCAAGTATGAATCAGCCACAATATTGGGCTATACCTGCTTCACCTTTTTTTAATATGCAAGCTGCTAGACCAATTTCTGATTTTGTTTCTATGCAAATACAACAAAATCAAGCATCAAATGCTTCTGCTAATGCTAATTCTTCATCCACTGTGGTTCCTTGTTTGAACTCAGTAACTTCAACTACTTGTTCTGCTGCTTCATCATCTTCTGCAGGAACCCCTCAAATGCTTAATGATTTCTCTTTGGAAATGTATGCCAAGAAAGAGCTACAGTTTATGGGTTGTTCTTCTGCTAATTTAGGTTCATCTCCCACTTCAAACCCTTCAAATTGAAGCTCTAAGTTAGTAGAAAAATAAGGTTTAGACTTTAGAAGATTAAAGATAGAGAATTCTTTTTTACTTGGAACAGAAAAGCAGAGATAGGTTGTGTCTGTCTCAGTTTTGTTTTTGGCTAATGCGAAAGAACACATCTTGAACTTTTTTTAATGAAATCCTTTTTTTCTCATTGTCTGTCCATTTTATTGTTGGGTTATTTTTTTAAAGAATACAATTTTTTAATCTTTGTTGCATTGTTCTCTAACATACAAATGAAAGACAAAAAAATTAAGATGTGAACTTTAATCATTACATTTAACTTGATAATTTTTATTTTTTGATAACAATAAATCCAACTTATTTTATTAATTAAAATGTTCTTAATACATACAAGAATCAACTAAAAAAAACTAAATTTTCCATTTAAATTAAGGTTAATGAAATAATATTAAATGTTAATTGGTTCGGTGGTGATTGAAGCTAAATTTGATCGAGAATATCATAATTTGACATTTACATTTGCGTTAAAAGTGGATTGAAACAATTTGATATTATAATTCGCCTTAAACTCCATATTACTATTAAGACTTCTCTGCTCTAAAAATTAGAGGGTCAAAGAATAAATAAAAAAATTGGAATAATTTTTAGGTTAAATAATGATAAAACATTTTTATAAAATAAAATTGGAAGGCACAAATGAAAACAAAATTGTCAAAAAAAAAAACAAATGAAAAAATTGGGATTTAGTATTAGTCAAAGGAAGTAAGTCGAAGGTCCCACCGTATGGGGTCCAGTTTGCACGTATGAGAATGGGTTATCCGATAAACTCTTGAAAGGTGAAACGGTGTGCGTGCGTGGCATTGGAAAAGTGGGGTCTAGAAAACACTCACGTGAGGTTCTCTCTGCACGTGTTACTTGTGGGCCCCATATGTGTAGGTGGGGAAAGTGAGGTGCTACGTGGAGCATGGTGAGTAGTTGAAGTTGGGCCACGAGATATAGTCACGTGATATCTTGATTATGGCACGTGTCCCTATGATTTTTGGGACCCTCTCCTCTCGTTGTGGAACTAGACTAGGCTGGCCCCGTTATACAGATGTCCATTGTGCAACTATGTTAGTGGGTTTGACCAATACTTTTCTGACACGTTGCTTCCTTCTCAAGGTAGTCTTGCAAGTTATGTTTTCTTTTTAGAATTCTCATACTAATGGATCGGCAAGACAGGCGAGTTATTGATTTAGTGGTAATTAATGTTAAACTTGATAGATATAGATGATTATTGTTCAATTTTCATAATTATATTTTAAAAAAGATTGAATTATTTGATGTTAGAACTCATCTTAAATTATTAAAAGAAAGAAGTTCTAAGAATATGAATATCGGTGTATGGTATATCAGTAAAACCACCACTATTTGAAAGATTTATGAGTGGTATAACTTGGCTCCGTGGCCAACTACGTATTCAATTCTTACATTTGCACTGACTTTTTTTTGTTCTTTATTTTTTGTTCACATAAAAAATTACTTTGGGATAAATTGTAGAGTCAGTGGGACCCAATTTAAAGTTTTTGATAGATGTTATAGATGTTTAAAAAATATAGTTGAGTGGTTTAAATAATTGAGATGTATAAAATAATATAATATATTAGGTGAGACCCATTTATACCATCTACATAAGTGGTATGAATGTGGATGCTTAAGTGTCAAAGGATTTGCAATTCCACAGTATTATTGTCAAATTGATGCAGCAGTTATAGGGTGTGTTTGTTTGAGATTAAAATAAAATAATTTTATTTTGTAGAGATTTTGAAAAAAATCTAAAGTTGTTTAGTGTTTGTTTACAATTATAAAAAATCATTTTTGAGAACAAACACATGGTCCTTATTTTAAAAAAAATAGATTTTGAGAGAATCACTTGAAAATAGTTTTTTATTTTGGACTCAAAAATAATTTTTTTAACAAAATATTTTTTATGAAAATCTGAAATAAACACATCAAAAATAAAAAAAAATGATTTTTTTAAAAAAAAAATAGATTTTTTCTAAAAAAAATCACAAACAAACGCACCCATAGTGGACTGCATAAAATCCAATTGTGTCACATACATGGAGGCAATTGAATGTTGAAAACTCATAATTTTAACAGGAATAGCTAATAGAGTTGGCTCTAACACTTAGTTGGGAAATTACACAAACCTTTTCTAATTTGTTTGATTGTTCTGTTATCTTGTTCAGATTGATCTAATATCTGCTTGTTTTATGAAAAAAGAAAAAGATAATGATTTGCGCTTCATTGACTAAATTGTGATTGAAATAGGATTACATAATTTTGGTCCATGATCAAGTTTTAAATTTAATCCCCATATATTTATTTGATTTTCATCACTTCAAAATTTAAAAGTATAACTTTTTGTCTCAGTAAAGTAAAATAAGCTTACTTTAGTTTTATGGGGTACAACTTACTTTACTTTTGGTGCATGTAAAATTTAAGCCAATTATTTTCTTTGATTTTTATCTTTCGAAACTCTATAAAGTAAAATCACAGTTTTTGCGTTTAATATATTTTTAGGACAAATAAATAGTATACTTTATTTGAAACCTATTTTTAGGAAAGATTAGAGCTTAGAGACATGAATTAAATGTATCCAATTTCAGATTTGAAGAGGTGCTTGCAATCTTTGGCTAAGGGAAGAAATGTACTTACGAAGGAACCTATGAGTAAAGATGCTAGTGAAGATGATGCATTCTTTGTTAATGACAAACTCAGTAGTAAACTGTACAAGGTAAAATAGGAAATGGTGTTGCAGCAAAGAAAGATAGTGAGGAAGACCGCAAGCCGCAAATTGAAACAACGATAGTGAGGATTATGGAATCCATGAAGCAATTTGGCCACAACAATCTTATATCCGAGGTCACAAAGCAGTTGCGATTGCAATTCCTTACAAATCCAACGAACATAAAGGAACATATTGAGACTCATATTTAGAGATTATAGTGCCTTAAAACTGTATCGATATCTTGCTTCGAACTAGTAAGCTTGTTTGTTTTGGTAAAGTTGTGGCGGTGATACAAATGTTGTGTCTTGTGAACTAGGTAAACAATAACATTTTCATTGATCCATTTGTTCTTAAAGTAGTATGACCAATACGAAGATAATTGTTATACTTGGAGAATCAATTGATCAATGAAAGTGTCATTTTTCACCTAATTCACAAGACACAACATTTGTATCATTGTTACAACTTGGCCAAACCAAACAAGCTTTAACGACTCTAAGCAAGATATTGATACAATTTTATGTCACTATAGTCTCTCTTCAATGAATGAGAGACATAATCCGTTTATTTACATCCGTTGGATTTGCAAGGAATCACAATTGTAACTGCTTTGTGACCTCAACTATAAGATTATTGTGGTCGAGTTGTTTCCTAAATTTCATAATATTCACTATGGCTACCTCAATTTGGATTGGGATCCTCTCCATTTTCAATTGTTTTCATCTCTCCATTACTATATAGTTTTGGGGGTATAAAAGTGATTTAATCTCATTTAATGTCGCACTTTTTGCATTTATATTTCCAAAACTATATAGTAATTAATTGAAAATGGAGAGGACCTCAACTCCTCAATTTTGGCTTGTGATCCTCTACTTTTTGTCGAGTTGCCAATATCTCCAGTTCTAATTCCTTTGCCGGAACAACAATTCCTATTTTTTCCTTGTATGATTTGCTACTGAACTTGTCATTAACAAAGAATGCATCATCCTCACTAACACTTTACTCATAGCTCCTTCGTAAGGACTTTTCTTCCCTTAACAAAGCCAAAGATTGCAAACACCTCTTCAAATCTGAAGTTGTAATCTTAGTTGCTTGCTCAATTTTCTCGTAGCTTAGTCTATCAACATTATTAAGCAACTTGAGTACACACATTTGATAGGTAGAAACATTTAATTCATGTCTTTGACCTCTCACCAAAGTAGATTTTCTATTTGACATAATTCATTCTTATAAAATTAACTTATAATAAGAGAGGTGTTTCTCTTTATAAACTCATTTTAAATTTTATTTCTAAGACTTGATTTTAGTAAAAAGAAAATAGGGAAGAACTATTTTCTCGAGTGTGATAAAATAGGTAATTAAAGAGTACTACAATTTAGTAAAAATAGTAATTAATGAATGCTACATAATAGTATGGATATTAAATTTTAAAAGGAGAGAATTGTTGACCAGTTTTTGATTCAATCAACCAGAGTGGCGGATTTGGTATGATGTAATGTACTAATGATCTGATTTCTTTTAATAAGTATAAACCGGCCAAATTAGAAAGCATTTTTTCAGTGCAAAATATTGTACTCCATCCCTCGCCAACTACTGTACAACTCAACTATCCTGAAAGGTATGCATCAACAGAAGAATTATGGTCTCTGGAAGCAATATTTTACCTAACATTATAAAAATAATGTACTTTTATTTTGGCGGTACACCTGAATTAGTAAGACGTAAGAACCTATTTTTACAAGGAAACTAAAACCTTAAAATCATCTCAATCAAAGATAAATGTGATTATTAATATATCATTTAATTGACTCAAATATGAATGTAGCCCTTGACATGGTCGCTATCAAATTGTTCTGTACATTTTGTTGATTGCTGAAGACATATGTATTGGTGGATTGATATACTAGCCAGGTGTTAAAGCAGTACAAAGGGGAAGTTTAAATTCTGTACTTCTAGGCTAATATTCCAAACTTTGAGTAACTTTAAAGTACAACAAATTTGAGTTTAGCATGTTTTTTATTTGATGAAATTGTTCACTTCAATTCTATATATACCCTAATACATCTTTCCATGAAGCTCTCATCTAATCCTCATTTTACAGTTCTCAATTTATTACCTGGTTTATCTATCATATGGCTCATCTATTAGCAGAAAACACTCTTTCAATCATTTTCCTTCTCTTAACAATCTTTTCATTATCCAAAGCTGAACTTCATGCTCATTACTATGACCAAACATGTCCACAACTGGAAAAAATAATTTCAGAGACGGTTCTCAATGCTTCTATTCATGATCCAAAAGTCCCAGCCCGCATTTTGAGGATGTTCTTCCATGACTGTTTCATAAGGGTATGATCTCTCAATCTCTCATTCAAAACAAACACACACACATGCAAATATGCAATATTCATGTTGGTGAAGTATTTTATCGACCAATGGGTTTGTAAACTTGTAATGACTAATGTTCAATGATAGGGTTGTGATGCATCACTATTGCTGGACTCAACTGCCACTAACCAAGCAGAGAAAGACGGACCTCCTAATATCTCAGTTCAATCGTTCTATGTAATTGATGAGGCTAAAGCGAAGCTTGAGTTGGCTTGCCCAGGCACTGTTTCTTGTGCTGATATACTTGCTATTTTAGCGAGAGATGTGGTGGCCATGGTAATATCTATGTCTCTGTGACCTAGTTTAGACCTGTTAAACATCTTGGTACTTCTTTCTAAGGAGCCATTTTATCAAATAACTGTACCCTAAGATGCCTATGTAGACTAGATATATTTGGCAATCTCATTAAATATTCCATAAAAGAATCCAAGAGTTTAGGCTAATGCTAATAATACTACTCGAAGACATTCAAAATGAAATATTTAGAATTTCTAAATGCAATATAACCATTCACTACTGACTATTAAGATTCTTGAGTAGCATATAAATTTTGTCCAAGCTATTTAGTATGTTGAGTATTGATATTTATATATTTGCTTAATGATCCATCTATGGAACATTAACATATCTTGAGGTAAGTTATTTAATAATATTTCTTATTTGCTCCAACAGTCTGAAGGTCCATATTGGAAAGTACTAAAAGGAAGGAAAGATGGAAGAGTATCAAAGGCATCTGATACCGTCAACTTACCGGCCCCAACCTTGAATGTAAGCCAACTCATTCAGAGCTTTGCTAAGAGAGGGTTGGGAGTTAAAGATATGGTGACTTTATCTGGAGGACACACTCTGGGCTTCTCACATTGTTCCTCCTTTGAGGCTCGTCTTCATAATTTCAGTTCATTGCATGACATTGATCCAAGGTTGAACACTGAATTTGCACTAGACCTAAGCAAGAAATGTCCAAAACCAAACAACAACCAAAACGCAGGACAATTCCTGGATTCAACAGCATCAGTGTTTGATAATGACTATTACAAACGACTGCTGGCTGGAAAAGGTGTGTTTTCTTCTGATCAGTCACTAGTTGATGATTACAGAACTAGATGGATTGTTGAAGCATTTGCAAGAGACCAGAGTTTGTTTTTCAAAGAGTTTGCAGCTTCAATGTTGAAACTCGGAAATATAAGAGGCTCTGATAATGGAGAAGTGAGACGTAATTGCAGGATTGTGAATTGAGAGACATTAGAGAGACTTATTTGTCCTGATTCTTTTTTGTCTTTGCACCACTTCGGTTATTTACAATACTATCATAAAGATCTTGTTACTACTTATGTTGAAATAAATGTTATTTTATGCTTGTATACCTCATTTAAAGAATGGTAAGAGAAACATGTTCGTTTGTGCACAAAAGATCAAATTATTTAATATTGTTTTCAAAATATTACACTGCCATCAAAATTTAACACTTTAATTGTTATGGAGGGTTGAGATTTAAATGAATTTCATGTTAGAAAATGTCATGTAGTGGTCAGGGTATGGGAATAACCTAATAAGTTTCTATAAACTTTAATCTACGTAGGACACAAACAGCGGCATAGTTTGAAATTTTACATAAACATCTCATAATAGTGTTAGTAAAATGTTAGATCAAAACTGATCAGTAACATTAACCAGGAATATCATCACAAAAGACAACAGTTTCTCATGGTATTCAAGTTCAAGTATCGACAAAAAAGTAAATCATTTATTTCAGAACAATTCATAAATACTCATAATGTTCAAGTAGCAGGAACCATTACTAGACTTCCCTTCCTAATAATGTTAAGAGTGGGCAGCTGATTCAGTAACCAGATTTTTTTGTTAGAGTTATATACCATAACTTCCCAATTTTGTTTATATATATAATAGTAAATTATTTATAGCATAAAAGTGCATGCAGAATATTTTACAATAATGAAGATCTAAACAGTACATAAGAAAAATACCAGAGATAATGCACCATTCTTCAAGCAAATACAACATCCGAACGAAACACATATTTGACACCCTTCGTAACATTTCTGGCTTCGTGCAACAAGCATTTATCTCCATGAATGTGCAAAAGTGCCATCCCTTCAATGGGAGCAACCTACGAAATCAGCATTGTATTTGTATGTATCAACACCCAGAGCAAATAGTCACACCCCAAAACTTCCATTAAGCAACATCAACCCATATTTCACTAAAATATAATAAATAAAAATCTACCTCAGCCACAATGCTATTTCTTGAACCATAGAACACTGTTTCTCCTCCAACTAAACGATCAAAAGATGAATCTGTAGGTTTGCTGGAATCATTTTTAGACTTTGATTTAAGTTCACCAGGTCCACCACTTAAATAAACAAGCAAAGTATAACGAGTCCTTTTTCCATCTCCAAGATCATTACTTTCATCAATATGTCTTCCAAACCTTTGACCAACCTTGTACCTAATATTCAAAAATGCATGACAATTAGTGAAGAAATTTTTTTTTCTTCTCAGAACCAAATTTTCAGATATTAGGTTTGTTTTCAATTGATTAATAAGACAACATAAACAAAATGAAATGTTCCAAGAAAAACTATAGCATAATGAAAACTTAGGCCCATTTTGGATAAACAACTTAATTAAGTGTTTATGCGTAAACTTTTCTATAAAAAAATTCATACAGTGCATGTTTGGTTTGGCTTTTGAGTGAGCTAAAAGCAATTCTACACGTATAGAATTGATTCAGGAGTGATTTTAAGGTGTTTGGTTCTTCTAAAGCATAATTGATTCTGACTCCAGAATTGATTCTATTAGAAGCTAGGATTTGCAGCTTCCGAGTTTAAATATCATATATTTACACTAAAATTTATTGTTCAACTCACTTTTACATAAATGTATCCAAACATAAATCAATTATGCTAAACTCAATTATGTTAAAATCAATTCTACCCAACTCAATTCTATAAAAAAAAATCAATTTTGTCCACCGCCAAACCAAACACACACATAAGCTATTCCGGAGAGCTCGTGGAAATAAGCTAAAAACAAACTATGGACATGTCATAAACAGTCACCATAAGCGCTCCCTGGAACAATCTCACACGTTCTTACGCGAGTATATAAGCTCAAATTAATAAAAAAAATCCATACAGCTCTTAAACTACTATATGCAATAAACTTAGAGCAAAAAAAAAGCATCTACCTATATAATCTAATATTTGGATTTAAACCTACAGCAGATTTCCCTCGAATTCTGATATCAGAAAACAACTTGCTAAGTCCAGAATCCCAAATTGAATCTGCAAGAACAGAATCATTCACCGAGATTCGATCATTATCTCTATAAGCTTCACCTTTAGCTGGACCTAAACTCCCTTGATGAACAAAACCAATTTTCTCAGCAGTTTCAATGAATGCTTTTGATTCAGCAGATGAGAAAAAATTCTGAACCTGAATTCTTGAATCAAAAAATCATCAAAATAAGAATTATTCAAAAAAACAAAAACATGAACAAAATTGGCAACAAAAATGAATGAATAATAACCGTGAAGAGATCGAAATCTCGCAAAGGAGTAACGTGAAGATTGTTTTTGGGTTTGATGGAAGGCCATTTTGGCGCAGTTGTTGTTGTTGTTGTTGTTTCTTTTCTTTCTCCCATTTTTCTCTTTCTCGCTATGCTCTCTGTCATTGTCTTTTTTGCTATTGCTACCTATGTTTCTCTGTTTTATTGCTTTTGAGATTGTGGTTTTGGCCCAATTTTTTGTTTGGTCCATGATTTATATACTATTGGATCTGATTCGGCCCAATGTTTTGTTGAATGTAGAATTATAAACAAATAAAATTTAAATGAAAGGTGAAGCAATTACACATTGCATTTTATGAAGAATTAATTTAAACTTTTTAGTAAAAAAAAGTAAAGAAAAATGATATGGTTACACTCTCTAACACACTCTAATAAAAATTAGCCACATCACCCCACTTATCTTTTTTTTATTTTTTATTAATAGGTAAATGAATAAGGAAAAGGGATGATGTGACTAATTTTAATTGGAGTGTGTTAGAGAGTGTAACCATAATATTTCTCAAAAATGAAAGTTTTTTTTCTGAAAGAATTAAACATTTTGTTTTTAGGAATTATTTAAAACATTTAGTCAAAAAATGAAAGTTGAAACAATTAAACATTGCATTTTTTAAGAATTAATTAAAAAAAAGTTAGTCAGAAAATGAAAGTTGAAAAAAAAAACATTGCATTATTTAAGAACTAATTAACACAGAGAGACTGTGGTTAAGCGGTTGAGACTCATTCTTTCTTAATCAAGGATTGAAGGTTCGATCATCGGCTTGAGTATGAAACAACTTTAAATCTCTAGGTCAGTTGTCTCATTCTTTGAGCTGAATCCAATCCAGTAAAGGGAATAGTCACTGTGTTCGGCAATGGATACTCCAGTTTAAAAACCTCGATCGAATATCACAAAAAAAGATTTATCATAAAAAATCTTTTATTTTTGGTTGACAAAATCATAAAAAAATCTTTTAAAATCACTTAAAATCTGAATTCAATACATCCCCTTCATCTTTTACATAAAAATAAAAAACAAAATAACTTTAAACCAACAACTTGTTCAAAAACTTTAAACCAGCAGTTGTATTTTAAACATTTGCTAATTTGACAGTGAGTTTCATTTTCATTCAATGTATTTGTTATGTTATTACTGGACTCGCATAAAAATGTGGTACAAATAATTTTTTTTTTTTTTTTTTTGAAAGCTCGGTATACGGCCTAATGACCGGCCTAATGTGGTACAAATAATAATGCAAGAATAACCTTATCTTGTTACAAAATAAAACTGCTACATGCCTACATTATTACAAAATAAACCCTTGCTCTTGCCCTTATCACTTTGTCTAAAGTGGGAAGATGGAATCTGTACTTATGGAAAGGGCCACCCAACTTTTCAAAGCTTTAATTTCTTGTTGATGGCATTGTGTACATAGAAAAATCATGCAGGAGCCAGTACCAAAGAGTAAAACACACATAAGCTGAAAACGAAGCTGCCACACTCCAAAGTCCAATCGGTCATGTTGAGACAGAAGACTTTGTTGTACTGCCTGCCAAGGTCACATTGGCATTGCTGATTAATTAAAATTTACATTCAGTTAATGTAATTAAATACTCTTATACTCTTATATTATTGCTAGATGACCTGAACATGTGTCGGACCGCCTTCAATCAGCTTTCTAATCGAGCCTTCCAACATTTATATCTGCGCCTCAAGTTCAAAAGTGTTGGACGCGATCGGGTGTTTTAAGAAGTCTCACATCGGTAGCGAGATGGTCTAGATATGTGTTGATACGTGAAGGCAATCATCACCTTACAAGTCAATTTTATGAGAATGAGTTAGGCCTGATACTCAATTCCAAGATGGTATCATAGCATCTCCATGATTCCCTGGGTCATTTCGTCGGGCCGCCTTCAATCAGGTTTTTGATCGGACCCTCCACCATTTATATTTGCGCATCAAGCCTAATAGTGGCGGACGCGAGGGTGTGCGTGTTAAGAAGTCCCACATCGATTGCGAAATGACCTGAATATGTGTGTGATGGTCGTTTTCCCCTTTGAATCGGTTGAAAAACTTTTGGGTTCTGCCATGAGAAAGTTCCTTCTCTTCCAAACTCTGTTAAAGAAAATGACACCACCACAATTACACAAGCAACACAACACAATATGTTTGTTTTTATCTGTTATTACTGTTATAAAACTAACCAGCTATATTCCTATTTAATGATTCAATAGAATTTCTTTATGAAAGTTCATATTCTTAATACTCTTAGATTTCTCTTTCTTTTCTAACATTTTCCAAGAGGACAAACAAAATCATACAATGGCCATTCCGTGAACTAAGTACCCCCTGCCACTATATGTTCCGTAGCTGGAAAAAAGTTCAAATGTTACATCATTATCCATTGCAAACAATTCAATGGCCATATTAATTAAGACCCAATTAAAGCCTATTTTGTGTTTTGGGACCAGTTAAGTAAACCAATCCAAATGTGCTTATGTGCATAAAAAACACAATAGTGAAACTTGTCTCTGGTCGATGATTTTCAATTTTAGATTCTGTGCTTGACATCATCATAAAATGTACCATGCAAGTTTATTTATTTATACCAATTAGGCCTACACAGAATAGGGTAAATTTATTGCCTCAATATATTTATGCAAACATGTCCTCCATTCCTCTGTCTCTTATTATTTTTTGGATAATTTACATAAACAGTTGAATTAATGGGGGGTCGACCTTATACATTATTTGATTTCAGTTCCTTCCCATACTCAATAATGAATGTTTTTAAAATTTAAAGCATAACCATTTATACATACCCCGACAGTACTATGAGACATATATATTCTCTATGAAAAACTTTGTGTTACAAGTAAATATGTAATGGTTCATTTTATTTATGTCCTGTTGTGTATGGTTTGCCCCATTAAGACCCTACCATGGATTTCAATTTAAGTATTATGGCTATAACACAGACGCTCCTTTTCTATATCTTGTCACGTTGGAACCTAGCTAACAGCTCTTTCAACTAGAGGTGCTCATTTTTTTCATCTTGTAGCTAGATACCCTTTGTCTGTTTTGGCTTCATTTGTGTTATTTCAAAATGCAAATCTCAAGGGCTCAACTCAAACAAAGAACAAAAGATAAAATAATATAATGAACTTACAATAATAATAAATAAATATAAAACAAGGAAATGAATGAGTAGTGAATACATCCTATAGTTAATTTGAATGTATATGATATGCACTGGTAGATATTGATTCCAATATAATATAGTGATATACTACTATATCATAAGTATTTTAGTATTTTTCAAATTTTAAATACATATTCATATTCAGACCATTTACTTTAACACACTACTCGCATCTAACACTATTGAGTTTGGAGTGCAGATATAGATGTTATGTTAGATGATCCGATCAAGTTACCATATTAGAATTGAAAATTGTGTCTAACTCAACCTTACAAAACTCTAAATATTGTCTTTTCTTTATAAAAATACATATTCATTTCATCTTGCAACCGATACCGATGTGAGACTTTAACATACATGATACATCAAGTAATAAAATATGGAGGTGAAGTGTAAGAGGGGGTCAGGAATGATGTAAGAGCGAATCTACAAAGTTTTGCGCAGCCAGCAACTGAATCTAGCTCAAGAGATGACCTCATGTGTTCAATTAAAAAAATAGTATATATTAATAATGTACAGAACGTTCATATTTCATAATGCACGATGCAAATCCATATAACGGACATTAAGCTAGTTTTCAAAATAGGAATGGTTTAAAAAAACTTTGAGATGGATTGAAATTAAACTATTGCACGGGAATGCAATTATTTGAAATTGTATAGAAACCAAGTTTGGTAGGTTAATTAAAGATCAAACACAAACACACGGGGTCCTATTGTGCTATAGAGAGGATTAATTAGTTTCTATAGTATCACATGATGGTGTCTGAAAATGTCTTGACCTCATATAAAACCATCTGAGAAACTTAACTAAAATGACATATTTGTCTTTTCCAACAATCCTAAATCAAACACACATTATCAAGTTGATGGAAATTTTACTTGAGAAAGAGATAAGATCTCAAATGACTTTATAAAAAATGTCACTCATTAACTTATAAAACAATTTTGTAATAGTGAATTACAGTGGAAGTTAATTTTCAAACCTTTGAATTTAGAAATCATCCACCATAATTTTTAGAAGTTAGGACTTATGATGTTTAACTTCTTTGACTTTCCACAGTGGGGACTACTATCAATCTCATTAAAAAATTATAATTGAATTTATGTATAAATATAATATGATATACCAATTGCCAATTACATGTATTTTAAACCAATTCGTAACAATAGTCTAGAAATTCTAATACAACTGACAAAAAATGTTGAAATTATTAGGTCGGATATTCATAATTAGTATTTGAACTTCAATCTCTCTATTTTGTGTGTGTGTTTTTAAGTCACAATAGACGATGTGAACAGAAAATCCAACTATTTATCTCAAAACATGTTATTTAGTATCACAATAGATTTTTTAAAATCATTATGTATCACCGTGATTCTGTCAATCTCACCATAAATTTAAACATGTAGACATGGATATACTGATGGACATATATAAATTGAATATATGACTATGAGGTTTTTTTTAAAATGTAGTAATAAATTTGCAGCTAATTAATATTGGAGGCAGATAATTGGGACCACACCAAAACCAAGCAGACATATTAGAAAAGGACAGGCAATATATTAAACTATACATTACTACTATGCAACAATGAGCGAGAGAATCATATAAAAGAAACTAAATTCGAATCTATATAGGTAATAGGGAACACTTGAGAGCAATATATGGTCCCTCTAATTATTTGACATCATGATTACAAATTTACAACATATAGTACTTACTTACCATGCAGATGATAATCCAATTAACTTAACTTTTTATAGGGTAATTTTTTCATCCTTAGCAGATTCACCATCTCTGTCACCAAACCTGCAAACAATTTGTGACCACGTGGTGTTCTTCATTATATTCATGAGTCATGACTCATCATTTTAAGTTGAACACATAGGGTAATGTAGATTTCAATTATGTTGTTAACTAAATTGGATTGAAGCAGACTGAAAGAAACTGAGTTGATTCATTCATTCATGCATTCATTTATTCATATTATTCTATGAATTCAAAGACGACATTGAATGGCATTTTATTTTGTTAGGTGTATTGTACATAGATTGGAAGAAGAAGCTTAAAATGAGTGGGTGAATCAGTCATTTTTGATATCAATGCTCTGCCTCAATATTAAGAGCCAGTCAAATCCTAGGCTCTGATTGTAGAACAGTAAACATTATGAATTTACATTCAATATTTATGTCTTCATAGTTATATGTATTTTTCAGTGGGACATGGCATGGTGTGATGGCACACTAACATACATTAAACGTTCTATACTGTTTTCTATTATTATATACAAAAATTATAAGCTCTGTTTATTTGGGACTAAAATGCAAACAGCTAAAATATGGATGCAAAATAAGAAGAAACCAAATTATGATATTAGAGTATTAGTGTGTAAATTTTTTCAAACCAAAAGGGAGGGTGTTATCACTTTAATCCAATGAAGACAATAAACTAAACCAAAAGATTACTCCCTCCGTACCACAATATAAGTCGTTTTGGAAAAAAAAGTTGTACCAAAATATAAGTCGTTTTACAATACCAATGCAACATTTAATGCTAATTTTCTTATTATACTCTTAACTATTTATTACTCTCTCTTCTTTTACTTCTATAATTTATCTTTTCCATATCATTAATGAAGGACAATTTTGTAAACTAACTCATAATTTCTCTTTTCCATACAACAATGATTACATTTCTTAATTTGTGTGATATGGTCAAAACGACTTATATTTTGGTACGGAGGAAATAGTTTATTAGGTTAAAAAGCTAGTCTCATGACGGAATTATTGTGTTGAGTTTTCTTAATTACATTACACTACACAATGCACGATTCATAAGTAACATTACTATCTTTTTAAAAGCTAACATTCACTCTATTGAAACTTACTCAACGCCATTACTCTTTTTTTTTCCACATCACTCATTTACCATTTATTTGATGGTGTATCCTACTCGAGTCAATAGATAGTGTTCTAGCTCCCTTGTAAGTCCTACATTGCTTGAAAATTGAGACTAAAAGTAATTTATATATAACAGGCCGTACTCTTCAATTCAACCGAGACTCTTTTTTTACAAAGGACAAAACCGTGACAGGTTAATTCCAAAATAGATAATCTCTCAGAAATGTAGACTTTATATCGGATCAGAACATATATATCATGTGCGGATAAATATGAGGTTTGTTTAGAACATATAGTCTTTTTTAAAATCCAACTCTCAGCTTAAGTTTATTAAAAGAATCTAATCTGAACAAATAGTAGTAAAATATATTAGAGAATCCTAATCCTATGTCTTAATTTGTCAAAATAAATTCATAACTTAAGTATCATATTGAGCTCTTACCAGAGCCGGCCTAGATATTTAAGTGGCCTTGTTCGAATATTAAAAATAGACCTTTTATAAAAAATGATTTGTATAAATAAAATAAAATATCTTATAATTTAAATTATAAATACTCCCTCCGTCCCATTATATAAGCACTTTTACTACAAAAGTCTAGTCCCAAAATATAAGTCCCTTTACAATTTACTAGGTACATTTATTACTTTTTTTCTTACACATACCCCTAATTATTACTACTAAGTTGCATTGGAGTACAAAAATTGTAAAGGGGCTTATATTTTGGGACTAGACTTTTGTAGTAAAGGTGGTTATATAATGGAACGGAGGGAGTAGCATATAAAAAAATAATTATCATCCAAAAGAAACATATCTTAAGAATGATTAAATTTATTGCAAAGATTTTAAATGATATAGTCTAAAAGCTTAAAAAATTAAAATTATGCATTAAAAAATGTAAAAGCTAAGTTTTGAACCCATAACCTTACACTCAAAATAAATATCATTAACCACTAGTCTATTGTTGCACATATGATATTAAATGAACATTTAAAATATATACTAACTATTATTATAAGAATTTATGATTTTGAGACCCTAAAAATTTATCGATATTTCAAGGTCTTGTACCGTCGCACACCTTGCACACCCATTGAAGCCGCCCCTAGCTCTTATTACTCAATGGTGAGACTCACAAATGAGGAAGAAATAATGTCAAAGCCTTATTAATGATTTCACATACATAAAAGAAGCATTTGAATTTTAAAATGAAATTTTGGACAAAGAAATGATATAGTTCCTTCCATACTACTAATAATAATTTGACTGTATGAGCCGAAAAAACGGAAGGGAAAAAAAACACAAGCCGGCTATAATTATCACATGTCTCTTTCTTTCTTCGTACCAATTGTGGACCGGGACATTAAATTCTAAGGATATCATATCATATGGAAAGGTCAATTCTCAAAATTATAATTAGTTTGAGATTGCATCATGGTTTACAAATTTTGGTCATTGCAATATCCTTACCATAACAAGATATTGCAAGACCTGTAATGTGAGAATCACCGTAGATTCTTGTTTTACTATACGATCAAAATAATTCATAGTATTTAATTATGGTTGAATTGTTTAATGATGTTTTTAGTAGATCGCCGAATCCGGTTTATCATGTGATGAACTACATCAAAGAGTATTATCAAGCGATCATGGCTAGTAAAACTGTTACACAGTTGTCTCGTGAAATTCGTTTGATTGGTTGGAAGCCTCCGGTAGAAAGAGTGAAACTAAATACAAGAGGTGTCATTACTCATTAGAGATAAGTGGGGGTATGTGGTGTAGTAGATTTGCTACTTGTAAAAACCGAAGTGTTCAAGGATGTTAGGATTTTAGAAGGTTGAATTAATCACTGAATTGTTAGCGTTTGCTCATGTAATCATAACAGATAACAGATATGATAAGGAGTAATATGAGTTAGTTACTATTAGTGATGAATATTAGATTGTTGGAAATGAATTAGAAGTGAATATTTCTCATTCCTACATACTCCCTTCGGTCCTATATATAAGAAACAATTTACTTTTTAGATACATTGAGAATTTGATGTATCTAGTCTATATTGTTGACTAGATACATCAAGTTCTCAATATATCTAAAAAGAGAATCTTTATATATAGGACCGGAGGGAGTATAAAGTTAATCAGTTTGCGGATGCAATGTCTAAAATAAAGTGTGAGTTAATGTTATCTATTTTGATGTTTGTCCGAATTGAATCAGGCATATTACAAATGTGCGAAAACTCTACTGAAATGAATTTAAATAGTCCATGTTTGTCAATTGTCACGATGAATATGACAAAATTACCACGATTCATCATAATTTTACAGAAACTATACGGATCACTGTGATTCTGACTTATTCACCACTATCATAAGCACGTAATAAACTCTTAACTAAATACTACTACTAAAATTCAAAAAGTGGTTGATAGGATTAGGATGGGGTCGCATGTATAGTATCCGACAGATGGTCAGAGTGAGGGAAAGGTGCGTGGTCATATCGTCATGTTGCTCATGATTTCTTAATTCCATTACTCATCACACTTCCCAATGACCTGCAGGGTTGGTTCTCTCTTATTTTGGCTCGCACCATACCAAGCAAGCTTGGGAGTGAGTGCATACAGGATTAGAGAGAGAGTAGTATTATTCTCTTTTCAAAAGTTTACATTATTTCTTTTTAAAAATTACTCCACATTTCTCAACTATAGAGGCATTACATACATGATCACATTCACATACACAAATTGAATTGTCCTTTAATTCCTTACATAAAATGTGACCGTTTTATGCTTCAAGGATCCGCTTTTCTCGCTTCTTCACCACCTTGTCATTTACTACTACTATATAATATCAACCCAACAATCAATCTTTTTCACATTTTCAACTCAAACAATCTCTCTCTTGCTCTTAACTCTTAACACTACTACTAGCTGGCCACATATTATTATTGTTATTATCATGTCATTTTCAATCTGATTTTCCCACTTAACAACCCCTCCTTTTCCTCTTTTCAAACTTCAAAAATCCACTAGTTTACCAATTATGGGTAAGGATTGGTATCGGGGTGGTGGAAGATCCTCCAACTCCAACAAGAGAAAACCTCATCAAACAGATAATAATATCCCTTCTGGTTGCATGTGTGCTGTCTTTCAAGCCTTTGATTTTCATCCCTTTAATTTTTCCATTAACCATACACAAACCACTTTCAACTCTTCTTCTTCTCCCAATCCCATACACACTCTACCCAAAGAGGCTCAAGCACCAGCTAGGAATAGCTTGGAATCACAAGATACTACATTCTCATCCATCTCCAAAGAAGATAGTTTCAAAATCCCAGTAAGTTTATTATTAGTACTAATTAATTACTTGTACCTGTCACATTAATGATGATTTTGGTTACTTAACTAGTTTTTTTTTCTTCTTTTTTTGTGATAAACCAGAAGAACATAAGAATCAAAACAAGTTCAGACAAAAGCTTCAATGATCTTTCCTCTCCAGGAACCAAAACACCTACTTTAGTAGCAAGATTAATGGGTCTTGATCTTCTTCCTGATGCAAATTCACCTTCTTCCTCTTCTTCTTCATCTCTCTCAACTCCAAATAAACAAGGATATTACCACAATAGATCAAAGCAAAACAACATCAAAATAATGAAACACAGACACAGCACAGACAGTGTCATCACGCGTTCATCCTTGCCGGAAACACCAAGATTGTCCACAGAAAGAACAACATATGTTGAACATAGACTATCTCTACAAATCAACAAAGAAAACAGGAATCTTGGTGAAGATTTAGACACTCCTCGGTCTTCATTTTCAAAAAGGAAATTTTTTGATGATAGCAATAATTGTAGAAGTCCAAGTCATTATGCAAGACAAATTGTTAAACAAGTGAAAGAAAGTGTTAGTAGAAAAGTTGGTATTGATATCACAAACACAGTCAAAAACAGAGAACAAGTTAAACAAGATTTTGTTGCTCAAATCAAATTCAAGAAAACTCTCAAACCATTAGAAGAATCAAACCAAGGAAACAAAAACACATCTCATTCCCCAAGACTCATGAGCAGATTCAATGATACAAACCACCACAAACATTCACCAACAAGTACTCAAAAAGACCAAAACACACTCCAAGTACTAAAACAATCATCACCACCACCTGTAGTCAACATTGAAGCACAGGTTTCAAGAGTTTCAACAAAGCCAAAACTTCAAGCAATGTCAGAGAAGGAGGACAAAAAATCTTTCCCAAAATGCAAGAAAACACCACATGGGAATTTGAGTCCACGGATTAACAACAAGCCTCCACAAACATCATCAATCAAAAACAAGCAAGAAGAATCATTCATTCTCCGACCATCATCATCAACCACTAAAGCTAATGATATCAAAACCAAAACCAAAAGAACTCATCCACTTTCAAACAACTCTGTCTCAAATCTTCTCCCTCTCAAAACACACCCTTCTCCTCTAGCTACCAAAATCCCTCAAAAACAGGTACCAAAATTTTCAATTTAAATTTTTTTACTGCCATTATTTTTAATTTATTTTCACCATTTTTATTATTATATTGGATTAAATGTTGCTTGTAAAAAAATTAACTACAGGTAAATGATGATGTCCAAGAATCCAAAAACATGTCACAGTTATTTAGTTCATCGCGCCACAAGTGCAAACAAGAAGTGGCGCACACACTTGCCGGAGCGGAAAATGAAGAATCGGAATACCAATATATCAACACAATTCTAAGCCGTAGCGGAATACACAGAGCAGCAGTAACAAGTCTTCAACATTTTCAATGGTTCTCTTCAACACATCCATTAGACCCATCAATTTTTCACCGTCTTGAACTCTACCCAACAACCAATTCCTTCGTTTCAATTCCCAATAACCATAAAGATAACAACTTTACGCAAAAAAATCAACTGGGTCCACTTTGTAACCGTAGATTACTGTTTGATTTAGTCGATGAAGTGTTGTCGGAAATTCTCATAAAACCAAAATGTTACCGTGGGTTATTGTTGGAGACAGTGTGGAAAAAAGTTCGGAGTTACCCACGTGCGAAATGTGAGGTTTTAGAAGACATTGATGGGTTAATAGAGATGAATGAAGTGATGAATAAGGTTAAGGAAGAAGAAGAAGAGAAAAAGTTGGTAGCAGAAATTGAAGGGAAAGTATTGGAGATGTTGGTGAATGAAACGTTAACGGTTATGGTGGGTCCGTACGAAGAGACATGAAACAGAGTGTGTCACATGGGATTAGAGTTCACGTGATGAGATGCTTCATGTTTTCATGTTCATGGCTATGGTATGGAACTATGGATCCATCTTCCATGGAGGTTATGGGGTGTGCTTTGATGGTGGGTCCCTCAAGATTTTGCAGCGGAATCCATGGACAACATTAATTTACCTCTAGTTTTTTTTTTTTTTTTGACGGTACCTCTAGTTTTATATACTACTTTCTTTTTCATGTGTATATTTTATTTGATTTGATTTATAATTTGTGGAAATTTATCAAAGTTGATGAATTCTCTTTTTATTTTATCTTTAGTTCTAGTGTTATAGTTTGTTGTTAAATAAAATTATTCTCTTTTTAGTAGAAATATGTAATTTACACATTTTAAAATTGTGTAGCAGAAATTGTCTACTCATTCTATCCATGATAATTTTTCAAATCTAGTGAGATTTAATTTTTTTTGGCTCATTTTTTATGTATGTAGTGTTGAAGGAGATAATATTGTTGAAAAAATGTGATGAATTCACATACTTCTAACATGGATGACCATGATTTTTTTAATTACATCGAGTTCTTTAGACAAACACTTTCATTTAGATAAGAGATTTATACCGGCTAACTAGAGACTTGCGTTTGAATTCAGCATTGAGAATGTATGCATTGGTATTTATAGTTGTGCGTAGAAGATATCAATTTCATTAAAAAAATCACTCTGTTTCACCAATCACATTGGAATATATAGGAGTGTAATTGGACCGGTTTGGATCGGTTTTGAGTGAATCCGATATCCGAACTAATAAACTTTCAATTGGTTGGGTTTATGTCGGTTTGATTTGGTTTAGGGTAATGAATCCAATCCGAACTAGTCGGTTTGGATCGGATATTATACTCGGTTCACAATATTTTGTTTTTCTAGTATAATATGCTATTATTTTTTCAAACACGGTATATTTTAAGCTTTATTTTGCAAACGACTTACAATAATAACATAAACCAAATAAACAATAACATAGTTTCTATGTTTACTTGTGTTGTGTGTGTTCTGTTTCTATCTGCGTGTTTTGTTTTGAAAGTGAATGTAGTTTGGGCATGTCTAAATATGAGTCAAATGGACTACTATAAGATGGTCGGTTCGGTTCACTGGTTCATCAGTTTTCAAAAATGAAATTCGAGATCCGAACCAAACTAGTTCAGTTTAGCTCGGTTTGTTTTGGTTTTTGATCCGAACCAGAAAAAGGTTAGTTTTTTTTTCAGTTTAAGATCGGTTTGGATCACCAGTTTCATTGGTTTTGTCCGATTTGTCGGATCCGCTTACACCCTTAGAAATATATATGTCTAATTTGCTGTGAAAAAACTATTAATTTTTCAATCAATTATATTAGGATTACAAAACTTCATCTTCTTCCTTTTCCATTAAATGAATCAATCACTCATTAACAACTAGAGGCAATGAAATCCCAAATTCAACGGTTCTACTTCACATTTGTAAATGTTAATTTATTGTTGGCAGATCTTCAATAAGTAGTAATGCCAGTTACATGTATAGAATGGTGACAGAAACTGATATATAACTATTCATACCATCTCTTGCTTTAATAATATATTTTTTTTAATATTATTTGTTTGATAAGATTTGTCATTAAGCTGACATCTTTTTTTATTTATTTAATTCGTATTTGAATATATGAAATAAATGAATTAAATAATGGTTGATTAGTTTATAAAACTTGGTATGCAGATACTATGTTTCTTGCACCAACAAGACTAGAGAACGAACAAATGAAGATTATAAAGAAGATCATAAACTACATGGCTTTTTGAACAAAGGAGAAAAGGTGAAAAGTTATGCTTAGAAAGAATCATATTCCATCTGGTTTTTGCATGAAAATTTATTTGAGATCTACTCTCTGCATGATTTCATAAAATAAAGGTGATTTTGCATGAATTCATTAAAAAAAGAAGGTGATTTTGCATGAAAACGTGAACTTCAATGCGTGCCTTTTCCTTTTTTTCCTTTTTCCTTTTTCCTTTTGTTGTTACTATGTTTTTGAAAGCCTCTTTTCCTTTTATTGGAACAAAAGGAGAGAGTTTAGAACAAAAGAAAGTGTTGAAAATGAAACCCTGCTCCCTTTTCCTTTTTAGCTTTTGCTTGTGAAGCATAATTTTTGTTAAAAGATAAAATTACTTTCAAGTAAAGAATTGAAGAGGATTTTCTCTTGTACTCACTCCCTCTGCTTTTTTATAAGAGATTATTTATATAGTGACTTTTTTTAACTACGTACTCCCTCTGTCTCAAAATATAAGTAAAAATTGGTCAACAAAAGTGAATGTATTTGGTCTAAATTTTGAGCCAAATACGTCAAGTTTCTTTGACTCACTTTTGCTTACACTTTAGGACGGAGGAAGTACATAGACATTTTGAAAACTCTTTTTTATCATTTAAAAAATAGTTTGAATTGGGTCTAATAGAGGCTATTACATCTATCTTTGTTCTATAATTTTGTAATGGGATGAATTGCAGCTATTCTATAATATAGTGATATTACGTTTTAGAGTATTTAACTCAGTTGATAAAAATATCATATTGATGTGCAAGGGTAATGAATCGAATTCCGAACATACAATTTATTCATCTTTAACGATGAAATTCTAGCCATTAGACTATTTGACAAAAAAAATACTATATCATTAAAAATTAATAATAAAAGATTGAAAATTGGGTGTGGTATTAAAACTTTAAACATAAAGAATTGTCATAAGAATGTCACAATGATTACTCAAACAAACTTTCATTTTCATTTAGAAGTAAGTAAAGTGTTTTAAACTAGCTTGGTCCTAAACTTGGAGTAAATGACAAAATTAGCAGAAGATTATATTAATTGTAGACAATTATAAACACCCTATAATCTCTAAATTTCTATAACAACATAACATGATGTGGCAGTTTGAAAGTGTTACCATACCAAAAACGAAATTAGCGGGAAAATTCAAACAGCAATAGAATAAATGGTTAAGAAATTGGAGACTTAATTATATCTCTGAAAAATCATAAATGGTTGAAAGAAGTAAAAAGATTGTGACTAGAGATGGTGTATGCAACAGTTTAATCAATGTTTTGCAGTTTGGAGAGTAACACATGGCTTATAGATCTGTTTGTTTGTGCGTGTCCTTCAATGTTTTGGCACTGAATTAATATCAATTATTTTCACAACAAGAACTGAACTTTGCTGAGATAATGTTTCAATTATTGTGTTATTGATTAGGAGAAAAGGCTCTCACATAGGGAAAGCTGACATACATTTTCACTTTTGATAACATAATAAAAATAAAAGTGCAATGTGTCAATCTTTTTCGTTAAGGGGTAGGGGTAGGGAGGAATCTTTTCATGTATTTTGAAAACATAAAGTGGAACAATAGTATATATTGGCAAAATTCAGTTGAATAATAGTTGAATGATAGTAATACTAGTAATGCTACTTTTTTTTTGACTCAATAATAATGATAATGCAACTTATAATAGTGCAAAGGACGGGTTGATTTATATTGAAGTACTTGTTGAATAGGAAATGTGACTATATATGAATTGTATTATGCAACTTAAGTAGTTCAATCTTGAATTATATCTTCTGCACTATGTGGATCACATTTTCTGTTTGACTCAATGGGTCACATGGGTTTACTCCAAAAAAAACTAAACAGCCAATTTCATTATATTGAATTTCACCATCCCTCTTGATTACTTTATCTCTCAAGTAGAGTACATGAAAATAATTGTAGTAGGAAACAGAGTAAGAAATTTTTAAAAATGTGCCACATGTGCCCTCTTGAAAGTCAGAGCTCGTATACAGATTATTTTTAAAAATTGGCCTTGTATGGTTTTAAATTTCTTAAAGATAGTACTGTTCTGGACTAACCAAAGACTCAATATACAATTGAGATCTAAGCCCATTTATGCGTGGGGAACATCACATATTCCAAGGGTTTTCCACCGCTATGTTACTGTGCACATGCCCTAAACGGATATAACAGGAGACACGTTACTATCTATTGGATGATACATCCCATCACATCAACGATCTATATTCCTACACGAAATCACTACTTATCCGTACAGAAATTACTCTATAAATAAGTGGTTTTACACCACTCCATAGTACGATCTTTTCAACCATAATTCTCTCATCTTGCACACTTACGTACTGACTTGAGCGTCGAAGTTCCTTTATCAGAAGAAAATTAAGCCGATATATTTATATTGTCTAAAATTCAAAATTTTCTAATTTCATAATTATCTCAATCAAACATATCTATACTTCTCCCAAATACGAGAAATGTTAAAAACAAGACACTCTATTCATCACACTTTGTTGTTTTGGTTTTGAATTTCATATGAATTTAACTAAAATTACCATGAGTTCAAATAGAGTGCATTAGTGAACTCTTCTGTATCATATTAACATGGATAAAAATATATTTTTGTTTTGAAAAATACATGAGGAGAATCTCTTAAATGCAACATTAATTCATCAAGTATTGTGCTACCAAACAAGTGACTTAGTTAGTACAAATAGTAGTACTCTATGAAGCAACTTTTCCTAATTTCTAACAAGTGATTCTGTAAAAATGTACTATCAAATATAACTCTTTCTAAACAAAGGGCTCTCTGCTATTATAAAGTAAGGGTATTATGGTTGCAGGTGCAGTCTGTTACTAACTAATCCACTACTGACAATCTTAATTACAATAAAGCACTAAGTTTTTTCTTGTGAGATTGAAAAATGGCAAAAATGCAATGTAAATTTTTTGATTTGATGATATAAAAGGTTTGTCCCACCACTACTTAGTAGTACTTGACAATGTTGCATTGCTATTTTGAGTACGGTTGTCGTTTTCTTATTCTTCTTCTTGGTAGATTCCTATTCCAATCATACAATTATGCTAACCATGAAAATTTAGTTACCTACAATTTTAGCTTCATGACAAATGCTTCTAGTTTCATTTAATATTCATTATTTCAATATCATTTTTGCTTGAGATAATAACCATTCTTTTCCATATATGCATGCATATATGACATTAATGAAAATAGTTTGAATTTGTTACTTGAAGGTTTAAATTAATGACATATATGAGAGAGCACCATGCTTTTAAAATAACACATTTAACTTTTTACCCATATTTGTTTAAGACTTTTCAGAACGAAACTGTGCTTGTTTTCTTTCACATATCTATGTATTCATATTCATATTCATATTCATAACATTTGTTAATGCCTTAATAAGCTCTATTTCAAGGAGTGGTTAAAAGTCATAGTTGTTTCTATGTTTTAATATTGGTCAAGTAGTCTAGTGACTATAATTTCACCCTTTAAAAGCGAATAAACGGGCGTACCAGAGTTTGAACCTCAGTCCCTACACTTAACGTGCAATGTTTCTATTGAAGATTCATCGCATATTGAATGAATTAATGGAGTATAACTGCTGGTTCCTTTCTGTATATTTTAAAGAAGCATATAACGATAAAACAGCATGCTTGATGATCTTCAAGATTTAACAAAATTTGTATTTTATTTATCATCTTATAATTTAGTCTAGAATTTTTACTATCCTTGATAATAAATAGTAGTACCATTTAAATGTGTTATGTAATTCAAACCTCTTAACATGACTATAATATTGAGGTTACATTTCCGTCTTACACATTTGAAAACATAGTTAATTATAGGATTCTTTTTGTCTAAGATAGCATTTGGTTGAAGAAAAATAAAGAGGGGGAAGAGGAAAAATTGTTTTAGAAGAATGGTTATATAACCATATATAATAATTAGTTGTGTTAATTGCTCAATAAATAACATAACGAATTATTCGAGAGAACCTAAATTCAATTCTTGATGGGAATAATTTTCGCGGCCGAATTCCACGAGCAACTAGCTAAAGAGTTAACAAAAAAAACCAAGTATTTCGTATACTTCATTTTACCGAATATTTTTAGAGTTTTACGTCAAAAAAAATAATACTTAGAATGGTGTCATGATAATGAGAGATTTAGGAAAAATTCTCTTTTGCCCCCCCTATGTTTCTCTATTACTCCCCCCTAAAACTCCAAATTACCCTTCAATTCGGGACGTAGATCCCAAATTGAAGTTCGGGATGTAGAACCCAAATTTGTGCAAGTTTTTAAGTTTCAGTATCGATACTGAAAAGTGCAGCATCCATACTGAAATGATTTTTGGGGGAGTTTTTGAGTTCAGTATCGATGCTGAAAAGTTCAGCATCCATACTGAAATGATTTTCTGGGTGAGTTTTTGCATCCATACTGAAATGATTTTCTGGGTGAGTTTTTGAGTTTAGTATCGATGCTGAACAGTTCAGCATCCATACTGAAATGATTTTTGGGTGAGTTTTTGAGTTCAGTATCGATGCTGAAAAGTTCAGCATCCATACTGAAATGATTTTTGGGTGAGTTTTTGAGTTCAGTATACTGAAATGATTTTTGGGTGACTTCTTGGGGTGCAGGCACAATTTTTAAGTTTAGTATCGATGCTGAAAAGTTCAGCATCGATACTGAAAAGTTCAGCATCGATACTTAAATGACTTCGGGACCTAGATCCCGGGATCTACGTCCCGAATTTTGTTGAAATACTCCCTAAAGGCAAAAAAGGTAGTTAAGGGGGAAAAAGAATATTGGGGGGTTAAAGAGAATTTTTCGAGATTTAGTGGATAGGGATCAACGTGCTTAAAAAAGCTAGTAACGTAGTAAGAGAGCAGAATGATCTTTAAAAACATAAACTCTTCTTTTAAAAAAAAAACATAAACTCTACTCAATGACAACAACAAATGGGATACACATAAGACCATCCTACTAATGACACTCACTTGGATCAACTTCTTTAGTGGGTAATTAAAATCTTACCATTTGTTTACAGTAATTTGTAGGTCAATTAATATCTTAATGACCCTCATTAACTATTATTTTAGGATGAAAGAAGTAAATCACACAATATATATAGATGTCCCTCAGTGAATTATCACCATTGGAAGTTGAACATTTAATCTCAAAATCAAAGTTATGAAAACTCTCTTCATTCTTTTGCTTATTTTCTCAATTGATTTTGGTATGAATTATTATACTTGAATTTATTTTGTTAGAAATTTGATGACTTTGTGTTTCTTTAATTTAACCATGTTAATGATAGATAAGATCTGTACTTTTGTACAGGAAATGAGGTGCAAATGCTAGAGGCAAAACAATGTCATAAAGACTTACCCCACTTTTGTAATTCGAAGAATTTCATGGAGAATCTAAATTGCATACTAAATTGCAAGGTTGTATGTTTTTCCTTTAAAGCACATGGACAATGCCTCGATGACGAAACTTGTCATTGCCTATAAAAATATATTATAGTATACTATAAAAATATCCATGGTGTTAAATTAATAAATTGTTATATTAGTATACTATAAAAATATCCATGGTGTTATATTATATATACTATAACAATAAAATATCCATGGTGTAAAGTTGATAATAAAATAAAGTGGATGCATTGTGCATTTACCCTTTTTCCAAATTTTTAGTAGTTATAGTATTTTGTTCATGTTATCTATTCCTACCTGGTAATATTATCTGTGAATAAAAAATTTCTCCAATTATTGCCATTGTAAAATGCATTTAACTTTTAATGTCATTGTTGCTTGTGGTAATAAGTAATAACCATTCTTTTGCCATATATGCATGCTGCATGCATATATGAAAATAATTTGAATTTGTTACTTTGAAGGTTTAAATTAATGACATATATATATATATATATATCTTACCAAAAAAATTAATGACATATATGAGAGAGCATCATGCTTTGAAAATAACACATTTACCCCCATTTGATTAAGACTTTTCAGAATGAAATTGTTGATTTACTCTCTTTCACATATATATTCATTTTCATAACATTTGTTAATGCCTTAAAATAAACTTAAACTCTATATATTCGTTCTGATTTTGGTGGAACAAATAACATTGTTTTTGTGGATCATAAGTGATTCATCGCATATTGAATGAATGCAGTATAACTGAGCAACTATAAGTGCTGATTCCTTTCTGTATATATACTAAAGAATCATATAACGATCAAAAAGAGCTTGCTTGATGATCTTCAAGATTTAACTCATCTGTTTTTTCATTTATTATCTCACACTATAATTTACTCTAGAAGTTTTTAAATTCTTAATAATAAATACCATTTAAATGTTTTATGTGATTCAAACTTTTTAACATATCACTTCCGTCTTACACATTTGATCATTAATTCATCATAGTTAATTTGAAGAAAAATTAAGGAGATTGGAAGAGAGATTTTTATCAGTCGCTTTGTTTGATTGGAATGGGGAGATTAACCAAGGGGTTATCTTTGAGTTGAACTCTATGGTAATTGGATCTTAGTTTTGACTCTGTTTTTCCAGTTTTGGAATTTCTATCATATGATGATGTAAGAGACACAAGACAGGCAAACAATTATTTTTCACTTTAGATTCTCCTATCCAAGCACAAAATTGATTTGACTTCATTGTCTGTGAAGCAGGAACAGTTGTTTCATCAAAAAAAGGAAGATAACAGAATACTTATCGATTCAAAACAATGAAATTAAAACATATGTCGACATGTTGATATTTCTTGCCTGAAAGTTGTAGTATAGGATTTCACAAATTAGTGGTATCAAACCCAAGTCAGAAGGTCAATCACTGTCAATTGAAAGTCACAAAAAATAATACAATTGACTAATTGAGGGAAGACAACCAACATTTGCAAGTAAACTAGCGCGAATGGTACCTTGTACAGAAAGTATTGACTTCTCACCCCAAAATATACGTAACACAGTTGTATCTTCTAATATTGTGCAGTTTCTGCCATCTACACAACTCAAGCGTCAAAGCCGGCACCAGTCCAGCCAGGAGCAGAAGATCTACCCTTGGCCACAGCACCAATTCCCTTTCCTTTTAATTGGAAGTTGACTTTCTTTTTACTTTTTCCATCGCCCTCATTAGGTAGTTGCAGATTAGGTCTATCTGTCACTGCAACTTTCTGACCATTACTTTGATCGGTACCACTCGCGGTTGATCCCCCGCTTGATTCCCTTGTGTTGGGAATAGAGGAACTATCTTGCGTTTTACTATCCTGAGAAGAACTTTCTGATCTCCCATCCTAACACAATTTAACCGCATGATGTTAGCATTTACTGGTCTAATACAAAATCTGCACAGTATGAAACATGTATAGGTATAACGGGACAAACAACATATATCTGATGGACCTAAGCAAATTGAACATGATTCTGTAAAAGTATAATCAACTTATATGATGAAACCGTGAAACCAAAACATACATGCTTAGAGGTTCACGTTTCCAACAACCTATTTTCCCGGATAAAAAAAAAGTTAGTTTGAAATTTCAAATACTTTAAGTTGAATATCATCAGTTCCCTAGCTGGATGCCTCATAGATGAAGCTCGGGACATTTAGTTAGAAGTTACAATAACATTCCTCTGACAAGTGCCCAGTAAGGGTGGTAGCATACACCCAAATTAGGCGGGTAGCTTAGAAGCCACAGGTAACTATACAGCTGTAATAATGCTTAATACAGTGAGAAAAACATACATGATAAACATTAGTTGTTGCGTGACTTGGATTCAAAGCTTCCAATCGTCTTTTTAATTCCTCCAGCCGAGAAAACTGAGACCGACTGCTCTCTTGAACCTATATAAGATTGATAGTATCAAACAACCAGCTTAAAAGTAGTATATTATATCTTTCATTCAACAATCAATTTACCAAATTGCTCAAATCTTCACATAGCTTCTGCTTTATTTCTTCCTCGTCCTTCACTACTTTTGCCGCTGATTCCCACGCCTGCCACGCAAACATTAAAGATATCAATTATATTTGAAAAGGTACTTGGCAATACTCATTGATATTTTAGTGGATCAAATCTTCAACGCTCATCCATTTAAATAATGTTCTAGATAGTATTTTGTCATACTGAATGCACATTGAGTCATCGATATCTTGTGTTCACTTCACAATGGGAACAAAAGACTGTGGAAAAAGCAAACGAAAAAGTAAAGGAATAGCCAATCAATTAATTTTTTATTCACACAAATAATGATTTGGAGATCTTATTTAATTGAACAAGGTATTACCCGTTCAACAAATAAAGAAACACAGGAATGCGAAAACTATTTATGTAAATTACATAAAACTTCCACTTAGCTTTTAAGACTGATCACTAATGTGCTTAAAAATGTTATCTCGAATTGATGTGATCATTACTGAGTAAGAATGTATCTTAATGCACTGTTTAACTTCACTCGGTAAATGTGAATGGTAGATGTGCACAACGATTTAATATTTATAGCAACATGAAAATAAATAACGCTTTAAGCAATTGACTTGAGAAACTAACAATCATGACATGAGTTCATTAACACTTATTTTCCTGAGCTGATAGTGAAAAGATCTGAAGTCACAGTAAGAAGCTAGTGTTGCTGGCATAGTGCATTTTTTATATAGCACCAACACCACTAAAATGTTCACATTATGAAAATAGCAGGAGAAAAATGGAGAAATTAAAGTAAATATACCTTCCGGGCATGTTCTTCTTTTAGCTTGGCTGCATGAATTTTCTCTGTTGATTGTTCTATTTTCTTTCTCAAATGTTCAAGTGCTTAAAGTATGCACCACATTAAAAAGAAAAGCAAAGTCATTTCACTATAACAACCAGGGAATAACTGTCTTTTTAAACTTATAATGAAAGGAGCAACAATAACATTCACAAACCTGATTTTTTTGGCCCAGCTGTAAGTTTCATCTCAAGTGTGAGATTCGCAAGTTCACGCTCCACATTGCGAATTTTCGAATAGTTTTCTTGAATGTATCTGTAAATGATAATAATGATATAAAAAGTTCTCAGGGGAAATAAATAGAGGCCTCATTCTATGTAAATTAATAAAAATAGTTCAAAAGAGCATCTATTTACTTTTCTCCCTAATATAAGATTAATAGCTCAATTTTAAAATATTGTGTCCTCAAATTAGATATTAGTCCCCTATAGGCTATGAAGCTCATATACGTGACACGATATACAGATACAGCGATACGAAATTACAAGTTCGGAAAAACAGTGAAATCAAGATTTTAAAAACAAACACAGCTAAACATGGATTACTAGTGCTACCATTCACCTTACTATTCTAACATTTTCAGTACAATTGCATTGCTTCTTCATTCATGACGAATCTAATTGAATCTGTCACAACTATTTACCTAAAACTATCCAAAATTCCAAATATATGATTGAATTTGATTTCAACATTTGAATAAAATGACCTAAATTGAAACAATGTGATAAATGCAAGAACATATTAAAGTTCATAATAGAAGAGAAATTACTTACTTATGCAATTGAAGTTGTTCCTCTTCGATGATCTGCAACAAAATAATAATCAAAAGTCAAAACAACGAATAGCGTAGTAATGGAATATTCAAGAACAATAAAAAAGAGAGAGAAAGAGAACCCTCTCGGTGTAGCCGATGACGGAAGCTTCTCGAGCAAGACCATCAGGTCCGATCTCAGGACGAAGCGAAGGGTTATTAGAAGCCATTATTGAATTCGATCAATAGCATTACACAACTCCGTCGCGTGTAACCGTCGCCGCCGAAGGAAACCGGTTCGACCGTCTCCGCCGACGTCCGGTTCAAAAAATGAAGTGGTTTGATTTGAAGATCCGAACCGGAAAAAAGAACGGTTTGCGTGACGATGACGGTGCAGTTATTATAGTGATGGTTAATTATTTATCGTAAATGACGATTTAGTCCTTCTCGTCTCGTTTTCGCAACTTGCACACACGTTGTTTAGCAACAGCATGAAAATCATGCACGATTTTGCATCTTTCTTGAGTTTATGACCTGGATCCACTGCAGTAAAAAAAAAATGCTGCAGTTACACCATTATTTAATCTTGGCCGTTGATTTAATATCAGTTGACTTACATCGTATTTTCACTAAATTACTACTACAGTCGTTATTAATAAACTCAACACTGAAGTTGTTGTAATGAGCGAAAAAGAGTTGAAATAATGTCTCCCGGCTCAATAGTGTTCGCTTATTAGAGTGGAAATTATCCACCACAGCGTTCGAGTCTAGCTTAAAATTAACATGTCTCAAATTCAACTCATTGAGAGCTGAAAGTAAACCAAGAGTTTAAAATTCACCAATACGAACATCACATAATGGTGTAAATTGTTTGTACTTAGCCATCATATAAGCATACAAACATCAATACCAACTCTATTATTTAATGATGAAAAGGCAACATCGATGTTACATTTCATTCGCCGATGGTGTTTTCCACCTGACCTCCTGCAACCACTGCTGGAGCGTCACACCAGACCTGGCTCCACGAACAGCTCGCCAATCATGCAGAATATTATTAGCATGCGTAACAAAGAAACTCTAGGCATCACTAACATTGTTCCAAATTTTGTTATTCATTGCTTCCATTTGTTCCAAATAATGCACTGTGTTGCTGCAGCAGTAGGAAACAGTGGCATCATTAATATTCTGCATTGCTGCAACAATAAAAGGATAAAAGCTACAAATCCTCCACACATTTATGCTACTTGGACAACTAAAGAAAATGCGGTAACTATCTTCTGCTTGACTAATGCAATTCACGCCTCTACTTTGAAGATTCGCACTAGTTGGAATACGCCAAAGAGCAAAGACAAATTTGCCACATAAGGTTCTTAACACGTGGAGGAGCTTTAATCTTCCAGAGCAAATTTCATGCACCATTCATTTTTAAATGAGAAGTATCAAGTAATTCTTGAACACATCGTCGATAAGCACTTCTAACGGAATACATAATGTCATTCTCCATACGGAAAATATGCTTATCCTCTGACACTGAGTTATACAAAGGTGTTGCAAGAATTTTCAGTACACAACTTGGCTCAAAAAAATTTCGTTGTAAGAGGCACATTCATCAAGAACCACTCCGGACTGTCAATTGAGTTTATGCTAACTTTGATCTTCATGCGTGATTAATTCAAATTAAAATTATATTGTTATTCAAGATATGAAAATTCTCGCATAGTTTTTGGAAGGCATAGATAAGGAAAATTTGAAAAATGATACTAGGCAAAATTGAAGATAAGTTTACTATGATTACATCCATGTTATATTTGCATAAGCACTAGGCAAAGAGTTCAGTCAAAAGTAATAGGCCTGTGGTATGATTTATTGCAGATCCTAAGTATACAACACTAAATCTGATTCTGAGCACTAATCTGTGTACTAAGCTGCTATGTATAACTATATAAGCCATAGCTTGAGATAGCAACTCAAATTGAACTTATTATACAATAGAAAAATACAGCCTCAACGACGATGATACAAAAGAAGCTCGGCATCACCCAAGCTATAGCTTAAAAAACAAACAATACATTTTACAACAGAGGAACTGTTGGTATTTCTATATTGCATTGAATTGCAGGAGAGCATCTTTTGTAGGTAGTGCAGGAATTGCCCCTCTCTCTGTCACTGTGATAGCACCACATACATTGGCAAAATATAGCGCTTTTCGGAGACCCTCTTCGTCCTGCCACATAAACTAAATTCATCAACTCCTAACATTCACAACATTTCCTGAATCAACAACTAGAGTGTGTAAAAATATCTGAATTACCTCAATAATACTTGGGTCAGAAGCTATTTTGTAGAGAAACCCACTAACAAATGCATCACCAGCACCAGTTGTGTCAACAGGTTTAACTTTGACACCTCCAACTTTGCCCTTAAAATCCTGCACACAAATTTAGTAATCACTATTAGCTGAACATTGGTCACTCGCGTGACAAGATAGTGTTGTTAAATATTGAACGTTGAAGCAAACCTTGCTCAAGTTTTACCACCTGCAATTCGTCATTAACTACCTTGCTCAAGTTTTACATTCAATGTGTCACAACCAACATTTCAGTACACTCATTAAAGCAACTAATGTTGGTTATAATACCAACATATAGATCAGCACAAACAGAACAAATAAGAGCGAGAAAATTATGAAACACGAGATTGCAACACCTTAAATTATGATTTACACGACTTTGGCAAGCTTACCTTGGTGTAATATCTACAACCATCTGACCCTTCAGTAACAATTAGAAGCTTGAGATTAGGGTGAAAAAACTTATTTTTTACAACATCGTCGTCATAAGGATCATCACCACCAGTCAAAAAAGTAATCTCTTCTTCACTGATCTGCAATAATGATGGAATGCTTATTTTCAAAACAAAATAAAAAATAATAATAATTTAAACAACATGTAATACCATTTATAAAGTGTATTGTATAAAACTAAAAATATAGCAAAATAAAACTTACCTTTATGACATCAGCTAGATCCCATATGCTCCATATACCATTCCGAGCAGCCTCAGCTGATGGCCATAGTGCCAATCTCAAATTTGGATCATAGGATAGAATGCAACCAGAGTCTTTAGCAATTCTCAAGGCAGCAAGATGAGCTGACTTGCACGGCTCATCAATCAAACTGATGGAACCATAATGGAATATTTTAGCCTGCAATCAGTATTAAAATTACAGACTTAAATCAAAAGTTCTTTAGCCACATTAATATAAACAGAGACAGAAATTCAAGACACCTTCTCAATGAGGTTATGATCAAGCTCTGACTTGTCCAGAAGCATATCAGCACTAGGATTTCGGAAAAACAAGAACTCACGCTCGCCATCAGCTCTAAGTGTAACAAATGCCAATGCAGTTCTTGCATTAGAATCATACCGCATGCCGGATGTATCAACCTTATTTTGCTTTAAAATATCAGCCAACATATACCCAAATTCATCTGCTCCAACCTAAAACACAAATGGTAAGGAATTAAGCTATCATTTTCTCAGCCAACATAGATTCTTATTCTCAAAAATGTTCATCCTCAGAATACTTCTACCAAGAGTATTATTCCCATGTCAATCTACAACTAAGCACATGATTTTTCTAGGACAATATTTAAAATTTATTTAATTTAACAATAATAAAAGGGAAAAAAAGTAGGACGAGGTGGAAGTGGGAAGTTATAGCTGGTTAGGTTTTAAAATGATTTCTATTCAATTGAAATGAAAAATTGAAAATACGAGTAAAAGATATTCTTCAGGTCACTCTTCGGGGTGTTTAATGGTGTACCTTGAAACAAACACATATACTAGATCAAGCAAAACTTTCCTTTATCCCTTTTATTCCATTTTTTAAACAGTCATTCAGAAAAATGTAATCAATTTCAAATAACCTAACAAATTGATTTCTTAAATATGGAGATTTGAACAAATCAAACATGGAAGTTGAGTAAGTGTAGATAATCACAAAAAATCAAATAATCACCAAGATAAATAGACAATAGATATACACCTTGCCTATAAATGCAGACGAACCCCCCAATCTAGAGATGCCAACAGCGACGTTCGCAGGAGCACCTCCAGGAGCTTTCTTGAAAGCAGGCGCTTCAGCTAGAGACACTCCACTAACCGTTGGCACGAAATCTATTAACACTTCACCAAAACAAACAACCAGATCACTTGTTTCGTTGGATCCTTCGGTTGTGAGAGCATCAGATTTACCTGCAAAAAATAGTAGACTTTGCATGAATTTTGGTTTCAGAAAATTTTACTGCTAGCACTGCAGAGAAGTAAAAAAATAGGACACAATTAAATGTGAAGTAGTATTGAATGTCTAAAAAAACAAAAACAAAAAAAGAAGAATCATTTCACATGGGTAACATGACATCCTAAATGGCTAATAGCAAAATTTCATAAAAGATAAAAAAGTACTTGTATTTTGAATTCAATTATAACATGGAAACATTACCAACCATGATGACCTTCACGTGGAATTGGTGATGAGACAAACCAGTTTTTGAGCTAAATCACAACTAATAACTTCTTAAAATTACTCCTATCTTTCACATGTTAATTCATCACAACTAATAACTTCTTAATAATTTTTTTAACCAAGAACATCACCTCAATTTTCCAATGAACCTAGCATGGTGAATTCATTAAAATAAAAACCATGAACTTTCAAATTACCCATTTCTTAATACACTGTAAAAAATCACACAGATCCCAAACGAACACAAACACAAATAACAAACCAATCAGATCTTTACATCATCAACTATATATACAACATTATGGAAATGATAATCATAGACACAAAAACCCCACCATCATGATTAAAAATTAACACCCCAAAAGACTGAGAAAAAAATTGCATTCAAATGAACAAACACTATAAAAAGAGGGAAAAATCTCTAATCTGAGACAGTGAAACAAATTTAATAAAAGAAGAAACCCAATATCAGAAAAATCTCAAAGATACAATCTTTATCTAAAAAAAAATCATGGGCCAGCTCAAATAACGAATATACACCCTTTAACAAAACAACAAAAACGAGTAATAACTAATAAATATCGTAAAAACTCAAGAACACTAAGAGAGAAAAAAGAAAGATGAAAAACCTGAGGGGGTAAACTGTGCCATCTGAGAAACGGGATTGAATTTGGAAGCAAGAAACAGAGTGTTGCAAATGAAGAAGAGGAAAAGTGTGGTCTTTGAGGAAAAGTGTTGCGAATAGTTTAAAGAAGGGATGATGCAATGCGATGTTTATGTAATGCAACAAAGAGGTAAATGTGTTGAATTTAAGAGCATGGAAATTTGTATTGTTCTATTGAAAAGGGAAGATTCGATGATGTAAAGTTCTAAGCAAAATTACAAGATGGTAGTAGTGTTTTGTTTTCCTTTTTCTTAATAATGAAAGTGTTAAGGGTATTTTAGTCACAAAAATTTATAAAATTGTGAATTAAGTCCTTTTTAAGTTAATGAATTACTAGTGTGTATACCCGCACGATGTACGGGGAATATCGTTTTAGAATTAAATTATAAATAAAATATTTTATACTTTATATTTTAAATTATTTTAAATTTGAAATAAAATTTTGAGAGTGTACCATAAACACAAAAAATCAACACAAAAATAAGAGAATTTTATACTTACCTACAATAAAAAGAAAATTAATGCACACAAATATTGTCTTATAGCTTTAATATTTGGAGAGGAAAAAAGATGAAGCAGGGGAGACAATATATACAAAATTGTATCCATTTCTAGGTTTTAACTTTTAATAAATCATGAATTTGAATTTTAAAATAGTTTTTAGATGAAATCAAAATTGAATTATATGAATAGAAATCGGTAGATATCAACTTGCCACAACTACCAATTAATAGTTAAAAAAGAGAAAAAGAAGGTGAATGTTCTTCTTCTTAATAACAAAGCATGCATAGGTAATAGCTAAATCAAATAAATGAATGCATAGAGAATGTATTAAGCACATGTGTGGAAATGTTCCTTATTCATAGGTAAAAATAATTAAATATTAATTGTACAATTAAAAAATAAACAGTAATAGAATTAGTACTATTAATAGCAACTTTAAAAATAGCAAACTATCTCATTTGATGATAAATGTCAAACTTGCCAAAAAACTACTCTTGCTTTATTATATTGTATGATAGTCAATCTAGTCAATTTTCAAAATTGAACACAATTTTAAAAATTTTAAGTTTTGTTTTGATGATATAGAAGAGAATATTGTGACAATATGCATTCGATTTATTGGTTTTGAGAGTTGTGTTCTAAGAAATGTTCCAAAATAAAAAATTCTATTGAAAAATAAAATTGTATATCATTTATTTGTAAATTATAACTCAACTGATAATAATGATATCATTAAATTTTGAGATATGTAATTTAAAAATTATTTGCATGTCATTCTTCAATTTAAGGACAAATATAATTTTGTAACTTAGAGAGACTACATTGCTCAATCATAATTATGTTGAGGACTAAAACCTAATATTTATGGATTGTCAAAAAAAAAATGTAATGTTTATTTACTTTTATTTATTTTGGTAGATAATGTAATGTTTATTTACTCATTATTTTTATCATATAATTTTATCATATAAGGATGACAATCACTAAAAGCTAAAAGCTGGATCTTATAGTTTTATGTGATCTTAACATGTGTCTTTGACTTCTTTGACTGCATGTTTATTCCCATCTCCTATTTCAACTATTTTAAGATGATTATTTTTTATCCTTAAGGACCATGGTGAGGCAGGAATATTTTTTAGACCCACAAAGGAGTTACTGGTTAGCATATACTCCATGCATAAGCCTCCTTAAAGATTAGACCAACATCACTTTGTTTTGAGTAAAAATGAACATAGATTCTTGAATTTGAGTTTTGCAAATAAATAAAAAATTGTGATCTGTAAAAATATGTAGGGGAAAATTAATTATCAATAAATTTAGTAAACATCTATCTATCTTACGTGATTAAAGAAATCCCAAAATAATATTTATCACTATTATACAACAATGTTTTTTATGAGAATATTACACAACTAGTGTTGAGCCACCCAAAAATTTCTAATCATGTATTTTGAAGAAGAAACTTATAACTAATATACCTTTTTCTTTTATACATTTAAAAGTTAAAACTAATATACCTACCTATACTGCTAGTAGATAATATTATTTACAACTTTAAAAGTGTTTACCTAACAATGATATGATTTAAAAAAAAGTGTTTACCAAACAATTTAATTCAAGGTTGGCCCAATAGAAAACGAACTCTAATACAAACACATTTGGTGTGAGAAGTAATTTCCCATGAAGCAAACATGTTTAGGTTGTATGAAGAAGAAATCAAAGAGTCTCTCAAGTCTCAATAGGCCTATTGTCTTTAATTAAGATGTAATTAAAGACTGTGCAAGATTGAATCTATCATTAACATAGCAAATAATATAAATGTTTGAGTCCTAAAGATTTTGGGTCCTTTAGATGATTAGGAATTCAATTCTTAACTTAGGCATATGAACAAAATTCGGTTATAAGAAGATAACCCACATGAATTATGTATCCCACAAATCTCCTAATGGAGATTAACCATTGCAAATAGCGGTAGAAATTTCGTAAAAAAATTATTTGGATGGATGTTTCGCGCAAGAGAATGAGTGTTCTCTAATTTAAGCAAAATTTTTAGATAGAATCATAGAAATTAAACATTTTGAGATTTAAATTGTTCTTTGCCTACAAGGAGAAATTAAAAGCTGAAATTAAGTCTCAATAGGCCTATTGTCTAAAGCCGAAATTAAAGTCATTCACTTCACTCTGTATCAAATTAATACACCCTATGATTCTATGTTAACTCTTCACAATTGAAAAGCTCCATATAACTACTGGTCTACTGCAAAAGCTGGATTGATTATTATGAGAAGAATAGACTAATCAGATTTTTTTTTTTGTTAATGAGGTTATTGCCAAAAAATAAATAAAAACAAAGATTAATATGTACCACCAATTCTGGCATTTGGTTGGCTAGCTAGCTACATAGTACATTATGTACATATACATGATGCAATTGAAGACATATCATATGCTGGAAAAAAAATATCTTGTTATAAATTAAACCAAATAGCCTTTCATCATTGAGTTTTTTAAGACATTTGATGGTTATGATACGTGCTAGAATTAAAATTCAAATATTCATCCATCGATTGTTCATGTCGCGACTGCTTTCGCCTATGTCAATCCTTGTATTTGTTGCTTGTCCTTTTGAAGCAGCTTGTTGGTGCATAAACCGGCTATAACATAATGTGTATATATATTTAAATTAAATTATGTTTACCATATTTTCAAAATGTATTGCTAAAAATTGAAAGAGCAAAAAGAAAAGAAGAAAACACACCTTGTTGTCCCATATTCAAACTGATTGACTTGTGCATCAAGCAAATTGGCGATGAAATTGTTATTATTGGAGATGGTTGAATTAGTAGAATTGTCACAAGTATTGGTGCTTATACCTCTTTCCTGGAGTAACAGTTTGAAAATTAATGCATACAAATATTTAGTACTAATAAAAGATCATATGAAAGATTCGAAATTCATATCTAACATAATCAAGTGATCAGTATCAAGTGGTTAATGAGTTATCCGAAAACCGGAGAGTTAACACAAAAAACAAATAAAATCAACTACATTAATAATGTAATTGCTACCTTTGATTTTAATTGTTTGTTGACCTCCTCCACCTTGTGCACCTGCCAATATTTAAATAATGATAATCAGTTTAGGATTTGTTGTGTAATTAAAAGTATCAATCTAGGTGTTTTGTTGTTGCTCTTTTTGTAGAGTAGGAGTTTCTATTAGGTGTTTGTCCCATAAAAAACAAAGGAGTTTCTATTAGGTGTTCTTTTTTGTTTGGCTTTGTACCTCAGATCTTCAATTTGTACTTTATCAAGTTACAAATAATCAAATTTTTATCATTAAGCTGACATATTTTAGACTGAAATTAAAAAACTAATCAACTAAGACATGAGCCATAGACCATATAGTGGATGATCAAGATTCAGTAGCATACCTCCTCACGTAATTCATCAACTCGTGCAATAAGCTTTTGTGTCTGCAATTATAATAAAGGCAAGATAAACACATCATCAATACAAAGACTTGTTAGAAAAAAACCATTGCATCACAATGGATGAAGACTTGTTAATAATTTAGGCACATTAGATATATAATTGTTGTATCAAGAATTAAGGACAATTTCTCATTGTAATTGTAAAGCAATTTATTGCACCGATGCTTTAGCCGATATTGGTTGTGAATTGTGATATATAGCGGGTTCTTCTTGATCTTGTATGAACACGCATCGTTCTATAATGTTTTGTAGTTTCTTTTCGGGCTTAGGCCCTCTTTCTTTTCGGCATAGTTTGTTGTTCATTTACAATAAACTGAAACAAACATTTTTGGGTGTATTTCATTTTGAATCAAAGTTTATAAGTTGAATAAGAATATAGTAAAAGTAAGTAAATACTTGGTGCTTTCGAGCTTGAGCAAGTGTTCTCTCCAGTTGTTTCTCTATACTCTGCAAATCTTTTATGCTAAGTGCATTCAGTTCTTCTCCCAGAAAGTACCTTAAAAACATAAACAACAAATATAAACTAGTGTCCACCTAGTAACTTCATCTTTCTTTAAAAAATTGTTGAATCAAAATCAAAAGTTCAAATTAAAACCTTTGTGTCCTAGCAAGAGATTCATGCTTAACTCTTAGCATCAAAAGCTCTTGGTATAAGCTCTACAATATTGCATGACCATGTTAATAAAAAGTATATAAATTGCTACATATAAGGCATAAATCATAAATGAACCTTGTTACATAACCTGTGATTCGTGTTCTCCCAAGTCGCGATTCTCAGACATATTGTTGAAGCAACATTGACGATACTTCTCAATGATTTTGTTCAAGCTGATCATGAACAAGTATAAATAATTAATTAATATTCCACACAAAATTTTTTGGTAATGAAATACTACTCACTCAGTGGTACTGTATTGGAAAAGCTTGCCAAGGCTAGAGAAGATGATAAGAGCAACTTCAGCATCACATAACACAGAAAGTTCAAAGGCTTTCTTCAACAAACCACTTCTTCTCTTTGAGAATGTTACTTGTCGGTTGATCTTGTTCTGTATTCTCTCCACAACCACCTTCCCTCTTCCCATGCTTGATGCTTTCTCTTTCTCTCTCTCACTTCAACTGCAGAAAACGACACATGTATATATATTGATCACCCTTTTCGGTGTTATATCCTGATAGGGAAACATCACATGTAGAAACAAAAGTGTAACATTTTAGCATCTAAATTCACTGCACTTAAATAATCACAATAATCAATCTTGATGGTTGATTTAACGTTAAATAATCACAATAATAAAGTAAAACGATCTTGGCTGCCCATGAAAAATCGGACAGTCCGAATCCATTATAGTACTTTGTTGTGACTTGTGACAGTAGACATCCAATTCCAATATGAAACAAAAATAGAGAAATGTGATTTTTTTTTTAAGTAATTCTTGTTAAATGTATAATTAAAATTTGTTTCAATACAACTAAAAAGTTTTATATTACATGAAAATCAAAGTTTAAAACGGACCATATTTCAAAAATGTGTTCCGAATCCTGGATCGTATCATTGTTGTCATATGTGGTAATCAAACCCACAAGCTCCCTTAATCTAGGACATGGGATCATATGTTGGTTGCCACTTTCATTCAACAAGATAAATTGATAGTATTATTTTTCTTTCATGAGTAAGGCACTTATTAGGATATATGTAACATGGTACTTACCCTAACCTTTGCCTAGTAAGAGATGACTCTGATAAGTGCCTCGGTGGGGCAGTGTTCATAAAATTTTGTACATGAAACTACATGTTACTGTAGATGCCGTTAGTCTACTATATTTGTCTGTTTGTGTTGTTGTGGCTCCCATGTTTCACGGACACTAAGTCTAATCAATCAACTCTAGTGTAGTACTTTTCAATTTTCTTCTTCTCCTTTTCATAAATTAATGAGTATTAACTTGCTACATGTAGCACGTTTATTATCCTCTAGATCCACTCTTAGTACACTTGGCCATGTTTCACAATTTCATTGGCTATTGCACTTAGTAGCACTGGTAACGATTTATAGTATAGCATGTAAAAGTTGTTTATCCATTGGGGTGTCGACACGTTTCAATACCCACAAAGTGTTGCAAATAAGATGACACTTTTGTATTTGATGTTAGATATGGCCACGTTAAATAGCATCAGCCCATGGGTTCAGATTTTGTTTTATTTATTATCTTTATCGAAAAGGTTTATAGTAAAAAGAAGGCTTAAATACATTTTTGATCCTCTAAGTATTTTTAAGATTTCACTTTGGTCTTTTAACTATTTTTCGTTCCGTTTTGATCCTCTAATTTTCATTTCGTGAAATTACTTAGTCCTAACCCTTAGAAAAATATCAAAAACGAGAAGTAGAAGCCTCTATTGAGAAAACAGACATTATTAACAATAGAGGCTAGAAAGATCATTGGTGATGTTGACGGAGACAGTGATGGAGGAAGCTCCGTACGCGATGAAGAAGTAGGAAGAAGAAGGTGCCTGGCCACATGACATTTTCCTATTGGATTTCACACCAAAGTCACCAAGTCCCTAAGTGCCACATACGCAAAATTAACATTTTTGACATTTTTCTAACGATAATTAGGACCAAATAGATGTACATAATGAAAGTTATAGGACCAAAACGGAACGAAAAAATAGTTAAAGGACTAAAACGAAACGAAAAATAGTTAAAGGACCAAAATGAAATCTTGAAAATATTTAGAGGAACAAAAGTATATTTAAACCTAAAAAGAATGAGTAAACAATTATTTTGTTATTTGAAAGTGTCATTCACTATTAGTTATAGTAATTTTTGAATGAGAGATTCATTTGAGTTGGTTTGGTGGTGTTGTGAACGATCTTTCTGTCTTGATGTTGCTAGTTGTAGGTACGGATGCGTACGGTGGAGATAATGGTAGCTCAGCTCCTTAGAAGAGGGGGGGGGGGGGGGGGGGGTTCTGCACATTAAGAGACTCTGACGCTCAAAGTTGGTATTTGTGATTAGGGTTGAAAAGATGTACCATAGAGTGGTGTAAAACCACTTATTTATAGAAGAGTTTTTGTACGGATGAGTAATGATTTCGTGTAGGAATCTTGACTGTTGATAAGCTGGATGTGTTATGTAACGAATAATAACATGCCTCGCATTATATCCGTTTATGGCGCGTGCATATTAACATAGTGGTGGAATGTCCTTGGGATTTGTGACGAGTCCTCACGTACAAACGTGCTTGGATCTCAATTGTGTATTTGACCTTTGGCAGTCTAGAACAGGTGGTATTGATTTGGGATCTAGGAGTGTGCTCCTCCTCGGAGTCTCATATTTGATTCTTTTCAGTGTCAGTTTAGATGAGTTAATTTAACTTCTTCAAACAAAAAATAGTCATTGAATCTACATAAAACACTTTAAAATCTCTGATTGTTGATTATGTTAAGTGTTATTTTCATGTTAGTCTCATTTTATGAGAATACAAGAACAAACTCAAACATTTATCTTCTCAAACATTTATCTTCTTCTCACATCTCTCTCTCACAACCTCACCACCCAACAAACCCATCTTCATCAAAACCCAAAAATCAACAAAACTTGGTTTCTATTTGTTTGCATATTTAGAAGAATAATTTAAGCTTAGATGAGTTTGATATGAATTGGTGATTAATTATCTTTTTCTTTTTTCAAAAAGATGAAGTGTTTTTCTATTTTGTCTTCATTATAGTCACTTATGAATGTGGATAAGCATCTAACATGGCAAAAATAAGGAACACATCATCATAGTTAACATCAATTTAACATTTTGGACTAATTTGACTAACAAAATCTACAATCAATGACTTCAAAATGTTTTATGATGATATATATATATATATATATATACAATCTCCAATTGACAAGATAAATTATAAAACTTTAATAAAATAAAATAAGATAAGAAAAGATAAAATAAAATACGAGTACATTTTAATTTGATATAATAATATTTTTTTATATAAAGTCAAAAATGAAATAAAATATTATAACTCATTTTATTTATGTCCACTTTTCAAATAAAATAACAGAAATTTTATCTTGTTCTGTTATAAAATTTCAAAACAACGAAGTGAAATTTATGTTTTATTCCACTTTCTTCCGCTTCGCTTTATTTTCATTTTGTTATGCTCATTTTAAAGTATCCAAAACAGACCTATAGAGGAGGGAGGATGGGTATTTTGAAGGAAAAAAAAAAAAGACCATGGGAAATAAATCATCTCCCACTCAATGCGTTCATCCATCTCTCTTGTGCTTCATCCAACAACCGAGAGTTCATAAAAAATAAAAATGAAAATCCAAGATGAGCGCAAAAAGAAAAGAACAACGAGAGGATCCATATCCGAAGGTGTATTAGTAACACGATTGTGGCAAATAGCATTCCCGAATATTTGTTTTATTTTTTTCTTTTTCATCTCTAGAGCCCATTTTCAAAACCCATTGGGCCCATAGTCTGTCCCATAAGTCCATAACCCAATTTCTGCTTTCATTTTTTTTTCGGAAATAATTTCTATTTTCATTTCATTACCGAGAAATCGCTGAATCTTACCTCTCGCACCACCACTCCTCCACCGGCAACCGCCATTTGTTAGATCTCCGACGCGGCATTTACTTCTCTCACCGTCATCTGCAACCTCTGTTCCCAAATTCATCACTGAAGTATAAACTCATAGTGCTGGATCCACATAACTAGAATATAGCTATTGAATCTCCACTATGAGGAGGTAGAGTTTAGATACTGATTTCAATTTCAATTTCGATTTCAATTTTCAAGCATTTGAAAATGGCGTTTATTGCAGAGCTGGACTTCACAGGCAACATGGAAGAAATATCGGAGGATCAGGATTCAAAGGAATGGTTGCGAAGTTATCAATTGCTGCTGTGGTACTCTTGATCTGCACGCTCTCATTGTTCTTCTCTTCATCGCGAAACTCAAATGTTCAATCCAATTTTCGCTCTGAGGTTCGTGCAAAATTGTTCAGTTTAGAATCTCTGCTCAATTTTCTAATGCGAATTTCGCAATTAAGCGATTAATTATTTGGTTTATTGTTAAACAGATCCGTTTAGAAGAGCTTTGGAGCAATGCTGATTCCGGTGGTTGGCGACCTTCGTCTACTCCACGCTCTCATTGGCCCCGTATCTATCTGTTCTTGTAGTTACAGACTGTTTCTCATACAAGCATTTTTATTTGAGTATGAATGTTATAGAATTTTCTGATACTGTTTTTTCGTGTTTTTTGTTAGCTCCTTCGAGTAAGAGTAATGGCTATTTGCGCGTTCGATGTAATGGTGGACTAAACCAGCAGCGTACTGCGGTTTGTACTCTTTTCTTCCTCTGGCTATGAACTTTGTTGAAGTTTGATGAGTATAGGGATTGTGAAATTTTGGTTTAGTGCATTATGTATGCTTATGAAGCTAGGTGTATCTAGTGTTGTCAGGATGGGGTTTCGTGCATGTATGGTGTTTCAATTGTGTTATGTGTATTGTATTTATATTTGTATGTGTATTTTAATGGTGTAGATCTCTAATGCTGTTCTTGCTGCGCGAATCATGAATGCTACACTAGTTCTGCCTGAGTTGGATGCAAACTCCTTTTGGC